>OZ022514.1:62802776-64209625 GCA_963989385.1 Ctena decussata | reverse complement strand
AGCGTTTGGATAAAAGGTGTCAATCTTTTTTACTGTCGCGAGAATGTAGTGAGTGAGTGATATGTGTTTACGGCACGTCAGCACAAAAAGGCTATTTCGCGCCGAAAACGGCAAACGCTATAAAAGCATACGTGTTATATGGGCATGTTCAAAAAAAATGTGACCAAAGCCTTTCAGAGAATTTTAAAGAAAACAAGGCTATATTAGTGCATTATTTTTGTTGCTGAAGATGTATCATGTGGCCTTGAAGATACCTGCCAAATTTCATTGAAATACTTCGAGTAATAAAAAAGTTATGGGCAAAAATATAGCCAAAAAACTCAGGAGTGTAACGCTTTTTGTGTGACATTTTTTTGATTACTGAATTTTCAGCATGCAATTTTACAAAACTGTGCCGGTTACCATACCTATAAGCGATCGTTTAGACCTTTCCAGTCCTTTGGGCTGCATAAAAATGTAAGATTAATGTCCTCACATCATCACCTATGGAATTAGTAATGCTGAACTCAATAGCACTATGCTGAATTTCTGGTTCACCAAAAAAGAAGAGGTTCCCATCTACATGGATGTCATTTTTATATTTGATGCTTCTAAATTCTATAACATGGTCTGAAACATTGAATAAAGATGGTATATCCTATTGCAAATTTTCCAGTTGCTTTACTGGCATCCATCTCAGAATGTAAACAACTTCTTCTCAAGTACCCCTAGAACTCAGGAGTGTAACATTTGCCATTTGAAACCTTATAACTTTTTCCAGGGGTAGCTTTAGTAAACTTTCATGCCTTGTATGAAAAGTCTTTGACCCATCATGGTAGGTGGTACACAGGCAGTCTTCATCTTGGGTTCTATTTTCTTCTTATGTACCATTTGAGCCACTCAGGAGTGTAACACTTTTTTGAAAAAAGACAAAAATAGCTTTTTTCTTTACCACAAGCAGTATAATTTTCATTTATTGTGCTCATAAATGAAGACCAAGCCCCTCTCAAGCAATTTTGGAACATATAGTTAACTTCTAAATGTAAATAAAGCTGCACTGCCATGAAATCGACCAAAAATTGAAGATTTTGAGATTCCATTTTCTTCATATCTATCACTATGAGGCATTCTAAACAATAACCATACATGGCTATCAAGTGTCTTGTGAGAAATAATTAGATAAGAATGACCAAGATAATGATATTTTGTGACTAACTTCGGGTTTTGCAATGGCATGTTTAGTGCAAGGTGTTACACTCCTGAGTTTTTAAGTTTAATGCCATTTTAGACACTTTTTCTTCCATTACATCAACATGTTTGGATTAATTCAAGCTAAATATATGTTTCCAACATCTGAAAATGTTTCTTGATGCAGTGCCACCTGTTTTGATAAAATTTTGAGGTTAATGATATTTTAGAAAGGGACATTTTCCACTGATTTATAATGTGACCATCAACTTCTGAAACTGGTATGGAACTTCACTTCTGTAATGTCTTTTGTAAACAGGTAATGATAGTCAAGTAAAGAGAACTGTTCAATTACCAAAAGAAAGAGTGAAGAAGAAAATTAAATTCAGTATATATCTGTTTGATTGTTGTGCATTTAGATAGCCGAAATAGCAAGTATATTGTGGTACACCCAAGCGTGAGTTAAGAGATATGGTTTTAATTTTTGCTACAGCAATGAGTGCAAGTTGCTTTGAAAGAGAAGACAACAAAATAATGAAATTCAAAGGCAGAATATTCATCTTTTTTTATAATACAACAAATAGCTGTAAAGTGTTACACTCCTGAGCATCAGAACACTGTTTCTTGTTAAAGAGGCCAATAAACTTGGAAAAAAATGATGTTAACAACATGCAGTTGGTGTTACTTTATTACATGGAGCACTTAATCATTGACTTAAAGCTCTTGTAATGCAAATTAGAGCAGTTTTGAAATAATACTCAGGAGTGTAACACATTTCTTGAAACTTTTCGCACATTTTTGACATGGCATCACCACTACCTATAACTTTTTATATGAATAATCATTTTCTAGAATGATTCTCTACTCATATGGCATCATTACAATGCACATTTTATTGAGATACGGTCAAGTAAATAGAAGATATGAAAGTTTTTAGAACTGTACATCTAAAACAATGTACCAAAATGAAGTTAAAATTTGAGTTTTTATATCATTCAGCAGTTTCTGACAGAAAACAGCACTTATTTACATAATTTGGAAATACCCTGCATCAAATAATAGGAATTTAAAGTGATAAAGTCATGATTTTAGCCTTTCAAAGCTTTCATAAAATTTGGTCATTTTTAACAGATTTTGGGTCTAAATTTCTTCACAAAAATTGTCATAAAATTTTATTAGTAATGCTATTATTTAAATTAATACAGTTTTGTAAACTGGAAGCACTGTAGATAAGTCTGGAATAAAAATTAAACCTATGGCAGAGTGTTTAATTTTGACCTCCAATGTCACACTTTGGTCACATTTTTTTTGAACATGCCCATATGCATAAGGTCAGAAATAAGTGCAGTAATGCGAGATTGTAACTGACCTGTATGTGTTAGGCATATGCTGACTTCAAAAGTTCATGAATGTAACCATAACACACGAATACTGAAGCATGTATTGACAAACTCTATCCGAAGTTTTTATGAACACAACATTCATATTGAAGTTTGCCTTTACAGCAGAAGGTCTATTCATGATCCATACTGTCATCAATGGAGTTTTTAGGAATACGAACCTATTCAGCAAAAAGTGTAGATTCAAAGCGAAGAGACCCGAAGATACACTGTTGATATTAATAGTCGCTATTTCCGACGCATTATGGTCCACGCTCTGGTAATTGGTAATTATACTTTGTTTTGATGAATGGTTCTATTCAAATAGTAAATACGAATATTGAAACGTCCATTTCACCGATTTCCTAGTTGTATCGTCATATTGTCATGCAATCCAGTACGAAAATAATGCCGAACAGTGCACAAAAATAGCGCATTCTGATCAGGGTCTACGCATTTATATATTCCTATAATACTAACGGTAGCGTTGATATGCAACTACCTGCTCGTTTATGTGTCAAGCACGTTTTGTCTTTGATGTAAATATCAAAGACGCCACTGTGAGTATATATGCTTGCCGAATACGCAGTGTCATTTTAACTGTGAGGCGACTAAATATACCTCAGTACACACACTTATAACTAACAATCGTATCAGCCAGCGCCACTAAGCAGTCAGACCGGTCTTTCTTGTTCGCATCTATCATGAATAATATTGAACATCAACCTATCAACAACGGAAGCGTGTCAATATAAGCTCTTCACACGTTTTGTAAGTCACCACATTTCCGACGCGGTTCATTCGGCGGCAACGAAAGGGAATATTATGCAATAACAGACAGTGCAACCATCCTAACTTAGGTGAGTCCTCATTTTTGACTTCGTAGTGTTCACAAACAAACAGGAATGGCTCTGATTAGACTGCGCAAATGCTCGGGCTTCCCTTTACTACACTATGGGAGAGAGGGGGGTGTAGGGGGTGGGGGCGGTAGTCCAGCTCCGGACCGATTTAGTGAAAATTGAAACTTGTTTCTAGGCATTTTCCGGCCCAGAGCTAGGCTGGGGGGGGGGGGGGGGGGGGGGTGCTAAAAATAACCATTCATAAGTCATTCCTAAAAATTTCAGACTTCCAAAAAATTCTCTCAGTGCGTCCAAATCTGACACCATGGAAGTCTAGACTTACAAATTTTGAAAGTTAGTGGAAGCCCTGCTTTTCTATCATTCAATTCCAACTTAAGACCTAGTACCACCACCCATTGCATAATAGTCAAGCTTGACTGTGCCAACGTACCATATAGAGTTAGAATTAAAATAAAAAATTACTTGTCTGGCAGATAAACCCTGCTTGCTCAGATTTTTCACATGAAAAACAAAAAAGAACCCAAAAGTCATTTACCCTTCTGTACAATTTTGAAATCTTGCCTAAGCAAAGAGTATAGACCATTGGTAGAAAAAGTCTAGATGTTGGCAGGTAGTGTAGACTCTGATCAAATTGCAAAGGAGCAGTCTGATCAGGGTCTGCTCTGACTACCAAGCATTATTTCACTTTGATCCAAATACGTAAGGTAACTATACAAGGAATCTTTATATTATTCACTGTTCAGGTGTCGGCGGAAAAAATGCATGCTTTGTACTGGTTGACTCAGGACGCATGCCAAATGGACTACCATAAAAGTTCTGAATATTGGAATGTATGTCTGAGCAAACGATGTAAACCTAGATCAGACTGTTGCGCAATATGAGCAGTCTGATCAGAGTCCTTTCTTTTTTTTCATGCCCCCGCCATGAAATGGCGGAAGGGCATATAATGTTGCCCCTGTCCGTGTGTGTGTTTGTTCGTTTGTGTGCTCCAGAATCGTGTCCAATGCATAACTTGGTCCTGCATGGTGGGATTTCAAAATTATTTGGCACAAATGATCATCATGACAAGACGATATGTTGCCTGCAAGAATTACATCGCTAGCTTGAAACTCAAGGTAACAGTTTGCACTTAAATTTTGTGCATATGCTACAGTGAAACATATTCGTGTCCGATGCATAACTTTGTCCTGCATGAGGGGATTTCAAAATTATTTGGCACAAATGATGATCATGACAAGACGATGTGTCACTTGCAGAATTACATCACTAGCTTGAAGGTCAAGGTCACAGTTTGCACTTAAATTTTGTGCATAGGCTACAGTGAAACATATTCGTGTCCAATGACTAAATTTTTTCTGCATAGTGGGATTTCAAATTTATGTGGCACAAATAATTATCATGACAAGACATAAAAGTTCATAGAAATTATAGAAGAGTATGCCCCCAAAAATAGTATACACACTGACACATATCTAAATGAGTACAATCATGAAGATTTGTGAGAACAAGAAGTCATGGTCATGCTTTGATCTTTGACAAAGGCCTCTCATATTTTGACAATTTCAAACAAATCCTCAAAACCCACTGGGCCAATTCAAATTTCATAAAGAGTTCTCAGGGCTTGTGGGAAGGAACATTTGTTCAAGTTGAAGTGGTCCAGGCCCCTTGACCAACATGGCCACCATGCCTATATAATTATGTTTAAAAATCTTCTTCTCCAGAACCAGCTGACCAATGGCCTTGAAATCTGATATGTAGCATGAGAGATGCAAGTACTACTAAGACTTTTCAAATGAATACCTTGTGTTGTCTTGACCTTCACTTTTTTATGGTAAGGTCAAATTTGCTTTCTGGTGCTTTTACATGTATATGGGAAAATGCTAAAACATTTATGAGTTCATGGAACTTGTAGAAGATCTTTGTGCAAAAGTTGATAAATACAGTCATTACAGGGCTCAGCCTAGAGGCAATTTGGGAGAAATAGTCTCCCTACCGTAAGCTGACTGACTTCTCTCAATTTTGAGCTGAGGGAGAAGTGAAAATGTATTATAGAACGTAGGGAAATGCAAAATATGGGCCAAAACTTCTCCCCCAAAGTTCTGAAAATGTCACAAAACTTCTCCCTGTCTGAAAGCTCTAGGCTGACCCCTGCAGTCAACTAAATGAGTAGATGAACATTTTTTAGTAATGTAGTTTAAGGTTATTTTTTGGCCTTTAACCAATGTTTCTCATATTTTGATAGTTTCAAAGTATCAGGTTTTTCAAATTATGAAAATGTACATCAAGGCAAGTGTAAACAGGGAAGATAGAGATCTGTCTGTGCATCTCTGCAGTGTGATCAGTTTCTTCCCTGCTTGTAATCATAATGATATCCTGAGGAACTAAAAACTGCAAGATGAAGATTTTTAAAACCCAGGGATGTAGAGGCCTATTTGAGTACCATCAAGTTATAACAATTTGAGACATGTAGGTCTAAGTGAATAGTACAGACCCAAGTAAGAGTGTTCCTGAAGAAGGAGTCTGATCAGAGCCTATGCTGTCATTAGGTAGATCACAGGGTATAATCGATTCCGCCAATTTTCGCTTCCTGCAGAGACTGTACATCATATCTGGCTTCCGCCGAGACTGTCCGTGAACTCTTGCTTCCTGCAGAGACTTCTGTACCTGATAAATGGCTTCCTGCAGAGACTGTCCGCGTGATTTTGCTTCCTGCCGAGGCTCTCGGCAGGAAGCAGAGTCACGCGGACCGTCTTGGCAGAAAACCATTCTTCGAGGACAGTAGTCTCGGCAGGAAGCAAGAGTTCGCGGACAGCCTCGGCGGAAGCCAGATATGATGTACAGTCTATGCAGGAAGCGAAAATTGGCGGAATCGATTATACCCTGTGTAGATGCATCTTTTGGACACACTACTGCATTATAAAGAACAAACTACAGAGCTCTAGATAAGAATGGGTAAAAGGGACAGTTTAGGGACAATTTTCCTTATTTTTCCATAGAAACATTAAATGTTGTGACCCCTTGTTAGAAACGTCTCGGCTCCGCGGAGACGGTTCTAGTGAGGGGTCACAACTTATGTTTTCATTGAGAAATGAAAAAGAATTATCTCCAAATTATCTCTGGTACCTCCTCTTATCTGGAGCTCTGAAACTGTGCCATTGTTAGGACAATGCGGTACTTACTTACGATGTCCCAATTTTTATACCCCGCCACACGTTAGTGGTGGGGTATTATGTTTTCACGTTGGCCGTCCGTGCGCACGTCCGTCCGTAGTATGTACGTCCGTCTGTCCGTCCGTCAGTCTGCACTTCGTTTCCGTTCGATAACTTAAGTATTTATCAACGGATTTCCTTCAAATTTTGCATATGCATTTGTATCAAGAATGTCTCGCTTGGGATTGTTAATGGGCAAATTTCGTTAATTTCTGACAGAGTTATGGCACTTGTCAATGTACAAAAATTGGTTTCTGGCCTCTAGTTCCTTTACTACTTGGAGTATCATGATGAAACTTCACGAAAATGATCGAAGTAACAAAAGCTTGATATGAGCACTGAAATTTTATCATCTGGGATTATCTGCCCCTGCCCTGGGGCTATATACATGTATAAAATCATGAAAAATGTCATATAAAATCAGAATTTGAAGCAATTTTTCTGAAACTTACAGCAAATGATCAGAGTGATGCAAGCCTCCAGTGATGCTCAAATTTACCCCATGTGAGTTATCTCCACCCCCCCCCCCCCCCCCCCCCCCCCCCCCCCCCCCCCCGGGCTATATACATGCATGAAATGATGATATCTGTGTCCTGTCATGACAAATATTTTTATCCTTGTTCAGTGGGGTTAGGTTGCCCCTGCCCTGGGGTTATACAGAGAAAAAAATAATTCTGGAAAAATCGGTGTGTAAAAAAAGGTTTGCAGTGGTGGGGTATCACGCAGTCGTTTGCGATGCTTTTATTATAATTTTCATAGTACATGTATCATTAATTTTGCATATTTGTGTATGGCTGAAGATCCCTTTTCACACAAATCCGCCGGGCCATGTAGCGCAATCGGTAGGGCACCTGACTCATAATTCAGAGGTCCTGGGTTCGGAACCCGATCGGGCCACACACATTCGTTTCTCCTTCCGCTGATTCAAGAAGGGCAGTTGTCAGTTACTGGCGAAAGTATGTGCACTTAGTTCTGGTTAACTGCTTAGGAGGTCTAAGCCTGCCCAGGAATAGTGTGGTTAGGTTAACTGACCGTCCCGACATGACCTTAGTTGTTTACCGTGGACGTTAAGCAATAAATCAATCAATCAATCAATCACACAAATCCAGTGCTATGGACATTTATCAATCACATAGATACAGAATTTTGGACTGCCTAAGAAGCAATCTTCATGTTTGATAAAGCTTGGCTTACAGAGTTTTTATCCTGCCCATCGGTCCGATAAAGGTTTTCTTGGTCCGATACGTTTATCGGCCCGTCGTTAACTTCAACGACGTTGCGTGAGATACTTCGACGTTAAAATGGCGAGAGCGATGTTGCAGAACAGAAAATTTCCCATCCTTTCGGAGCTCTATCTCTCTTATTATCCATCGTAGACATAAAGTGTGACCACTCATTTTCTTAGTTTGATAGAAAGGAACACGTTCGTGTCAAAATAAATATGAAATGGCTGGATTTTTGTTTCGCTACCAAAATGGCAAGTGCTACAAGACTTAACGGGCAGGAAACATTTCAGATGGCGCAGTGATGCTGTGTGTTAGTAAGACTTATTGTCAGATCCCTCATTTCATTAGACACTTGTCATCAGATGCCTACCTCGTTTCATTATACAATAAAATATTACAATCACACTCGGGTGTCCCTGTAGTTGTGTTTGCTGCTGGATGCCCTTTTAGACCTTGGCCTTCAGTAGTAGTAGCAAGGTTCCACAACTTCAAAAATGTTGTTTTCTTGCAAATATTTCGAGACATTTTTTTCTTAACTAGAATCTTTATGATAAATAGATCATAACATGTTTTATTCGTTATCACCCGATTTATCCACCCTCGACCAATATCGGACCTCGGGCAAGCCCTCGGACCAATATCGGAGTCTCGGGTTGATAAATCAGGTGATAACGAAAAACCCATGTAATAACCTCTATGTACCATATTCCTTCAATTTTAAAATGGCGGATTTTCCTACCAAAACAAGCCCAAAAAACTAGATCGGTCTTAAAAGACAGATCTAGATTTTAGGGATTACATGTATTTTGGAAAGGAAAATCTTACAATGTCATGTATCTTGAAACCCATCTTAAAACTTATAGCATAATTTCATGAGGCTAATTTAGATAATTTATCCTGTCTTTAGCAAGCACTCTATGGGATGGGCCAAAATTGCCCGCTGAAGGCAGGTGCTTGCTTAACATAGGTCAGTTGGGAAATGGGATTCTGCCCTTTTAAGAGAGGTTTGTGCTTAAAAGAGGTAGCCTTTAAGACAGGTTTGACTGCATAAGGGGTCATTCCACATCTCGTAGCTGAACAAATTTTGTTCAGCTACGAAATGTGGAATGACCCCTTATGCAGTCAAAATTTGTTCAGCTACGAAATGTGGAATGACCCCTTATGCAGTCAAACCTGTCTTAAGGCTACCTCAATTGTTACAAATAGTGTATATCCACAGGGTATAATCAGTTCCGCTAATTTTCGCTTCCTGCAGAGACTGTACATCATATTTGGCTTCTGCCGAGACTGTCCGCGATCTCTTGCTTCCTGCCGAGACTTCGATCTGTACATGATAAAGGGCTTCCTGCAGAGACTGTCTGCATGATTCTACTTCCTGCCGAGAGCCTCGGCAGGAAGCAGAGTCACGCGGACAGTCTCGGCAGGAAGCCAATGTTCGGGGACAGTAGTCCCTGCAGGAAGCAAGAGTTCGCAGACAGTCTCGGCAGAAGCCAAATATGATGTACAGTCTCTGCAGGAAGCGAAAATTAGCGGAATCGATTAAACCCTGTGATATCTGACACTCATCTTGAGAATAATTACAGAATTTGTCTTTGACTTACAAATATTTGATGTACCACCATTCTTTAAATGTCATAGTTTCTAATTTCTTAAACTTTTTGTTAAAGAGTAAATACTTCTGAAAGCCAAATGCAAATACTGTTTAAAAGAAAATTGTATCATTGGGTTTATTAACCCTTGAAGCCCCCAAAAATGGAAATACATGTTGAATTTGCAAACATGGTAGATATGGATGAGACATCTCATCTGAATCTATACTGTTTGCCCTGTCTGGTCTTTGAATTCTCAATATGATCCGTATTCATGTAGTTTGAATGTAACATTTTTTTTTAAATTTGCAGATATTAATTTTATTGTCTGCTTCTTGCACATTAAGGGTTACACTTAGGATTTGTTATGGTGTCTTCGATAGGGCTGGGACAAGTACCCGGGTACCCGAGTTCGGGTTGGGTATACCAGTTACCCGGGTACAAATTTACTTCCCGTTACCCTAATGATTATTATATCGTGATCGTGACTATTTCATATAGATTGCGACCACATGTTATATCTTCTAACAGGGAGATTTATACATTTTCCTACCACTCCCATGCACACAATCATGTGCAAATTACAGGTACCTCACTTATAATTTTTTTATATTTGTATATTATCTAGATGTGGAAATAATCAAAATGCCATGGTAATGGGTACCTTAGTACCCGCGGGTAATAGCAACTCGGGTACCGGGTACAAAATCTCTACCCGTCCCAGCCCTAGTCTTCGAAAACACTTTCAGATTCAGACATGATCGACTATTGTCGAGAGCTTCTGACACACATTTTGCAGATTGGTAAGACCTGAGGCTTGTCAGTTTTTGCTTAAATTTTTTCTTTGTCCAGTCTGGCAGACTGGGGTAAATGCTAGAACTGTTGAAGCATGAATGTAGACCTTGTTCAGTTTCCACCAGTTCCTTAATAGTCAGTCTTGTCAGGGTCTGCTTTGCTTGCTAGTTAGCAGGCAGTTGTAATTTTAAAACATCCTCTAATAGCTAGCTACATGTAGGTGGGTGAAATTGGACTTAAACTGTCAACCCACCCCAAATGAAGGTCATACAGAGACGCGAGCACGTCTGTTCAGGAACTTGGAACATGGAACTGGTTATTGAACATCTTACCCTAGGAATTTGTACCGTAATATGTAATTAATATAGACCAATGCTGGTGTTTTTTGTCTCAGTCTTGCTACTAGCAGATAATGCTTTTCTGATGCCATCATTGTTATTGGAGTAAACTTTGTGTCAAGTTTTTGGTTAAACTCCGTTTTATGACAGTGCGCAGACCAACCAGACATCACATTAAATTTTGGTGGAATTTTTGTGTTAAATTCGAAGGCACAGTGCTAGTAGAGCCATTCACTATTAGGTATGGATCATCTTTCTAGTAAGCTTAAAGTTTCTGTTTAAAACACATGTTGGAATTGGATGAGTGAGTGGCCTTGGGTTTATAACCCTCACCCTATGGCCACCCCAAAACCAACATGAAGGTCATATGAAGACAGGCTCTTCTGTATAAAAAATCTCAAAGTAGTGATGGGGTTGAGTACTGACCATGCGACCCCTGGATATGTAGTCTAGCTTGTAACCTCTAAACCAGCACCATTGTACATCTTCTTGTTAAACAGATGATCAAACTTTGGAAGTACTATAAATGCAGTAAATTAAGTCATTTACAGTAAAATATGTGGACTATCTGATGTCCAAATACATACAGTTACTACAGTGGGTTCAAAAAGTTTCTAGTCGGAAATTAAGTTGTTGTTCAAACTTCTCCATATTGTGCTGTTTGTTTACCGAGTCTCACAACTTGAAATCCACGTAGAAAGCTGTCGCAGTTTGATATTATTCATCCATTAAGCCGAACTGGGAAAGGATTAACTTAGCTATGAAATTGAAATTTCTTTTCTTAATGTGCACGGGAGTTTGACTAGTCGAACTGATTTGAATTTAATTTCGAGGATTCTTTAATGTAGCGGCTGAGCGTAATTAACATAAACATTGGAACAGAATACTTTTGGCAAACTGTCCAGCCCTTGATCAGACTGCTCCTTTAGGAGCAGTCTGATCAGGGGTTGCACTGTTTGCTATTTTGACCACAATGATTTTTGTTTTTGCTAATTTTCAGTTGCAGGTAAAATATATTTGACATGTTCCAATTTTAGGATAATGGCGGTTAATGGTTAAAACGTCCCAGTATTTTGGATTATATGGTAATCAGCATTCCATCTATAGGTTCATTTGACATCAGTTGGTGTTTGGATGTCCAACGAATGAAATCGGTGTTTTTGTGGCACCAGTGGAAAAAGTTTGAAAATTATTATTAGTCATTACTGTTATGTACAAGTAACGAAATATACAGGAAAACTTTGAAATTAAAACTTAAAACAGAGCTCTAGATAAGAGGGAGTATCTGATGATAATTAAGGATAATTTTTGTTATTTCTCATCGAAACCATATGTTGTGACCCTCATCTGAACCGTCTCGAAGAGACGGTTCAGATGAGGGGTCACAACATATGTTTTTATGCAAAATTAACAAAAATTATCCCTAATTATCACCAAATACTCCCTCTTATCTAGAGCTCTGTTAAAACTATTGGATTAAAAACGGCAAAAAAAAAAAGCTTAAGGAAGATATGAAAATAAACAATAGAACAGTGGATGTGTAAATAACTATAGGCTAGACCCAGAGTCTGATAGTGTATATTGTACTTGGAAATTGTCAGTTTTGGTTTCTTTCCTTAATTGTTTATTAAATCAAGAGAAAATTGAGCAAAGAAATTAGAAAATTAGAGCAAAGAAATAAAAATAATAACAGTGCATATTTTGGCAAAAAATCTTACTCAGTTGGAAATATGAAACTTTAAAAAAATATATAAAAAATCAAACTGAGTGAAAAATCATCCTAATTGAGGCTTCTTGAAAGACTGAAATAAACAAAGCATGTACATTTGAATATTGGATTGAGAATGATGCTAATTTTCTACGGATAATTGCTACTTTTTTGGATATAGTAGGCTAGAATTACTGTTTTGCGTGTTATTGAGAAGGACATTGTGAAAATGAAGTTGTATTCAAGAAGGAAAGGTAGGTTTTATTTAGCTTTTCTTCATCTTGTGACCGGCAGTTCATAAGCACATGTAGAACTGAGTGTTAAATTGAACATTTAAATTTTTATAATAACTGAGGACAACAGTTCTGGAATCCAATAGGCAGTTCAAGAACTGCAGTAGTTCTAGAATTTTTGTTCTTTCACTTTTGTGTTTTTGTGACAACTGTTCAAGAACCATTTGAATGTTTGGCAACAGTTCTAGAACTTGCAAATCAGTTCAAGAACTGGTCTTGTTTTAGAATAAATGTTCTTCAGATATTATAGTTTTAGAACCAGTGTTCAAGAATGATTCTGGTTCCAGAACTACAGTTCAAGAACTGTTTTGTCAGTTCAAGAACAGTTCTAGCAGTTCAATAAAAGTTCTTGAACGTTCAAGAACTTTATGTTAGTTCCAGAACAAATTTCGCAGGGGTTATAATAAGAAGTTAGGTGACTACATATTTAATTATATTAACTAAAATAATTAGTGCGGGGGCCATTCAAAAAGTTCTGAGACTTATGTAGAACATAAGTCTCAGAACTTTTTGAATGGCCCCCGCACTAAGTACATAAGTCTCAGAACTTTTTGAATGGCCCCCCACTATTATGGGATTGCACTGATAGGAAAGCAATTAGAAAAGCAATACCTGATTAGAGAAGCAAAGGGAAGCAAAAAGTCCTTATCTTGCTATTTCAATAAAACAAAAATGAGCCGCGACACGACAAAACCAACAATGTGGTTGTGTGCCCAGCGCAGACTCAGATCAGCCTGGGCATCCGCCCAGTCTGATCAGAGTCTTCGCTGTCCACATGGAGGTAGCTTAGACCCTTGGCTGCCATTTGAGCCATTAACGAAGAGTCTTATCAAACTGAGCAGATGCAAAGGCTGATCTGAGTCTGCACTGGGCGCACGACCACATTGTTGGTTTTGTCGTGTCGCGGCTCAAATATCATTTTATTGAAAAATGTAGCTCAATCTGCTGTTCTAATGAACTTGATGCAAGGGTGTTCAGTTTCCTTTTAAAATAGCTAAAGACCTCGTAAAGTGATAATTGATATACCAAGTCAAGATCATGATGATGGTTATGTTTAAAGGGGACTTGCGTAGAGGATCTTACACCAGTGGTCATTTCATATGAAATTTATGAAACTAGCCGTAGGCGAGTTTCATAAATTTCTATGAAATGACCACGAGTGTTAGATTCTATTTATCATATTACCCTTTAAAATGGGATTTTATCGCCGTCAAAATGAACATTATTTCAATAAAAAATGCATTGTTGTCACGGACGTTGTCAGTGACGTTACATGTACGCGCCAAAGTGTTATTACATGTGGGGTCATATGATTTTTATGACACAATTTTATCCACTGAATAACAGTGACGTCACATGATAACGTAAATTTCAAGATCATTATCTAAGTGACAGAAACTTAGTCTTACAATCAGAATTTTGATCCATGGGGTTGTCTGTCATAGCGTCTGGTCAGTATACAGTAGAACTTCATTGGCTCGAACAGGATTGGGACCATGAAAATTAGTTCCAGCCAAGGGTAGTTCTAGCCATCCAGGGTTAGTTTCCATATAAAGTGACCTCTAGGGACCAAGGAAAGAGTTCTAGCCAGGCAGGGTGAACGAGCCATCAGGGTTCGAGCCATTGAAGTTCTACTGTATATGAAAATTTAGGACTTGTAGGGTTTGGTGTTTTAATATTTTAATTGTTCCAGTTTTGCTTGGGCTCTTGTTCAAGATAGTAAGTGGGCAATGCAAAGCAGAGAAGAGCATTAATGATTCCTTTCTTGTCGTAGCTGATACTCAGAAGTTCTCTGCTGTAAAAAGTTTGTAAAGGCGAAAATGACCAATGTCATTACATAAAGAAATTGCTCATTAGGAGAGTTCATTTTTATCTCAGATATAAAGATAAAGTAATAATGATAATATCATGAAAAAAAGATAAAGCTTACTTTATGAGAATGTTAACTGTGAGTTTACTTTTCAATTTAAGTAGAATATTTCAAACATTGTGCATTTATTAAGAATTAAAATTTGATTTTTCAGCGTTCATCGTGTGATGAAGCCAGTGGGGGGAGCTAAAACTCCATGAAGTGCGAAGCGCTTCTTGTAGAATTTTAGCGACGACCACTGGCTTCTTTGAAATCGAATTTTTATTCTTATATTTACACTTTATTTGTGAACCTCTCTGTGCCGTTTTCGTGGTAATTTGGTGTAGAAAAGGCAAAATATGAGTCCAAGAAAATTTAGTAACGACGTGTTCGGCCACAATGTTAAACAGCCGTCGCCCTGACGTGGTGTCAATCGAATGTTACAAGAACCAATCGAGACGTTTGTTTACATACGACGTCGCTTGATGACAGCATCACATGGTCAATTGTCCTTCATCGGTGTATGAAGCTAGTTGCTCTAATGGGTTCACCTATGGGAAGTCAGTGGCAAGTGTAAATATTGATAATTGTTTCCTTCTGTTTTAATCTATTTTGAAGGAAGTCTGTTTAAGTCCTGATTATTGCCTGCCTACTGAATAGTTACTTAGCTGGGTACCAGTTAAAAAGGACCATAGGGTCATGGAACAGCAACTTAATTCAGCCTGCACAGTCTGTTCTGAGATTCAGATGAGCTGTTTGCACACAAAATATGAGCCACGACGTGAGAAAACCAACAAAGTGGTTGTGTGCCCAGCGCAGACTCAGTTCAACCTGGGCATCCACGCTTCCTGATCAACGTCTTCACTAAGCGCTTAAAGGGAGGCTTGGGGTCTCAGCTACCTCCATGCAGACAGCGAAAACTCTGATCAGACTGGGTGGATGCCCAGGCTGATCTGAGTCTGCGCTGGGGGCACAACCACTTTGTTGGTTTTCTCACGTCGCTGGTCATATTTTGTTACACCCTGGAGACATATAGATAGAAGGAATGTGCTAGATTTTCCATGGTTACCAAATTTCACCACAGAAGATCCATAAGGTTCCTTTTGACTGGTATCCGGCTTATAATTTAGAATGCTGCTAGAGTCATTAAAATTGAAAATCACTTGATTTTATGTATACAATTAGGTAAGGTAAGGATCTACTACTAATGAGGCTTATCTGAGAAATGATGACTTCAGTAGGGCATAGTGTAAAACATGGAATGGAATGGACTGGCAGGGATACTCTTGTCTACTTCTTACCATTGATTTGTGATGACACTCTTACAGGAAAGAATTTGCTCCCTCTTTTTGCATCCTCTTAGGGAGCAAATATTTTCCAATTAGAGTATACCATCCCTAAGGCTTTCTCATTTCCTTCCACTTTTTTCCATTCCAGGTTTTAAACACTGTCTTGTAATAAGGAACTTGATTTCAAAAAGATTTGAGCCTATCCTGTGAAAAGGTTACATAATCACAGAATTATCTGATGTATAATATAAACAGGGAAGTCTCTGATCATATGCAGTCTTTGAGTCCATCCAGTATAAAATATCCCAAATTTTGTGGTAAAAAGTAAAAAACTTAAATCATAATAAACAATGCAATGGTTCTCTTAAATTTTTGAGCCATACAGACCTTTTCTGTATCACCAGACATTATAACATGTATTCTGTAGTAAACAGATTCAGCCATATAATGACATGTAGTACTAAAGACATATTTTAAATCCTGGAATGGAATGGGTTGGAATTGAAATTACTGTGTAACCAAATTCTTCCTGAATCAGTGAAATGAAGTGGACCGAGGAAATTATGATCCTTATCAGTAGGGCTGGGATGGGTAGAAACTTTCTACCTGGGTCCCTATTACCTGCAAGTGCCTGGGTACACGCAACCATAGCATTTTGAGCATTTCACTGTTAGAAGAATTAGATATTATGTGTTTAGATCAAATAGTAAGTAAGGTAGCTGTCATTTTTCACATGTGTGCACGCATGGGAAGGATTTGAATATGTAGAAATCTCCTTGTTATTACCTGTATATTCAAAATTGGTTTGGCAATTTACACAAAACATTCACTCTAAGCTTTGCTCTGTTTGCTTGGGATTCTGTTGAAATAGAATATCTATTCATTAGAAATAAGAAGCCTTCTGGGTAACGGGTAGAAAATAGTAACCCATGTAATTGATGTACCCGATTCGAACTGGGGTACCCTGATACTGGTCCCAGCTTTACTTCTCAGTCTTACCCATTTATTCCATTCAATGTTTTAAACTATGTCAGTACAATGAGCTGTAAAGCTGAGAAAGATATCTGAAAATGACAGGAAAGGAGGTTAATGTTAAAACAATAGTATTAGATGTGTAAGAGAATGAAAAATAAGGAAATATATTGTTTCCAAAGGGGCACAGACTTTACAAATTAGCTTGGTTTGCAAATTACCTTTGTAAGTTTGTTTATTTTGTTTTGTTGCTCTTTGAGATTGATAGTTGCCTATTATATAGCCTTTAAGATGGCTGGGACAAAATAGAGAAATTACTGTTTCAAAAGACAGACAAATTAATAAACAAAAGTAAAAGAGAACTTGATATTAATGGTGCACATACTTGAATATTTTCAATTCTTTTAATAAAATCATATACGGGTGTCAGATAATTTATCTTTTTTTGGTGAGATATTCACCTCAAAACTAATCAACAACAACAGCAAAGGAAAACAGAAACAGGTAACAATTTGATTCTAAGAAAAAAAAATGTTTTTTTTTTCGTGTACCAGATAATTTTTACTAGATTATAGAGACACCATGTATCACCTTCAGAAAAAAAGGGCGAATTCAGGCTTAAAAGTGACAAGAAATAAGAGGGAAGTGGCTTAAAGAGTACAACAACAGGCAGCAATTTTAGATACATGTATTAAAAGCTGTTGACAATGGATTAATTGCTAGGCTTAATGTACTGATGATGTAGGAAGTTTATATATTAAGTACTGTCAATACTTAAAATAGAACAATTGAAAAAAAAAAAAATAAAAAAATAAAAAAAATAAAAAAATAAAACAGAAGGAAAAAGGACATAATTAAAGGCTTTAAACCAAATAAGAGCAGTGTTTATCTCAAATGTTGTCATGCAACCACCCAGTTTGATAAAACTGATTGGGAGAATTGGAGGGATAGAGCTAGCCCAAAATTTTTTGGAGTACCACCATTTATAATGGGGAGAGATTTATTAAATGGAAGTTTGTCAGTATTATTCCATCAGCATACATGGATGGGTAAATTGAAGAGAGAAACAGATAAAAACTCTATCTGCATTAGTTTGGTAGTTTTTAGCAAGACAGTAAGAAGGTACATGTAGCATAGATTACATTCCATATCTCTGCCAACCCCCTACAGGTTTATATAATTAGCAAAGTCCCGTATCCCACCCATTCTTGTTTCAACACAAACTTAGGCAACCTTGACCATTGTTGAAAGTTAATCAATTTGTTCTCACAGATATTGTCTACCAGGTTCAGATCTATTGTTTAAAAATATGTATTCATTTCTTAATGTTAGTTCAGAGCGAAAAACTCACTGTTTTATTACCCTCAAAAACTAATGATATGGTCAGTTAGTCTGATTTTGCCCAGTTCAGGACTAAATAACAAATTCCAAAAAAGCCCTATCGTTTTCACTTTTTAAACTAATTTTTTAGCCTTGCCATGAAACTTACTTTTCAATATAATTTTGACAAAATGATTGTTGTTTTTGATGACCCAAGAACACTGATGATATTGTCAGTATAAACAGTATTAGATTGTGTGAAATAATTTCAAAAGTATCAAATCACTGTCCTAACTCAGTTTTGCTGCTTTTTCCTTAAATGTGTCTTTCCCGGCAAGTCACTGGTTCATAGTAACATTCAGGACTTATAAACATGTACAATGTATCTGAGATGACTTCAAATCACCAGGGATTTCATGGAACAAAGCTTCATTTTCATGCAGTTTTTGAGATATTGATTACAAAAACTATAAATGACATATTTAATTTAGTAAGTCAGATTTTCTGGCACTTTAAGAATAAATAATTAATGCCAAATTGTTCAAATAACTCTTCTTGGTTTGTTTTACATCTCGTTATAGACATGAAGCTTCCTTTTAATGCAACATTTGAAAGTGAAGATGTTTGAATTACAAGTTGCAGCTTTCACAAAAGATCCCCAAACATTAATGTAAAACTTTTATTGCCCTTTCATCCTCCCAAGTTTAATTTTTTCAACCTTAGAGACCCATTCCACCCTAGTCACCCTAGCATGATCCCTGGAAATTGGAAGGTTTATGTGAAACTGTTACATCAGCATATTTTTCAAAGGGAGACAACTTTTTGTAGCTTCCTGTTTGTTTCCATTGACATCAAAACCCTTCCAGAAAGGGCTTTTAGAAGAAAAAAAAAGAAAAAGTTCTTGAATCTCCAGCAGCAAAGCCATTTCTGTTAGAGTTCTAAAAAGGGAGGAAGAAATAAAGAAAAAAGAAGAAACTGGAAAAAAACGAAGAAAGCAATTCCATCTCATAGCCAGTGGTACTTTAAGAAAAACTGTTTATTATTACAATCATGTGGAGAAGATATTACTAAAGAAAAAAGTATTGATTTTAGCCAGATGTATTATTCCTAAATACTGAATACAGTATTGAGTAATAGCAAGATCGTTGGTGTTTTCGGAAGCACCAGTAGCTTCAGGTACGTGCACAGTCCATGTTAAATGTAGCAGATGAATTTATGCAACGACATAAACTTGTAAAGAGAAACAATTCTTAGACTTCTCTGAGTTGGTGAATTAATTTTCAGGCAAATTAATTTGATTTTTTAGCTTCACCAGGCAAGCTTTGAAGATTTTGTAAGCAGTTCGTGATTTAACACTCCCAGGTTACCCTGAAAAAATTCAAAAAATTGGGACACAAAAATAATCACGGTGCCGCTATTATCCTAAAATGGAACTGTTTGGTTTTACAGTGAAGTTCTAAAGCATCTAAAAGATGTAGCTGGAATGGCAAACAGTGTAGACCTAGATCAGACTGCTCCTTAGGAGCAGTCTGATCTGGGTCTGCAATTGTTGCTTAGAACTATATGTCCCAATATTAAGATTTCTACTTATAATTTGATGCATATTATGAAAGCAGAACATCTTGAGTTGCATTTATATGAATTTATTTGAAAGAAAATGAAGGATAAAATGCTAAGCCTTGTAACAGGTCATGTCCCATTGCTGTGAAAAACATATGTTTTATTAATGTGCCTTTTCAAGCTCACCACAGGTTATCAAAACTTGAAACATTATAATTCAAATTTCAAAAGTTTAATCAAAAATGATTTTGCTTTCAAATTTTAATCCTGTTTTCAGTTTGAATGAAAAGGCTGCTGTAATTTGCGGTTAATTTCAACTCGTGGCAGGAGTTTTGTACTCTCACAAAAGATAACTCAGGGCAGCCGAATGATGAAGAAATTTATATGGTTTCGTATGCTACTCAATGTAATATATCATTTCTCTAAATATTTGGACATTTGAATATTCAAGGCGCATGATGTAATTTAAATTATATTATCAAGTTTGGAACAAGTTGGTTACATCAGCTGTCCTAGCTGTCAAAAAGAAAATAAAAATAAATAAATAAATACATTATCATAAATAAAGATAAGCATAATGAATCCATGGTTGCACGTAACCCTGGCATGGAATCTGTCCCTCTCTTAGTTAATGTCAGTTTCATGTGAGTCATACAGACTGTAGCTTTATGTGAGCCGCGACACGACAAAACCAACAATGTGGTTGTGCGCCCAGCGCAGACTCAGATCAGCCTGGGCGGATTCGCTGTCTGCATGAAGGTTGCTTAGACCCTTAGCTACCCTTTAAGGGCTTAACAAAGACTCTGATCAGACTGGGCAGATGCCCAGGCTGATCTGAGTCTGCGCTGGGCACACAACCACATTGTTGGTTTTCTCGTGTCGTGGCTCATTATGTTCTGTAAATAAACGACTATTTTTTCTTATCTGTTTCTTTAAGAATAGGCCGCCATACTCAGGTTAAGAGCACAGACTCTTAGGTCTCTCACCCATATGGGATCTATCTTTTGCTGGCTTATATATTCTATTCTATTCTATCCCATAACCTTACTAGGTCGTTGGGGCACCACAGATGACTTCAAAACAATCCCTTTCCACCTTGTCCTGTCTTCAGCTGCCCTAGTTGAGCTGGCAAAATCCATTCCTGTCCACTCCTTGATATTGTCTTCCCACCTCTTCTTCTGTCTACCTCTTCTTCTTTTTCCTTTCACTGTGCCCTGAAGAATTGTCTTTGCTAAACCAGAAGACCTTGAGACGTGGCCAAACCACCTTATAGTTTCTGTTTCCTGACCAGCGTCAGGAGTTCATCATATTCTCCAATGGCTGCTTGGATCTTCCTGCGAACCTCCTCATTGGTTATATGGTCCTTGTACGAAATGTTCAGTAACCTTCGGTAGCATCTCATCTCAAAGGCCTGCGTTCTTTTCTCTAAATCTGCTGTCAAGGTCCACGATTCACAGGCATACAGAAATATGGAAATGACAAGGGAGCGCATAAGTTTCACCTTTGATCCAAGAGATATGTTGTTATCTCTCCAAAATGGTTTCAGCTTGGTAAGAGCTGAAGTGGCTTGTGCTAGCCTTGAGAGAACCTCCTGTTCTTTCTTATATGTGAGGCAGCTAAATTAGTCATTCTGCTTACAGAAGGTCAGGCGGTTTCTCCTGGGAGCTTTGTTCTTGCCTAGCTTTGCTACACAATTTGTGCTACTGTACATAAATGAAATATTCTTGAAAGGGCCATAAGACACAATATCAAAAAAACAAAAACTTATAACAATTGAAGATTCATATGGGAAATGACTTAATGTGTGAGATTTAATAGTTTAATTTGAATGCCATTCATCTTTGAAACTGATTTTGCTACAGAGGAAAAAAAAAATTCTTGTTTGTTTTCCCATAGTATAATCTGTTGCATGACAGGTTCTTGAATTTTCAAAAAGTATCAGCCAAATTTAAGTTATTAACATTTCAGATTACTGAAATGCCGACCAGTAGCTTCTAAGATACTAATGTCCAGCTCTTGGTTCGCAGAGGCAGAACGAAATTGAATCTTCACAAACTTGCCGAAAACCATTGACCACATGATAATGACACTTTAATTGCGTACTTAAGTTTGAATTATTTTGAATTTTCGGTGGTCACTTTACATTTTTCGATTGAACAATTGCGGCTCTTTTCACTGTGTTGTGAAGTGATGACAAGCTGAATTGAATAAATTGCTAGTTTTAACTCCTCGTAATTTAGACTCACACCTGCGGTGACAATGGGTGAGAAAAACAGAATATACCCACCTGTAAAGCTTAAAGTAACAATTGTAATTCTCAGCTTTCCAATTTAATAGTATAAATATGTACTTAAATTGGGCTAAGAGGTTTAAATTATAGATGGAAGGAAGATTTAAATGCATTCACAACATGCACAACACCTGTTACGTAAAATTTGAGTAATATACACATACTGTAGTTGACATAGATATGAGGATACCATAATTGGCAACTGAAATTATCCCAAAAATAGAACAAGATGATTATTACCAGAGCATTTCTGAAGCTGATTAAAAAGAGAAATGGTTCTAATGAAGGGTAGCAAAATATGATTTTGTAGCAGTGTCCTATATCTAAGGTGTTTAGCATCCCAAGCTGTATAGTTGCTGATATATCTTGAATGTTGGCTGTTTCACATGTGCTGGAAAATATGAAAAGTGCAGTTGCAGCTTTACTTGCCTTTAAACATGACATTTCCATCGCTATGCACCAGCAACAGGTACTTTAATTTACGTAGGTTCCTAAATTAATTGTTTCATGTTAGGAACCCACAGTCATTACAGTAACTGTTGTTGGTACAATGTCAGTATACCTTCAACTGCAGAAGTACATGTAACATGTACATGTACTTCTGCAGTTGAAGGTATACTGACTGTTTTCAGCAATGGAAGGGAGAATAATTTTTGGGAAAAGTAGTATTTTAGACAAAAATACAGGGGACGTATTTATAAAACGACTTAAGTCGTTGCTATGCTGTTGCTAAGGCTACATTTCTATGAAGGAGATTCCCTACAACTATGAAATTTGCTCTGGAGGAACAGTTTTTTGAGACTGTTCCTCCAGAGCAAATTTCGTAGTTGTAGGGAATCTCCTTCATAGAAATTAAGCCCTAGCAACAGCATAGCAACGACTTAAGTCATTTTATAAAAACGGCCCCTGGAGATTCTGGAAAGACTAACTGGAGGTGTATTTGTCATAAAAAAAGAATCAGCATCTGATGCAGGGTCACAGTTTCAGGGTTGAATAACCTTCATGGTAGCTTGTGTGTTGTGATATTGGAAAAAATGTCTCAAGATTGCAGTTGCAGATATTCCTACATTTCTATGTAGAAGTTTGATTTACAGGAAGTTTTCAGTTTTATTTTCTTACATAACCCAGATTAGACCTTGCATGAAAGGTGCAGTTCAGTTCTAACCCTTCTGATTCTGTGTAGGCAAATTGCTATGTAAAGAAATTTAAAACGGAAAAGGAAGAAAACTCTATGCCATAATGGAAGTTAGTTCAAAGGGTCTTGCCATAACAGCATCTTCATCCTTAGAAAGTAACTCAGTACTATAGTTATTCTTGCAAACCGGATAGAAAATGCCATTCTTTTCACTCGGGATAGAAAATCTTATCTTACCCTGGTGTTCTTACCCAGGACTGGAAAAATCACCAGCTGTCAATGCATTGGTTATATTGGAGCTCACGTATCTGCATCGTCAAGTGATGTTGGCATTTTAGATAATGACGTCATGAAGACTTTAAAAATGATGTCAGTTTATGCATGCCAGTTGTTGATGTAAAGAGACGAATGGCGGTCCTTTAAAGCGGCACCTTCTTTCAAAATCAAATTGAAACCTCTCAAGCACTAGAATTACGCATTTTAACAAGTTCTGAAGTTAAAACAAAACGATGTGTGCAAGAAAAAGTATCTATCATGGGTGTGCTATGTGGATAGAAAAATCGTCACTTGGGAGCACTGTTCGGCATCACTCGGCAAGCCTGGTGATGCTGAACAGTGACCCTCGTGAAGGATTTTTCTATCCACATCTCACACCCATGATAGATACATATATTATGATACTTTTAAGTTAATATTCAAAATCTAGATGGAATGCTTGTATGTTTTGTGAGGAACAAAAAGCCCACTTGTGTTTGCTTAAAGGTAGGTTCCTGAGCTACGGATACCAGTTCTACACATAAAATAAATTTGTCTTTTTCTGTGTAGTATTAGATACTCTTATTTTTCTGAAACTGTTGCTACTGAGAAAAAAGTTGCATTTTGTTGAAAATTGTCGTTTTTCTCTGGTTTACTTTCTTTCGTTTAAACAAGGCCTTGGAATTCAAGTTCTAAAAATAATTTTGTGATATGTCTTTAAGTGCCTAATTTGTAGCGTCATTCTCCAAAAGGTCAATTTTTCTCTTGTTGTGAGTTCTCCAATAGGCCCTGGCATGGCGTATCGGTTAATACTAGCCGAAAATGCAATGCAGCATGGTGTCAGCCGCATTATCTATTTTTGGCCTGAACTAAAAATAGCGCTAACTGGTGTGCGAAGAAGAGTTAGGGAATCCCTCGCGAAACGATTTATCTAATAATTCTGGCTTTACACTTTTTAGTGAAACTTATTTATTTCCTTGTTATAAGTGGTTTCCCATGATTTAGAGACAAAATCACGAACTTATGATGTATACCATACTCCAGGAACCAACCTTTAAGACTTGGATTAAAATTTGAACTTTAAAAACTTTTTAGCACCTTAGCAAAACTTGGTTCATGCAAATGGGTAGATTATGCCACACTTCAAAGGTATTTATTGATTCAGTGTTTTTGTTCCCCATTTTTATTTTGACACATATTGAATAAAGAACGACCTGATTAATTCCCTTTTCCGATTTGTTTTCTTTTAATTTTATTGGAAAGCGAGTGTCAAAAGAAGAAATGATTACAATGATTTTAAGCTTTGAGGATTGTAATTTCTTTAGGCTGTGTGAAAATTTTCTTCTACAAATATTAACAAAATTATACTGTATTTGCCCTAAATATTTGTTAGTAATTTTAGAGAAATCATAGAAAGTGCAGATCAAACACTCTGATCAGGGTCTTTACTGTTTTGCCTACAGTTTGACAAGCATCCCTTTTAAGAATAAATAAAATGCAAATTCAAGGGTCATTATATTATAAAGGAAAGCTGCAAGTGTTGGAATATTTTGGAAATTTACCGTAATAATTTTATAGAGTGATGCATGTGTTATCTTAGAGGTTTTAAATACTGCTTTGTGAAAGTTGGTTTAATTTATGAACAGTAGATTGGGTATGTTTTTATAAAGTTTGAAATTTTTATTTTCATTAAATTTCATTTCACAGATTGGTCAAAATCTGAATCTGAATTTGCTCTCGGAGAAAATTTTGTGCATCCAAGCAGAAACTAAACAAGAAATATCTTAACCCATTCCATTCGGGATACCCCTTTAGGGGTATCTGGGCAAACAATTTGGATCCAGATCAGGCCCCACAAACATGGGGCCTGATCTGATATCCAAACTGCTAGCTGCCTAGACATCATTTCTACAAGAGTTAGTAAGACCAATATTGCCAAAATATTCTTGATTTTTGATGCAGACGACAATTTCAGCAGATGACAAAATATACCCAGAATGCAATGGGTAAAAAAAAAGATGCAGCCAAAGGTGAAAGAGTCGTGGTGCCTTAAAAACATAGGACTACTCGTCATTTATCCAGCGCCAACAGTATGGTAAGGCAATGTTGCATTAGCATTGATGTAAACTTGTGACGTTGCTTTGACGTTAATTGATGTGACATTGCATAAAGTTATGTGCATGCTGGGATTAAGTCCTGCACTTTGTTCGCTTTTATGTCTCTGTCTGGACTGGATAAGTCTCAGAGCTCTAGATAAGAGGGAGTATTTGATGATAATTAAGGATAATTTTTCTTATTTTTCGTCGAAACCATATGTTATGACCCCTCATCTGAACCGTCTCATCGAGACGGTTCAGATGAGGGATCACAACATATGTTTTTATGCAGAATTAACAAAAATTATCCCTAATTATCACCAAATACTCCCTCTTATCTAGAGCTCTGAGTCTTCTCAGCACTAAAAACATGGAACTTTCATTTTGACTGCAGTTGTAGTTATAATTTTAAATGTAAAACAAGTTGTTTTGACTGCTGTTGTAGTTATACTTCTTGGCTTAAATCTAGAGTTGTTCAAAATTACATGGAGAAGTAATCTGCTTATGTGTTTGACAAAAAATATGATGTTACATGACAATATTGTTTTGGCTGTCACAATTTTGATATTCATGAATTTTTATGTAATATACATTGGGGTCAAGGAGTTTTGCACTAAAAGTAGTATAAGCTTTACCATTTGTCATGATTTTTATTTCTTTTTTGTATACTGAGAGAAATAAATTTAGCAATTTTCCCAAAAGGTTGTGAAACTTTCTGTAGGGATGGTATTCCCAGGTTGTTGATTGCATACAGTTAGTTTATGTTAGGAGACTGCGATTACATCAAACTTGGACGAAAAAGGTGACTTAACGCACGTTTGACGTCACTTTAAATGAATTCACTCTTTGTGCGGGCTGACAAAAAATCAAACAAGGAAAATTGTCAAAATGCTTTTGAAAGGTTTTAACTGGGTCCTTGGACATAAAAACCAGAAATGGGTTTGCAAATAAACGCATAAGATGCCGGCAATGGGGCACGTTAGTCTGGCGTTAACTTGTCGAAAAATTCAACAGCCATTTTAGACATTATCAATTGACGTTTCAATTCAAATCTTTTTGCGCTTTATTACTGTCAACTTGGGGAACATTATCATGCAAAAAGATTACCCCAGGTAATTCACTTGTTTTAATGCAACGATCAGAACCTGTCAAGATTTGAATGAAGGCGACAAATTTACGTTATGATGGAAATTGACAAAATCTATGGATATGCAATGACCCTTATGCGCACTTAGAGAAGAGAAAATTAAGTTCAATATTGCGGATGTCAAGAGGATCTTTGATGGTTTTAAAAACTGACGTCAGAATGACGTAACTGTCGAACCTGGTGTGGTTAAACCTGTGGGAATGGCACCAATACACAGCAACAAATTGCTTGAAAGTGTTCTGGTCATTTAGAGGCCACGCCATTGCAGTTTGGTTCAAGATTTTTGAACAATTTGTTAACAGTGACTTTTGCTCAGTCTCAATTGCTTTATGAATGCCAATTTTGACGGCGTCATAAGCACATTTACGTTTATCATGGTAACAATCTTTTAGCACACAACACTGTGTCCTTGTTCACAAATGTCTACACTGCCCAAATTGGCTCTGGTGTAAGATTTGAAGATGAAACAGCGCCTGAAAAAAGAAGAGTTGCATAAAAGATTTATGGCATTTTTGGGGTTAAACCCTTGGGTACAAATGCGACGCGATTCTGCTCTATAAATAAACTTTCGACCTTAAGTTTTGGGTTTCTGGTATCCAAAATGATACCTTACACAGCGGAAACAAAACAATTTCCCACTTTTTAAAAAAGACTGAATTATACGCTGATTTGTCAAAAGTTGCTAAATTTATTTCCCTCAGTATATTGTACTAAAGATCAAAATACTTGACAGTGACTATAGAATGTCATCATGTGAGATCATGTTTTACACTGACAGATATAGAGAATCTTACACGAGTTGTCATTTCATATGTAATTTATGAAACGAGCCTTCAGCGAGTTTCATGACTTTCATATGAAATGACATTGAGTGTAAAATTCTGTTTATTGTATGACCCTTTAAAATTGGATTTTATCGCCTTCCGAAGAACATTATTTTAATAAGAAATTGTATTGTTGTCAATAATGTTACATGTTAATAAGTGTGGTCATACGATTTTTATGACACAACGTTATTCTCTGAAAAACAGCGATGTCATAATATTATGATAAATTGTTGTATGCATGCTCATTTGAAAAAAAAGAGATGTATTATGTTATGGCATTGGCATCCATCCGTCCATTTGTTACCTTTCCTGTATCTGGAATATAGCTTTAGCGGCAGTATTTATCCCATCATGCTAAAACTTGGAGTATATAGTAGTAAGATGATATGAGGTGAACCTGAAGTTGAACTCATTGTTTTCAGGTTACACTTCAGGCTGCTATAAAGCACCCCCCCCCCCCCCAAAAAAAAAAAAAAAAAAAAAAAAAAAAAAAAACCAGCTTGTTCAACTAGTTAAGGCTGTAAGTAAACTAAAGGTTTAAACTTTATTTTCTTTGTATAACAACATATCGAGGGTTCAACGCAACACTGTCGTATCTTGTTTTCAGGAAACTTTTCAAGACCAAAGAAAAACTTTTTTTCATTAAAACCCCTGTATCATTTTTTTGAACACAATGTTTAATACCTGCCAAACATCAGTTGATTTAGAGGAATGTTGCTTCTCTGCAGATACATTTGTTATAAAAGAAGATATTTGTAATTATTTGACTTACGACAGTTTTCCCACTGTATATCAAGATTTTGATTGTTAGATTTTAACGCAACACTGTCGTAACTTGAGTTACGACAATGTTGCATTGACACTTAGTGATCATTTCACTTTAAATTCAGTGCAATACTGTTGTAACTCCTTTGATCTGAGTTACTGCAGTGTTGCATTAAAGGGGGTGAAAATATTGTCAATGGCAGAAAATGCAAAACTGTTGTATCTTATACTTAATACAAAGAAATTCCATAAAACACTCACCTTTACTGTCTTGGACTTTATCATATCTTAATACCGCATCCAGCCACCTGTTATCAGTGTATAAAAGGGATCATGTTTCCAGCAGAGTATTGGAAATTACTGTTGTCTTGTCTACTTAACTCTTCAAGCCCCAGTGACGAAATCAGCAAAATTTGCAAACAGCGTAGATCCTGATGAGGCGGCTCATAATCCAGATCTGCACTGCTTGCCCTCTAGTCTTTGAATTCTCAATATGAAATGTCTCGGACAAGGCACTTTTTTAATTTTTGCAGACGCAAATTTTGTCGTCTGCTTTTTGGTACTTAAAGAGTTAAACCTTTATGCTTGTGTTCCATTTATTTTGGAGTGGATTTTACTAAATAGGTATGGCTCATAAAAATACAATTGGTCATATTGTTGGATACTTGTGTTTTCTCTCAAGACTGACTCCAATCTTACTCTAAAACCTCTGACAGGATGTAACAGGCCTGCTTAGAGATACAAATCTTTTTCCTTCTTTTGTGTGTGTGTGTGTGTGTGTGTGTGTGTTGAGTGGTGGGGGGGGGGGGGGGGGGAGGGGGTGGAGGAGGGAATAGTTACACATGACATGAACACATTAACCCACTGTTAACTTAACTTTAATGAAATAAAGGATACAGGAAAATTCATTAACACTTCAATGTTTCTTTTATAAGCCAGAACTTTTTATCAATTAATTTACAGGAACATTTTTGCTTTTGCCACTGAGAAAAAAATCAAAGGATGAATATCAGAACCTTTGTGTGAACAAATTACAGTAATTTTTAAAATCAAATAGGATTTGTGTTACCAAAATATTGAAGGTTGTCAGAATATCAAAAACATATTTCTAGCCTTTTAGGAGTAAATGATCAGGCAGGTTCCATTTGTAAATCAATAACTTAAAAAGTTCTGGTCTATATTTTAAATTAATCAGCTTATTTCAAGGCAAACAAACCTTATTACTTATGATCTAAACTTTCCCCCATATCCTTTTAAAATGCATCTCTGCAATAATTCACTGGTAAAATTCTCACACTTTCTGCAACATTGAATTAAAAATACCATATTTATTTGGCTTTAAGATGGTACTTTTCCATTTCTAGATGTGGGGGTAATACCAATTTCCCTACCTGTGCTGTCGACTGAAACATTCAGTTACTAACCATATATGCAAATGGTGGCTGTTGACTGAGAAATCAGTAGCAGCTCAGTTGACAGTCATTAGCAATAGTACCAGTTACCATTACTGGTATTGCTTATGACTGAATTCTCAGTTGAAAGCCACAATATAGTAGCTGATGGGTCGACAGCACTGGTAAGGGAAATGGTATTCCCCCCCCCCCCCCCCCCCCCCCACCACCACCACCACCACACACACACACCCTGTGTATAGTTGGACCCCCAAATACTTTAATCAGTCTTATGAAATTCTGCTGTGAGATTGGTTTTTTCCCTTCTGTATCCATCCAAGAAATCCATATCCATCTTATATCATGGATCTAGATTTTTGGGATTGTTTAAATAGGAAAACCCCCAGGTCTTATAACTGAAAAAGTACAGTATATTTAAATGGTAAAATCATGATTCCAAAAGTGAACTTTTTCCACTTTCAGAATAAGGATTTCACTATTAAAATTTTTGTTATGAACATACAGAATTCAAACTTCTTTCAAGAAAATTACTACTATGGTAGAACTTCTTGGCTCGAACACTGATGACTTGTTAACCCTACTACTTAGGCTAGAACTCTCTCCTTGGTGCTCAGAGGTCACTTTCTATAGAAACTAACCCTGGATGGCTAGGCTGGAACTAATTTTCATGGTACTAAGCATGTTCGAGTCATAGAAGTTCTAGTTAGCACCTCATGTGAATGTTTATGGGGTAAATTCCCAAAGCCAATTTTAGTGTTTTTTTTTGTTTCATTTTCAGGTAAATAGAAATGATTTTTGCTTCAAGGAATTAAAGCTTTCGGAACATTATTACCATATTAATCCTATTAAACGCACTGAGGATGATGCATTTTATGAAAGGGCGTTGTTAATAAGAGCCTAAAAATTAGTAAATCAGCCACAGCACATACCTCTAATAAACAATATTCAGGTGAATGGGTATACACTCTGCTATTTTGCGTCCCATCTCAGTAGAGGTCACCCCCTAAAAGAAGGAATTTGCTTCTCTAGCAGCAAATTCTTTCCTTAACGAGAAGACTCCATTTTAAAAGCAACATTTTAAAAGCTACATCATCTAAAGCAGCAAGCAGGAATTCATGCAAGTTGACATAACATTATTTTCGAAGGAAAGGCAGGGGGCCTTTATTAGAGCAGAGGCATTTATTAGGATTAATATGGTATATAACTTCTCCTCATTTCACTACATATAACTAGACCATGTATCTCACGTTCTTGGAAGACATCCAGAGGAAGAACTGGTTACTTCAGAGAAATGTTGGGAATAAATTGTAAAATACAAATTAATTTACTTTAACTATATCCCATGACTTGCAAATTGGGTAAATTTACTTAAGCATTTATTGCTTTTGTTCGTTTGTTTGATTTGCAAGTTTTACAGCAAAGTTCTTGCATCTTACAATGGAATAATTTCAACATACAAAACTTTGTCACTTGCAAAATGTTAGATAATGATCAGCTTAGAAACACAGTCTATTAATACTGCACGACATGTACAGTTAGTTTACTTCATGAGCCAGCATTAAGAAGAACTCATGGTGTGCCCTTGGAACAATTCCATTTTTACATAAAGTGAGCAAATCTCTGTACTTGTCCCAACTTATTTCCTGTTCCTCCTTGTTAAGTTGGGACAAGGACAGAGACTTAGGACAAGGCACTTCTTTTTGACGCAGCCTCTGGAGTAAATCAATTGTACTGAATTGTTCATTATAATCGGTTTTGTAATGTAAGATGTTTGGAAGTGATGATGTCAGCTTTAAGGCTTTTATTTTGCTCCAGTACACTTTGTCATTCTTTGTATTTACATCGAAGTTTTTAATTTTTTCAGCAATTTTTTTGAAATCAAAAAAGTCAGCAAGGGACATCTCTTTAACTTTGTATGGCCTTTTTGGTCTTGCCTTGCGGACAGTGGCAGCCCATTGTGGAGTCGTGTAAACAGGTACATTTCTACTGGCACCCTCAACTGCACTATGAACACTGTCATTTTCATTAAAGGTGTGCCCCTTCTCCAAGTATTTGTGTTCGACAGATAACAAATCAAATTTTTGGAGGCAATACCATAACATAGTTGCATAAAATCTGTTTTTGTTTTGAGCAAAACAATTATCACTATAAAAAACAAATTCCTTTTTACCTTTGTTGCTCTTTTCATTGATGAAAGAGTAAACACAAGACGCAATTTCATTGGCCCCTCTGCTGGATACAGTTTCATTCCAAATAAAACTGTACCCATCTGAGGTACCAAGGTCATACAGCGTAAAGTTATAAGTGCTCAGGCGTCTTTTGTAATAAAGTGAGGACTCAAAACTGTGAGGTGTTTGTAGAACCTCCTCCAAATCAAAACAAGCCGCCACAAATTTCTCTGTTTCATCATTTTTAGCTTTTTGCTTGTCAGTTTCTTTATTTTGTTTAGCAAGCTCTTTGTTTTGTATATGCTTTTCATAAGAATGCTTCATGTTTTCCTTTTCCTCAGGACTTGCATTTCTGAATGCAGCACAAAAGTCACACTGATCTTTTATTGGAGTATGAAATGAAAGATTATACTCCTCATTAAAAATTCTTCTGTAAATGTTAATGGATGCAGGTTTTTCAGAAAGAGGGCAATTTTCAGTGTACATGTCATACATTCTAGTTACGTTCAAGTCTGCTGGAAGGTATTTCTTTGCAGAATCTTTTCTGCAGTAGTGGCTTTCAATCGGTTGAAAAGACTCAATATGTTTTCGAACACCTGTTATTTGACTCTGAGATGCACGGTTTGGTCTGCTGTCATGTTTACCTCTATTATCTTCCATACAAACTCCAATTGCTGACAACTTTTTGAGCACTGTTGAGACAACCCTATCAGTAATACCTATTGTATCTTGAAAAAATGTTTTACAAACCTTTATAGCTACACTTTTTCCATTTTCCTGAACTTGAGGCAGAGAGTATGAAACTGTCCATTTACGTCTACCTCCACTGTTAAGCTTATTCTTATTCTTAATCTTAACTGCAGCATATTTCGCAATGAACTGCCTCTGTTTGTTCACATCACCCAACTGCCAATAAGAATGAAATATGCTTTGCCTTTCACTTTCGTTAAATTTGCTTTTGCATTTATACCTACAAGTATGAGCACACCCACTTTTTAATGTTCTGGCTGACCTTATTTTGCCTGTTCTTGTTGTGTAACTTTTACCTTGGTTACGTCTCCTTTTATGAATATTGCGCTTCCAGTTGTCTTCATTCCGCTTTCGTTTTCGTCCTCTTTTCTCTGTTCTTTCCATGTAGTCCCCACTTACCTGTGTACTTGTTGAATTACCGTCTCTTGTTACCTGTGTACTTTGTGCTGCTTGGTCACCTGTTACATGTACCTTGGTACTTTGAGAGCCATTGTCACTTGCCTGACTAATATGAGTTACATTGTCACTTGCTACCTCACTGCTTTGAGAACTGTCACTTGTTACCTGTGTACTTTGTGCTACTTAGTCACCTGTTACCCTGGTACTTTGAGAGCCATTGTCATTTATCTGACTTATACGAGTTATATTATCACTTGCTACCTCACTGCTTTGAGAACCGTCACTTGTTACCTGTGTACTTTGTGCTGCTTGGTCACCTGTTACCTTGGTACTTTGAGAGCCATTGTCACTTACCTGAGTACTTTGAGTTATATTGTCACTTGTTACCTCTCTGCCTTGAGAACTTTCATTTGTTACCTGTGTACACTGTGTTGTATTATCAGTTGTTACCTGTGTATGTGGTGTTCCACTTTGACTAGCTACCTGAGAACTTGCAGTGCTGTTGTCTTTTATTACCTGTATTCTTTGTGAGCCAAGGTTGTTTGTAAATTGTGTATCTTGAGAGTAAGTGCTACTAGATACCTGTGTACTGTTGTCATTGGTCATATAAATATTTTGTGTGCCATTATTTAAAGCATTTAAGCTGTCACCATCACTTCTTAATCTTTTTTGTTTTATTCTAAAAGACTGTGCCTTAAAATTATCGTAATATTCCTCATCATCATCGTCATCAGTTTCTTTGCTATCATTTGGGTTATAATCCTTATCTCTAAAATCATCATCATAATCATCAAACTCATCATCATCAAACTCATCATCTTCATCATATATTCTACAGTCACCATGCTCATCATCAACATTTTCAAACATATTCTGATAAACTTTTTGGGATGGATTTTCAGAATCACTGCCACCTAATGCAGTTTCAAGGACCTCATCATTAAATGACTCAAGGAAACTGTCATGCAGATTGTTTTCTAAATTTTCCAAAACAGCGCTGTCAATTGAGCCAATACTACTCGTATCAAAACCAGATACACTGCTCACATCAGACACATCAGATATATCAACTGTATTTTTCATTTCCTCTGCTAGGAACAGTTTGCAAGCCACATCCCCTTCACTGAGTGTAGAATAGCCAGAAAAATCTGAGTCACTGTCAGTGTCCATCTCATTGTCAGTTATATTAATTTTAGCAATTTCAAAGGGTGTGTCATCAGCATTTCCCAAAGACGCAGCCAGGTGCTTCAGAAATAAACAAAGGTTCTGCGTATGTTTATGTACAGTCAAAGTGGCCAGTCCCTCAGCGGTTACCATACCAGTGTCTGCTCTACTGTGGGGATCAAAAAAGTAAAACTCTGATAGGTTTTTCAATATTGCGCAAGTGTAACTTGGAGTAAATTGACCCATTGTAAACAGGCAACTTGAATCATTATTCATCAGTTGATCTATTGCATCAGTGATGGAATAGAAGGGCATCTCAGTTTTTTCTCTCCTTAAAGTACCACATAAAGACTCCTGAATAGATATGGTATAGTTTTCTATTTTTGTGGGGATGTCTCTAAATAACAGGTATTTATTTGTTTCGGGGACAAGTTCACAGTATAACTTGTCACCCTTTTCAAGAATTTGGTCTAGAGTTGTTTTTGTCCACTTTGATGGACTTGTTTGTTGTGAAGCTAACACAGCATGCAAAGAGTTTGCAACACACTGTCTGCCATTGCCTCTATAAATCTGGCTTCCCTGGTGCCTGGATGCCTGAAGCATTCTGTCAGATTTAAGTGTCAGTATCAGACCCTGAAATAAAAGGAGTGTGTGGACAGTGTCATACAAAACACTAATATTACTCTGCAAGTAATTAATAAGTTATAATCCTCAGGAGGTATATCTTTTTTAAGAAAATAAGCAACTACATGGCAGCATTTTTGTTTGTTCTAAAAATCTAAAACCACAACTGACTATAGCTTTCTTTTATTTGACCCAATGCATGCTTGTCTGAATTCTCTAAAATAAATTCTAAATCAACATTAAGCTGTCTAAATTTAAAGACCCTATAATTAACATGGTAGACACAGATTGTTTCTAACATGGTAAAGGAGCTCCAGCATGCAAAATGGTTGCTTAATGTAGCTGGAAAAGCGACTGTGACCTGTTGAATAAGTTCTGAATAGTAAGATCCTTTTGGAAGCAAGGAATACATCGAAGAACAGAAAATAGCAGACGCAGGTTTGCTCCTGTAGATTCCTCAGTGTCCATACATGGTACATGCAAACAGCAAAAGCTTGGATCAGACTGTGCATATGCATTTGCTGTTTGCATACATCATTAGCACTCCTTTTATGTCATGACTCAAATAATGCATAAGTTGTACATTTTGCAGCAATGTCCTTTGTACCAATATTGTTATAAATTTGCCAAAATTCGATACTGCAGAAATAAAGAAATTTGCTACAGATAAGTTACATTTACTAGTCTATGCTAAAAACTGGCAGCCAAAATTTTATGTGTAAGGAAGAGTATTTTTGTTGGAATTACTTGCATATGTTTTGAAGATGTCTCCAGCAAGTAACAGGGCCTGATAAACAGTCAGTATAGTGCACAGTAAATGCATATTAACAGGTGAAACTGTGCATTCAAATAGTAGCTAATAATATATGGCTCTAAAGTGCCTTTATGTTTGCCAAGGCTCACACCATACTGCAATACTGATAACATTAGATGAGCAGGGGCTCATTAAATACACCCGCAGGGTCATAACTACTGATTTCTAGCCCCACCCAGTGACCTGATCCAGTGGCTTAACTAGTCTGAATCAAAAGTATTATTACAGAAATATCAAGCCAGATTCTAAAAAAGTCAGTGACTTACATTCTGCATCCATTTCATACTGCCTTAATGCGCTTTTAAAAGTATTGGGACACCTTAAACAATGAATTTTTCAATTGTCCCAAATGAAAAATTAATAGTTTTAGGTGTCCCAATATTTAAGCACATTAGGGTGCAATATAATAAGACTGCTACTTGTATGTGTACATCTGTACAGTGTATTGAATAGATAAAATGGCGAGGTTTCCTGCCAGCCAGCTAGCAGGAGGCTTTTTGGTCTCCTGCCAGCTGGCTGTCACCAGACCTTAAAGTCTCCTGCCAGTCGGCCGGCAAGAGACACTTCCTATAAAATATTGTTTATGCTAGAAATAAAAAAGAATCTGACATGGACAGACATCTTATTTTGCAGCTGGGCATTTGTTGGCTACCACAATGTTTAATTCTGAATTGTAAAATGGCTCCCCCCCCCCGAATTGTAAAATGGCTCCCCACCCCCCCTTCCCCCCCAAGCACCTCCCACTTTTACCATATCCCCACCAAACTACAAAAACACTCAAATTTCCCAACTAGTACCTTGGGCTATTGGCCCCTTTTTTGTTACAAACAGATGAAATAAATGCCAAGTATCTACCAAGGGGGCACCCAAGGAGTGCCCATAATTTGTGGGCTTAATGTTGGGGATAGGGTTTGGGATCTGATTCAGTCAGTTCTGAAGTGTAGTTACTCTCTAAATTTGGAAATCCCTACAGAGGAATGGACAAAATGACATAAACTGTACCAAATGACATTTTGATTTATAAAATAAGCAATTTGATAGCACTGTATTTTACATTAAAGAGTGTATTGGACTTGTATTAGAAAAGGCTTCTTACCAAAAATACAGCTTGAACTGTCCCAGAGATATAGCTCTTGCTAGGAGGCAAAATATCTACTCTGTAATGCTCCAGATAAAATCATAAGTGATGTCATTTTGCACATCTATGATGTCATAAAACGAAATCAATATCTAGATACAACAGTTTTGCAATGATAAATTATATCAGGTTAGGTATTGATTTTTAGTGCAACAGTGCTGTAACTGAAATTATTGCAGTTACGTCAGTGTTGCGCTGAGAGAAGCATAATACTTTACTATGGTCTTTGACGCAACACTGTCGTAACTTAAGTTACGACAGTGTTGCGTTGACAGAATTTACCCTTGTGAGATACTGCAAAATGTCAAATTTTCTATTGCAGGATAAATATCCTGAACTCATATGGGATATTTTTACACAATGTGTAGGTATGAATTGAGATGTCAAAACTGCAGAAAAGTCAATTTCAGAAAAATATGCAGTTACGACAGTGTTGCGTTGACCCCTCGATATGAAACAGTACATTCATTCTCAAGTATGCCAGGCCGCGTAGCCCAATCGGTAGGGCACCTGACTCATAAGTCAGAGGCCCTGGGTTCGAAACCTGGTCTGGCCACATACTTTCGTTTCTCCTTCTGCTGATTCAAGAAGGGCAGTTATCAGTTACTGGCGTAAGTATGTGCACTTAGTACTGGTTAACCGCTTAGGAGGTCCAAGCCTGCCCAGGAATAGTGTGGTTAGGTTAACTGACCGTCCCGACATGACCATAGTTGTTGACAGTGGACGTTAAGCATCAAATCAATCAATCAATGATTCTCAAATATGTTATACAAAAAGGGATTCAGAAGAAAGTCAGCTGACATATTCAAGTCTGTATCCCATTTTTTGTTTTGTTTAAATAGTTGGTTTGAATAATTGATAATCTGATAAGAAGGATTAAGTTAAAAAACTTGTAAAAATACTAATATTTTTGACATAAATATATGCTATCTCATCTTGAATCACCGACATTTTAGAGTTTTTAAGCAGGGTTTCAGATTATTTTTTGCTTTTCCTAAATTTAGAAACCCATGCAGCTGTTGAGAGCATTGGTATTTCAGTGGTTTAGGATTTCTCCATTAACCGTAAATTAGAGTGGTAACAAGAATTGAAATTGGGTAGTAAAATTGAAAATTACATGTTATCTTGTCGTCTTACGAAACAAGTTTCGTTAAGTGTGCTATAAATTTTATATCAATTTGTTGTTGAATTATAAGCCTCAGCATGTGACATGTTTTTGTATAGAAATTAATCCGCCGAAGGTGACGGGGAAAAAAAAGACGATGGTTTTGCTATGGACAGGTATATTGGAGTTAAAGATGTCGATGAAATTTCTGAATTTGTGTGTGACACATTAATAGAAAAATTGCCATACACAGAGCTCTAGATAAGACGGCGTATTTGATGATAATTAAGGATAATTTTTCTTATTTCTCATCGAAACCATATGTTGTGACCCCTCATCTGAACCGTCTCGTCGAGACGGTTCAGATGAGGGGTCACAACATATGTTTTTATGCAGAATTAACAAAAATTATCCCTAATTATCACCAAATACGCCCTCTTATCTAGAGCTCTGCATACAGCAATTCGTTGTTCTGACAGTGAAGACTTAGACCAGCTTTTGTTGTGCAGACCTGGATTATGATTAAGGCTTCACGTCAGAAATATATATTCCCGAAGGAGGGGAGGCACACAGGGAAGACTCAGTTAAGCCTGCACATTTTTGCAGGCTTATCCGAGTCTTTCCTTGTGGGAACATATTAAAGGTACATTTCATCGTGGCCTGGCTGATTGAAGTATGAATGATTTAAAGGGAGCGCTCATGTTAATTTTTCCCAGCGGGACGGGGCTGTTACATTAATAAGAAGAAAGTGGGATTTGAATGTAATTATGCTTTGTTACACAAAATGCAAATTAGATTAGTAGTATTTCTATGAATAAGATTACTTTTAAAGGTTACAGAATTTTGTAATGAAATGCTTGTGGGCTTTGGAATTTCGGAATAATAATGTTTGTAAGGTGTTGAATAATTTGTGATGGTGACTTAATCATAGATTTTGTATGTTTTCATCTGAGTCATTGAAGGTTAACCACACTTGTGGATGGATGAAAGGAGGATTTGGTTTTGTTGGTCAGCAGTTTAAGGACAGGTGATGCTGGTGATATTTTGGTACATGGGTACACCTCAGTGTTTTTCCGCTATTTCTTACGAAGGGGCCGGGCCGGGTAGCGCAATCGGTAGCGCACCTGACTCGTAAGTCAGAGGTCCTGGGTTCCAATCCCGGTCTGGCCACATACTTTCGTTTCTCCTTCCGCTGATTCGAGAAGGGCAGTTGTCAGTTACTGGCGAAAGTATGTGCACTTAGTACTGGTTAACCGCTTAGGGGGTCTAAGCCTGCCCAGGAATAGTGTGGTTAGGTTAACTGACCGTCCCGACATGACCTTAGTTCTTTACCGTGGACGTTAAGCATCAAATCAACCAACCAAATCTTACGAGGGGAGACAACTTCTGTGATTTCATTATTTCAACTTTCCTGGATCATGAAAAAAAAAATTTTTTTTGAAAGGAGGTCTACTCTTAAAGAAAAAGATTTTCTCCTAGAGAAGCGAAAGAACAAATTCTTAATTTTTTCTTTAAGTTGACATCCCCTATTGAGGAGAGAGGCAGAAAATGGAAAATGACAGAGTTGATTCCCTTGAAAGTGTACATGTTCACTTACACATAGGGTCAAGTCAGGTAAGTTCGGACAGCTGGTAAATTCGGACATACCATTGCAAACAGTGAAAATCCAGATGAGACGGCTCATAATGAGCTGTCTGATCAGGATTTTCACTGTTTGCCCAGTTATTTTTGTTTTAATTCCAAACAACTGACATATAACGGAAACAACGTCACTGTCTGAATTTACATGCTGTCCGAATTAAGCAGACTTGACCCTACCAATCAAAAAAAAAAAAAGGATAGAAAAAGAAATACAGTATAATGGGATGAAGTCATATGAAAATATACACCATACAACTACAAGACTCGTCATCCTGGGGCCATATTCATAAAACAACTTAAGTCGTTGCTATGCTGTTGCTAAGGCTAAATTTCTTAGAAGGAGATTCCCTACAACTATGAAATTTGCTCTGGAGGAACAGTCTTACAAAGACTGTTCCTCCAGAACAAATTTCATAGTTGTATGGAATCTCCTTTATAGATATTTAGCCTTAGCAACAGCATAGCAATGACTTAAGTGGCTTTATGAATACGGCCCCAGTTTTATGCCAGCAAAAAATACAGAAAGCAGATGTCACATGTTACTTGATAATGGATGGGCATAATTATGACCTTTTAAAACAAGCTAGTCATAGATACATTTACCAGTACATCCAAGTTACTATGCAAAAAAAAAAAAAAAAAAAAAAAAACATAAAAACAAAGTGCCTGTGGTCTCTGATGCTGCCAGGATTGCACTTCTGGAACCACTCGCCGATCTGAGTCTACCTTTCTGCTGTTTAACATAGCACTTGTACCAGAAAATTTACTTTGAGATATCAGTAGTTTGAGATAACAGGAGTTGAAATGTAAATAAAAATAGGAGATATATTCTTTAATATTAGGAGATACTTTGAGATATCAGTGTTCGAGATATCGGTAGTTGACTGTATATTTCCAGCTCAGAGAAAATTCAGGGAGTTTTCACTAATTTCAGGTCAGGGAAATTTGGAAAGGACTTGAAATTTAGTCAGGGACTTTGAAAGTCGATGACTTAAATGACAGCCTTCAGAAAATGTTCTGGATTGCTCAAGGGGAAAGGATGTTACCTTCTAGTGAAATAGTTCAGGCACATTTCCTTCCTTATAATTGGGGGCTGCTTTTAAAGGAAAGAATTTTGATATCAAATTCTTGCCTTTGAGAATAACCCCTGACTTTCAAGTGATACAGTTAGCACTGTAAAAGTATAGTTCAACCTGTATTAAGCCAGCACCTACCTGCTTGCTTAAGGCAGATGCTTGCTTAATACAGGTACATTTCAATGTATTTGCCTGTTTTGGGAACTGAACACAATTGCTTGCTTCAGGTGCATTTCAGTGCATTTGCCTGTTTTGGGAACTGAATACATGCTTAACTGCTTGATACAGGTTGTTTATGCTTAATAGAGGTGGCCACTAAGACAGGTTTTACTGTATAGGCTAAAATGAGCTTTTGAATCTGTAAAAGTGTGTTGAAAACTGTAAAATGTCAGGGAAAAATCAGGGAAAAGTCAGGGAATTTTGAAATTGAACTGGATAATACACTTGACAGGCAAGACACAGGCTTCCACAGAAGTTTTGTTTGCTTATGTGGTATCATATGAGCCACAACACGACAAAACCGACAATGTGGTTGTGCCCCTAGCGCAGACTCAAATCAGCCTGGGCATCCACCCAGTTGGATCAGACTTTTTGTTAAGTGCTCAAAGGGTAGCTTAGGGTTTATGCGGACAGCAAGGACTCTGATCAGACTGGGCGGATGCCCGGGCTGATCAGAGTCTGTGCTGGGCATACATCCACATTGTTGGTTTTGTCGTGTCGCAGCTTAAATGTCATGAATTACATGTCAGCGCATGACACATTCAGAATGAAACTGATAGTATGAATGATCATTTTCACTTTCTCTTTTTACACATTTTTTTTTTCATCTAAGATTAAATGATTGATATATTGTTACTCCTATACACTAAAAATGATATCATATTTGGGGACTCTTTGTTAGCATGATGTGATAGGAATATATATATATTTTATACATATCGCCTGTACAAAGGTACAGGAAGAGCTTTTGCACTACCCCTGGCGGCATCAGTGGTGGAGGGGCCGTTAGCAAAATGTTAAAGTTTTACGTTAAAGTTTTTTAGGTGATTGGCAAGGTGCTGTCAAGCGAGCTATCCTGTCCCGCTGACAGGTCTTGTTTTTCTTGTAGCTGACACTGTCGGACCCCTGAAGGATGCATCGCAAGTAAATGTTATAGAAAATGGTGGAAAACATCAGGGACTCTCAATCTATTCTGTAGCTTTAAGAAGTTTAAAACTTTTTAAGTACCAAAATAAAAAAAAAGAACAGGTAGCAAACAGCATGGGTCCAGCTCATCTGGATCTGTGCAGGTTGCCCTCTTGGCCCAATTGTTCAAAACTAACGACATCATTAGTTAACATTTCGTTAAAAATTGACATGTTTGAATGTCTCAAATATGCCAACATTTTTTGTTGAAAAAATGTGAAAAGCTTTTGACTGCAAAAGCTTCTCACATTTTTTCAACAACAGATATCAGTGTATAATGATTGTAAAGTCACAAAACACTTAAGGAGTTGACCTCTTAATGAGCTCGTTAGTCTAACGATGCTTTGAACAACCAGGCCCTGATCTTTTAAATTCTGATATAACAGCTAGAGCTTGGATGAAACTTTTATTTTTTTTTTTTTTTGAGTTTTGCAGAAATTTTATTGTGAATAGTCTGCAGTTTTGGTGCTTTATGGGTTAAAATTTTGTTGAAAAATGCAGAGAGTTTTGCATTAGAATATCAGTTATTAAAAGTATTTGCCTAATAATAATGTTGTCTGCCATTTGATGGGAATTTAATTCGGTATGTCTATGATAAGTATTATGGATCTTTTTGGATGTTTCGGATCATTAGGTACATTTCCTACTTCTTTGAAGGATTATATTAAATAAATGCAGCATAAACAAAATAGCTTGAAGAGTACACAAAGTCTGTAATAAAGTTCATCTTGGTAAATATTTATGTTGTCACTGTTGAATTGTGTAAACTTGTGTCGTGTGAAAATAGACCTTTGGCAACTATTCAAAAAGTTGTCTTCACTTCAGGCCTGGAGGTTATAAAAAAATTTTCATGCTCAACTCAGCTGAGCATGAACCTTTACCTGCTAATAAGTAGCAAATTACTGATAGGTACAGTTGTTTTCATGCTCAGTTTAGCGGAGTATGAAATATTCTCTGCTTATGAATATGAAAATGCCAACATTAGTTGGCATTTTCATATTTATCAGCAGAGAATGTTTCATGCTCAGCTGAGTTTAGCACGAAAAAAGGTTTATAACCTCGGGGCCAGATTATCAGTAAGTAACGTTGCCTGTACAGATTTAGATTTTTGAAAGTTCATATTCTTGTAAGATGAATTCCAGATACAAAAGGTGATGTGCGCCTTTGCTTGTATGCAGCAATATTGTATCTGAAAGTTGTATGCAGCAATATTGTATCTGAAAGTTGTATGCAGTAATATTGTATCTGAAAGTTGTATGCAGTAATATTGTATCTGAAAGTTGTATGCAGTAATATTTTATCTGAAAGTTGTATGCAGTAATATTTTATCTGAAAGATGTTTGCAGCAATATTGTATCTGAAAGTTGTATGCAGTAATATTGTATCTGAAAGTTGTATGCAGTAATATTGTATCTGAAAGATGTTTGCAGTAATATTGTATCTGAAAGTTGTATGCAGTAATATTGTATCTGAAAGTTGTATGCAGTAATATTGTATCTGAAAGTTGTATGCAGTAATATTGTATCTGAAAGATGTTTGCAGTAATATTGTATCTGAAAGTTGTATGCAGTAATATTGTATCTGAAAGTTGTATGCAGTAATATTGTATCTGAAAGTTGTATGCAGTAATATTGTATCTGAAAGTTGTATGCAGTAATATTGTATCTGAAAGTTGTATGCAGTAATATTGTATCTGAAAGTTGTATGCAGTAATATTGTATCTGAAAGTTGTATGCAGTAATATTGTATCTGAAAGTTGTATGCAGTAATATTGTATCTGAAAGTTGTATGCAGTAATATTGTATCTGAAAGTTGTATGCAGTAATATTTTATCTGAAAGATGTTTGCAGCAATATTGTATCTGAAAGTTGTATGCAGTAATATTGTATCTGAAAGTTGTATGCAGTAATATTTTATCTGAAAGTTGTATGCAGTAATATTGTATCTGAAAGTTGTATGCAGTAATATTGTATCTGAAAGTTGTATGCAGCAATATTGTATCTGAAAGTTGTATGCAGTAATATTGTATCTGAAAGTTGTATGCAGTAATATTGTATCTGAAAGTTGTATGCAGTAATATTTTATCTGAAAGTTGTATGCAGTAATATTGTATCTGAATGTTGTATGCAGTAATATTTTATCTGAAAGATGTTTGCAGCAATATTGTATCTGAAAGTTGTATGCAGTAATATTGTATCTGAAAGTTGTATGCAGTAATATTGTATCTGAAAGTTGTATGCAGTAATATTTTATCTGAAAGTTGTATGCAGTAATATTGTATCTGAAAGTTGTATGCAGTAATATTTTATCTGAAAGATGTTTGCAGCAATATTGTATCTGAAAGTTGTATGCAGTAATATTGTATCTGAAAGTTGTATGCAGTAATATTGTATCTGAAAGTTGTATGCAGTAATATATCTGAAAGAATGGCAAACACTGTCCAGTCTGATCTAAGTATACACTGTTTGCTTAGACCTATTCTGTCCCAGTAAGTCAGATCTCCACACAAGAAGGGGTAATAGGGATAGGTCAGAGATAATTTTTCTTGTTTCTCAACAGAAACATATATTGTGACCACTCGTTAGAACCGGCGGAGACGGTTCTAACGAGTTGCCACAATATGTTTCTGTTGAGACCCCTTCTTTTCAGGAGCACTGCTGGTAGTTTTGGAATCATGAGATTGTAGCTTAATTAACACAGCAGAAGACAAAATTTAGGTCTGCAAAATTTCCCCCAAAAAATTCAGCCAAGCTTTATCCTATTGAGAATTAAAAGACTAGAGGGCAAACAGTGTATATGTAGATGAGGCGGCTCATTATGATATACCAAGATATACACTGTTTTCAAAATTTGCGACTAATTCTGTCACTGGTGTTATAGTGTTAACAGTGTTAGAAATAAGCAATTGCCCACTTGCCCGACACGGGTTAAATTTATTGGGGGCAAGCTGATAGTCTTGGAAGGTTGCCCCCCTGGACAACCTGAAATTCTGGGAGATTTAATTCTGGAAAATAATTTTCTTTCATGTCTTTTTTGAAGTTTTGCATGAGAAGTTGAAACCCGTCGATATAGTGTTTTGAAGGAGAAAAATAAAAAGAATCACAGTCAAAGTAGCGATGTGAAAATGATTAGGCAGCTGTGATCAAAACTGTTGTGTTGGTCTGGACAGTCATCTCTGAAGTTCATGATTTTATGCGTATATAGTGTCTTTGAAAGGGAGAGCATTTTTGGACTATGTTTACTTCTGTGACTTCGGAAGAAATGACATGTAAACGGTTTAACTGCAATGAAATACAAGAGGGACAAGTTGAAATCTTGGGGGGCAAGCTGAAATTCATTTCAGGTTGCCCCCCGGGCAAGTTGCTGTCTGGCCCTTATTTCTAACACTGTGTTAATTGTCCACTATGTGGTATACATTGATATTCTCTGTTTCAGGGTCCAATAGTGACAACAAGATGAATAAGACAAAAAGGGTTCCAACATCCCCAGCCCCAATGATAGAGTGTGCATGTTTTCCTCCGGACACATGCGAGGGCAGTAAGGACCACTGTTTTACACAGTTTGGGGTTAGTAGAGTTGAAGTTGAGCCTCATTGTTTAACTACCATAATCGACCTTATTAGCGCCCTGTGCGCTTAACTTTTTCAAAATGGCGGCAAATACTTGTAGTAAACTTTCTTTCATATAAGCGCACATTTTAATAGGTTATTATATATTGAAGGGAATGAATTTAAAGGTAAAGCATCAGAGAAAAGCTGCATATAAGCAGCTTTTCTCTGATGCTTAACCTTTAAAATCGTATGGATATACATGTAGAAGGAGAGAGAAGATTTAGGAGTAAAAACTTAAATATTCTATTGCATTTTCAGCTCTTGTAAACGAGAAAGCAAAGGGATAAACCAGTAAAAATATGTGCATTAATAGTCCTATGCCTCTCAAATTGCCACGGCGTGCGCTTATAGAGGCATGTGCGCTAATTAGGTAGAATACGGTAATTATTTTACTACTCATTATATTGCTAGAGAGGCACTGTGGTGTAGTGGTTAGAGTGGCTCAGTTATGGTGCAGATGGTGGTGGGTTTGAATACTAGCTTTGGTCACCTGGCAACTGGAAAACTCTCATTGTCAACCCAGCAGTACATCACCCACCACCATCTGATTCGAAAAAGGTACCCATGATATGGGTACCTTTTTCGAATCAGATGGGGTGGGTTTGAATACTAGGTTTGGTCACCTGGCAACTGGAAAACTCTCATTGTCAACCCAGCAGTACATGGGTACCTTTTTAGCTCACCTGAGCACGAAGTGCTCAAAGTGAGCTATTGTGATCGGTCTTTGTCCGTCGTCCGGCGTCCGGCGTTCGTCCGTCGTCAACTTTTGCTTTAAACGACTTCTTCTCCAAAACTGCTTGACGGATTTTGAAATAATTTCACAGAAATGTTCCTTGGGGGACTCTTTACCAAAATTGCTAAAACGGTTCCGCTCCACTGAACAATATGGCCGCCAGAGCTAAAAATAGAAAAACCTTTAAACGACTTATCCTTCGAAACTGCCAGGCAGATTTTGAAATAATTTCACAGAAATGTTCTTTAGGAGGCCTTTTACCAAACTTGCTCAAATGGTTCCGCTCCGCTGAACAAAATGGCCGCCAGAGCTAAAAATAGAAAAACCTTTAAACGACTTCTCCTCCAAAACTGCTTAGCAGATTTTGATGTATTTTCACAGAAATGTTTCTTAGGAGACCCTCTAGCAAATTTGCTAAAACGGTTCCGCTCTGCTTAACAAAATGGCCGCCAGAGCTAAAAATAGAAAAACCTTTAAACAACTTCGCCTCCAAAACTGCTGGGAAGGTTTTGAAATAATTTCACAGAAATGTTCCTTAGGAGGCCCTTAACCAAAATTGCTCAAATGGTTCCGCTCCGCTGAACAATATGGCTGCCAGAGCTGAAAATAGAAAAACCTTTAAACGACTTCTCCTCCAAAATTGCTGGGCAGATTTTGTAATAATTTCACAGAAATGTTTCTTAGGAGACCCTCTACCAAAATTGCTAAAACGAGTCAGCTCGGCTGAACAAAATGGCCGCCAGAGCTAAAAATAGAAAAACCTTTAAACGACTTCGCCTCCAACACTGCTTGGCAGATTTTGAAATAATTTCACAGAAATGTTTCTACGGAGGCCCTTAACCAAAATTTCTCAAATGGTTCCGCTCCGCTGAAAAATATGGCCGCCAGAGCAAAAAATAGAAAAAACTTTACACAATTTCTCCTCCATAACTACTGGGCAGATTTTAAAATAATTTCACAGAAATGTTTCTTAGGACACCCTCTACCAAAATTGCTAAAACGGTTCCACTTCACTGAACAAAATGGCCGCCAGAGCTAAAAGTAGAAAAACCTTTGAACGACTTTGCCTCCAAAACTGCTGGGCAGATTTTGAAATAATTTCACAGAAATGTTCCTTAAGACACCCTCTACCGAAATTTCTCAAACGGTTCCGCTCCGCTGAATAAAATGGCCACCAGAGCTAAAAATAGAAAAAACGTTGAAACGACTTCGCCTCCAAAACTGCTGGGTAGATTTTGAAATAATTTCACAGAAATGTGCCCTAGGAGTCCTGCTACCAAAATTGCTCTACCGGTTCGGCTCGGCTGAACAATATGGCCGCCAGAGCCAAAAATAGAAAAACCTTTAAACGACTTCTCCTCCAAAACTGTTGGGAAGATTTTGAAATAATTTCACAGAAATGTTCCTTAGGAGACCCTCTACCAAAATTGCTAAAATGGTTCAGCTCTGCTGAACAAAATGGCCACCAGAGCTAAATATAGAAAAACCTTTAAACGACACCTCCTCTAAAGCCAATGGCTCGATTTCAAAATAATTTCACAGAAGTATTTGACTCATGGTCCTAAACAAAAATTGCTGAAACGGTTCCACTCTGCTTACAAAATGGCCGCCAGAGCTAAAAATAGAAATAAACCTTAGAATGAATCAGAGGGCACAGTTACGATCCAATCATCATGAAACATGGTCAGAAAGTTTATCTGAATGAAATCTAGACCAACTTTGATACTGGGTCATGTGGGGTCAAAAACCAGGTCACTAGGTCAAATCTTAGAAAAACGTTGTGTACACTCTTTAGGGCACAGTTATGATATAATCTATATGAAACTTTGTCAGAATGTTTATTTTTATGAAATCTAGACCTGATTTGAAACTGGGCCATGTCAGGTCAAAAACTAGGTCACTAGGTCAGTTCTTAGAAAAACCATGTGAATGCTTTAGAGGACACAGTTTTGTTCCAATCTTCATGAGACTTAGTCAAAATGTTTTTCTCCTACAAATCTGGACCAAGGGTGCAACTTGGTCATGTCGGGTCAAAAACTAGGTCAAACCTTAGAAAAGCATTGTTTACGCTCTAGAGGGCACAGTTTTGATCTGATATTCATGAACTTTTGCAGAATGTTTATATCCAAGAAATCTAGACCAGGTTTGAAACTGGGTCATGTGGAGTCAAAAACAAGGTCATTAGGTTAAATCTTATAAAAACCTAAGGTAAACAATAAAGGGTTCATTTTCCACTGAATCTTTGTGAAACTCTGTCTGTTGGACGTATGGATGTTTCTGAGGTTAAGTTCACAGGATACTCAGGTGAGCGATCCAGGGCTATCATGGCCCTCTTGTTTGAATCAGGGAAGGATAAGGCAGCGAAAGTGTGGGCTTATGGAGGCATGTGCATTAAATAGGTGAAATACCGATTATACCATTCTAGTGCAGTTACCAATATAAGTAGGTAACAAGATACCTGGTTGCATTACAGCAAAAATTGTGACATTGGAACATTGAAATGCAATATTATTATGTTATAAAATTTATTTTATCTTTCAGTGTTACAAGACCTTATACCTAAGTGAGCGTGGTGGGGAAGAGAAGCTGTCACTCGGCTGCAGTAGTAGTGACTACAGTAATATGATGGTATGCCGTGTCAAGTTCAACGTGAGCCACATTGTGGCCGTGGCATGCTGTCACAACGAAACCAGGTGTAATGAGAAACTGACGCCACAGAGACAGCCATATCCTGTCTATCATCCAGGTTGGTAGCCACCAGAACCTCAAAATGTGACTGGGTAAACCATGGCGGTAATGCCAATTTCCCCACATGTGCTTTCGACCAAGATGATACTATACAAGATGGCTGTTGACTGAGAATTCAGTCGTAAGCATTACAAATAACAGTAAATGGTACTTTTGTTAATGGCTGTCTACCGAGCTGATCTTGTTGTTGATTGTCTCGCTTGACAGTTTTTTACATGTATGGGAGTTGACTGGCTTGCTCGAAAGCACAGGTAGGGAAATTGGTAATACCACCGTGTACACTTTAAGGGAAAGAAACTCTCCCACTCTGTTTTGACTCCTCAGTGGGGATCAACTCTTAATGGAAAGAATTAAATTCTCTATATCAGAGCTCTAGATAAGACGGCGTATTTGGTGATAATTAGGGATAATTTTTGTTAATTCTGCATAAAAACATATGTTGTGACCCCTCATCTGAACCGTCTCGACGAGACGGTTCAGATGAGGGGTCACAACATATGGTTTCGATGAGAAATAAGAAAAATTATCCTTAATTATCATCAAATACGCCGTCTTATCTAGAGCGCTGTATATTAGAGTATTTTCTATTACATACTGGCTTCATTCTTCAGGGAAGCAAACAGGAAGTCACAATAGTTGTTGCCCATTGTGAAAATAGTGAAAAAATATGGTGAAAATAGTGAAAAAATATGGTGGTGTATCCATATACCCTAGGAATAGGAATTGGTGGTCACAAAGTAAATATGGAGGAAGGTGGCAAAATACTTGCAACACATGAGATAAGGGGTGGGGGTTATAGGGGGTGGGGGGGGGGAAGAGTGGGGTGGGGGGGGGGGGAGTGAAGGTAATCAGTCTCGTGTTCATCAGTGTTCATCAGCATAATTCACAGTACAGTTGACTCTCTTTACAATGACGGCATTTGTTCCCAAACATTTCGACGTTAGACTGAATGTGCTATTCAAAGAATACAATATGTTGAACAATAAAGCCATTCAGTGCAGAGGGTAGTGGTTGGGCAATGGTGCTGGTTATAACCTACAGTGCCGGGGGACGTCCTACATATTTTGATAAAAGTAGGGCAAGGATCTACTGTGCTTGCTCCTCACATCTTTTTAAAAAAAATAAAAATAAAAAAAAAATGCAGCTTTGTCGGTATAGTCAGGTTTTTGACAGTTTGATGTCTTTAGTTGCTACATTTGGTGTATACAGACCATTTTTGATTTCTTATGGTCACATTGAGATTTCTAAGGTATTCCAAGTTAATGATTGTGCAATCAGTGACATAGCTCATATGCTGAATTTCTTAGGTTGTAACCCTTGGTTTAACTCTCATGTCAAATTGTAATCATTACTGATAATATAGTTGAGATACCGAAATGTTGGATATTTATTATAATATATTTTATATTCCATTTATACAGAAACAGCCTCACCTGGTATCAACTTAGATCTGTTCTTATTTATTGGACTGCCATTGGTTGCTTCATTTATCATACTGGCCGCAATTCTGGTGCTGTTTCACTTCAAACACAAACAGAAAATGGATTCTCTCAAGACGCAAGAGCGCCACCTGTTGGCCGATGAAGGAATTAGAGCACAGCAAGTAGGGGACAGCACTCTAGGGGTAAGTGAATCGACAAAAAGATAATTGACATTTTAATATTTAAAGCATAATTTAAAAGAGTTAAAGAGGTCAAATTACCAGGGCCCAGTTGTTCAAAACTAATGATGTCGTTAGCTAACGAGAAGTAAAAATTTCAAAAGTTAATACCTAAAATACGCCGATATTTTTTGTTGAAAAAATGTGAGAAGCTTTTGCATTGCAAAAGCTTCTCACATTTTTTTAACAAAAAAATATCAGCCTATTTGGTAATAAAAACATAAACCACTTAACGAGTTGACCTCTTAACGAGCTCGTTAGGCTAACAATGCTTTGAACAACTGGACCCAGAACTGTTAGTCCAAAGTTATAAATCATAGAAACAATTGACAAATCAAAAATATATAGATGCGTAGATATGGACCCGTAAGATGTTTGATCAGGTGCTGATGAAGAGTAAGCATCACCTGTCTATTATATAGCACAATGTCCTTTCAGTAAATGACCAGTACCATTTTCTGTGAACTTTAACATGAGATTAGATTATCTGAGGTTGCATTGCAAAAACTCCTTACATTTTTTCAACAAAAAAAAAAAATGGCAGTGTTTTATGGGCACAGTGCATTTAAAAAAATCTAATCTAACCTCTTATTAACTAACAGCATGCATGATTAATGGTATCTTTAGTGCGTCTTTGCGAAGCAAAGGAGAGCTTATGCTTTACCCTCGGCGTCGTAGTCAGAGTATGCGTTAGAGTCAGCTTTAGCATACCTGTCAGCGTCCTTGTTGGCGTTCGTGATCAGGTTAACCAATGTTAACAATTGCGTTTAACTCGATGTTCAACTCTGTATCTTACAAACTACAGCAGCTACAATCATCATACTTGGTACATATATACATCCATATGACTGCAGCAGCTGCATGACACAATTGTATGTCCTTGACCTATATGTTACGGTTGACTGACTTTGCTGTTTGGCACTGTTTTTAAGGCAAATTTTTTTAGTTTTGATGAAACCTTTGACAGAAGAGACTTGATACTTGGTCAAATAGCATATCCCTTTAATTTCAGCAGCTGCAAAGCTACCATGCTGACTCCTGTGCCCTTGACCTTTGTTCATGGTCCAGTGATTTTGTCTTATATTTCAAGCACTGTTTGATGGATTAACATCATTTCTGGCATAGTGGATCTGACATCACAAATGACCTCATATTATCTATAGATCACTGTGACCTATATTTCATGGTTCAGTGATTTTGCCTTGGGTCTCCAAAATTGTTTATAGATTAACATCATATTTGGGAATTTGAGGACACTCAGACATAAATTTTATCATTCAGTGATTTTGCTTCATATTTTGAGGTGTATTTAGTATGTTTTCATCATATACCTGGGATAATGGCTCAGTCTGACACTGCAGATGACCTTATACATTTGTAGGTCTTTCTGACTGTGAGAATCAGGCACCCATAAGGCACGCTTTGGTGTCTTCTGACAACTCTTGTTTTACATATATTTGGACAGAATGGGTAGCAAAATTAATCATTTTTTTTTTAAAACTCAGTGAATTTTCATGCTGTAAAATACAAATACCATGTCATTTTTGTAGCAAGCCATTATCTAAAAGCTGTATCTATGCACACTGTATTTTGCTACGCAACCTCAAGCAAAGTCTTTCGAGCAAAGTCAGAAAGACTTTGCTCAAGGTTATATGGAAAATACAACCCGTAGCATAAGAACACTTAAATAATCAATTTTTTGCAAACAAAGACAAGGTATCTGCACTTTACCACATAAAAAGTCATTGCGTATCAAGAAAATAATAAACATTTCCCTTACCTGTTCTGTCTGAATGCAGGTACTAAAATAACTGAGGTAAATCACATGGTTCCCCACCATGAACACGGGTAGTTTTGAACATTCAGGCCCTGATCATTATGTTACAGGAGCTATTAGATGAGTCATGTACATCAGGAAGTGGTTCAGGATTACCTTTCCTTGTTCAACAGACAGTGGCCAGACAAGTTATGCTAGTAGAATGTATAGGTACGTGGAACTTTTTCCAGAATATAGAAAATTTCTTGGATCTAATGGGGTCTTATTGAATAATGCAAAACATGTCTGGCTCTAGAACTCAGCAGGGTTGCGTTAACTCCTTTGGCACCAAGTTTATGCAGAAATGCAATTTCCAGCACCAAATTTGTTTTACAAGATGGGGTGTTTCTGGTTGATTTTCAAAACAGCCAAATTTTGTTTTTCTCGCTAAAAAAATCTTTACTTGCCATATTCTGGTTTGAGACTTTGAATTATTTACCATGGTTGTGTCGTAAAATGGAGCTATTTAAGGGACTGTGCCGGTCACATTAATGCATTAAAGCGACAATGGCGCTCTGCCTAGCAGTTGCATCTGAGGGACAATGGTGCCAAAAGAGTTAAACCTCATGCTATTAAAGTGCATGTGTCTGACAGCTGTATGCTTCTCTGAGTGATAAAACCCTTTCAAAAGGGGTCAACTCTTAAAGGAAAGAATTTGCTCCTCTTGGAGCAAATTCTTTCCTGTATGAGTTGACTCCAATTGAGAAGGGAAGCAAAAATTAAACAACTGAGTTGTGCCCCCTGAAAGTACACCCATTCAACTTAAACTGCCTCAGGGTATTAAAAGTTAAGCAAACTGAATGCCCAGCACAGGTTATGTATACATGTAGGGTATTTGCTGTCTATAAAACAGGTCATTTAGCAGATTTTCTCTTTTATTACTGGTGATAAAATTGATTTTATTTCTCCACTGGTATTGTCTAACTAATACATAACTGGAAACTGACTTTCAGAATTTTTTCTTGTCAATATTTTGCTTTTGTCTTTTAAATCCTTTAAAAAAATTTACAAAAAAATTAGCATAAGTAAAGGGGAGTACAATAAGGACCTCAGACAGTTGTAATGTAGATTTGCATATAAAAATTGGGGAAAATGAACTTTCTGTATAATCCAAAATTTTTATTGAATTGTACATGTGTTATTTACTTGGCACAAAAATAATTTTTCAATAACATCATCCATAGACATAGATTTTTGGTTTAAAAGGCAATTTTTTACCATTAAATGTATGGAAAATAGGAAAAGTTTTATAGAGATGTCCCCCCCCCCCCCCCCCCAGTGCCTCAGCAAGCCACTTTGCATGCATATGTGTACTGTCAATATACACATTATATATGAGTGGCAAGCTGAGGCACAGGGGGAACGATAGTCTACAGCTGAAAAAATGAAAAGTGGGTGGGGTAATTAGACCCTCTGTGTCTAAAAATAAGGCTAGCATACTTTTTATTTACATATTATTGCATACTATAGGCAGCTATAGAGTTTTACTTCGTTTTAAGCATATTTAACAAATAAAATTCATTAAATAAGAAAAAGCGAAAAATATATGTATTTAGGATGACTGAAAATTTCACAAACCCCTCTTGCGAGAATCAGTGAGAGTTAGTATGCAGATGTGATAATTGTTCAAAAGCAATATCGAAACCTCTTCAGAATGGATAAGTCTACCAGTTAATGTTACAATTTTCATTTTTGGCTTCCCAAGAAAGCTGCAATAATTTGTCCAAAAATAGGCAAATTTATATGGAAACTTTCAGAGGTCCTTTAATGTAATAGCTATAAGCAATGCCCATATATGCTTCACAAACAATAAATGTTTCTATAGATAAATAAATCCTATTCATCGTCAGTCATTTCTCTTCGCAACCAATAAATACGTGACTTTTATTTTTACTCAGATGAAAAGATTAACAAGTATACAGGTGCCATTGGGTAACTAGAGTACATTTAACTATGAAACAGTTAACATAGGTAAATATTGACCATTCTAAGGCTGTTACATAAATAAATTTACTCCCTTGTAAAATACAGTGAAAAAATCTTCTAAAAATGGGCTGTTTTCAAAAGAAAGTTTTTAGTTTCAAAATATAATTTTGTGGAAAATTATAGATTAGTTAAGTATAAGATGGACATTAAAGATGTGCTATACTTCACAGTGATAGCTGTGGTAGGTTTAGAGATATTTAGCAAAATGACCTGTTTTATAGACAGCAAATGGCCTATAACTTGAATTTCAGTACTTTGGTAAAAATTCTGGTTTGTACTATTATAGTGTTGATGGATGGAATCAGTGGGAGTTGTATTGCCCTTTACATCAGACATTCAAGGTTAAAACAATGATTTAAACAATTTGATTCAGTGTTTTTACAGTGAATCAATTTTTGTCTCGCCTGTGATAGGGTCAAGTCAGGTAAATTCGGACAGCAGGTAAATTCGGACAGCAGGTAAATTCGGACTTACCATTGCAAACAGTGAAAATCCAGATGAGATGGCTCATAATGAGCCGTCTCATCAGTATTTTCACTGTTTGCCCAGTTATTTTGTTTTAATTCCTAATAACTGACATATAAACGAAACAATGTCACTGTCCGAATTTACCTGTTGTCCGAATTTAGATGACTTGATTCTACTACTTTTCGGGCAGTGTCATGGGCAGCGGTGGCATAGGTAGCATTGACTTTGTGTCAAATTTTCTGATTAACTCTGATTTTCTTATTTGTAACAATATTCAGACAGCTGAGACATTGCATTCTGGGCACATATTTCTTTTTCATTAAGACTCATTTCAACTGTTTCATATTCTGAAAGGGACCCTAATTCAGTGGGTTAAGCACTGGCCTACTAATCAAGCGGACATTGGTTCGAGCCCTGCTTGAGGTGAGAATCTTTCCTACCATAAATGGGGTTTCATTGCACACAGCTTTTCATTATCACTCTCCCATGGTCCTGATATGACTGAAATACTGTTGAAAAGGATGTAAAATCCAAGTCATTCATCCCTCCATCCATCCATCATCAATATTCTGAAAGTTCAGTCAGGAAAGCCAGTTTTATTTTGGGTGACAGATTTCTGGAGATGAGGAAAGGATATGCCAAGTGTCTTTCAAAGTTAATCAGATTTACATAATGGCTTGTATGACAACTCAGGTAATAACTCTTTGGCGTGTACAAGTATCATCATTGACAACGTCTGGTCAGCAATGTGTTTCCTTATTGTAATAATGCATATTTTGAAGGTGATAAAATCCTATTTTAAAGGGTCATATGATAAACAGAATCTTACACTGATGGTCATTTCATATGAAATGTATGAAACTCGCCAAAGACTCGTTTCATAAATTCCATATGAGATGACCACTCGTGTAAGATCAGATATTTCAGAATATTAGACTTTTACTTTTCTAAACATTTCAGAAATAATTCCTTGCCTAAAGAAGTAAATTCTTTCTTATAAGAGGTGACCCCAATTGCCAAGACCAGCAAAAATATCAGTATTAGAGTTGTTTGCCCTGCAATAAGTGTATCAGTATTTTTGGATAGGAAGGGGGCGTTTAATAGAGCTGGGACATTTATTGGGATGTATATGGCAGTGCTCCAGATAAGAAGGGGTAACAGAGATAATTTATGGATAATTCTGCAAATTTCTTCATAAAAACATATTTTGTGACCCATCATGAGGGGTCACAACATATGTTTTCGTTGAGAAATAAGAATAATTATTATCTTCAAATTATCCTCATTACCCCCTCTTATCTGGAGCTCTGATATGGTGTACAATCTTTTTCAGGTAAAGGAAGATATGGTGAAGTATGGAGAGGAAAATATCATGGGGAAAATGTGGCAGTTAAAATATTTTTGTCACGTGACGAGTCAAGCTGGAGACGAGAAACAGAGATCTACAACACCTGCCTGTTACGTCATGAAAATATTCTCGGATACTACGCATCTGACATGACAAGTCGAAATTCTTGCACACAGCTTTGGCTAATAATGCACTATCATCAGCATGGCTCATTATATGATTATCTACAGAGAACGACGCTGGACCATGAATCTATGTTACTTATTTGCCATTCAGCTGTAGCAGGACTTGTTCATTTACATACAGAAATTCTGGGAAGTCGCGGAAAACCCGCAATTGCTCATAGAGATATTAAGTCTAAAAATATTTTAGTGAAAAAAGATGGGACTTGTTGTATTGGAGACTTAGGTCTCGCAGTCACACACACAGTCGAGGATGACAGACTTGATCTTGGGTGTAATAATAAAGTGGGAACAAAACGCTATATGTCGCCAGAACTTTTAGATGAGACTTTAAACCCAGAATTTTTTGACAGTTTTAAGTGTGTGGATGTGTATGCATTTTCTCTAGTATTGTGGGAGGTAGCTCGGCGATGTACAGTAGGAGGTGAGTATTGAGCAGTAATTCAGAGTTATGGGGTAAGAATAGGTTATCATGATTATTCTGAGATTATGGTAAACATTCTGAATGTTTTCTAACAAAAACACTGCCGAGGGCACGGCCATTTCGTAGACATTGCCAACTGAGGTTTGACATGACATTGTGGTACATCATAGTTAATATCATACACACGCTTAAGAAAAAGGTTGGGCTATCAAAATTGCAGATTCATGCAGAAAAACAAGAAAAAGCAGTCCTTAGGGATTATTTTTAACAGTGCAACATATATGAGCCACGACACAAGAAAACCAACATTGTGGTTGTGCGCCCAGCGCAGACTCAGATCAGCCTGGGCATTGGCCCAGTCTGATGAGAGCCTTCGCTATCCCCATGAAGCCAGCCTAGACCCTTGGCTACCTTTTAAGTGCAAAATAAAGATTCAGATCAAGCTGGGCACTTGCCCAGGCTGATCTGAGTCTTTGCTGGGCGCACATGCCACTTTGTTGGTTTTGTCATGTCGCGGCTCATATGATTTCTGTACTTTAGTGTGTGTGTTCAGTTTATGTCAAAGGACCAGCATTGCAGTAATTTACTGGCTCTATGTAAGCTATAGGCAGTGGCAACTAACAACATTTTGTTGATGTCGGACAATATCAGCTTTTTAACTAATTGGCTTCTTTCTTTTAGATTTAGTCAAAAATATTTACAGCTATATAGTAATGAGTGATATCGTTGGTGGGAAATCAAAGAATTTGGAAACTGCAATGTCTATTGAATCCCATAATTTGTGAAAGAATTTCTATAACTTTATGACATATATGTCATAAAGTTATAGAAATTCTTTCACAAAATTACGGGATATTTTTAAAAGGAATGAATGTTATTTTTTAAACGTTCACGAGCAAACTAAGTGAACCCTGAAGGGGTATACGTAAACTTTGCTCGTGACCCGATGTAGTTTATACTTCAGTAAACATTTAAAAAATAATGTTTATTCCGTATATTTATATTATAAAATGATGCATTTGATCAATAAAAAGATAAACAAAAATAAGAAATACATATACAAGAATCGTTTTAAAAACATTTGCGGCCGAACTTTGCAATAGTTTGGAACAGCCGCATTGTCACTGCCTACCAGCGAATTTTACCTCCTGCTGTAAATTTCACGTGCAAGTATGCGTAGCAAGCTGTCACTCTAGTTTGCTAGCCATTCAAGTACATGGCATGTTGTTGATTCCACGTGCTAGTTAGTGAGATGAGCTGTCACTCAAAACCACGTGGCACAATGTAATTATTGACTTGTAAACAAAGTCAACTCCGGCATCACTTAATTGGGTTTACAGAGAGCTTTGCAATGATTATGTAAATACACAAGTAACTTAAAAAATTCTAAAAACTAGAACACTTAGAATAATAACTGTAAACGTCGTAAAACTGGAACAGTTTGATTGTCACCCGACGTAGGCGGAGGGGGACTATAGAAATGACCCTCGTCCGTCCGTGTGTCAGTCTGTCCGTCCGTCTTTCCGTCCTTCCGTCCGTCCTTCCGTCCGTCCGTCCGTCCGAAATCTTGTCCCCGCAACTCCTCCTACCTCTTTCATCGGATTGATTTGAAATTTTACAGATTGTATACTATTAATAACTGTAAACGTCGTAAAACTGGAACAGTTTGATTGTCACCCGACGTAGGCGGAGGGGGACTATAGAAATGACCCTCGTCTGTCCGTGTGTCAGTCCGTCCGTCCGTCTTTCCGTCCTTCCGTCCGTCCTTCCGTCCGTCCGTCCGTCCGAAATCTTGTCCCCGCAACTCCTCCTACGTCTTTCATCGGATTGATTTGAAATTTTACAGATTGTATTCTTATGATATGAAGATGTGCATGTGGTTTTTTATTTTTGTTTCGGCCATTTTTGATGGAGTTACGGCCCTTGCTGACTCAGACCCTTGCTGACTCAGACCTTGTCCCCGCAACTCCTGTCACATCTTTTATCAGACTGACTTGAAATTGTGCAGAATGTTTCATCATGATCTGAAGATGTGCATGTGATTTTGGAATTTCAATTGTCCTATATTTTACAAAGTTATGGCCCTTTGTCGTTTATGGTATTTTTCCAACTTTTGAACCGTTTGACCGAGAGAGCTGAAATTTGGTATGCTATTAGCATTTGGTAAATTGAGTATTCTGATTATTGTTAGGATATGCTAAATTTATTAGTGACAGAGTTATTCCTCTTTCATGGATAATAGACATTCACTTAAAGGTAAAGGGATAACTCAAGAACTATTCATATTAATGGGCTGAATTTTCATACTATTCATATTAATGGGCTGAATTTTCATAAATGCATTGTTCTTTTTCATCAGATTCATATTAGAAGGGTTATGGCCCTTGTTATTTTGTTATTGGGTATACAGTCTTATGTTTTGGGCATTCTGTAAGGGCCTAAAGTTTCAGTAGCCTGATTTTACACATATACGCCCAGTTCTGAACTCAAGTATTTTATAACCTCATAGAGGCCCAGTAATTGGGGTATATGTCTCTGCTTATGCTTCAATCATTATTTGCTTACCAGGTTCTGTTATACACATATTTTCTGGTTTTACACATAAATGCCCCTTTCTAAACTTAAGTATTTTATAACTTCATAGAGGCCCAGTTATTGTGCTTCAGTTATTATTTGCTGACCAGGTTCTGTAATACACATATTTTCTGTTTTTGGCCATATAGTTACTCTGAAACTGAATAAAGGGCTGCAGTTTGTGACACATTTCAAACGTCGGGTGACACTTGGCCGATGGCCTTTTTATACATAAGTCATTACAGTAATGCATCTCCAAAAGATGCAAATGGAATGACAAACAGAGTAGGTCCTTATCAGACTGCTCCAGTCTGCTCCTGCTGGAGCAGTCTAATCTGGGTCTGCGCTGTTTGTTCAGGCATATCTGTCCCAATACTTCGAATTTTTATGGGTAGTTTTGATAAGGACTATTTCACATAAAAATACCTCCCTGGAGAGGACTGGAACCTTTTTTTGAGGGGTTCCACCAAGGAAACTTTAATTGCCCTTACTCTAATGCCCCATTCACATGCACAGATTTACTTACGTAAGTATATTTGCATATAAGTAAATTTGCTCACGTGAGTAAAATTACCTGGATAATGCTCTGGGTTTTAATAACCTACTCATGTAAGCAGATTTGCTTACGTATGTATTTGCGTTCACATGACGAATTTACTTACGTGAGTAAAATTTGCATATATGCAAAAAATACTTACTTGAGCAAATCTGCGCATGTGAATGGGGCATAAGATATAGTAGTATTTTCTAAATCTTCACCACCCAAACTTTAATGTGTTCCCAGTCCTGGGCTGAGATATTTATTAGGGCATCTTCTTATATTTTTGAGGCTTACCTAATAAATCCAGAAAAAACTATATCATATATTATTTTCTTGAACAGCTCTTAAATCGAATTGTAATTTCAGGTATAGTGGAGGAATACAGGCCACCATTCTGGGATGTTGTACCATCAGACCCCTCATTTGAAGACATGAGGAAAGTTGTAGTGGTTGATCAACAGCGACCAACAATACCAAATAGGTGGACGTCAGACCCTGTAAGTTTATGTGCAATTTAGTAAAAATTGCGCCGCAACATGAGAAAATCAACAAAGTGGTTGTGTACCTAGCGCAGACACAGATCAGCCTGGGCATATGCCAAGTCTGATCAGAGTCTTCGCTGTCTGCATGGAGGTAGCTTAGACCCTTAGCAACCCTTTAAGCGCTTACCCAAGAGTCTGAATGGAATGGGCAGATGCCCAGGCTGATCTGAGTTTGCGCTGGGTGCACAACCACTTTGTTGGTTTTCTCAGGCTGCAGCTCAGTTGTTCATTGATTTGTGATTATGTATGTTTGAGATTTCTTTTACTATGCAGATTTCTGCTGATAACACAAGCAGGTTGTACATCTTATACTTGTTTGCTAAGTGTATCCTTGCATCTGACAGTGATTGTTTTGATGACATCATCATTATGTTGGCAACGATGTGACATCATCATGACCTAATGCCACTGTTCTAATATAGTAAATACAGCATTGGTTTTGTCTCTCCCATGACCAGCAGATGTGATTAGGCATCCCTAATACATATCAAGGCCATTGGCTTAAGCGTTTCATCAAGTTTCCGGATTTGGCTCTATTGACATTGTCAGTGACGTTAATTGTACGTGCCAAAGTGTAATTACACGTGGGGTCATTGGATTTTTTTGACACGACTTTATCCACTAAATAACAGCGACATCATATTATAAACAGTTTCTGCAAAATTCTTGTTGTCATATAGAATTTACACAGAGCTATCTTTATATTTCTGTATTTCAGATTTTATCAAACATGTCCAGAGTTATTCGGGAATGTTGGAACCAGAACCCCAAGGCCAGATTGACAGCTCTAAGATTGAAAAAGACGCTCAGAAAAATGTTAGAAACTGTTGAAGATGAAAAGATGGAGGTTAAGATAAAAAGTAAACTCATTGAAAATGTAGATGTCTGAATGTTTTGTGGTTTGTGAATTTGTCCAAAATTGGACGTAAAAATGAACAGCATAATATCAGTGAAGAAATTCTGTATAGTAGAATATTAACTGGTAATAGTCTGGAAAATATATTTCTTAGTTCTCCACAAAAACAAGCTGTAACCCTCTCATTAGAACTGCAGATTCCCTTGATTGATCTAAGATCTGAAAGAGGAGAGAAAATTCTCATCAATGATAATTATGTTTACAATTGTGGTCATTTGTTATGATTTTAAATATTTAAATTAGATATTTAAATATTTAAATTAGATATATAATTCAGAGCTCCAGATAGGGAGGGTTTTGAGGATATTTCGAAGATAATTTGTCTTGTTCTCTCTGAAAACATATTTTGTGACCCCTCATTAGAACTGTCTGACTGAGATAGTTGTAAATAAGTATCTATTAAAAAATAAGGAAAGTTATCTGCCATTTATCCATAAATTATCTCATTATACCTCTTCTTATCTCGTCACCGATTTGAATCAGGGCTACAGATTAGGCAGGGTATTGAAGATATGGGGATAAATTGGTAATAATCATGGGATAACTTTTGTCATTTCTCCGTCAAAACACACATTGAGTTTGCTCACTAGAATCGTCTTGCCGGTATGGATCTCATGAGGGTCACAGTCTTTGTTTATATAGAGAAATACTAAAGAAAATGTATCTCAGAATTGTCCTTAAAATGTACCATACATGTACTTCAAAACCTGAACCATCTCGATGAGACAATTCTCTGAGGGGTCACAAAAACGTTTAGTAGTTATAAAAAGAAAAATTATCTCAAACTTTTGAGCTCACCGTATCTGGACTTGTGCAGAAAATCTTTGTTGTGTTATGTTCACTGAAATGTGTACTTTCTCTCAAAGAGAACAGTGTGAATTCATTATACTTGTGTTAACATTTTTATGCCATGTCATATTTTGTACAGTAATTTAATTTTTTTTCTTTCTGTATATAAATATTGGCTTTGTTATTTTGGCAAAGACATTGGTCAGTGTTGATGTAAATATTATGACGGATAAACATCGATATTTAAGGAATCATATTTACTTTATAGTGTAGGGTAGCCCTGGGTACTTAGTCGCCAATTCTAGAAGTCTTGAATACCAGAGTTCACAAATTATTCTAGAGTACACACAATATTTCAGAGAAGAAATTTGCAAAGTTAATAGGACACTGAAGTAGAGTGATTAACAGTACATAGGCAGTGCTTTGGAACCTTAATATAGATGTATGTTGACAGTTATATTTACGTATTCATTTATAGTAGCCTTTGCCAAAATACCGAAGCCAAACTGTAGTCAGTTATATTATCAGGGTACATGTTCAGGTTACAAAAGACCACCATTTCACAATTTGAGTCACAACATGACAAAATCAACAAAGTGGCATGTGCCCAGCAAAGACTCAGATCAGCCTGGGCATCCGCCCAGTCAGATCAGAGTCTTCCCTGTCTGCAAAGAGATAACTTAGATCCTAAGCCACCCTTAAAATACTTAGTGAAGACTCTGATCAGACTGAGCAGCTACCCAGGCTGATCTGAGTACAAGCTGGGTGAACATGACTTTTTGTTGCTTTTGTCGTGTTGCAGCTTGTTATATCATCATAGAGACAGTATTGCAGATAAGACTGATGTAGGATAATGAGCAAGAGTCGTGAACAGTACCACTTCACCCCCCGATGAGACCATGATCTTAAAGAACCTAGAAAATTTTGTGTTTAATTTGAGATGCTCTCGGTAAAGTTTTTTAAAGACCCATATCTGTTTAACCCATAGATGGATTTAGCTGATACTTCCTTTGATGTTAGACAGTGGTCATATGAAAAACATAGTAGTACCCCCATTCCTATCAGGAACATTGAGATCATGGTCATGGCTTTAGAGGTTTTAGAGTGAAAGTTCATTATGTTCCTGGTTAAAGTTCTTAAAGCGGTAAAATCTGTAACTTTGGATATTTTATTTTCAGAATTAATGTTTCTGATTTTCAAGAATGCAATAATATAGCTAAAACTGGGATATAAATTTCATCAGATTTATAAGCCTTAACAATTTATCCCTATCAAAGCAACAGCATTTAGGTAAACAATCAATTGTCTAGAATTTCTGGAGGGATGTAAATAATTACCTGCGAGCAAAAACTGCCTGTTTATATAAAGATTATTTACTTTTCTGCATAGTTTTCAGCTACAGTAACCAGATTTATGGTGGTAGCATAACTTGGTTCTACTTTTATAATTGATTGAAAAAGAAAGTAAAATATCTCAAAAAAATAGTCATAATTGCAGACTTAGTCACTTTAAAGGCATGGTGTGTTAGAGTACTTAGAATACTGTTGGTTGCTTGGCTCAAGTTTTACATAGGACCAGCCCCTCCCTCTTTTCTGACCTGTAGGTTAAGATCACAGACATGGAACTTTTATGTTGAAGTTTTGGTATAAGTTTTCTAAGGGCTTGTAATGTCACAGTGTGTGGATGGAAATGGTTTATATGAGCCGTGACATGAGTAAAGCAACAAAGTGGCATGTGCACCCAGCAAAGATTCAGATCAACCTGGGCAGCTGCCTAGTCTGATCAGAGTCATCACTGTGCTTAAAGAGTAGCTATGGGTCTAAGATAGCTCTCTGCAGACAGTGAAAACTCCAATCAGATTGGGCGGATGTCTAAGCTGATCTGAGTCTTGGCTGGGCCCACATGCCACTTTGCTGGCTTTGTCGTGTTGTGGCTCAATTATTTGAACTCATGATAGATACTGCTCCAGGGTTTTACTCAGTACTAGTGCCATCCGCTTTCCTAGAGCTTGAAGATTAAGTTAGAACTTTGTCTTCATGACAGACAAGCACCAGGCCAGGTGAGCTGCAATATCGAATGACAGCTCTTGTTGAGATTAATGATTTACATTCAGTAAACAAACTTTGACTGGACTTTTGTGTGTATGGACTTTGACGCCCCAGCTGTTGCAAAGGGAAGGAACTCAATCTAGCATACCATATAAGTTGTTCGTAAGTTTTAACCAATGCTTGAATCCTTACAGACACCCTAATTAATAAATAGTAGCTCATGCATGATGCATGGGGCATAGGTATATGTTACTTTGTTTCTTACAACAACAGCATACACATTCAAGTATGAAACAGATATTTTCATCTTAGAGAAGATGTACAACACAAAGAATTAATCATGAGGCATTTCACATATAAATAGAAACTCTTCCCTCAGGTTAAATCGTTGGTTGCAAGTAGGGCTTGTCCAGTATATAGGTGGATGGTTAGTTACACTAAGTCACTTGTAGGGACAGGTTTGTCTGTCTGGGCCCACCTGTTCAAAGCATAATTAGCTTAATGAAGTCAATTTGGTGAAGGATCATTAAGTATTCTAGTACAGATACATTTAAGCCGTGACATGACAAAACCAACCATGTGGTTGTGTGTCCAGCGCAGACTCAGATCAGCCTGGGCATGCCCCCAATTTGATCAGGCTCTTCATTAAGTGCTCAAAGGGTAGCTAAGGGTCTAAGCTACCTCCATGCGGACAGCAAAGACTCTGATCAGACTGGGCACTTGCCCAACTGGGCACTTGCCCAGGCTGATCTGAGTCTGTGCTGGGCCCACAACCACATTGTTGCCTTTATCGTGTTGCGGCTCATATAAGATAAAAAAATTCTGACTTTTTTGCCGAAAAAAGGGCAAAAGCTGCTTGCATTTTCTTGGCAAAAATAGCAGTGTTTTTACAAACTGTACATTTGAAAAAAAAAAAAAAATCTTGTGAACTACATGTAAAGACGTCCTTGGTGTTTGTTTTGAACAACTGTATATCAACCTCTTGAATGAGAATTATGAATACAGTACAAGGTACTTACAATATTAATCCTATTTAATGTCCTGGGGTGTTGCATTTTAGGAAAGGGGGCATTATTTAGAGCATTAAGTGTAGTAAATCAGCCAATGCCAAAATAACTCTAATAAACAGTAATTAGTGGATGGGTATACTTACAGAGGAGCAACTCTTCTATTTTTTGCCCTTCTTCCCAGTAGGGGTCAACTCTTAAAGCAAATTTTTTCTTTTAAAGGTAGGTTCCTGTACTAGCGATAACAATTATGTCCACAAAATAATTTCGTCTTTTTCTGAGCAGTATTGAATTCTCTTATTTTTCTGAATTTGTTGCAACTGAGAAACTCGTCAGATGTTGAAGAAAATAGTCGTTTTCCCTTTTGGTTTATTTTCTTGCGTTGGAATTCCAGTTCTAAAAATAACTATGTTTATTATGTCTATAAGTGCGCGATTTCTGATGCCATTCTCCAAAGGTCAATTTTCCCTTGTCGTGAGCTCTCCTAGAGGTCCTGGCATGGTGGATGGGTTAAAACTATCCCAAAATGCAATGCAGCATGACCTCAGCTGCGTTATCTATTTTTGGCGCGGATTAAAAATAGCGCTAACTGGTGTGCGAAGCAGAGTTAGGAAATCCCTTGCAAAACAACTTTTCTAATATTTTTTTGATTTACACTTTTTTGTGAAACTTATTCATTCCCTTTTATAAGTGCTTTCCAACAACTTGGATGAAAGATCATCAAAATTATGATGCATTCCAAAGTACAGGAACCTACCTTTAAAAGTAGATCCTATGTCAGAAAGCTATATCATCTAGATAAGCAAACAGAAATTCATGCAAGTTAATATAACATTATTTTTGGAAAACAATCAGGGAACTTTATTAGGGCTGGGTGCTTATTAGGATTTATAAGGTATTTATACATTGATGGATAAAAGGATGTCAGTAATGTGTTGGACAGGGCACCAGAGCACCAGATCAGATTGTGTTTTGAGGATAATTCAGAGACAATTTCTCTTATTTCTCAATGAAAACATTGAAATTTTGAAAACATATGTTGTAACCCCTCATTGGAACCATCTCGATGAGACGATTCTAATGAAGAGGCACTTTTTATGTATAAATGCAAAAATAAGAAAAAATATCTCAGAATTATCCTCACATACCCATCTTATGTAGGAGCTGCGGTATCTCAGTAGGTTAAGTGCTGGCCTGCTGATCTTTAGGTTCCAAGTTAGAGACCTGCTGGAGGGGGGAATCTTTGCAGTCCTAATTGGGGTTCCAATGCACACAGCCTTGTAGCCAGACCCCATTGCTACTTGAGCAATAAAATATATTTAAACTATAGTTTTGTTGAAAAGTACGAAAAATTGTGGGAAGTTCACATCAAATTTTCTTTAAGAAATTTAATGCATGCCAGAAAATGAAGAAAAGGAAACATTTTTTTTTTGTCAGAGAATCAAAATACTTAAAGTAAGTTGTTGAGTAAAAGATCATAGTTTGTCAGGCTGACTTGCATGTCTACTGTACAGCTAATCAGCAAATCGTGATATATTTCTTAACAATACACTATAAGAACTGGCCATGAGGTTATAAAACTTTTTTCATGCTCAACTCAGCTGAGCATGAAATTTTACCTACTAATAAATAGCTACATGTAATTATTGATAAGTACAGTTGTTTTCTTGCTCAGTTTAGCTGAGAATGAAATTTTCTCTACTTATGAATATGAAAGCCATATATGAAAACCATATTTATCAGTAGAGAAAATTTCATGCTCAGCTGAGTTTAGCAAGAAAAAAGTTTTATAACCTTGGGGCCTGATCAGTTTCTTGAAAAAATATTTAACATTGTCACACAAAGTCACGAATCTCTATAATTAAAGGGCTATAAATAATTGCTCATTCATTCTACATATGGGGCTATAAATAGTTGCTCATTTATTCTGCATGTTTTTGTGAGGTCATATTTTATCTCAGATTAGTCATGACTAACTTTAATATTTGTGTACATACAATGTACTATTTGTTGAAATGCATGTAGTTATGAAATGAATAAAAATTTAGGAAATAGCTTGTAGATTCTTGTCTATGTAATACAAGGAAAGTAAGTGAACCCCGAAGGGGTTTATGTAAACTTTACTCGTGACCCGGTGTAGTTTTTACTTCAGTAAACGTTTAAAAAATAATGTTTATTCCTTATATGTATATTACTAAATGATGCATTTGATCAATAAAAAGATAAACAAAAATAAGAAATACATAGATAAGAATCGTTTTAAAAACTTTGCAATAGTTGGAACAGACGCATTGTCACTGCCTACCAGTTAATTCCACCTCATGCTGTAGATTTTACGTGCAAGTAGGCATAGTGAGTTGTCACTCAATGTTTGCTAGCCAGTCAAGTACATGGCATGTTGTTGATTCCACGTGCTAGTTAATGAGATGAGCTGTCACTCCAAACCACGTGACACAATGTGATTATTGACTTGTAAACAAAATTGACTGGCGCATCAATTAATTGGGTTTACAGAGATCTTTGCAGTGATAATGTAAATATGTGCAAATACACTTGCACTCATCTGTGGTACATGTTATTTCTTGCACACCAGGTAAAGATATCCGCGTGTTTCACCTATACAGACAATACTTATCTCAGCCAGACCGGACAAAAATCACATGTATTCAATGTATTTGGTTGTATAGGAGCTCACGTGTGTACATCGTCAAGTGATGTTGGTAATCAGATGATGATGTCATGAAAATTGCAAAATGATGCCACCATATGCTACCCTGGGTGTTTACACAAAGAATAGGACTGTTGTTTAAAGCGCTGGCTTGTGTCAACAAGAGGGCCATGATGGCCCTGGATTGCTCACCTGAGTATCATGTGAACCAAGAATAATATTCAAGTTATCTTTCTAACCTTGGTGTAAAAAAGGCCAAGGTCAACCCAGGGTCATAATATGAATAATCTATGATGGGCCCGAGTCCCAAATGCTACATACCAAGTTTCATTCCAATTGGCCAATCAGCCCACTGGTTCTGAAGATGAAGATTTTTAAGGCAACCTAGTTTTTACCCCACATGGCCCATATTTAAAACTTTGCATAGACACTGTCAAAACAAACATTCTGACAAAGTTTTACAAATATTCCTTGAAAAATGAGGCATCTATTGTGAAACAACGTTTTTCAATGATTTGACCTCGTTTTTGAACTGGCATGGCCCATGTTCAAACAACCTCTGAGACATCCAAACATACGACAGAGTTTCACAAAGATTCAATGGAAAATGAAGCCTTTATTGTGTACCTAAGGTTTTTAAAGATTTGACCTAATGACCTAGTTTTTGACCCAACATGACCCAGTTTCAAAATGGGCCTAAATTTTATGGAAATAACATTCTGACAAAGTTTCATGATAATTGGATCAAAACTGTGCCCTCCAGAGTGTACAAATAGTTTTTCTAAGATTTTATCTAGTGACCTAGTATTTCAACCAACATAACCCAGTTTTAAAATTTACCTAGACTTCATAGAGATTAACATTTTTACTATGTTTAATAAAGATTGGATCAAAACTGTGCCCTCTAGAGTGTACACAAGGGTTTTCTAGGGTTTGGCTTAGTGACCTAGTTTTTGGCCTGAAATGATCCAGTTTCAAACTTGGCCTAGACTTTTTGGAGATAGATATTCTGACGAAGTTTCATGAATATCGGATCAAAACTGTGCCTTCTAGAGTGTACACAAGGTTTTTCTAAGATGTGACCTAGTTTTTGACCCCACATGACCCAGTTGCAAACCTGGTCTAGATTTCTTAGTACATTTAGAATTGTCTGTAAGACTGACTCATGTATTATCACCTACCCATTTTACCGAAATTATATTTCTCTTTCAAAGCCATAAAGATCAAAATTTTATCATGACAGAGGTAATAGTATTTAGCCTTAAGGATTACCTTGACACCTGCGATTATCGCATAATGTCGTTTAGTTTCGGACAACTGCCGAAGTATTTCCGGAGATCTACCTGTCCAAAGAAAAGGTCAATAGCCTGAAGCTCGCCAAGTATGAAATACGAATATTCTGCCAGATGTGGGCATCCCCCAAGTTCGACCTGTCTTCGCTGTCGAACAGAGGTAGCTTAGACACTTAGCTACCCTTTAAGGATACAGCGAAGACTCTGCTGATGACCAGGTTGGTCTGAGTATTTGCGTAGCGCACATGCCACTTTGTTGATTTTGTCGTGTCGCGGCTCATTTGTATACGAGATTGCATGATGGACTTCTGTGTTAACCCTTGACAAAGAACATAAACTCATGCTTGCATTCCTTTATCAATAAGATTACAGCTTCTTTCCCTTACAATATGCCATACTGTCGAAGGAAACGTTCATTATTTTCTTACAAGTAGAGCGGTCAAATTATTCACTATTAGAAAGTGACGTCTTTGACTACATTGCAACTTAACATGCTAACCAACCAATGGCGTCACTTCAAGATTGTAATGACGTTTTCCTTACGCCACAGTAAGTAATATCTAATATGGCGACAAGTAGATCTAGATGCTTTCAGTAATGACACATTTACCATAATCATGGCTTGACGAGTAACTGAGTACCAATTATAAGTTTGTCCAAATGTTTAATTTTTAGCTTGGAAAGGACTTCTATGCTTAAGGCGTGAATTTTCCCCATGATTAAAAAGTTATACGAATCACTGACTTTTGCTTTGCATTTATGACTATGACATATAACTTGCATGACAAATGAATTTTCAAGTGTTTGTGTCTATGTAAAGTACGTTAAACATACGTTGACGTTGACATCATTGTTGAGATAAATTGTAAATTATCCTCTAACTGATCGTTGAAATAATGATTTTTTGTATACATTTCACCTTTTTTTTTACTCACATTACTTAGATAACAGACAGCATTGGCTAGTTTTGACTATATGTATGTGAACTTGACCTCATTTCAAGGTCATGGTACACAATATAAACCTTGAAGATCACAGTGCTACTGTTGACCATTCTTCTTCTTTGGCTTACTGAGTATCGTTCCCCCCCCCCCCCCCGTGACCCAGCTTCCCGCTCATATATATTGCGTAGTTGCATCACATAAGTCTGCTGCATGAAGGAAATGCTGGGTCACGGGGGGGGGGGGGGGAAGTACTTGTATTTTAGTTATAGTGAAGCGTTCTCTTTTGGCCGCTTTGACCGGAAGCACAACTATGGTTTTTCACGTTTAAATGCCAACCAAGCGTAACAAGAACAAAATCATTGCATTGTATTGTTATATGCGTATATATAGCATGCATTTATGACAAAAATTTATAGAAAAAATGACTCATTCTAATATTTTTATTACCTCAAAAAATGAGGTATGCAAAAACCTTGAATTTAGGGTAGGTAGGATCAGACTGGATTATCTCCCCATGTCTTTGGGTCTAAATCACAAATGATGTGATTTCATACGGTTTACATATTTGCGGAAGCTCTGCTAAGAAAAATTTGCCCTCTTTATACTTTTGAAAATTCGGACCTGTCTCGCCGGTCTAATGGGGAAAATCCTCGCCTTAATCATAGAAGTCCTTTGGGTCACCAAAATTTGTCAAGAGAAATTTTAATTATTTAAATTTCCATCACACCACCAAGTGGGTGGGGAATGGTCTGAAATCAGACTTTGATACTTGTGAAATATGAAGTTTTGACTTTCACAGATGTAATTTGTGTGTGTTAGCAAGATATATTGAGAGAATTTAAATATAACATTTGAAATGAGAAATTAGAGGAAAAATACGAGGTGGCCAGGACTTTAATTAGAACTCATAAACCAGAGATGACATAAAACTATATTGGCATTTTGAAAGTGTCAAGCATGAACTACAATCTCTCAGAGTTGCAAATTAAAAGAGTAACTACACTTCAGGAACTGACTGAATCAGATCCCAAACCCTATCCCCAACATCAAAGGGAAAGATTGTCAAAGACATCCCAACAAACAATAAATTACAAGTGATAAGCCGAGTCAGCAGCTCTTTCCCTAATAGGTGGCAACTCAGCTATCTATACTGAACTAAATAATTTAGACCAACAGAAGGGTTACAACAGACTAAGCAAATTATACGAAAAACATTAACTATTTTTACCTATTTTTTGTATTTTTATTATAGAAGGGTTAAAATGAGAACACAATATGAACATAAAACAAATGCAACCGCAACGAAAGTACCGCCTTGGGACGGTCAGCAATAACTACTGGGGGGTTTAAACCGGTTTTAATGGGCCCAAACCTTCACCCTCATCCTCCGCCGCGGTGCACACAATTAGTTGGTAGTTCGGTTCGTATGGAGGCTCCCTAACTCATCGGAGGGTCATCACGGGCAACAATTAAAATCAAGAAAAGACCGTGATGAAGCAAGGATGAGGACTCGACAGCCAAAACGTGTTGAGACACCTGGAGATCCCTTGGGCGTCAGCAACACCACTGGAACACTGGAGCAAAAGGAGACTACCAGTTGAACCCCGGTGGGCCAAGAAACAGACAAACATCCGGCCCCAACCAACTAATATATAGCATTATATAGTGGCTATCATAGAGTCTGAACCCCGACCCACCGGCGTGCAATTAAAGAGGACAGCAAAGTTGTCAACCGTGATTGGGTTAACCACTAAGCATGCATACTGTCGCATTACATCTATGTTATAGCCAATGCGTTTAAATCGCATGATAAGTTTCTTAAATTGATCAGGAAATTCTGTTTTCCCTACGATTTTGCGTAATTTATATACTAAGACACCATAAAATTCAGGTTCCGATAGGCCTTGTTGCAAAAGTGACCTTAACCCTGTATTATATTAAATTATATTATTATATTATATCAAAATTATATATACATATATCATATAAATTATTTACTATTATATAATATCAAATTTATTGGAAATTAATATGGAAAAGAAGATGCAGATGTGTCAGTGACACCCTTGTGTGTGTGTGTGTGTGTGTGTGTGTGTATGTGTGTGTGTTTTCACAATCAAACCAATGTTTCGGGGGCTGCAGTTCACGGACACGTCTTTCGTTTCAAGATTTCGCATGGAATAGAAAAAAAAGTCGACAGTGATAAATTTTTCACATTATCATCATACCAGGCAACCAGAGGCCATTCCTGTTACTTACATAAGTCTTGTGCCAGACTCCACATATGGTCTAGCAGTTTTTCAAACCATATTGTTGACATTTGGAACGCATTGCCAGACTGTTGTTTTGGCAGCCTTTGTTAACAAGTTCAAGAATTGTTTGAACATTCACTGACATAACCATCCTTTTAAATGTTATCCCACATGCTACATGCCCGACAACAAACAGGATAGGACAGGAAAGTAACTTTTGTCAACTTTTCTGATTCAGCTCTCTTTTGTGACAGTGCTGTGACAGGGGAGATACCGTCAACCCTGAAATTATTATTACATTTCCGCACTAGAGATTTGTCTGTTGGTTAAAGTAAAATTAGCCATTCGTTCATTTCCTTGTGAGTGAATTATTCATTTTATACTTGATTTTAGTCCATTTTATGTGAACTTCGGGGAAAAAAAATAAAAAAAAGATGTTTTTGTGAAGTTAATTTTTTGGAAGAAAAATTTTGTAACTCTGTACTATAGGTACAAAGTATTTGACTTTTACATTAGATTTTTGCACAGTGATCCAGATAAGAGGAGGTTACAGGGATAGTTTAGAGATAATTTCTGATACTTCTGCATAAATATAAGTTCTGACTCCTCATTAGAACCGTCTAACTGAGACAGTTCTAATGAGGGGTCACAACATATTTTTGTTAAGAAATAAGAAAAGGTATCTAAGAATTATCATCAAAAACACCTTATCTGGGGCCCTGAATTAATTTTATATATCCACTTTCTTTTCTTTTTGTTTTTTATGGTAACAGAATTTGAAGGCGAAAATCAAAGTCTTCATAATGAACTGTTATCAATTGTATCCATGAAAATTCTTCAAATTTGTAGGTTAGCTGTCTCTAAAATGTGTGTCGTTGAATACTGTCTTAGTTGGGGCATGCAGGGTGATTTACTTAAAAGCTTACTCAATTACTGGCTTTCCCAACATATATTTGTACGAGTGGATTATCATTTTCAGAGACCCTCAAATTTTGGCGGTTTTAAGCCCTCTGTTCAGTTTTTTGTATCAAAGTCAGTACCAGTGAGGAAGATGAAAGTTTCAAAAATACAATATTTTTTTTCTTCTTCGAAGTTAAAGAGGCGTATTGTTTTCGCCTTGTTTTGTTTTTAATTGGGTTGATTTGCATGTATTCACTTTTCATTATCTTCACTGACTGCTAACTTTTGTATCTGTGTGTGTTGTGGATGGGGAGAGCGTTGGGGAATGGAGGGAAGGGATAGGAGAATAATATTTATAGCTGTCCAAAACAGTTGTGCAGGAAACAGTTTATTACTCAAAGCATGCTCTGAAACAGTTTATTACTCAAAGCATGCTCTGAAACAGTTTATTACTCAAAGCATGCTCTGAAACAGTTTATTACTAAAAGCATGCTCTGAAACAGTTTATTACTAAAAGCATGCTCTTACTTTCATGGTCTGCAATTATCTCCCCATGATTTATTTTATTGCATATAATGTCCACCCTAACTTTATTTTGGAACTGACATGGTGGATATTTCAGATTTTTTGTCAGGTAGTGGGTGTCTGTTGAATTGATTTTTGTATGTGTTATTTGTTTCCGTGTAATTTCATTTTGGGAGATTGTAGAGGGTATTTGGAGATTTTATCAGCATAATTTTTTTGGGGTAAAATTTCATCCACAGGGACTTCTGGCGTCCTTGGGATAGCCAAGTCTCAGATATGCTTATTTTCTTCATAATTGCTTTTATATTATACATGTTATACCCTAGAATGGTGATAAGTTGTATGTAACATTGAAGGCTTGAAAGCTTTGTGACAGACCCAGTTATTGTTAAAAAAAACTGTATCTCACATTTTTTCAACATACCCCACCCACTACACATTGTGATGAACCCTTAATTGAGTCACGAAAGCTCATATTGCAGGTACTGTTTTGCATAGGACATGAAAAGAAGTTGGGAGAAAAACTATTTTGATACATTTGATAATAATTGTGGGTTTCGATATCAAGGCCGGAAAATTTAGTGAGCGGGCACCACTGAAAGTAAATGTCAATTCATGTACTTGCAAAAAATCCATGGCCAATAAATGACAATAAAATTTTTATTCGTTAATTCCTGTGGTATGTAAGTTACTTTTAAATATCAAAATCATGATAATTTACTTTTCGTATCAGTTGGAGATTCACTGATTCGATAAAACAATGAAAACCTAACAGTGGTTGACTCAAATAGATAGGGCTTTTACATTTTGTTACATAAGTAAAACAAAGTTTAGTACACAAATTCATTTCCCCAACACATTCTTGCTTTCGCGACTAGATTCTGATGTTACACACAGTAGAAGAAACTTGACACACAAATGCCAAAATGTTTTAAATTTCTATTAAAACTTTATCCAATAACATCCAAGACTGCGTCAAGCTAGTTGCATTTATCTTCATAAAAGACATTATCATTGTCAGCGTATTAGTCGAATAAACCTAAATACGACAAGTGTTACAACGGTTGCGTTAATTTCATTAAAGAATAAAAAGAGAAGTTCAGAATTCTTTTTGAATAATCAATCTATTGTGTTGAATCAACAGAAGATTCTTAGTTAGAGAAGTTCAGAATTCTTTTTGAATAATTAATCTATTGTGTTGAATCAACAGAAGATTCTTAGTTAGAGAAGTTCAGAATTCTTTTTGAATAATCAATCTATTGTGTTGAGTCAACAGAAGATTCTTAGTTAGAGAAGTTCAGAAGTATTTTTGAATACCCAATCTGTTGTATTGAATCAACAGAAGATTCTTAGTTAGAGAAGTTCAGAATTCTTTTTGAATAATCAATCTTTTGTATCGAATCAACAGAAGATTCTGAGTTACAGAAGTTCAGAAGTCTTTTTGAATAATCAGTCTATTGTATTGAATCAACAGAAGATTCTTAGTTAGAGAAGTCCAGAAGTTTCTTTGAATAATCAGTCTATTGTATTGAATCAACAGAAGATTCTTAGTTAGAGAAGTTCAGAATTCTTTTTGAATAATCAATCTATTGTATCGAATCAACAGAAGATTCTTAGTTAGAGAAGTTCAGAAGTCAAACAGTCTATTGTATTGAATCAACAGAAGATTCTTAGTTAGAGAAGTTCAGAAGTCTTTTTGAATACTCAATCTTTTGTATCGAATCAACAGAAGGGTTTTAGCTGTCACATGACGTTGCAAGAACGTTATATTGAAATCAGTGTTCGTCATTAAAATATGTTAGTTCGACGTTATTTCACCTCACCGAATGTCCCAGTTTTCTTTATAGAGAACTGTTCTGGCTGAATCTTGTATGCCTTTAATTGTAAAATATAAAGCATTGCTCGAAAACTCAATGGTTGAAGCCGCAAACATTTAGCTAAATAGTCCTATATTTTCACAGGAAAAAGATTAACGACATGCTCACCCATTTGCATGCTCGCGCGGTTTTATTACAATGAAAGTAAAAATGCGAAAACCATCCGTTCATTCTACACTTAATATGCACAAGTCTTATACATATGTATTTTGTTTTGCATTTTCACATTTTACGTTTCAACACGCGTTAACAATGATGAGACAATTGATATGTTTGCTGTGTCTTAAAGCACATCTTTCAATTTTAATGTAGCGTCAATCAAATAACAACGGGAAAGAGAAATGCAAACGCTCTGCTAAGTGAAGTTTTGATTTTTCAATTTGATTAATTTGCTGATAGTTTGGCCCGTAAATTAGCTTTGCAATGGGGCTGTCAGATTGTCTATTTGATTGTCCTGATTTCAGGCAGTTTTGTTAAACTGTTTGTATGGAAAAGTCATTAAAACGCAATCCTGGGTCCAGAACGCTTTCTTAAAGACAAATATTCCTGTTAATTGGGTGTGATAATCCTTATATGCAACAGTGCAGTGACAGCGCTATGTCAAAGAATTGAGTTGAGTTGAGTTGGTAACTAGATGTTCGTTTTTGAAACAAAAACAGATGTCTCCCTCTTCCCCGCCCCCCCCCTCCCCAGTCCTCACCAGGAATGTAGATGGAGTAATCGTTCTTATTCTCTGAACATCAACTAACCACGCTCTTGTATTTGTACCAACTTTCATGGTTTTAATGTTATAGAGGGGACAAGATCTCCATGCTGAAAAGTTACAAGGGTGGATACAGTCGCCAACTTAAATAAAAAATAAAAGGCGCATAATTCTGTGAAAAATGTAGGTGGATGTAGAGTTCTTTTCTCTGCAAATCTTCTGATGATGGTTTATATTTGAACCAAGTTTTGTAAAAATATCTTCAACAGGTTTCAAGTTACAGAGTGAACACTATTTCTATACTGAAAAATTACAAAGGGGCATAATTTCATTAAAAATGATGGCGGAGCTACCAATCTTGTTTTTCTGCACACCATTTGATGATGCTTTATAATTGTACAAAATTTCATGAAAAGATCTTTAATTAAAGCAAAATGTACTATTTTCACTGTTCAAAAAGGGTAACTCCAAAAAATCCAGAATATTGTTTCCTTCACATCTGAGTAAAGTTTAATGACAATATTTCTAGAGGTTTTTAGATTAGGAGTATATGGATCTTGTTCTCTGCACATCATCTGATGATGCTTTATATTTGTATAAAAATTGTCGAAAATATCTTTTACAGTTTTAAAGATATAGAACAAACATGATTTCCATACTAAAATTTACAAAGGGCATAATTCCATAAAAAGTGTAGATGGAGTTACAGTTCTTGTTCACTTCACATTGTCTGATGTTTTATATTTGTACCAAGTTTCACGAAAATAACTCATATAGTTTCAGAGTTATGGAGCAAACATGATTTCCAAACTAAAATTTTCAAAGGGACGTAATTCTGTAGTAAATGTTAGCAGAATTTCGGTTCCTTATCTCTGTCCATCAAGTCATGATACTTTATATTTGTACCTAGTTTTGCGAAATTATCTCATATACCTTCAGTGTTACGGAGCGGACACAATTTCCATACTAAAATATTCAAAGGGTCATATTTCTGTAAGAAATGAAGGTGGAGTTACGGTTCTTGTTCTCTGCACATCCTCTGATAATGCTCTATATTTGTACTAAGTTTCACGAAAATATCTCATACAGTTTTAGAGTCATGGAGCGGACAAGATTTCCATACTAAAATTTGCAAAGGGGCACCATTCCATATAAAATGTAGGTGTCTATATTTGTACTAAGTTTCACGAAAATATATCATATAGTTTTAGAGTCATGGAGCGGACAAGATTTCCATACTAAAATTTACAAAGGGTCACAATTCCATATAAAATGTAGGTGGAGTTACAGGCCTTGCTCTTTGCACGTCGTCTGATGATGCTTCATATCTGAACAAAGTTTCGTGAAAATTATCTTAATCGGTTACAGAGTTATTGAGCGGACATGATTTCCATATTAAATTTTTCAAAGGGGCATAACTCCGTTAAAAATATAGGTGGAGTTACAATTTTTGTTCTATGCACATCCTCTAATGAAGCTCTATATTTGTACTAAGTTTCACGAACATATCTCATGTAGTTTTAGAGTTATGGAGCAGACACTGCACATTGTCTGATGTCCATAAAAATGTATGTAAAGTTATGGATCTTGCTCTCCGCACATCGTCTAATAATGCTTTATATTTGTACTAAGTTTCCTAAAATTATCTCAGTCGGTTTTAGAGTTATTGATAGGACACGATTTCCATACTAAAGTTTTCAAAGGGGCATACCGTAGTTCTCCACCTGCACTTTTTACAGAACTACGGTAAGGAGGGGTGTTCCGTTCCAAAAAGTAGAGAATAAAGGCCTTTAAGACAAACAAAACGTGTTTCTGTAAGATATTTCATTGCTTCATTTGATTCTGATTCGATTATTGACAATTAAAACTAAAACATACTGTAAAAGTAGGCAATTTGTGCACTTATTCTAAATTAAGATATTTATCACGTGACAGAAACTTCCAAACTGGGGGCCTCTGAGACCGCCATTTTGATTTTTTACAAACCTTATATCTCCTTATTTTAGGTCCGATTTTCATGATTTTTCCACCAAATTTAATTGCTAATCTAGATCTACAATTTTAATTCTGTTTATACTTTAGTGAGTGTTTTCCTTTAAACGGCAATGAAATACATCAGTTACGGTTCTGTTTATGGCAACGTTATAGTGACCATGAAAATAAAAATTTGATAAGCATTAATTTAAATAATAATAATAATGATAATAATAATAATAATAATGGATAAACTAATGGCCACTTATTCCATTACAAAATAGCTAAATTACTTTTAATACCCATTAATTTGTTGAAATAATTATTTCCATGGTGTTTACGTACTTGTATTTTAATGCCATATTTCATGGTTTTTAAGCTATATAAACTTTATGCCTAACATTTCCCATTACAGAAGCCATAAATATATATAGTCATAAGTTAAGTAATAGTATATTTCAACAGTGCAATTAACAAGTTATTTATGCATTAGTGTATTAAGCAGCTGTATTCTAAGTTATGTCATAAAGCCTTGAATGCATTTGTTCGTACAGCCTTATTCACAAATTTTAAAGTTATCATCTAGACTTCTTGTCACTTCTTCTTCTCACATTGAGTAATTTGACCTAGAAATCGGATTTATTGAAGACTTAGTCGTGCTTGATTGTCTTTACCTTACTTTAGTTTCCATGACAGTGAGGAGGTTTATGGTTATCTATCAAATCAAATTAGTACTATAGGACATTGATTTAACCTTATTTTCTATTTTAAAGCCACTTTAAATGGAACAAAACATTGTAGTATGAGAAGGGTTCTTCAGTAAATAGATGGATAACAGCTTACATATAAACTTAACGCTTACTGTCAGATCCTGTATTGCTCTACTGTGTTATTTATTTGTATGTATAAATTATTAGAATAAAATATTGTTTAAACCAGTAGAAGGATAAATGCAAATTTCTGGCATGTGCCGCTTTTTTAGGGACTGAGCCTGGATGCTGTCGTATATATTTCGGATAATCTAATATACCGGTAAAGATTAGCGCCAGCTTGTTGTAAAACGCAATTCAAGTATACGCTTTATATGTGAACGATTCTACAATGTGCCTTTTTGTTACGAGATATTTTTAAAGTGGTATACCACTGACAGCCTAGTGTATTTTCAGCCCGCCCAGCACATGCGAAATCTACCTGAGCCGCAAAACAACGAAATCATGAAAGTTACATGTGCCCACGGCGAAGACTCAGATCAGCCTATGCATCCGCCCAGTCTGATCAGAATCTTCGGTGAGCGCTTAAAGTGTGTCTAAGCTGCCTCCATGTCGACAGCAAAGTCTGATCAGACTGGGCGGAAGCTGGGGTTGATCTGAGTCTTCGCCGGGCGCACTTGCCACTTTGTTGGTTTTGTCGTGTCGCGGCTCAATTCTGTTGACATGTTTAACAAGAAATATCTCTAAAAAAGATTATCGGCTTAGATTAAATAGAAGTGCGAATTGTAATATGAGTGAGTCAGGTACATTAAGATATTGAATGTGCTGATCAGATTGCATGGATGCGCATATTGATACGTTTATTTGTTGCTGGTTTTGGGGTTTCAATTTCGGAAATGCTGTTGCATTTTGATTGGGGTCTGTCTGTGTTGCACATTACAATGAGGATTGGTTGGCTGACCGCCCCACATATAACATTAAAAGTTTCGCAGTTCCAACACAACATCAACAACTAAGCCAGCAACAATTACTTATTTTCGTCTTCGATTTCTGTGTCAAGTTATTTTGCTGGTTTCATATTTTACATGAGCGATATAACAGGCGAAAAAGCGATTTGTACCGAAATATCTAGATTCATCAGGACACGGTTTATAGGCCAACAATCAAATGAAACTGAAAGGAGAAAGTGAAAGTAATCTACTTACATCAAAATATCGGGTGTATTTATATTGACCAATGAAATACTTAAAATGTAGGTCAATAGTAAGGTTATACGGCTAAAGCCGAAAAATAAACGCAGCTGCAGTTGCTGTAAGATAAGGGTCGTTGTTTGGTTTACTCGTAATATTAGACAGCCATATGGCGATAAATAAGCAAGATATGCAGTCTTGAACAGTAAAACCTTAGTTTGCTATTGCGACACTAAAACCAAATTTCTCTATATATTCTCTATATATTTATATATACGCACTGGTTTACTTTCATGACATGCCAAAGGGTTATATGACGAACAGTGAAGATCCTGATCAGTCTTGTCCTTTGGCAGTAGTCTGATCCTTCACTACAGATGCTTCTGTTCAAATTTTCAGTACCATTACGATGCTAGCTCTTTGGCTGGAGGTCGGTAAGGAAACTGATGAATTTGGTCTCAAGAGGGTTTTGATATATCGTTATATAAACTGATGACTGGCAGACATTTATCAGCTGTTTAGTTAGTATATACAGATGATTTCAAACATTATACTAGAACTTTAAATACCTATTGTGTTTCTTGGAACTAAGTTACGGTGACTTATTTCAGAGCCTTCAAAAAGTTCCATATCCTAGAAATAATTTGTTTGGATTTAAGCAAACATGATGCCAGGGCTGACGAAACAGGGATAGCTTATTGTGAATTTAACGAAAATTATACCGGATTTTACACACCTTGTCTGTCTTTGGAATGACTTTGTGCGACTATAACAGACAATAAACCGGAGCTTGTATGACTTATTCGATACCTGAGAAATAACTGAACATCATATTCGTGCATGCAAAGCGTACGGTTAGTCTTTGTGGTTTTTATTCAACATTTATAGATTCTAATGACTTGTTGTGACTATCCTAAAGCTGAAACCAGGAGTTACAAATCGTGTAACATGTATAAATAAATTGTTATGATCACCCGGGCTTACAAAATGCGTTGAGTGTCTTAGGAATTATGTGTTGCGATAGTAGCAAACATTGCAGTAGAGCTAACAAAACGTGTTTTTGCCTTAGAACTTTACCAGTTATTTTACCAAACCTTAAACCACGTCGTATTACAGGAATAATTTTCAAAAACTTTTACCTCATATACTACTCTATTCATGTTTTTGTTTTTTTGTTACACGAACAATACTTTTTCTTGAAACCGAGGGTCAGTTTCAGTTGCAGACCGGTGTTTACATATATTTAATGATACTAAAAGAAAGTAACAAGAAAGTATTCAATGTTGCGACATCATTGAATCAGCGTCGATTCAAAATCACGACGTTGAATCAACGTGTATTCAATATTGTTTCAGCGTTTTGTGTCCACTAGTCATTTGATAAAGAACGGCATTTTGTGCTACGCACTCGCGAGACATTTATTTTGCATGTCATCAAGACAAGACACTGTCAGGAACGTAGTCTGTATCTCAAGGGTAACAGTGCAAATTTCAATCAGATTTATAACGGCGGTAATTAGGAATAACCCTTTGAGGTGAAACATGAAACCATAATCAGATTGTAACTTTTATTGATTGCGATCGTTTTGTCTCCAGACGGTGAAATAAAATATCTACATTAAGAGTTGCATTCTTAAATGTTTAATACCTAGTGCTGCAGATATGAAAGGGTAACAGGGATAACTTAGGGATAATTTACCTTATTCTTTCATAAAAAACATACGTTGTGACCCCTCATTAGAACCGTCTCGCCGAGACGGTTCTAATGAGGGGTCACAACATATGCTTACTTTGAGAAATAAAAGAAAAATTATTTCTGAATTATTCCTGTTACCCCTTCTTATCTTGAGCTCTGAATTATCGTCGCAGGGTTAGATAAGAACAATATTTAAACATTCTTATCATGCGCAAAGTTCGCCATTATGTGACAGACGTGCACGAAGACGCATACGGTTGACAAGGTAGTACAACATTCTAATTGAAAATGTCAGTTTTAGATAACAATTTTTTCTCTTGAGATTTTCAGTCGAAAAACTTATTCTAGCTGAAATTCTATTGCATACTTAGAAACTGCTCAGAAACTATGCATTCAATTCACCAAAAGGGACTTGATGTAAAATTGAAGGGTGGCTACACGTCTCTAAAGCGCAATGGCCGCGGTATTGGCGAAGGTCGACACAGTGGAATAGACCTCAGTTTGAAGAAAGTCCGGGATCCTCATATGGTTATAATCAGGAATAAGATTACAAAGGAAATCGTCGACTTAGAGGTATGTATACGGGTCATTGTTACTTTATAAAATATACTACAATGGAGAAGGCGTAATAACTTGGATAATAATGGGTTATTTTTCGATATTTCTTCATACAACATAAGTTAGGAACCCTCTTAGAAGGAGTCACAGCATATATTTTTGGTAAGAAATGAAAAAGGATATTAGGATAATCCTCAAAAACACCCCTTGTCCTGAGCTGTATTATAAACGCCGTAACATTAAAAAGTATCCGATTGGAATTCTCAGGTTAGCCTGACATCGTCACAGTGTGCTTGGACATACTTTCGGTCATAAAACATTCCATAAAAAATCAAGCGAAATGTGACGGCTCTTATTTGCTTGTGCAAAAGCCTTGCATATTCAAGTATTCGTTGTTTATCCCGACTTATCTTAAAACGAGCCGCGACGCGTGAAAATCAACAAAGTGGTTGTGCGCCCAGCGCAGACTCAGATCAGCCTGGGCATCTGCCCAGTCTGATCAGAGTCTTCGCTGTCCGCATGAAGGTAGCTTAGACCCTTAGCTACCCTTTAAGCGCAAAGCGAAGACTCTGATCAGAATGGGCGGATGCCCAGGCTGACCTGAGTCTTCGCTGGGCGCACAACCACATTGTTGGTTTTCTCATGTCGCGGCTCAAACCATAAATGAGTTCCTTTAAGAGAGAAAAAAAAGTTCATAACAGAGAATGTGATTCAAACTGCGAAGTTTCGGCTTTTAAATCCTCGTCAGTTACCCTGTAATGGTCTGGTGTCGAAAGTCATAGGAACATATACTGTAAAGGACTTCTATGCTTAAGGCGTGAATTTTCCCCATGATTAAAAAGTTATACGGATCACTGACTTCTGCTTTGCATTTATGACTATGCCATGTAACTTTCATGACAAATGAATTTTCAACTGTTTGTGTAAGTGTAAAGTACGTTAAACATACGTTGACGTTGACGTCATTGTTGAGATAAATTGTAAATTTTCCTCAAACTGATCGTTGAAATAATGATTTATTGTATACATTTCACCCTTTTTTGACTTACATTACTTACATAATAGACAACACTGGATAGTTTTGACTATATGTATGTGACCTTGACCTCATTTCAAAGTCATGGTACACAATAAAATCCTTGAAGATCACAGTGCTACTGCTGGCAATTATTCTTCTTTGGCGTACTGAGTATCGCCCCCCCCCCCAACCCCGTGACCCAGCTTCCCACTCATACATGTTATGTACTTGCATCGTTTAAGTCTGCTGCATGAAGGAAATGCTGGGTCACGGGGGGAGGGGGGGGGGGAGTACTTGTACTTTAATTATAGTGCAGCGTTCTATTTTTGCCGTTTTGACCGGAAGTGTAACTATGGTTTTGCATGTTTAATGCCAGTCAGGCGTGACAAGAAGAAAATCATTGCTTTGAATTGTGATATGCGTGTATTTAGCATGCATTTATGACAAAAATGTATTGAAACAATGACTGGTTTTAATACTTTTATTACCCTCAAAAGATGAGGTATGCGAAAACCTTGAATTTAGGTAGGTAGGGTCAGAATGGATTATCTCCCCGTGTCTTTGGGTCTGAATCACAAATGATCTGATTTCATTCGGTTTACATATTTGTGGAAGCTCTGCTTAGAAAAATTTGCACACTTTATACTTTTGAAAATGCGGACCTGTCGCGCCGGTCTAATGGTGAAAATCCTCGCCTTAATCATAGAAGTCCTTTGTATTTTAGAGGTATTTTGCATGTTTAGGAAATCTCTCATTTTCCCTTGACTTAAATTTTAATTTTCTTGACTTTCCAGACCATTATTTTAAGTGGTATTTCTTTTTCTTGTTTACATTCTTACCATTTAACCCAATAAAGTAGCTGTTTGTCCGGCTAATGTATCAAATGAGTTAGCTGAGTTTGGCAGACACGTCAAACTTGAGAACAACAAAATGTAATTTTTACATATTCTTCTTACATAAAGTCAGAGTTTATACTGTAATGAATCAAAAATGCCTTTAAAGATTTATTGAAAGTCGGTTGTTCTTACAAAAGCCCTGACACCTCTACAAAGGCCTAGCGCTACAGGACTAGATGGTCGGGAAATATTTCAGCTGGTGCAGTGATGTTGTATGTATTTACTAAAACACACATTCTCAAAATTAAAAAAAAATATATATATATATACTCGAGGACTTTAAAAACGCCTCACCTGAAAGAAATTGAAATGCTGCGTTTATTCTATTATCAGCTAAAATAAAACTAATGATAAATGAAATTGCATACATATATCAAATGCATGAAATAATTTTCAGAACAATCTTAGAATTTAAAATGTTTAAATACACGCAACAAAGATAAAAGGATGTTTTAAAACGTGGGATTTTCACCAAACGGTTATAATGTACCGTCCGAATGCTTATCGGAGTATAGCGTGGTTCCCGTCTTCCGCTATATTCAACAATTGCTGGATTGAAGCGAGGTAAACAAACGCTCGCAGAATGCAAAAACGGCATTTTAAACATGGCACGAAACTTCCAAACCGACAGAATTTTTTTTACTCAAACAGTATTTTACGGCTCACAGCGCTCTAGTCTAGAACCGCGTGTAGTTAAAATGTGAAGCTTAGAGTCCGTTAAGAGTGGAATCAATGACATTGACGTCATTTACTGCGTGGATAAACAGACGTTCAGTGCCGATATCAAAACATCCATTGATATTGGCGGATGCTTAGAAAGTAAATCTGTAAGATGTTTGTATCGAATACTGTTTATGTAACATGTAAAACGTCAAATTACGTTATTTTTCAGAAAATCACTATTTTGAGATCCCAGTTTGTGTGTTCCAGTTTTCAGTTTAAGCCGTCTGACAGCAAATGAAGTCATGACGACTTAATTTTGTGTTTCCGCTATAGGATATCTTTCATGGAAAATCTGAGATCGACTTCAAGGGCTATAACATAAGGAAGTTTTAAATAGAATTAAGGGGCAGTGACGTTGACCAGTTAAGTGCAAATGTCGTCACACATGACATAAATTCCTGCAATTTCTTTAATTTAATTACTTTTACAATTTCTAATAAAGCCTAGTCATATTAAGTAACTTGAATTGTGAAATTACTGAAATACATTACATTTTTGGGTGAGGCGTTTTTAAAGTCCTCGAGTATATATATTTCTAGCGACGATTTCTGTAGAAATTTTCTTAACTGGAATCTTTCTGATAAACAGATCATAACATGATTTTTTCGTTATCACCCGATTTAACAGCCCTCCTCCAATATCGAACCTCGGGCAAACCCTCGGTCCGATATTGGAGTCTCGGGCTGATAAAAACCCGAGGTTCGATATTGGAGGAGGGCTGTTAAATCGGGTGATAACAAAAAAAAGTATATATATTAATCTCCCGATGATCTTATACAGTGAAATGCATAGGGAAAATTAAATTATTTACAGACGTTCCATCTCGTTAGTTTGATTTTTCATATACAGAGTTCTGGTTCAGTTATTTTTGTATTTTTACCTATATTACTCTGTATATATTATCATACGGTTGTTATCAAGCAGGAAAGTGCATCGGATGCATGATCAACAATGTTATTGAGGTCTGTTTTGTTATCAATGTGGTTCAAGTAAATTCGTTCCGACTAGACCACTTTGTTATCTGACAGTTTTATGCAACAATAGCAGACGGTCTTGATGGATAATTGATTTTTACAACTACAATGCCAACAGTTTTCCTGGCTAACAGCTTCTATTTGCGTTATGTGTTAAAATAAGCAAAACGATCCAAAATGACCAAAGTAACATGAGCTGTGGTAATTGTCAACATTAAATGTAAAAAAACACGCTTCAATTTCGAGAAACAAAACAAAACAAAACAAAAAACACGCTTCAGAAAAGATATTAGATATAGGAACCGTTTTTCAAAATAAGTCATTACTTGTGCAATGAACAAGCTATCGTTGTGAATTAAACATTATTTTCTATTGTGCCATATATTTGATCAATAGTCTGCATGTTTAGTTATTATTGAATCAGGCATTATGTTACCTTGAGCACCTGCAGGTGAATCTATCGCTGACATGTGCATTGCTAGATTTGACATACAGACATGTGTCATAAGAACATACATTGTGACGGTCTTCAGTATCGAGCATTTTACGATTGTAAGTTTTTGTTGTTAATAATATATATTATTCTGATGCAGCGTTTGAACGACAAAGAGTTTTAACTATGCGTGACCAGTCATGTTGATATTGTACGAGGGTCATCCAATAAGTCTTGCAAACGCCGTCATTACTGCTTTATTAATTGAGGTAGGATTATCAAATTATGCCATTAACAGCTCACGTATATAATACATATATGTGCTAAAAATCATACATGTGCAATTCTTTTCTCAGATATGGTAGGGTTTTGAATGCAAAGGCGTAAGCGATACCGGCGGTGAAATTGCACAAACATGACGTCTTTTACAAGAGGTTAGGGGAAGAAAATTCCTGCATATTTGTTTATTATTCTTTCAAATTACAAGAATTCATGTTCTAAAGTAATCGCCTTAAATTTAAGAATTCAAATAAGAGACATTATCACTTCACATTTCCAAACAAATGTGGTTGCTAGGCAACAAGAGAATATAACAGAATTTTAGCAAAATTTTAGTTTTCGATGTTTACCCCTGGTTTCTTAAGGCTGCAAACGATATTAAACAAGGCTCGAAGCTTATATTTTCTCTAATATCTACATTTCAGCATCTCGGGACTATTCTTTGATAACAAATTAATGGCAGTTTAGGAAACACTTCATCTGTTGTGAAAGCCTCTTCTTCATATACTCATTTTATATGATATTTAAAATGCCCGAAAAACATGGTAATCTTCCTTTGAATAATAATTATATCTTGACTGACGGCAATATCTTAACCTTGGTACCGTGTACATACTTCAGTATTATTTTCCGTATCTCCCAGCAATTTTCAGATATTTACAAGGGTTCTGAACTAATCTAGGGGATCTCAAACAGACAACTAGAAGCCACCGCCGCACCCATAATGGTAGTATTCTTCAGTTGCCTAGCAACGCCATTTGCAAATCATGACGGTTCTGGAAAGTGTTGACTGGAAAGAAGGAAAGATGCAATGTAGGAATGTGGATTGCTTGATTAGTTTTTAATTATCATTTGCCTGAAACTCGGCCGTTTGCAGGACTTATTGGATGACCCTCGTATTAGGTTGTACATGACGTACCTTTTGTAATGAAGAGTTTTTTTTTCATAAAACGCTTAGACTTGGGATGCATTCATTTAGCTTGAGACTTCGTAGGTTAGAATAGGATGGTCAGAGTGTTCGATGAATCTTAAACCCCCTGTTATTGCATTTTTCAGACATATATCAACATTGAATTTGTATTGTTTTGAAAAGATCAATTCATTAATGCCTAGCGTCTCATAATACGGCCATTTGCAAACAGTGCAGACCCAGATCTGATGCCGCAAAATGACAAACCTTTTCTCCTTAGAATGAAGTAAAACATGATCAAAACAAACTTAACCAGACACCCCTTAATTGATAAACGGACCCATGCATTTGTTAAGGATAGAACATTCCACTCGGCATGAACGGGTTAATAATTATGTTGAAATGAAAGGCATTTCTAACTACACATTTACCATGAATATTTTGTATGTATTTCATGTGATGAAATACTATTTTTTTGGTTTTGTGAAAATCAGTTACAGTATCATACCCCCGCAAAATATGTTTGAGGGGGATATACTGTTTTCATGTCGTCCGCCCGTCCGTCATTCCTTCCGCAACACATTAAACTTGCTCCGATTTGTTTCAAATTTTGTCCATGGATGCAGCATGTGAAAAGATTTAATACGTATTTTTCAGATTTCCGCGGATGAGTTTTAATGCTGAGTTATGCCCCTTTATATTTTTTGAAAAAGAAGTTTTTATCGCAACTCCTCCTAGACCACTCGACCGATTTTCTTGAAAATAAGTATGTGAACACATATTGGTATGAAGATTTGTACTAATGTTTCCTTTTTGAAATCTGACCCCCTGGCCTGAGTTATGCCCCTTTTTGACATTTTTGCCCTAATTTTGGGGTTTATTTTAGTCATTTTTTCTTTAATTTTATTCCAATTTGGTTCATAGATGCAACATAAGAAAATAGTTGAGACATGTTTTCCAGTTTTTCCCGGAGACATTTGCTTGCTGAGTTATGCCCCTTTTATATTTTTTGTAAAAAAAAGTTCGTTATCGCAACTCCTCCTAGACCGCTTGACCGATTTTCTTGAAATTAAATATGTGAACACATATTGGTACGAAGATGTGAAGGTTTCCATTTTTAAATCTGATCCCTCCTGCCTGAGTTATGCCCCTTTTTGATATTTTTTGCCCTCATTTGGGTTTCATTAGTCATTTTTATTTTGATTTTATTCAAATTTGGGTCATAGTTGCAGCATAAGAATATAGTTGACATGTGTTTTCCAGTTTTCCCGGAAGGATTTGCCTGCTGGGTTATTCCCCTTTTATTTTTTAATATAAAAGTTTGTTACCGCTACTCCTCCAAGACTGTTTGACAGATTTTCTTGAAATTAAGTATATGAACAAATATTGATATGAAGATGTGCAATAAGGTTATAATTTTAATTACCAACCCTATTTGCATGAGATATGCCTCTTTTTGATATTTTTTTCTCTTTTTACATAGGATTTTTTGGTCATGTTGCTTCAATTTTATTCCTATTTGGTGCATTGATACAGGAGAAGACAACAGATGACAAATATTTTTCTGCTTTTTCCAGAAGAATTGTCTTGCTTAGTTATGCCCCTATATGGTTATTGAAAAGAGAGTTGCTGCTTCTTCTTCTAAACTGTTTCTCTGACATTTTTAAAATTAAGTGTGTGAATACATATTGGTCTAGAGATGTCTACTGAGTTATAGATTTGAAACTTCAGCATTTTTTTTTCTGAGTTATGTCCCTTTTCAGTTATTGTTTTGCTCTGAATCTATCTGTATTTGTTTTATTTTTTTGGTCATTCTTTTCTCTGATTTCTTTCAGATTTGGTCCATGGAGCTAGCATAAGAAAAGAGTAGACATAAATATTTTCAGGTTTCCTTGCTAGAACTTTAAGGTTGAGCTGTATATGTGTTTATTTTCTAACATTTAACTTGAATGCTGTGTATATACAAAGGTTAAATGACAAAGCAAACTAAGTGCTAAATGCGGGGGTATTTAGTAAGCCATGCTTACTGCCATCTCTAGTTTCTTGCCTGGTCGTCATTAACAAGTGATAAAGTCGATACTTTATTCAACTATAAGCAGAAATTAGGCAAAGATGTAGATGGAACGTACATGCAAGAGCATTCCGCTAATGACATCTACACGGGCAGCATTTACATGCACAGTAGAATCTCCACTTCACTGTTTAAAAGTATTTGTTTTACAATAAGTATGTGTTACACCAAAAATGAAATTGATTTTTCATTATACACGAAACACTTTAGAATATTTGCGACATTATAATGTTGCAAGTTATTGTGTTTTGTATTTTGAAGCTTTTCGTGCAAGGAACTCAGACTATGATGAAAACAAAATAGTTGGCTTTTTAAAGTGTAAGTAGCCCTCATGTTAAATTAAGCGACTGTATAGTTGTGACCTATAGTGGCGAGTCTTAGAATGTCATTGAATTATGTCTTCAAAACTATAAAGGTGCATTTGATTCAGTCAATCTCGACAAATGTAAGAGACTAAGTGTCACTCGCATAAGCCGTGGGGACGGACAATTTAAAGATTATAACACTCATTTATCTGTTCATGTTGACCTTACATGGTCTTAAATTAATAAAGGACTTGTCTAGTTGTATTGATAAACTGCTTGGCCGCGTTTTTATTTCTTTCATTCCCGTCCCCCCCCCCCCCCCCCCCCCCCCCCCAACAACATATAATTATTATAAACAAACTACTAGAAACAAGCAGAAAAATATTCAGTGAAACAGGTCCCTTGAGATATCTTTGATATTGTTTCTTTAAACAGAACGTCGATGGTTATTTATCATTTGCTTGTTTATACCGAAAGACTCATTTGCCTTTATGATGCTTCAAACTGTTGTTCTAATAAGAAATAATATCGTCTAACTTAAATATGTATATTGTCCAAGAGTGTTTTATAAAGGTATTTAAGAAGAATAATGAGTATTCTTTCAGAGGAAGAAATATTACAAACTTCTTACTTGTGCTGAAATAAAAACAAATAGTCGGTTATAAACAATGTGAATGTCATCAAAACGGTCACATAGCATGCGTGTAAATAATTCACTCGTCCATTGTACATAATGTCAAAAAAATGTGAAATCAAAAGATTCACTTGAAAGGCTGGACCAGTAGCCTGGCTTCCAATTTGACATGTATCATTATTCCTAACTTGAACCCTCTAGAATAGAATTACCCTTTGTTGGTGGTCAGGTCAGACAGTAAAAGATTTCTCAGACACTGATTTGATGGTGTTGGACTTCTTTTCTGAGTGTAATAAATATGGCATTTACAATAGTTGTATTATTGTTTTCCAATGAAACTATAAGTGTTATGATCTTGTAGTCTTACTAGTATTAAGTTCCAATGGTGAAAATGAAAAATTAATAGTAAAAATGTCATCTTAGGAATTTAATAAAGGATGAAGAATAGCTGATCAAAGTCTTCAGTTGTCATGACCCGTAAACAGAAAAATGAAAAAGCTAATGACAAAATATCATGCAGTAAATGCAGATATATGCACTAGCATTCCATTCTCATTTAGGAGCGATTGGGTCTGGCGATGGTGGTTCCGGGAATCCTACTAATTTGGGCCTACTGTGTTTGCAGTAGGTTTGGGGGGAGGTTGTTTGGATACTTTTTCTCTCGCCTATCATACCTCTTTTCTGTGTCCCTCTCTCTGTATACCAATATCAATTGAAATACGGTCTCAAAGGGTTGTTTATCAAGCACAACCAACCATTCTCATTTATTTGAGGAGTTAGTCAGTGTTAGTGTTTTTGGTTAATTTTTCTATGTGCCTGGAAAGTGCCAGTGAGGTGAACTATACGGTCCTGCGACAGGTCTTGGTTTAATCCGATATGCATCAGACTAGGTACCTGTATTAGCATGTGCACACGGAGAAAACGCAGATCAACCTGTGTGTTCCTACGATCCCGACATAGTCACTAAGTTTTCATAAAATTTTATGGTCCTAATAAATACTGATATATGTCAAACAGCCGAGGACATCTAAGACAGCATTGATGTACAGGCTGACCCGTGTCTTCACTTTATGCACAGGCTATGCAATTACTATTTCAGTCTGATTTGAATGTATGAATTTAGTGTGCACATCAGCGCAGCCTGATCAGAGTTCGCATCCTGATATATGCCTCTTTTGTATCACCTCTTTTGTTCCTACGATCCCGAAATAGTCACTAAGTTTGCAAAAAATTGTATGGATCCTAATAAATACATTTTGTACTGGTATATATAAACAAGAGGGCCATGAGGCCCTGAATTGCTCACCCGAGCAATTGGCAAAGTGTCTTTTTCTTATGTCTGAAATTGTCAAACTATGAGTCTTGGGTCAAAAGTCAAAGAATGACCATGACCTCTTGTACTCATAAAGATAACTGTATTCACCAAGTTTTAGGCCTAAATCTTCAAAACTTTCCATGAAATCTTATGTTCTAGCAGTTTCCCGTATTTGACATTGCCGTAAAATATTCAAGGTCAACCCAAGGTCATCATTTTGAACCATCTTGATAATACTGGAGTACCCAGTGCTACATACGAAGTTTCAAGTCCATCGACCAATTGGTTCTGGAGAAAAAGATTTTTAAAAGTTTTTACCATATATGGGCATGGCGGCCATGTTGGTCATGTGACCTGGGCCGTTTGAACAATATTTCATTCCTTCAACACCCGAAAGCTCTATATGAAATTTGATTACAATTGGTCCAGTGGTTTTTGAGGAGATTGTTTGAAATTGTAAAATTATGTGAGTTCTGGGTCAAAGGTCAAAGAATGACCTTGACCTCTTGTACTCACAAATCTTCATGTACTCAATAAGATGACTGTGTATACCAATTTTTAGGCCTTAATCTTCAAAGCTTTCCAAGAAATCTTATTTTCTAGCATTTTCCTTTATTTGACCTTGCCATAAAAATGGTCAAGGTCAACCCAAGGTCATATTTTGAACAGTCTTGGTAGTACTTAAGTACCCAATGCTACATGCCAAGTTTCAAGGCCATTCTCAGTCAACTGACCTGTGGTAACAACACAGACTGACAACTGATTTGATTAACGAGAATTTTTCTCGGGAATTCCTGAGACACTACGGGAAAACCCCTACCAAAGATTACCAGTCCCTTTGGTCAAACCCAAAAACTAAAACAAAGGGACTGGGAGCCAGTCTAGTGGACCAGCTACGAGGCTTTATCGTGAAGCCTGGTACAAACATGGATGTATATAAAAAGCTACTCAGGAACACACTCCCTTATACACATATACCAGTTTGTGTTAAGAATGAATTCATTTTAATCAACATAGAATAGATATCGTGTTTCGGATAAAGAGTGAGTGGGCTTCTAGTCATGCAATAATTAACTTGGCTGGTTTCTACGTTGACAACAGTACCATTCCAGTCCAGAATGGTTTATGTTTCATTATTTTCTTTTCAATAATTAAATACCTTTGGGGTTTCGAGGTAAGCTGTGCATAAAACTAGCAAAAATAAGCTACTCGTTTATTATTATTATCATCATCATTGAAATGAAGTACATACTTACGAAACGAAAACAATGAAACGGGCTGAATGTCGGCAAATGTCATTTGTGCGTATGCCCTTTAGCCCTAGGGGTGTTGATGAAACAAATTCATTTATAGTATATTTTACTCTTAAATATTAGTACCTCAAAGTAGTGAATGGATTTAACTTCATTTTCCCGCCATGTGTACAAACGGACAATGAGCCGCGACATGACAAAACCAACAAAATGGCATGTGTGTCACATCAGCCTGGGCAGACACCCAGTCTAATCAGAGTCTTCGCCTCGCGCATTAAGGGTAGCTACGGGTCTAAGATACCTCCCTGCCGACGTCGAAGACTCTGATCAGACTGGGCGGGTTTGTTTGTTTGATCATGTCGCGGCTAAAATAAACTTTTGACACTTCCTGATTGTTTTGCTGAACAACAAAGACTTCCAAATTATTAGCGGGTACTGTACAAGAAAAAGAGTTCGCTCTTCATGGGATGGGAGGATGCTTTGCCGCTTAAGACTAGACCCAAGTTATTTGAATGTATTTAAATAGTATTTACATGTCCTGGATATGTTCATATATTTACTTTAACTGTTAGAGGTTTTAGCTGAATATCAACCGAAATAACATTTACAAGAAGGATTTGTTTCGTCTTAAGGGTCTTCCCGTGGCAACAACTCTGTTCTTCTTTTTTTTTGCGTCCCTTCTAAAAGGGAATGACTTTAATGAAAGAGTTTGCCAATTAAAATTAAGAAATTACAGTTTGCTTTTTTCTGGTTTCCTCATCAGATATTGTCGGGGTCACTGACGAGGCTTTATTTGCCGAAACTACGTAGTCTGGCCCATGTTCCTACTTCTGTATGTATTCTCTGCTCTTGAAGGAACATTTTAAGATTTTAATTTTACCTCACTGCAGCTGGTGTTGTACCGTATGGCGGCCGTAAAACGTCTCCCCGTACACCATCCATAGTGCAGATTATATTTATCTACATCCTTTGAGATCAGGGGATAGATTCAGAGAAATCTAAAATTTGAGATCGATTTAGACTATTATTCTAGATCATCGTCTTTTATATTATTTGGATCCTTTTGAAATTAATCAGTCTTTGAATCGACTGCCCAATCAAAATTAAGAAATTAAAGTATGATTTTTTTCTGGTTTCGTCATCAGATATTGTCAGGGTCACTGACGAGGCTTTATTAGCCGAAACTAAGTAGTCTGGCATAGTTCCTACTTCTGTATGTATTCTCTGCTCTTGAAGGAACATTTTAAGATTTTAATTTGCTCCTTTGGGACCAAATTCTTTCTGTTAAGAGTAGCCACTTTGTATCGGGCTTTATTGCCCAGTGAAAAAACAAGAAGTCACAAGGTTTCTTCTACGTATTACATTTAAAAATCATGTCTGTGATATGCTTTAGTAATTACCTCTGGCTTTGGGATGGGCTACCTAAAAAAGGAAACGTCACTTATAAAGAAAGAAAACTGAAGCTTGCAAATGCATGTCTTTTGTCAACATTGAGCACACCGTCTATTATTCATTAACAAATGAATGCTTGATTCTGGAATCATGTATTATATTGTATGTCCCATATAAGCAGGTGTTTTATCAAATTGCAGTGCAGTTACAAGGAGCACCGGTATAGTTTATTTAATATCATATTTAAAAATTGAAATATACTGGTACTTACTCTCATTAGTTGTTGAGTTTTCAGTGATACACCATAAAATATGTTTGCTGGTCAATGGCTTTGAACATTTGATTAAATTATTTTTAGTTGTAAAATAAACCATAAATTTATAGTATAAATATCCCCGGACATCTGCAAGACTTACTTTTTCTGAATTAAGCATTTGAGAGCTTTATGCAAAGAAAAAATTACATCCTCAAAGTATATATGAAATAAGTAAAATGTATGCGCTTGCCCAAAAGACGCTTGATGCACTTGTGAATAACATGGATGATTATGACTCTCCAAAACGCTACCCTCGTCGCTGTCACAAAAGACGACAAGGTGAATTTGATCTAGAACCTAAGGAGGTCAGAGATCCTCACATGATTATCATTAGGAATAAATACACCAAAGAAATCGTCGATCCAGAGGTGAGTCCAGGGGCCGTATTCATAAACCCACTTAAGTCGTTGCTATGCGGTTGCTAAGGCTAAATATCTATAAAGGAGATTCCCTACAACTATGAAATTTGGTCTGGAGGAACAGTCTTTGTAAGACTGTTCCTCCAGAGCAAATTTCATAGTTGTAGGGAATCTCCTTCAAAAACATTAGCCTTAGCAACAGCATAGCAACTGCTTAAGTCGTTTTATGAATACGGGTCCAGGTATCTTGTTCATGTTTGTTCTGTCTTAATTTATTCCAGCTTCTAGATTCTACCGCTATCAGCTGTTCTTGTCATTTTCTTTTTTGCAATACTATTAAAAGAATAAACAAAGTAAACTGGCAGCAAAGCGGAGTGAAACCTTATTTTCATACCTGTAGAGTGTTTGTAAACAGCATTTGTATACAGCATTGGATGACTTGAAAAATACAGTTTTATAGCTTGTACACGGTAAACGTCGCAATGTTTCATATGTTTGGCGTCTTAAATATATGTATATAAATAACGCGGAGGTAAGGTTAACTTGAGATAACTATGCCGCTTTGCATATTCCATGATGTCGCATTCTGTACGCTTGGCCCTGCTTTCCTCTAATAGTCCAGCTCAAAAGGCTGGTGTTTCATATGCTTGGCGTGTTAAAAATATGTAAATAAATAACGCGGAGGTAAGGTTAACTTGAGATAACCGTGCCGCTTTGCATATTCCATGGTGTCGTATTATTTACGCTTGGCCCTGCTTTCCACTAATTGTCCAGCTCAAAAGGCTAGCCAATCAGTTTTCATAATAATTGTATCCGAAACACAAAAACATAACAAGTTTAGCTTATGAAAAAGCTTAAGAGTTTATTCCTAATGTCGCAGTGGTGTTTTAATGTTCCACCCTGTCTTTTCTCTGCCCTCTTACTACCCTTTCTTCCTGTGGTGCCGTTGGTGTTTTCCTATTATCCATCGGGTAATAGCAGTACTGCTAACCGGTGTACGAGTAACAGTTATTGGCAGGTTGTTTTGTTTTGCAAAAACCTTTTTAATTTACACCAATTGAACTGTGTTTTACTTCAATTCTAAAGTACGTGTGTTGTTAGATTGGGTGCGGTTGGTCAGTTTTAACCCGTGCCTTGCATGCTTACATTTGCACGTCACTTTGAGCGCGAAATTACCACTCCGAGTGCAGTTGGCCAGAGTTCGTCAGTGTGTGAAGCTGTCATCTCCTCCTATAAATTCATAAATTGATATCTTCCTTCTTAGTTCTTTCACAGAACTTATTAGTAAGGGTTACATATTTAAACCAGGTATGTGAGTAATTTCATTTCTTTGTGTCACAATTTCAACCTGGTATTAACTGGAATTTGTCTGTAAAATATCTTGAAATTCTCTGTTCAGAGTACTTTGAATTACTCTCTACGAAATTATGTTGAATGCCTGAGAATTCATTATTCTTACATTACATTTTCTTCCATACTAGTGTAGACGTGCAGATTTCATTTAAAATTAATATGCAAGGCGCGCGAGAGAAAATTGGAATTGGTAGGTTAATGGCTTATGTGGGCCAGGGTAAAAGGTTTGGGCCCTGTTTGAGGCATCATATTTCAGTTTGTGTTGTGTCGGTATGTGAATTTAGTCTCAGTGGCATTGTTTTGCACATGAATCGATAATTTTCTGAAGAGATGGTGTATTTTTTCCATTTGTCTGGGTGTAATTCATGTATAAATAAAAATCTGAAAGAGTTCCTTCAAGAGCAAAGAATACATTTACAGGAAGGAAATTGGGCCAGACTACGTAGTTTCGGCTAATAAAGCCTCTTCAGTGACCCTGACAATATCTGGTGACGAAACCAAAGAAGAGCCTACTGTAATTGCTTAAGCTTAATTGGGAAGTCGATTCAAAGACTGATTAGTATCAAAAAGGGTCCAAATAATATATAAAATGATGGCTTAGAATATGAGTATAAACCAATCAAAAATTTCAGATTTCTCAGAATATATCCTCTGATCTCAAAGGACGAAAATAAAATATAATCTGCACTATGGATGATGTACGGGGAGACGTTTTACGGCCGCCACACTGCACAACACCAGCTGCAGTGAGTTAAAATTAAACTCTGAAAGAGTTCCTTCAAGAGCAGAGAATACATTCACAAAAAGGAACATTGGCCAGACTGCGTAGTTTCGGCTAATAAAGCCTCTTCAGTGACCCAAACAATATCTGGTGACGAAACCAAAGAAGAGCATACTGTAATTTCTTAAGCTTAATTGGACAGTCGATTCAAAACCTGATTTGTATCAAAAAGGGTCCAAATAATATATAAAATGATGGCTTAGAATATGAGTATAAACCAGTCTAAAATTTCAGATTTCTCAGAATATATCCTCTGATCTCAAAGGACGAAAATAAAATATAATCTGCACTATGGATGATGTACGGGGAGACGTTTTACGGCCGCCACACTGCACAACACCAGCTGCAGTGAGGTAAAATTAAAATCTGAAAGAGTTCCTTCAAGACCAAAGAATACATTTACAGGAAGGAACTTGGGCCAGACTACGTAGTTTCGGCTAATAAAGCCTCTTCAGTGACCCTGACAATATCTGGTGACGAAACCAAAGAAGAGCCTACTGTAATTGCTTAAGCTTAATTGGGAAGTCGATTCAAAGACTGATTAGTATCAAAAAGGGTCCAAATAATATATAAAATGATGGCTTAGAATATGAGTATAAACCAATCAAAAATTTCAGATTTCTCAGAATATATCCTCTGATCTCAAAGGACGAAAATAAAATATAATCTGCACTATGGATGATGTACGGGGAGACGTTTTACGGCCGCCACACTGCACAACACCAGCTGCAGTGAGTTAAAATTAAACTCTGAAAGAGTTCCTTCAAGAGCAGAGAATACATTCACAAAAAGGAGCATTGGCCAGACTGCGTTGTTTCGGCTAATAAAGCCTCTTCAGTGACCCAAACAATATCTGGTGACGAAACCAAAGAAGAGCATACTGTAATTTCTTAAGCTTAATTGGACAGTCGATTCAAAACCTGATTTGTATCAAAAAGGGTCCAAATAATATATAAAATGATGGCTTAGAATATGAGTATAAACCAGTCTAAAATTTCAGATTTCTCAGAATATATCCTCTGATCTCAAAGGACGAAAATAAAATATAATCAGCACTATGGATGATGTACGGGGAGACGTTTTACGGCCGCCACACTGCACAACACCAGCTGCAGTGAGGTAAAATTAAACTCTGAAAGAGTTCCTTCAAGAGCAAAGAATACATTTACAGGAAGGAACTTGGGCCAGACTACGTAGTTTCGGCTAATAAAGCCTCTTCAGTGACCCTGACAATATCTGGTGACGAAACCAAAGAAGAGCCTACTGTAATTGCTTAAGCTTAATTGGGAAGTCGATTCAAAGACTGATTAGTATCAAAAAGGGTCCAAATAATATATAAAATGATGGCTTAGAATATGAGTATAAACCAATCAAAAATTTCAGATTTCTCAGAATATATCCTCTGATCTCAAAGGACGAAAATAAAATATAATCTGCACTATGGGTGATGTACGGGGAGACGTTTTACGGCCGCCACACTGCACAACACCAGCTGCAGTGAGTTAAAATTAAACTCTGAAAGAGTTCCTTCAAGAGCAGAGAATACATTCACAAAAAGGAACAAAGTACTGCTATAAAGTTTGTAAATAGTTTTAAGTGCATAAAATACAACAAGTTGTGGGATTTTCGGCCCAGAATTTATTAAGTTGACTCATAAACAGTTTCATTACTGAAATGTTCCTTTAAATATTGTTTTGTATTGGTAATGTGGTGCAATTTATAGTGTCTGTATTGTAAGTCTATATTTTGTTTGTAGGATACCCTTTTTATAATCTGCATAAGCATCACATCAACAAATATCTTCCTTGTCTGTTGACTTCCATAAAGAGTCTTGTGCGGCGCTTCTAAAGGATATAGCCTACAGAGTAGAAAACTGGCATATTACCATTACATTTCATTGCATACTTAGACATTGTTTGAACATAAGGTAAATGACGTACCTTGTGCATTGACAGCGTTGCTTCAATTGTTATAATTGAACAGGGTTCGAGGTTATGAAACTTGAATATAATCTCAAACTCAAAATAAAGCACACTGATTGGCTGCTTCCGAGCAAGTGCTCGGAAGCAGCCAATCAGTGTGCTTAATTTTTAGTTTGAGAATGTACTCAAGTTTTATAACCTCCGGGCCTGATTTGCCTGATGACGGCTTTTGTAGTTAGGGACCCTGCATTGTCTTGTAACTGTTTGACCATGGTTAACTTTGCTGTCCAGTGACATGTGTTTCAAAGTAATGAAGAGTTTGATGATAGCTCACTGATCAGTGACCTGCATGGCCTTGCACGTTTTAGGTGAGCTACATTGTTTGATGACTATTTTAGTTTAGTGTAGTATATTTTCATGCGTAAGTCAGTGCTTGTTAGATAAGAATAGATCTACTTTCTGGTGTCAGCTGTTGATAAATGAGCTTTACTGTCTAATGAATGCGTTTGTATATGAGCTATTTGTCTGTTAACAACTGTTATTACGTGTGTTGTTCCAATAAAAGCTTTTAAAGATGTCCCCCGCTGTTGATGAATATAAGGTGAGCTATACTGTCTGCTGACTGCTTTTGCTACCTTTATCATACGCTTGTGTTAGTCAAACGTACTTCTCTGGTAACACAGCTTAAGCGTTCCCCAATATTGTCCGTTAAACAATCAAAATATATTTCTACTAACTAATCTCTTAAAATACCTGCTTCCTGTGATGGCGACTAACTTGAGGCTTCCTCGGTCACGTTCATGAGCAATGTGACACTATTTGGCGGAGACAACAGCGGGACCAGGGACTGTTTGATTTCCACTTTCGTTAAGTGGTTCTGGTAGACCTTGTATTTCTCAGGGTTTCATGTCTCGATGGCTAGCCGAAACACAAGCTGACTTCAAAGGTCGTGTCTTACCGAGGCATAACCTATAAATGATTGCACCGAAAAGTGAACAGCGAGAGCTAAAGCAGACGCAAAATACGTTTAACTGCGGCTACTTCAGTGGGCTAACTTTTCAGAAAAGATGTCGTTAGGTAAGCCATATTGTGTGGATATAGTTGTTACTCTTTGATGGTATCGTTTTTATGTAAGCTCAACTGTCTTGAAATAGCGGTATAAAGTAAAGGTGCTGTTATTAGCTTGTACTGTTTCGCCTTCGACATGCTTTACACACCTGGGTAAAACTCTGCAGCTTGGTACAAGGAGCAAGCACGGGAAATAGTCTAATCCGCTCTAGCAAAAGAAACAAACGTACAATATGGTACGTTTTGCTAATCTAATATCTTTATCCCCGAGGGTATAAACTGTTACAAATTGCCTCTTTATTTTCAGGATTAATCAGTTTTATCAAATTATCGGCAGAACATAACTGTATACAGGAGAAGAACTAAATAAGCATTTATGCTTCCGTTCTGATCCTACTGTTTGTATCATGTTTATATGGTAATGATGTACAGTTTATGATACAAAAAATATGTTTAAACTAACATACTATTTTTGCCGATTATACTTCAGCATACATTTCAAGGTAATGCAGATGCAGACTTTAGTGCAATATTGAAAGATTTGTGTGTCTAGACATCTGACCAAATAAATGCATTCGGAAAAAATGCAAACAAACTGATGCGTCGGGATGCCTCTGCTAACCTCGAATTGCTTTCCAAGGCCTACAAATTAATTTTCGGTTGAAAAAGAACAAATAAGGCACTTGGTTTTGCTGTATCGTCAAAAAGTACTCTCTGAGGTCGATAGAGTAATCGTTAAAGACAAGTGCAGAACAAACAAAGCTTTATAGGAAGTCAAACATTTTCCAAAATTGGCCTCTAACAAGAAGGAAATAGATGATCTAGGTCTCAGGAGACCCATGAGATATTGTTTAGCTAAACAGAACATTGTTAGCCATTTATCATACCACTTTTCTACAGTTAAAAGACGGAGGATTTCGATTTCAAAATAGTCCCAAAAATACAGATCTGTCCAAGAAGTCGGATCAAAACACTTTGGATTGTTTCAAACACCATTTAATAAATAATAGAATTTCATGAAATATTGTTTTGCTATACAGTACATTGTTAGCCATTTATCATACCACGTTTTACTATTAAAAGATGGAGGATTTCGATTCCAAAACAGTCCTAAAAATCTTGACCCGTCTGAGAACCCAAAACATTTGAAGGAATGCCAAATATTTTCCCGTAGACGACAGTGCAACGCATCCCCACTTTGAGGGTCATTTACGTTTGCTCGACAAAGACAATGTTTTCCAATTTTTTGCCAGTTTTCTTAAAGAGGGTTGAGGTTACTGACAGCACAAGTTTTGATTCAATATTTGCCCTGCTCATGCCCATGGACTGTTTTTTGTACAAATGACATTTTGGTAAAAAATTGCATTATTTCAGAACAGGGGAAGAGCATGAAAATTACAATCAAATTCAACACAATCAGTTTGCCTATGAAGCTGAATGTCTTACAAGGTGACCTGTTTGAAAGGATCACTTTGAACTCAAGTTTATGAGATTTTATAGACTTCCAGAAAAATGCCTCATTTTCAGAAAAATCGAAACATGCAAAATCTGTTCCATGGAAATGATCTGGGTATCAGTTGTATTGAAATTCTTCAATATTATAATAGAGTTTCATTAGATATTGCTTTGCTAAACAGAACATTGTTAATCATTTATCATGTCATATTTCTATAGTCAAAAAACGAAGGTTTTCGATTCCAAAATTCGTAATTCCTGAAATCTAAGACGGATTTAAACTTTTGCGATTGCTTTGGACAGGACAAAAGTTCCATCTTAAGGCAGAATTTCATAAGACTTATTTAAATATTTAGGGCTATTCTTAAGACTGGAAATTCCATTTTATAGCTGGGTAAATACGATGCATTGCTATTATACATACAAACACCTTCATGTACAGTACTGGACAATAGGAACATTGTTACGGCGTTCTTGAAAAATAATGTTATAACATAGGGGAGAGTCGGGTAACTTCGGACAGGCGGGTAAATTAGGACATACAATTGCAAACAGTGAAAATCCAGATGAGACGGCTCCTAATGAGCCGTCTCATCAGGATGATCTCTGTTTGACCAGTTAATTTTTGTTTTAGTTCCAAACAACTGACATTTAAAGGAAACAATGTCGGTGTCCGAATTTACCCGCTGTCCGAAGTTACCCGACTCTCCCCTATTATGTTTCTTTCTGGGAGTTACATAGGATATGTATATAAAAAGGTGTTGAATTTTGCAACATTTATTTACTGAAACAACACTTGATTTAAGTCGCGTGAAAATATACTATTCAGCATATAACAAGAAAGATTTAGATCGGCCTGCGCTCGGTCTTTCTTGTAAACAATCTTCGTTTTCTAGGAAACTAAAGAAGTGTACAAGTGAAGACTATGACCAGTTTGTGCAAATGCGCATGCTGATTGTGTCAGCAGTACGCACATGACGTTAGTGTGTTTTTTTTTCTATTCACGACATCAAGGAACTTTAATCATCATTTTATTTTTGATTGCGGTTTGGTGCTTACTTTATATGAAAAGATTCTGTAATTTGTTGAAAGTTTGTACCGAGTCTATCAGAATTGTTTATTACAATTGTCATATAGAAGATACCTGCATTCCAAACAATGATTATCAATGAGGAAACTATACTCTATAGAATATAATTTAAAACTTGTCTGCATTTTTTACATCAAAATTAGTATGCAAGTTCACAAAGATTAGTTGTAAAACCTACTTATCTTTTGGTTTGAAAATTCCAGGAGCATCTATTTCTGTGGCAATTTCAAAATAGCAATGATAGAAAATAATCCAAATTAAAACTTCAGCAGAAAATGAGTAAAACTATATGAAAACTAATACGTACAGATACGAGATATTGCTACTTCATTGCTTAATTTTTTATGTTTTTTTTTTCAGTAAAAAGTTACAGTAAAGCAGGCATGCTTGTATTTTAATTAGTAAGTCAATGAAGGAATGCAGCTTGGGCTTAACTTCATTTAGCCAGATTATTGAGAATTTCAAACAAAATTATTCGAAAGCAACAAAACAGAATCGACCATGAAATAATAGCATATTAAAACACGTATTATAATCAGAAATGCATTCCATACATCACAAGGAACTTGATGTAAACATCAAAAACAGATACAAGTCACAGAAACAAAGCAGGCAACCAGGAGAGTCAAAACTCAGTCTCAAGGAAGATAGAGACCCAAACATGGTTATAATCCGGAACAAGTTTACAAAAGAAATCGTCGATCTGGAGGTATGTATACATGTATCTGTCTTTAGGGGAATAGATAAGTTCCCACAGATTCTTGGGGACACAAAGTTTAGGCTTTGTAAGAAAAGCCACAAATAAAAGGTGGTCTGCTTCTGAAGAAAATAATTTTCTTCAAGAGGATCGAATGCAGTCATTAAAGTTCAACCCAATTGAAAAAAGGAGGCAGATATGAAAACAGCAGACTCACTTTAACGTTGTTTCTTCGTGTTTAGTTTCTTTTCTTGATTCAAAATCAACAGCATTTCATAGTTTCAGATTCAATATCTGTGTTCAAACAGTCCAATGAATGCATATTTAAGGTACATCGGTACAGTTTTCGATGAAATTACTCTACCAGGTTTATACCTGTCTCCCTTCTTTAAGGTAGACGAATAGTGAATAAAAATATTGGTGGGGCATTCATTTCATTATACCAGCTGAATAACCCAAAGGGCTATAAAACATTTGGATAAGAAAAGAAAATTTTTCACCATTTTGTTTTCCAAGAAAAAACAAACTTTTGTATTTATACATACTTTTTTTTACACATTTTCCATTAAAATTCATGTCTCTAGCACATGGATGCACTTTCATTTCTGCAAATCATATAATCTTTAATATAGAGTATTTGAAACAAACTGGTAAGAAAAAATGCAATTATCTTGATAATAAGTATATTTTTACATTTTTCAAAAAAAAAAAAAAAAAATGCAAGAAAATTGAATTTCAGGAAAAATGTCATGAAAAATATATTCAGTCGATGGGGCATGCTGATGCATATTGTTTTAGTAAAACTTACATTGTATGATACAGAATAAAAAAAAAAACAACAAACATTTCACCGTTTTGTTTCCTGGAAAAACAATGTTTAAGTTAAAAAATATCCCCAAAAAAGAGTGCCCAAATACTGCAACTGCTACAAGCACAGCCGGTCCTTGCCCTGTTATTTATTTTCCTGTTGTTCCGGGACTACCATAGAGTAATGCCTCAAAAATGCGCAGATGGAATTAAAATTGTAAAGACCTTGATCATTCTGGTTCCTGAGGAACAGTCTGATCACGGTTTCCACTGTTTGTACAGACGTATCTGCCCGAAAACTTAGGAGCTTTATGGTAGACATTGTAAGTGTGTATACATTCCATAGTTGATTGATTTCACCATGACCAATAACTCTGTTATGTGTTTTAACAAGTCAATACAGAGTTATTGTGTATCCAAATACCTTAAAGGTGTTAATACGACAGGAGAGATGTTTTTTAATGTTGAAGCACGTTCTTTCTTGTTCGGAAGACCAAATGTTTGAAAGGCTGTATCCCCAAAGGAACTATGAGTCCTTCCGCTTTGCAAAGCTGCGAAAGAAAAATGAAGGTGTTCTAATATAACTGTGCTTTAAAGGTATGAAATCACTTGAAATAATTTGAAGAAGACCACTGATCTTCGGATGCATAGTATTAGAGAGAGATGGGATGTCTTGGGCATACTTTTCGATGTTGATTTAACATAGAATCAACCTTGATTCTACATTTTAACGTTGTGTGCCCATTGGCACACACACACACACACACACACACACACACACACACACACACACACACACACACTTTGGATTTACTCATACGTTTGACACTTTGGATTTACTCATACATTTGACACTTATACACACTAAACCTGACATTGGTCGTGCACAACTGAGAAAGCGAGGTTTGGCTTACGGAAGTTCAGGTTGTTTTTGCTCGGAAGCTCATGTTTCCATCCGCTGCTGCTTAACGTCGAGCTCAACATGAGGGAAATATTCTGAAAGAGCCGTAAAACCAACATAAAACGAAAAAGAAAAAATGTAATTCTGAGTCAATTAAAAATATAGAATTTTATTGAAGCTGGTGCTAAGAGGATTGCAGTTAGTGTTACATCACAACACTGCAATTGAACAGACTCACTTAAACCGATTCTGCTTTTTTTTTCAATTTTAGATATGTTCCTTGTTTCAAGCGGATAGACTTGCAAACTCTATTTAAGTTTTACAAAAGCATGGCAGTCTTTTATGATATGTATCGATTATACTTCTCCAGCTGAATGGCCTGGCTTACTGATATTTTTCATGAAATATACATCTTATTAATACTTTTCATGAAATATACAAAGTCTGTATATACGCATTCCAGGATTTTAAATAAGGTGACTTGTATAAAATATTTGTACTTTCTCAAACTTTCTTCACTGTGCTAGTGGGTCATAAGTACCCGAAACCCAGTCATTCAGCAGATCAGTCAATTTTCGTTTTGTGCAGCTTTATCCCTTAGTGTCTTGTCAAAGCATATTTTGTTCGTAGCATGTCGCAGACCGAGTAAAGAAAACCAGGGGCCGTATTCATAAAGCCACTTAAGTCGTTGCTATGCTGCTGCTAAGGCTAAATATCTATAAAGGAGATTCCCTACAACTATGAAATTTGGTCTGGAGGAACAGTCTTTGTAAGACTGTTCCTCCAGAGCAAATTTCATAGTTGTAGGGATTCTCCATCAAAGAAATTCAGCCTTTGCAACAACATAGCAACCACTTAAGTCGTTTTATGAATACGACCCCTGAAGACAGCACATCGTCAAAGTCTGCCATTCAGCCTATCATTCAATTCACGATATGTATATACCTTAGTATTTTGTTTAAGCAATATTTAAACGAAACTTGTCGCAGACCAAGCACAGTAAAACAAGAGACAAGACATTATCTATTTCTATAAGGAATATTATCCAGGGAATGATTGTTATCAAATTTGTCTTTTTTGGTGGTAAGTCGTAGGTTTTATGGTCGGAAATTTCGATTTCCCTCCCCAAATGACAATTTTCAATACAGTTATCCCTATTCTAATGCACTTTTTACATTTTCACCTTTTAAAGTGTGCTTCTTTGCACCCAAAGCAATCACTTTCAGTAACGTTAAACCAGACATCAGCCAACGAGAAGCAGCGTTACGCAATGACGTCGGGTTTCCGACAGTATATCGTTGGATATACTGTCGCAAAGTTTTGATGTTATCCAATCAGATATCACGTTACGTACGTAGGTGCATTAGAATACACTTTTCTCTAACCAAGCGGAAATATCATGTCTAAAGAGGATCAGTTGGTTGGTTGATTTGATGCTTAACGTCCACGGTAAACAACTAAGGTCATGTCGGGACGGTCAGTTAACCTAACCACACTATTCCTGGGCAGGCTTAGACCTCCTAAGCGGTTAACCAGTACTAAGTGCACATACTTTCGCCAGTAACTGACAACTGCCCTTCTTGAATCAGCGGAAGGAGAAACGAAAGTATGTGGCCAGACCGGGATTCGAACCCAGGACCTCTGACTTACGAGTCAGGTGCCCTACCGATTGCGCTACCCGGCCCGGCAAAAGATAAAGAGGATCAGCCTATGACGTATAAAGTATGGACTCGTAATTCTTGATGTTCAAACAAATCATTGTAGCGTTTAGGAAAAAAAGATCTCGATTGCCAATTTCTCAGAATAATTGGTTTAATATTCACATAATTCCAGGGAGACTCATCTCTGCATATTATAGTATTTATCAAAACCATATCTTATTACAGAGCAGGTAGGAACATGTCATGCGACAATAAAATTTAATGTGGCATTGTACTGCAAAGAGAACAAAAATGATTCTTTTGTCATTACGGAGGTTAATAATTAATTTAAAAAAAAATCGTTGTGGCTTATTGCGCATATTTTCGAAGTTACATCAATAAAGAATACCTGGAAAACAACATAATTTAAATGCAAAATGTGCTAGGGGCTGGACCGGTGTTGCACATTTGAGTTCTATCATGAACAGTCTCAATTAATCAAGTCTGCCACTTTGTGTATTCCTTGTTTCCAAAGGATCTAGCTATGAAGAACTTATCAATAGTTCCTGTTATGGAATAGAAAAAAAAGAAAAGGGATAGACTTTACTTTGTATCTACATATGTATTGGGAGGTTGATTTTATTGTTCTTTAAAGTCTATTTAGGGGAAAAATTGATGCTTACACTAAGGCACTCAGAACAGTGGTACACGCTGGAAAAAGCAAGCCATATGCCATCGAAAGAAGAGTAAATAATATAGTTTGGATGATTCAGTAGCCTTAAATGACCTTTTCGTTCCTTTGTGTATTTGGCAGATTTTCTCCCTGATAAGTACCTGTATTTCGTATTCGGATGAATAAAGTAATTTGTAACTGCAAGTACTCTGTCAACATTTATCACAGATCTTGTAATTAATTTGAGTGATAAGTTACAATCACGTGAAACAGGCTACTTCTGCACTATATAATACGATTATGTAACACAGACTGCTTTGATCTACCGCGCCGTTTCCAGCAAAGCTGAAGATTTTCAACCGAAAATTATATTTTGATTTGTAACATACAAATTAAGAACTTTCCTGTCAAAGTGATTTGTTCTAGCTATGCTAGAGTGCATCTTCAATAATATACAATATTAGAAACAATATAATCAAGTCTACTTTAACTGTAAACACTGATGGATACAACGGCGAAGGCTGCTTGAAAGGTTGCTATCTGGACTACCGATACCGATGCCATTTGAAATACTTTCTTTTTATTGTGCGTTGATTTTTAAACTCATTTTCTTGAATTTATTGCAGTCGAGAAAAACATGGGCTTTGGAGAAAACTGTCGTTTTCTTGTTTTATTTACATAATATTTAGTTTTTCTTGTTCATTTGTTTTTGCGCGAACTATGTACTGAATTATTTTTGTCACTTGCCCTTAGCTGCTAGACTGCTGCATCATTCTACGTTGACAAATGTTTTCTAGTCGTGATCTCTCGTAGATGTCCTGGCATGTTGGATGGATAAACACTTTTGCGCTTCCCCAAATTGCAATGCAGAATGCCTTCGGCCATCTTGTCAGTCTTTGTCGCTAATCCTTGGTAAGCGCTACGCACAAAGCAAAATTCAGGAATCCACTTGACAATTTAGAAAAACAACAACACGTTTTAAGTACGGTATTATAAGTACTTTCCGAAAAGTTAAAAAAATGCAAAATTATAGCGCATTTGAAATTCCAGATATCAACCTTCAAAATTAGAAAAAAAGTGCTATTTGATATGTAAATACATGTTTGACTTGTTCACTTTCCAGTATATGTAAATGCGTTTCTGACATGTTCACTTTTCAGTATAGCGTAAGTAGGAATTCTAAAATTTGAAACATTTGTAGCTTTTCGGCTTCAGGTTCTACCGACACAGTAGTAGTGTAATAAACTAGCAAAGCTCTACATATAATATCAAAGAATTATCAACGGCAATGCATTCTATTGCCCAAAAAGGTCTAGACGTGAATGAAAAAGGTGGTTATAGAGCCCTTAAACGAAGTCCCCGTGGAGTCTACAGGGGACGACAAGGGGGAATCAACCTCAGTTTGAAGAAACCTAGAGATCCACATATGGTTATTATCAGGAATAAATTTACCAAAGAAGTCGTCGATCTAGAGGTAAGTGAAATAGATATTTATTGTTATTATACAGAAAACAAAATGTTGTTTTTTTCAGCCATAAATATAAAATCTGGCTCTGCAGTACTTTATGTAGTTCTGTATTTGTATATATTATATTGAAACGGAGGATTTCATTTAAGGAGTATTTACAAGATGCAACAAATTGTTTGCAATGCATGTCATGCTTGCATTATGCCTACTGTAGGTTTTAATAAGTTGATTAGACATATTGCATGCAACAATTATCCCCGCTGTAGAAATCTGACAAAACACGACTTCTTTGCAGAGCATACGAGCTTCCAGTTACAGGCATTGCTAAGATATCCGAAATAACAAGATAAGGAAAAGCAGGAGGCGGATAAGTGCTACTTGGAATCGGTTGCCATGTATTATATTTATTTATCATATGGCCTTCTGTTATTCAGCGGATATGGTCTTGTCATACAAATTCGCATGACCACACGTGTAATAACACTTTTGCGCATACACGTCTATTTCACAAAGCGCTCAGCAAAGACTTTGATCAGGCAGGGCGGGTTCTGTTTATAGTATAACATACAAACGTATTGGATTTAACATAGATGTAATGCTTCAGGCTGCATGCTAAGAATTTCATTCTTTCGTTGTTAATAACTTCGCCTCCCTCTCTTGTTGCACGCCGGTGGGTCAGACAACAGACTCAATGAATGACTCGACATAAAGCTATTTATTCTAGTTGGTTATGCCAGAGTTTGTCTTGTCATTTACTAGGCCATTTAAGGGTTCAGCGTGTGGTTTCATTTGCTCCAGTATTTCAGTGGTTTTGTTTGAAACCCAAGGGATCTCCAGGTGATGCAAGTGAGTGAGTGAGTGAACTCGGGTTTAACGTCCCACCAACAACGAGGTCATATGGAGACGGGACTTCGGTTTAAAGTCTCATCCGAAAGACCGGAGAAGCGGGGAATCGAATTTGCGACCCCTGGATTGGTAGTCCGGAGTGTTATCCACTACACTACAGCTGCTCCCCCAGATGACGCAAAACGTTTCTAACTTGTCCTCATCTCTGAGGCATCATAGGTTCTATCTGTGATTTATTTGTTTCCTGTGATGATCTCTTGTGGATTGAAAAGCCTTTTGCGGTGCAACAACTACCTAAATGTTTCGTAGAAGAGTAGGCGAGAGTTTGGATCCAGTAAAAACTAGATTAGATCTCTTTTGTTAACCGTTTTCCTTGTTTGTATATACACTACCCTTAGGGTTGAGAGGGCGGGCTGTGAGCTCTGATTGTATAAGTTCCTGAACATTGCCTATCTTTTTTTTTTGTACCTTACTAAGGCTTAAATAGTGCTTTGAGTTAACTGGCCTCAGGTTGCTACCGGGATCAAACTGCTTTTTAATCAAAGAGTTTTATGATATTTGTGATTTAGAGGAGAGTCGGGTAACTTCGGAAAGCGTGTTAATTCGGACAGCAGGGAACTTCGGACAGCGGGTAAATTCGGACAATGCATTGTTTCCGTTTATATGTCAGTTGTTTGGAACTAAGACAAAAATAACTGGCCAAACAGTGCAAATCCTGATGAGACGGCTCATTATGAGCCGTCTCATCTGGATTTTCATTGCAATGGTATGTCCGAATTTACCTCCCCCCCCCCCCACACCCCCACCCCCCGTCCGAATTTACCCGGATCTGCCCTACTCATAAGGTAAAGGGACAGACCAAAACGTTGCTTGCACTTGTACACTATCAGATGTCAGAGTAATTGCGCGGCCAGCATTTTGGTCAAAACTACCAGCTGTCATTCCACTAGCCGTTCCAAGGCAGTTTTTCTGCTGTCTTTTGTCTACGTGAGACAAAGCTTGTCCGTTGTCTCATTATTTTGTTGCGTTTGGCAAATTGCGTTTCGATGTCTACGTGCATTTGCGTAGAATAGGAACCAAGTTTTATACGCGAACATGTAAGACTCTGATCAACAATTTCATTCCTTGTTTGAATCAAACACCAGGGCATGGTCGTTCAAAAGCGGGCAGTGAGGCGATCGTAAAACGTCTCCCCGTACAATATCATAGTGCAGCTTAAATTTTCTCGTCCTTTGGGATCATTGAATTCATCTAGAGTCATTTTTGAAACAGACTTCTGTTTATTTCGGACGTATCCTGTGTTACACTTTCTTATTACTGGTCATGAACATACTTGATTAAAACGAGTTTGCCTTTTTTTCGTTTCTTTGTAGTAAACCTTGCTTCTAAAGCATATAACGAATCGTCGACTAACGATTTCGTGAAACTAACGATGCTTTGAACTGGGCCCAGAAACGGTCTGCATATTTCATTATCGAATGCTAATAGTAAGATAATATGGGTATTGAAGCTGAGACATGCCACAACAGAGTTATGCGCTAGAATAAACCTTTTGAGAATCGCAATACCGATTTGTAATACTTAGTATCATTTATCCATATTCCCGTGGTGAGATATTTGTTTGAAACTATGAATATTGATTTGTTTATTCAAACAATACTCTTGTTTCAGACGAAGTAAAACGGGTAAACAGTCATGCAAGTGACGTCCGTCGGATGAAAAGGACACTTAAACTACGGGCTGGCTGCAAGCACTAAATGAGTCTTTGCAACTATGCATACTGATCTGAGTATTTATTAGCTCACCTGAGCCTTTAGGCTCAGAGGTGAGCTTATAGTATAGCCAGGCATCCGTCGTCCGTCCGTCCGTCCGTCCGTCGTCCGTCCGTCCGTCGTCAACATTTTCAAACATCTTCTCCTCTGAAACCACTGGGCCGATTGAAGCCATATTTCATGTGGAGCCTACCTAGGTCGGGGGAACGAAAGTTTGTTCCGGGTATCTGAGTTACATGACCAAGATGGCCGCCACGCCCATATATGGTAAAAACCCTTCAAAAATCTTCTACTCCAGAACCAAAAGGCCTATGACCTTGAAACTTGGTATGTAGCATCGGGCATGCCGGCCCATCATAGTTTGTACAAATCATGACCTTGCGTTGACCTTGACCTAATTTACGGCATGGTCAACTTTGGTACGTTAGGCTTTTATACGGGAAAACGCTTAAACAGTGGATTTCTCAGAAACTATTTAAGTTTTAGGAATAATACTTGGTATACATGGTGGACTAAATGACCAGATGAAGACATATGTCACTAAAGGTCAAGGTCATTCCGTCGGACTATCCGTCGTCAAGATTTTCAGACATCTTCTCCTCTGAAACCACTGGGCCGATTGAAGCCAAATTTCATATGGAGTCTCAGTGGGATGGGGGAACGAAAGTTTATACCCGGGGTCTGGATCACATGACCAAGATGGCCGCCATGGCCATATATGGTAAAAACCCTTCACAAATCTTCTTCCCCAGAACCAAAAGGCCTATGACCTTGAAACTTGGTATGTAGCATCGGGCATGCCGGCCCATCAAAGTTTGTACAAATCATGACCTTGCGTTGACCTTGACCTAATTTACGGCATGGTCAACTTTGGTACGTTAGGCTTTTATATTGGAAAACGCTTAAACAGTGGATTTCTTAGAAACTATTTAAGTCTAAGGTACAATACTTGGTATACATGGTCGACTAAATGACCAGCTGAAGATATTATGTCACTCAAGGTCAAGGTCATTCCGTTGGACCATCGTTCGTCAAGATTTTCAAACATCTTCTCCTCTGAAACCACTGGGCCGATTGAAGCCAAATTTCATATGGAGTCGCAGTGGGATAGGGGGAACGAAAATTTATACCTGGAGTCTGGGTCACATGACCAAGATGTCCGCCATACCCATATATGGTAAAAACCCTTCAAAAATCTTCTTCTCCAGAACCAAAAGGCCTATGACCTTGAAACTTGGTATGTAGCATCGGGCATGCCGGCCCATCATAGTTTATGCAAATCATGACCTTGCGTTGACTTTGACCTAATTTACGGCATGGTCAACTTTGGTACGTTAGGCTTTTATATGGGAAAATGCTTAAACAGTGGATTTCTCAGAAAATTTTTAAGTCTAAGGTACAATACTTGGTATCGACTAAATGACCAGATGAAGATATTATGTCACTACAGGTCAAGGTCATTCTGTCGGACCATTCGTATTAAGATTTTCAAACATCGTTTCCTCTGAAACCACTGGGCCGATTGAAGCCAAATTTCATATGGAGTCTCAGTGGGATAGGGGAACGAAATTTTATACCTGGAGTCTGGGTCACATGACCAAGATGGCCGCCATGCCCATATATAATAAAAACACTTAAAAAATCTTCTTCTCCAGAACCAAAAGGCCTATGACCTTGAAACTTGGTATGTAGCATCGGGCATGCCGGCCCATCAAAGTTTATACAAATCATTACCTTGCGTTGACCTTGACCTAATTTACGGCATGGTCAACTTTGGTACGTCAGGATTTTTTTTATGGGAAAACGCTTAAACAGTGGATTTCTCAGAAACTATTTAAGTCTAAGGTACAATACTTGGTATACATGGTCGACTAAATGACCAGATGAAGATATATGTCACTAAAGGTCAAGGTCATTCCGTCGGACCATCCGTCGTCAAGATTTTCAAACATCTTCTCCTCTGAAACCACTGGGCCGACTAAAGCCAAATTTCATATGGAGTCTCAGTGGGATGGGGGAAAGAAAATTTGTACCCGGGGTCTGGGTCACATGACCAGGATGGCCGACATGCCCATATATGATAAAAAACTTTCAAAAATCTTCTTCTCCAAAACTAAAAGGCCTATGACCTTGAAACTTGGTATGTAGCTTTGGGCATAGGGGCCCATCATAGTTTATACAAATCATGACCTTGCGTTGACCTTGACCTAATTTACGACATGGTCAACTTTGGTATGTTAGGCTTTTATATGGGAAAACGCTTATATAGTGGATTTCTCAGAAACTATTTAAGTCTAAGGTACAATATGTGGTATATATGGTCAACTAAATGACCAGAGGAAGATATTATGTCACTCAAGGTCCAAGTCATTTTGTCGGTCTGTCCGTCATCAAGATTTTCAAACATCTTCTCCTCTGAAACCACTGGGGAGATTGAACCCAAATTTCATATGGTGTCTCAGTGGGATAGGGGAACTAAAGTTTATACCGGGGGGCTGGGCTACATGACCAAGATGGCCACCATGCCCATATATGGTAAAAACCCTTCAAAAATCTTCTTCTCTAGAACCAAAAGGCCAATGACCTTGAAACTTCGTATGTAGCATCGGGCATGCTGGCCCATCATAGTTTATACAAATCATGACCATGCGTTAACCTTGAATTAATGTACGACATGGTCAACTTTGGTACGTTAGGCTTTTATATGGGAAAACGCTTATACAGTGGATTTCTCAGAAACTATTTAAGTCTAAGGAACAATACATGGTATATATGGTCAACTAAATGACCAGATGAAGATATTATGTCACTGAAGGTCAAGGTCATTTTGTCGGTCTGTCCGTCATCAAGATTTTCAAAACATCTACTCCTCTGAAACCACTGGTCTGATTGAAGCAAAATTTCATATGGAGTCTTAGTGTGATCAGGGAATAAACGTTTGTTCTCAGGGTCTTGACCAAGATGGCCGCCATGCCCGTATATGGTAAAAACCCTTCAAAATCTTCTCCAGAACCAAAAGGTGTATGACCTTGAAACTTGGTATGTAGCTTTGGGCACTCTAGCCCATCATAGTTTATACAAATGATCATGGGTTGACCTTGACCTAATTTATGGCACTGTCAACTTTGGTACATTATGTAGTCTTTTATATGGGAAAATGCTTAAACAGTGGATTTTTCAGAAACTGTTTAAGTCTAAGGTGCGAAATTTGGTATATATGGTTGACTAAATGACCAGATGAAGATATTTTGTCATTAAAGGTCAAGGTCATTCTTTGACTTTTGTACAAGGTCATTGAGATTCTGTCACCCGTCAACATTTTCAAACATCTTCTCAGAGGCCACTGGGGTCAGTTGAAGCCATATTTCATATGGAGCTTCACCGGCTTAAAGGAACCATAGTTTGTTCAGATGGTCTTGGTCACTTGACCAAGATGGCCACCATGCCCATATATGGTAAAAACTCTTCAAACGTCTTTTTCTCGAGAACCGAAAGGCCTATAACCTTGAAACTTGGTACCGGTATGTAGCATTGGGCACTCAGGCCCATCATAGTTTATACAAATGATTACTGTATTTCATATGGAGCTTTAATACTGGGTCAAAGGAATCAAAGATTGTTCAGATGGTCATGGTCGTATGAACATGGTGGTCGCCACACCCATTTATGATAAAAAAACCCTTCAGAAATCTTTGTCCAGAAACAAAGGCCCAGTGACCTTGTGGCTTGGTATATAGAATTGGGACTCAACATTAATCCCCAAGGGAGGGGGCCCCTGCCCTGGTGCTATATACATGTATAAAAGCATGAAAATATATACCAGGACCAAGTGTCAGCTGAGCTACAGGACCATTGGTCCTCTGGTTTTATCTTTTGGAAGACGTTCAAATTGATACACAGACTGTTTAAGCGATACGACTGTCTCTGAGTAGAACGCAGATCAAGCTGATATTGTTCGTCTCTGCTAGTCATGACATTGATGCTATCGCGACCTGCTCAATATGAGCCGCGACACGAGAAAACCAACAATGTGGTCGTCCGCCCAGCGCAGATTCAGATCAGCCTGGGCATCCACCCAGTCTGATTAGACTCTTCGCTAAGCGCTTAAAGGGTAGCCAAGGGACTAAGCTACCTTCATGCGGACAGCGAAGACTCTGATCAGACTGGGCGGATGCCCAGGCTGATCTGAGTCTGCGCTGGACGCACAACCACATTGTTGGTTTTCTCGTGTCGCGGCTCATATGTGTCTTTCGGGAAACGTTGTGGAAAACATTATCTGAATTATACGTATGGCCTTAGGCGTGTTAATAATTAAAAGCTTTTCATGGTGCATGACTTTGAGCGGGAACAAATACAGAGTGAGAAAAAAATACTATGCTTAGAAACTTAACAGAATAACAATTTTCACTCCAGAAAGAGACATTTTAGCGGTTTGCTACATTAAATGGGCCGTTTGTATTCTGAAAAAGCGGGTGTAAGGCCCCCTTGGGTATAAGGCTTTCTTATTTCTCTTAACACAACATTTACAGTCCCTTATCATATATCTGGGAAGACCAGTCGAATACGAAACTTGTAATACAGCAAGCAGAAGGAGGAGCATTAGCATAAAATTTGCAACATGTGAAACTTGCGATTTGAGAACCAGTGAATAAATGCTGCTAAAAAGACAGAGATGAGAGAACATTTTTCCATCGAAATGAGAAAACATATCAAGTTGGATGTGCGCCCAGCAAAGATTCGGATCAGCCCAGGCATCAGCCCAGGCATCTGCTTAGTCGGATCAGTCTTCTTTATCGGCATGGAAGTAGGCTTAGACCCTCAGCTACCCTCTTAGCGCCCAGCCAAAGCTCTGATCAGACTGGGCGGATGACCAGGCGAATCTGAGTCAACGCTTGGCGCACATGTCACTTTGTTGGTTTTGTCGTGTCGCGGCTGATTTTGCCATCAAAGCAGGAGCCCTACATTTATTTAATGTAATTTCAAACGGGTCGAGATAGAAACTATATGATCGATTTAGTTTAGTCTATCCTATCTAAAACATTTTATCTCTCTTCTTGGCTCTCTATCATTTTAAACAAGATTATAATAATTAATAATATGTACATATTTGTTCAAAATGATCAAATAAATGTAACTTTTTTTTGAACGTTCGGTCTTTGTGCATTTGCGCATAGCCGTGCATTAAAGTTTAGTGTGCGACCGTATGTTATTTATTGATCTATTTGGTAATAGAATTAATAATACCGTTGACAGAGAGAGAGAGAGAGAGAGAGAGAGTTGACATGTAAACTGACGTCACTTTCATTGACTATAAGTTCTTTGTTGTGTCACTGTTCACCAAATGCTAATATTTCTTGGTTTCTCCGATAATTTTATATCACCAAAAAGTAAACATGTTTAGAATTGTTGTTGTGTTGTGGTCAACGTCCAAGTAAAACGTATTTCAGTCATGCTCAGACGTTGCCTATGACTTTTACCAGACCTGAGACATTCCTGTTCTGCTACAGCAACTATAACAATCCTGCCGCAGAGGCACTAGGCAGCCCATTTATTTCGCATGCCCTTTGGCCGGGGTCAGTATATTAAGGATACCTGTTCATGCATAGAAACACTGTTTATTGAGTAAAGTCCGGCGAACGACATACGCGTAAAATGGCTTAACATACATCGAGATACTGCCATGGCATTTAAACGTTCATTTGTAGTCTAATTTCAGACCACAGAACAAACTTTTGTTACGAGTACAAGAAGTTTTCAAAGAGACCTTCAAGTTCAGATATACATTTAACTTAACAGATGCATGCTTTAGCTTAAAATGCTTTTTTTTTTTTTTTTTTTTTTTGGTGGGGGGGGGGGGAACCAAAGAAGTGACGGTTGGTCTGTTAACCAAAATGTCATAGTAGTAACGAAAGTGAATCTCAGTCTTCCATCATTTCCAGATTTTGGAATTTTCAAATGATGGAAGACTGAGACTCACACATTGTTACAATTAGGAATATAAGCGAGACCTTGCCCAGAGGTTATAAAACTTGAATGCATTCTCAAACTCAAAATAAAGAACACTGACTGGCTGCTTCCGAGCATGTGCTCGGAAGCAGCCAATCAGTGTGCTTTATTTTGAGATTGAGATTATTCTCAAGTTTTATAACCTCGAACCCTTCTTTGTTTGAACAAACCAAATGGTGTTTTGACGGGAAGTTTCAGAGAGTTTATTCCTAGCACTTTGGCTTATATTGGGTTTAAGTGACCTTTTACGGCCACTATCGTGCATATATTCTAGCAAGAGCCTTTGCGTGAAAATGATAGAAGCACTTTCCACAAAAAGGGTCCTTTGATTGGTGCTCTGTGTATCAGCAAACGTAATACATGAGCTCAGTAAGTTTTGTCTTTCAGGAGCGTTAGTTTATAAACATACAGACGGAATTTATTAAATTAATTAATACCAAATTCTTTATCATAAGAGCAAAAAATGCGGTTTATAAGCGTTTTCTATGCATAACGTCATGCATTTGGCACCGTGTGTTGAATGGATGGAATTTAGTAATGTTGCGGAAGCAACCAATAATTGTTGCACTGGTATACTAGTATACTTTGGATTTGAACCTTTTTATGCTTGATGAACCCTTCTGTCCTCATCACTTGATCGAGTCCATTCATCAACTAAGGGGTGTTTGCTTTAATTCAATTTATATTTTTCATCTTATTTTTAAAAGAGAAATACCTATTTGCCTTAAGATAATAGAGTAAACGCTGATTTGACGCCACTGAATCAGCACTGTTTGCCGGTGAGCATTTGATGGGTTATACGGCATAAAATGGGTAAAATTAAAGCGTTGGCCTTTCAGATACTATGTTGTATGACAATAATTTGTTAAATTAATGTTTCGTAACAAGATGATGGACCCAGTTGTTAAAAACTTACTAGTTAACGATACATTAAAGGACCTCGATATTGCCTTTGAACAATTATTACAACTGCACACTAATCTCACTGTTTCTCGCAAGAGGGGTAAGTGAAATTTTCAGTCACCCTAAATATAATATATATTTTTCGCTTTTTCTTATTTAATGAATTTTATTTGTTAAATATGCTTAAAAAAGAAGTAAAACTCTATAGCTGCTCATAGTATGCAATAATATGTAAATAATAATATACTGGCCTTATTTTTTTAGACACAGAGGGTCTAATTACCCCACCTACTTTTCAGTTTTTCAGCTGTATACTATCTTTCCCACCGTGCCTCAGCTCGCCACTCATATATAATGTGTATATTGACAGTACACATATGCATGCAAAGTGGCTTGCTGAGGCACGGGGGGAAAAGCATCTTTATAAAACTTTTCCTATTTTCCATACATTCAATGGTAAAAACTTGCTTTTTACACCAAAAATCTAAGTCTGCGTATGATATAATTGAAAAATTATTTTTGAGCAAATTATAAGGAGTTCAGAGCAACACATTTCAATAAAAATTTTTAAGTATACAGAAAGTTCATTTACCCCCATTTTTATAGGTAAATCTACATTACAACTGTCAGAGGTCCTTCTCACATATACGAGGGTTGATCCATAAGTAATGTCACTGCAGCTATAAAATCATGTAGAATAAAGGGAGACCTATAAAATTTCGTATCCAAGTACCTTAATCTATTTGCATTATGGGCTGAAAATGTCATAGAAATACAGTGCATAGTAACTGAGATATCGAGATAGACAGAAGGCATGGTACGAAACGCGCCGAACGTCAATGACGTTGTTGACGCACCAGGCGAAATTTTGATATTGTGTCATGTCCAAAGTAGCATATTCGCTGTTCCAGCATAGCACTAATGTCTCTTTACCCATGTTTATCTAATCTTTAATATTACTTGAAGGGCCCCGCAACTCAATTGTAAGAATTTTACACAATACTCGAATTTTAGAACATTGATCTTCATATATGGGGTCTAAACAAGAGTGACGTTTTTGTTTGACATTGCTCGTAAAGGTCTCCCGGTTTTCAAACTATCCTCTAGCGACTCACACGCACGCGTATCGCGCTGATTGCAGCTTTACAAGCCTCATAATATCTAGAGGCGCTAATGGTAATATTCCAGATTCGATGCAAAACCGCTAATGTCAGCTGACACGTTTTGGTCAGAAATCAACATTTTTACTCTCGGAAGTAACAAGCATTAGCGCTAGCAAGCAAACTTCAAACTGCAGTGAAGATATTAAAATTTCAACAGTGGGCGACAGATATATATTTCGTCATCGTATCAAATTTTCGTCTGATTTGGTGCATTAGAATTATGATATCAATAAATAATATAAAAGATATCAGTTATATAATTATTCTGTAAATCAGAACTTAATAACAGTGCAGCTTGATATGATTTTTATAATAATGCTACGATGAATAAACGCGCAGTTGACACAGTGACATTACTTCTGGATCAACCCTTGTATTATACGCAAATCACTGCCATTTTCGCCGACGAAATGTGAGGAATTATTGCACTGAAAAATTCTTTGCAATGTTTCGGCAAATTTTTTACCACAGTTGATTTTGTGAGTACTGTATGACTAAACAAATCCTTGTTTAACTGCAGATGCTTTGAACAAAGGAGCCCAGGGCCAATAACACAGTTTGGGCATAGGCAGATATATCGTGTGCATTTGACATGTAAATGTGCATTATAAGTCTCGAAAATTGTATTCGCATGAAAATATACATCACTTATTCGTCATTTTGAATTGAACATATTAGTGTGATTTCATAGCTTTTAGCTGATATGATTATCTCTTTTTCACTGCTGATGGTCACGTGATATTTCACGTATCATAAAACGGGGGATATCTAAGCGAAACGGCCCGCGATTTTAAAAGTTCTGTGTCATTGGGTAGAAACAACAAAATTCATGAAGCTTTAGAGTTTCATGGCCAGATTTCTGTTTTCATCCGAGTAGGGTCAATGTAAAAATCTAGAACAACGATAAAAAATCACAAATACCGTCTCAAAGTTTGCATAATTGCGCACTGTGCGCGCATGATTTCGTAAGAGAGCCAGCCGAATAATCAAAATACTTAAGTAAGACTCGAAGATATTTTCTTGATTTCATTGTTGACAATAACGAAGGTGACTGACATATTGGAACACCTGATTATCGTTCAAAATGCATAAATTTGTTCAGAAATATTCATATCAAATATATATAGCTCTCATTTGTTTTCAAACAATATACAAACTGACTTATATTGATCACACTTCGATTCTCCTTTGGCAGTTGAATATGATTAATATTTTACTAGTTTTTTTTTAATATTGACTGCGTTAGTGAGGGATAGGTTTGACATATCGGCTAGAAAATTGCATGTAGACGGGAAAGATATTGGAGCCGCGACACGAGAAAACCAACAAAGTGGTTGTGCGCCCAGCGCAGACTAAGATCAGCTTCGGCATCCGATCAGTCTGATCGGAGTCTTTGCTGTCCCCATGGAGGTAGCTTAGACTCGTATCTACCCTTTGAACACTTTACAAAGAGATGCCCAGGCTGATCTGAGTCTGTGCTGGGCGCACAACCACATTGTTGGTTTTCTCTTGTTGCGGCACATATTTGTGAAAATGTCAGTCAGACAATACGGATGCTTAAGGTGGATACTCTTACAGGGGAAGCAGCTTTCATTCCTTCGGTTTTAAATGGGGATCATGTTTTACTGGAAAGAATTTGCTCTTTAACATCAGGGTTTGTATTTCTAAAACGACTTAGGTGGTTGCTATGCTGTTGCTAAGGCTAAATTTCTATGAAAGAGATTCGCTCCATCTATGAAATTTGCTGTTGAGGAACAGTCTGAAAAACGACTGTTCCTGCAGAGCAAATTTCATTGTTGTTGGGAATCTCCTTTATAGAAAATTAGTCTTAGCAACAGCATAGCAATCACTTAAGTCGTTTTATAAATACGGCCCCAGAATGTTTCTTTAAGAGCAGACCCCATTTTTGAAGGTTTGTACCGTCCGAAAAAGTAACTATCGTATAAGAACATGGAAGCGAATGCATAAACCCTAAGTGGGTATGATCATAAACCAGAAATGTGTTCATAGTTTACAATTTCAGAACTCAAGTTAAGTTTCATTTAGAACTGTAACAATTAATATTCAGCAGCCTGAGCCAATAGAGGTACTCTTGCGGACGCAGACAGTGCTTAGAGGTTACACTCAACACTAAAATGTGATACAAACATCAGAGACTATAGCTGAGTTTTACACTGAAGGAATACTCACCTTTGTTTATAATTGCAAGTGACTGGCAAGTGGAAAAGGAAAACATACATACAGATAGATGAAAATTTTGATACTATCTCTCATTTAACTATAATACTCTGGGGCCGTATTCATAAAACGACTTAAGTCGTTGCTATGCTGTTGCTAAGGTGGAGTCTCTATGAAAAAGTTTCCCCACAACTACGAATTTGCTCTGGAGGAACAGTCTTTTAAGACTGTTCCTCCAGAGCAAATTTCGAAGTTGTAGGGAATCTCCTTCAAAGAAATTTAGCCTTAGCAACAGCATAGCAACCACTTAAGTCGTTTTATGAATACGGCCCCTGGAAGTTATTTAGTGCAACACTAACGCTAACACAATATTACATAAGGATTAATTTGATTAGCTTAGATCTGCCACACTACAGTCTGTCTTATAATTAAGTGACATATAGTGTTTGGTGGCAATAATTGACTTTTAGCTTTAAACAGCGTGCGATAATGAACATATGCGTACGGCTGAAATTAATTTAATTAATAAAGTGAAAGTCCTGCGACAAACATTATCGCCAGCTGCACTCCGCTTTGCCAAGTTGTGCTCTGGTGCCCGCAGAAGAAACATAGACATAAATAATTATGGAAATATAAAGTCGTAATTGGATTGTCACTTTGGCCAATTATATTTCTTATGTCATGGCAGTAGATAAACATTTGAGCCGCGACACGTGGAAACCAACAATGTAGTTGTGAGCCCAGCGCAGACTCAGCATGGACATCCCCTCCAGTCTGATCAGACTCTTTGCTAAGCGCTTAACGGGTAGCTAAGGATCTAAGTTACCTATATGCGGGCAGCGAAGACTCTGATCAGACTGGGCGGATTCCCAGGTTGATCTGAGGCTGCGCTGGGCGCATAACCAACTTTGTTGGTTTTCTCGTGTCATGGCTCAATTTCGTAGACGTATGATCTCAGATATTTGATGTCTTGGAAACTGGAGATGTTTAGAAAGGACATGCAATAGCATACTCAAGCATGCCGATATAATGCTACCGTAGAGATTAGCACTCTAAGCAGTCTAAGCATCAATTAAACATAATAAAATATAATGCAATGATTGAAGTATATTCCAAGGGAGAACATAAAGAACATGCTTCAAAGAGCTTTTAAAAGCATACTCGTACTAAACCTTCACATTTCAAAATAACCATGCATTCCTTAAATCAAAAGAGCTTTGACTTAAACAATAGAGGTGGCTATGGTTCTGTCAGACGAAAACCTTATGGCAATAATAAAGGGAAACAAGTTGGAACAGACCTCAGTTTCAGGAAAGTAAGAGATCCACATATGGTTATAATTAGGAACAAGTTTACAAAAGAGGTTGTTGATTTGGAGGTAGGTGCATTTGAGCCGCGACACGAGAAAACCAACAGCATCCACCCAGTCTGATCAGACTCTTTGCTAAGCGCTTTAATAGTAGCTAAGGGTCTAAGCTACCTTCATGCGGACAGCGAAGACTCTGATCAGACTTTGCGGATGCCCAGGCTGATCTGAGTCTGCGCTGGGCGCACAACCACATTGTTGGTTTTGTCGTGTCGCAGCTCATTTGTTTAAAATTGTTGTTTTCTGTCTCTTCCTTTACGAACTCACCTCATCTCATTCGGGGAAGACCGTATTCAAAATTGTCATTTTGGTTAAATCACCGGTTTGATGATCGGTAATTTAGTGTTAAAGCGGTCACTGATGATTTACATCCCCCAATGTCGGTTTTCAATACAGTTATCCCCATTTTTATGCACCTTTTCACAGTTTACCTTTGATAATGTACTAGTTGGCACCCATTGCCAGCGCTGTCAGCAAGGTAAAACACAAACGCCAGCAAATGAGATGCAACGTTTCATAATGACGTCGGATTTCCAATTGTATATCGCACATTCGCAAGCTTTGACCTTTACCAATCAGACGTCGAGTTACATGCGCAAGTGCATTAGAATTTGGTTTCTATTTTCTTGTTCTTTTTGAAAGTCCTTCGTGAAATCAAGCATGTTGATAGGGCGTGACTCAAGAAATATCTTCATAAAAATCTTGGATATATTAGATGAAATTTTATTGTGCATGTGTACATATTAAGGAGAAGGAAATGGTGGTCTTATATTACAAGAAAGCATTTGCTCCTGGAAAATCCAAATCTCTTTCCTTTAAGCAGACACCCTTTTAAAACAGTTAGATAGCGCAGACCCTTAACTGCACTTTGAAGTAAATATATAAAATATGAATGACAAAATAAGTTGGCTCTCTTTCCTTTGAGCAGACACCCTTTTAAAACAGTTAGATAGCGCAGACCCGTAACTGCACTTTGAAGTAAATATAGAAAATATGAATGACAAAATAAGTTGACTCACTTTTCATTTCCATACTATTTCACAATTCCGAATTCTGAATTCCAAATTCCGAATTCTGAATTCCAAATTCCGAAATTCGTAGAACAAACTGGACGCTTGATTATTCTTACTTATTTCATATCGTCAAGCCTTCAAATGAAATGATTGATGTAAACAGCATTAAACAAATATGATTGAAAATGCAAAATGACTCTTTGGAACTTAAATTCAATTTTAAGGTCACGAAAAACTAGATACCCCAAAATAAAGCTGTGGATAGTTCAATAGAAAACTATTATTCTTAATATAAAGAATCTTGCATCACAGACCCTAGATCTAGATACCCCCCTCCACGCTACTCCCCCCCCCCCCCGCGAATTTTAGCAAGAAATACTTAAAAACAAGACCTCCACTGATGCCTGTAGTATATAGGAGACCCGGTAGCTCTGTAGGTAAAACGATGGCCTGCTGATGAAGCGGTCCCTGGTTCAAGGCCCGAGGGAATCCTTTCAACCATGAACAGGATTCCATTGCACACAGCCTTTCATTATCACCAATCCATCGTCCTGATATGTATTAAATACTGTTAAAAAAGGACGTAACATGACAAGACATCCATCCATCCTTTGGTATATGTAAGTTGTAATATTATATATCTCCATCTGTTGAGTTGATAATGAGGAGTTCCGGGCGCTCAGTAGGTTAAGCGATGGCCTACTGATCTAGCGGTCCTGGGTTCGAGACCCGCTGGCGGTGGGAATCTTATCATTTGTAAACGGGGTTCAATTGCACACAGCCTTTCACTTGCACCCTCTTTTCGTCTTGATATGACTGAAATACTGTTGAAAGGATGTAAAATCACAAGTCATCCATCCATCCATGCTCTGTCTTCTATGAGGACTGCATTGAATATTAAACAAGAAAAGATATGACACATGGTGTCAAATCAATAGAACCGACGAGTCTATTAAAAACGTTTATTTTTTTTGTTAATTTAAGTCATGGCGGCCTGTTGTTTTTGCTTGTGAGTTTATAATACCCTCTAAAATAAGTTAACTATTACCACGTGACGTTTTTAATAGACTCGTCGAGTCTATTGATATGACACCATGTGCATATCTTTTCTTGTTTAATATTCAAGGCAGTCCTCATAGAAGATAGAGCAAGGTTTATCCGCTTGCTCGGGAAGATGATTTATCTAGAAGATATATAAGCTAGAAGCTTATAGATGGATGGATGACTTTTGATTTTACATCCTTTTAACAGTATTTCAGTCATATCAGGACGATGGACCGAGGACCGCTAGATCAGCAGGCCATTGCTTAACCTACTGAGCTACCGGAACTCCTCATTATCAACTAAAACTAAATATATGGAGATATATAATGCTATAATTTACATATACCAAAGGATGGATCGATGTCTTGTGATTTTACGTCCTTTTTAACAGTATTTAAGACATATCAGAACGATGGATTTGTGATAATGAAAGGCTGTGTGCAATGGAATCCCGTTCATGTTTGAAAAGATTTCAGCGGGGCTTGAACCAGGGACCGCTTGATCAGCAGGCCATCGTTTTACCTACTGAGCTACCGGGTCTCCTATGTACAACAGGCATCAGCGGAGGTCGTGTTTTTAAGAAAGTATTTCTTGGTAAAAATCGTAGGGGGGTATCTAGATCTAGGGTCTCTGATGTAAGATTCTTTATATTAAGAATAATAGTTTTCTACTGAACTATCCCTAGCTTTATTATGGGGTATCTAGTGTTTCATGACCTTAAAATTGAAAAATTAAGTTAATATCTTACACTTACCATGGGAATAAATCTCGGTTTTGCAATACCATATTCCTTTGCACACGAAAAAGACTTAGACTACGTGGAAGCGTTTCAGCACTTGTCAATATAGTTATGATAACTTTGATAGGTTGCAAACTAGTTTCTCCGCATTATTGTATACAGCGAACCTTTCTGGAATCATAGGCAGTGTCCCGTCATTTCCCATGACAAGTGTAAGATTTTGTGACAACAATGACCTTCAGCCGAAGCTAGAATGCTCTTTGGGGTATGCTAAGACTTATATAAAATTTGCATAGGTATAAAACTAATGCAACGCACCTGTATAGGTAAAGTATATATCAAAATAAGCTCACACAACGGAGCGTGATCACTAGTCTAGGAATTAAACGTTTACTTTTTCCAATTCGCGATAAACCCTGATAGCAATGATTATTTAACTCGGTCTGCACAGGTCCTGCAACTCGGCGTGCCCTTCGGCAACACCCCTTGTGCTTACAAATGCAAATAACATTTTTATTTTTCCTATCAGCATGTGACTTCGCTCTGTTTGTAATTGAGCATTTCTTAAATCATCGGACAACTTTTGTATATGAAGACAATGTTTGTGCATTTGTGGTAGAAAATATGACGAAAGTAAACATTTTGTCACGTTTTGCTTAGATTTCCGACATTTCTACAGTTGTTCAAGGGACTGATACTCTGAAATATATCTCCAGTTGTAGATGCTGTCAAAGCTGAAAAACATGCCGAGAACTGATAACATAAACCTTATATTGCTGTTAGAACACATAGGTATACCTAACTTTTACCCATGAGCATTCTGCAATTGTACATGGCGTATACTGGTGCTACTGACAATTATTAGCGTACGCCAACGGACACAGTGACATAACATCTGCATCGGTATAGACTCATAAAAAAACTATATCGATTATCCTGGTCATGGGCACCATTTTACACAATATATCATATAGAATACGATGGGCACTAGACTGTTAAGAAAAATTATTGGTAAGAATTAATTCCTACCGAATTTTTGTTTGTTCCATTTACCTTAAGATGGATACTGCTATCACAAGCAATATAAAACATTTATTCACAAGAAAAATAAAATGTGGAATTTTACAACATTGATCAATTACATTCTTAAGGAGTTTCTTCAAGAACAAGTTTATGTGGATAAAAGATCGAGCCAATATTTTTGTTGAATCCCTTTCTGAGACACATCTGGTAAACATAACAAACTGCACATTCATATATTTTCCGTTGTGCACGAGAGCAAAAAAGCCCAAAATGATAATACTTTCGATTCCTGCTGCTATATAAGCTTCCACAATGTAGTTTCTGACACGTTTGTGCTTTAGGCAGAGCAATTCTCTACCGTTGGGAGTCAATTAGACAATAGGATATGGTTTTATTGCCAATAAATGCCTTTTCTCGTAATAATATACATATCAGTATAGATCTTTGATGTTCCTTTAAGCTGACAGGTTTCCCCATGAGTTTTAAGTTCGCATTTCAAATTGTTCTGTCTTGTTTAGATGTATTCTGGACACCGTTTTTGAGACAGCATATATCGTTAACATATTGCAAGAAATGGGACACCCTAAATTACTGTAAATGTCCTAAAATGGATATGTTTGGTTTAACAGTGCATTCGTGCGTCCAAAATATACAAACGGAATGACAAACAATGGGGACCATGATCTAACTGCTCGGTGTTGAGTCTGATTTGGGTTTGCAACTCTGCACAATTTGCTCAAATCTATCTGCCCTAATATCATGAGATTTATGGTAATATCAAGTCGTTTTTTGTTGTTGTTTTTTATTTATTTATTTTATTTTATATCTCACATTTGTTTATAGATTTTATACATAGAATGTATGTGAACTTCTTCACTTTAATTTCTGTCTTAAACATTATCGAAAATCATAGGAAATCTTTTTTTGTTATGTTCGGTCTCAAAAAGAACAAACTTTTTATGCAATATATGCTTCTGTAGAAAACTCATATTGTCCTTGACTTAATAAATACGTGTCTTTATTTCTTGAACTGCGGTCAACCACGAGCATTTTTCACATAATTATTTGCCGTGTTCTTGTACACTTGAATATTTTCAGACGACGGTGTTTCTAAATGACACATTTGTAAGGTAGTGATATCTGGGAAATTAAGGTGTGTATCAATGTTTCGCTTAAAAATCAGTATAAGATAAAACCTAAATCAGCTTTCTGGATCTGGAATGTTGATCCATTTAGAGTAGAGACTCCTCTTGCATAGATGTAAATGCTAAACTAATTCAGTTGTCTCTCTCTGAAAAAAGGCAGGGTAATAGAAATGTATCCTTCCATATTAAGCCACTGAACTTCTTGAATGAAATGCCAATTTCATGTCAGTTTCAAGGGTAGTGATCGATCTCTTGGAAATTGCAGAGTACACCAATGCTTTGCTCAATGACCAGTGAGAGGGAACCTAAATAGCTTTCTGTTAAGTTTAGAAATAACGAAGCTGTCATTTGGACTTGTCAAACGTATTTATCACAGGCTAACTAATTGATTCTGTCTGACAGGTCTTCGTTAACGAACAGGAAATACTGTTTTCATATTCGTTACTTTAGTACACTTTCTTACAGTGTACAATTGTCTACTACTGTAGCAACACTGTGTTGTGTCTAATTTTTTCGGACACCTAAAAATAACACACCTCCATTTGGGACAAATGGAAAATTAAATGTTTTAGGTGTCACAAAACGGAAGCGCGCTATCGTATAGTGCCATAAAGTTATATAGATTTACAATAATTTTCGCACATATTAAAACACTTCAGATGCATTTAAACTAGTTAACTAGTTCCTGCCTTTTGTATATTTAGTTTAAAGAGAATTTTCTTTTGACTTCTTGGCTGCTTTCCTACACGATAAAGTCCTTCCTAAATGCAGTCTACTCTTGAAGAGTTTAAGACTTGGTGTCAACTGAGAATGGAGGTATACATGTACGGAACCCTTGAAGGGACATTTCCTTTCCAGTATTTATCAGAAAAGAAATTAAAACAAGAAAATTAGAAAGGAAAATCGAAACAACAAATATCTCGTTTAAACGACGATAATAAGTTGTTTAGACGATATAAAATAGAATGGAAATTAAAGCAAGAAAACCAGAAATGAAATGAACTCAATAAAAAAAAACAAAAAAAAAAAAACAGAAGAGAATTTTAAACAAATTATGTCATTTAAACGACTTATAATCTAATTCCATTCCGATAAATACGAGAAAAGAAATCGAAACAAAAAATTAGAACGGAAATCAATACAACAAGCATCTCATTCAAACAACTTAATATATCGTTTAAACGATATAATAAGTCGTTCAAACGAGATATTTGTTGTTTTTATTTCTGTTCTAATTTGATATGTCGTTCAAACGATATACTAAGTCGTTAAAACGAGATATCTGTTGTTTTTCTTTCCGTTCTAATTTTCTTGTTTCACCTTCTATTCTTATAAATATCGGAATGGAAAGAAGGTAATAAGTCGTTTAAACGACATATTTTTTTGTTTCAATTTCTTTTCTGTTTTTCTTTATATGATTTCCACTCTGGTTTTCTTGTTTTAATTTCTTTTCTATTTATATCGTTCCATCGACATAATATGTCGTTTAAACGATATAATAAGTCGTTTAAACGAGATATTTGTTGTTTTGATTTCCGATCTTATGTTCTTGTTTCAATTTCTAATTTGATAAATATCGGAAAGGAAATGTCCCTTCAGGGGTTCCGTATACATGGGACTCATGTATACCTCCATTCTCAGTTGACATCAAGTCTTAGACTCTTCAAGAGTAAACTGCATTTAGGAAGGACTTTATCGTAAAATATCGAGAAAACAACTCCAATAGTGTACCTATTGACCTTGAATGTCTGAATGAGTTGGAGGAACTAAATTGAGGCGCGACACGAGAAAACCAACAATGTGGCTATGCGCCCAGCGCAGACACAGATCAGCCTGGGCATGTGCCGAGTCTGATCAGACTCGTCGTTAAATGCTCAAAGGATAGCTAAGGGACTGGATGCCCAGGCTGATCTGAGTCTGCGCTGAGCGCACAACCACATTGTTGGTTTTCTCTTGTCGTGCCTCAATTAGTTGTTTGATAATTATACGAGTCTTTCTAGAAATATCATACACGCCGGCTACCGCCTACAAGCAAGATGAGTATATTTTTTGATTAGGTTCATTGCCATGGGTTCGGTTGTTCTTCTAAAAGAGTATTTCAGTTCATACCGAGCCATCTACTAGAAATGGAAAACAAGAAAGACGAGACAGCCCCATCCCGGATGTGCTTGCAAGTGGTGATAGATTGTGTTTAGACTTAAACGGATTTGTTTTAATCTAAATAACTTACGCTAAACGCGATGACTTTTGATTGTGATGTACTGAGTGTTCCGTTTTTGAATGGTGACGTTCCCAGTTCTACCTCTTACGGAATTTACATTTCCCAACTTATTCGGTTTGTCACAGTGTCTAGTCATGTGGCTGACTTCATACCTCCCCTCCCCCCCCCCCCCCCACACACACACACACACACATACACACCGTAGCGATCTGTTGCAGACCGTTCCGAGGCGGTTCTTCTGTTGTGATTCCTCAATATTGCATGTTGTTATGTCTGCGTGTCTATAGACTTGAGCAATATGTTCACCTAAATATTCTGCTTTCTATTGTCTTCTTTTGTAACTTAGAACAGAAAATGGGTGAAAAAGATGTTGCTGCTGTTTTCAGTTATGGTAGCCGAATAATCATCTGTTTTGAAAGTTTAACATATGTGTCGTTCGTGAACTTTTGTCAATTCGTATGTGACCTCCTGCCCCTTTTGATTTTGAAGGCGGGATATGGGATTAAATTAACTGTGTTAATTCCTGATCATTGTCTATTTGTTTTCACCTCTTTTAACTTTGTTTTCAAACACAGTCGGCCTTTTCCCAAATAGTTTTAAAGATAGTAGGACTCCCTGACATAAACAGCTATCATCATCGGACCCGACCACTCCGATGTTTATTTATAAATTTGTTGCATGAGAGGCATATGTGAAATCCATGTTAATCATAAACCATAACCCCCATGACAGTCCTAAAGTCAGTTAAATCAAATCCCTTTGTTGTTGACTGTTTCTGAGATAATGGCAAATACATACAAGTCGGTAATTCTCGTTAAACTTCGTCAATCATCGACAAACATCGCATTCTGTCGGTCTCATCTTCGTTAAACGAAGTTGGCAACTTCGGGGTAATTTGCATATCGGTGTCCCGCCTGTGTTGAATGAAGGTACTAACAAAAGATTACGATATTTGGCGATGTATACCGTTTTTGTCCAACTTTGCCATCGAGGGCATAACGCCTTAAAACGCAAGCTGTGTTCTAACTTGCACTGTTAGGGGTCCGTGTAAAACTTGACAAACACTAGAACAGGGCTGTAATTTGAAGATGAACATAAAGTTTACTTAACAGTCCTTAAAATTCAATCATTTATTTATACCCTTATTACAATACCCTCGGAGAAGAGGCTTTTGTATGAGATCTATAATATAATGATTAATTATTAGAGAACAAGGGCATTTATTCCAAAATTAACATCAAATTCTGCTTGGATGATAATCGATTGCGCTGACACCATTTTCAAATACAATGATAAATAAATAAGAAAAAAAATGAAATAAAAACGAATAAGCACTGTTACAAAAATCAGTCTTCGTAGACATTCGTATAGTGGTAGAAAAGGAACGCCAGAGACCAAGAAACTGCTACGTAAAATGTACACTTCGCTGAAAATTAAGCATATTTTAAAGCCAATTTTATAAAGGCTTTTAAAAATCCAAAAAATGTCATTTGGTATGATTATGAATGTCATCAACATGACCCAGCATGGTAAAAAACAACACGAAACTTAAAAACTCATTGTGCGTAGCGCTGAAGTAAAAGTTAAAAAAAAGCACATTTTGTAGAACAAGACCAAGTTTCGTTTTAATGTTCATAAAAGCAATATCTGTATTTGGCCGGAACTTTTAAAGTTAGTATTGTTAAATTGATGTAACAGAAAAGTCCCTCGCAGACCATTGCAAGGATTTCCCTCAAAGATATACATTTTGTAGACACATACATATACGTCTGTGTTCACTCTGCGTATCTGTTACTTTTAACAATGTCTAATCATTTATGTTGGTTAGCAGACATTAACTGTTGCAGAAGGTTAGAAATCAGTTGTCATAGTCTCTTGTTCATACTATTTACGTTTACATTATGCTAAACTTTTGGCGAAGTGTATATTAATAAAAGGTTAATGGCCTTGTGACTATCAGTAGGAATTTAGCATCAATAATTGAATTCTAACACATGTTTTATCATTTGACAAACATTGCGAGACCAATCAGTATTGATTTATTCTCAGATAAGTAGCGCTTTAGAAGTAATGAAATTGGTTTCCAGGTGAATAGCTAAAACGTCTCATAGGGTTTGAAGTTTAAGAATAACATATGAGCCGCGACTCGAGAAAACCAACAAAGTGGTTGGGCGCCCAGTGCAGAAGTAGATTAGCCTGGGCATCCGCCCAGTCTGATCAGACTCTTTGCTTAGCGCTTAAAAGGTCTAAGCTACCTCCATGCTGACAGTAAAGACTCTGATCAGACTGGGCGGAGGCCAAGGCTGATCTGAGTCTGCGCTAGGGACACAACTGCATTGTTGGTTTTCTCATATCGCGGCTCATATATGTGAAGTTTGGTGAATAAGTTCTAAATTTAGCCCATTAAGGAAACAAAAGAGAAACGATAAAATAGAAGTTTGAACCGGCTTTCAGCTAAAATAAAACTATCCGTATATGATTCAATATCCATTGAGCCTGACCATGAGGGCTAACATCAGACCGACCGGATAACCAAACAAAGACAACGAAAATACAAAAAAAGAACGCGAACGGATAAGATTAAACAAATGAAAGAGAACTCACAAAGACTGGCCAATAGCAAGCTGAGGACACTTAATAAGCTCTGTCGTATACATCTTTGCACTGTGTGCTGACCATGTATGATAAATAGCTTCCTGAACACTAGTCCTATTGCGAACATAGTGATTGACAGTAGGAACATCAAATGGGTACATAGGTAGCATTTATTAAACATTCATATAACAATATTCAGTTAAGAACCGAAGATTTATCTAAAATCTTTCAAGACCTTAGAATCATCACTTTTTACCCGAATTGTAGTTTTTTATTTGTCTAATCAATTATAATTTTCCCTAGTCTGTAAATCAATATTCAAAGCTTTTTATTTGTAATTATCTATTTCCTAATCTTAATTTTAATTGTTTTATTTTATTCTTTGTTTCATATATTTATTTTCCCAGTGTATTTTACTCGTTTTACGGTATGAACTGCTGTCAAATTATGTACTTCAACTCATATTTAATAATCTCCCTTTCTGTTTTCGAAGGCAGAAAATGGGATCTGATTGTAGAAGTTCCTGATCACTGCTTAACTGTTTACATTGAAAAAAAAACAACATCCTGTTAGAATATGTTTACTGAAGGGCCTGTCAGTTATTTGTTACTTAAGATTACTTTTCTATTGAAGTACATATAGAACTATAGGGACTTGGGCAAGTCTAAAATCAGTACAGAATTATTATATATTTGATATCATGCATGATGTGAGAGTTATCCTATTAACTACATCAGCCCAAGTCCATTTCTACCTGGCAGTTAAAACAAGCGGTCAGCCAAAGTATATTTGCAGATGATGGCGCTTCCGATTTTGATCACTGTACGGTTGTACACAGTGCTAGTAGCCTTGAATTATCCTAGGCTGCACGTGAATTTGAGAGATAAACGGAACCATTCAATACCGAATACACACTGCACATTTGAATGGGAATATGTCTTTTCAGTGCTTCACGAAATTCTGTCTTGGGTGATCATTTGTACGTTCAGTGCAAGTCCGTACATTGGAATGGATTGATCCTTGGGACGGTCTGGTATTGGTCGCGCCATAGTTGTCGGCGTCGGAACTGTTTGACGTCAGATGTTGGTGAAAATTAGCGTAACATCAGAAAACGTCAGATTTTGAACTCTGCTGCCAGTTCACTGCAACGGCTACAGCGCATTTCTTCAAATATTTTCCTAAATATTACTCATTAAATGTGAACTGCAACTGCTAGCAGAATATATTCGGAAGGTATTAATTCTCGGGACTGTTTACAATTTTGCTCGATTTCAATAGAGAGGCGCGGTAAGGTAAATTGGCGCTGGCCTGCCTACCTAGCAGTCCCGGGTTTGATCCCCGCTTGTGGCGAAAATCTTTTCCAACGAAAGCGGGGTTCCACTGGACCTATCCTTTCATTATCAACATCTCATCGTCCTAATACGACTGAAATACTATTGAAAAGGACGTAAAATCGCAAGGCATCCAACCATCCATTGATTTCAATAAAACGTAACCAACGTAAAATATAGTTGCGGACAAAACCGCTAGATTTGCTTATTCGTATTTTACACCGGCCCTCAGAAATGAATTCTAAAAAACATTCTTGGTAATGAACTGTTCGGAGTAGGTATTTCATGTTCGCCTAATTTAAATTTACTTTATATCACTTTTTGATACGATTTTTATTCTCAGAAAATACCACCTAGTATGCAAAATAAAGAAATCTGGAGTTGCGGACAAAACTGCTAGATTTAGAAAATTAAGTATTTCTTTAAATCGGATCATACATTCCAAGGTCTGATTTCATAGTTCAAAAATTCAAAATAGGTATTGTATGTCAGAAGCTTTTCTACTCTGCTACTGCTTCATATTGTTCTTTATATGTCCCTTGATCTTCGTCGGGTTTCGCTTTTTAGTGCCAAAAATCTGAGGTTTACTTTTTTCTTGAATCACTTAATCTTAAGTTTCCTTCGAGATGGAAAGGCTACACTTGTTGAAGTTCCGACGTTAGTTTACATTACTTCAGTCGCATCGACGGTGAAAATTGTGTCGGTTTTTGAGCTCTAGTTTTTTATTTAAGCTGAAATAGCCAATTTGATTTGCGAGTGCGTTGCAACGTCTTACAGCGTAAAAACTGACGTTTTTCGGTATTTCAAGACGATGTATTTATTTCTATGTCTCATAAATAAATATGTTCTTATTATCTTCCAAATACTAAATGAATAGCCTATAAATGGTATAAAATTTAATGCGTTTGCTTGTCCTTTAGAAGTGCTGTATCAAGGGAAAATTATAAAGACGGCTATTGTCATCAACATCTGACGTTACGTCTTTGCAGTCGAATGAGTAGTGCTTATTCGTATTTGATTATACGTGGAACACTGTATGTATTGATAGGTTTTTTTTTCTCGCTAGTTCCATAGAAGATTGTACTGCCTCCTACTCTGTACATACGTATTATCTATCCATCCAATAATATTATGTACTGTCTTATATTGCCTTTTCTTCCATTTTACGAGTATCTGCATCCCCACCCGCCTCATCTCGTCATTCTTCTTACACAGCATATACTATTTTCTGTGGCCATTACCTCACCCCCACTCTCTCCCCTGGAGAGGCGCCGTAGTCGAGTGATGAGAGTGACTCTGTTATGGTGCAGAAAGTCGCCGGAAGGTCGTGAGTTCGCGGCTCACCGTCACCACCCGACGACTGGAAATCTCTCTCTGTCAACCCAGCAGTAAATGGGTACCTTTTTCGAATCAGGGAAGGATAAGGCAGCGAAAGGAGAGAGATGGGCTCCGCCTTTCATCAGCTGTGCCCAAGATACAGTGGGTCTCTAACTCCCACTGCCCCTACGGCTATTAGGCTATGGGAAACCGTTTTACTCACTCCCGACTGTGACTTGCTCAACAAATATGTAATGGAAGTTTTTGCTACCTCATCTTTCTTTAGTTCAGTGGTAAACCATAAACCAAAATTAACATCTGTATACTTTCTTGTCAATAATTTTATATGTGTTGTTGTATTCATAACTATCACGTTCATATTGTACATATGTTTGTCATAACCTCAGATGTCTGTACAGACTTGAATATAATAAAGTATATGTTCGTTCGTTCGTTATAAAGGCTCTGGACTCGTATGTTTGAAGAGTATGATTGTGCATAATATATGAGCCGCGACACGACAAAACCAACAATGTGGTTGTGCGTCCAGCGCAGACTCAGATCAGCCTGGGCATCCGCCCAGTCTGATCAGAGTCTTCGCTGTCCGCATGAAGGTAACTTAGACCCTTAGCTACCCTTTGAGCCTTTAACGAAGGGTCTGATCAAACTTGGCGGAAACCTAGAATGATCTGAGTCTGCGCAGTGCGCACGACCACATTGTTGGTTTTGTCGTGTCGCGGCTCATATGTTTGATGTAAAATAACGATTGTGTGTGTCACAAAACTTCTGAAAGTGGCCAAATCGATATTTATATTTGGCAACTCTCACTTGTTTCGTTATGTATGCAACAGATTAAATCTTAAAAATTGCAAAACTAATATGTTGTACGTACATTCCAGTCGAATAGAAATGTTATTAGTAATAACTTTTTGCATAAGAATTTGTAATGGAAATGCACGCTTATCACGAGTGATTAATGCCTATCGTCCGAGAAAAGGGAGTATTGGTGAATAAAAAAACCTTTTGCAGAAGCCGACACTGACACTGCATTAAATATATATTTTTTCGAAGAAATAAACGTACTCCTAATTCATATTCAATAAGACACGCCTTAAATTGGAAATGGATATGGTGTTGAGTCAGCTAAGCTGTCATTGATGAAATGATATTCATTGTTATATTTTCGTACTTTGCAAGTTGCTATGGCATTTATGAAAATGTCAGCACGAAAACATAAAACGACAAATATTAGACATCGGCAGCTGCTAATCGTTTTGCAGAATAAAATATTGCTCCCTCTAGCCGTATTAAGGGATGACTGCTAGCCTATAAAGAATAATTTACAGTGTCACCACAAGGAAAGGAAAGCTCTTGCTCAATGTGTTCGCGAACAAGAAAATCAGGCTTGTCTTTAAATCCTTAAAGTTAAGTAAGAGCCTCTTTCTTTGCCTGTATACTTTCAGGTTTCATGCATGTTTTGTGCAAACAGAATAAGCCGGCAAAAGCAGAGGCATGAGCCTTTGTCATTTCGGTTATGCACTGATCACCCTTATTCAGTGTGGAAATTAGCTGTAGGGCACCGCTGGGGGCCTACCTATATGGTGCTGCATCGCGTAGCACTGTACCATATGACACTGCACTGGGTGGCGCTGCAACAAAATTACGAGTTCATTTGAGTTGTACTCGTTATTGTTGGTGGTAAAGCATGTTGTAAGAAGTGCAGAGTAGGGAATATAAAACATTTGCGTGGGTCTTCTTGGTGTATTTGTAAATTGAAATGTCATTTTGAATTTAAATTGAGCAATCAAATTTGAAATATTCTACTGGAAGCTCATCGATTTTTGTATGATAATTGCTTTTTTCTTCTCTGTCTACCGTATTTCCTCGACTTTAAGGCGGGAAATTTTCCCATTCAAAACAATCCGAAATATTGAGATCCGTCTTATACAGTTAAATCTCGATATTTCAGAATCGACAGTGGTCTCAATCTTCCGATATCTCAAAGTAAATATTCTGATCCAAGATACTTATCTTTGAGAAATCAGCAGTTTGAGATAAAGGACTTGAAATGTAAATGAGCCGCGACACGAGAAAACCAACAAAGTGGTTGTGCGCCCAGCGCAGACTCAGATCAGCCTGGGCATCCGCCCAGACTGATCAGAAACTTGGCTGTCCGCATGAAGGTAGCTTAGAGCCCAAGCTACCGTTTAATCGCTAAGCAAAGAGTGTGATCAGACTGGGCGGATGTCCAGGCTGATCTGAGTCTGCGCTGGGTGCACAACCACATTGTTGGTTTTGTTGTGTCGCGGCTCAAATAACGTAGGAACTGTGTCCAAACTATATTCTTCCTTGTTCGAGATATCACGAACTGATTTACATCTTTGCGGTAATTTTGGGAGAGTTTACTGCCGTCTTATTACTGAATATGAAGTTTTTGCCTGAGCTGCAAAATTGTATACTCAGCTAGCATGCCTGTATATGTGACAATTATGTTTTATTTACAGAAAAAATATCACAAAAGCTGTTTGTTTTGTTAAAATGAACGTCCACTTAATATCAATTTCCATAATCGCAATGTTGGTGTGTGTTTCCTCAAAGGGACTTTCGTGTTAAAATGTCTGCTATTAGTGTGTGTGTGTGTGTGTGTGTGTGTGTGTGTGTGTGTGTGTGTGTTTTGTTTAATTTTGAAATTTCAGAAAACATGCACAAGTTTTTACAAATGAAAAAAAAAATAAAAAAAAACATAAAATAGTGATATCCATTTTTGTGAGTATACTTTCAATGTCTTTGGGAAGTCTATAGGACCAAGTTTATCTTTGAAAGAGTCATCTCCTTCTTGATGCTCTTGTCTTGCTCTGAGAAAAGTGGTCGTTGCCTGCCGGAACTTGCTCATATTAAGTTATTAATCCTTTTCTGTTGTCCCTCTGCGGTTTAATGAGACTGGAGAAGTTATATACAGAAACGCGTCAGTTGCATTTGAATTTTGTGAAGGAGCGTTTCTGTCCGGTGGGCCACACGACCAGCCTATTGACAAAGTGCTAAAAAAGATTTTTTTTCCACACTTAAGCTTGAACATTTCAAAGTTAAAGCTGGAGCTTTGCATGTATAGAAAAAAAACAACAAAAAAAAAAAAAACAACATCGCCTAATAGTAAATTCTACTTGCTGAAATTATATGTAGGACAACTAACTACACTATGCGTTATGTTGTCATGTGTCACTGAAGAAGGTGCGTCTTTCAGTCTTTGAATCGACTGCCCAATTAAAATTAAGAAATTACAGTATGTTTTCTCTGGTTTCGTCACCAGATAGTGTCAGGGTCACTGACGAGGCTTTATTAGCCGAAACTACGTAGTCTGGCCCATGTTCCTTCTTCTGAATGTATTCTCTGCTCGTGAAGGAACTTTTTTAGATTTTAATTTTTTCTCACTACAGCTGGTGTTGTGCCATGTGGCGGCCGTAAAACGTCTCCCCGTACAGCATCCATAGTGCAGATTATATTTCATTTTTCGTCCTTTGAGATGAGAGGATATATTGTGAGAAATCTAAAATTTGTGACTGATTTGGACTATTATTCTAGATCATCGTCTTTTATATTATTTGGATCCTTTTTTATACTTATCAGTCTTTGAATCGACTGCCCAATTAAAATTAAGAAATTACAGTATGTTTTTCTCTGGTTTCGTCACCAGATAGTGTCAGGGTCACTGACGAGGCTTTATTAGCCGAAACTACGTAGTCTGGCCCATCCTTCTTCTGAATGTATTCTCTGCTCTTGAAGGAACTTTTTTAGATTTCAATTTTACCTCACTGCAGCTGGTGTTGTGCCGTGTGGCGGCCGTAAAACGTCTCCGCGTACATCATCCATAGAGCAGATTATATTTCATTTTTAGTCCTTTGAGATCAGAGGATATATTGTGAAAAATCTAAAATTTGTGACTGATTTAGACTATTATTCTAGATCATCGTCTTTTATATTATTTGGAATCTTTTTGATTCTTATCAGTCTTTGAATCGACGTTTTTTTCTCTGGTTTCGTCAACATATAGTGTCAGGGCCACTAACGTGGCTTTATTAGCCGAAACTTCGTAGTCTGGCCCATGTTCCTTCTATTGAATGTATTCTCTGCTCTTGAAGGAACTATTTTAGATTTTAATCTTGGTACTACATTTGGCAAAGGTACTTTCATATTGACAGTAGTTTCGCGTATAGTGCATTTTAACTGGTAATATTCTTGTTCATTAAAAAAAATGATAATACAAACATCTATTATGATTTACGGAACATGTCAGTTTTTAGATAATATACACATCAGTTTAAAATATAGTTTACTTGTTTTAACGCGTTGGAGTCTTTCCTATACATCAGTTTAAAAAAATAATTAACTTATTTTTAACCCGTTGGAGTCGTTCCTACAAACCCATTCAAACCCATTAAGTGGAGTTTACGGACGTTTTCAATTTTGTAGACCGTAAACGTCACCGTTTCAAGAAATAACAGCACATAAAAGACAACTTTAGAAAATATATCCTGACTCAAACACGTTCCGATACATAGATATAATTGTGCCGCGACACGAGAAAACCAACAAAGTGGTTGTGCGGCCAGCGCAGACTCACATCAGCCTGGGCATCCGCCCAGTCTAATCAGAGTCTTCGCTGTCCGCATGAAAGTAGGTTAGGCCCTTGCTACCCTTTAAGCGCCAAGAAAAGAGTCTGATCAGACTGGGCAAATGACCAGGCGGATATGAGTCTGCGCTGGGCGCACGACCACATTGTTGGTTTTCTCGTGCCGCGGCTCATATCTTGTTACTATGGTTAAGACAGGAGTAAAACTCTAGAATTTCCCTTTTGCTCGAAAGAGTACCCTATGTCTATGCTACAATTCAACTTAATTTGTTTTTCTTACACTCAGTATGTTACAAGAATGCTTTAAACATTCCATGGGTCATCCACCGTTTTCTCAGAACAAAACGTTGAATTTTTTTTTGCATTTTGAAGTCAAACATGTTCTCTACAAGGACTGAATTTCTCAAGCTGCACATGCATCATGGCGATAGACGTTTGAGCTCTTAGACTGCAAGGCAATTGTGAAATTTAACCCATTCACGAATAAAAATTAAATCCACGACGTAAACTCCTTCATGTAAAAGAGACAGTGTTTAATGTCACTTACAATAGAAACTCCAAAGGAAACTGAAATCATTAGAAGTTTTAGGAGTTTGACTTTTCTTCAGTAATTATCACATTGCCATATGGAGACAAATGATGATAAAACCGTTTTGAAGGAGTTACAAATCAACTGTGACAGGAACAGAAAGCATGGCAATTCTAAAATCTCTATATGTTTAATTAAAAGGGAGACAATCTGAGAGTTTCAGAGATTCAAACCTCGCCTGTAATGTCTGATAAGACATTCAAAATGTTAAGTGTTTTTCGAGGTCCATATCCAAAGACCTGAAATTTGCAGTAAAGGTTTTACATATGCGCATGCGCATTTTCATCTCACGACCCAAAACACTCCAGATGAATATTGCAAGATAACTCTTGAACGGAAAAAAATGGTTTCAAGACTTTGTGTGGTCGGTAGCTGAATGTCTGTTTGATGCGTCAAAAGTTATGCTTCAGCTCAACTATAACCTGGTGAATGTCAGATTTACTCTGAAGTTGGTATCGTTTCTTTTTTGAGTAAGTATATATATGTATATATACGATTGGGTTAGTACACTCGTTCAACACTAGTTTCCATTACGCGGCATATTGTATTAAGTATAAAACGCTTTGATTTTTGTTTGTATCTGATTTGCGACAAGTCTCAAAGCGGAAAAATACCACTGAAGTGCCACAAGAGCCTCAACACAGGAAAATGCGTCTTTTAGCTCCATGCAGTCCATGCATTCTTGTCCGCTATGATATTTTGATCCTCCGAAAACACATGTAGAACTGTATGCATATGTGCAAACTTTATCTTCATTTTCGCTTTTTGCGCTTGTTTATTTATAGCTATTGCCGATCATAAAGTTGCAAAACATAGCATTTCTGATGAAGAAATGTTATACTTCGAAACACTACTGATAATAGTCAGTTGCTATCAATAATTAATTTTTCTAGACTCGAACGTAGAGTGACACAATTGCATCATATTTAGACTTGTCTCTCTATTACTAGAGCATATAGTGTTTGCAGCATTAAATTGCACTTATCAAAATGGATATTGTAAATGAGGTTTTTATTTATACGAATTATTAATTTTTGAAGTTTTAGGAAATCGTTTACCATAATGATTACATACTAAACACCATTAATTATTCAAGTTGATGGCCGAAGAGTGTGAGAGTTTTAACCAAATTTATAAAAGTGGCTAAGCTATTATGTGACAAATGTGCTTCTTAAGGTTCTTTGATGAATATGTGTATTTATTTATTTATTTATTAGAAATTTCTTGTCAACATATACATATATGAGTCAAAGGATTGGACGTAGGCTAGGCCTATATTTTCCTATCCTTTGACTCATACATGTATATGTTGTCACGGAATTTCTAATAAATAAAAAAAAACGTTCTTTGATGAATATGAGTACATGATTTGCAACTTTTTCAGTCAAAGTACGTGCGAACCGTGATAATTTAATTGGTAAAACTTGCATTTCTAATGATGTTAAGCATTTGTGTTAAGTGATGTTAATTTTAGATTCTTAAGTAAAGTGCTTATGATTTTTTTAGCAATTGTACTCCTTCAGAAACTCTATTTTATTTGCATCAGAAAAGGAGTCATTCAACTCGGAGTGTAATAATTAAGTTAAATGAAATGACTTCTGCACTGTTGAATAGGGTCCTGTGTACCTCAGGAGTTTCAGTTTGCACCAACTTTATATGTAGGGCCAGAAGAACGTACGCTGTTGAAAATAATAATACTGCGCGAATTAGCAGAATGACCTGATTCTTTGATTATCATACATAACAAGTCACATTTTTTCTTGACATAGCTGAAATTAACATTTAAAAAAAACCCTGCAGTATTCGAAGTCTTGCTTATTTTGTTCAGCACTTTGGGTGCAGAAATTAGCCTAATGTGAATGCATACTCGGGCAACCTTTGTAGAACTTTAAATGGATTAACACTTCAAATATATTTTTACAGCTAGAGATGGAAAAATCTGATAACATATAATGAGACAAAGAGAGTTGCGATGTATTGATTAGTTCCGAATGAGCAGTTAATTGGAGTTTCATAACTTAATGGTGCGGCGGCAGGTTACAAAGAAAACAATAGTGAAACAGGAGACATATTTGGAAAACAATATTTGAGCCGCGACACCAGAACACCAACAAAGTGACATGTGCGCCAAGTGAAGACTCAGATCAGACTGGATTGAGTTTTCACATTGCGCTTAAAGGGTTGCTAAGGATCTCAGCTTCTTCTATGCGGACGGTGAAGACTCTGATCAGACTAGGCGGATGTCAGGGCTGATCTAAGTCTTGGCTGAACGTACATGCCACTTTGTTGGTTTTGTCGTGGCGCGGCTCATGTGAGTAATATATCACTTGGATCAAATATTGGCTCTGTTGTAGAATAGGAACACAACAAATAATCACAAAAGGTAGCAGACGTAAAGAGAACCATCGAAATAATGAGAATTTAAAATTATGATGTTGTTTTGTGATATTTGTCATCATATTTTGATGGATATTTGCCGATATTTGTACCTCTTGAGTATAAGAGAAGAGATTGAATACGCTCTAGGTCACATAAAGACATAGATAAAATACAAGAATACAGAATATTTCAAACTGTTTCGTTGGAAATCAGAAACAATTATAACGCGCCATACTAACGTACAGACCCAGTATCGTCCAATTTTGTTGTGAAAAAAGCGTGAATTATAACAAGAACCAAATAGCAAGATATATACACATAAAGTCTTCAGGCGTTTTCGCGAAAATGCACCAAGTTTATCATAAGCAGTGTGACGTAGGCTACAAAAATGCAAATAAATCGCTTAAAAGGTTTGGAAAATCAGTGTCTTCTAGTAATACGGAAGTTGAAACACAGCTGCGGAAAAACAGAGATCCACAACTGGTGGTTATTAGAAACAAGATCACGAAAGAAATCGTAGACATAGAGGTAAGCCTTACCTATTTTACAGGGGAGTAGCTAGGGATGATTAAATATTACGCACAATTATGTTTTATACCCCTCGAGGGCAAGAAAAAGAGTCAATTAAACCGAGTCTGCTATTTTCTATTCTTTGGTTTTTTTCTTGCTTCCAAAGGATCTTACTTTTCACAACATATTTAACCCCCCCCCAAAAATTTCATGTAGCCGCGTCTGTTTGCATATACTATTGAAATCTTGTCCAATTTCAAAATACCAGCATCACCAGATGTGCAGGTGTTTTTTTGAAATTTTGTCAATTTGACAATATTTCTTTGCGCACCTGCGTATTTGCGAATAGGCAGTTACGAAGACAAATTATGTGAGTCGTAGGATAAAAATTATCTTGTTATGAATAGCAATGTTATCAAGTTGGGTATTCATTTGACTTACCTCGGTTATTTTGTACCTGTATTCGAACAGAACGGGTAAAATTGAGCATTATTTACCTAATGTTCAATTAAGTAATCATGTTGTATAGTACAATATCCCATTAGTTTTTAAGCAAACCATTATCTAAGAACTGTTTCCATTGACGCTGCATATTTTCCACTGTTGCTCAAGCAAAGGCAAAGAGTCTTTGCTCCAGGAACTGTTGGAGACTACTGTGCGTATCATATAAAACTTGTCTGAGTTGTCTTTCCTGCGAACAAAGACAAGGTTTCTAAGCTTTAATGATTCAGCATTTAGCAATAACTTTCAATTTTCCCATCGTTCAAAATGACCGTGGTAGGTCACGTGAGTCCTCACTGTGGCTAATGAGAGAGGTTTTTACATGGCTTGGTATTCGACCATAAGAATTTACATTTTCTAAAGTTTTAAAATTATACAAGCGTCTATCTAAGTGCATGCAAATACGACTGTGTCAGTTCTGATATGTGTTTGCTTAAATTAAAATCTAAAAAAGTTCCTTCAAGAGCAGAGAATACATTCAGAAGTAGTAACATGGGCCAGACTACGTAGTTTCGGCTAATAAAGCCTCGTCAGTGACCCTGACAATATCTGGTGACGAAACCAGAAAAAAAGCATACTGTAATTTCTTAATTTTAATTGGGCAGTCGATTCAAAGACTGATTAGTTTCAAAAGGATCCAAATAATACAAAAGACGATGATCTAGAATAATAGTATTCATCAATCTCAAATTTTAGATTTCTCAGAATCTATCCTTTGATCTCAAAGGATGTAAGTCAAATATAATCTGCATTATGGATGATGTACGGGGAGACTTTTTGTGGCCTCTACACTGCATATGGATGTTAGATTACTTTACGTATAGTATGTGCAAGAAAAACTTCTATGATAGGCAGGACCGTCGTTCATCCGTCAGTCAAAGTCTCAAACGACGTATCTTCCGAAGCCAGTTGTTAACAAATAATAATACGAAGTCTGTATGGGTCGAGTAAATGGAACGAAAAAAGATAGCCAATGATCAAAAAATAATTCAGTCAAATAACACATCCCGCCCTCAAAACCAAAAGGGAAAGGAGCACACACACAAATTGACAAAAGTTCAAGAATGACAAGCATGGTTAACCAAACGAACAGCATTTTCCAAAATGCTAGAAACTATACACTAGCTGACATAACAACATGCAACACTGAAGAACCACAACTGAAGTACTGCCTTCGGACGGACAGTAATAGAGTACTGTGGGTGGGGGTCTTAAACTAGTTTTAAATGGACACACACACTTGCCGTCTGCTTTTGCAGTGGTTCGAAAGATTGGGTAAGCTACTTGGTCCGCATGAAGGTTTCCTAGCCCGTCAATGAATCATCATAGGAAACAAACAAATCACGGAGTCCTATAAGAATCACAGAAAGAAAACTCGACAGAAACAACGTGTTACAAGACCTGGAGATACTCCGGGGTGTCCAACAACACCACTTTAATACCGGAGTAAAAGAGAACCACGACCTAAACTCCGAATAATCAAGCAACAGACAAGACAATCTTCAGCCTCATTCAACTAAAATAAATTTGTGTCGGGTCAACAACTGAGTCTGATGCCCGGCCAATCTGCGTTCAATTAAAGAGGGAAGCTAAGTTATGAAAGTGGTTTGGTTAAGCACTAAACATGCGGACTGTAGCATTACGTTCATGTTATATCCAACACATTTGGAATATATGATGGTATTTCTGAACTGATCAGAAAAATCAGCCTTATGTTATTATTATATTTTTCCTTGGAATTATAGTGGGTCAAACGATCAAAGCATACGGTCACATCGCCATCAGGACCATTCATGTTAAAAATATCAAATTAAAATTCATATTTGGCAAGAAAAATCAGTCAATAAAAAATAAATAAATAAATAAATAAAATACTTCTTTTTTCCAAAAGCCGGCTTCAAACTAATTACATATGAAGTCGGGAGAACATATATGTACAACCGATTATGGTCAGATGCCCATCCGGCCGTCAGGACAGTATATGGTATGAAGAAATCAAAATTGTTCATCTCTAGAATGAAGACAAATACTACGACATCGATATATTGTATATAAAATTGGTACTAAAGTACGGTTGGGCTTGTTCAAATTATGATCTTGGGTTGAGTTCGTCATTATGCCCCCGCCATTAAAAATGGGGGGTGGGGGGGGGGCATATAGTATCACCGCTGTCCGTACGTACGTACATAGCGTACGAAATGGTTTCCGTTCAATATCTTTTGAAAGCATTGGTATATTGAATTCATATTTCATACACAGTTATATAATAATAAAATACAGGTCAAGATCGATGTTGGGTAAAATCCGTCGATTATTGTGGGAAATATGGCCCTTTTTCGACTTCATTTTGTATGAAATATTGGTTTCCGTTCGATATCTTTTGAAAGCATTGGTGTATTGAATTCATATTTTATACACAGGTATATAATCATAAAACACAAGTTAAGTTGTATGCTGGACAAAATCCGCCAATTATTGTGGGAGTAATGGCCCTTTACCGACTTCATTTTGTATGAAAAATTGGGTTCCGCTAGATATCTTTTGAAAGTATTGGTGTATTGAATTCATGTTATATATACACAGGTATATAATCATAAAATATAGGTAAAGTTCGATGTTGGCCAAAATCTGTCATTTATTGTTGGAGTTATGGACCTTTTTCGACTTCATTTTATATGAAAAACTGGTTTCCATTCGATATCTTTTGAAAGCATAAGTGTATTGAATTCATATTTTATACACAGGTATATACTCATAAAATACAGGTCAAGTTCGATGTTGGGCAAAATTCGTCGATAATTGTGGGAGTTATGGCCCTTTTTCGACTTCATTTTGTATGAAGAAATGGTTTCCGTTTGATATCTTTTGAAAGCATCGGTGTATTAAATTCATATTTTATACACAGGTATATAATCATAAAATACAGGTCAAGTTCGATGTAGGGCAAAATCCGTCGATTATTGTGGGAGTTATAGCCCTTTTTCGACTTTGTGTCGTATAAAAATGGTTTCCGTTCGTTAGTTTTTGTATTTTTAATTTTTTCTCTCCCCCCCCCCCCCAACCCCCACCCCCACACACACTTCTCTTGACCCAAGAAGCACCACACATCTGCCCAAGGAAAACAATTAAACATGTACCACAGAAGTCTGCCTTTGTGTACCTAGTTATGCTACAAGTGCCAGTACCTTAAACAAGGCGCCATCTTACTTAGGGCACTAGGCGGGGGCACCCGTGTCGTATGGACACATTTCTAGTTTTTTATGTCAAGCTTTGATTTTATCCGAGCCCGAACAGCAATGTACTTCTACGACATGAGAACGCTTTACCGTTAGATTTTTTAGACAACAGTAAAGTGTTGTTTTGTTTGTTTGTTTTGTTTGGGTTTAACGGATCTTTGAGACAGAACTACATTCTGTATCGAGCCGATTTCAAGCTAAAGGCGAAAGAAAAAGAGGATTGGATGGTAATCCAAACAATCCCTTACATGTACCTGCTGAACCACAACCGACCCAAGCCCTACTATATTCCCAAATAAGTTGGTCGTCCCGGCACAATAGATCATTTAGCACCTTCCCACTCACAGCCGCCTCCTCACATCCACACTCCACTTCCGAAAAAAAGAACCTTTTGTTGACCAAGACTTTTTACGCTAAGATAAAGTATGCTGCTTTATACATTTGTATGAGAAAATGCTAAAATATGTGATTACTCGAAAACTGTTGAAATCTTTGGTAAATACAGTAGACTTAATGAGTACCTGACTAATTTAAAGAAATAGAGGTGAAGTATACTTTGACCTTTTGCCCACGGTTAATATATCCATATTGTAAAACTTACCTACCTCCTTAGCTAAAGGTGATGCAGAATTCCATATGAAGCCTTCTGGTGACATGAGGAAAGACATTTTTATTGTAGCCATACGACACAAGTCGTGGTCATAAATGGGAATAAACCGTTTAGAGATTGTGCCTGTAATATACAGACAAATTCCTCGTGATGTGTCCGTCCTCCCCACACAATTTCCATCTTAATCCCAACACATGCACCCAACCTTTGCATTTCATATGGAAATCTGCATAAATTCAGTATGTTTATAATATTTGAGACAAGTTTGAAGGTGTTTACAATTGTAGGAAATGTTGAATATACAAAAAAGTCATGTTTACAGCATCCGAACTCACAGACCCATCTCTGCCGGTTTTCATAGCGTTGAATCGACAGTACAAACATTCGCTTATAACCAGTAGTCGGAAATCATTATGTTTTGAGATTTTATCCGGAATCTGCTGCGTCATTTATAGTTATTCAGCTTCGAAAATGTAAAGAGGTAAGTTTAATATAACTTGTTTTTCGGTCTATTACTTTATTGCCCTGTACAATGAAAATCTTATGGCCGCCACAGAAATTTTATTCCGAACAGCTAATTTAACACGAGTCTGTGTCGTGCAAAACTTAGCTATCATCCTACTTTCAAAACTAACACACTGTAGATTGATAATGCCCTCCGTTTATTTTAAAGATTTTTATAAAACATGTAAGAAAAGGCTGAAAATGGTTTTAGAACAATGCCAAGGGCGATTTGAATACTGTACACATTACTATCTACCAATACACGACATTGTACAGGGCAGTAAAGTAAAAGACCGACGAGCAAATTATATTAAACTTACGCAACTTTAATTATATTAAACTTACGCAACTTCGTTGCAGTTGTATTTGTTTTATTTTCGGTGCTGTTTAATATATTGTGTTCTCATTTGAACCCTTCTATTATAAAAATAAAAAATAGATAAAAATAGTTGTTATTTTTTTTTCGTATAATTTGCTTAGTCTGTTGTTACCCTTCTGTTGGTTTAAATTATTTAGTTCAATAAAGATAGCTGAGTTGCCAACTATTTGGGAAAGAGCTGCTGACTCGGCTTATCACTTGTAATTTATTGTTTGTTGGGATGTCTTTGTCAATCTTTCCCTTTGATGTTGGGATAGGTTTGGGATCTGATTTAGTCAGTTCCTGAACTGTAGTTACTCTTTAAATTTACCTCTTAACATTTTCAAAGCTGAATAACTATAAATGACGCAGCAGATTCCGGATAAAATCTCAAAACATAATGATTTCCGATTACTGGTTATAAGCGAATGTTTGTACTCTCGATTCAACGCTATGAAATCCGGAAGCGACTGTACAGTTAGTCCGGATACTGTGATTTTGTATTAGCAAGAGCTTGCAAAAATCCTGAAGTTTAATTAGACTGTACGTTTGTCAAAAAAGAAAGTTCTCTGTTTGGCAATGCACTTTTTCAGTGTATACCTACATTCACTTTTCAAGTATATATGTTACATATATGAAAAATAACAGACTGATTCCTCAAAAACTGTGGACGAACCTGCCACCTTGTATTAACAAGAACACATAAATTTTCGAAGTTGAAACAGTAACAATTTCGTAAAAAGAATATCTTTTCAGACATGCATGTGCATGTTTTCAGTATCTCTATCATATCAGTACAAACTTTCAAAATGATACTTAAGAACTGTGGAAGGAGCCGAATATACAATCTTGTCATCCTGTATAAGCCAAATCCCGAAACAAAAATCCTAACATTTAAAAGGTTGCTACTTGGACATTTTTTTTTCTTGCTGAGAAAGGCACACGCACAATTTAAGTACGTCTGAAACATATGTACTAGGCTTTAATTGATAACTTACTTATCTGAAAGGGCTTCATTATACAAACTTGCAAAACCCTGTATCAGTCAAACCCTAAAAATCAACGTTTGGAACAGATGTAATTTTGCAATAAATCTTTAAATAGATTTTTATTTCTAAACAAGTAAAAAAATAATAAAATGCTAATTATCAAATAAATAAATATAAATAACAAAATAGATTATTGATTAAAATAATCGTCCCATTTAAGATAAAGGATATATAAACCTTTTCTTTTTCATATACAGACACGTTCACATTTTAACTTTAAGGTGTGACGGACAGACAGATGGATAGACGGACAGTACATAATATCGACTTACTATTGTTACGGGAGCACAAACATACTTTTTACTAGGACATACTTATGAAAACTCGTTGCACAACATTTTCGGCTAGGGTACTTTCAGCTTTGTTCATATTAACTCCTAATCCGTTTAGAGAAAGACGTTTCATTCGTGAACATTTTATGGGGAATAATGCCAAAATAGCTTTAACTATAACTATATACACCCAGCTAACAAGTAATGTTAACGTGACGTTTATTGTTTGTTCTAATTTAGTTACGTCGGACCTGACATTAATTTTTAAGAATGTTTTGCAGGCGTTATTATTTGGTAATGGTTCATCTGACCTGCATGAGACATTGAGACAAAAGTGTTTTAACTAATGCTATTAGAATAAATTCCAAACACTTGGATGGTGATTTAATATCAATTTGTTTAAAGATTCTGCTATAGCACTTCTTTATCAAAACGTATATATGTTGTAAATATTAGTACGTATCATATGTTTTATTTAAAAAGATCTTTATCTCTATCGTTTAAACGCATGATTCAGGAGAACAACAGAAAATATCCAAACTTATGTCCTAGTTCATTTATTCCCAAACTATGACACGAGGTATCATATCTTTTTGCATTAGTATCATAAACGTTTTGCTTATGTCAATATCACGTTTATGACCAGAACTATAGTTTGTAATCACAGTATCGTATTTCATGACTGCTGTTTTATTTACCATCAAATTATTTTTTCTTTGAAATAGCTCGTAGTTCGTTTTATTTTCATAAATCTGTATATTAAGGCATTTTGTGTCGTTTCATGATTACGACTTTACCGGCAATATTTAGCGTCAGATTTTAACAAAAACCTGGACAAAGACTCCAGTAGTAACAGTTTAAGAATCAGGGTAAAATCTGTATATAACTCTCCATTGAGCTACTGCAGTGATCTCATCGAATCTGATCTACTTTTGTACCCAGTGAGTAGCAGTGATAAGGTGAGAATTGATTTCTGTACATCAATAATACATATGTGCAAACTTGAGTAATGTTTCATTTTTTATACACATAGGTGTTTACTTTGTGTGATCATCTCGGCAGTTCGTTGCCCACGATGCAATGCGTTTTCGTGACCTGTTTCTAACGCAAGTCTACTAAACTTTTGGTGTCCAGTTGTCAAAACAAACTAGGCATATTTTGTCGATTTTCTGCCAAGCAATACGTAAATTTGTAGGGGAGAAATGCTTATTTTTCTATCAATCCATATCTAAATTTATAGGGGAGAAATGCTAAATATGGCAAAGTAAAATGGGAAAACCCAGCTAACACAAAATGCTACATGAACATCATTTGGACGTTCTCGAATTTAACAATGTCACAATGTTTTCACAACTATGTGTAAGCAGGAAATTCCTGTCACCCATTTCTAAATGATACCCATGAATGTAGATTGTCCGTTTGTTTTTGCAGAGTGAGTTTTCTGAACAATTTTCAAACCCAACTTCTATGGTGGAGTGGTACAGATCAAAAAAGCACTCACACTGGCATACCAACTGCTATGCATGTATCATGATATTAATATCTGCAAAATAATTCTGTAAGTCTTCCGGCCAGTTCGTCATCTCCAGTTGATTGTTGTGGAGTGACGCTTCATAACAAACTTCAGGCCCAGAATGTTTGAAAAGAATGTCATTGAACCAACATTGCAAGAACGTCGTTCAAGATTAAAAAAAATACGTTATTGCAATGTTATCTAACATTTCTGCGACGTTTTTTGAAAGCGTTATTAAGAATTAAGTTGAGGTGGGAGTAATTCAGCGCCGCCGTGCGGCAGTTTCTGACGCTACGTTACGTAATTGTCGTCAAACGTTAGTTTGCTATAAACAAAATGGCGTCAACCTTATCCGCTTCAACGATCACTACATGGTCTGCTTACAAAATGCAAGCAGGCATAGCGTAGGATGAAATTTAAAGGAAATAGAAAGTGCCCTAGAGAAGAAACTGCAAAAAAGTATACTCAGATCAGTCTACTTGCGGGATAGCTGACGGTTTCTTATCAGTTTATGAGCGGAGTTCACATCTGTTGAGTTGCAATGATTTTATTACAAATTTCATACGATTAGGAAAGGAAATAGAGAAGAAACTGAAAAAAAAGTATAGCTAGTTTTCCGTGGGGAAAGGTTACTAGCGGGAAATTTGTTCTCTGACATTTCTCATCAGTTTGTTAGACGGGATTCGCAGCTGTTGAGTTGCAATAATTTTATTACAATTTTTCATAAGACCTCAAAGCCTCTTGAAACTGAGTCCAGAATCATACAATGAGTAGTCAGATCACTGTCGCAGCCATAGACAGTCGTTTTCATACCACCCACAGTTAAAGGCCTCATTGCTCTATCAGCTTGAAAAAGGTTATCATGAGGTATCGCTGCGATTTTCTCACTATAGTTTCGTCATTGTAAATGACCGCGATTGGCCAGTTTTAAACAAATAAAACACCCCTGAGTCACATAAAAGGAGTTTGAAAACAAATTTGGGTCATTTAAGTTCGCAACTAAAATGACCTACTTTCGATTTCAGTAAGTGAAATAAAATGGTAAAAATACAATGTACAGGCGTAGGGCCCAAATCATTATCCCGCCTATGTTTATATATCGCTGATAGACCGGAAACCAGAACAGGAAATTGTAATATGTGGAGCGATTTGTTATTTTTCTCTTCTTTTTGCCAGCTGTATGACTCAATGTATGCACATCAACCCGCATTTTTTACCAAACATGAAGGTTGAACCGCTATATACAATGATTTTAGTTTAGACGTTTTGACCACTGATAGGACTATGGAGACGTTAAAATACATATCAGCAAATGTTATGCCAAATTTCAGCTATATTGAAAATTCTTAGACTGCTCCTAGCATTTAAACAACGCCAGGCAGCCGTATCAACGTCGATGCAATGCCGTCAGAATCTTTGATCGACGTTGATATGATATTTCAACGGTCTGTTCTGTCAATAAGATAAAAACGATGTTGCGTTTCATTTTCTTTGCCTTTCTTTCAGTTTTCTGTCTTTCATTTCTTCTTTCTGTTTCAAGTGTATATAGTGAGTCGTTTTATTGTATCTCCTAGAACCTAAAGTGAATCCAAGCTGCCTATTATTGTTACAGAGAGAGAGAGAGAGAGAGAGAGAGAGAGAGAGAGAGAGTCGCTGAGGTCCAGTCGCTGGAACGCTAGGTTATAGTGCAGAATATTATATGTTCTTTCTTGGGTCGGGCCAGGAACTGGCCAGTGACTCGAGTCATTTGAGTTACTCGAGACACCAGTGACTCGCCTACACTGTACAAACGACAAGGTTTGGTTGGTTGATTTGATGCTTAACGTCCACGGTAAACAACTAAGGTCATGTCGGGACGGTCAGTTAACCTAACCACACTATTCCTGGGCAGGCTTAGACCTCCTAAGCGGTTAATCAGTACTAAGTGCACATACTTTCGCCAGTAACTGACAACTGCCCTTCTTGAATCAGCGGAAGGAGAAACGAAAGTATGTGGCCAGACCGGGATCCGAACCCAGCACCTCTGACTTACGAGTCAGGTGCCCTACCGATTGCGCCACCCGGCCGGGACAAGGGAATTGTTCAAATGTCATAACACGTGGAAGCCCGCCTTTGAGTTGTTGCTTCTGAGGATTTGTCGACTCGGGTGCGCGTCAACTGTATGGGAGGGCATAGTAGCAATGTTTTCATCTTTTTCTTAAAAATAATCAAGACGGCTTATGCAGAGACTGAGATAAAAGTATTACATCTGCCTTCATTCTGCACTTTCCCGCCGATGACAATCATGAGTGATGAAAGTCCCAGACAAATTTTGCCGGTAGCCTATAAAAAGCGATAGTTGATATGTGGCGCGAAAAGTTAAGTAACGTTAACGCCACCATGCACAACGTTAATATTTCAGTTTAGAAAGACTGCAAGCCTGGTAGTTTATGCAAATTAGCTCGAAAGGCAACTCGGCGACATACTATTTTTATTGCTTAAATGTAAACCTCTATCATTGGGCCATACTGTGTTAGTATTTGAAGAAAAAAATGTGTTTTGTTTTCTCAGAATGACGAGCAAAAAAGCGCGTTTTCCATAGAACGCCATTATAACGTCGGAACGAAAAAGTGGAAAATTGACGTTTTCGAGGTTAGATATTTTGAAAACAACATCGGCGACCTCCTTGTTTTATTACATGTTTTGAAAGATGGACTTAAACTGTACAATATAAGGAAGTATGAATAAAATCATGTGTTTTGTCAATTACTCCCACCTCACCTTAAAGAAATAAAATAACTTGCTATTTTAACGTAACGGAAACGTCCCCTGAAAACGTTCTTTCAAGTTATTTATGACGTTTTAGAACATTTTCGTATAATTGTGAATTTGTTAAGTTGGCGTGTACCTTATTCGAACTTAGCTGATTATTAAAAGATTTGTCTGTTTTATTTATTTATTTTGACTGGAGATCTAAGTCGATTGTTTTTCTTTACCAAAGGTAAAAAAAAAATTAAGGATTCAACTATCTTCTCTTCCTACAAGACTATGCCGACTGGAGACAAAAAACATGGAACATCCATGGCTCGGATAGCCGAAACTTCAATGTTTGGCCCATGTTCCTTTTTTTGAATGTGTTCTCTGCTCTTTAAGGAACTCTTTAAAGAGATACATAAAGTACGCCAAAAGTGGTACCATTCCATGACCTTTTTATGACCCTGTTATGTGAGATAGGATAGTTCATTTGATGAAATAGCAGTGTCACTGGACTGTTGCATATAGGATTATGACACCCAATCTATATGAATTTTGTCTAAAACATTTTATTTTTATCCAAAGTTTACGCACACTAGGAAAACCATTATCATTATTTTATGTAATAGTCTTTTCTTTCGTTGTTTTTCAACTGCATGTAAAAACAGACTCTGGGCACCACTTGCCAGTTAAATGTAGTACATACGTACACACGTAACATCCGCTATCAAATAGCAAACGAATTGACTTATCTGTATGAAATGTACACGACGACTCACTGGATTATCACCTGCACTGGTGGTGTTGTTTATTTTACATTGAGGCGAGTGCAGCTGGGGAGAAACATGACTATTTGACAGCATTATGTCGCAAACTACTTAAATCGTATTGGTGCAAAAAAAATAACTGGACCGCGGTACGACAAAACTAACTGGCATGTGCGTTCAGCGAAGATTCAGATTAGCCTGCCCAGTCTGAGCTGAGTCTTTGTATGTGCTTAAAGGACTGCTTAGTGTCTAAGGTACCTGAATGCCCACAACTAAGACTGATTAGACTGAAAGGATGCCCAAGCTTGTCTAAGTCTTCGTTGGGCGCACATGTCACTTTGTTGGTTTAGTTGCGTCGCGGCTCCTATGTGCTGCTACCGCCACCTGTTCAAGGTGAACGTCTTGCTAGTTTAAACATTTTCATTGCTTTTATAAAGCAGCAATGAGGTCGAGCCCCAAGTTCTCACAAAATTAGTTGCTGCCCTTCCCTAACAGTTTTTATTATAAAGCATACCTCTAGCTGTGACTAAGTATTTGAGTTCCTGGACAGCGAGGTTCTTTTCATGTTGAAACCAGTTTAGAAGGGAGGCAAAAATGAAAACGGAAAAGCTGACTGCCCTCAAATTCAACCATTGTACCCTAATATTAACAGAAAGTCATATTGATTTGTGCTTGCATGTTTGATTTGGCATGTGCGTTAGCGTTGAATACAATGGAATACTTTTTCCATAAACTTATTGAAATAATGCCATAAACAGCAGAGAACATACTCGCCCCGAGCCCATTGATCATTATAATCTTGTTTCACACAATTTCCGTTGTAATTGCGTATGTATGCTATTACGTCTGCTTCTTTTGATATTTTGATAATTGTGGGCATTCCGCCCCTCATTTACACTGAAATCGGAGGTAAGATGGCTGGGTATTTTTAGACTCTTAGTTAAAGCTTTTGTTATATCTGGTCTTTAGATCAATAAAGCCTTTGAGAAATCCAAATTATATCACCAATATGGTTTATACGAGCGAAATCTTTGGCCTAGTGGGATATAATTACGATACAAACTAAGTCCTAAAGGAAAAGAAATTTCATTTAATTCCAGAAAAGCTTTAGGTTCAGCTAGCTTCTGCATTAATGTAATGTAGTAATGTACTTAGTTGCCATGATTCTGAAAAGAACAAAGTGAAAATAATGCTACTTCTGAAAAAAACAACAACTCCTGTTGTTCAAAACATGCACTATGAATTAAAATCAGCTGCTTACTTCTCAAAAACAATTCACACTCGTTATGAAAAAATAAGCATTACAGAAAGTAACCAAATTGTAATGAATAAAATTTGCCAGTTTATACTCGTGTTGATTAAGTTATTTTGTCATTGATAGACTACGTGTTAGGAGGTGAATCCATGGATTCCTTCACTAGAACCTCATTAAGAACATCATTATGGGAATATCAACTACAAAGCTAAGTTGTCTCCTTGTACAACGATAAGTAAAGCGGGATAATGCTTGCGTTATTACAATAGCATTTAACGGTACCTTTGCACAGGGTTTGATGCTATATCTATGGATGATTATTAACACAATTTTGCCCAGAAAAGTGACACATGAATTGGACATTGACAAACAGGACAAACTCAGATTAGATGACACAGCGTCTTGACTATGTGGATAAAAATGGGTGTTTCTCTTTAAAACAAAGAAACTGATAAAAATGAATTAAACTATTACATGTATCATCTTGCTCGGCGAGGGTCGCTAAATACAAATTGTTGAACTCGCCCTATATAAAGTCATAAAATTTGAATAATTATAAGAGCCGCGACACGAGAAAACCGACAATGTGGTTGTGCGCCCAGCGCATACTCAGATCAGCCTGGGCATCCGCCTAGTTTGGCCACACTCTTCGTTAAGTGCTCAAAGGGTAGCTAAGGGTCTAAGCTACCTCCATGCGGACGGCGAAGACTCTGATCAGACTAGGCGGATGCCCAGGCTGATCTGAGTCTGCGCTGCGCGCACAACCACATTGTTGGTTTTCTCGTGTCGCGGCTCATAAGGTTTTTATCACAGACTGTGAGTATGAGACACATTAAAATGAATATTTATTTGCTGAGAAGATTTTTACACAGTATCAAGCTAGCTATTGAATATTGAATAAACGCAGTCTCTTCGCATGTCATTAGCCAAATCAGGGTGTTAAAATATGGAACTGAGTTAGTTATGTATCCTTAGGAATCGTGAAAGACAAGTGCAGATGAAGTGTTTCTCTTCTTCGACTTCTTGAATCAGCAATAGAAACAAACTCTTTCCTGAAACTGTTTTCTTTATGTATCTACCAGATTTCCAATCTGTGAGAAGATGTGGGCTGCGACAGGACAAACCCAACAAAGTGGCGTGTGCGCCCAGCAAAAACTCAGATTATCCTGGGCATCTGCCCAGACTGATCAGCTTCTTTGCTGTCAGCATGGACCTAGCTTAGACACTTAGCTACTCTTTAAGGGCAAAGCAAAACCTGTAAGCAGTTTGGGCGCATGTCCAGGCCGATCTGAAAGTTTGCTGGATGCACGTTCCACTTTGTTGGTTGTCGTGTCGCGAATTAATTATATTTACTGAGTTTAACTCATCAGTGACTGTTTCTTAATAGTGCTCGCTATGAAATGACGGTATGAGCTGTTGTATGCTCGATGTACCCTTATTTTGCACTGACTCCTCATCAAACTTTACTATATCTATTCTTCAGATTATTTTTCATAATGACGTTAGGTTTCCGACTGTAATTGTCACATATTTTTAATTTGACCCAATAAAATATTACTTGGGGCCCGGATAGCGTAGTGGATAGAGCACTCGCTTTCCACTTCTGCGGCCCGAGCTCGATTCCCGGCGTCGTCATGTGGGAGGGTAGTGGTCGCCCGTCCGAGGTCGGTGGTTTCCTCCGGGTACTCCGGTTTCCTCCACCATTAGTTCCGCCAACATCCGTGCCATCGAGAGTATTTGTATAAGTTCGCGTGAGCTTTCAATGCAATCGATGTAAAAAAAATTGTTTACAAGATATTACGCTTTATTAGTAAATGCAATGATATCGTTATTATAATTATGTTGCCACTTCTAAATATAAACACTTTCAGCATCACTACTTTATAATATCTGTGTTATTGTGATATTTAGCTGTTCTATTGATTCCAACACTTACTGCTCTTTTGGGGACAATATGTATGTACATTGTCATAATGGTAGTCGAGTATTATTCTAGAAAGGATAAAACAAAACAGTCACGTAACACTTTTTATGTATTAATACATTCTTTTACAGAATACATTAACCCAGAACCACATCAAACTAAAGAGAACAAAAACAAAAGAAACTGGTACAATGTGACTTTAATTTACAACACAAACACACAAGATGAGAGTGGAAACCAGACGTCGAGTGTATCAATAACTATACTGTTCACAAAAAGTAGGGGATATTAAGATATTAAAAATTGTATAAATTAGAAAAAATATCAAATCCATCTGAAACGGCAAGTGTCCATCAGACAAATATTCGATAAGACATTTTGCATTACAATTTTGATGGTCCTGTCACGTGATCTGCGTGTAATTCGCTTTAGACAGGGGGTCGACACCCAAATTTCACACGAATCTGCTGTAGAAACAGATCCTTTTCAGATTACAAAATTTACACAGAAACACTCTCCATGATTCATTTAACAAACTGAAAATTGCTTTTATACACTGTTTCATCAAAATAAAGAGTGCAAGCCATAAACGTCTAAATTTTTCGGTGACTCGATGCACCTGTTCGATTTTTTTTTCTGGTTTTCTTCCCAAAATGACCGTTTTGAAGGGGACAAAAAATCTTTTCGCAAACATAACTTAAAAATGCATCGAAAGGTTAGCTTAGTTGAAGAATTTGAATAATTTTTTGTTCGAATTTACCACATTTTTGTCCTGACCCCCTGTTTGAAACTAACTGTATGCAGATCACGTGACAGGATATATCGTCCAAACTGTCATGAAAAGTGTCTTAACAGATATTTATCTTATCGATACTAAGCGTTTCATATGGATATCACATTTGTTGTAGATGCTACAATTTTTCAAACCTGAATATCACCTACTTTTTGTGGACAGTATATTAATACGTATTCTAACACAGTGCGCCTATAGAAACAATGGAAAGCTACCGTGTTTTATTCTGCAACAATTCACTGTTTCGGAGCGCGTGAGTCTAATGGCTGACGTCACTGCAACTTTTGTGACGTTTTGAGACGTTAGACGGTGTAACGTCTCTTTTTCTTTCTAAAATCGCTATAAAAATGTACATTTGTCTTAGAGACAGTTAAGAATATTGGCAGGAGCGTGAACGCGCTGGCAGGAAGGTTGGGAGAGTTTGAATGAAAAGAATAGTTTTTCGGCGTTTTTGAGTGTTAGAATCGAAATAGTTCAGCTCTAGCATTGAATTGTTGAGTAATAATTCACTGTTTGTCGGTCAGTTGTAAGTAGATATATCACTCGCGCTCCGCGCTCGTGATATGATCTACTTTACAACTGACCTCCAAACAGTGAATTATTACTCAACAATTCACTGCTAGAGCTGATCTATTTCTTAATTAACATGGAGTTGTTTTAGGTTTATTTTAATGCATGCATGCTTTCAATGCAATAAAGGTGCATATCGATTTATTTTTACACATATTATACACATAAAATATTTTCATGTGTGTAATTTTTGGCGTCTAACACAATTGCATAACGTGTGCTTGATAAAAAATTGAAATAAAATATGATACTGTTCACAAAAAGTAGGAAATATTAAGATATTAAATTTTTTTATAAATTAGAAAATATATCTAACCCATCGGAAACGGCAAGTGTCCATCAGACAAATATTCTATAAGACATTTAGATTACAATTTTGATGCTGTATCTTGTCACGTGATCTGCGCGTAATTTGTTTTAGACAGGGGGTCGACACCTAAATTTCACACGAATCTGCTGTGGAAACAGATCCTTTTCAGATTACAAAATTTACATAGGAACACTCGCCATGATTCATCTAACAAACTGAAAATTGCTTTTACACACTGTTCCATCAAAATAAAAACGTCTAAATTTCTCGGTGACCCGATGCACCTGTACGATTTTGTTTTCGGGTTTTCCTCCCAAAATGACCGTTTTGAAGAAGAAAAAAAAATCTTTTAGCATACAAAACTTAAAAATGCATTGAAAGGTTAGCTTAGATGAAGAATTTGAATAATTTTTTTGTTCGAATTTACCACATTTTTGTCCTGACCCCCTGTCTGAAACTAACTGGATGCAGATCCCGTTACAGGATATATCGTATAAACTTTCATGAGACGTGTCCTAACATATATTTATATTATCGATACTAAGCGTTTCATATGGATATTTGAATTTGAAAGAATTCAACATTTAGCAATTAACATATCAACACAATATGTTAAACTAGTTATAAGGTCCACAGCATTATAATACCTCGGTCTGGGATTTAATATGATGTCGGCCTTATATCTAGTTTCGTCAAGTCTGGGCATCACCAATTCTAACCTGGTACCGTATACGCGGTAATTTTTGCGGGTTCAAATTTTCGCGGTTTCGGGTCAACAACTTAATCCTTAATTATCGCAATTTGTATTTTTCGCTGCCAAGAACACACACAAAAGGTAAAATTGTTTGTTTCTCACTTGAGCCAGTTCGTTCATTAACCTGCGGCGCAGGTTAATGAAAGAACTGGCTCTGGAGAAAAGTATTTACTGAAGCAGACGGAAACAAAATATATGGACACTGTGTCTATTAAAGATACTTTGAAACAGGAAAATATTTCGCGATTTTAATATTCCGGTTTCAAAGTAACTGCGAGATACCGTGAAAAATGAAGCCCCGCGAAACTAACGCGTATATGCTTTCACGAGTCCGAAATTAAGGTGTAAGATTAAACGGCCCAGATACTGTTGGAAAGAATATAACGTTTCCAGTTAGCCATTATGGAAGCAACAAAAAATAGCAAATTTTTGAAATCTCCTTTTTCAAAGACTGGGAATACTGGGCTCTATTAATCCAGAGATAAATAAATAAAATATGAAAAGTAAATCGAAATAACCACAAAGCTACACTAGGTACAGTGTATGAAAGACCTAAGTATGATACAGCCTGAATGATACTGAAATTCAGTGTTTCTCTTGCATTTGTTTTTCACTTTGTAACATCGCGTAGCATCTAAACATCTATAAGAATGGAAAGTTCATCTTAAAGTAATGAAGTGATCATACTTAAAGTAAATGGCATTAAATTTGATTTCGTCCGAGATTTCCATCAGATATGACCACTCCTGACTTGCAGTTTAAATAAGATATTTTCAGTTTTATCAAATCCTTAGATGCAAACTATTGAATAAGACAAATGTGCATGATTTTTTATTTTTTTTATTTTATCGCTGTATATAACCAGAAATACATTTTCCCCCAAAGATTTTCGTGAGAAATCAGCAGTTACAAAGACTACATCAATAGACACAATGCTTTTAATTATCCGTTTTTCATTCTGTAACTCGTACTGACGGGAGTATTAATTACTAAATGCCTTATCACTCTGATATCAATGTTACTTTCTAATAGGTATCTGTAATAATTACTCATTGCAATAACCTTATTTAAATTCCGAGTTTCGTACTCTAGTTCTCAGTTTTTACCTGTAACTTGCTTGTTTATATCAAAATGTATCAAAAGCCACCTACCACTGCTCCTTACTGCATAATGCAGCTTTGATAATGACTGCAGTAATGTGAGGTATTTAATTTCTAATAAAGGTTCCTTTTCAATGAAATCAGCTAAAGATATTCAACTTCTATCAGAAAAATTGTCAAGGATATTTATGGATTTATCATCACACGATCTCCATGACAATAATATCTTGTCTGATTAGAGATATTGTAGTCATCAAAATGCAGAAGATACATCAAAACCATATGAACGTTGGGCATTTAACTCATAACAAAGCCCCGACGAATTTTGATAAATCGGTGTCTAGACGCTATTACAAAACAAGTTTACATATGGAGAAAGTTCGTGAGCCTCAAATGGTGATAATAAGGAATAAATTTACGAAAGAAATCGTGGACTTAGAGGTAGGTTTAAATATTTGTTGGTACTAGTAAATGTTGCGGTTGAACACTGAAATTTCAACAGGCCTGCCAACCAAACTTGGAATCTCAGCATGCCCCCGCCAAGCCTGTCTAGTATGTCGTGCACAGATGCAAAACCATATCTACTGTTCAGGCGATATGCGTATGCCCAAATCACCATCAGGACATGAACTATACACCACCGGTCATTTAATAAAATCTATATTATGTATTCTGTATATTAAAGGTATTTAAATGAAAGTCATGTTTAAAACAATTCGATGTAGTCACATAGGTATAACGGCATATGGACGACATTCTAGCACTAGCATATACACTCGCTAAAGACAGATTTTAGGGTTTAACAATGTTTCGCAACAGGTCCATTGTGCACAGCATAACAATGGATATGAATTCTGCAACTACTCAGTAGTATGTGACCTGTGGTTTAACGTTCCAGTAAACAAAATGTCTGTGACGCCGAAATGTTGGCTCTGAATCTGGACGACTTTACCCGACTTGAGCTAAATGGCACCCATATCCTGCAACAGCTATGAGCAGCTCTACTGCAGATGCAGTCGGCAGACCACAGGCCCCGTCCATGCAACTTCGTGCCCTACAATATGCTGACATTAAAAAGTCTCAGCACAACTTTGTCATTCGAAAGCTTAAGTAGTTACTGAAGCTATTGAGACAAAGTAAATGCTCGAAACCGCAAAGCGAAGTCCATGTCAAATTACTAATATCTCAAAGTAAATTTTCTGGTCCAAATTTACTTTGAGATACCAGCGGTCTGAGATAACAGGAGTTGAAATTGAAAGAAAAATAGAAATGTGTCCGGACTATATTCTTTGATAAAGGAGGTTACATTGAGATATCAGTGTTTGACCTAATGTAAATTATTTGAAACAAAAAGAACTGTTCTTACATAGAAATTCCAGAAACAATGTAAAATTGATATAAGGAAGTACATTTATATCAATGAATTTGTTTGGAGCTCCTGTAAACTGCATATTAGTTATAGCATTCCAAAATATAACGTATATGACGAAATAAAACATATTATTAAATAATGATAAGATAAAAAAAAAGTATTTCCTTAGCGCGCCCACAGGAGCACAACAAGAGACATCTCTAGATAGTAAATACATACTGGTAATTTCAAAGTACGATAATATGAGACAGGTAAACTTTAAGGTACATAGATATATCCAATAAAAATAAAATCGCGGTAAACAAGGGCTGTATCAATATACTCTAAGTAACATTGGTATAGCCCTTGTTTTCCGTGATTTTATTTGAGGTACATTGGTACTTTCCTCGTTTTCCGCGATTGTATTTAAGGTACATCAATTTGGTACAGCCCTTGTTTTCCGCGATTTTATTTCAGGTACAATGTACATTAGTACAGCCCTTGTTTTCCACGATTTTATGACTGAAGGTACATGGGTACAGCCCATGTTTTCCGCGATTTTCTTTTCTTTGTTTCAAAGGGCGACAAGGTTTATGATCCCTTGCTTGCTTTCCTGAATAACAAAGCCTCTACTCTTCACGGAAAAATCCCCGGAGAAGCGATTTTTCCTTAAATTGTTGATCCCTCCAAACGGGAACACAAAACATGAAGATGCGACAGTTGCTTTCGGTGATAGTGTTCCCATTCGCCATAAGAGACCATGGAAAAAGCGAATTGTACCTACAAATATTAGCTGTAGATCAGATCCGTGGTGTTATCAGGAAACTGTCAACATAAAGGCTCATGTTCTCGAAAACTATCATTCAATTGAGCCGCGACACAACAAAACCAACAATGTGGTTGTGTGCCCAGCGCAAACGCAGATCAGCCTGGGCATCCGCCCAGTCTGATCAGAGTCTTCGCTGCCCGCATGGAAATATCTTAGACCCTTAGCTATCATTTGAGCACTTAATGAAGAGTCTGATCAAACTTGGCGGATGCCCTGGCTGATATGAGTCTGCGACGGGCGCACAACCACATCGTTGCTTTTCTCGTGTCGCGGCTCAATTAACTTTCCCCAAAGATACTCTGCCTTTTTTCGTTTTGTTTTCCCTTTCAATGAAAGGTCAAGAGTGAGAAAAATCTTGCTTCAATGGGAAGATAACTAGATACTCTTTCACAAACGGGTTTTTCCACTGGGAAGCAAAAAGAAAGATGAGCCGCGACACGACAAAACCAACAATGTGGTTGTGCACCCAGTGCAGATTTAGATCAGCCTGGGCATCCGACAAATTTGATCAGACATTTCGCTTAGCGCTTAAAGGGTAGCTAAGGGTCTAAGCTACCTCCATGCGGACAGCGATGACTCTGATCAGACTGGGCGGATGCCCAGGCTGATCTGAGTCTGCGCTGGGCGCACAGCTTCTTTGATGGTTTTCTCGTGATGCGGCTAAGATTTGAAATGCAAAACTTAAACAAAAGTGAAACAGCTGCAGGTGTACTGTATAACTTCAGAGTTTTGCAGCAATAAAACTATCTTACGATGTTTACGGAGGTCTTCTTTTTAAAAATCAGGACTTGAATATTTACCTGAAGGTGTATAATCAAAGCTCGATGTTTATCGGCCAGTTTTACAGAGTGGGCATATTTTTGTCTCTTCCCGTTGACTTCGCCGGATAACTCTTTCAATGCCCTTACTTTCAAATAAAGAATGTGCTCCTAGAGAAGAACAAAGGAACACTGTACGAGTAAATGTCAGAATTAATTTATACTAAAACTGTATCCTAGTACCGTAAGTCTAACTTGCAAAAATGCATTCTGGGGCCGTATTCATAAAACGACTTAAGTGGTTGCTATGCTGTTGCTAAGGCTAAATTTCTTTGAAGGAGATTCCCTACAACTATGAAATTTGTTCTGGAGGAACAGTCTTACAAAGACTGTTCCTCCAGACCAAATTTCATAGTTGTAGGGAATCTCCTTTATAGATATGTAGCCTTAGCAACCGCATAGCAACGATTTAAGTGGCTTTATGAATACGGCCCCTGATGCCTTAGCTACTTCAATGTATGGTACACTGCCTGCTGCAGAATACATTTTAAGGTGTGGCAAAAAAATCGATATGATATGCTGAAACCGGGGGGAAATAAGACAGACATACTTTGTTATGCATCTGTAAAATAACGAGTCTGTAATGACAAATGTATGTTACATCTTAAGGTTATCTAAAATTATCAGATAAGCAGAGACAAATATACGAATGGATAGATGACTTGCGATTTTACGTACTTAACAGCAATATCTCAGTCACATCTGGACACTGGGAATAAGAGTGAAAGGCTGTTTGCAATGGAATCCTATTCACGGTTGGCTCCTACAAATATAATACATCCCTGAGGATATTGATAATAAGGTATGATCATGCGCAGTTTTCAGTTGACGTAAGGTGGATAGGTACATCGCAATCGCCGTGAAATTACACCTATGAATATGCGAGTATGACTGACATTCTGGAGAAACTTCAGAAAAAGAGGAAGAAACATAGTAGACTCATAACACTTCACAGCGGTCTGTAGGGTGCAGCCAGTGTAACCATAAGTGTTCCCCCAAGCAGGCGTACCAGGAATAATCATTTCCTGGCATTTCAAATTCCATTGGCTGGCACTAACATTGACAAGACCAGTTTCTTCCTCCAGACTATCAGAGATTGGAACTCCTGGCAGATTCCCTGATTTCTGCTTTTGAGTGTGCAGAGGAGTCAGTTACTAAGTTTGCTTCTCTTGTAAGGGCTAGGGACTCGCTTCCCTGATCACAGGTCCTGGTGAATGATTGTCCTTGAACGTATCACCTACAATCTTAAGTAAACAATTCTGATCCTGATTGTTTTCGCAAGGGATACATAGTTTTCGCAGAGGATACAGCGTTAGTCACTTCCAGTTTGCATCTTCGGGTCCAAAATTGGCAAAGAATTTACTGCTATCGAAGCACGTTTTTTTAGTCCGCCCGTTTAGGATGGAATGGAATCAAGAAAACGGCAGGCTTGACTTCCCTCAAGGTGTCCGTATTTCATTATTTGTTTTTAAAAATTCTGTTCTTGGCTTTTTCTCTAAAAATCTTAAGTAGATGCGTGCAAGGCACAAATGTAAATCGAAGATTCGGATCTGTCTGTGCAACCATCAGTATCTATAATCTCGAAGAGATATAGCTCTTCTGTCTTAGCTCTGATTAATTTATCAGAAACTATATTTAATTTGAATTTTATTTGATTTACCTGTTCGGATTTATGCTTTGGGTACTTGGCTACTTTATATTCCAACGCTTTTCATTTTTTCTCTAATTAATATCAATCGACAGTCATAATGTGTTTAGACCCGTCATCGTTTTAAATACAAAGTACTTTACGTCTGTAAAATTCAAACTTGCATTTGACTTTTTAACAGGCTAGCACTTTACGTAGGTCACTGCTTAAAACTATATATGTTCATGTGCAAAACAAATATATCAAATAATTGCATGTAACAAAAGGTAGTATCTTTAAGCCCATTATAGCATATACAAGAAATTATATTTGTCGCTCAAATAATGGCAATTATAGGCCATTCGGCAACAACCGTCATGCATCGTCAGTCATTGACAAATTTTGTATTCTCTCGCAACTAAATTCAGATGATAAACTAAACAAGTGTCCAAAGTATACAGATGCCCCTGCCCTATGGCCTTTGTCGATAAGGCTTTTTCATTCGCCCCGCATCCTAGCTCCACCCGCTCCACCCACTCCACACAAGGGACTGACCCTTATGATTATAAAGTCTATAGTAAACATTCTGTCAAATTTCAACTTTATATCATCAGCTGCATTGTAAATCTGCACAACAAAATACTGAACATGCTTCTTTAGGCCCTACCCCGTAGCCCTACTCCTAGTGAACCCAGTGGCCTGACCACTCCACATAAGGAACTGATCCCCATGCGGTGAAAGGTATACCTTGATAAAAATGACATTTATTTGTATCATTTCTGGCAATATATACCACCTGTTCGCTTTTTTCTTGTGATTCGGGTCCAATAAGGAGGACTCCTATTGTCTTTTATATAAATAACATATACATGAAATTAGTAGAGAGCTAGTCTGTTCTTAAAAAAAAACTACTGCTACTGGTCCTAGTCTTTTGTTCAGGGTCATAGTTTTGGACTTTTTCTGAGTAATTTGAGATCCAACAGGTAGAAGTTATTTTCCATTTCTGTAAATAATGACATTTATTAGGTCTTTGACTTAAAAATGGAGCACCAAATGTGGAAGTTAGTCCACGAATGAAGTTTAAATCAAAGCTAGACTACTAAGTCAGTTGTTCCCTTAGGCAATACAGAGCCGACTCAAAATGCCAAAATCTGGACACTTTGTGGACATTGAGAGTCAGGTGCTAGTGCACCAGACAGAGAGATATTAATTCAATCTAACATAATGTCTCAGGGTGACAAAGGAAGCTTCCTCATAAGTACTGATTTTCAAACCACCTTACCCAGTACCTTAATCTTAAAGAGTTCCTTCAAGAGCAGAGACTACATTCAGAAGAAGGAACATGGGCAAGACCATGAAGTTTCGGCTAATTAAGTTCAATATGTTTGTTTTGCCCGTCCCTCCCCCAACACACCCACCCCCTGTAACCTCACTCCTAGGTGACTAAGTGCCCTGAAAACAGTATCACGAGAAGCAGAGCTATCAGGTCTTAAATCGTGCTTAATGTTTATCACTGCTTTTTAATCATATCTAATTGCTTGAAGAGAAAAATATAATGACTATCATAAGACTAAATCGCTAACTGAGCTTAAGATTAAGTATTTATCTTTTAGCTTATTCTGTTGTTTACAAATTTGCGAAGGAGAAGTGCATGTGCTGACTTTTAAACGAGTTTCATATTTTTAGGTTCTAACAAATAAAAATTTAATGATGTCGCAGTAACAATCTGTGCCAACAGGAGTACAAACACACCTCACAAAGTCACTACTAAAACACACGTGATCGTTTTCATTTCTTTTTCGATGCAACTATACAATTTAGGCCTGAAATTTATACAGTATTTAGCCTTGGCCTCCTTACGCATTTTTTTAGCGAAATGATGCTACCTACATGCTAAGGTTATATGAAAATTCCTGAATGTTTGCTTAAGCAAACCAGGTAATTGTAGACAGTGTTTCTTTCCAGCATAGAATGGGCTTTTACAGTATTAAAGAAATAAATAGTTCCAACAATAAGGCTGTAGACTAGATGCTACTTATTTCAAGTAAATATTCGTGATTGGAACTAGATTTAATAGTGCTAATAATTATTTGCATTCAACATGAATGACAGTTTAAGAAATTCCTCTGACAATTACTTTTCTGGAATTACTTAACAGTTCATTTCTGTCTAGGGATTTAGGGAGTTTAAAGCAAATTATAACCAACCAAATGTAAGACATAGTTATGTAGGAAGCGGTAGCTCAATTTATGTTTTCAAACAGAATAATCCAGGCATTTTTCTTTCCGAACTGCACTGTTTTCGTAATAAGATCGCATGAAAGCATGTGCTGGTATATGCATACCTTATCGTGTCGACCAGGATATATTCTATCCTGAATAGATCGGAAGCAAATTCGACTGAGGCTCAAATGCATAATCACATTTATTTGCCTATATCACCTGTTGAAACTCTAAAGAGAAAGGCTAACAAATAAAAACAGATCTACATTGTTGTATTTTTATATAGACAAAATTTGTTTAGGGAGAGTCATATATTTAACAGTGGATTGATATAATGCAGTTAAACTGTATCAGTGCTTTCTCTCTTTTTACAAACTGTCATAGTATACGTGGGAAAGATGTTCATGCTAAATTTTGTATCCTGAACAGCAAAACTGATCATGCTTATACCTTGCTGTAACGCCTTTATATTACGTTTTTGTCCTTTTAATTCAGAGGATTAAACCTTGCTATAACGCCTTTATATTGTGTTTTTGTCCTTTGAGGTTAGACGATATATTCTGAGGAATTAGAAATGTTTGATTTGTCTAGACTCTTATTAAAGATCATTTGGAACCTTTTGATGAAAATAGTCTTTATATCGGCTGCCTTATTAAAGTTTAGAAAATTGCAGTATGCTTGTCTCTGGCTTTCGACACAAGATAATGTTAGGGTCACTGAAGAGACCTGAGTAGCCGAAACGCCAAAGTATGGCCCATGTTCCTTCTTTTGAATTTTCTTTCTGCTCTTGAAGGAAATTTCTAACATTTTAATTTATTATCATGTGAGCTGTTCAAAAGTTTGTGAACCTATAAAAAGTATTATTTGATTTTACTTACAATGTTTCAACTTAAGATGGCGTTTCAACAAAAAGTGATATCATCACGGCGTCCTTTTTATATTTTTGACGTTACGTACTGCCTACAGAACTTTGAAAATGCAAATACAGGCATTGATTACATAAAATACTGATTTTCAGAGCGTTTTCAGGATATCATTGCAAAGACAGATTGAACTGTTGTGATTATATTAAAGCATTGTGTCATTAAATGGTCTGTTCAAGGTGAAACTGAAGAGTGTTGAATAAAAAAGCGAACAGTAGACCGATGAAATTACAATCGTACTGGGACAGCATTTGAGCCGCGACATGAGAAAACCAAAAGCGTGGCATGTGCGCTCAGCGAAGACTCAGATAGGCATGGGCATCCGCCCAGTCTGATCAAAGTCGTCTCTATACCCTCGCAGGTTAGCTTAGAGTCTAAGCTAGCTTCATGCGGACAGCAAAGACTCTGATCAGACTGGGTGGATGCTCATGCTGATCTGAGACTTCGCTAGGCGCATATGCCACTTTGTTGGTTTTGTCGTGTCGCGGATCATTTACTAGTGAAAGCCAACCATATTATGAAATTCAAAACGGGGTATTATAATTGTTGCAAGCACACAGGTCACCTGAATAGCTGTCCATTTTGCATTCTATTGTTTTGTATTGTTAAACAGAAAATAGGTAAAATTTGGCAGTTGTCTTCAGTTATGGTACTTGAATGACCACCTGTTTTGGAAAGAGCTGTTCATTCGGTTTACCTTGAGTGTCTTTCGTGAATTTGTCTATTTATGTGCGGGCTTCTGTTCGTTTTGTTTCGCGTGCGGGAGGTGGGATCTGATTGTATTAACTCCTGATCACTGTTTTCTTTTATTACTTTGATAAAGGTCGTAATAACATGTTTTGGTTAAAAGGAAGTGAAAAGAGATATTGCACAAGCAATGTGCTAGCGTTGGCTTAAACCATCCTAGATCTGCCGTATATTCGATCTACTGGTATGGTATTTACACTTTAATATAAATATAAGGTACAATTTAGGTACAATTTGCGCATGAAGGTATCACAATCCCGTGCAATATGTTACCTTTAGCAGGATACTCTTACTCTGAGATATTTTAGTTCCCTTAAAATTCAGCTCAATTTTGCCGATACACTGAGCTGCCACAATATATAAGATATATGTAGATACCATTACTTTCCAAAATGAATGTGATCTGATCTGATCAGGAACCGTTTAAGACAAAAGAAATCCACAAGAAATAAACGTTCAGTTGTTGTTTTGTAGAAAGAAAGCATTTTTTTCTGGCTTAGTAAGTATCTGCTGCGCATTTATCTCGAGAAGTGGATTTGGTTAAGATTGGAACAAGCAAGGCCTCGAGGTTATAGAACTGTTTTCGTGATCAGTTCAGCTGAGCATGAAGTTTATTTTCACTGCTGATAAATATGAAAATGCCAACATTAGTTGGCATTTTCATATTTATCAGTAGTGAAAATTTCAAGCTCAGCAAAACTGAGTTGAAGAAAACTGTATTTATCAGTTTTTGCTATCTATTAGCAGGCAAAATTTCATGCTCCGCTCAGTTGAGCATGAAAAAAAGTTTAATAACCTCAGGGCAAGGTCAGGGTGACCATTTTAACAAATTGATGCCTAGCCTCCTTTAAATAGGACAAAGACAAACAGTGCAGACCCAGATCGGATACCTCCAAACGCGGCGTCTGATCAGAGACGTTTTTACACAGCAAAAATGGTTATTTATCCTAAAAAAATAATAAAAAACGAAAAGAAAATTAACTTAACCACACACCCCTTAAGTGACACATGGACTCATCCATTCGATAAGCATAGAATAGTCCACTGGGCTTCAACGGGTTAATGTCTGAAATCTCTGCACTTTTTAACAAGTTGTCGGATGTTCAATGTAACAATTGGTATTGCCGATGATTACAAAGGTTTTCGGACCACTTCTTAATCATCTGGGGCCGTATTGATAAAACGACTTAAGTTGTTGCTATGCTGTTGCTAAGGTTACATTTCTTTAAAGGAGATTTCCTACAACTACGAAATTTCCCCTAGAGCAAATTTCATAGTTGTAGAGAATCCCCTTCATAGAAACTCAGCCCTAGCAACAGCATAGCAACCACTTAAGTTGTTTTATAAATGCAGCCCCAGGTTTGATTTTATAGACGTTTAGTGTTCATTGCGGGCTATGGAGATGGTGTTTCTATCGAAAACGAAAATAGCCCTTCCTCGTGGGTTAATCATTAATGTTGTGCAAGCATAATTGTGACCAGCAAAATAAATATGCAATGACAAAACCTCTGTTTTGTCTGATTGCTTGGTATACAATGTGGGTACAAGTAACTCCAATTTAGCGTTTTTTGCGGTTTCTTGCTGCCTCGAATATCTCTTTCCTAATGCCCTTGTCTGTCGCCTTTCTCAAGACGCAGGAATTTGAGGTGGCTCAATGGGGAACGTCTGATCTTTAGTACTCTTACCTAATTTCTGACGCTAATGTGCCCCGCGGAATGCGACAGTAAGTTTAGCTCGGATAGGGATCTTTTTCCCTGCCGAGACCGGCACACCATCTCTTTTCTTTCCAATTTTCGGGGTCAGCGACACTGAAGAGGTAAAATACAGGAATGCGCGTCTGCCGCACTAAATTTGGTAGAATGCGTTTATATTCTAGGACAGAAACATTGTTCTGTGGCTGTATATTTCTAAGAGCTCATATATGGTGCGAGCGAATCCGGATGCGCAGATTTTTTTTTCTCCTCGCATACACGAACAGTCCGCAAAGATCTTGATAATTCACAGCACCTGCTTTGTCGTCTGAAAATAATTACAAAGGCAGACATTTCCAAAAATAAGTACGGCATAAGCACTTTAATATATACTGAACAAAAAAAGAAACGTTACATCAGCATTCAAATCAGTTCTTTCCAGAAGCACTTTTTTACTTTCAAATTTAAATTTTTTTCCAAGGCTGACAACTAGAACAAAGAAGTCACTATTGTGATTTCATTCATTATCTATCGCTATTTTATTCTAGCCAGTTCAATTGAAGTGAAAGGGGTAGAAAAGCAAAGGCCAGGTTTTCAATGTATGTAACGTTTTATTTTTTTTTTGTTGTTCAGTATCTTTTAACCGGTTTTCATACCAGTACCGCATGTATTTTGTAATTGTATCCACTATTGAATATTGTCTGAAAACAACAAACTGAAAATAGTGAAAGAAAAAAGACACTATTTTGTATTTGAACTGTATATCAAGTCTTAATATCAATTGACTGTCTCGTTGTTTTTCTACTATTATAAAGACTCGTGATATATACTGCGAAAAGGGGCGTCTAAAACCGCTAGTCTAGCTAGATATGTCAATTTGGGCTTGCAGATTCCTTAGGGTTTGTGCATGTTGAGGCTCTTGTCAGATTGTGCGGATGCGCAGGCTGGTCAAATCTTTGCTGTTTGAATATGCGTTTAGCCTGATTTAAGCATGTCTCAACGCAAATAGATCTTGATACTTCTCAGCCCCTGCTTATAGTCTAGAAAGAAATATTGAAGGCAGACATTGCCAGAAATAGCTATAGAATATACAATACGCAATGTACTATGATCGACTGTGAGCTGGTGAAGTAAATGAATTTATACGTTTGCGCGTTAAAGGGTAGTTCGCACGAACTAAACATAATAATGAGTTCTTGAAAATACGGCGGGGCTTTATCTATGATGTTTTGTTATGAGCTATGAAATGTATAATATAGAGTTCTTGGCAGGCCAAAGAAATAAATCAAGACTGCTCGGTTCAGACTGAATCACATTAATATAACCGCCGTAAGGTATCATGAGAGAAACAGAGAATATGCTATTTGTGCAGAGGGCAAGAATTGAGTGGATATCTCTTGTCCGATAAGTTCTATAATATGAGCGTATATTTTTATTGCCCATACCTATTTAATGTACTTGCTGAAAATTACAATTTATTTAATGGGCTATCAGCCAGAATAGGTCCCTCTCCTCACGATGACCGTTTTCAGTGTTATTTTTATTAAACAGGTGTTTACAGATTATTTCACTTAATTACCTATAATTCCATGTATGACTAGTGCCCCATAAAAGGGACATTGGCAAACAGAGCCGACTCAGATCAGACGCCGCAATATGCTGCATCTGATCAGGGTCTACACTATTTGCACTTTTCCTTAAAGTAAAATAAGATTTAAAGAAATAAAGATAAAACCTTTAAATGACAAATGAACCTTTTTATTTGATAAGGCTAGACTAGCTCATTTGGATTAATGGGTTATTCCAGCTCATATAGATTCATTTCCAATATGAAAATGATTTTGTTTTGCTTTTTATTCTATTTTTTCTCTGTAAGTATACATGTACAAATATCCCGATCGGACGCCGCATTCGGCGTCGGATTTCGATCCAAACTACTAAGAAAGTTCGTGTTTGGAGATACCAGGCAGCCCTATTACTGGGTTAGCATTATGATAATAAAGTGCCTTGGCTTATATTTTTAAACAATGCGGTGCAATATGCAGCATGAATCTCATGCTGATCTTTTTTTATTCGGAAACTAGCATAAAGTGTGAACATCTGTAATTTCTGATTGTTCATTATGTCACCCCACCAAAGTTGAGGGGGGGGGGGGGCATATTGTTTTCAGTGCGGATCCCGTCGGCGTCGGCGTCAGCGTCGGCGTGACAGTTTCTTGTATGCGCGATATCTCTTGAACAAATGGATGGAATTTCACAAACTTGCATGAATATATCATTGGGACAAACTTAAGAGCTGATTAGATTTTGGTGACCTTGACCTCATTTTTAAGGTCACTGGAGGATTTAGATGACAATTATTTGTATGCAAGATATTTGTGGAACCAATGAATGGAATTTAACCAATTTTGCATGGATATATTATTGGGTTGAACTTAAGAGCTTATTAGATTTTTGTGACCTTGACCTCATTTTCAAGGTCACTGGAGGGTGACATTTTTTATGCGCGATATCTCTTGAACCAATCGATGGAATTTCACCAAGCTTGCACGGATATATCATTGGGACAAAATTAAGAGCTGATTAGATTTTGGCTACTTTGACCTAATTTTCAAGGTCACTGGAGGACTTAGATGGCAATTTCTTGTACCCACAGTATCTCCTGAACAATGGATGGAATTTCACCAAACATGGATACATTATTTGGACAAGTTTAAGAGCTGATTACATTTTGAGGACCTTGACCTCATTTTCAATGTCACTGGAGGACTTAGATCGCAAATTCTTGAACCCACTATATCTCCTAGACCAATAAATGGAATTTCACCAAACTTTCCTAGATACATAATTGGGAAAAGTTTATGAGCTGTTTATATTTTGGTCACCTTGACCTTATTTTAAAGGTCACTGGAGGACTAAGATGACAATTTCTTGTACCCACAATATATCTTGAACCAATGAATGGAAATTGGCCCAACTTTCATGGATACTTTATTTGGTCAAGTATAAGAGCTGATTAGATTTTAGTGACCTTTATCTCATTTTCAAGGTCGCTGGAGAACTTAGATGACAATGTCTTGAACTCATGATATCTTGTAAACGAATAAATGGAATTTCAGAAAACTTGCATGGATACATCATTGGGACATATTTAATAGCGGATTAGATTTTAGTGACATTGACCTCATTATTAAGGTCAGTGGAGGACTCAGTTTTCAAGGATATAATCTTATATGTAGGATATCCTCAGAACCAGTGGACGGATTTCCTCCAAACTTGCATAGATATTTTATTTGTACAGGCTGTTTATGCATTAGTGGGGATGGGAAATGGGCTGGTTGGGGGACATCAGTTTTTCTCTGAAAAACATTTTAATTTCTAAAACTGTCCTGATTAATTGAGCCGTGGCACGAGAAAACCAACAAAGTGGCATGTGCGCCCAGCAAAGACGCAGATTAGCCTGGGCATCCACACAGTCTAATCAGGGTCTTAACTGTGCGCTTGAAAGGAAGCTAAGGTCTAACTTACCTCCATGCGGGCAGCGAAGACTCCAATCTAACTTAGCAGACGCCCAGGCTGATCTGAGTTTTCGGTGGGCTCACATGCTAATTTGTTTTCGCGTGTCACGGCTCAGTTATGTTCAAAGTCTACTTCGGTATGCTGCCTAATGTCACAATGAAACACGAGCACTTCAAACTCTTTCATTGCATAATTATGTTTTCCAGTCGTATTACAAACCAGTCTCTTAGTTTTCTGTTGTGCCTTAACACATTTAATGTCATAAATGAGCACGCATCAGATAAATTACATCAGTTGTATATGCCGTTTATATATACTCGCCAAAATAAGGTACGCCGCAATTTTAATCGTGATATTGACGATTCTAGATATACTATTTTCAAGGCACTTTACTCTCAATTGGTGGCCCAAACATTTGTCCATGGAAACGTTTAAACGTTTCAGATTCCTGCTTGCATATACAGAGTTACCTCACATACCTAGTAAACAATAGAAACTGAGACTACGCGTTTATTGCTCAAGAGCAGTAGCGTTACGTTTGTCTCGTTTAATTTACGAGAAACCCTACAATCCAGAAACATCTAAAGCAAATCGGACCAAACGATTATATGGCGAAGATTGGTTTAAACATATTTATTTAGCTAATTCAGTTAACCTACATATAAACGTACATAAACAAGTAAGATATCACTACAAGCTATGGGATTAGAACGGAAGCGATATGCTTATCGAGTTCTTCTCCCTTTGGCATAGATTGCATCTTAAAATGCACAAAATTGTAAATTGCCTCCCTTTGAAGCAAAACAATAGGAAATTTGATGATCAGATTATGAACTTTCTAGTCATAAATTCTAGCTCTGCTTTCGGGACATGTATATATCTTCCTTCGCAACATTCGAAATTAAGAATGCATCAGTTTATTGCAACATTGTGACAGGCATACAGTTTTGAAATGTTTATGGCAATGCCACTGCAACTTTAGAAAGTTTGGCTTTACTGCCTAAACCTTGAAATTTGGAAGTGCTAAATTGTCGTTAAATCTATTTTGAATTCCGAATGTCGTCAGTATTTAAACATTTGGAATCCCAGATGTAGCTAAGAGGAACAGATGGGAAAATGAGAATAAGTCGAGTAGGTTTCATGAGAAATCTCGGAAATTTAGAAATAAGCCCCACTAAAACTGAAAGTTGCACACACTGTCTGTTTACAGTTAAGTTTAAAACACTTGTCTGTCTAGCAATATAAAAATGGCATGTCGGTACTACAATTACTTTTTAACTTAATTCCTTATGGTACCTTTTAAGAAAAACATGCTCAAGTCAATGCGGTAGACCAGTTCCTTGCAAAACTTCCGTTTCGTTTGACTCACTACAGTAGTACAGTCACTATTTGGTCGCCTTGGAACGAGACAAGTCAATGCGGCGGAACTTATTGTGACTAGTATATACTGAGCAAAAGTGAAAACGCTACGTTAGAGATGACAGTTTGAAACTAAACAATAATGTTCTCATTGCCTGAATATATACATCTTAGTCATGCAAGACACTCAACAAAAAAGGGCTTTAAAATAATGAACCTGATATTCATTGTAACAGAGTTATCCTCACTTTATCCATTTTAGCATACTTTGTCAAACACCAATATGTACAGATTTCCTTGTTGATCTTAAGCGTTGAAACCAGTTTGACAGAAAAAGCAAAATGACTAATAATTGCTACCCAGAAAACTAGGAAATAACACCTTTGTTTTTCGTAATTTCAAATATTCTCTCTTTGCATTAGAAAGATGGGATTTATAATTTCCGATTATTCTTTGGTCTATCACTTTTTTAGCGATTTCTGTTTCTCTGTTGTAGTACAGTCAATCGTACCTCTTACTTATCTTTAGTTGGTTTAAACAATATTTTATTCGCAAGAATATACACAAATATATATAAATACAATATACAATGGCACAGGATCTGACAGTAAGCAAAATCTTTAGTTTCAAGGAAAACGGAGAGAATATGTGAGATACCCTCTAATTAATTTCAATTGGGAATTTCCAATCTTCACGGTTTCTTATTCTGTTTTTGAAGAAAAAAAAACGATATTTGAACACTGGTTTTCAAACAGGAAACGCATCTTGATGTGTTCTTTCTTTTTGTCATTTTAGGTAGCCTGGTTGTTGGCCTATGCCAAAATAATGATGGCTGTATTATGTAATCCATTGTTTTAATCAAGTTTAAAATGAACGATCGACTTCCTTATCTGCAACGCTGCAAACCAGACCCCAGTCTGCTTCAAAATGTGTTTGTTTTATCTGAAACGGCTTTTACAGTTTTCCATAAGTATCTTTGCCTTACATATGCATATAGCTCAAAAATGCGTTCTTATTAATTATTCTTACTTGCCCCATAAAACAGAAAATTTGAAAAAAAAGATAACGTGTAGCATTTTACTTTTGTTCAGTATAGTTCCAAAGCAACAGGTGTCGTCTTTCTGATTGAGCATCTAGTTCTGGCAGTCAGAAAGTATACATTGTTGTACCTTGCTAGCGTGTCGCATATCACATATTATTATATAGATCTTCATTCACTTTACATATGAGGAGCCGTGCAATTTTTATAGGTTATTGAATTTATACTGGGAAATATTCGACACGAGTTAATATGGCGAAGGACGAACGAGCTTGCGAGTTCGTCTCCGCCATATGAACGAGTGCCGAATATTCACAATATTAATTAAATAACCTTTTTATTATATACCTTTATCATTAATCAGCTAGTCTCAGCAGTGTTGTCTACATAAGAAACCAAAATAACTATCGGCTTATCAAACCACAATTTCTTTAAATTTGATATATCATTATGCAGTTTGGTGTCCTAATACGTGCTAAAAGCCACGCCCGACGGCGCGAAAGTGAATATGACGTTATAGAATCGACCGTGACGTCAGTAAACAAGATTTGACGTTATCAAAAAGTGGGCGCCATTTTCCAATCATACTCTCTGCAACTCTTAAGACATTCTCCATTATTATTCGCAGACATTGCCTTAATAGATTAACAGATCGAAGGTAAATCATATTTAATTGTCTTCTATGCACTTTATAAAGCAAAACCGACAGAGTGTCATCATTTTACTTGATTCTTAATTGCAGTCGACAACAAAATGGCAGCCACACTTTTATCCTCTCAAAACAAAAGTAGTTCTGGAGAAAGTGACTCCTTAACTCCGTGCAATATGCACTTGACTCCGTGCAATATGAAAAAAATATTGCACGGTTACTCCAATTAAAAGCGAATGGGGATCTTGTTAGGTATATAATAATTTTGCATATTGCACAGAGTCAAGTGCATTTTGCACGGAGTTAAGGAGTCACGTTCACCAGAACTACTTTTGTTTTAAGAAGATAAAAGTGTGGCAGCCATTTTGTCGTCGAATGCATTTTAAAATCGAGTTAGATGATGACACTGCTGTCGGTTTCGTCGTATAAATTGTATATTAGACAATTAAATATGATTTACCTTTGATCAGTCAATCTTTTAAGGCACAGTCTGAGAATAATAACGGAGAATTTCCTAAGAGTTGCAGAGAGTAGGACTGGTAAATGGCGCCCACTTCTTGTTCACGTCAAAGTTTGTTTACTGACGTCACGTTCCATTCTATAACGTCATATTCATTTTAGCGCCGTCGGGTGTGGTTTTTAGCACGTATGAAGACACCAAAACTGCATAATGATATTTCAGATGTAAAGAAACTGTGGTTTGATATGCCGAAGTTTATTTTGATTTCTTATATAGACAGCATAACTAAAACTAGCTGATTAATGATAAAGGTGTATAATAAAAAGGTTATTGAATTTATATTGTGAAATTTTCGGCACTCGTTCATATGGCGGAGACGCACTCACAAGCTCGTGCGAACTTCGTCATACGAACTCTTGCCGAATATTTCGCAATATAAATTCAATAACCTATAATTAGCATATAAGGTCGCTGTTATTCAATGGATAACGTCATGTCATAAAAATCGTATGACCACACGTGTAATAACACTTCGGCGCGTACACGTAACGTCATTGACAACGACCATGTCAACAATGCGTTTTTCTAAATAATGTTCAGTTTGAAGGCTTTAACTCTAGTTTAAAGGTTCATATTTCAAACAGAATCTTACCCTCATGGTCATTTCATATGAAATTTATGAAACTCGCCGAAGGCTCGTTTCATAAATTTCATAAGAATTTACCACTCGTGTATAGCATCTTTACCAGTCCGCGCACGCTTAAAGTTTGATATATTAAATTAAATAATAAAGTCACGTTTCATGATGACAAGACACGCGAGTGTTTCTAAATGAACCAAGGATTCTCTGTTAATTGACAATGAACTTTTTTTTTCTTTAGACTGAACATAATTATAGATTTTTTTCAGTATAGCACACCAACAGTAAACTCCAGTGTTTGCTCAATCAAACTGATTAAATGACACTAAATGACATTTAACTTTGGCTTATAAAACCTAGTAACCAAGGCATCGGCGGAATCAGCCATTTAATATCAAATTACTGTATTTGTGTTCAGAGTATATTAAGAATGCATCACGTCCATCACAGACATGTTGATCTTGGATATAAAGCTCATAACATTGCTTTAAGAAACTTCAGCAAGGTTGTTGCAAGGAGACCAAGCTTTCAAGGGATACGCATGAAAAGGACAAGAGAGCCTCAGCTGATAATTGTCCGGAATAAATTTACAAAGGAAGTCGTTGATCTGGAGGTAAGCATGTTTGCCACTAGGTCCTCTATATCCGTTGATTAACCTGAACTTAATGATCTACACGGATATTTTTGGTACAAACTGTTACTTATCCAAATTAACAAAACTACGTAATGTTGGCAACCGGTATAACGTTACCAGAGTGCATTGCAAAAGTGTCTGGCAAGTAGAAGTGTAAAGTAAATGGGTCAGTATTATAAAACGATGAACGAAACAGGTTTGGGGTCATTGTCCTTTCGAAGGAGGAAATGTCTGATTGATATCGCTGTAATTCTACAGTTTCGGTTACCTTTATATATCAATAAGTGTTGTTGTTTGTATATGTCTTTTCTTTCTTAGTCGGTGTCTTGGGTAGGATGTGCTTAGTGGTTGTGACATTTTCTGGATATCATATTTTTATACAGTTTATACTTAAACGAGATTGCAATATACCTATGTTTAGTAGATATTGCCTGTATCTACTGTAGAACAGGAAACAGATAACAGCCTTACATTACCGCCGTGCTTTGTATGATTGATAGATTTGTAGACACTTATATTCGTAGATATAGAAAAGAGTAAAAAAACACAGATAAATTGGATAAACCTAACTACATGTAACCTATCTGTGTTTTATATTCTTTGTTATATTCTTTTTGCAAATACGATCCGTTGTTGGTCGTATGTTGGTTTTGTTTGGTAAAACACAGTACAATTGTTTGGCACTTCTAAATATCAGATTACTGCTAAACACTTTTATGCGTAATCAAATTGCTAGGGTTATATAAGAATGGCATGTTGGCACAATTTATTTTGACGTTTTCCGAATTTTAGATTTAATTCTAGCTATGTAAACAATTTAAAAGTAAATATTATAGTAGAATTTTATTCTGATGCTTTTCCATTTCGCCTGTAAGATTTCCCAAATAAAGTCACCGCAATTTGTAGGTCTTGGCCGGACTTTTTTTTATCAAAAGTCATGATTGTAGGGCATAGTTTCTGTTGTTGGACGAAAATTTCTAAACAGGTCATTATTGTAGGGCATAGTTTCAGTTGTTGGACAGAAAAATTTTATCACCGCTAATGTTTGTCTGAAAAATTCTGTGTGGCATTATAAGGCTTTAATTTAAAGTCATCGTTTAGGGCAACACGTATACTCTTAACGAGGCTACCGGATATTAAATTTGAAATGCGGTTTTACAAAAACAAAGGATGGGATAAGCGTTCACTTGCGTCTTTATATTCGATTATCATACTCTATGGAGGTCGCTACAATGATATAAACATTCTCTGAACCTTAGTGGTTGAAGTTAGTATTTTACTTGCGATCGCAGATTGATATGAACATCATTAACATGAAAGGATATATGAATAATTGAAAACACACATACATATATACGCCTATTTTGGTATTGAAGTACGATGCTTATTAATTTATAAGAACAAACAAGTAACTCATTAGTAACGTGTTAGAACACTTTTCTGTATAAGTGCATAAGAAACATCATATGATGAATATTCAATTTCAAAAAAGCTGTGTAAGACAATCATTGCCAAAACGACGATGCCTTCCACTAATGGGTTAATCCGAAAATGTCTGCAAGTTTACATGTATAGACGCTGTGTAGATGTTTAATGACGTATCTGTCATTTCTTATACGTTAAGTTACAACATATTTTACAAAGCAGAACAATTAACTGTGAAACTATAAATGGAGCGCTTAAATCATCCTTGCTGTGCACATAGCGAAATGACTACTTAAGATCGAGCCGCAACCTTTGAAACAAACGACAATTCAGACAGAGCTGAACATCATTTATCAGCTGAACAGATTTTTCAACAGACAGTTGGCATTCCAATGGGCACTACCTGCGCCCCCTTACTTGCCGACTTGTTTCTTTACGGGCATGAGGCGGAGTTTATACAAGGGCTCTTAAAAGGTAAGAAACACCTTGCACAGAAATTCAACTTCACCTACAGGTACATAGATGATGTTCTGTCTCTGAATAATCTTAAGATTTCAGAGTATATTGACCTCATCTATCCATGTGAACTTGAAATTAAAGATACCACAGAGTACTGTTCATCTGCTTCATACTTGGATTGCTATCTCTATATTGACAGTGGAAAGCTTGTTACTAGGCTTAATGACAAGAGAGACGACTTCAACTTTCCCATAGATAACTTTCCATTTCTAAGTAGTAATATCCCTTTGGCACCTGCATACGGAGTTTATGTTTCTCAACTAGTCCGCTATGCTAGCGCCTGTTTCAAATATCAACACTTTGTTGAAAGAGAGAAGCTACTCACTCAGAAACTGTTGAAGCAGGGTTATCATAAAACAAAGCTTGTGTCGACAGTTAAAAAGTTTTATGGGAGACACCATGACCTTGTTGATCCCTACAATGTGGCCGTTTCTAAACTAATCTCCGATTTGATGGCCTCAGCCGAAGCTTAGTTAAGCTTTCAAATACCGGACTTTCATTTTCACTGACTTTTTCCACAGATACATAGATATGGCGGGTGTAATATTAAAGGCAGGTGATGCTTACTACCCCGCGGGCACCTGATCACACCTCTGTTTTGGGTTCCATGTCTGTGTATCTAAAATATTCCGGAATTGTCTATGTTTAACTGACCTACGAGTTCGGACTTATGATTTGGGTACTTTGACCACTATCAGTTATGCAATTTTGACACATGTATCAAAGAGGTGTCTATTAGAATATTTTGCAAAGCAGATGCAGCATGCTGTTTCTTAGCACTTGGTATCAGAAGCAGTTCCTTTAATTGATTTAAATGTGTGTGTAATATACGTGCTTGTCAAGTTATCATACTAAATATTGAACGTGAGCATAAGTATAAACCATATTTAAATGACTTAGAGACTTGTTTAAAAGCCTAGGTGGATTGAAAAACGCAGGACTTGGTAGCTAATCACAACATTCAAGGGTAGGACATACATCTCCCGTAACTGATCTGATTGGGTATAGCTCCTTTAGCAGACTTAACCTGTGAAACGAGTGACAGCTGACTGCGATTAATTTCTATCATTAAAACAATGGTTTATAATTAATTGTATCAGTAAGACACTAGTACTGTACCGCCCACTTACAGATGCAATAAGTTATCCAATCCTTTGCCGGGTGACAGAGGATCTAGGCCTTTTACTCTATATTTAATCATGTCTGCTGTTTCAGTCAGTATCTACAGCCTTAAGAGACTACTATGTCTTGAGACGAAACATTAGAAATATGAACCGCGACAAGACAAAACCATCATAGTGGCATATGCGCCCTGCAAAGACTCAGATCAGCTTGGGTATCCGCCCATACTGAGCAGAGTCTTTACTTAGCGCTTAAATGGTAGCTAAGAGTGTAAGCTAGCTCTATGCGGTCAGCCAAAACTCTGATCATACTGGGCGGATGCCCAGGCGTTTATGAGTCTTCGCTGCGCGCACAAACCACTCTGTTGGTTTGTCGTATCGCGGACCAAATTAAATGTATTATTCTATTAAATCAGTTTGTCTCTGACATTAAGCCTTTTCATTTTTAGTAGCTACACGTAAATTTTTAGATTATTGTAATTAAATGCAAACAATAAAATTGCTGTCGTTGCTTTTAGGATACCATATAAACCTTTTGAAACAATATTCTTCGTTTTATTTCTGTCAGCCTATTACAGTGTCTAACAGACTAAACTCCAACATAAGCTTTAGATACAGTTACTTATTAAATTACACTAAGAGGAAATGAATCTTTCCATTCTTGTCAGATAACGTGTAATCAATTTTCAGCTGATCATGAGAAATACCATCATAGCTTTTTGGCGTATCAACAGGAACATCTTAGCTGTTTGCTGTAAGCAACAGGAACATCTTAGCTGTTTGCTGTAAATCAATGAGAACACATAGATAGATAGATAGATAGATAGATAGATAGATAGATAGATAGATAGATAGATAGATGTTTGCTGTAAATCAATGAGAACACATATATAGATAGATAGATAGATAGATAGATAGATAGATAGATGGAAGGCGGACGAATGAATCGATGGATACACAGACCTACGGACCTACAGACAGACAGACGGATAGGTAGATAGATAGAAAATACATACACGCATAGATAGATAGATAGATAGATAGATAGATAGATAGATAGATAGACAGATAGATAGATAGATAGATACACCGATTAGACAACTCTTATTGGCTCTGTCTAATCGGGACTTTCAATAGTTGTTCCGTCTATTCATAAAGTGCCGCATTTATTAAGCTAAAGAACTGGGATTTATGTGTCTATATATAGTGACACAAAATGTCTAAATTCGTCTATGATATTGGCCTATTTCGGTGAGTATTTCCCTTCCAAAACAATCCCGAAAGTATAGATCCGTCTTATGAGACGTATCTAAATTTTATGGATTCTTTTGTATTGAAAAGTCCATCTTATAACCTACGAAATACGGTATCAGAAAAGGCGATAACTAGTTCCAGACAAAGCCTCTCTTCAGATAATTAAACGTTGCATCTTGTCATTAGTCACGCATTGCATCTACTGCGTGTCTTGCCCTGTTAATCTGTGAAGGAAAACGAAAGTTAAAGGAAGTAAAACAACAACAACACTTTACATTTCACGTGTGTCATGTTATGTTAAAACTGAAAAAAGCTAGTTACAAAAAACACCGCCACCAACAATGACAACACTGCATGATGGCCTGATGCAGGAATGACTAATTAATATAGGGGGATATAATGTTGAGTGTAAATGTAATTGACCTACCCGTAGACTGACCGACAGAAGTTCGCTTACCAATCAAATATGATTGAAAAGTTAAACATAACGGTACAACCTTAGACAAAAAGTTTGCACGTAGCTTTCTTGGTATATATCAGTGTATTTTGATATTGTTTGTCTAAGACGCTCTAAGGTAGGCGTGGTTAAAGCATCATGCGGATAGGTCAATTTACTGCAGCTACAAAGCTTGCAGTGGTATATACCCTGCAGTGTCTACAGCAAGGTAAGAAACTTGAGGTAAACTTTCTTAAATTATACAGTACTTAATTAATTAGTTCGTTCATTTTACCAGTTATTGGTTGGTCATTTCCATCACATAATTGGTTCAATCCATCTTTGCAATCGACATATACGGGCATTATTTTCGGAGGTGAGATCAGGGGCATGCGAAATATGAGCATGGCGTGCTTAGCATTCGAAGCCCGCGATACTTGTACACTGAAATAGAAAACATACAGTATTGATTTTGGCTTTATGCGTTAGTGAATGCCAGCGTGACTCTATTCAGACGAACAGGTTGAAGCCAAAGCTGGCGAGTATTATTTCGGGAGACACAAGTTATTTTCATTTTTGGCCCCATACTTACATGGAGTCCACTCTGAAACTATAATGAAATCTTAGGTTTTTATAATGCTTAATGATTGTTTCTTTACACTGGACAAATATACAGAGAGAGAGAGAGAGAGAGAGAGAGAGAGTGAAATGCGTTATCATTTGTCGATGCTTCATCTTATCTGTGTCATTTTCAAGGTCTCAGACAATTATTTTTATAACAAAACGCTTTATGCTTTAAGCTTAAGAACGATAAAAGATGAATGTTTCATTTTTGCTGAAGAAATAAAATATTTCAGTAATAAAACATGTATGTGACTGATAATATGAATATTCTTTGATCAGCAATGAAAACTGGAAACGCAATTGCTGTCAACAAACGTTGGATTCTGTGCTTTCAAAACTTAGATGAATATTCAGGCTATTTCTGATGATAATGCTACGAGGTGACAAAACTTATTTGGTATTCAGCATGAACGACAGCTAAGGGATCCCTCTAACGATAAATTTTCTGAAATTAGTTGACAGTTCATTCTAGCAGGGGAATCAAAGCAATTTAGGCAAGGCGCAATCAAACTGAACCGTAGCAACTTTATAAGCGGACAGCGATCGAAACCGGATATTGTGACTCTGTCCTACTCCAAATCAGAGTATTGATGTAATCAGTTCCGGTAGTTCACGTGTGTTTCTATGATATTAAAAGCTCTGTGATAAAAAGTAGCCATCAAAGGCCATCTCGTTATCTCAAACACTGATACATCTAAGGGCCTTCTCATATCAAAGAATATAGTTTGGGCGCACACCGTATATTTCTTTACATTTAAACTACTGTTATTTCAAAATACTTGTATCTCAAAGTAAATTTTCTGGTACCAGAAGATTTGCTTTGAGATATTAGAAGTTTGAACTTCGACTTCGAGATATCGAGAGTGTACTGTATTGATTATTAAGACAGACTGGTACACATTCGTGAAATACAATTATTCCATTTCTATTTTGCCTCTCTTTACCATAGGATCAACTTTTGAAGAAACAAATACAAAACACTTGTTTCTATAAAGAACAGTGGGTATGTGTTTTTAGAATGAACCAGAATTTATATTGCAAGCCAACGAATGGCATTCTGTGAGGAGACATATTACTGGCAGATATATTCTGAGAAATACTTTTGGGAATCAATGTAAGCATTTTGTTGAGCTTAAAAGAAATGCTTGTACCAGCGTTAGGCAACGACTACATTAAGTACATATTTAATGAAACATGTATGCCTGGTTTTGTGTGATTTATGATGACTCTTTTTATTCAGTCTTGTTTCTGCAAATCCCACCCTATGCCTTAATGTATATATATTGCGAAATATGGTAAATTTAAATGGTACGCTTTCTCGAGATCTCAGATGGCTTGATGGTATCACGGAATGTGTCAATTTATTTTGTTATAACTATGACAGCTGGCGATTATATCATCAGAAGTAAAAAGCTTATTCACGAACTTTGCAGGGATAATCTTAATGGACACACATTCTAAAATATCGACATTCTGAATACGCTAGCTTACGAGATATTTACCATACAAAATTTATAGCCTTACGTGCATCTTTCCAGTAGACATTTGATATTAGTAAAAGTAAATGGCTAAAATTGGCCTTTTAAAGCAAATAACGCAAATACAAACCAATCTCGAAGTGTCGGTTTTAAGTCTCGTTCACACAAGCAAACTTTATTTGACAAAGTGGGTGTGTTAAAGAATAACATGCTCCTGTGAACGAATGAAAATACATGCCATAATTTCTTTTACAAATCTATATGGTAAAAGTTTATTCGACAAACAATATTTGTTCAGTGTGAACACAAATTTTTGCAACATAATATGTAGCAAAGAAACTAGCTATTGAGATGAAAACAGAGAAACTTTGCTCATAATCCAATCAGCTTCATTTTGAGCAAAGTATATGTTACAAAGAAAATGTGGCATGTTTGGTCGTTGGCACGGGCACAGTTTATTTGACCAGGTGACTTGTCGAAAAATCTGTCAAATTTCGTGAACACTGCTGCAAATATTTCATTGCCAAAGGTTATTTGACAAATATTCTTTGTCATATTTTTCTGTGACAAATAATTTGCTCCGTGTGAACGCAAAATACTTGACAAACTTTCTTCGCTGTAGTTTCTGTGACAAAGAAACTTTGCTCATGTGAACGTAATTTTAGTGAACCTATGTATACGAGTAAAGTAGTACTGCTATTTGTTCAGCGATTATCGCTTCGGCTACCAGTCGAAATATATTGCTGAAGCGTGTTCATTCACTGTTCTGATGTTACTGTTTGATGTTTCTACTGCGGAAATAATTATTATCTGCTCTGTTATTTGGTCTGAAATGACAAGCTATCATTTTCCGCTTCGTGTGACTTAATCAGAGAAGCTGGCGATCAAATGAAATAAAACTGCTTGTATAAGAGATACCAAAGTAATTGTTTTGTGTTGTTAGTTGTGTATTCACGGTGACATAACGAAATGATGAGTTGTGGCTGCAACTTCTTTGACGATTGAGTAGTATGTTTGGTGGCAAATGTAATTTTGTTACAAAGTATGTAACAAATTTTGTGTGCTACCAAATACATATATACTATTTTGCTCTATATCTAGTTGAACTGTCATAGAAATGAAAAACAAAATCATATAATCTTTTATACAACCCTTATCATAACTCTTATGATCACAGACTGCAGTAAAAAGTGTCGAATGATAGTATTAAACCCACAGTTTATAATATGACGTGCTTTTCGAAATTGTTTGTCAAGTTTTATATTTACATTTAATGCCCCAAAACTCAATCAGCATGAAATAGACAACTCAAAATGAGTTTTGCAACAACTAACTCTTTTCCATAGAGCTAATGCAAAACATGATGATCATATTTCACCTGTGTAAAATCGTATGAGTAGCAGCTCCTCCCTCACTTTTTAAGCAATCAGTGTGAAATATTATATAGAGTCTGCAGACCTACTGATGCCAAGCATTCCGTATTAAAAAGAGGGAGATAGGCCGGGCTAGGGGAATTTATGCCAGGGATAAGAAAGAGAGAGTCCTACAGACACAATTCTTTAGTTTTAGTTTATTTTTGCATTGATTTATCTATTTACTTTTAAACATATTTCATTTCATTGTTCTTCAACATAGGTTTTGCCCGAAAGTCCTCTCTACGGGGTTGAGGCAGTATCTTTAGATACAGTGATAGAGTCATTCTGCTACAAATACACTCTATTAAAATTTATAGACAATTGGGGAAGGCTGGTATTGCTATAACAACAGTTTCAGTCCAGCCGTTAGTTTTCATTCACATTACATAATTCTAGGGTACAGTCTTAGTTATTTGACAGAAAATCTCTATCACAATTACTGTTTGTCTGGAAAATCTATTGTGACATTATTAGACTGAAGCTTTCAGTAATCTTTTGAGGCAATATGAGTACTCTTGGCGAAGGTTACCGGATATTGAATTGGAAAGGCTGCTGTTCAAAGAACAGGGATTGGATATACACAAGACGTTTTCCATACTGTAGATTAAACAGAAACGTAGCAAACAGAAGTTTGAGGAACAGTCGCCAGGTTTTGCTGAAATTATTACAACCGAACCAGCAGTGTCTCTTCAATGCTGAAAGAACGTGGAATCAAGGCGAGAACAGAACAAAGTCACAATGATGTACAGGATCGTCAATAATCTCGTTGAAATCCCTTCAGGTTAGTACCTGACAGCCATAGAAACAACTAGAGGACACTATCAACGATTCCTGCCAAAATTTTGTTCCATCAACGCGTACTAGGGATCCTTCCTGCCATCAACGGCCCAACTCTGGAATGGTCTGCCTTCCAATTTTATATCAGACCCAACTTTGGACAACTTCAAGGTCCTTGTCGGTACAGGTATCCTAAGACCATGTGAACAGCATGTTTTAATCGATTTTAACTGTATATAAGAACCTCCCAGCATGAATGTTTTAATGTTGTTCACAGTGCGGCTATACCAATATTGGCCATGCACTTAACTGGCAGATAAAGATACTCTGAACGCATGTTTTGCAGTTAATCATTTTATATTTAGAAATGGAAACTTTAGGGTGAGTTCACATTGTACAACACACAGTACATTTGGACAAAATTTCATACAAATCGGATTAGGTTAAAAAAAATTTAAACACCCAAAATGACAGTCATTAAGGCCGCCATTTTGAAATTTGCTGTCATGTATCGAATACTTCAATCTTGATTATATAATTAACGTATCCATATCACATTTAGTGCGTCAGTCGGGCGTTTCTGTATTTAACTTTTTCAGTGTCGCTAGACCCCAAAAGTTTTAAAGAAAATATATGATAGGCAGGTCTCGGTAGGTCTCGGCAGGCAACGAGCATCCCTCTCCGAGCCATACTTACTGTCGCATTCCGTGGGACATATTAGCTGCAGACATCAGGCAAGAGACGCCTACGTATTAGCTCGCGAGCGCAGGTGTCCGCCATCGAGCCACCTCAACCTCTCTCGAGAAAGGCGACAGACAAGAGCATCGGAATCGTTATTTTTACACTGTCTGTCCTAAGTCATTTGTTTACGAAATAAGAATATAGTTATTTTTAGTTCATGCGCCTAAAACGTTTCGAACCTGTTTGATTTTGAATTTCTTTTTCCATTGTGAGTTTATTACATGAAGTCACTGCTCAAAGACTTTCTGGTTCTAAGCTCACAAGTGTGATTGTTTCTAATGCTATTCAAGTCCGATTTTCATAAAAGTTTAGCCTTTTTTATATTTTTTGAGGTCTTCAATTTCAGCTCCATATGTATTGATGTAACAGAAGTCCAAGCAACAAGCTATTTTGAGTTTTAATTGACAATTTGAGTGTCATTATGTCAGCTTATATAGACCTGTTACATTTATATGCACATCTTTGGCTTATGTCAGTGAGCTGCCCAACCAATTTGACCAGCGTTTGTAATCTAGGCGACATCTTAGAAGCTGTTCTAAACGTATGCCGGTGTCTTTGGCAGTAGTGTGGATCCTAAAAATTACGAATCGGCACATGATGTCAATAAACAGTGCTTTTTATATTGCTAGTTCATTTGCTTCCTAGTGGTCGGTGACCTTGACAAAATGTTGTCACTACCGGCAAACTCAATTAACACCTTATTTACTTGTGTTGCTTATACATGGAAATTATATTTTCTACGACGCTTGATTAAAAGTTATTCTAATGCACTTACGAATGCAAAGCGATCATCTGATTTTGATGACGGCCTCTGAGATACTGTCGGAAACCCTACGCCATTTAACAAACGTCGCTTCGCATAGGCTGACTTCTGGTTTTACGCTGCTGAAAGCGCTCGATGTGGGTGTAATGTGTTAGTCTTTGAAAGGTAAAAACATGATAAAGCCCATTAGAATCGACATAACTGTACCAAAAATTGTCATAAAAAAGGTTTATCGATCGCAAATTCCGTTTTACGGCAGCGCTGCAAAAAAAAAAAAAAAAAACCGATCATAAATTTAAACTGACTATTTACCTCCCCAAATGACAATTTTGATTACAATTATTTCCTAATTACTGGACAAGTACAAGTTATTTAGTGGGATAACTTGTGAGCTCAAATGTTTAGACACGAAACGGGATCACATAATATTCTTTTACACTGGAGATTATCCGTGTTTTATGCAGCCAACACAATGACACAAATATCACGAAAATCATATGCGTATGGGTTGGTGGTCATACGATTTTTTCGTTCCTGACTTTAGTACATCCTTAAGTTATGGATCGATAACTTGCAATGTTACGTACTTTGAACTGTATGTGGTGGACTGAACCAAGGGTTACCTTTGGTTGATCTACGGGGTGTCAGGTGGGGATTTCACTTCATAATAAACAACTTGTCTAGATGATAGTACTGGTTATATTATCTATTACCCTATTGCCCAAACCACGAACCACCTCTGAAATGTTACAAATACTACCTTAATAAATAAGGTTATATATTCATGTAGTTCTCACAGGGGAACGTGAGTTCACCCGCCGCCAGAAAATAATGGACTGACTTCGCGATTTGGGTGTAAATACTCAATTATCAAATATGTTCAAATACGCATGATATTTCACAAATGACATGTATGGCAAACGTATGAATAGAAGTAAACGCATACTTGACATATTACAACTACAGCCTTCATAAATAAGGTTATATAAACGTAAATATGTCGTCCTCACAGGGGAACGTGAATTCACCCTCCGCCGGACAATAATGGACTGACAAAGGACAGCCTTCAATTAGTTGGCGCATGCTTAGTGACATGCATTGAAGTACAACGTGCGCGAAACATGCGTAGAACGAACTGGATATGGTATAGCGCTTAGCTATTAAAATAACATTAGGATGACTTAACTGTTAATGGAACATGAGAAGGGCTATTGTAATAATGTGTAATATAGGAATGGGATTTATAGGACCAGCGGGCATTCATTTCATAAACTCTTCAAGCTGACCCTGTGACATGTATTTCAGTCATATCAGGAAGCTGGTAGTGTGTCAATGAAAGGCTGTGTGCAATTGAATCTCGTTTACAGTTGAAAATATTTGAGCTGAAGAGAAGCTGGAACCTGGGACCGCTATATCAGTAGACCAGCGATTAACCCACTGAGCTACCGGGACTCCCGCATCCTTACGTAATCGTTTAGCTTACAATTTTCAGACTTTACCTGATGGTTATTTCCCCTTTTCTCATACACAACAGCGGACGACTGTCGGGGTATTAACTGTGTAAGTATGACTTGCTTTAATTAAAAAATTAAGTCACTCAATGAATGCTTAGTTTCCACTGATTACATAAATATTTGACTTAAAGCACATCTAAGGACGTCATCACCAAATACAAACTGAATCGATACGGCTTCTCTCATGCTTGGAAAACAAGATACGAACTTTTTATTAATGCCAGGCTATTACATCGTATAATAGACCACATCTAGCATGAAATCTAACATAAGATTTAGATATCGTTACTTATTAGATTACACTAAGAGGAAATGAATCTTTCCATTCTTGTCAGATAACGTGTAATCTATTTTCAGCTGATCTTGAGTCGCGACTGTATCGTTGTGTCGCTTACAATATATAAGACACATCATTTGTCTTCTAACAATGTCACACTTTTGTCATGTGATATTCAGGTCATCCTTCTCATTTATACAGGGTAATCAGAGACCTCACTGTCGGCTGTATGGCTTGGGTCACTTCCATAGATGGCTGATGTGACAAGCGAAGGCTCTGATCAGACTGCACTTATTTGTAGTCTGATCAGAGCATTTGCCTGTCACCAGTACCACATTGTTGAATCATAAATGATGTGTCTCATATAGGGACCTAATACTGTAAGATTCCTATAAAATATATTGTATGTGTCGTAAAATACCATTGAATGACAGAATCATTAACAACGGAGACACCGCTCGGATTCTATATGATTTTTCTGCTCTGGATCTGTAATATTATATTTACTTATAAATACCATATCTTGGCAAATATTAAGAACCATTCCGGTAATGTGAAAAGCCGACTGGCAGCTCCAGACAAAGCTTCACTGCAGATAGCAAAGTTAAACAATATGTAATTACCATAAAATTCAAGAGAGAGAGAGAGAGAAAAAAAAAGGAAAGGGAAAAAAATATCATAATTATTACTTCTCTTGTCTTGTCCTTAATATAAAACAGTCCGGTTTTGACAATGCAGCTATGTGATTAAAAGATGTAGATGGAAAAGCAAACAATGTAGTTCCTGATTATACTGCTCCTTTTGGAGCAGTCTGAGCACTGTATGCTTTAGCATATCAGTCCCAATATACTTAGATGTTTTACGCTACTCATGCATTACTTCATGTGTTTCGTGTCATGCAGTCTCTAAATGTAACCAAATGAATGAGCATTATACGGTCTCTTGATTTTCTTTGGTGATGGTATAATTGCATGCTAGTTACATTAACTACTGCTAATGTTACGTGCAGTTTAACAGCCGTTAAATCTCTTTCTATACTTCTTTTGCTTTATTTATATACCCTTCGACAAAAAAAGCATCATTCTAAAATAAATGTTGCAAGATTATTTGAAATCAAGAAATAGTTTTAACATTTAGTATGATGATAAATGCATTGTGTCTTCAACACCAGTGTGTATGCATTGTAAAACCCAAATTGAATTCATGTAAGTCAGTACTGCGGAATATGCCCCTAAACGTACATTTTCATGAGAAAATAGCTTTTGGTTATAACGCGTCAACACTTGCAGTGTTAAAAATGTTAAATTCGATATAGCATTCATGTTACTCCTACTGCATTACAAGGATTTTTTTCTTCACAAAAATGCATTTTTGGACATATACATTTGCGTTTGCTTTGTGCAGTTTTTACTGAATCTGAGTTTAAGCTTGTTGTTTCTACGATGATTTAGTATCGGTGTTGATGATGGAGTACATTAACTACCTACATAAGTACATGTAAGAGTTCAGGTGTTATTTCTTGTTATATTTACTTGTACAGTTTGGTTGAACTAACTAGATATAAAAATAAAAATAAACAAAAATGTATTCCTCCTGATCTCGACCGACCAGTACCTTCTACGTCGACATGTATTGTTATGGTACTCGCCAAATGTTAGAGTATCATCTGGATAATTTTATGACAATGCGCGAAATAATATCATCCTATTTACATCACGAAATGCCAAAAATCTGTGTAGATCGAGAAAACCATTCTGCATGGAATAAAGATACATGTAACCTTAAGATGCTCTCAGAGGGAATTTTATCATCGGGGTTTTGCGGGAATAAAAAAAGGAGAAATGTGGTGTGGCATCAGACAATGATATAATTGGTTGATAGTTAATTAGTCATTGACTACATAAATCTGATTAAAAGGACATATGAGCCACGACACGAGAAAACCATCAAAATTGGATGTACAAAGACTCGGATCAGTCCGGTAGCCGTTACGCCTAATCTGAGTCTTCGATGTGCGCTTAAAGAGTAGCTATGGGTGCCCGGATGCCCATTGTGATCAGAGTCTTCAACGCATCAACGTCAAATAGACATCAGAGGTTCACTTAATGTTGAAGCGGTTACTTTCTAATATAGTATGCATGCTGGCCTAACATGCAGTAATTGTCATTAGAAACTGTAGCCTATCAAAGAGTTCTATCAGAATTAAAGATCAAGAAAATGTTAAACCTTCAATTTTGCATCAACCATGTCGCTAACGTTGTTGAGATTCAGCAAGTCCAGTAAATCTGTATATATCTTATTCTGCTGTGATGTTGGCCTTGGTGGATGAAAGTTAACACGAAATTTAGATTTAATGTATTTATTGAATTGCTCTATGCGGAAATGGGTTTCCCATTTTTGTCAGATGTCATTTTCTTAGTTGATCTTTATTTCAAACTGCGATTCAAAAGCCAACGCATATCTCCAGACGAATCCTCTCAACAGATAACTAAGTGTCACAGCATGTCATTAGTCACGCAATGAATATCCTGTTTTGTAAATCCCGCAATAAAGCTGAAAATATATATCGGATAAATTTAGTTCGAGTATCTGAGAGAAAGAAGATTTCCAGAGAAAACTGCAGTTTAAGACTGAGAAGGCCGACAGGTTGCAGTTTTGTAAATTCAGGTATTCTAAACGACGCAAAAAATGATTTGAGGTGATGTTTATTTAACTTTCCATTGCATGAGGTTGTTTTTCGGGCGGACAAATCGTATGCCATGCTACTAGGTTTTGGCGATAAACATAGGTTTGCATTGCTGCCGCCACGGCAAAACAGTATACACATCTAAGGCCAGTGACATTATACAAGTTTTAACTTCGTTGGTGTAGTTTTGAAGAGTTTTTGAAAAGTAAATTTAGTTTTAGCCGATATCTGAAATTTATCGAAACAAAAGAGTCGACACATAATAATTTCAGTTAAGCATCTGTCATTTTATTAAATTGAACGTCAAAGGACCTGGTATGAAAAGGCCCATATTTGGCCCCCAGAAAACTATTTTTTTCAAAAGTTCTATTTCGATAACTAAAATGCATTCATAGGAAACTTCTAACCTAAAATGTATCAGCAAATACAAAATCAACCAGTTCTTGCATAAAATATTTGTGTTTTTAATCTTGAACATACCCATACCCCAAGCGGTTTCTGGCGAAATTGACGAATTTGGTAGCCTTTGCGGCTTTCAAAATATATGAGCCCGGCCTCCAGCACATTTTATATTTTATATGCAGACATAATTTTGATATTTACATGCCATGAAATGTTAAATGTGCTGGAGACCGGGCTCTATGTTTATTTTTAACTTTTTGTTACCAAACTGGCAGCGTTTGGAACATTTTCTTTGTTTTCTCAACACAAAAACGCCCTTATCTCCGCTCATAGACAAAATAAACATATAATGTGGGTATTCATTTTCTTAGTCCGAACACAAGAAATAATTTGGTACACATTTCATTTCGATCTGTTGGAATTTTTTGTTAGCGTCTCTGGACTTGCAAACTTGAGTGGGTGGGGTACCTTGACTGGCCTTATGCAGGGCACAGGTAATTAGCGGTGGTACCCAACGTATAAGCATTTCATCAAAAGCCTATTTTCAAGAACTTTTAAAAGTAAAAAGTATGCAAAGACCAGGAACTGAAACAATCAAAATCCAAATCAAGCCCTCAAACCATAGTTGGAAACAACTAAGATTACAAATAATCAAGTTACAGAGAACATATGGCCAACCGAGTGAGCAGCTTGTTCAAAAAAAAGGTGGCCACTCAGCAACCCAAACCGAACCAAAAATAATAAGAACATACATAAGGTAAAACATCACAGAAACTCTGACACCAAAAACAGGCAACAGAGAACCACAACAGAACTACCGCCTTGGAACGGTCAGTAATGAATTACTGGGGGGCTTAAATCGATTTTACAGGCCCAACCTCACCCTCAGTTTCTGAAGTGATACAAAACATTTAGTTGGTTGTTCGGTTCGCATGATAACCCTCTAACTCGTCAATGAATCATCACGGTAAACACATAAATCAAATTTCAACACCATGAAGAAGCAAAGACGAGGACTCAACAGATACAACGGGCCGTCTGATAGGTGGAGATCCCTGGCCTGCCAAACAACCCCACTGGAAATCTGAAGCAAAAGAAGGTCACCAGTTAAGCCCCGGTGGACCAAGCAACAGACAAAAAAGGCTCCGGTCCCAACCAACTATAATATATAGCTTTAGGTCGGGGCCATCATAGAGTCTGGCGCCCGATCCCCCGGTGTGCAATTAAAGAGTGCAGCAAAGTTATCAACCGTGATTGGGTTAACCACTAAGCATGCAGACTGTCGCATGACATTTAAATTATAGCCAATACGTTTGTGACGTATTATTATTTTTCGGAATTGATCAGAAAAATCAGTCCTACCCTTAATCTTTTTGAATTTGTATACTAAGTCACCATAAAATTCTGGTTCCGATAGGCCTTGCTGTAAAAGAAAGCTTGTTCCGACATCAAATTTTGAAACCAATTCATGGTGTCTGCGATGGAACTTATAAAAAGCCTTTCTAAGCTTATGATACCGATAGCCCTGTTTAAGAATTTTAGCAGTTAAACATTTATTACGAGCATTAAAGTCATCTACATGACTACACACTCTAGCAAATCTTATAAGTTGAGAAATATACACTCCATAAGAGGGACGACGTGGAACGTCACCATCCAAAAATGGAAAATTAACTATATCAAAGTCAAAGTCATCACGTTTATCATAAATTTTAGAAGATACAAAACCGTTAGAAATAGATAGATGTAAATCCAAAAAGGGGGCCTCGGTATCTGAAGTATTAGCTTTATTCAATTTAAGTTCAGGTGGGTAAATTTGGTTGACCATGCTTTCAAAATAAGGATTATCAATGGAAGAAAACGAACAATGTGGCTGTGCGCCTAGCGCAGACTGAGATCAGCCTGGTCATCCGCCTAGTCTGATAAGAGTCTTCGCTGTCCGCACAGAGGTAGCTTATACCCTTAGCTACCCTTTAAGCGCTGCGATGACTCTCATCAGACTGGGGAAAATTCCAGACTGAGCTGAGTCTGCACTGGGCGCACAACCACTTTGTTGGTTTTCTCGTGTCGCGGCTCAATTATTTATATTTGACTTTGTGACCACTTGCCTGGGAAAGAGCTGTTCATTTGGCTAAGAACTAGATGCCCGTGCTTGTACTTCATGTTCCTATTAAACATATGATGCCGTGGTTACTTATGGAATTTGATTGTTTCAGTTTCTATTCTTTGCCTTTTGACACTACTTTCCACACTGAGTAAATGTAGCCTTAAAATACCGACACAGGGAAGTTATCACTAGATTGTCTCGGGATGATCGGGAAACGAGCTTAGCCTTCAGACACTCACATAGGGAATTTTATCTCTAGATTGCCATTGGGATAACGAAAGAAAAAGCTTTCAAATTGCTGGGTTGATATAAATAAAAGAATAGACAAAATAACGTTTGTTTTAAATAGCTAACCCCTATCTAGTGGACTCTATATTATTGCAGCTACGTCTGATCTTTAATCGGTCCCGTTCATCGGACGCCATACACTATCCATTATTTGGCTACCGTAAAATCCTTAACATTTAACGGTGTAATGAAAATGACACATTGGCGGAAATAAAGTGTGGCTTTCATGATGTACCATCACCCTAAATAATTAAGAATATTATTTGTAAATTTGCAACAACTTTTCTTTCTTTTCTATTTATCTTTACAATGCTGCATTCATACGAATCGCACAATGGAGTTGATTCTAATTGAATGGCAAAATGTATAGCTTAGTATAGAAAACGTAATAGAAAATATATCAACTGCTGATCAGGTACTCCTCTTTATCTGACCCTTTGTTAAGATGTGCGAAAAAAAAATAAATAAAATAAAAGTATTGAAAATTAAATATTTGCAGAGTTATATTTAAGCGCTTTGCCTTGTTCGTCAATATCGCCAAAATCTAGTAACCGCCAAATATATTAAGTTGATGTGCCTATGCAAAGAAGATTGGAGTTATGGATACCTAGCAGCGTTTCGTGCAAGCATGTATCTAACGTCGTCTTACCCTTGAATTTGTCTGTTAAACACGACTGTGTGTGCCACACGGGTACCACAAGAATTTCCCCATTTTCAATCACTGACGGAATGGAAAGACACACTTTTATCATATGACGTCGCATCTGAGAGTGTAATAAAGCCATGCATTAAAACCGATAATCCGCTAGTGGAAAAAATAATGCAAATTACGTCGTAACGTTATACGTTGACGCAGATTAAAACGTTGCGTTTTCTAATGGCAAAATTGTGACGTTTTAGTGCAAATTTTGCTTATAAAATGCGATTTTAGTGTCATATGATAAATAGAATCTTGCATTCATGCTCCTGTATTATTGAATTTATTAAACGCGTTGGGGAAAACCGATAAGATGCTCGGCAAAGCCTCGCATCTTATCTTTTTCTCCAACCCGTTTAATAAATTCAATAAATTCCTTTAATTTGTGCCTGTAACGTCTTTTAAGAACTCACCAACTGATGGTGTCATGCATATTATTACACTTAATAAATAGGGTATTCCATCATGTCTAACATTAATGTTTAACTAAACATGGACTCTCTTAATCGTGTATTTATATGAACAACACGCTCTTACAGATAATACGACATTCAAGGTTTTAATATTTTTTTTCTGCAGACCTATTGATCTGGATATTGCGATTACATCTAACATGAAAGGGAACATAATGCCTAGATTAAACGTACTTATTAATTACTTCGAAAGGTAATAAGCCTTTCCATTATTATTAGATAACATGTAATCGGTTTCTCAGCTGAGCTTCAGTACCAACTGTGATTCAAGAGCTGACACAGAGTCACAGACAAATGGGCCGCGACACGACAAAACCAACAAAGTGATATGTGCGCCCAGCGAAGGCTCAGATCAGTCTGGGCATCCACCCAGACTGATTAGAGTCTTGGCTGTCTGCATGAAGCTAGCTTAGACCCTATATACCCTTTATGCACACTTGAAGACTCTGAGTAGACTGGGCGGATGCCCAGGCTGATCTGAGCCTTCGTTGGGCGCACGGCCCCCTTTGTCGGTTTTGTTGTGTCGTGGTTCTAATACTTTCAACAGATAACTAAGTGTCACAGCATGTCATTAGACACGCACTGCAACCTTCGATCTGTATTTTCTTCATTGCATTTAAATGCTGTGGTAGATGAGCAACTTCATGCAAAATGTTGCCTCATCCATGCGATCTAATTGGTTCAAACGTTTTAAATTAGACCTGGCGAAAGCGCTGGCTTATTTTAGCCTTAATGTTTGCATAAAGCAATAAGCACCCTCTGAATGGGCCGTGGGTCCGATGAAAAACAAGGTTTCAACGTTGCGTTTCAATTTACGTCTACATATAATATCTTGCTGTTTATAAGAGACATGGTGGGTAGATATTTTCAGACCAGGTCGCATTTGCCCTTTTCAACTTCAGCACGTGCATTATCTTTGTATTCGCAATTTAGAAGCTAATTAATATCTGTGCTACCGCAATGAGAAAAGCGACAAAATAAAAGGTACACACTAATTTTACATGATCTTAAAAGTAAAAAGTATGCAAAGACCAGGAACTGAAACAATCAAAATCCAAATCCAGCCCTCAAACCATAGTTGGAAACAACTAAGATTACAAATAATCAAGATACAGAGAACATATGGCCAACCGAGTGAGCAGCTTGTTCCCAAAAGGTGGCCACTCAGCAACCCAAACCGAACCAAAAATAATAAGAACATACATAAGGTAAAACATCACAGAAACTCTGACTCCAAAAACAGGCAACAAAGAACCACAACAGAACTACCGCCTTGGAACGGTCAGTAATGAATTACTGGGGGGCTTAAATCGATTTTACAGGCCCAACCTCACCCTCAGTTTCTGAAGTGGTACAAAACATTTAGTTGGTTGTTCGGTTCGCATGATAACCCTCTAACTCGTCAATGAATCATCACGGTAAACACATAAATCAAATTTCAACACCATGAAGAAGCAAAGACGAGGACTCAACAGATACAACGGGCCGTCTGACAGGTGGAGATCCCTGTCCTGCCAAACAACCCCACTGGAAATCTGAAGCAAAAGAAGGTCACCAGTTGAGCCCCGGTGGACCAAGCAACAGACAAAAAGGCTCCGGTCCCAACCAACTAAAATATATAGCTTTAGGTCGGGGCCATCATAGAGTCTGACGACCGATCCCCCGGTGTGCAATTAAAGAGTGCAGCAAAGCTATCAACCGTGATTGGGTTAATCACTAAGCATGCAGACTGTCGCATAACATTTAAATTATAGCCAATACGTTTGTGACGTATTATTATTTTTCGGAATTGATCAGAAAAATCAGTCCTACCCTTAATCTTTTTGAATTTGTATACTAAGTCACCATAAAATTCTGGTTCCGATAGGCTTTGGTGTAAAAGAAATTTTAATCCGACATCAAATTTTGAAACCAATTCATGGTGTCTGCGATAGAATTTAGAAAAAGCCTTTCTAAGCTTATGATACCGATAGCCCTGTTGAAGAAGTTTAGCAGTTAAACATTTATTACGAGCATTAAAGTCATCTACATGACTACACACTCTAGCAAATCTTATAAGTTGAGAAATATACACTCCATAAGAGGGACGACGTGGAACGTCACCATCCAAAAATGGAAAATTAACTATATCAAAGTCAAAGTCATCACGTTTATCATAAATTTTAGAAGATACAAAACCGTTAGAAATAGATAGATGTAAATACAAAAAGGGGGCCTCGGTATCTGAAGCATTAGCTTTATTCAATTTAAGTTCAGGTGGGTAAATTTGGTTAACCATGCTTTCAAAATAAGGATTATCAATATTCAGAAGATCGTCTAAATATCTAGAGGTTGAGTTAAATGCCTCTATGATATCAGCTTGATTATCAACAGAAAGAGAAGTCATGAAATCTCTTTCATAACAAAATAAAAACAAATCGGCCACAAGAGGAGCACAATTTGTACCCATCGGAATACCAACAATTTGTCTGTATAACTTATTACCAAATCTGATGTAAATATTATCTAAGAGATATGATAAGGCGTCACATACATTCTGACATGACCAAAGACTATATCCTCTATATATTTTACGGTCAGTAGAAGTGAAAAACGCTTTCTTATCGTTACAGGCAATATAAAGGGTATCTTCATTTTTGGAGAACTTTTTGAAGGCCCTCTCAATCAAATCAACAAGTTTTTCCTTTATTAAATTATGGGGTAATGTGGTATAAAGAGTAGAAAAATCATAAGTGGACAAACTAGTCGCACGGAACCCTCTTGACTTCAGTTTACTAAGTACCTCACCAGAATTTTTTATAGACCAAAACATATTTTTCCCTGACCTCTCATACACTGTCTCATAGTACCAAATGACACGAGATTTCACAGTAGTGAGGCAAGAAGTTAATAATTTAGATAATTCTGTAGTAGTACAAGAGCTAGAGTTGGCAATGAATCTAGCTTTATACGGTTTTTTATGAAGCTTAGGTAACCAATACATCGTAGGAAGTTTGTCTTGGCGTTCCTTAACGTTAACAGCAAACTTTAAAGGCAAATTATTTGAGTGGCTATTAACGACAGTCTTCTCATCTGTAAAAGTCTCTTCGTAAGCCGTGGTGCCGTTAAGTTCCTGCTTCAAAGTGTTAATATAGTGCATCCGACAAACAACAACAATGTTGTTTGCGGCTTTGTCAGCATTTATAATTGGAGTCGAGACTGATCAAGTGAGGCAGTCATCAATTCACGTTGCAAAGTCTGTTGCGTAGCATCATAACATCACTTGGTTTGTGAAGTGACGTAATTTCAACCGAACTAGATACAAGTTTTTTAAACTGAAAATATCCTTATTATAAAATAATGAGGCCGCAACACGACAAAACCAACAAAGTGGAATATGCGCCATAGCTGAGGGACCAAGCTACCTCCATGCCGACTGCGAAGATTCTGATTAGACTGAGTGGCGGCTAAAGCTGATCTGAGTCTTTGCTGAGTGCACATAGTTGGTTTTGTCGTGTGGATTAATTAATTTGATATGTAATGAGGCACGAACATATATTCCCCATTCTCGGGAAAAAAAACGCGCCATTATTAATTAACAGTAAGAATTAAAAAAGAGAGAGGGAGATAACTAATAAAAGGAAACGTTTTGCGACATAAAGCCCGATTTTAAATTGTGCATTCCTTTGTTTTATTAATGGACGTTTTCTTTGCAGCGAGCATAAAATTTAATGTGCTAATTAACATTTGTCTGTTGTCAAGGTGTTTTACTTGTCATTATATCTCTGCATTAGCTGATAATGCATCAAATCAAGAAAGTAATATACTAGCAATTTTGAATGCATTCAGTTAATTACTCTTCACTTGTTTCTATAAATAAGGTATGTGAAGTTAGTTTCAGATTTTAGTTTCTGTTTGTTTTTGTGATATCTGGCCCCCCAATTTATTAGGTCAACTAACATGTCTTTGCTAAAGTTACACGGCAAAATCTGGCCCACTTTGTTGGTTTTTATCGTGTTGCACTTCAAATACTTTCATCAGATAACTAAGTGTTACAGCATGTCATTAGACACGCACTGCAACCCTCGATTTGTAATTTCTACCTTGCATTTAAACGCTATTGTAGATAAGCAACTTCATGCAAAATGTTGCCTCATTCATGTAATCTAAGTTGTTCAAAGGTTCTACTTAGACTTCGCGAAAACGCAGGCTGATTTTAGCTTTTATTTTTGCATAATGCCATAGGCACCCATTCTATGAATCATGGGTCCGATGAAAATCAGTGTTTCAAGATTGCGCGTCATTATACATCTAAATATAAGAGCTGGCTGTTTTTTAAGAGACATTATGTTTTGATATTTTCAGACCAAATCGCGTTTCCCCTGGCCAGCTTCAGCACTTGCATGATCTTTGCATTCGCAATTTAGAAACTGCTTAATATCTGCGCTACCGCAATGAGTAAAGCAACGAAATAAAATGTACGCAAACATATTACATTACTTTAAAGCATTATGTATTGTTTTATTACATGGAGGATCTTATATGAGTGCTCATGTATTATTGAATTTATTAAACGAGTTGGGGAAAAGATAAGATGCAAGGCTTTGCCGAGCATCTTATCGTTTTCGCCAACGAGTTTAATAATACAGGAACGCGAATGCAAGATTCTATTTATCATATGACACTAAAATCGCATATTATTAGCAAATTTTGCATTAAAACATCACGATTTCGCCATTAGAAAAAACGCGACGTTTTATGGATGTCAACGCATAAAGTTACGACGTTATCTGCATATTTAATCTACTAGTGGATTATCGTTTTTAATGCATGGCTTTATTACACTCTCAGATGCGACGTCATATGATAAAAATCATATAATTGGAGTCGAGACTGATCAAGGAAGGAAGTAATCAATTCATGATGCATAATCTGTGACAAAACATCATAACATGGAGCTAAGCGACACTGAAGAAGTTAAATGCAGAAACGCGCGACTGTCGCACTAAATTTGCTATGGATACAATTATATTGTTTTGTGGAGCAATGTTAATTCAACAGAACTTGATAAGTTAATTAAACTGATAGATCTTTCAATTTTAAATATCCTTATTATAAAATAATAAAGCCGCAACCAGCGACGAAACGAACAAAGTGGCATATGCGCCCTCCGAAGACTCAGATCCGCCAGGGCATCTGCGAGGTCTGATCAGAATTTTCTCTGTGCGGTAAAGGGAAGGCTAAGGGACCAAGCTACCTCCATGCCGACAGCGAAGATTCTAATTAGACTATATGGATGCTCAAGCTGATCTGAGTCTTTGCTGAGTGCACATTGTTGGTTGTGTCGTGTGGCCAAATTATTTTGATATGTATTGAGGCACGAACATACATGTATAGTCCCCATTCTCGGGAAAAACGCGCCTTTATTTATTAATAGTAAGAACTAAAAAAAGAAAGACATAACTATAAAAAGAAACAGTTTTGTAACATAAAGCCTGATTTTAAATTGTGCATTCCTTTGTTTTATTAATTAGCGTATTCTTTGCAGGGAGCATAAAATTTAATGTGCTATTAACATTTGTCTGTTGCCAAGGTGACAACGGAAATACAGTTCCGTTGTTGTGTGTTTTAGTTGTCGTTATATCTCTGCATTAGCTGATAATGCATCAACTTCACCATAGGCACGTGGACGTTGGATTCACGGCACACAATAGTGCTCTTAGAAAGTTTGGCAAAAGCGTATTCAGACAGCCAACTCTAGTTAGAATACATATGAAGAAAATTCGAGAACCACAGTTAATTATAATACGGAATAAATTTACCCGCGAAATCGTCGATCTGGAGGTAAGTCTGAAACATTGGAGTTGATTTTATAAAAATGAAATGAGAAATGTATATACATATCGTATTTCTCCAGTTATAAGCCGGAGGGTTTTCCCTTCCAATGCAATGCCACAAAATCAAGATCTGTCTGATCTAGATTTCTGTTTTGAATTGTATTTGAGGAGAAGAATCCATTAATAGCTGAATTACCCAAGAGTGATTTACATATTTGTTAAAGCGTGTGCACTTAAGTCGATAAATTCTGGGAAATACGCAACAACTACTATTAGAGAACCAAATTGTGATCTGTAATCTGTAAAATGTTTGCAAATGCTAACGAGAAGCTATGAGCTCGTTGAAACGAATAATGTAATTTGATAAAATGGCATTGTCATACACCAGACTGACAAAATACATGACACGTGAAAAAGGTTTACTAACCGGAATTCGTTCTATATAGATTGACAACATTAATGTTACGCATATAATGAGTCTGTTATATCTTTCATAAATACACTAGATACAAACACAGCGTTAGTCGTAACGTACGCCTGTAACTTGCTTGTAGTTAGAATCTGTAAATCAGAACCTGTTGGCCAAAAAAACAACAACAAAAAACAACAACAGACAGTAGTGATAGAATATGGAAACTATAGTTGAAGAAAAAAAAGCTTCTTATGGATCTATATCCATATTTGCAATGAAACGGTAGATATAAAAATGGAAGAGATGCTTTATCTGCGAACATACACGTTCGCCTTTCCTTTGAGAGTTCACCCCTGTTAAGCTGGTAGACATAACTGAAATGGCTTATGTGCTTCATCTGTGAGTAAACCCGTTCGCTCTTTTAACGGAGTTTACCCCTATTGAGTTGTATAGACATAATTAAATATTACAATCTACAATCCATCATGAGTGTCCATGTAGGATAGGGAAATCTCACCTGAGGGGTCGTAATTTCAACCAGGGACGAGGCTTGCCGAGTCCTTGGTTGAAATTCCAATACCGAGGGTGCGATTTCCCTATCCTACATGGACTGGCTCATGATGGATTATTTTCTCCCACTGTTAGCGGATTTTAAACTTCAAGTCGGATTAGGCTTCAGAACATGAAAATTTTAACTTTTTAACCAGTGATCTATCGTACATTTTGAGCAGCCCGGTGTGTTTATCGGGTCCTTAAATGGGTGTAAACATAGTTTGCACCTTCAAAGCAGACGGGGAACATGATATATGGACTATTTTATCTTCCAGAGGGCGAAAACAAAATGTAACTTAGCCTCTCACGTCACGCGCGTCAAGTGTGCTAGCGACGTTTTATGACCGATTTTAGTGACGTCATTAAAATTGAGGGACGTCACAAAACTATGATCTCTGCTATCAAACATCATCTGACGTGCTTGCGTGTCCATTTTGTTCATTTAAAATTAAAATATTAGTCAAAACTTGAAAACGTTGGTTGCTTATATAAGAAAGATGTTGCCTGGTGTAAGATAGAAGTTTCTTATATGAGCTGAGGGCGTTTCTTATATGAGCTGAGGGCCTATCTTATATATGCAAAGGTGGGAGAAAATGGCAGAGGTGTTTCATCTGCCAGAGTACACTTTCGACTTTCCTTTACGAGTTAACCACCATTGGGACGGAATGCAAAATAGACAGGTGCTGAGTTGTTTCATTTTTGTTCGCTTCTCCTTTAACATTTACAAACTAGTATTTGTTAGCCTCTCTTGTGAGAGGAACCTTCTCCCCACCCCCGTTTTGGGACGGTAGAGTTGCCTGAAAATAGCAAGGGTGCTTTTTTGAAAGTTTGCCCGTTTTTCTTACGCTCAGAATTTTTCCCTGCTGAGAAAGTCGGTAACATTGAAAATGGCAGTGTTGACCGTCCCAAGGCGGTCCTTTCGTTGCGGTTGCATTTGTTTTATGTTCGGTGCAGTTTAATTTATTGTGTGCTCATTTTAACCTTTCTATAACAAAAATAGAAAATAGGTAAAAATAATTGTTAAATGTTTTTCGTATAATTTGCTTAGTCTGTTGTAACCCTTCTGTTGGTCTAAATTATTTAGTTCAATAAAGATAGCTGAGTTGCCACCTATTTGGGAAAGAGCTGCTGACTCGGCTTATCACTTGTAATTTATTGTTTGTTGGGATGTCTTTGTCAATCTTTCCCTTTAATGTTGGGGATAGGGTTTGGGATCTGATTCAGTCAGTTCCTGAAGTGTAGTTACTCTTTAAATTTGAGTCACCCGGAAGTGTATCTTTTTGATAAAATGATAAAAATGACACAGTTGCGTCCTCTGGAAATGTCGCTTAAGAATAGTCTGATTTTGGTCTACACTGTTTAATTACAACCTGGTTGTTCTTGTTTTATTCTCACTACACTATTATTCTTCTGCATAGGAAGCATTATATCTGATTTGATTTATGTACCTTAAGCTTTCGCTATGGAATTCATGAATTAAGCACGCGCTATTGCGCAATACGTCGGAGTTGTCCTATTGTTTGAAATTTGCAAATAGTCTAGCTACAATTCCAAATTAAATCAAATGTATAATGAGCAGCTGTTGTTGAATTTATGCTGAGTGTCCCACAAAAGGAATATTAGCAAACACTGCCTACCAGATCCAACGCCGCAACACGCGGCGTCCGATAAGGTCTACGCTTTTTGCAAAAAAAAATCTTTATTTTTCCTTAGAATGAAAATGATAAAAAATAATTTAAGCCAGACTCTCCTTAATTAAAAATGAACTCATCTTTTATTCTTATTTATAAGAACAGAATAGCCGTCAGGAATAAATGTAACAGTGCACCAGAATTTCATAGTCGCATAGGCCTAAAACCTATTGTATTAGTTTTTTCTCACGTCTGGCGACTGACAATTCTGGTTGAGGACATTCAACAGATAGCAAAGTGCTAATGAACAAGTTCGTCCTTGATTTCCTGCTTGTGCACAAAACTAGTTGATTGTATCACGTGGATGTTGTTTGGACTTAAAACAAAATTCAATACTAAATTTTGTGATAAAATGCTGCTGTTATTCCATTAAATCTTCTCATTTTTATTTTAAACAACAGACTCATTGTATGTTCGGTGAATTTCCAGAGATTAACATACATTATAAAATCTATATAATTGAATCAAACTATTTATTATGGTTTATTATCAGATGAGGCTGTGGATAATATAAAAAATGAGCCGCGACACGAGAAAACCAACAGAGTGGTTGTTCTCCGCCGCAGATTCAGATCAGCCTAGACATCCACCCAATCTAATCAGAGTCTTTCCTGAGCGCTTAAAGGGTAGCTAAGGGCCTAGGCTACATCCATGCGGACAGCGAAGAATCTGATCAGACTGGGCGGATGCCAAGGCTGATCTGAGACTGCACCGGACGCGAGACCACATTTTTGGTTTTCTCGTGTCGCGGCTCAAATGTCATTTTTTGTGATGCCAGTAGAGAAAGCGCTACGTGTGACAATGTTATTGTAATGCAGCAGCCGCAAACTGTGTACCTTACTCGTATACTCGGTTTATAGGTTTATTTGACACCTTTTAGTTTACATACACAGAGGTGTCAGGTGCTTATTAACAGACTGGAATATAGAAAGTGTATTGGATTACTTCAGATGATTTAAATGGATTCTGGCATATTAAGAATTACATGTATGATGTGAATCATATTTCTCTGTTATTTGAATAGCCTCTAGTTTTCATTAACCATTTAAAATATAGAGGGTCTTACACTCGTGGTCATTTCATGTGAAATTTATGAAACGAGCCTTTGGCGAGTTTCATAAATTTCATATGAAATGACCACGAGTGTAAGATTCTGTTTATTATATGACCTTTTAAAATGGAATTCTAACGCCTTCAAGCTGAACATTATTTCAATAAGAAAACGCATTGATGAAAAAGACGTTTTCAATGACGTTACGTATTGAGATGGTCCTCACAAGCCATGGGCTTTCGATCAAATCTGTATCTATTGTCTCTGTACCTTAGTTGAAATTTTGATGAATAAAATATTGTTTAAACCAATGACGTTACGTATACGCGCCAAAGTGGAATTACACGTGTGGTCATACGATGTTTATGACACAACTTTGTCCACTGAATAATAGTGACGTCATTTGATAAAAGGTAAATGACCACACTTTCAGGAGAAGTCATTCTATCTTTTTCATTTTACCTCTCTTCTCAATATAGGTCAAGTCCTCACGAAACAAACATTGTCCGCTAAAAGCAAATTCATTCTTTTAAGAGAAGACCCTATTGTGAAAGCGCTTCATTGTGGCAGAAATCTAAACGATGTATATTAACACGTGCATAGTTTTCCGTCATTTTTTTTGAAAAAAAACGGAAACATTTTTGTGACCTGCTTGGCTTTTTAGGACAATAAAGCCATTCCAGAATATTATATTATTTTCTTTAAGGCTTTATCAACCTTTAAAGAAGGACACAAAATTTAAATGGCAGAGCTAAGTATTCTTAAATTTGTACCTATTTACCATATAGAAATCATGTAAGACACATTTTAATAGAGACAAGCCCATTTTGGTTATCATCATTGATGGTTATTTGCCAATTTGAAAGTATTTATACGTCTACTTGTGGAAGTGTTTATACCTTTACTTGCCAAGGTGTTAATACGTCTAGTGATAATGCATCAGCTTCATCAGAAACACGCCGATGTCGGATTTGCAGCTCATAATGTAGCTTTAAGAAAGTTTGTGAAGACCGTTTCCAGACAACCAACTTTAGTTGGAATGCGTATGAAGAAGATACGAGATCCACAATTATTTATTATCAGGAATAAATTCACAAAACAAATTGTCAATCTAGAGGTAAGTTCCTATTTTTCTTATTCTGAGTTGGGTATACACAACATATGTATGTATCATAAATTACAAACATATATATCGCCCTGATAACAGAATCATTATTGTCTATAATACATACTTTATCCTAACTCCAAAAACCCTTCCTAACGTTTCGATGAAACGTTAGGAAGGGTTGTTGTATTCATGATAACTATTCTATATCAGTTTGGATAATTTTTTGCGGATGTAGATACACTCGATATGACGATAAGAGTAACCCAGAAATCATATTTCATCGCTTGAATAAAAAATCACTCGTTTTATTGAAATCTTAATATTTGCCTTGGAGGAAAACGGCTGCTTTAGTAAGATTCATTTTCTGTAAATTTAGAAGCCAATTTTTGACGAAGTGGTTAAACAAGTACGTTTTGGAGGAGCCTCAATTATACTACTCTTAAAACTACTCTTAAAAAAGTCAAAGAGAAAAAAAGAGATTGTCATATAGCATGCTCATATATGATGTTTATTCTGATAGCACAAACAGCAAAGTAGTTCACTGAGGCACTCGATCGAGCAGATTGGAGGGAGGGGGAGTGGGCAGGATGAACTGGAATTCCTTCAATTTCTTTTATTTTCATTAATTTCCTTTTGGGCATAAAATCTCAACGCATGCCTATATGATAAAATTGATGTTTCTGTGCTAAGTAAATCAAGTATAGAATAAAAGCGAGTGATGAGAAGTTGAAGAAAAGAAAATATTCCGAACGAACTCTTGGGCATGGCACCATTTTTTTATTATTTATAATTTTATTTTATTTTATCTTATTTTTGACTAGTTATTAACACAAACTCACAGTACATCTGACAGAGGTCTTTTCATGCTTCTGTAACTTCAGCCAACGTGTTGTCGATGAGAGAAAGCCCGAAGACGGAACAATAGTATCACAAGATTGATGATTTAACGAACTTGACAGATATAGAGGATCTTACATGAGTGCTCATGTATTATTGAATTTATTAAACGAGTTGGGGAAAAAGACAAGATGCGAGGCTTTGCCGAGCATCTTATCGGTTTTCCCCAATGAGTTTAATAAATTCAATAATACAGGAGCACGAATGCAAGATTTTTTTTATCATATAGCACTAAATCGCATTTTATTAGCAAAATTTGCACTAAAACGTCGCGATCTTGCCATTAGAAAACGCGACGTTTTAATGGACGCCAACGTATAACGTTACTATGTAATTTGCATATTTAATCCACTAGTGGATTATCGTTTTTAATGCATGGCTTTATTACACTCTTAGATGCGACACCATATGATAAATTAGCGTTACTTTACTATTGCTGGCGTCCTCTCCGGTTACTAGTAGCATTCATTGGGAGTTCCCGCTATCTATTGGATTATTAAATCATAATCTGATTCAATGGCCTTGACTTTAAAGCTTTAGAAACTATTTTGTTTGTACCTTTTGATAACATGCTTTCCGTGTACGTTTTATAAATCAGGAAAATGAAAATATGATATTTAGGACTTTGTTCGTGAGCTCATGTACCTGAGTGCTCGTTTGCAAAGTGCATTTTGGTCTTTGTGGTCCTTATTTGTTGGTTGTGAATGGCCATTCGCATTCTAAAGTAGCTTTCCGTTTTCCCTATAAATTCCACACCCTCTCTATTTTAATAATAACATCTTATTCCGTATGGTTTATTATTGTTTTTAATTAAATGGTACTTCACATTAGTAAAAATAATATTTCTTCATCCGCGGTATGGCCCAACTTCTTACTTATGAATGTTTTCTTTGCTCTTAAAGGATCTAAACTTTTATCATTATTTACAGCTATTGTTTGGTAAGATTTAGAAAATCTGATGATAAGCTCTAACATCTTTAAGCGGTTAATTCCTTGGGTTAAATATATTCACCTGACTTCTTGTTTTATTAATATTTGATGTGAAGTTGCTGGAGATTCTTGTAGTACAATGCTAGTGTAGAATGATCTGTTAGTTTTGTTACCTTTAATTAATTGTGGAGCAAACTCCAATATGTGGAGGTTATTTGGAGTAAGTATAATTTGAACGGCCAAACTTTGCATAACTGCCTTAGTTGTACCTATTTTTAGCAGTATACTTTGGTCAAATTAATGACAGTAAAAGTACTTATGTTATTGTGTGTTCTGCATAGTTTAGTTTAAAATAAACTGTAGAATGCGAGATCGATATCTAGCCACAATTGAAAAATGAAACGCTCGCCTACTAGCAATTTGTGTGTGTGTGTGTGTGTGTGTGTGTGTGTGTGTGTGTGTGATAAAAGACGAAAAACAATTGTCAATTTATCCAATACCGACAAACATATGAGTTCAAAAGCAAATCAGGTATATACAGTCAGACATAAGATAAGCATCACCCCAGGTAGTTGAAAGTTAATTTTCATATTCGACAAATCGGCATATTGGATATGAATTAAATAAAATTTCATATATTTAGTTCTTTGGATAGTGAGGAATATTAGACAGAAGATTGATTCAAAAAGTATAGATATTCCTGTGTTAACATTACTTGAAACATACCTCCTTATGGCGCAACTTATTCAGGTGATGCTTAAATTATGTCTGACTGAATATATAAAGGTTTGCATTATCAGTATACGTCAAACAATATTTATTTCAGTATTTCTCGAAGAACCATTTGTCTTAAAGAGTGCAGTTTTATATAATGATTGTAAACCGGCATTGTGTTTGTCTTGATATAAATTTGTATGAAAACAACTTAATTTGTCATTCATTTGATATAGGTGTGCTACGCGCATTTGTAGATTAAATCTGTTTGGTTCCTTCAGTCGAATATATATTACAGGGATCATAAAATTTGTTTCATGCATTAACTTTTTGCGCAAGGAGGAGCTCTTCAGGCGCCAATCGCCTGTGTTACTATAATGTCAGGTTAAGGTTGGCGCCTTCACAAAGTCTGAGGCCCAACCTACCGTCATGCAATGGAAGAGGTAAGCAAAGCTGTTAACCTTGATTTGGTAAGCCACTAAGCATGAAGATTTTTGCAAAACATCTATATTATATCCACCCTTGTTATATCGAACTATTATCTTCTTAAAATAATAAGAAAACTCATTTTCACCAATTATTACTTTATTTATTTGTTTGTTTCCCCTATCAATACAAAACGGTGGCAACGTAGATGTTTTACATTAAAAATGAACTTTTAATCTTGCACATATCTATTACGGTATACTGTCAGATTAGTCAACGATTGTCATATTCATTCTTGATTCTCCTCTGAACGCGTACGGGGAATCTCCTCTTCAAGAAAATAATTTGTTCGTGTGAGCGCAAATACTTCTTTTTAGGACCTACTTTTGAAATGTCTCATTATCCAAAGCACGAACAGGAAGTTAAAAACCTTGTCAGTCTCGGTAAATATGGTGGAAAAAGAGGTGTATCCACACAGTAAAGAAAAGCAAGTTTTTTTTTAACTTTATCATATAGATTATTACTATTCTGAAATGATTTACATGTTTGCTAATCCGCATGAGAGCTCCAGTGTTCCGTATTAATGAAGTTTTGAAATTTATTGCACCGTGTTGAACAGATTAAGTGAGCCGCGACACGACAAAACCAACAATGTGGTTGTGCGCCCAGCGCAGACTCAGATCAGCCTGGGCATCCGCCCAGTCTGATCAGAGTCTTCGCTGTCCGCACGAAGGTAGCTTAGACCCTTAGCTACCCTTTAAGCGCTCAGGAAAGACTCTACCCAAACTAGGCTGATGTCCAGGCTGATCTGAGTCTACGATGGGCGCACAACCACTTTGTTGGTTTTCTCATGTCGCGGCTCAAGTTTCCAAGTTAATTGTGTTTCCTGAGCTTAACTTTATGGCTCTACTTGAATACTTCTGTTTAAGGGCGCGTGTGAAATTTCATCAATGGACTAGTAGAAGGGTTTGAACTTGCTGAAAACATGTTCCAGATCATGATGACGCTCCCTAAAAAAAGTCATGAATATTGAAAAATGAAGAAGTGTGTTTCTTCAGCCGATGCTCTGAGCGTAAATCATGTTTCCATAAAAATGCATCGAAGAAGAAATACCGACAACGAAGCTGATTTGAGCCGCGACACGAGAAAGCCAACAATGTGGTTGTGCGCCTAGCGCAAACTCAGACTAGACTGGACGTCCGCCCAGTCAGTTCAGACTCTTCGCCTAGCGCTGAAAGGGTAGCTAAGGGTCTAAGCTACCTCCATGCGGACAGCGAAGACTCTGATCAGACTGGGCGGATGTCCAGGCTGATTTTAGTGTGCGCTGGGCGCACAACCAGATTGTTGGTTTTGTCGTGTCGCGGCTCATTGAAGTATTTACATCATAATAGAGTACAAAGTCTAGTCCTGTTATCTTAGTTTTGACTGCTGAGATGCAACATTTGATAAGGCCTCACAGCCGGCTGAAAACATTGTTACAATGTAGCATTAATGTAGATTTAACTTCATAATTTTACTTCACACTCGTTTAACCTCATGACCTTAAACCAATGTTAATACAACGTGGATTTGAACCCAGTAGGTAATAAAATATTATTGCATAATTATCGGTTCCAAGCACTATTAACAGGCAGCTTTTCCCGAACAAAAATCATGCATTAACAAAGCGATTTACGGGCTATACTGATCGTCTTTTCATATTCAAGGTATGCAAGCTGCAGGTCAATACTCCGTCAGTACAGAAACAAGCGGCACGTTTGCAGTCGTAGTTATCGATAAAAGACTTCTATGCAAGAGTATATAGATTCGGGTGTGGTAAAAATAGAAGAGCGGGCGACATTGAGTGAGAAATAAAGTGAAATTGAATTGTCTTGTGAGCTGCTGCAAAAGGTTGGACAAAATTCTTGATAGATGATCATGGCCTTAAACGAGAATTTTTTTTTTTTTTTTTTTTTTTTTTTTAAATGCATAGAGCATGTAAAAATCGGCAAGGTAATGGCTTTGAGGCCGAAAACAGTGCTTATATATATATATATATATATATATATATATAGAAAAATCAACAAGTCCGATTTAGCCAAATAAATATAATTTCAAACAACTTCTACCGCGGTTTCACTGCATGTACAGATTTTCAAGAAGACATCTTTAATTACTTAGCAACATGACGTAACGTCTTAAATGACGTTTCCGTTTCCGCTTAGAATAAGTTACGTTTCCTGCTTATGAATACGTTGACGGCACCCTTTATAATCAACTTGCCCTGTTTAATTTTGGTTTTAAGGATTGAATAAAATATTTTTCCTTTGCCCGTCGTAAAGTGATGCTTTCCGTATACAATTTATAAAACGGATAGATAAAATATTTCGGGCTCATTGTGTTAGAACAATTGTCTATGTGCTCGCTTACCTTGAGCATTCTTGTGCGAGGGTCCCGAATTTGTTGGTTGTGCACGGTGACCCTCTTTCTCAGGAGATTGCCTGTTTCTCCGATATATTCCTCCCCGCAGCCTCTGCATTTCATTACATAGATTACATTTTTAACGTTGCATGACATATTTTCGCGGACTTTAAAATTTACACCGCAATTGAATGTTATTGAATTACCTTCTAATAGATGAATGCAGAGGCCGCAGTTCGGTTTATGGCATTTTTTCACTGAATGCTCATCATTGGACGTAAATTTTGCTTTAGTAAGTAAACGTTTTAAATTATATGGTTGTCGTTTACTTTTTAAAAGCTTATTTTTTGACAAAATGTCTCTCATTTTACCATCTTGTTCCAAAATTGGTAAATTGTTGGTAATAATATTAAACATTTCTGGGTCATTGGGGTTGTACGTTGATACGTAAGGAATTATGCTATTGTCTTGTCTCGCCTTTACTGTCCTCAGTAAGTTTTTATCTAGTGCCATTGCCCTATTAAAGCCGAAGTCAATTGTTGGTTGAGGGTATTTTTGTTTAATTAGGAAAGATTTTAATTCTTGCATACGAATTTGTAAGGTTTGTTCATTTGATACTATTGTTCTTAATCGGCGTGCTAAATTGAAAGGGATATTAATTTTAGTATGTCTAGGGTGGCACGAGTAGAAAAGTAAGTATTGTTTGCTGTCTGTTTCTTTATAGTAGATATCTGTTTCTATTTTCCCTTTTTGATTTTTTACAAGAACGTCTAAGAAGGGTTGTTCTACATTGCTAAATTCCATTGTGAAATTGATATCTTTATGTAGTTTATTTAAGATATCATGCAATACTTCTAGATCCTTATTTGATTTTATCCATGGCATGAAACAGTCATCCAGATATCTCTTCCAATTTTTAATAAAATAGTTTCCGAATCCATTACCAAATTGTACTTTGACTTCTTCATATAAGTTTTCCTCTAGGTAGCCTATAGCTAGTGTAGCATAGACGGGGGCAAACTTTGTGCCCATAGCTGTGCCTTTAATTTGTTTGTAGTAGTCATTGTCAAAGCAAAAGGTATTATATATATTTTTTTTTAAATAAGAATGTATAGTGCATGTGGGAATCGGCATAGGCTTTATTTTTATAGCACTGTGGTTGAATTTATGCAAAAATAACGATCAAGCATGGTTTTTTATTGCCTTAATATTTTGGCAAACGCTTATGCATGAAAAACCATGACGGATCCCTAAAATGCAAGTTGCTTTCATATACCTTGCGCCATGTTTTGTTACTTTTTGTTGCAGTATTGCATAATGACAAAGAGCACATTTTATTACTTGCGAATAGTTTTTTCCATTATCGTTAGAAAATTTATAATCGGGTTTCTTCTGATGCTTTGGAAGAAGCTTAGATTATACCGCATAATTAGATCTGTATTAGATTTGAAAAGCAGGCAAAATATTACGTGTCATTGCCTGTCAACTTTGTCACGTATTTTGTCTTTTATCTTTCTTCACTTTTCATAAAATGTATGATCTAGATCAACAGACTTGATATCTTATTTCTCAGTTAAATTGCAGAAACAAGAATAGATTTCTTATGAAGAGGAGTTACAACAATTAAATGCATTGCAAATACCTATTGCTAAAGAAATGTTGATAATGACTGCCTATCAAATGTGGTTTGTGTGTGCTAATTGCAAGCTGCATTATCATTCGTTATTCTTCTGTGGTGGTGGTCGGGTGATGGTGCTAGTTATAACTTTCAGTGTCGGGGCGTCCCACGTATTTGGATAAACATAGGGAAAAGGCCAACTGTGCTTGACGTAGGTGCGGGCGGGGTTGTTTGGATTTTTTCTCTCATCTGTCATTTCTCTTTTCTTTCTCTCTCTCTCTGGGAGACGGCCCGATATAGACTAAAATACTGTCTCACAGGGTCGTTTAACACAAAACAACCAATCAACCAAATTATTATTCTTTCCTCATATCAATGAAGAAATCGGGGAAAGTGCACAATTACAAAACAAAACACAAACAAGGCAAAACATCGACCAAAGAATTCAGAAAATGCAAACAAACGATAGAACGGACCAGCACATCTTTGCTAACTGACACGTCAGTCCAACACAAAGGATCTGTACACAACTACTATACAACAGCATCACAAGCCATATAAATACGAAAACGTAATTGAGGGCCGCGGCTAGACCAAATCAACAAAGGGTCATGTTTATGGGAGAATGCCCAGTCTGATCAGAGGTTTCGCTGTCTGCATGGAGGCAGCTTAGATAATTAAACAATACTTAAGCGCACAGCAAAGACTCTGATCAGATTTGGTAAATGACCAGGCTGATCTGAATATTCGCTAGGCGCACATGCCGCTTTGTTGGTTTTGTCGTGTCGCGTCACATTATCAATTATAATATGTTAGTATTTACTAGAAAAGAGCCCGCGCAAGCGCGGAAGTATTTCATGATGGTCAAGTTTATATAAAAAAAGCGAGTTTTAATTTTTCAATGTAAATGGCCTTAGGCCCAGGTGAAGATATGACCTTTACCATGAGTACTCACTAAAGCTTCATTTACCTAATTAGTTGTCTGCATCTACAAACTTTCAGGTAGCAGACTGCATTGTTTCTAAAAAAAATCAACTTTTTTCACTTTTTCCTATAGAAAAACCTAAGTGACTCAAAAGTTGACCTTGCCGTAAAACGGATCAAGGTCATCCCAGGGTCATCATTTATATAAATTTTGTTGAGCTTTTGAGTCGTTGATGCGACATGCTAAGTTTCAAGATCATAGGATTTGTGGTTCTTGGGGAGAATTGGTTGATTTGATGCTTAACGTCCACGGTAAACAGCTAAGGTCATGTCGGGACGGTCAATTAACCTAACCACACTATTCCTGGGCAGGCTTAGACCTCCTAAGCGGTTAACCAGTACTAAGTGCACATACTTTCGCCAGTAACTGACAACTGCCCTTCTTGAATCAGCGGAAGGAGAAACAAAAGTATGTGGCCGAACCGGGTTTCGAACCCAGGACCTCTGACTTATGAGTCAGGTGCCCTACCGATTGCGCTACGCGGCCCGGCGTGGTTCTGGGGGAGAAGATTTTTGAAAATTTTTACCATAATAAATGTTTGCCATCTTGGTTATGTGACCTGTCCTGGGTATTTTTTTCTGGAAAATTTGGGTCCTGGAACGTTTTGGGGGAAAATATTCAAGCCCTCTGAAGACTAAAGGCTTATTTAGCTTCGTTGAATCATCGAAATTGATTTGTCTGCTTCGCTGGAAAAAATGCCCTTTCTTACCTGGCGCATGTGTGTTAACCTTAGACATTTTTAATTTTTTTCTTTTCGAAAGTTCAGTTCAGTTTGAATTCTCCTAACGACGTTCCCCAAGTGGCTAAGCGGTACGTAACCATAGCCGCACACACTTGGCGCCGAGTGTCCGTCCAACTTTTCGAACGACCATGTGCGTTGAGCTTTATTCTTCAATGGGCGAGTTCGATTTGCTACTCGTATTGACTATCGTTCTGGAAGAAAATGGGTCGTTTCGAGTCAGGGCCGTCGGGACTATGACCATTTAGTTCTTCATCCGTTTAGACATATGAGCAAAAATACAAAAATAAATCGTTATTTATGGGGAATGACGTACGTTCATGGGTCGGATTTCTGCATTAGAACCTGCTAAATTTGGACATGCTAAGCAGCGCGCCGATATAACGACGCAGAACCGAAACGACCGGATTAATTTAAAACGTGTATACGAGTACACGATAATTTCACTCGAACGCACCCATTTTTGACATCGAAGTTTCTAGAAAAATACTTGGGAGAATTTAAAATGAAAGACGAATTTAATTCTCAAATTCTTTAAATCTACGTGAAACTAAAACACACGCTAACCGAAATTATCAATTATAGCAATATGCGAAAGAACCAGTATAGAAATTACGCTTGAAAATGCCACCAATTTTGCAGTTTATGCGTTACTTCGTTTATTTAGTATTATAGATGTTCTATGCTAAACAACAAAATAAACAGGAAGGAAAGCAAAAACAAGATCAGAATCTTTGACAAGCAACAAACGACATCTGCATCAGTGCTCTCTGCCTTTAAAAGGTCAGTAGCCCAAGAACATTGAGCCTTGTACTGGGTTATACTGGGCCCAGTTTCACAATTATTCTTAAAAGTTAAGGACCACCTTAAAGTTAAGGTTGAAAATTTCGCCCTTAGAAAATCATATTTAAATCCTATTGAAAATTGCAGTTTTTGCGTGATCCTACTGACAATTGTTATGGACATGTAATACGAAAGTAAAAAAAAAGTTTTATTTATACCTGAAAGTTTAGATCTTAACTTTAAGATCGTCCTTAAGTTAAAGGAATATTTGTGAACCTGGGCCCTGGTTTAACGCGAGCGATCTCGCCTTTTCCTCTCTAGCAGCTCTAAGCATTACAGCAATAATACGAGGAAATGAAAGAACAAAAAAAGTGCCACACAAAAAGCAAAGTTGGCACTCTTGAAGATGTGGTGGCCACAATACTTGAATTGCAAACAAGCACATCGAACAATATAAAGCACTGAGGGCTGTTATATAAGAGCAGGCCACAATCTAGAAATTACATTTTACATGATCTCAATACAAAGTTTCGGACTGCAGTATATACTTGTCGGGGATTATATACTTCTCGGGGCATATACATGGATGAAATTTGATTAGTTGTCTCTTTGAAAAAATAAAAACAGTTATACAGTTTGTCCCCGAGGATATCATCAACCCAATTAGATAGTGTTTCAGTATTGATTCTGGTTCTCGGGCATTGGGGTCACTACTTAAATACTGATTTAAATACTTAATTCATTTTGATATATATATCTGGTAAAATTTCAAAATTATTCTAAAACTAAGACTGACTTGTCATAGCGACATGAATCTTAGCGGAGTTTGGCTTCCATTCTTGTGAGTTGTTTTGGCTTTTTGCGGGTTCTTGCTGCATTGGACATCTCTTTCCTGATGCCCTTGTCTGTCGCCTTTCTCGAGACGCAAGGGTTGAGGTGGCTCGGTGGGGGACGCTTGCGCCCGCGGATTAATAGGTAGGCGTCTCTTACCTGATGTCTGCAGCTAATGTGTCCCGCGGAATGAGACAGTAAGTGTGGCTCGGAGAGGGATGCTCGTTGCCTGCCGAGACCTGCCATCATATCTTTTCTATCAATTGTTTGGGGATTAGCGACACTGAAGAAGTTAAATACAGAAACGCGCGTCTGTCGCACTAAATTAGGTATGAATACGTTATTATTATACCTAGACAATGGAAGCAGAAAACGTTCGGCAATGGAACCCCGTGTACGGTTTGAGGAATTCCAACGCTGGCTGGACGTGAAAAATCATAGACAGTAGGCAAGCAATTTACCGACTACGCAACTGAAGGTTCTACGTAACGCAGCACAGATGCTACAAAACTTTTTTTTTTTAACAAAAATTGGTCAGTGAGAACAAGAAGTATAAGCTCGATTCTATTGAGTTTGTCCACATTTTCACAGAACATTCGCCTTTGAGTAAATATTTCTGTGGACCTACATATTGTTTAAGAGAACAGAGAACTTAAAGCTCAAGTCTGGTTGTGCAGACGCAGATTGATTTAAGCCTTTGCTCTACGCACAAGCTGTTAGAAACCTATTTCACTAAACTGCTAACTGACGCAATCAAGGTGACTAACCACCACTTTGTTTTCTGCCATTTTTGTAATAGTTTTTTTTTTTTTTTTTTGGTGGGGGGGGGGGATTAACTGGCTTTTCTGTAAGAACAGCACAAATTGAAATCGGGTATATTCTTAAATGACAGAATTATCTCCTGTGGGAGCGATTGTTTTCTTTAAGAATTGATCCACACTGGAAAGACCTGAAATTTGAAGAGAAACTTTTCTGAAGGTGTATTTATTCGTCATATGCAGAGATGCGTCTCTCTACCTTTAGCCATTTATGCCTATGTCCCTTAGATAGAACAATGGCAAATAGTGCAGACCAAGTTCAGACGCCGCAAAACGCAGCGTCTGACCAGGGGCTACAATATTTGAATAGAATGAAGGGGTAACTTTCTTTCTAAAATAAAAGGCAAACGGTAAATATACACTAAACCAGAAATCCTGGAATTGGCAAATCGATTAATCCCTCTGAAATGATAGGCTAGCCCATTGGTCATAAATGGGTTAAACAGAAAGAAATCATAATGATTGTTCCCGATTAACAACAATCTGCAAGGTCTTTTCTATAAACTACATTTACGTATTGCCTGGCACGCAAGATGGGCATTAATGATTAGAGGTAATATTCCGCTCGATTAGAAACGTGATATGACTGTTGATGACATTTTAGTTCTTAGAATATCTTCAGCATATCCGTTTAGATGGTTTTTAATCCAAAACCTAATATGGCTTTCCATGTTATTCAAAAGAAGTACTTAGTTCTTTGATTGCCATTATGGAGCCAACCGATAAAACAACAGAGCGTAATAAACGTCGTAAACATTGTCAGAACAAAGTCTTTCATATTTCTTATGATTTGTTGTTATCAGATGTAAAGTAGGTCAGCTTCGATTTCGAGATTATATCGAATTAAATTTGAATTGTGCAAAACCTTACTATAAACCTGTCACAAAGAACTTAAAAGATATTCAACTCTGTAATACTGATTATGATATGAATATTTGCCATAACAAAATGAAACATAAACATTTAAAACGATATTCCATCGAAACAAATTTCTGCAAAAGCATGGGAAAGGAACTGTTACGGTCATACGTTGTAGTCGTCGTGTATTCATTGTACCAAAATTTTCCGTAATTCTTGCGACGACTCATTGATGCATTAAAGTAAGTGGGTAAAGCTACAACGTTTGTTTCGCCATTTCTTAAAAGAAAACTCCTTTTGGTGAGCATTTTCCTTACTTTCAGCGTTGAGCGCTTTTGAAAAGGGCGTCAAAAATTGCAGAGTTGCTTCCTCTGGAAGCGTTTTCATTTACTAAACAACCGCTACACGAGTTGACTATCAGCCTGATTTTTTTTACTGCAGAAATGTTATAATGGCCAAAATGCAGCTGACTACAACTAATGGGTTGTACTCTATGGTAACACCGATTTTTAAAATGTATTTCTTGGTTTTCTAATAACAATATGTTTTGTATGAATTGCAAGGAAAACTAAATACGGCATTTCATTTATGCACAGAAGTACGGTGGTTGTTTTTTGCCATTTCGTCTTTTTCCTCTTTACCAGAGACGCCATGCAAAAGACGTAAAGACGCCGTACGAAGAGAAGAAAAGACGAAAAAAAATGTTATGAAAAAGACGACAAAATCAAAGGTTTAAATGGCGTCTTTTTGCGTAGCGGTTTTTCGTCTTTTCGCGTGGCAGGTTTCGTCTTTTCGTCATTTAGCATGGCGTTATTTCGGCTTTTCGCATGGCGTTTTCCGTCTTTTCGTCTTTTCACCTGGCGTCATTTCGTCTTTTCGCGTTGCGTCTGCGGCGAAAAGACAAAATGGCACAAAACCAGCCACCATACAGAAGTATTAATCAAAGCATCGAGTTCGATGAAATGATGCTGATACGAATTGTTTCACGTATCAAGACTGATAATTCGCTGCTTCATATGTGTGTGTCTGCAGGAAAAAATCGAAATTAATCTTATCACGAAAATACGGCGTCTTCTTTTTACATGTGTGCACAAGTACAAGTTTCTTACCGTATACTATATCAGTGTCATCTTAATCTGGTTAAACATAGTATTGGAGACATTGACTGAGTGCTGCTCTTATATGTACTTGGATTCTTTAAAATTTGACACGTTATATCAGCATCTGTCTTATAAAGGAATATAAGTTTGTGAGCTCTGTCACAAGAAACGGGTCCGCCATTTATTTCAACCATCTGCGCAGTCTGATCAGAGTACTTGCTGTTGGGCATAAAAACACACCAGAACCTTTAACTTTACATGTGAACAGTAAAACACTCAGTAACACTACTCTAGGTTTGCTTAGATTCTGTTTCCACAAGCGTTATGACTAATTCATATGTTGCATCCCATATTGCCGTAATTTCAGTGCAGTTCAATTCTCCTAACGACGTTCCCCAATTGGCTCAGCGGTACGTAACCAGAGTTGCACACACTTGGCGCCGTGTGTCCGTCCAAGATCTTGCCGTAAAAATTGAAAGGACATTTTTATTAAATGACGGTTTTTATTTCAAATGTTACAAGTTTGAGAAATTTAACTACAAACTAGTGAAAATAAAAAAAATGACTGTAAAAGGATGAGAGGGTGTATGTGGTAAAAAGAAAAGACGATGTCAAAAGCTTAATTTATATATTTATTTGTTTATTTACTTTATCATTATAAATGGTTTTCTTATTTTATTTGTCTTTTACAAATACGAAACACTTTGTTGGCGATACTCATTTTTAAAACATAATGTTATTTCTGCGTTTGTTTGTAACGTGTTTATCATTTTATGACCAGAATTTTAAAGACTTTCTCGGTCCTTTGATTTGTATCCATGGAAACCATAATCTCATTTGTGTGCATTTGGTTTCCAGTTACGAATATTCAGCTTAGGTAATGCATTAAATCTTATGTTCACCAGATTTATTCTTTCTCTTCCATTAACCTGGAAATGTATATTGATTTTCTAGCTGTTATCAATTAAGAAACAACAATAAAAATGTGAGAGACGCAAAAAAGAAATTTTGACCGATAATATTATATTTATTTGAAGCATTTACAATATTCAGTTGGTATTCTTATCAAAGTAGAATTGCCGTCTATGCTCTTCCCAACCGAACTAGTGTCGATAGTATTTATAGGTTATTGAATTCATATTGGGAAATATTCGGCACTAGCTCATATGGCGAAGGACGCACGAGCTTGCAAGTGCGTATCCGCCATATGAACGAGTGCCGAGTATTACACAATATAAATTCAATAACCTTTTTATTATATACCTTTTATATTAAGCTGCTAGTTTCATCAGTATTCACTAATAAGAATTCAAAATAAAATATCGGTATGTCAGCCCATAAATTGCATTAAGTTTGAAATAAAAGTATGCCGTCTAGTGTCTTCATACATCCTAACACCACGCCCGACGGCGCGAAAGTGAAACTGACGTTTATGTATCGGACGTGACGTTAGTAAACAAACGCTGACGTTAACAAGCACTGGGTGCCATTTTCAACTCTTACTCACTGCAGCTGTTTCTAAAATCTCCATAATTATTCACAAAACTTGTTTGAAAACAGTGATAGAATAAAAGGTAAATCATAGTTATTTGTCTTTTATGCAGTTCATACAGCGAAACCGACACCATTGTCATCATTTTATTCGTTTTAAATTTCTATCGACGACAAAATGGCTGCCAAACTTTTCTCTTTTCAACACAAAAGTAGTTCTGGTGAACGTGACTCCTTAACTCCGTGCAATATGCACTTGACTCCGTGCAATATGCGAAAAATATTGCACGGTTGCTCCAATGTAAAATGAATGGTGGCATTTTTAGGTATATAATAAGTAACATTACAAAACTATTGAACTTCAAGAAATATTTGGCTCTTGCTTACTTTGGTAGGTGAGTTTGAATCTCAGCTTAAATAAAATGTGAGCCTCGACACGAAAAAAACAACAAAGTGGTGGTGCGCCCAGCGCAGACTCAGATCAGCCTGGGCATCCGCCCAGTCCGATCAAACTCTTCGCTAAGGGCTTAAAGGGTAGCTAAGGGTCTAAGTTACCTACATAGGGGCAGCGAAGACTCCGATCAGACTGGGCGAATGCCCAGGCTGATCTAAGTCTGCGCTGGGCGCACAACCACATTGTTGGTTTTCTCGTGTCGCGGCTCATGTATGGATAGGCTCTAGTGTTTCTGCCGAGTTGTCTGTTCCAATTCCCTATTGTTTTCCTGGATGATGAAACCTTTCTTAAATGGGTTAAGGACTACAATTATATCAGAAAAAATGTGAAATTTTCGCTCAGTGTTTTCAGTCTTAGACAATAACTACAAAATGTCAAACACCATGCCGATATTTATTTAACCCGAGGAAACCATGTCATACTATTTTTATCTCAATATCTTGCATGATGTTTTAAATGTTGTACGAGGGTTGATCCAGAAGTAATATCACTGCAGCTATAAAATGGTGTAGAATCAAGGGAGAGTAACAAAATTACGTATCCAAGTGCCTTAATCTATTTGCATTATGGTCTGAAAATGTCATAAAAATACAGTGCAGATTAAGTAAGCTATCGAGATAAACAGAAGGCATGGTAACGAAACGCGCCGCACGTCAGTGACGTTGTTGACGCACCAGACGAAGTTTCGATAGTAAGTCATGTCCAAAGTAGCCTATTTGTTGTTCCAGCATAGCACTAATGTCTGTTCACCCATGTCTATCTCATCTTTTAATATTACTTGAACAGCCACGCAACTCAATTTTCAGACTTTACACAATATTCTAATAGCAGAACATTGATCTTCATATATGGGGCCTCAACAAGAGTGACGTTATTGTCTGACATTGCCCATAAAGGTCTTCCGGTTTTCGGATGATCCTACAGCGACTCATCCGCACCCGTATTGTGCTGATTGCACCTTTACACAAGCCTCATAATAACTGTTATATCACCACCTGTCTAACTATATAGTTCTAGAGTCTCTAATGCTGATATTCCAAATTTGAGGCAAAACCGCATATATATCCGCTAGCGCTTTTGTCAGAAATCAACATTTTTACTCTCGGCAGCAACAAGCATTGGCCCTAGCTAGCGAACTTCAAACTGAAGTGACGATATTAAAATTTTAACAGTGTGCGACAGAAATATAATTCGTGATCACATCAAATTTTCATCTGATTTGGCGCGTTAGTTTGAATTTGATTCGTGATTGCCTTTGAAAATTATGCTCATGTAATTAACTTTAATCTAACGTGCGGCGCGATGGCGTCGGTGGCATACTTGGAACGTCTATATAAATGGAACGGAAAAAGATTCCAACTTTATATTTATTCTGTAAATCAGAACTGAATTACAGTGCAGAGTGATATAAATTTTGTAATAATGCTACGATGAATGAGCGCGCAATGGACACAGTGACATTACTTCTGGATCTACCCTTGTATAAACCGTCACAAGAAAAATGCCTGCTGATAGCCACTATTGTGCATACTTTTCGAATATTTTGGCCATAGATTTAAGTTCATATGTTTTTCCTATAAGTAAGTATTAGAAAATTCTAGTATTCATCGGTTACCATTGACAGTTTTCTGTCAAATGCAGACATTTTGACTGCAGAAATAAATTACTGCGGACAGGTTACAGTAAGAATAATATTATTTGTAGATTTCCTCTCAGATCAAGCAAGAGAACTGAAATTCAGTCCAAATCTGGTCTTTTGTGCTAGTCTGTAAAGAAAAAAATATTGACTCCTAGAGAAGCAAATCTCCTTTCTTTTAGAATTGACCGCCTTTGAGAAAGAAGGAGACAATAAAAACCTATCAGCGACCCTGATAATAAAAAAAGACTAAGTTGTTTTAATAGCTGACATTTCAGTTTTCTAAAAAGAACACACCTCATGAAACACAGCACGTAGTGAAAAGTGCCGTGTGTTTGGTACCTGTACTACACGAGACAAAGTGAGAGATCTTAATTTAAATTCAGAGCTAAAGAGCATAGAACTGTTTAGAGAGCAGTTTCTGCTTAGTCCCGTGGCAGGTAAGATTGTCACGCATTTGCAAAAACTGGATAATCCGTGAGGGCATATTTCCGTAGAAAATCAAGAAGTTCACGATTCACCTCAGGCGTGGAAACGAAGCGGTTCTCAAAATTTTCACTTCGTTTGCTATAATTTCACTAGCATTGATATGCGTGAGGGTACGGACAGCGTCATCAAAGACATGCAAAAGAAAAAAATAAAATCTTAAAAAGTTCCTTTAAGAGCAGAGAATACAAACAAAAGTAGGAACATGGGCCAGACTACGTAGTTTCGACTTATAAAGCCTCGTTAGTGACCCTGACAATATCTGGTGACGAAACCAGTAAAAAGGATACTGTAATTTCGTAATTTTAATTGGGCAGTCGAGACTGATTAATTTCATATGGATCCATATAATATAAAAGACGATGATCTAGAATAATAGACTAAATCGATCTCAAATTTTAGATTTCTCAGAATCTATCCTCTGATCCCAAAGGATGTAAATAAAATATAATTTGTGCAATGGATGATGTACGGGGAGACGGTTTACGGCCGCCACACGGCACAACACCAGCTGCAGTGAAGTAAAATCAAAATCTTAAAAAGATCCTTCAAGAGCAGAGAATACAAACAGAAGTAAGAACATGGGCCAGACTACGTAGTTTCGGCTAATAAAGCCTCGTCAGTGACCCTGACAATATCTGGTGACGAAACCAGAAACCTAGCTTTATAACTGCCTTAATTCATTATTATACAGGTACCTGCTGTATGTTGGGAACCAAATAGAAAATAAAAATGGTCATGTCGGAAATGTCTCAACATATAGCTGTGCTATATGCTGAGACGTTTTCAACACGACTACTTTTGTTTTCTGTTTTAGTATTCCTTGAGCTCTAGAAAAGATTGCAGTGCTCTGAATAGTTTTAATGAGACTGTATGCTTTTAAATGTAAAAGAAAGCAAAACGGCATATATCTCAAAGAAGAAGTCCTGTGTTTGCTAACAATAATATGAGTATTATTTCTTCTTTCTGAAAAAAAGTAAACAAATAAATAAATATAAAAATCATCGAATCGTTCACTAATATTTTAATTATAGATTATCCTTTCATTGCGTTATGCAATATCTGAACTGAAAAAATGATTTACTGTTTCTAAGGTTTCTAAGACTTTACTGTCACTAGCAAATAAGGTTTCCTTCAAATAATTCAGCACGCAAAATCAAATATTGGCAATATCAACAGATAGCACCGCATACGCTATTAAGGAAGGCTTTTCCAGTCTCTGATAATCTCAAACAATCCGTTCCATTAGCTTTTTACTGGCGACAAATAGTTCTAAGGAAAGCCATCAACATATAGCAGTGAGAGCTTTTAAGAAGTCCCTCCTGTTTGTGTTTATATCTGAAACTGGATATGTCTTACTTGAGACATGTATCTCGTTCGGAGTATAGAACTCAGTTAACTAAGTCAGACTTCATTGACTTGACATGACTTTGTTTTCAATGTCAGACAAACGAGAATGGAATTATAGTTAAAACAATCTAGAATTTTCTGACTCAGCAGAAAGTATAATATGCCGCTAACAAACTCAATATTTTATTTATCAAATGTTTTTGCTCACTGAGTGAAAAAGTAGAATATATCTGTATAAAAGTCTGGAGTTCGTTATTGATCAAAACACATATAGGCATACAACTTCAGATTTTGCAATTCTTCTTTTTTTATAAAAACTTGGAAAATATCGAAAAAGCATGAAGCATTTTGCAAAATAAGTGTATACAAGTTTATCATATGACGTCGCATCTGAGATTGTAATAAAGCCATGCATTAAAAACGATAATCAACTAGTGGATTAAATATGCAAATTACGTTATACGTTATACGTTGATGTCCATAAAAACGTCGCGTTTTCTAATGGCGAACTCGTGACGTTTTAGTGCAAAAGCTAATAAAATGTAATTTTGGTGTTATATGATAAATAGAATCTTGCATTCGTGCTCCTGTATTATTGAATTGATTAAACTCGTTAGTGAAAACGATAAGATGCTCGGCAGAGCCTTGCATCTTATCTTTTTTCCCCAACTCGTTTAATAAATTCAACAATACATGAGCACTCATATAAGGCCCTCTATTTAATACACGTATATCGGTGTAAAACGCCAGTCTTTGCTAATTCAGCATAGATAAATCCACCACTTTGAAATTCTAAATTTTGCTACTGAAGCAAATATTAGAATATATTGATATGACACGTTGGCTTTAGCTACTTTAACCTGATCCGGAGTTGTAAGCCACTAAATACTATTTAGAAAAAGTCTGTGACAGTAAAAAGAGTAAGGTTGAGGAATTTTGAATTGAAAGAAGAAACAATACTTCATGTGGTTCTTATTGTGTACCAAAAGTATATATAGAGGATCTTCCATGAGTGCCCGTGTATTATTGAATTTATTAAACGAGTTGGGGAAAATGATAAGATGCGAGGCTATGCCGAGCATTTTATCGGTTTTCCCCAACGAGTTTAATAAATTCAATGATGCAGGAGCACGAATGCAAGATTCTGTTTATCATATGACTCTTTAATCGCATTTGATTAGCAAATTTTGCACTAAAACGTCACGATGACGCCATTAGACAACGTGTCGTTTTTATGGACGTCAACGTATAACGTTACGACGATATTTGCATATTTAATCCACTAGTGATTATCCTTTTTAATGCATGGCTTTATAACACTCTCAGATGCGACGTCATATAATAAATGCTTATATTTATGTGTTATGGAATGCAAGAGAAATACAGCAATAGCCAAATACTGCATGGAGCAGAACAAATATAGAATAATACGATGCAACGCCACAGGGTTTTAATACATTCTGTACGAGAAAGCTGGTTTATGGCAACTAAATCAGTCAGGGGAAATGTTTTTCCCTGCACATTTCTGCTGAAGCAAAGCATCTATTAGTATTATTAATCAATAAATCACATCTTGCTCTTTTCAGAGACAAATCACTAATTGTTAATCAAGCAGTACAATATTCAGACGTCGAGAGTGCTTATTATTTGTGCTTATTTGTATTTGAAAAGTCTCTATGGAAATCCTTACAGTAATGATTTAACAGACTGTTCTGTTTTCTTTGAATCTTACATAAAAGTGTCATTTAACATTTTATGGTTACCAAGGTGACCACGGAAATACTCAGTTCCGCTTCTGTCTAGTTATCTGTCATTCTGTTAATACGTCTGCTGATAATGCATCAGGTTCATCATAAAAATGTTGATGTAGGATACGAAGCACATAACAATGCTCTAAGAAAGTTTGGCAAAATAGTTTCCAGACAGCCGAATTTAGTTGGAATGCGTATGAAGAAAATCAGAGAGCCACAACTAGTTATTATCAGGAATAAATTTACGAAAGAAATTGTCGATCTGGAGGTGAGTGAATTAATGCTGATTTTCTAATTAATACGGAGGTTTAGATAGATGGGGTTTTGAGGATAATTCAGAGATTATTTCTTGTAAGAAAAAAAAAACGAGTTGGATCTTATGACGGGACACAACATATGTTTATGTAGACATATAGTAAGTTATCCCTAAAACATCACTGTCACTCCTCCTGGCGCACTGCTTATAGCATTATGAGCCGCGACATGACAAAACCAACAAAGTGGCATCTGCGCCACGCAAAGACTCAGATGCCAAGACTAGTCAGAGTCTTTGCTGTGCGCTTAAAGAGTAGCTAATTGTATAAGCCAGCTCAATGCGGACAGCGTAGACTCTGATTAGACTGGGCGGATGCCCAGGCTGATCTGAGTCTTCGCTGAACGTACATCCCACTTTGCTGGTTTTCTCGAGTCACGGATCTTATGTTATTTGATTTCTGTAGATATAAAAGTAGAAGTGTCATGATCAAACAGGTAGAGCACGATAAAGCTGCTACTGAACAGTTTAATCAAGACCATAACTGTGTTCTTCGGAGAGTATCGTCTGTAAAAGTATCATTATTGAAAGTCATAGACAATTGCAATGAATGGTTAGGGATTCCAATATTTAGTTTTATTATGGTTTTGAAATATGTGACAGTGCCTGCGATTTTGAGCCTTGTAGAGGTGCGACGTTGACGTCACGAAACGTGAAATGAAAGTGACGTCATAAAATTTGCACGTAAAGTTAATTGTATTTCCGCGCACTGACTAATAAATTTCAAAGCGTCACCTGAAAAGAGTTATTCAACATTTCTATCAGCGTGTTAAATTTCTTCATCTACACTCTTTTAAGAATGTTCGCATTATAGATCTTTGAAAAGAGATGTCACGAACCAGAGTTATAAAAATTTATCCAGCTAGTATGTAAATTGTATCCAATCAGTGAAACAAAAACAAAAAGTCGGGTGGGTGTGAATTTCGTTTGCTTTTGCAGTAAATCTTGGCGCTATGTCTTTGTGCTTCTCAAAATCTATTCAAGACGCACTAATAAATATGAAAATGTTAAAAACAAAATTTCCGATTTTTGCTCCATAGGGCTCAAAATGCGTGACACTGTCACATATTGTAAGAAAAAAAACTTCTTTGTCATTTGAATGTAACAAAAATTTGCGGTAAAACTTGCAAAACATTTCGGATTTTTTTTCTGGTAGTAACGCTAATTTTATTCCCAAGGAAACAATATTACTCAATAATATGTCCATAGTAACAATTTTGTTTATTTCTGCTGAATAAGGACAAGCCACTCTGAACACTTAGTGACAAAAACTTATGAACGGATCTTACGTCACCGCATTTATCACTGGAATCTCCTTTAATGTCATTAAAATCTTCTCTTTTTCTGTTGAAACGGTACGCCATTATTCATCAAAGCATAGATGTACCGAGATTGCCACTGGTACCACTTGTTTCTGTTAGTCTGTTATTTGGTTATGTTTTAATTTATATAGCGAAACACCTTAACCCACAATTAAATGAGCGCGACACGACAAAACCAACAAAGTGTGCTATGCGCCGAGCAAAGACAAATACCAGCCTTGGCATCCGTCAGGTCTGATCAGAGTCTTTGCTCTGCGTTTTAAGGATAGCTAACAATCTAAGCTAGCTTTATGCGGACAGCGAATACTCTGATCAGACTGGGCGGATGCCCAGACTGATCTGAATCTTCGCTGGGCGTACATGCCCCATTGTTGGTTTTGTCATGCCGTGGCTCCAATGGCCTAGTGCTAGAAGGTTGCTAGGTCACCTTTATTAATTCAGAGAAACAAAATGTACACATACATTTGGTACCTCATCTTTTATGTCTGGGTTCTTAATATCTGGTTTGGCATTTGGCTTACTATTATCCAACCTACATATTGTTACTTTATGCCATAACCAGAAATACTGATGAAGGGTAGAAGACACTGAGCTTTGTTTTTTGCTAGGAAGAAAGACAACTAAAGAGTGCATTCGATTGAAATTGTCATTTAATTTTAAATGGCGATAATGTAAACTAATTACATATTTACATGAACATGCTACTTTAAACATACAATACAAAAATGTTTGAAATTTACTTCAAACAGCGAAGACTTTGCTTACTATCAAAACAGATGGTGTACTAAAATAGGCCATTACAGAAACAAAATAACTGAGAAAAAAATACTTTCATAAAAAGTAGACTTAAAATAAAAATGGATGGTAGTTCAGGGACGGTGGAGGGTTGAAATTATGCAGGAAAATATCAGAATGAAAAGTTAAGTTTTATTGATTTTAATGATGGCGACTTTGTTTATGTCACGTGATATTTTTTCGCATAATTAGGTCAAGTTTTAGCTTTTAGAAAAATATCTGCTTTTTGTCTGTTGTTTATAATTAACTAAAAAGAGATCTGGAAATGTCATAAAAAACATTATCTGCAATAATGAATATGCCTTCTGTAGTATGCTTTCCAGCTTTTACAGATTCTAAACGAGCATATGATTTCATTTGGATTTTTATCCTATTTGAGTATTTTCTTAACTTAAACATTGTTTAAATAATTAAAAATAACAACTGTAAACACCAATTCTGATGTTATCTAATCTGCAAGCCGAATAAACACAGTTTTAGATTAGGGAATATTGTACAAGTATATCTAATATGACATTAATTGAGCCGCGACGTGACAAAACCAACAATGTGGTTGTGCGCCCAGCGCAGACTCAGATCAGCCTGGGCATCCGCCCAGTCTGATCAGAGTCTTCACTGTCCGCATGAAGGTAGCTTAGACCCTTAGCTACCGTTTGAGCACTTAAGAAAGATTCTGATCAAACTGGGTGGCTGCCCAGGCTGATACGAGTCTGCGATGGGCACACAACCACTTTGTTGGTTTTCTCATGTCGCGGCTCATTTTTGACAAAACAAAGGAACTAAGCCACCATTTTCTATAATTTTCTCAAGTATGCTACTGTTCTGCTTTAAACATTAGCTTTACGAACAAAAAAGGCTTCGAGGTAGATTCCCTCGAACGTGTTCTCATCCTTAATGATAGTATGTTTTCAATATGACTCGCCTGCTTCCTTCTGATTTCATACTTGTTTGCTTATGTGTTTATTTTAGAATAGCTGTTGAAAGGCTCAGCACTTAAAGGTATGTTTACCAGATGCTGAAAATGTTTTAAGTATACACGATCTCCCAGTTATTATATAATCATTGATAAAATGAGACTTCACGCTAGCTAATAATCAAAGCGTTTCACCGATGTTTATCATATGCACTATGTGTTGACATAAGATGTGTTCCTTGAAACAAGGCTAATGTTTAAACATCCGGAAGCGATAAATTCCTTAATCTGTTGAATGCAACCTCAAAATGCCGTGTTTAAAATCTATTGGTTTGCAGATGATATGCATAACATCACGCGCCCTATATATTTCTTTCAACTCTGCGTTGTCCCTTAGGCAGCTGCATTGGGAGTTTATACTCAGCTAGACTGGTATGCTAAAGCTTTTTTCAAATAGCGATTCTTTGTTGATAGAGGGAAGCTGCCACCAGTTAATTGTTGTCACAGGGTAATGGCAGCGCGAATCTTGTATCAACAGTTAAAAAGTTCTATAGAAGACACCATGACCTCGTAGGTCCCTAAAATGTGGTCGTTCCGATTTGATGGCCTAAGCTTAGTCATTATACGGATTTCAAATAACTGGACTTTTAGTGTCAATGATTAATTCCATTGATACATAGATATGGCGAGTGCATCATAATAGAGAGATTATGCTTACTACACGCGAGCACCTACCATATCTCTACTTTTGGGTTCATTTATGTTTATCTAAATTATTTCGACATTGTCAATGTTTATGTAATTAACGAGTATGGACGTATGATTTGGAACATTGACCTTTGTTTAACTTATCTCGATTTAACACATTATGACATGTAAAAATTAAAACAATTAAAGGTACATCTACTGACGTGCATATAAACGACACAATCATTGTCATTTGTTATTCTGCCCAAGAGCTTAAAATATTACAGCAAAACAATTTTCACATTTCATTGCCGACAGATATAGATTTATGCCTTTACTGATACACTTTTGAACATACGTTAGCATGTTTCTGTTTTTAAGAAAGATGTCAGCAATTAAAAGTTCCTGAGTAATGCGGTCATATTAGCGAAGGAAGATAGTCGATAATGCATATAAAACCAAATGTTTCCGTTTGAACAGAAAATTAATTTTCCATCAAACTATTGATACCGCGTTCTTAATCATAATTGTAATGGTAATTGTTAGATTAACTAACCGTCATTAACTAACCGTCATCAGGAGGCCATTATTACCGACATTACCTCAAGTCGTGGATAAACTTAACAGCCTTAACTTGAACGAGTAAGGGTTCGCTATAATGCGTTGTTAAGAAATATCGCTTACGCAATGCCAAAATACGCAATATCTTATCGGGTTCTGCCAAGGAGCAGTGTGATTCGAGTCAACACCGACCAGTCTCGCTGTCTTTTTTTTATTCACAATTAAGCGAGTATTGAGTTTTATTCCTCAGATTCTAACAAATTCAAGAATTGTTAATGCATGAAAAGCTTCCTCATTGTTGCTTGCGAATGTTGTTAACAATTTTGAGTGTGTAATACTTTATGGCTGTCAAGACATAAGTAAACGGGTACCTTTTTCGAAAAAAAAAAGACGAACAAAGGCTGGGAAAGGAGAATTTTATGCTGTGTATTTTATATGCTGTGCCCAAGACACGGTGATCACTAATAATCATTGAAAGTAAAAAGTATGCGAAGACCAGGAACTGAAACAATCAAAATCCAAATCCAGCCCTCAAACCATAGTTGGAACTAACTAAGATTACAAATAATCAAGATACAGAGAACATATGGCCAACCGAGTGAGCAGCTTGTTCCCAAAAGGTGGCCACTCAGCAACCCAAACCGAACCAAAAATAATAAGAACATACATAAGGTAAAACATCACAGAAACTCTGACACCAAAAACAGGCAACAGAGAACCACAACAGAACTACCGCCTTGGAACGGTCAGTAATGAATTACTGGGGGGGCTTAAATCGATTTTACAGGCCCAACCTCACCCTCAGTTTCTGAAGTGGTACAAAACATTTAGTTGGTTGTTCGGTTCGCATGATAACCCTCTAACTCGTCAATGAATCATCACGGTAAACACATAAATCAAATTTCAACACCATGAAGAAGCAAAGACGAGGACTCAACAGATACAACGGGCCGTCTGACAGGTGGAGATCCCTATCCTGCCAAACAACCCCACTGGAAATCTGAAGCAAAAGAAGGTCACCAGTTGAGCCCCGGTGGACCAAGCAACAGACAAAAAGGCTCCGGTCCCAACCAACTACAATATATAGCTTTAGGTCGGGGCCATCATAGAGTCTGACGACCGAACCCCCGGTGTGCAATTAAAGAGTGCAGTAAAGTTATCAACCGTGATTGGGTTAATCACTAAGCATGCAGACTGTCGCATAACATTTAAATTATAGCCAATACGTTTGTGACGTATTATTATTTTTCGGAATTGATCAGAAAAATCAGTCCTACCCTTAATCTTTTTGAATTTGTATACTAAGTCACCATAAAATTCTGGTTCCGATAGGCCTTGGTGTAAAAGAAATTTTAATCCGACATCAAATTTTGAAACCAATTCATGGTGTCTGCGATAGAATTTAGAAAAAGCCTTTCTAAGCTTATGATACCGATAGCCCTGTTGAAGAAGTTTAGCAGTTAAACATTTATTACGAGCATTAAAGTCATCTACATGACTACACACTCTAGCAAATCTTATAAGTTGAGAAATATACACTCCATAAGAGGGACGACGTGGAACGTCACCGTCCAAATATGGAAAATTAACTATATCAAAGTCAAAGTCATCACGTTTATCATAAATTTTAGAAGATACAAAACCGTTAGAAATAGATAGATGTAAATCCAAAAAGGGGGCCTCGGTATCTGAAGTATTAGCTTTATTCAATTTAAGTTCAGGTGGGTAAATTTGGTTAACCATGCTTTCAAAATAAGGATTATCAATATTCAGAAGATCGTCTAAATATCTAGAGGTTGAGTTAAATGCCTCAATGATATCAGCTTGATTATCAACAGAAAGAGAAGTCATGAAATCTCTTTCATAACAAAATAAAAACAAATCGGCCACAAGAGGAGCACAATTTGTACCCATCGGAATACCAACAATTTGTCTGTATAACTTATTACCAAATCTGATGTAAATATTATCTAAGAAATATAATAAGGCGTCACATACATTCTGACATGACCAAAGACTATATCCTCTATATATTTTACGGTCAGTAGAAGTGAAAAACGCTTTCTTATCGTTACAGGTAATATAAAGGGTATCTTCATATTTGGAGAACTTTTTGAAGGCCCTCTCAATCAAATCAACAAGTTTTTCCTTTATTAAATTATGGGGTAATGTGGTATAAAGAGTAGAAAAATCATAAGTGGACAAACTAGTCGCACGGAACCCTCTTGACTTCTGTTTACTAAGTACCTCACCAGAATTTTTTATAGACCAAAACATATTTTTCCCTGACCTCTCATACACTGTCTCATAGTACCAAATGACACGAGATTTCACAGCAGTGAGGCAAGAAGTTAATAATTTAGATAATTCTGTAGTAGTACAAGAGCTAGAGTTGGCAATGAATCTAGCTTTATACGGTTTTTTGTGAAGCTTAGGTAACCAATACATCGTAGGAAGTTTGTCTTGGCGTTCCTTAACGTTTACAGCAAACTTTAAAGGCAAATTATTTGAGTGGCTATTAACGACAGTCTTCTCATCTGTAAAAGTCTCTTCGTAAGCCGTGGTGCCATTAAGTTCCTGCTTCAAAGTGTTAATATAGTGCAAATGACAAACAACAACAATGTTGTTTGCGGCCTTGTCTGCAGGAACCAAAACATACTTCCTATGAAAATCCTGGATACCCTGCTTCAAATATCTAAAGGAAGATTTAGGCTTAGGAGGTAAAAGATTAGTATTGTGTGAATAAAACTTTATACGTTTATCCACAATATTAAAGATACTTAGTTTCCATTTCTTTAAAGCGTTACTTTCGACACCCTCTCGTTTACACCAACGATTACCAAAATCATTTAATGCAGATGCAATTTCTTCCCTACATGTGTTGAAATCGATATGGGAAGGGAATCTATACTTAGGACCCTAGAAACAATGTTACGAATTCTAGAATCCGGGATGATCTTCAAATTTCCAGTCACAACATGACCTGCTGATGGGTAAATAAATTTGGAATCTTTACAATCTCATGAATCAGGAGGCAACCACTAGGCCTAGGGAAATCTTCGCCTTTTACTTGTTTTAAAAGAATATGTCTGTAGTTGCATTATGCATTAAAGAATATTCCGGAATCAATCATTTGTAATTTTACCGGTTTACAATTAAATTGCTGTAAGCAATTTTTTAAACTGGCTTCTTCTAGCATCTAATCGTGTCCCGATGCCAAACGTTTTTTTACTGTGTTCATCCGGCTTTCCAGTAGTAGAAGCCGACAGAACGTGTTTGATGCAAGTCTGTTTTAACCCGCTAGTCTGCGCACGATATAGTCTCGTGTTAAGATGTATAGCTCAGGGTCAGAAAACGTTAACTTTCATAGTTAATATACGAACTTGGATTCTATCTTGAAGAAAAGAAAACAAGCAATGAATATCCATCAGAAAGTATACGTTTGTATATATCCTGACATAAAATATAAGCCGTGTAGATTGGCAGTAATTTGTTGGCATGATTAGAATCGTGACAAGACTGATGATAAAATTACAGTTCATGAAATTAATACCGAAGAATTCTTAACATTAACATAAATACCATTACTGGCATGAATTTGAACACTTTTTTTAAATGGGGTTATGAGTCTGAATGATGCATGAGCCGCGACACGACAAAACCAACAATGTGGTTGTGCGCCCAGCGCAGACTCAGATCAGCCTGGGCATCCGCCCAGTCTGATCAGAGTCTTCGCTGTCCAACCGGAGGTAGATTTGACCCTTAGCTACCAATTGAGCACACTTAACAAAGAGTCTGATCAAACTTGGCGGATATCCAGGTTGATCTGAGTCTGCGCAGGGCGCACAACCACATTGTTGTTTTTGTCGTGTTGCGGCTCGCATATCTTTGAGTAGCTCGAGGAAAACCTTTGTATTGCTCAGATTTACCAAAGTAGTTATGCCAAGCATGCCCACTGACAAGCGTGGCCTAGACTTTGTCTGTACAGAGCTTATGTCTTTCCGACGACACTAGTATTTGCCGTTATATTATTTGGACCCTATTTGAAACTGGTCAGTCTTTCAATCGACTGCCCAATTAAAGTTTCCATAGTCCTATCGGTGTTAAAAAAGTCCAAACTCAAATCATTGTAAAAAGTGGTTCAATCTTCACGTTCGGTGATAAAATGTAGGTTGACGTGCATAAACTCAGTTATATAACCGGCAAAAAAATAGAGAATGCAAGTTTTCGGAAAATAAAAACTCACTCCACAAAATACATTTTCCTGTTATGGATTCCCGTCTAGAAATGCTATATAAACGTAGGCTTCGTGGTTGGGACGTCACACCTGTACATTGTATTTTTTCCCTTTCATATAACTAAATGAAATCGAAAGTAGGTTATTTTAACTGCCAACTAAAATGACCCAAATAAATTAAAAAAAATGTTTTATGTAAAACTCAATACTGTTTTAGTTGTTTAAAGTTGGCTAATCACAGTCATTTACAATGACGAAACTATAGTGAGAAGCTTGCAACGATAATTTTTTCATGCTGATAGTGGCAATGGAACCGTCAAGTTTAAGAAAATACAATATACTTTTCTCTGGTTTCGTGAGCAGATATTGTCAGGGCCACTGATGAGGCTTTATTAGCCCGAAACTACGTAGTCTTGAGATGTGGGTCTTTGTTATACCATTCCTTTTCAGAGGGAGTTTGCTTTAACAAAATTATGTCTGTTTTATTTAATAACCGGTGTGAATGTCGCGCTTTTCTTGACGGTATCAACCCACTATACACAAATATGACTATTACAAACAGATTAAGAATTACAATATCTCCCCTAAGGTTACATGCTGCGTCTTCTGTACGGATTCCCAATTCTACTCAAAGCTTTCGAGCTTTATTACCTACAGTTAGAATGAGACCTCTAAATTTGTTTTCGGCATCATCTGTCGATCTACATGGTGCATCAAATGCTAACATTTTTCGCAACAATCTACGAGTAAGGTTGTCCCCAATTAAATCACCAGTTTTACGTAAATACCCTAATCCGTTCAAAAGACCTAGTATGTATCCTAGCATTTCTAAGTGCAATGCCAAGAGTTGCAACTGTTGTGAACATTTATGTACCGACTCTACTATCACTTCATCTGTGAATGGTAGGACTTTTTCAGTAATTAACGATTCTGATTTGGATTGAAAATCAGAGAATCTGATATATGTTTTAACTTGAAACACACAGAACTGTAATATGCAATATGTTGGACAAACTTGTCGTAAGCTGAAGACTAGATTTGGTGAGCACTATCGTAAGATTTTAAAGGCTAAAAAGATAGATACTTTTCTATACCAACATTTTAAGCGTACTGGTCATTCTGCTGATAATGTTTCAGTACAAATATCTGAGAAGTTATCATATGATCATAATTCTTCCGCTCGATTCAATAACATAAAAAGATTCGAAACTGAATTAAAATGGATAAAATTATTGCAGTCAGCTTCTCCACTTGGTTTTAACGATAACATCTACCATGAGGGAAATATCTCTAAAATGCCAGATTTTGATGTGTTTTCTCTTTTAGAAATTCGAAATCGTAAATCCAGATCTCATGGTATAAGACAAAAAAGAAATGATAAACGTAAAAGATGTGCTGCCAAAAAATCTAACACTTCTCTTAATGATTTATCAACAAAATTATTGGAACATGGCCGACATGCTATGCTTTCCATTCTTAGTTCCCTACCCATTCCAGTCTTACGCAAATTGGATATAGAGGCTAATAGGTTTTACGATAGAAATCACCAATGTACGAAGCGGCACTTCTAACTAGATGTTATACTCAACACGCTCTCCGTCCACTAATTGATTCTGAAATCAATCATAAAAGAAATTTCATTAAAATCCCTTTCATTAACAAAGGTATTGACTTCATAGATTTACCTAGTATATTTCAGGATAAATCTGTTACATCTTCCATACCTGATTATTTCCAAAATTCTGAACCACCTATTATTTGTTATAAGTATAACAAACCGATTAGAAGTATCATATTTAATTTCAATAAACTTGTGTCTGATCTTGACATCGATGCTAATACTCCTGATTCATGAGATTGTAAAGATTCCAAATTTATTTACCCATCAGCAGGTCATGTTGTGACTGGAAATTTGAAGATCATCCCGGATTCTAGAATTCGTAACATTGTTTCTAAGGGTCCTAAGTATAGATTCCCTTCCCATATCGATTTCAACACATGTAGGGAAGAAATTGCATCTGCATTAAATGATTTTGGTATTCGTTGGTGTAAACGAGAGGGTGTCGAAAGTAACGCTTTAAAGAAATGGAAACTAAGTATCTTTAATATTGTGGATAAACGTATAAAGTTTTATTCACACAATACTAATCTTTTACCTCCTAAGCCTAAATCTTCCTTTAGATATTTGAAGCAGGGTATCCAGGAATTTCATAGGAAGTATGTTTTGGTTCCTGCTGACAAGGCCGCAAACAGCATTGTTGTTGTTTGTCGGTTGCACTATATTAACACTTTGAAGCAGGAACTTAATGGCACCACGGCTTACGAAGAGACTTTTACAGATGAGAAGACTGTCGTTAATAGCCACTCAAATAATTTGCCTTTAAAGTTTGCTGTAAACGTTAAGGAACGCCAAGACAAACTTCCTACGATGTATTGGTTACCTAAGCTTCACGAAAAACCGTATAAAGCTAGATTCATTGCCAACTCTAGCTCTTGTACTACTACAGAATTATCTAAATTATTCACTTCTTGCCTCACTGCTGTGAAATCTCGTGTCATTTGGTACTATGAGACAGTGTATGAGAGGTCAGGGAAAAAATATGTTTTGGTCTATAAAAAATTCTGGTGAGGTACTTAGTAAACTGAAGTCAAGAGGGTTCCGTGCGACTAGTTTGTCCACTTATGATTTTTTTACTCTTTATACCACATTACCCCATAATTTAATAAAGGAAAAACTTGTTGATTTGATTGAGAGGGCCTTCAAAAAGTTCTCCAAAAATGAAGATACCCTTTATATTGCCTGTAACGATAAGAAAGCGTTTTTCACTTCTACTGACCGTAATATATATAGAGGATATAGTCTTTGGTCATGTCAGAATGTATGTGACGCCTTATCATATCTCTTAGATAATATTTACATCAGATTTGGTAATAAGTTATACAGACAAATTGTTGGTATTCCGATGGGTACAAATTGTGCTCCTCTTGTGGCCGATTTGTTTTTATTTTGTTATGAAAGAGATTTCATGACTTCTCTTTCTGTTGATAATCAAGCTGATATCATTGAGGCATTTAACTCAACCTCTAGATATTTAGACGATCTTCTGAATATTAATAATCCTTATTTTGAAAGCATGGTTAACCAAATTTACCCACCTGAACTTAAATTGAATAAAGCTAATACTTCAGATACCGATGCCCCCTTTTTGGATTTACATCTATCTATTTCTAACGGTTTTGTATATTCTAAAATTTATGATAAACGTGATGACTTTGACTTTGATATAGTTAATTTTCCATTTTTGGACGGTGACGTACCACGTCGTCCCTCTTATGGAGTGTATATTTCTCAACTTATAAATTTTGCTAGAGTGTGTAGTCATGTAGATGACTTTAATGCTCGTAATAAATGTTTAACTGCTAAACTTCTTCAACAGGGCTATCGGTATCATAAGCTTAGAAAGGCTTTTTCTAACTTCTATCGCAGACACCATGAATTGGTTTCAAAATTTGATGTCGGATTAAAATTTCTTTTACACCAAGGCCTATCGGAACCAGAATTTTATGGTGACTTAGTATACAAATTCAAAAAGATTAAGGGTAGGACTGATTTTTCTGATCGATTCCGAAAAATAATAATACGTCACAAACGTATTGGCTATAATTTAAATGTTATGCGACAGTCTGCATGCTTAGTGATTAACCCAATCACGGTTGATAACTTTGCTGCACTCTTTAATTGCACACCGGGGGATCGGTCGTCAGACTCTATGATGGCCCCGACCTAAAGCTATATATTGTAGTTGGTTGGGATCGGAGCCTTTTTGTCTGTTGCTTGGTCCACCGGGGCTCAACTGGTGACACTCGTTTGCTTCAGATTTCCAGTGGGGTTGTTTGGCAGGACAGGGATCTCCACCTGTTAGACGGCCCGTTGTATCTGTTGAGTCCTCGTCTTTGCTTCTTCATGGTGTTGAAATTTGATTTATGTGTTTACCGTGATGATTCATTGACGAGTTAGAAGGTTATCATGCGAACCGAACAACCAACTAAATGTTTTGTACCACTTCAGAAACTGAGGGTGAGGTTGGGCCTGTAAAATCGATTTAAGCCCCCCAGTAATTCATTACTGACCGTTCCAAGGCGGTAGTTCTGTTGTGGTTCTCTGTTGCCTGGTTTTGGTGTCAGAGTTTCTGTGATGTTTTACCTTATATATGTTCTTATTATTTTTGGTTCGGTTTGGGTTGCTGAGTGGCCACCTTTTGGGAACAAGCTGCTCACTCGGTTGGCCATATATTCTCTGTATCTTGATTATTTGTAATCTTAGTTGTTTCCAACTATGGTTTGAGGGCTGGATTTGGATTTTGATGGTTTCAGTTCCTGGTCTTTGCATACTTTTTACTTTTGCCCATGTTCCATCTTCTGAATGTGTTCTCTGCTCTTAAAGGAACTCTTTAAGATTTTAATTTAAACCGCGACATGACAAAATCAACACAGTAGATCTGCGCTCAGCAAAGACTGATATCAGCCTTGACATCCACCCAAGCTGATCAGAGTCTTCGTTGTTCACTTACAGAGTAGCTTAATGCCTAAGCAACCTTCATGGCAAGACTCTGGTCAGACTTAGCGAATGCCAAGGTTGATATGAGTCTTCGCTGGACGCACATCTACTTTGTTTGTTTTGTCGTCTCGCAGCTTAATAATTGTTTTCCATTCTTGTCAGACATGGTAGGTAGCTGAAACGCTGTATTTTAAAGTAAAAATTATCAAAGTACGACTCGGGAAAAAAATCCGAAATAATTGGATACACAGCCATGGATTCTTCTTTTACAGGCTTTAAATTTCAGGGGCTAGTAAATTAGGTTTGAACTTACGCTTCGACAACTAATCTTACGAAATAAACAGTCAAAGGCATAGCTGATTGACTGTACCTTATTCTGTTTATGGTTGCAATTTTGTGCACTAGTCTAACACATTGCAACTGTTAACAGAAAAACGGTACAGAAAATCTGTAACGTAAATACTGCCATTAAACTGGTAAAATAATTATGACTGCAAAAGTTTTGAGCATGCTATAGAAAGCAGCAGTAAAAGGTGGAGTAATATATGATGTATTAAAATGGCACTACACCCAGGACATCTGCTGAATATAGGGCTTTGTTTGATAATTAAGAAAAGTAAAAAGTATGCAAAGACCAGGAACTGAAACAATCAAAATCCAAATCCAGCCCTCCAGCCCATGCTTCTTTCGCTAATGAAGACCAGTAATTACGTTTTAGGCACTATATATATTTCCCCGGTGTATTATTCTATTTAGATCCACATGTCTTGTAGAAACTGAGAAATCAAGACATTTGTGGTAAATAATTGAGCAATAACATTTCATTGAGCTACGATAATATAATTAGTGTTTTGCTGAGCTATTCCATTAATTAATTATAGAACACGTTTTTCGTAATTGTACAGTGACATAGATTCAGTGTAATGAATTCCTCTTTTCGGTATAGAAGGGTTACCAAGCCTATATCAGAATGGCAAATATATATGTTCGGTGTCACGTGCCTCAAGAAATGCAGAATCAGGTTTGATTCAGAGGGGTTCAAATAATTCAAAACAAATTTATTGTAAGTTATTATAACTTGGTTGTTCACTTAAAATAGAAAGATGTGAAATCAAATATATAATAATACTTATCATGAAAGTAATAATTATAAAGGAAATCAAATGTAATAGTTACGTTATGTTTTTTACACAGTACCGACTTTACATTTCTGTATTTTGATGAGAAGATAAACAAATATGACCACATTTCTAATACGCTGTAATGTGCCGCACACTTTCCTACCAATTCTAATTTCATATGATCAAGGATAGTGGGATTGCAAGTTCTTAAATAAGACAGAGGCAAATCTTATCCGACACACCTAGCCTACGGGATAAGTTACACGTAAATTCTTTAAAATTTCAGCGCTCAATGGCCTCCCAGACAGGATTTAGAAAAAAATCACGTTATCATAATAATCCTCATTAAATAATCTTCATCTAGCTTACCAGCTATTGTACCAGATCTTTGGCTTTGTTCGATTTTCTATCTGAGGGGATCATGTTAGATTTATGATGTCACTTCTAGGTCATCCATTAAATGACGTAACAATAGCTCGTCTTCAAGGTAGAAGCAAACAGTCAGCCAAATAATTCTTTTTAATATTGGTTAGTGAGAAAAATAACCAATCATTGATGTGTAGTTGGGATCTCCGTTTCCCCACTGGGCAGCAATGATAGATTCTTTTTGAGCCGCGACACGAGAAAACCAACAATGTGGTCTTGCGTCCAGCGCAGACTCAGATCAGCCTGGGCATCCGCCCAGTCTGATCAGTCTTCGCTGTCTGCATGAAGGTAGCTTAGTCTCTTGGCTACCCTTTAAGTGCTTAGCAAAGAGTCTGATCAGACTGGGCAAGTGCCCAGGCTGATCTGAGTCTGCGCTGAGCGCAAGACCACATTGTTGGTTTTGTCACGTCGCGGCTAATTTGTCCTTACTACTCCTATTTTAGAGCACAGATTAGCAACCCTCACTGTTTGACATCAATACATTCTGCTTGACATAAACAACCACTAAACAAATACACCTTACTTGGGGAACAAAGGCGGTTATTTCCGTCCGCCTCCAGATTTTCGCACTCTTGTGTGGCACGCAAATCGTACTGAGGGCTATACAGTCGCCCCTTAGATCAGTCCCCGTGGATGTGGCTATAAATTTTTAATGACACAGAAAAATGTCAACCTACCATTAGATTGTATCGTTGCAATGCTATTATGTTCCTACAGTGAATTTTACTTTGCTTAATGGATGTTTCTTAGGAAACGGAAGACAATATATGGCAATTAAGATACCAAGTGATAATCTTTATCCCTGAGCTATATTATATCAGTTCGTTCTTTTTTCTTAATCAATTATTGACTAACCTGATGTGTCTGCCATCTTTGTATATTTGTATATCATAATACATGAGGACGTCGACTTGCTTGATGCAAATTACGGACAATTTGTATGTGAAAAATATGCAAGGAATTTTAATTCTGTATTTCCTAAGAGTGTGTATAACATGTACAATGAAGCAATACATCCATATCATATTGCGTCGCTGTTATTCAATGGATAATGCGTTGTCATAAAATCGAATGACCACTCTTGTAGTCTTTTGGTGCGTTCGTGTAACGTCATTTACAACGTCCATGTCAACAAAGCATTTTCTTATTGATATAATATTCATTATGAAGGCAATAAAATCCCATTTTAAAGGTTCTATAGATAGCAGAATTTTATTCCTGTGGTCATTTTATATGAAATTTATGAATCTCGCAGAAGGCTCTTTTCATCAATTTCATATAAAATGACCACTCGTGTAAGATCCTCTATTTAACCCAAAAGGGCCTAGCTGACACTTCTATCTACTAGTTTGGATAAGTACGTTTCCATAGATAAAGAGTAGGTAATATATTTTTAATTATAGATGGATTTAAAAAGTCATGCATTTCATGCAAATGTTCTTCAGCTGATCAGCGTCTCATTGTTTGTAACGAAATCTTTTAGGGGACCGTATGCATTAACCCGATGAGATAATATTTTTAGCATCATCGAAATGGGGCAAAAATGATAAAACGGTATAGAATTTATGACTTTCGAAGCTCGCGTTTTCTTGACAGTCGCGTTTTCTTGACAGTAGGGTAAATAAATATGACCCTTTTGTTCGGTCATATTTATTTACCCTACTGTCAAGATAACTCGACATTGCGCTTGTATTAATGCGTAAACTGCTAGAACAGGTAGTAAACTACGGTATGTCCACATGTATGGTTACAATCATTTTCGTTTCAGATTGGAAAGTGGTTAATTTAGTTCTTTTAGTGGTTTAGGGTAACCGTCTGTTGTAATGCATTATGTGCTCGTTCTCTGCCTATCGACCAGGCCAGGCGGAATATTTGCATTTGATATAGTAGACATGACCTTTATAAAATGACAATAATTTCATTAAAACTCCATTATCTACCTCCTTCGAAACCGAACTTAGTAATAAGAGTTACATTATGGAGACAAGATGGGGATAAATCACCAAAGCAGGGCATTGCGTGTAATACCAATAATACCGGAGTTTCCATCTATCATTTACTTATCTCTAGACAAAATATGCAATAAGCTTATACGTCAACCATGCCCTTTAGGGTGCGGAGATGTTGGAACAACATATTTAAAGTTTGTTTGGTTTGTGTGAACAAAACATCACAAATGCAACCCATAATCATATGACGTCGCACCTGAGAGTGTTATAAAGCCATGCATTAAAACGATAATCCACCATTAAATATGCAAATTACGTCGTAACGTTATGTGTTGGCGTCCATAAAACGTCGCGTTTTCTAATGGCGAAATCGTGACGTTTTAGTGCAAATTATGCTAATAAAATGCGATTTCAGTGTCATATGATAAATAGAATCTTGCATTCGTGCTCATGTGTTATTGAATTTATCAAACTCGTTGGTGAAAACGACTAGATGCTCGGCAGAGCCTCGCATCTTATGTTCTTCTCCAACTCGTTTAATAAATTCAATGATACATAAGCACTCATGTAAGATCCTCTATTTAATACGTCGAAAGAAGACTAATAGCGAAACCCGATTCGCAGATAACACATAACGAGAACACAGTCTAGCGAGGACGAATTGCAACTGACCATTCGCTTATGAACTGTTAAAAGTACGACTACACAGACCCCACGTCATTTTAATGCATTTGCAAACTCATACTTAATTTTGATCGATCTCCAAATGACGAGTGTAAGTCTATGTAAGGGACATCGTACTGGGGCATTAAAATGGTTGGGCGTAGATATATACTCCAACATTGCTCAGGCTCAGACTTTTCTTCGAATGCATTTTCAAACATCAACGCAAGAATACAAACAGAAGGAAAGTACAAACACAGAATAAACAAAGGTCGGGTTGGGCAGCTGTTGAACGTCATTTGAACACTTTGCTAAAATAACAGAAAGAGTTACACTAAAGCAGTACAGGAAGCAAAGTATTCGCCAGTAAAGTCGAGCATAATGCTAAGAATCTATCAAAGAAGATGCGTATGGGCGATTCTTCGTCGATTAGAACAGTGTAGAGATCTTTATGTGTTTGTCCTGTCTTACGTCGTCAAATGATGATTATGAAAGTCGTTTTCAAACAATTTCTAGTCAATTGGAATGATACGTTGACTAAATGAAGTAACCACGGTTATGTCTGGGACGTATGTCCTAAAGCTACAAATGTTATTAGCCATAGAAGCTGTCGCTTTAAATGATTGCGTATTATTTTGGTCAAGATAAATCGATAATCTTGTGATGGAATCCTGTCAGATGAGGGGTAAATGGTAATATCATAATTGCATAATATAGCATATCTGGTATGATGCTCAAACGTTTTTTTTTTTGGTTGAACAAGTATTTTAGGCGTTTTGATACAAAACCGTTTCTTAGATAACGTAATTATTTGATAACTGTTTTACAAAGATTGTACCACTAACAGCGGTCCAATACCTCAATGTTGTGTTTTATTTTCGAACGAACATTTTAGTATCTAACGTCTAACAAACTCAGTCAGTCCGTTCTTCGAGCTAACGCTGCTACAGATTGTATCCCTGCATCTATCCCCAAGCCTACGCCCCCAAGTGCCACGCTTCATCAATAGATTTAAAACAGAATATGAAGGGCAGTATATAATCTGCGTTTGTCAAAATGAGTGATTTGTAACTGTGTCCTACGCACCTCTTAAGAATAGTTCATTGATATAAAGCCTTCCTTGGCGGAAGTAGACATAAGCCGAAGCTGCCTTAGAAGGAGGTGTGTTTGTGGGCGGATGGGTAGAGGGGACAAGGAGACGAGGAAGACCACATAAATACATGACTTACTGCAAGTAGAACGTTACTTTCTCACTTGTGCACCAAGCAAGGCTCATATCCACATGATTGAGAGATCCACTGTTTAACAGACAGCGCTCGTATCCATTAAGCCAGTACTGACTTGTCACTGTGCTATCAGGAAATAACATGTTATAAGTTTTAAGGTTGAATAACATGATGTTTTAGTGACCCCACTCTGAATGTTTCTTGTAAAAGAAAAAAAATATGATATTTTTCCCCTCCTTATTAATTTATTTTCAAAATAAATACAACGAAATTTTCTAAAGCAATTATTTTCTATGTCATATGTGCTTTTTTCTATTAAATGTGTCTCTTTTTGAATTCCCAAAGCGTCAGACAGCTATCATTTTGCAGTGACAATGTAATATTAATAGATAACATACTGTCTAGACATTTATTTTTTGTAGATTTTAATATCAGTTTGGGTCCCTGCAGGATACGTTCAACTTCACATTGGAAAATAAATTGAGTTTCTCTTTAATTTATCATTAAACACTCATAATCATGACTGTGTAAAAACGAATTATAGATACACTCAAAATGTGCATAACGTCAATATCAAAGAGATAAACCTAGTATTTTTATTGCTTTTAAAGAAAATCTATCGAAATATACCCTTTAAATTACGTAAAGAAAAGTTTGTTTTGCATATTTGCAATTTTGGCAAGTTCGTTGAGTCTGTGAAATGAATAAGTACTGTCGAGCTACCTCCCCCCACCACTTTTTTTTTCTGGAGAGTCTTCAGGGTCTGTATTTAGCTCATGCAAACAGCTAAGCTCTGATAAGACTTCTCGGATGCACACTCCGGGTCTGTATTTAGCTCATGCAAACAGCTACGACTCTGATAAGACTTCTCGGATGAACACTCCGCTCTAAGTCTTTAGTTTTGCATATGTCATGCGTATTGATTTTGTCACGTGTCTCCTAATGCAATATTCATTTCTGCTGTATGTTAAGTTGAACGATATTGCGAAACCACGAATTGGTAAGAATAATGATAACATATACCAGCCTTGCCAAAAAGGGTGCCAGAAAACCCCAACTTTAGCAGGAAATGTTAGCAAGGTCCACACTAATTAGGTTTGCATAAAATATTTATGCCATAGTTTGTCCGCCTGTATGGGAGACAATCCACTCGCTAAAGACCAGCCTATGAAACCGTGAAAGTACATATGACCAAGCTTCTGTTTATCAAGTTTCAATCTCATCGACCGTCCGGTTCTGGAGAGTAAGATTTTAAATGTTTTACCATATTACCATATATATGGGTCATGTGACGGCAACCATGTATAATTTACATACACTCGCCTCAGAGGATTTGTAGAATACATTTAAAAAGTTGAAATATGACCAACTTCGGGTAAAGGTTATAAAATAGCCTTGACCTTTGGTATATTGCCCTCATGTTATTTCAAGTACCTTACCTGACTACGTGTACCAGCTTTTAAAACATAGACTTCCGTAGCTTTACAGAAATGTGTTTCTATAATAAGAACTCAAAGACGCAAATTTGACCTGCTTTAGAAAGGAAAAAAATCAAACTTGGGCAACCATATACACTAACTTGACAGAACACGGTCGAGTGGTAAGAGTGGCTTGGTTACGGAACAGAATGTTGCTGCTTTGAATCCAGGTTGGGCAAGTAAACTGCTAATCTCTTTCAACCCAGCTGTAGATGGGTACTTGTTTCAATTCAGAGCAAAAGGAAAGGAACAGGCCCTGTCCTTTATATGCTGTGCCCAAGATTCATTGGGCCTGTAACCCCAACTGCCCCTCCGGTCACTAGGCTATGGAAAACCTTTACCTTTAACTTTAACATGAACCCCAGTTGCTGTTAACTTAGTTCCAATGTCGTAAGTCAAGAAGACTGTATAATGCTTTTATCATTATAATCGGATGGCCAACTTGATCATGTAATCAAAACCATTTTATTATTATTATTTTCAAGACCGCAATCCATCTAGACTGAATATACAGTTTGCTTTCATAAGCTCAGCGGCTTTGGCAGATTAAACGTTTGAAAATGTTTAAATACGAGTGATCTTGTTCAGCCTCTGGTCGCCTACCTAGAAATGTTCATATACACGGTATATACATAGTGAACATTTACTAAAGTGTAAAATAATTTCGACGAAGTCTTATTTTATAACAGATTCGTATAATTCATAGATTAGATCCAGATTCGACCATTTTGTAAAATAAAAATGCCACGGTCAAACCAGGGTCTTTTTTCCGGAGAAGAGCAGTTTGATAGTTTTTTTTTTCTATATATGGCCTAACTTTTTAAAGTGAAATGATTAAAGGACGGTCGTGAACTCAGGAAGTAATTCTATTTATGTACGCATTTAGCTGACTGTACCAACCAACTTTTATATCGAAGTCGTTAACAATTTCGGTATGCAAAATCTTTATCGACAAGACACACAGAGGGTGACATTTACTTTTGGCGATAAATTAATTACCAAGACAATTGTTCAAAATCTAGAATCATTATTATCTAATTATAGGTACCACTGAGTCAATATTGCAATAAATTCAGTAAATGATTTGCAATACGACCGTTATCAAGTGTGATTTACGTCTTACCTTCAATTGAGAGATGCCATGTGGCGCTATATTGTCTCCAATAGATCGTATCATATCGGCTTTTTTATTTTCCTCCGGCTTTTAGCATCTCAGTTGAAGTAAGTCAATAAAAAGATTGCAATAAAGACCAACTCTCTCTTTCTCTCTGCAGACATTTTTTTTTCTTAAAAATTATTTATAAATAATTTTTCTCGGCCAACAGCGAAAATGATGGCGTTATGTCAGAAATAAACGGTAATTCGTCCCGCCAGTTGTTATATTTGCTTTGACTCGTAAGGCTCCAAAGTGCAGCAAAGATGATATTTCTAGTTTGGAATGCTTTTAGGAAAAAAGTTTTCAAAACACTGAGTCAGTGGGAACAATTTCGGAAAAAGTGAAATTTTGATTTAGACAAAAGTCGTTCAAACGCTAATTTAGGTCAAATGACCTCCCGGAATTATTGCTGCAGTGCCGATCGTGCCACTTGAATAGTGTTCGATTGATATTAATTATCAGTCAGACACATCTTTAAATTTAATACTAAAAATTGTGGTCGCTTCTAAGCAATAATAGAGTCCCCTGTTTTAGGTTTAACCTTCTCTCGTTTTATCTGAATATTCTTTTTATTATTAATTTATTCATTGTTAATCTTCAAACTTGAATCCATACATATATATTGGCCCTAAATCAAGAAAAAAATAATTGCTAATAATTATGATTATAATGCTAGTATGTTGGCAGGTTTCGATGCAGACCCCTTAATTCATGTCACTCACTCAATGTTCAAGTAATGGATGTACTATATTAATGTACATTTATTGCGGTCTCTGCTATTGTCGAATCTCCCTGGCTAGCTTGTTTTATATTACCAAACAGGGAATTAAGGACATTATTTATTGATGAGCTACACATTTGCTCAGTAATTCAGCTTCCGTGTGTGTCTATGGTTTTTAGTGTTGTTGCACACTGGAGGTAATCTGTCACTAAAAGTTAATGTACGAGGGATGATAAAAAATTCCCCGGATAAGTGCTACATTCTTTTTATTAATTTACATTCTTCAATGAAATTTCACACTAGGCAACTTTGATATATTTGTCATTCATTTCATACAAAATAATTGATTATGTCTTACCAGTTTTATGCTCGCGAAAACATCGTAACGACCGATAACGTAACCCGGCCCAGCTAACGTTACGCTTCATTTTTATCGTTTCTAGTAGCAAATTCTGAATGTTGTTTAGCCATCAATAATGTATAGAAACGTTGATTAATTCGCATGAACTTGGAAACATATACCTTTTCTAGATATACATTTCAATTCTCTCAAGCCGTTTTGATTCTTTCTACGAAATGAGGTGTAAGTCCAGTGTGTCCTTAAGCGTGAGGGGGTGGGGTAATTCAAGAGTTAAGAACTTGCTTTAGGTAATAAAATTACGTTGCTTTCATCAGAATTCATAGACTAAAGGAAATGGCTTTTCATTGCATGTATATATGCAATTGTCATGTTCAGTCGAATCATTTAGGCCATGGAAAGTTTTGAAGATTTTGGCCCAAAATTGTTCAAATGGTGATGACCTTTGATTGACTTTGACATTTTTATGGTAAGGTCAATATGCTTTCTGTTGCTTTTGTATGGGAAAATGCTTGATTATAAAAAAAAGTAAAAAGTATGCAAAGACCAGGAACTGAAACAATCAAAATCCAAATCCAGCCCTCAAGAATTCATGGAATTTGTGGAAAATGTTGGCGCGTTTTCTCATATATGACCTTGATGTATAAAAAGGTCAAGGTCAACCCAAGGTCATGATTTGAACAATGGGTATTTACTGAGTACCCAGTGCTACATACCAAGTTTCAAGGCCATCAATCAACTGGTTCTGGAGAAGAAAAGTTTTACAGGTTGTCACAGATTATGGGCATAGTGGTCATGTTGGTCAAGTAACCTGGACCAGTGAACAAATTTTCATTCCCTCAGCCCCTGGAGGCTCTGTATAAAATTTGGTTACAACTGGCTTCGCCGCTTTTGAGGAGATGTTTAAAATTGTCAAAATATGAGAGTCCTGAGTCGAAGGTCAAGGGATGCCATTGGGCTGTTCTACTCATAATTTTTTTATGTACTCAATTAATCATTCCGAAAACGTTATACACCAATTTTTTGGCCAAAACCTTCAAATTGTCCCATGGAATCTTATGTTCTAGCAATTTTCCATATGACCTTGCCGTAAAAACAGGTCAGGGTCAACATAAAGTCATCATTTGAACAAGGGAGTACTTAATGCTGCATAACAAGATTCAAGGCCATAGGTCAAGTGGTTCTGAGAAGTTTTTTGAAGGTTTTTACCATATATGGGTGTGGCGGCCATATTGGTCATGTGACTATTACCATTGAACAAATTTTCATTCCCTCAGTCCCCGGAGGGTCTATATGAAACTGGTTACAATATGCCTATAGGCTTTTGGGGAGATGTTTGATATTGTAAAAATATGAGAGTCCTGGGTCAAATGTGAAAGAATGACCATGACATGTTGTACTCATAAACCTTCATGTTCTGACTAAGATGACTGTATATACATAGTTTTTGACCCAAAACATTAAAATTTTCCAAGATATCTTATGTTCTAAGATTTTCTCATTTTTTTACTGGTACCCTGTCTATCTGTCTATTTATAATCTCAACTTTACAGGTTCTTACTTTTTTCTGCTTATTTATTTTTTTTTTCTTTTATAGATATTGATACATGTTGTTAAAATTAATTTCATTATACAGTTAAAATGTATGCTTAATTGTGTTTCTCACATTAATTATTCAATATTGCTTACTGGTATATTGGATTTTGAATTGATGTATACATATATGTAAATTGCTTTGTATAACATGTGCCAATAAATAAAATGAATAAAAAAAACAACAACAAAAAAACAGCATTTTCTCATATTTGACCTCGCCGTAAAAAAAAATGTCAAGATCAACCCAAGGTCATATTTGAACAAGCTTGGTAGTTTTTGAAAACCCGGTGCTACATACCAAGTTTCAAGGCCATAGGTCAATTGGTCTGGATAATATTTTTGAAGGTTTTTACCATATATGGGAGTGGCGTCCATATTGGTCATGTGACCTAGACCGTTAAAACAAATTTCCATTCCCATAACACCTGGAGGCACTATATGAAATTCGGTTACAATTGGACAGTGGCTTTTTAGAAGATGCTTGAAATTGTCAAAATATGAGACCTGATTAAAACGTCAAAGAATGATCTTGACCTTTTGTACTCATAATTAAACGTGGATCAGCGGTTATGAAATAAGACATGATTTTAAAACTGTGTATATTTGGTTGGTTGGTTGTTTTGGGTTTTAATGGCCCTTTGAGAAGTATTTCGGTCGGACCGTGTCCCAGAGAAAGGGAGAAAAAAGAGAGAATGATAGACGAGAGAACAAATGTCCAAATAACTCCCTACCGCACCTACTGCAAGCACATTAGGTCTTTGCCCAACTATTATCAAAATCAGTAGGATGCCCCGGCACTGCAAGTTACACGCAACACCATCGCATCACCCGACCACCCCAAACTGTGTTAAGACACCGAAAATTGGGTTTTCCGAATTATAAATGTTGAAAAGATCTAAGGCAACCATAAAAAAAGATTGCATTATAATAGTATCGTATTCTACCAAGCGATATTTCTTTTTCGTTACATTTACATTTTCATACTACATGTATTTGTTTATTGCCGAATAGCGTTAAACATATATCAGTGCTGATGGAAGAAAGAATATACAAAAAGCAATAACTTCAAAATATTTTTATGCATTGAAAGTAACAAACAGTACAACTCGAAGATACAAAACACTCTCCATCTTTCAGATAACGTAATATGTTTACCGGTGCTCTATTGGGGCACGTTCGTTTTTAAAACAAATTATAATTATATTAGTTTGTCTCCATACTATGTTAGCAAACACTTTGAAAATATATAATTTGAGCCGCGACACGAGAAAACCAAAAAAAAGGTGGTGCGCCCTACGCAGATGCAGATCAGCCGTGGCATCCGCCCAGTCTGATCAGAGTCTTCGCTGTCCGCATGTAGGTAGCTTAGACCCTTAGCTACCTTTCAAGCGCTTAGCGAAGAGTCTGGTCAGATTTGGTGGATGCACCAGGCTGATCTGAGTCTGCATGTCCGTACAACCACTTTGTTGGTTTTTGTCGTGTCGCGGCTCATTTATCGAAACACACACTTGTAATGTCCCAGCATATTTTTCAATTGAATGTTAGCCCTAAAAGGAAGAGAAAAGTGAAGGTTTCCCATCGCCTACTTGCTGTAGGGGTGGCGGAAAGGCGGGCGTTGGGATGGTAGAAGCACACTGTATCTGAGACAAAACTTACGAAAGGCGGAGCTTTTGCTGTCTTAACGTTCTCTGATTTAGAAACAGGTAGCCATTTACTGTTTGTTCGCCGGATAGGGCTTTCCAGTCGTTGGGGTGGGAACTGTCAGGGCCGTGTGTCCTATAATTTGGATAATAGTAGGGCAAGGGCCAACCGCACTTGCAGTAGGTGCGGTTGGGCGGTGTTTGGATATTTTTCTTTAGTCTATCATTTCTCTTTTCGTTCTCCCTCTCTCTGGGAGAAGGCTCGATAAAGACTGAAATACTGTCGCAAAGAGCCGTGAAACCAAAAACAATCAACCAATCAAATCCAGTCGCCGGATGACCCGATACGGGTTTGAACCTGCGACCTTCTGGCGCCCGGCTGCACCATGACCAAGTCGCTCTAACCAGTCGACGACGGCCATCTCAATGGTAACTTCATGCTGTCATTATTTTAGAATAAAGTGTAATGCGCTTGGATTTAACGATGCATTTAGTCTTGGAAATGTTTCGGCCTAGCGGTTGAGACTGTAAGAAAGAATGTGCATTCATTGTATATCTTGATATTATTAACGGCAGCGGTCAAACATATATGGCCAATGTTTGGAACCCGGCTTTTTGTCATGCGAAAGCGATACACATTTAAGCTTCAAATTTCAGTTATTTTGATGCGCTATTGTAGACAGACAACTTTGTCATATAATCATTGTTACTGTTATTATTTAAGTCTCGGTCACTATGCCTGTTTATCTCAGTTGATCATTGTATAAGTCTTAGACTGGCCTAGACATATCAATAACACCTTCACCTTTATCATATCTTTGGGCAAGGAAATTACAACTGATTAAACCTATAAGCGGTGATACGGCGCAGTTATCCCTTTGCCGTGTTGCCATGTACTGCTTGGTTGATCACGGCTATCGGCCTGGGAACGTAAAATCCCAATTCTTTGTCTTTTTATTCTCTGTGCGATTTCATGAACCGGCTAGCGGTAATATAACAATCTCTCTTACAATACGTCGTTATAGATGATCGTTGTCTTTCATCATAACATCATTTTTTGTAAAAAGAGAAAAATTGTCTCGTTAACATATATTCATATATTCGTTTACAGTTAGGCGGTTCGTTTTACTTTGGATTCGGCAATAAAGACTTTGATGTCCCCGTTAGACATACATGTAAATAGGTTTGACACCTCTTGATAATCTTTGTTAGTATTGTGGTTTTGGAACATATTAATTCCGGAGTGAACGAAGCCACAAGAACGAAAAGTGTAGACCCAATATCAAAGATGCGATGAAATGTGAAACCCCGACAACCCCTTTTTTTAACTTTATTATATTTGTAAAACCTTTATATGCATTAATAAAACGCAACCATTGACTAGTTGCAGCGTTTTGTAATACCTGATCCAAGTCTACTTCGTTTGCATATGCCCGTTTTATGAGATGCTTGGCCTTTGTGGGAAGAATCTTTAGGACTTAACAGCTGTATGCACCAAAAGGTAAAAATCAAGAAGATTGTAAAGAAGACATATTTTTGCATTAAAATACTCAAATCATTTCGAGTGTATTAAAACACTCGAAATGATTTCCACTTTCTTGTGATGACGTAAAAATTGTAAAGATCCTTTAAAGTCGTATTTGTTTTCCGTGTTCAGGAAGAATTCCATTAGGAAAAGTAAAATTCGCTGCAGGAATAAGAGTGCAATAATAACATAAAAATGACGTATTGCCTCTGGTTTAAACAATATTTTATTCAAAGATTTTATACATACATATAAATAATAGAGTGAAGCAATACAGGATCTGACGGTAAGCGTAACGCTGTCAGTATTGCCTCTATTCGTGTCATATGATATTTGCATCATATTTAATATTACTTGAAAGAAAGAATGCGATAATCTTAAATTAGCTTTGAGACAGTTTTCTTTTATAACTTAGAGTGTATGTGAAAATACTGTGTTGTTGAGAAAAAGTGCTTTCATTATAATACTCTCTTTTTTCTTTTTTTTTGTAGTCATTTTTGAATTATTTTAGTATCATTTTGATAACAGGGTTTGCTGCATCTTATATTTTAAAAAGGTTTGTCTGAGCTGCAAGGAGAAACGGGCATCTGTCTGAATATGAACCGTAAGTGGAAAACATCACTTGCATAATTATTATGTCATGTGGTTTGATTTGGTATATATGTGCAATATATTCCGGGACATTCCAGCGATGTAGAGACCATCTCGATAACAGTAAGCTACATTTGTGTCGTATTTTGCATGTGTGAGAGTTAAGATACTGTTTTTATTATGGATAACTTATTGGCATACACTCATTCATAAAATGATTATTATTTTATGAATGAGTGTATGCCCTACAAATATTAGTCCTGTAAGCATGCTGTTTGCTGCTCGCTTGAAGTCCATTAAATAAATGATGATATATCGTATTACGAATAATGTCGACAGCTCATTAAACGTTTCTTACTTTGATAGATAAGAATCTTAAAAAGGTTCCTTCAAGGGCAGAGAATACATACAGAAGTAGGAACATGGGCCAGACTACGTAGTTTCGGCTAATAAAGCCTCATCAGTGACCCTGACAATATCAGGTGACGAAACCAGAAAAAAATACTGTAATTTTTTAATTTTAATTGGGCAGTCGATTCAAAGGCTGATTAATTTCAAAAGAATCCAATAATATAAAAGACGATGATTTAGAAATGTAGTCTAAATCGATCTAAAATTTTAGATTTCTCAGAATCTATCCTCTGATCTCAAAGGATGTAAATAAAATATAATCTGCACTATGGATGATGTACGGGGAGACGTTTTACGGCCGCCACACGGCACAACACCAGCTGCAGTGTGGTGAAATAAGAATCTTAAAAAGGTTCCTTCAAGGGCAGAGAATACATACAGAAGTAGGAACATGGGCCAGACTACGTAGTTTCGGCTAATAAAGCCTCATCAGTGACCCTGACAATATCTGGTGACGAAACCAGAAAAAAATACTGTAATTTCTTAATTTTAATTGGGCAGTCGATTCAAAGGCTGATTAATTTCAAAAGAATCCAATAATATAAAAGACGATGATTTAGAAATATAGTCTAAATCGATCTAAAATTTTAGATTTCTCAGAATCTATCCTCTGATCTCAAAGGATGTAAATAAAATATAATCTGCACTATGGATGATGTACGGGGAGAACCAGCAATTCAACCATGTGATATAAATAACTCCGATTTTCTGTATACTTGCATTTACAGAATGCGTTTACAGAACACGTCCTGAATTCGTCTAGACATAATGATAGCTATCCCTACCAACACAGATACGAGTATTGATAATACCACATTTGGGCCATAATAATAGGTGTTGTTTACCAAGAACCTTTCAATAACTAATGTTTAAAAGAGAAGACTATACACATACACAGAACTGATTATGAACCGGACCAGACAGTGAGTTCTGTGTTTATTTGTAATAAATTAGTTATAACAAGAATTCCGCAGAATGCTATGTCGCACCTGCCTTGCTCTTCCACAGTAGCAGAGATCGTGGTTAGATTAGGTTTGGTGAATGCTTGTATACAAATTCGAGGGAACTGGACTTGCAAGCTAAGAAGGATGCATTACTGGACATAAAATTCAACAGTTAACAGAGTATGAAATAATCATGAAAAGTATAAAATAATCAAAAACAATTCAAGAGACCAGCTTAAGAAAAGATTTTATGCCATGTCTGATGATTGCATGTGGGTTAGTTTGTGAGAAATGTACTTAAATGCTTAGTGTACATACAAATGTGGATGACAGGTTGACCTGCAAATTTCCAAAGCCAACAGAGCATGAAATATACATCAAGCATAAGGCTTGATGCTTATACCATAGTGTTTAAAGAGAAATGGACTTAAATGCTAGGGTCAATGCAACGTTGGACGTAAAATTTTACAAAGTCAGCAGCCCTTGAAATAAAGGTCAAGGGCAGAAGGGAGTGTGAATCCCTTGAGGCCTTTTCATGAAGAAACCTTTTGCCAGGTTTGATGAATCAAGGTATCATACTTTGAGAGAAATGGACTTAAAGGCTATGGATGACATAATTTTTGACGTGAAATTATACGGAGTCAGCAGAGGGTTAAATATAGGTCACGGGTAAAAAAAGTGCAACATGCCTCAAGAACATTCCAAGAAGAAGCTTAGTACAAGGTTTAATGATTGTAGGTATCAAACTTTGAGAGAAATGGACTTAAACACTAGGGTCGAGGTAATTTTGGGCATTAAATTTAACGAAGTCAGCAGAGCGTGAAATATAGGTCAAGGGTAGAAAAATTGCAACATACCTTGAGAACATTCTATTTTCTTCTGTTTTGCTTAAGACAACAATTTGAATTTAAGTCCATGCATATTAAGGGCAAACTTTATATGCAAGTAAAGGATTCATTTTACGCCAAACCGAAAGCAAATCGTTTTAATAACATTAAATTCTGAGGAACGCAGAAAAAGTATCACTGCAAATGATTTTTTACCCAAAGGACATGCTCTCAGACATAATGGTTGTCGTTCATTTAGAATGCAGCTTGTGAAATTTGGCATTTGCATTGTATACACAAAGCATTAATGTCAGTTTCACAGTAATCCATTTGCTATCTCTGACTCAGTGGATCAAATGTTATGAAAATAGATACATACTTAAAAACTGCACGTGGAAGTTAAGATGCTGCAAAATTTGAATTTTTTAACATTAAGTTAGTGTCGAAGAAATAAGGCAATTATAATAAGAAAATGGCATTATACGTAATATTGTTTTACTTTCATGTTCCTTTTCATTCTGTTTTGTCTCGGACTTACGTTGAACATAAAACCCATTAATGTACAGAGGATAACGCTACTTTTATCATTTTTCTGGTTAAGTTTATTTGTATCATTGTTATCTTATTTTATTTGCCTTAACAAAATTAATGAGCCACGGTACGAGAAAACCAACAAAGTGGTTGTGCGCCCAGCGCAGACTCAGATCAGCGTGGGCATCCGCCAAGTCCGATCAGAGTCTTTGCTGTCCGAATGGAGGTAGCTAAGACCCTCAGCGAGGTCTTAGCTACCCTTGAAGCGCTTAGCGAAGAGTTTGGTCGGACGTGATGGATGCCCAGGCTAATCTGAGTCTGCGCTAGGCGCACAACCACTTTGTTGGTTTTCTCGTGTCGTGGTTCAAGTATTGTAGTCCTTGATCTGAGTCTGTACTGGTTGCTAATGTCCGTTTCATGGGAAACATGGCATAATTAGGATAATCAGGTTCGATGCAAGAAAGAAAACGTAATGACCTTACAATAATTATGTGTATTTAAGCTAACAAAGAGTAACAATCTAAGATACTAAACATGCTCCATCTTTCAGCTGACATAGTATTTTGATACGTGCTTAAACATGGCACCTTTTTTTCACAGCAAATAATCGTCTCTGTCGTAGAACAAGGTCCAGCAATGGTATAGGGGTTCAAACAAACCAAGCAGACTCTCTCACGGGTTCTATAGATTTAAGACCTGGAACAATATATTATCGCATTATATTTAAACATATTTATTATGATGGTAAATGCCACAGATATATACAAATAGATGACAAGTATGGATTGTTTATAACAATCACACAATACACATGAGACGCATCTGCAATCTAGTGAGAACTAAAGTATATTACAGCAAATAAACTAGTACATATCGATAGATGGATAGATCGATGGGCAAAGCCTATTTTGCACCTACGCACTTACAATTATACATAAGCATACATAAGAACAGCACAACAAAGACAAATGATTTACAAAATATGCGAATGGTTTGACAATGACAGAGTAATGAATAATGATAAAATAACATACCTGGAACAATATATTATCACAACATAATGATGGCAAATGCCACCAAATATGTACAAATATACGATATGTATGAACTGTTTTTAACAATCCCACAATAGACGCAATATGCATGTACAAACTAGTGAGAACTTAAGGGCGGTAACTGCCCATTAGGTTACAGCTGACTATCTGAAGTGTTAACTACGTTACCTACACAAGGTATTTCTAACCTATAGGTCAATATGCAGGATGGGAAGGGTTTTAGGGCTATAGGATGATAGGAATGTAATAGTTTTAATTTATTCTAGGACATTTACCCCTCTTTGCAAAATGACGCCCCGACATTTACCAGCAGTGCGGCGTGTTATAGCTTTAAACAATGACAAAATGACACTGAAATGGAATGACTTACGAATGTTCGTAATCGATTAAAAGAACCATTGACAATGGAATAGAATATTTAAATATGAATAATATGCAAACTATCATGCATACACTTGTCATAGCCTAAGACATTTAACGACTGTAGTCAAACATTATAATCACTTTTTTGAACCCGAGGCCTCGAATTTCAATTAATACTAATACCATAATGGTCAAGTGTTTTCCGATTGATACATTTTTGTCATATAATTATTGTTACTTTCATTACAAATTGAATTCTCTGTCACAAAGCCTGACAGTTTTATCTGATTACTGTATATCTTTTAGTCTGCCCGAGACATATCAATAGCACCTTCACCTTAATTATATCTGTGGCCGAAGAAACTACTACTGATTAAACCTTTCAGCGCTGATACAGCCCTGTTATTGCTGCTTTGCTATTTATTGCTTTTTTCAGTGACAGGAATGTGAATTTACATGTAAAATCCCTTTCTTGTGTATTTTATTCTCTGTTAATGCTCAAGCAAAGATGAGCATAACTAGAATATCCCCTGTTACAAAATGCATTAATCAATATTCTTTGTCTTTGTCACAAGAAGAAGGAGAAGAAGAAGAACAACAATAACAATAATAATAATGATAACAATTATAATAACATGCAGAAAAAAAGAAGACAAAAAAGTAAGCATTGTAGTATTTTTTTTTTTTTTTTTTTGATTTCATGAATTCCGAAGAAACGAAGACACAAAAATAAATAAATAAATTAGAATATAGTCCAAACCAAAATGAAAACTTGAGTCAATTTTTCTATATGATACGGTGATCTAGAAAAAGTCCGAGTTAAAATGATTTTAATTTTGGAATAAGTTATCATTTTCTAATATCGCAGACACACAAAATATAAGTCTGTGTCAATGAAATATTGATGATAATTTTAAATGTCAGAATGCTTTATTTTTGTGCTTTCTGTGCTCAATACCAAACAGTTACCAAACTTAAATTGGATAAATGATGAAAAACCTGTAGCATTTTTTCCGTTATTTATTTAAATCTGTATGGATATCTTATGTTAAAGCACGGTCGACTTAGTGGCTGCAAGGACAGAAGAAAGGCAACAATTTGATCACTGTGAAGTCACAGAATCAGTTTCAGTGGAGAAATAATGGCAATTCAAACATCTCTGTACGTTTGATTTTTAGGGAGATTATTTGAAAGTTTTGAATCTTAAGTTTTTATCTCAAATTGTGATTTCAATCAGTGTAACTATTTAAAGTGTTTTCTTCTGTGTGTACTGGAAATCATTGTTATTGCGCACAAAAAGACTGCCTACTTAATATGCACTTATTACATTTGAGCCGCGACACGACAAAACCAACAATGTGGTTGTGCGCCAAGCGCAGACTCAATTCAGCCTTGGCATTCGCCCAGTCTGATTAGAGTCTTCGCTGTCCACATGGAGGTAGCTTAAACCCTCAGCTACCCTTTGGGCACTAAACAAAGAATCCGATAAAAATGGGTGAATGTCCAGGCTGATCTAAGTCTGCGCTGTGCGCACAACCACATTGTTAGTTTTGTCGTGTCGCGGCTCAATTATGAATAAGTTAGATGGAGAACAGACATGAACTAGAAACTCTCCATGCTATAATTGAGCCGCAACACGAGAAAACCAACAAAGTGGCTGTGCACCCACCGCAGACTCAGATCAGCCTGGGCATCCGCCAACTCTGATCAGACTCTTTGCTAAGTGCTCAAAGGGTAGCTAAGGGTCTAAGCTACCTTCATGCGGACAGCGAAGACTCTGATCAGGCTGGGCGGATGTTCAGGCTGATCTGAGTCTGCGCTGGGCGCACAACCACTCTGTTGGTTTTGGCGTGTCGCGGCTCAAATTACCGTCTAACCAACCCTGTAAAACCCATAATTACGTTAATATTTGCTAGGTTTCCAGACATTACAAGTTTTAAATTTTGTTCAGTATTTTACAGAAATCTCTCGTCCACTCAGCAGAAAAACGTGTAATCAAAATAACATTGCACTGATTCAAAAATAACCCCATTAACACGCCAGTATTTCACAAAAAGTATGAAATGTAATGAAAGCTCCTTTCCTCAGCTATATATCGATTTTACATGCATCGCGCGGTACTAAAGAAATCCGTGTCGTAAAGCTAAGATGATCACATTCCTTCTTTCAAGTAATATCAAATATGATGTACATATCATATGACACGAATAATGCCAATTCGTTATTATGTTATTTTTACACTCTTAAAGGAATGGTGTCTGAACACGAATAGTAAATACGACATAATAGGCTCTTCACAATGTAAAAACTTGTATCATCACAGGAAAGTAGTAATAATCACCACATTCTGGTGGAGCTCTAGATAACAGGTGGGGTGCCTGACTGTGCCGAGATGTGTGTGTGTGTGTGTGTGTGTCTGTGTGTGTGTGATAGAGGGGGGGGAAGGGGTGCTTAAATATCTATGACATAACTAGGGATTAATTTGATGACAATTTTTCTATAATCGTCCTTTTTGACCTGAAATATATGTTGTGTTATTTCATTGGAATCGCCTCACCGTGGCGATTCTATGAGATTGTAGTCTAAACAGGCCCAGGTAACGGGGCTGAAGCCCCAAATCCCAACCCCTGTATCCGCGGCTGGATTTTCCTTACATTTGTTTTGTGTTATTGTATCCTGGTGCAGAAGCAAGATTAGTCCTAACGATTCTTCCTGCAAAAGCCAAGTCTCCCATAAAAGGGACATTGGTTAACAATGTAGAATTAGATCAGTCTCTGCAAAACGAGGTGTCTAGTCATAGGTTACTTAATATTATTCAAAATAAACAATGTATAGGGAAACAAATATAATTAAAATGAAAATTAAAATGAAAGTGGTTGGTTGTTTGTTTTGGGTTTGACGGTTCTTTGAAACAGTATTTCAGTCGAGCTATCTCCCTGAGAAGGGGGGAGGGGGAGAAGAAATATGATAGGAGAGAAAATGTGCAAGATGCTTTTCTCCTATTATATGTCTTTTCTTGTACCTTTTTATATTGAATACTATAAAGTAGCCCATGACTAGATACCGCGTTTTCAGAGTCTGACCTTAGTCAATATTTTTAACCAATACCCCTAAAATTTATGGAATTCTTGAGTACTAAACGTTCATATGCACCAGGACTTTTGTAGAATTCTTGAGTACTAAACGTTCATATGCACCAGGACTTAGTAAACCAAAACATTTAAACAGCCACACGACAAAACCAACAAAGTGGCGTGTGCGCCCAGCGAAGACTCAGATCAGCCTTGCCATCCGCCAGGTCTTATCAGAGTCTTGGCTGTCCGAATTGAACTAGGTAAGAGCCTTAGCTACCTTCTAAGCGCATACAAAGACTCTGGTCGGACTGGGCGGATCTTAGTTTCGCTTGGCGCACATGCCACTTTGTTGGTTTTGTGGTGTCGCTGCTCATTTATAATGAAAACATCCTTTTCTCGGCGGAATCTTTCAATAATTTTCAATATATTATTACCACCATCCTGTGATGACAAAATACTTTGCAAAGTGCCTATTATGTCGTATTTGTTGTAGGTGTTCAGGCATTCCATTAGGCAAAGTAAATTTCGCTGCAGGAATAAGAGTGTAAAAATAACATACTACTAACGTATTGGCATTATTCGTGTCATATCATTTATATGTATCATATTTGATATTTCTTTAAAATAAGAATGTGATCACCTTAGCTTTACAACACAGTTTTCCTTTGTACCTCGGACTAAATGTTCACCGGAAGGTACAAAATCAGTAGTTATTGCAATGTTTTCTGAGGTTATATCCGGGATTAGAAAATGGCCGCTTTTCAGGTATGCAGAAAAGAAATAGCAAACGAAGGCATAATATCAATTGGTCAATATTTTTTTAAAAGTTGTATTCCCTATTTAGGCTGTATGCATTTTCTTTTGTTATGACATAAAACCTTTATGCATGGCTAAATGTGGGAAGAATAAACACTTAGTGAAACTTCTTTTGCGCATAAATATTATGCAAATTACTAACCCCCACGACTCTACAACTCCCACGATTTTACAACCTCAAACGATTCGCTGGGAGAAGGAGCTTTCGTTTTATCCCATACTTTTGCGAAATATTGGCGTGTTAATTGGGTCATTTTGAATCGATTCGGTGTCACTTTGATAACATGTTTTGCTGTGGAATGGACCGGTGATTTCTGTAAAATACTGAGCAAAATTAGAGGCTTCAGAACTTTTATTTTGTAATGTCTGTCAACCTAACAAGGATTTACGGAAACTATGTTTTTTTTCGGGTTTGACAGGCGATAACTGATATATGAAAAAGTGTTAGTTTAGGCCTGTCCTCCTTTGAATTATCTAACGTAACTATAGTTTAATAAATCAGACTATAACTTCAACTGGTGCCTGTTAAGTAGACAGTTATCATGTTCATAATGAACATTTGTTGCAGTACACATATAAAACACTTAACGTTATGACGTTGATTGTAATTATTACACATTTACATAGAAATTAAAGATTCAAATTTTAAAATTACCTCCCTTTAAATCAAATATAAAGAGATGTTCGAATTGCCATGATTTATATAGATTTTTTTGTGTCATTTCGTTTTCGAGATTTGATTGATTATCTAGCAAACTCAATGCCTTTATTATACAATGAGCAAAAAAGCCGCGTTTGAACACCTTTGTAACTGTATTTGTGATTTTGTAGTGATCGAATTGTTGTTTTCCTTCTTGTCCTTGTGGCCACCTAGTCGACCCTGCTTTGGCATAACTTTAGCAAGTGAGTCCATGCAAATTGAAAAGAATAATTAAGGGTCATTGTCGCATTTTTCTCTTTTAAGCAAGTTTTAACAAGTTTAATTGTTTTGTGAATTCGCCTCTTCGCAATTCGTGTGATTAAAAAAACAAACAAACGCAATACTAACAAAGATTTTCAGGAAGGGCTGCAATTATGCACACTCATTGGTTTCTTACAATGCCCGTGACTCTGCAACTTGTAGAAATCAGCGGAATAGAAACTGCATATAACAACAAAACTAAACAGAAGTACAAAAAAAAAAGGTTTTCAACTTATCAAATAAATCGAAAAACAAATCAGAAAAAAATATTTTTCCCTCTCAATATGCTGTTATTATTATTATTTTTATTATCATTATCATTGTTGTTGTTTTTCTTATGACAGAGAAGTAAGGTAAGTGATACAAGCATTTTGTATGAGAGGTTATTCTATCAACGTGTTCAATAAACGCTAATGGTATCTCGAGAAAGAATAGATAATCTAAAAGAAGAGAACTAGAATTTTACATTCACAAGCCGGTCACTGATTAAATATAGCAATAAAATGTATTGCGGCAATAACAAGGCTGTATCAGCGCTCATAGGTTTAATCACCAGTAATTTCTTCGGCCACTGATATAATTGACGTGGAGGTGTTAGTGATATGTCTGACACACTCTAAAAAATACAGAATAATCAAACAAGGGTGGCAGGCGTTATGACAGAGAATCTAATTGTGATGAAACTAACAAAAATTATATGACAAAGTGTTTATCAGTCCAGAAACACTTGACCGTTGGCAGATCAATATTTATTGAAATTCAAAGCCTTGGTTTCTAAAATTTGACTAAAACAAAATGCTTCGTTATATTTTAGTGCATTTTTTGTCACTCCGAAGGTATGACAGCTCACATGTTACACTGAGATTGAAAATAATAATTTTGTTGACTGTACACTTGTGTTTTGTTACATATTTCATTAAACTATCAATACAAACGGTGCCGTTATTAAGCACCAGTTAAAATACTTTGTTAACTGAAAGATGGTTGAAGATTGTTATCGTAAATCCACATATTTATTGTCAAGCCAATACGTTTTCTCCTGATTATCCAAGTTATCCCTTGTTTCCAATAGAAAGAGATATTGACAAACAGTTTAGACTTAGATCAGGGTCTACAATATTTGATGGGCAAATAGGTATTTCTCCTCAAAATAAGATAACCATGATACAAATAAACTAAACCAGATAGATGACAAACTGACTCATCCGCTTGATAAGAATAGCTTAATCCACTGGGCATAAATGGGTTTATGTTCAGCGTAAGTCTGAGACCAAACAGCATGAAAATGTAGCCCTATATGAAATCTAAACAATATTACCATTTCTTTATTTTATAGTAGCCTTATTTCTTAATGAGCTTTATAATAAATTAACGAATTTTGCAACAACAGCATATTAACTTCCATGTGCAGTTTTTAAGAACATATGAGCCGCGACACGACAAAACCAACACAGTGGCATGTGCGCCAGGCGCAGACTCAGATCAGCCTGGGCATCCGCCCAGTTTCATCAGACTCTTTATTAAGTGCTCAAAGGTTAGCTAAGAGTCTAGGCTACCGCCATGCGGACAGCGAAGATTCTGGTCAGACTGAGCGGATGCCCAGTCTGATCGAAGACTGCGCTGTATGCACAGCCACTTTGTTGGTTTTGTCGTGTCGCGCTCATACCTGATTTCATCACCGTTGATCCACTGAATCAGATGTAGTAAATGGATTATTGTGAAACCGACGCTAATGCTTTGTGTATACAATGCAAATGTCAATTTGTACAACCTGCAACCCAAATGAAATTATAAAGATTATGTCTGAGGGCATGTCCTTTGGGTATACAATATCATTTGCAGTGGCAAATGTAACTGTTTTGAGTTCCTTTTAATTCAATATTATTGAAACAATTTGCTTCTTCTGTATCACGCTGATTGAAACCTTGATTGCAATAAAGTTGTCGAAGAATTGGTACGAACTCAAACCAATACACCATAATTCATTCACATATGTATGATAAACTAATAACTGCATATCATAACCTGTAATTAAGGAAACGAAAATGGATTTCAAACGAAATTCATTTTTTTCTCCAAATTCGATTCTTTTAGATACAGTCAAACCCGCTCATGTGGTCACCTCTATTAAGGGATCACCTGTCTTAAGCAGCCACATTTTCTGGGTCCCTTGAGCCAATATACAGTGCAAATGAACCTGTATTAAGGGGACACCTGTATTAAGCAGCCACTTTTCATCCTTCCCTTAAGTGACCGCTTGAGACAGGTTTGACTGTATTTGGTCTGGCTTAACTTTAATTCTGCCAGGCTGTATACCAAAGCGATAAACGCAGAAATTATGCAGAGGCTGTAATCTGACGATTACTAGCATTTAAGCTACGTCCTGATACAAACTTAATAAAAATAAAATATAGTTCAATCCATAATATATTGCTGTAGTACGTGTAAAGTTTGTTGCAAATGGGCGTATTTTAACATCATGGAGATCCCTGTTTTGACGACAGGCAAAAATGAAAATGACAGTCTGAGAGTTACTATTCAACAATTTTAGTTAGCATTAATATGGTATCCGAAAATGCAATTTATTTTAGTTCTGCTTCATATTAAACAGGGTTACAAAAGTATTGTAAAATGTACAAGACCATATATCGGAATAGTTGCTACTAAGCTGTTAGCTATTTGGTGGTATTCATACAATGTAAATCATAAAATACGATTCTGACAACTCAATTATTTATTCTTTATCTTTAATGAATAATTTTATTTATTTTTATACCTCAGGCCTTACAAAGAAGCATGGGTTTGTCTGTTTGGGTTCATAACCAGTTCCGTGTAGATCTTTGCCGCTTCAAAGATTTTTCTCGGCACGGCCGAGTATTGTTTCAGTTTTTTCCACATTTCACAAGCTTTCGTTGGTCGATTGACGCGTATGTCAAACTTTAAGCCAATAATATCAAAGGTCAGTGAATATTTACTCACATGTTCTCTGTATCTTGATTATTTGTAATCTTAGTTGTTTCCAACTATGGTTTGAGGGCTGGATTTGGATTTTGATTGTTTCAGTTCCTGGTCTTTGCATACTTTTTACTTTTAGATATTTGATGGAATATTTTACAGGTTCTATCAGAGACAGAAATGTTAGTGCTATCAGCATTATTCATAATACGACATATCATTATTTCATTAGGTGGGCTACAACCGAGCAGCAAACACCTTGTTTACAGGAATAATATTTGTCGGACATACACTCATTCAGAAAAAAAGACATATATGATAAAAAAAAGTACCTTAAACTCCCACACATACAAAATACTGGTCTAAGCTACCTCCATACCGACAGCGAAGACTCTGATCAGACTGGTCGGATGCCCAGGCTGATCTGAGTATTAGCTAGGCGCACATGCCACTTATTTTTATTTTGTTGTTGTTGTGTCATGGCTAGTTTTTCATTATTTACCAAATAAAACAAAACGACAGAAGAAATATGCAATTGATATATTTCACATACTGTTCTTGTTCAGACAAATGCTTGAATTGGACGATTGTAAGCTTAGACACACCTATTTCAAATATAAGATGCAGCAGAATCTGTTCCCAACATAATACTAAACTGATTTAAAATGACCCCTAACCACACGTCACTATTTAGCAAATCAAAAAAAAAAACTAAAACAACATAAAAAATAATATATATAATTAAATGGTAGCTCATTTTCACAACAACAACATATTTGAGGTATAAAAAGGAAAACTATGTCTCAAAGCTGAATTAAGATTAGCACATTCCTTCATTCAAAAAATATCAAATATGATGCAAATATAATATGACACGAATAATGTCAACACGTCATTTTTACGATAGAATTGCACTCTTATTCCTGCAGCAAATTTTACTTTGCCTGATGGAATTCACACTAATACAATGCATTTTGTTATCACAGGAAAGTGGTGTAATTGCAGTCAAAGCGATTTGAAGATTTCACCGCAAACAGGGTCTTTTTTATACAACAAAAGCTAAGCATCCCATAAAAGGACGTAAAATGAAAACTGAGAAAAAGTCTCAAAACGATCCCTTTACTAACATAGATAGTTTGCACTTATTAAGGCATATACTTGAATTTTATTTGTTATCTGAAGCAAAACTTAAGAAACTAGAGGAGGTGACGGCTTCAACATTTGAATCGTCCGAGCCTTAAAGGCCCTGAAACTCATTGCATTTCAACAACCTTCAATTGTTTTAGAGAACGCTGTTGACTGGGAGAATTATTACCCTCAAGGTCTTTCTCATCGAGCAAAGTATCCGAAAATTGAATTTAAAGACAGATGTCATTAGTGTGAGAAATTAAACTGTTTGTCCTCAGGTTTTGCTTCAGCCTAGATTGTTACAAAAAACTTTTGCTATCTTTAAAAGCATTCTTCAATTTTATTTTGTGCCAACACAGAGCTACTGAACGGCCTTAACAAAAACATTATTCCAACTGAAAGCCTGAGCAAAGAAGTAGAACATATATCAGACTACGTATTTGCTCAGTTTGGGAGGTGGTCGGGTGGTGCGATGGTGACGTGTGTAACTTTCAGTGCCGGGGCGTCCTACTGATTTGGAACATTGTAGGGCAAGGGCCTACTGCGCTTGCAGCAGGTGCGGGTGGGGGTTGTTTGGACATTATTCTCTCGTCTATCATTTTTCCTCTTTCTCCCGCTCTTGGAGACGGCTAGACTGAAATATTGTCTCAAAGGTCCGTTCAACCTAAAACAATCAATCAATCAATCATTGTGCAGTTTGATCATATATTTTAATGCTCAGCGTTTTGAATCTCAGATATTTCTGCTTATATAGTTTTCCGGAACAAGCTGAATAATTGTTAACTCTCTTTGGCGGTTTTAATAAATCCCATTCTAATCTGACTACTTAGCAAGCTATTCTCTGTACTTTGTAAATAATTATTTTCATTTCGATAAGTCAAATGTTACGAACAAACAAAGAACTCATTGTCTGTTCTGGGTCATAATTAGTTCTGTTGAGAGACTTGCATTTTAATTATCAGCTATTGAAAGCTTTCGACATATGCAACACCTATTATTATTGCCCCCAGAATATGGTATTTTCAACTCTTGCATATAACAGGAATCGCTATAATAAAGGCTAGACGGATTTAGGATGTTATCAGTAGATACAGTTTGCTATGCCAGAATATGCAGAACACGGACGATCTCCGATGTGCCTAGAGAATATTTTACAAGCGTACGACATAAAAGCAAATGACAAAATAACCTTGCAATTGATACCTTTCACATCATGTTCAAATTCAGACAGATGCTTAAAGTGACCGCTCCTACATTGCAATTCAGACAGGCCTTTTACGAATATATGAGTTTTCTGATTTCATGGGATTGGTTGCGGTCGGGAGATGGTGCTGGGTACTTTCAGTACTGATGTGGAAAATAAATAAGTACTTTCCTTGTAAATGAAACCAAAAAAAGGCGTTTCAATTAGTAATTACTATTTCATAAGCGCAAAATCAGTTTAGTTGCACCTAAAATAAGCTCCATAGAAAAATCAGATTACCAAGAACAGTTTCTAAGGCTGCTATGGCTGATACAAGCGATTCAGATCAGTGCAATCCCATCTGTTGTAAAACATTAGCAATGTACCGAGAAAGCTGACAGTGCAAAGACTAGGAGCTATCGTGTATAGTAGCAGGTGTACTGAAGTTAAGACGTTATTAGTGGTTCGTTCTTCAGTATTTTCATTGTTGCTTAAATATGATGCGTTTCGCTTGTCCAAGTGCTTACAGCTTACACCTATAAATAACAATAATAATAATTATAATAATAATAACATTCTCAAAACGTTGCATGCAATAAGTTGAAATAGCATGGATTTCTTAAGAGAATCAAACACACGAAGTTTTCACACTTACTTGCTGCATAATGCTTTCGGAACCAGCAAATCTGAGCGTTAATGACCTCATAAACTCCCAGTAAAAATGGAAATCCTAAATAGCGTTAGTCTGAAACAAATTGTAGGTGAAAAAAATGCATAAAACTATCTTTTACTTCATAATAAAGCGAGTAAGACTAAATAATACTGTAAAAGTAAGCACTTAATGCACGTATTCTTGACTGAAATATTTATTACGCGACAGGAAGTTCCAAAATGACTTCGAAACGGCCACTTTGATTTTTAAAATCTGCATATCTTTCTTTTTGTAAGACCGATTTTCATGAAAATTTCACCAAAAGACCTGGTAAGATAAGGCCTTTATGTGACTCCCAGAAAAGACATTTTTCAAAAGTCATATTTCGATAATAAAGAACTATTCATAGGAAAGTTTAAATCGTGAATAATACAGTAATCACAAAATTAAACAGTTCTTACATATTTGGTATTTGCGTTTTTTAGTTTGAACATAGCCATACCTCAGTGGATTCTGGCAAAAATGACGGATTTTGTTATCATTTGGGGCTTTTAAAATATATGAGCCCAGCCTCCAGCACATTTTATATTAAGTATAATACAAACAACATTTTAATATATTTTCATGCCATGAAAATATTAAATGTGCCGGAGTGCTATGTTTGTTTATTTTTTTTTGGTTTTTCTTACATATTTTGGTAGCGTTTGGAACATATTTCACCATTTTCTCAACATAAAATTATCCATATCTCCGCTCATAGACAAAACAAACATATGTGGTGGGTATTCATTTTCTTACTTAGAACACAAAGAATAAGTTAGAATATAGTTCATTTTGATCTGTTGGAGTTTGTTTGGTTAGCGTCTCTGGACGTGCAAACTTAGATGGAGGGGTACCTAGATATGTCTTGTGCAGTGCGCAGGTAATTAGCCGTGCTGTCTAGGGTATAAGCATTTCATCAAAAGCCTATTAACTAGAGCTTTCACAATCAATTGTAAATGACTTATTTCTTTATGGGAAATGTATAAAACTCAAATTTTCTTGCAATTTTCCTTCATATTATTGAAACGACATGGACACGTCAGAAAGCATGCTATTCTGAGAACAAACAATTGTGAAACATATAATTTCTGTTAACTTTGTTCCTATACGCACAAATTATAAGCAATGGAAAACATTCAATTATATAGGAATTCGAATTTAGGCCAAAAAAGGCCCTTATCATACCAGGTCCTTTAATTGGTAATCAAGATCTTTAATTTTAAGTCTGTTCATAGTTTAGTGAGTGAGTCCATCAACGGTTGAAGGTTGTTGAAACGCAATGAGTTTCAGGGGCCTCTAAGGGTCGGGCAATTCAAATTTTGAAGCCGTCTTCTCTTCTAGTTTCTTTGATTTTGCTTAAGATAACAAAGTATCATCTATGGTAGTAAAGGAATCAGTTAGAAATTTTTTTCCAGTTTTCATTTTACGTCAAACCGAGCCATGCAATCCTCTCCCTAACCATATACACAGACACCAAGTATGAAAGGAGTTTTGATATCTTCTAAGGTAAATTTAAAATATGATATATATATTTATATGGAATATTTATATATCCTCGAATGATCAGAAAAATAATTGTTCACAAACCGAAATACTTGTTAGAAGATGCATTCCTTCTCAGACTCTTATTTGAATGTTAGTCTAGGTAAAAATGAATGTATGATCGTTTGGGATCATTGATTCATTCAGAGTCATTTTGAAAATAGAAAATTGCTCAGGCCCCTGCTGGGGGCGTGGTCAAGGTTAAACACTCCATTACTGCTCATGAACAAATTCAGTTAAACCTGCTACTTGCACTGCTTTTATGTATCCCCTGCCCCTGGATCAAGCAATTCGGAAGTTAATTGGAATTTTCAATGATGAAAGTATTGATATTACGCAAATACGTACCTGTATTAGATACTCTCCTAAAATATTGATACTACGGGGCCGTATTCATAAAGCCACTTTAGTCGTTGCTATGCGGTTGCTAAGGCTAAATATCTATATAGGAGATTCCCTACAACTATGAAATTTGGTCTGGAGGAACAGTCTTTGTAAGACTGTTCCTCCAGAGCAAATTTTATAGTTGTAGGGAATCTACTTCAATGAAATTTAGCCTTAGCAGCAGCATAGCAACCACTTAAGTCGTTTTATGAATACGGCCCGGATCAAGTCATTTTTACGCGGTTGCAGTTTACAGTCTCTGCTCTTCTGCACGGCTGTGCTATTTTAGACGTACGAGTTATAGCTTTGTTTCAGACACATCAATATCACCATCCGCTTAATGATATCAGTGGTCAATGAAAAGGCCTCTGATTAAACATAATAAAGCTAATAAAATGCTTTATATTGTCGTCCTAGCTATTTAATGAAATGTTAGGTCGGTGATGATGTCTTATGGTTGTTTTATTCTTGCGATACGCTATGATTTTACATCCCCTATTTTTAAGTTATATATTTTATTTGTAAAATGTAAACAGTAAACTACATAATTCCTGAATACTGTCCCAAATAAGTTCGATAGTTAGATTCTTTGGAAACAAGGAATACACCAAAGGAGTGAAAACAACAGGGCTGACTCGGTTTACTAAAGCCTGCTCATGGCCAGTAATAAAATGTGAAACACTGCCCCCACCCCTCCCCGTAGCATTCACATTTAGAGCTTTTTCCATTTTGATATATATTATCCTGACTGCGTCTCCTATAGACTGACAGTGCAAATGGAAACGAAAGTGAGCAGAGAGCGATTTGCTGATCATGAATTTTTCATGTACAATCCAGCGTTGACTTGCCTGCTCTATCTTGGTTTTGATAGGTCTTACCATACAGTATAATCAAATGTATTTTCGGTAATTACTACAAAAAAATCGTAACTCACTTCTGCCCTTACTCGTATATTATTCTCTTACAGGAAAGAATTAGCAGATTGCATTTAATTTTTGTCCTTTGAGAACAGAGGAGATATTCAGAGAAATGATCATAGATTTTGATAGGTTTAGACCTTATTCCTGACCATTGTTCTTTTTTTTATTCTTTGGACCCCTTTTTGAAACTGATCGGTCCTTCCCTTGACTACCTTATCTCAATGAAGCCATTACAGTATGACTTTTACTCGCCTTGCGTCGGCAAATATTACTTAATAAGATGAAACCAGATGAGCAATCAACAGCTAAAACAAAAATGAAACGCTGTAGCAAAAGAAGTCTAACTAATAAACCCATGTTGACCCTACGAAAGACATATCATAAGGCCCCGACAAACTTCCCAACAAACTTTGCAATACACTATACAGGTTTTAGGTCGGACACATCATTTAGTCAGCGGCCAGAGCAGCCACCATGCAATTACAGATTAAAAATGGCAACAAATTTGCCAACCGTGATTGAATTGACCATTAAGAATGTGTATTTCTGCGAACAAGCTTACCTATTCGAAAGGACCAGAAAATATTAACTGCACTAAATAAAATTACGGGGCGACGTTTTATACTGACGCCACACGCATTGTTTGCTTCACTATATTTGTAATTCTAAGGTCCAGTCTCACTGGCACGTTTTTGATGGCTAGGCTGTTCTACGTTTCCCGCCCTACGTTTGGCAAAAAATGTACCCCGTATTGTAGGTACTTAGATGTTACTACGTTTCTAGTACGTTTCCAATACGTTTAACTATGATTTATTTCGTATTACCCGGTTATCCATCAGCTTAGTGCCACGCTTTCAGAAGGGAGGAGAACAGCTTACTTACCTACTGCGATTCCATACGTTTTACTAGGGCTACTAGGTAGTGTCCGGGATAACTACCTAGTCAAAGTGACGTTTGAGTAGGTATTGCAAAACATACCAAATCGTAATAAAACGCAGAATGAAATGTCTTAAAACCTACCGAGACGTGGGGAAGCGTATATAATGCGGACTGGTACGTACAGGAATTTCACGTACGACTATGTATTTAAAGCGTTTCATCTACGTTCTAGTGCGTTTATACTATGCATACAGGAAGTATTTCGAAATGCTACGCTTAAGTTGAATTTTTAATTCAAACGTAGCTAGGCCACGTATGTAGCTGTATATATTCGTATAGTATTCTCTACGTCTTAATACGCATATTCCCGTTTTGGTACGTTTTAATACGTAGAAAAACCTAGTCTCCAATACGTGACAGCGGGACTGACGCTTAAAGACTTACAGGCTATTCTTGTTACGTTTTTGTACGTATTTAATACGTTTTGGCTTCGTTTTAGTATAGGCTACGTATATCAAAATATGTATGAGTTAAACATTCTAAATAAAACGTAACTAGGCCGCGTATTTAGCTATATGTATATACGTATTCACTACGTTTTACAACGTATACTGTCATTTTGCCTCGTGTTGAAAACGTAGTAATACCTAGTCCTCAAAACGTGACGGTGAGACTGTGACTTAAACTTAATCAATTGTTAAGAATTATTTTATGTCATTTCGTTGTACCAGTTGTAAATATTGTGCATCGACTGACTGACTCAATTAAATCAAGTCTACTATTTCCGTTTTGTTGGTGAAGCTTTTGATGCCGAGGGATCTTACTTGCCAAACATGTTTGTTTTCAATGCAGCTTGTGTTAAGTGTCGTGAGGCGGTTTTTGTCTATTCTACTTATGCCGGCGCAAGAGGGCTGGCGCTTTTTGCATTGTTTCATCACTTGGCACGAGCAGAATTATTAACCGAGTCTCGATCTGTCATTTTCGTTTCTTTTGTGTCTTTCTGATTCTTTCAGAACAAACGTATTATTTCTGTATAGCCATATAATTTAAGCTTTCCTATAACTCCTGGTGTTAAAAGGATGGTATAAAAAGGGAATGGTTTTCAGCAAAAAAACTTTTACAAAGCAATAATTTGAGCTGTCATATCAGGACGATGGGAGGGTGGTAATGGAAGGCTGTGTGGAATTGAACCCCGTTTACTTTTGGAAAGATTCTCGCCTCAAGCGGGGATGGAACCCGGAACCGCTATATCAGCAGGCCAGCACTAAACCTACTGAACTACCGGGCTCCTAAGGTTACCGTCACCTAGTCGCTCAGCGTCAGTTGGTATTGTATCAAATACAGTTTCAGAAAATTAATTCGATGTATTGTTAACAGACAACTGCTGTCTGCTAAATAAATAGGACTTGCCTGTTATCTGTCTCAGACATATCAATATTTGCATCGCTTTCCTGATTCGAAGCAAAGAAAAGACGACTGATTAAACACTTGAGTGGCTTTACAATAGTGTTCTATTGATGTAATGTGGTTTTATTGCCTTGATATATAGATCAATTTTTATAGCACATTTTCTCCAATTTGAGTAATAGATTTTTCAATTCGTGTCATTTGGATAAATCTAGTTCTAGTTGTCGGGTTTTCGGGTAGGGGGGGGGGGGGGCGGCGGCGGGGTGTAGACAAAATAAGTAGACACAGTTCCGATGCCGACCTATGTATTGTCTAAACTGTATCAGCATTCGTTTATTGTTTACAGACCTTTGACGCCTCGGTTCTTTAAAAAATAGAATCACTGGATTACTGTTCTGTTTGCGGTAATCTTAAAATTCAATATACAGATAATATGAACGAAACCATATTGGCCTGTTGTATCATAGGAGGCACGTGATGCTTACTACTCGCGAGCAACTGATCACACCTCTCTTTTGGGGTTGATGTCTATGTATCTAGATTATTCCGGAATTGTCGATGTTTAGATGACTAACGAGTTTGGACTTACGATTTGGGTACCTTGACCACCTTCATTACATATATAAACACAATCCGATATGAGGTAATCCAACCCTGGTTAACTGTGTATAAACAAGGGCTGTTACGAAACTTAAAACGAGCTGTTACGAAATGAAAAAGAGTCATAGTTACCAAACGGCCTGGTGAGCAAGTCCTTTGATAACTATGAATCTTTGTTGTTTCGTAACAGCTCTTTTTCGTTTTGTAACATCCATGAAAATATAGTTAACCAGGCTTGTAATCTATATAAAGTCGGGTATATTTTCATGAGTTAACCACTAAACCATCTGTCAATAAATGATTTCGTTTATCCGACCACGATAAATATTTTGCAATAAAACCAACAAAGAATAGAACACTCGATACTTTAAACTTTGTAATGATTAATTACGTGTATTGCGTTCACTGTTTATAAATCATTGCTAAATTGTCATATTTCAAATAATTTCAGCTGTTCGTATTAATGATTTAAAAAAAATACATCTGTTCCATTAAAGTTGTTTTGAAATTTTCAGTGCATTGAAACAGATTTGATAAAAAAAATGTTATTTTTGGCATATGCATGTGAAAGTTTGCGGTTTTTGCCAAGAGGAAATCGTCACAGTAATCTGCCCATGTGAACTGCAACCAATCTAATAACCTGTTCAGTTTATTGTTTTTCATACAACAAATCAATCAAGAAAAAATAACTTCATTTGATATATGATAATTTCTACTGTAGCAGTACAAATTTTATTTATCGCATTAGCACACTTTCCATTTCATTAAATTACAGCAGAAATTAAGTACGCGCCGGGAGATTTCAAATAAATAGCAGTTTCTGCTGTAAATGATGACACAAACAACAGCGTGCAGCATTAAGCTATTTCCTGAATAATTGATGGGATACTAGACGTCCATGTCACAGAGGATAATGTTTTTAGGACTCTGCATGTCTAAACCTGTCTAGTTGGATTCTTTTGACGCACGCGGAAGTTTTCAAATTTTAAGTCAGATAATCATTATAAATATAAAATGATGGAATTTCATACGCTGTCTTTACAACAAAATATACACGAAATTACCAAAATTTTTAATGGTTTGTCATTTCATGCGTTCAAATGAATGTTTGTTTACCTTTTCGATTTTGATTATAGCTCATATGTTATGTCAGGGTGACGGATGAGGCTTGAGTAGCCGAAACTTCGAAGTTTGGTTCATTTCCTTCTTTTGAAAGTGTTCTCTGCTCTTTAGAGAACTCTTTGAAATTGACTTCACTGCAGCTGGTGTTATTCCGGGTTGTGATCGCAAAACGTCTCCCCGTACATCATCTAAAATGCAGATTAAATCTTATTTTTGTCCTTTTAGATCAGTAAATAAACCATACGACCATGAGACATGTTTTGGTAAAATATCTTGTTTTAATTATTCTTAATTTCAAATTATACGTTCATGCTCAATACTCAAACATGTAGAACGTGGTAAAATCTGCTGCTATTATTGGATAATAAAAACAAAGGCTCGGATTTTTTGTGTGGGATAATGATTTAACATATTGAATATGTAATCAGTCGGACGGCTTACGTGTTTCCATCGCACACATTTGCAATGGTGGATCGTGCACTTCAAATAAACTGAAGTGATGATCAACATTAACACATTTATTTTATGACCTTGAGATATCACCGCCTGCCCAAATGATGAAAAATCACAGACACTCATAACGATAATTTCCTCTGGTGCGATGGCTGACCGTAACAAAAGCAACCAGCCTCCAGCACATTTCTGATGAGATACTGATGAAAACCTGGAGTGCATGTGACTAATTTACTTAGCATTTGATGTAAAAAAGCAAGGATTCTAAACGCTTTTGAATGTAACAGTTTATAAAAAAATAGAAAGAAAACATGTTTTCGTTTTTCTTGAAGTGCAACGAGGTAAAACACAGCAACATTATCTTATTTTTACCATTATTCCCTGAAAAAATACCCAAATTATAGACTGTTTATATGAAGAATAGATATGAACTGGGCCAGCTATTAATTTGACGCGTATACGGGTCATTATGAACATTGCCAGTGAGTTCAATGTCATTTTTGTGAGTTAAATTTAAATATGTTAAGCCAAATCATCATAAAATGTGCGTGATGGATAAAACCGTAAGTCCCAGACTGGTTATACAGGATGAAGTCTTCTAAAGCTGTTCAAACCAGATTTTTGCAGCCGCTTTGCATGTTTACTACAATCAAAAACAATTGTGCGTAAAGTTAACTAAATATAAAGTTCAGCAACAGCGAGCTTTTCTTGGAGAAAAAATAGTTTGTGATTGTTTAGTACTAGTTAACACTGCAGGTATGGTTAGTCATCTACATGGATATTGTCTGTAATGATGTTGATATGTATTGAACTCACAGCTCTTAATATGTATTTTTGTTCGGCGACATTTTGAACATAAGTAGAAACTAAATAAGTACATTCCTTGTTAATGAAGCCAAAAAATGAAGTTTTAATCATTGATCACCATTTCATTAGCAGGAAATCAGTTTATTGCACTTAAAATAAGCTCCATGGAAAATCAGATTACCAAGTACAGTTTTTAAAACTGCTATGGCTGATAACAACGGTTCAGCTCAGTGCAATGTCATCTGTTGTAATACATTAGGCTATGCACAGAGAAAGCTGACAGTACAAAAGGTAAGAGGTATTGTGTAGTAGTAGGTGTGAGAAAGTAAAGAAGAAATAAGTGGTTTGTTCTTCAATATGGTCATAATTGCCTTAAAATTCTGCATTTTGCCTTGTGCAAATACTCACAGATTTAACCTTAAAATGGTAATAATAATTATAATTACAATCTCTAAACGTTGCATGAAATAATTTGAAATAGCATGTCGTTCTGAAGAGAAACATGCACACGAAGTCCTCACATTTGGTCGCTCCAAAATGTTTTCGCTTTCAAAAATGAGAATTTGACAACTATAAGTGCGATTACACTACGAAATATGACCGATCTTACTATATGATATGACTGGTTATATAGTTGTTGGACAATGATGTCAAGTTAAGTTCCAAAAAAATATTACTTTCTAGCTAATCCACCCAACACCATTCTCCCACGCCGCTCCAAAAGCAAAGAAAAGAGAAAAAATAGATGTCTATGGACTATTATTTAATTTTGTGTAATTTTTGATAAGCAAGTTGCCTATTAAGGACAAGTGTGAGTGATTTAGATTTTGATTTTGACTTTACTGGAGCTGATGTTGTGCCGGGTGGCGGCCGTAAAACGTATATAGTGTAGATTTTATTGTGTTTTGTTTTCTTTCGTCGAGATCAAAAAATATATAACGAGGAATCAGAAGTTTTTGATTAGTTAAGATTCATACTTTAGATCATATTTGGGACCGGAGCCTTTTTGTCTGTTGCTTGGTCCACCGGGGCTCAACTGGTGACCTTCTTTTGCTTCAGATTTCCAGTGGGGTTGTTTGGCAGGACAGGGATCTCCACCTGTCAGACGGCCCGTTGTATCTGTTGATTCCTCGTCTTTGCTTCTTCATGGTGTTGAAATTTGATTTATGTGTTTACCGTGATGATTCATTGACGAGTTAGAGGGTTATCATGCGAACCGAACAACCAACTAAATGTTTTGTACCACTTCAGAAACTGAGGGTGAGGTTGGGCCTGTAAAATCGATTTAAGCCCCCCATTAATTCATTACTGACCGTTCCAAGGCGGTAGTTCTGTTGTGGTTCTCTGCTGCCTGTTTTTGGTGTCAGAGTTTCTGTGATGTTTTACCTTATGTATGTTCTTATTATTTTTGGTTCGGTTTGGGTTGCTGAGTGGCCACCTTTTGGGAACAAGCTGCTCACTCGGTTGGCCATATGTTCTCTGTATCTTGATTATTTGTAATCTTAGTTGTTTCCAACTATGGTTTGAGGGCTGGATTTGGATTTTGATTGTTTCAGTTCCTGGTCTTTGCATATTTTTTACTTTTATTCATTTGGACCTTTTTGATACTTATCGGTCGATGATTTGACTGCCTCATTTAAATCAAGAACTTAAAGTAAGTTTTATTTCCTGCTTTTCTGATCGTGTCAGGGGCACTTACGAGGCTTGAATAGATGGAACTTCGAAGTTAGGTCCCAGTCTTTCATTCTTTAAAATGTGGTCTGTGCTTTTGAAGGAACTCCTTGATTTTAAGAACATTTAATTTTCATGTTAATTGCTGATTACTCGAAACAACATTCTGAGGGTAATATTGCACTTTTAGACTGACTATTCTCATACGTTTTGGGTGGTTTGTGGAATATGCAAACGTTGAAAAATATCTAACCGTTAGTTTCAAAACATATAATTAGCCGTTAAATTTATATTATACATGAAATGGCAGTTAGATCAATGACATATTTGTCCGATAGTATACGATTTGTTTTTTTTATGGTTCGAGTTATAACATTGGTTTGACAAAGGATAAAAAATTGGCCGTGTAATTTTGTACGGAAAAGTTACAAACGCCTAGATCTGCGTGGCAAACAGCTTTTTTTGCTCGCATCAATGACGTTTACGCCCATTGGATGCGAGCAGAAGTTGTAGGAAATATATTTGAAACAGAAAAAAACGATAATGCGTGAAACTTGATAGACTGTGTTCAATGCATTTACTTGCTCAGTCACACGTAATTGTCAGTTTATCTGCAAAATCAATTTGTTGTCTTTTTTTACTGACATATGCTATTTGATAGACAGACAAGTCTGTTATCTGTCTGAGGCAAGTATAGATTATTGCTTTGGCTTCATCATCCTACTGGTCAAATAAATGGCAACTGATTAAACACAAGGATGCCTTACCAGTGTAGCTATATTGAAATCGTCGTTATTGCTTTTGTTCTAAGATTATTGAACAAAGTCTTCTAGGCAGGTCCACAATTATGTCCTTTGCCTTGAATGGATTATTTATATAATGTTTCTATTTTGCTGCAATAAAACTGATACGAGGCAACCGTAGTCTTTCACGTACTAACTACGTGTAGTTCAATGAACTAATAAACGTATGACTAGCCTAGCATGTAACGGCTTGGAGGATGAGCTTCGAAAGAAGAAATTAAAAAAGTAGGAAAAAACGAATGTTTTGACTTGTAATTTTATCGTATCGCCACTTATGATCACAACGCGTTCTAAGATGGGGAACAATACTGCTCGTTTTAAAATACGATACCATTTTTACTGTTCACTTATTTTAGTACTTTAGCGTTCGTTTATTGCAAATTGTAGAACATGATAGTAGTTTCGAGATAGGATATTTGCCAAATGACAATTTAGCAAAGAAGAAGAACTAAATAAGCTACTAGCTTCGGTTCTCATACTAAGTAGTATTGTATCTTGTAAAATATTGTATATCTACAGTTTGTTGAAATAGAATATGTTTAAACTAAATGACAATTTAGCCCAACTAAGAAATGCACTATTGGCAAAGGCCCTCTGACAGTTGTAATGTAAATTTGCCTATAAAAATGGTCAAAAACGAACTTTTGGTATACTTCAAAATTTCTACAGAAATATTTTCCTCGGAACTCTGTATAATTGGCACAAAATCTCGGTTACTAAACACACCTACTGAGATTTTTGGTGTGAAAAGCAAGTTTTTTTATAATTAAATGTATGGAAAATAGGAAAAGTTTTATAAAGATACATTCTCCCCGTGCCTCAGCTAGCCACTTTGCATGTATGTGTGTATTATCAATATACACATTATATGGGAGTGGCCAGCAGAGCCACGAGGGGGTGGGAAATGATAGTCTATAGCTGAACACCTGAAAAGCGGGTGGGGTAATTAGACCCATTGCATCTTAAAATTAGGGTAGCATACATTTTATTGACATATTATTGCATGCTATATGCAGTTGTAGTGTTTATTTTATTTCAAGCATGTTTAACAAAATAAAATTCAGTAAATAAGGAAAATCGGAAATTTAGCTCTTAAGCTTGCCTCAATGATATGCCCATACAAGGTTAGAGTAAATGCGTCCTATTGGCCAAAAGATATCATGCACACATAACTAGGACCTTGGACAGAAAGGGGTAAACGTCAACAAACACTTCATTGTCTTAAACCCGTGCATTAAGCCAAACATTTAAAGGATACATCAATTCTCCTGAAAAAATCGAATATCTAAGTGCGTCTGTGACCTTGAAAATGCGGTTAGGGTCACAAAAATCTGATAGACTGCGTAAACTTTTCTACATTAAATATTGTTTCGAGAAAATTCATCCATTTGTTCAAAAGCGATCCAATACAGTAGACTATGACCTTGAAAAAGGGGTCAAGGTTACCAGAAAAAAATAAAAAAGGGCTAAACTCTTTCTAAGTGATACATCAATTAAATGCTGATGAATATTCATCCAATGGTTAAAGAAATATCTCAATTTTAGGCAAAAATACATTTTTACGTAAGCGTTTAACCCTGAATATAGAGTCAAAAACATAAAAGGATAGGAGACTCTTTACATTGACACACAGTGCTAATTAAGTGGAAATCAAGCGTAAGGCTCAAACGATATATCATATTTAGTAAATTTGTCACATATCTAAGCCCTCCTGTGACCTTGAAAATACGGCAAGGTCACCAAAATCTATTCAGTTCTTGAGCTCACCACAGTGATATATCCATGGAAGCTTGGTGAAATTCCATTAACTTGGTTCAACAGGAATCGTGAATACAAGAATCTACCATGCTGACGCTTACGCCGACGTCCGGGATCCGCACTGAAACGAATATTTGCCCGCACCTTTGATTTAGCGGAACATAATAAACCAATGCACTTGCACATAAAACTAATGAGGCAATACATTTCGCAGACTCAAAGCTTGGAGGAGGAAGGGAGATACTTTGAAATGGAACTGAAATTGGAATATTTTGTCTGTTCAATATAGCTACAATTCTTGTTACACTCGTTTTCAATAAAAAAAATCCGGAAAAAGACGGATTGGTACATGCAACACGAGCTAAAGCTTGCTAACATTCAAATTTTATGATCTCTACTGTCATTACTAGTGATAAATGTCACAACTGATTCCATCATATGTGATGACTTTTATTGATACCATACGCCACATACAGAGAAAACCAACTGCAAATTATGAGTAAAATATTTATAACAACATTTTACCCCGTCCTAATTAATCGTGTTTCAGGACATATGCGATCTGCCCATGTCAGACACGGCAGTTCGATCAGTGTATGTACAGCTCGTCAGCTCAGTATTAAAACTTACGGGTTTAAATGAAGAACTTATACGATAAACCGTTCCACGTTAAGACCAGACTGTGCACGTTTTCATACAAATAGATTAAGAGAGGTCATTTTTCGAGCAGGGATAAATAACTATACCATACAATATTAATGTTATACGTCCTTTGTAATAAAAATTCGAATAAAGAGGCATCTTTCTCTTATCATGTTTTCCTCGCTCTCCATTTCCGTTATCAGTCACGGAAAAGAGACTGCAGATATAGAGGATCTTACACGAGTGGTCATTTCATATGAAATTTATGAAACGAGCCTTCGGGGAGTTTCATAGATTTCATATGAATTGACCACGAGTTTTTATCGTCTTCATTACGAACATGATTTCAATAAGAAAACGCATTGTTGTCACGGACGTTGTCAATGACGTTACGGGTACGCGCCAAAGTGTTATTACACGTGTGGTCATAAGATTTTATGACACGACTTATCCACTGAATAACAGCGACGTCATATGATAAAATATACGTATTATTATTCTGATATGACAGTTGTCCTTATAAGTAGTAGTAGCAGTAATTTTACAATTAAACTTCTGTGTCTGCTCACTTATCAAATCTAATCGCAAGACATCATTCCGTCTCTTTACTATGGGTTATGCAAGCAGAAAATGGATTTGCAATAATCTTTATCAGATTCTATCTAAAGTGTACAGCTTCAATGCATTCCTAATAATCTGTGAAAGACACTGATATTTTCACGAGACAGTAAATCTTGAATATTGAAATAAAAGCGCGTGTTTGGAAATCGATGCAAAATGCAAAACCTGCTGATTTATGTCAAACAATTTGCAGCAAACAGCAAGAACAGAACCACTTAGTAAGCATAAATAATGCCGTTCTTTTGAGAAGCCGCGTTATGAGAGGTATCAACGATTCGGACATGCTCTTTGCAAAGCTGTAAGCCTGCGCACATGCATAATTTTGAATTTTGAATGGGCATACTGCGAAATTGTAAAAAAGTAATTCTCTAATGTTTGAAATTTAGCAATATTATGTTATTCATTGTTTCTGAAGTAACTGATCTTCTAAATATACTTAAACATCCGAGTGTCTGTAGAAAACCACTCTGTCGTGTGAACTGTGTCAGAAATGTAACAGATCTGCTCTGACAATGACATAAGGACACATAAAAAAGATCCCGAACAGCCAGAAGAATGGGTTGACGTTTGATGGTCACGCCACTGCAGTAAGACAAGCTGTATTGAAGATAGATAAATCTAACACATTTGATGATGGCCGACATGTCGTCGTTGTTTGAAATGCATAGGTACACCTCCATATTTTAGTAGGCGGTGCTACTGTCTTACTGATGAGTCACTGATGGGATGTTAATAGCCGAAATAAAAAACAACTTAACTTTAAAGGATCGTTTCCTTTCACTCAGCGCTGTTAAAGACCTAGGTGGACTATAAAAGGCAGACTTAGGCGGCTAATCTCAGTAGTCTGTGACGGACAATCGGCGCCAAGTGCATGCTACTAAAGTTACGTACCGCTAAGCCACATGGGGAACGTCGTTAGGAGAACTGAACTGAACTAATCTCAGTATTTTTCTAGACACCTAATGGTTAACATCTCCTTCAGGTCATAACACTCCAATATCTGATCTGATTGGCTCTTGATCATGTAGAGCAATTTACGTAGAAGATGATTTACAGGTGACTGGTGTAAATATTGTTCTAAAATACAATTGACTGGGATTAATTTTCATCCGTAAGGCAGTAGTCCCGCCGACTTACACACTAAAGATTTAGTTAATCCTCTGCAGGAGGATACATGATCTAAGTCTTTCCATGTCAAGCCTTCACAAGCTATTTACAATGTTTCAACACTTCAGAAAATTATTGTTCTACGGATCACTGCTGGCTATTCGAAACGGAATTAGGCCATGGCGCTAGAACTATCTACGAACGGACACATAACTTGAATGTATATTTCAATAAAATTATTTACTAACAGAAGAAATATTCTTAGCTGTTTGTGATGATTGTCGTCTTATTATAGGAAATACTGATTTAATATCCGTGACAATGGATATCGAATTCAATGAAAATAATTCGTCGATATAAAGACCCGCTAGCAAATGTTATAGCGTCTAGATAACCAAACAGGGATATTTTAAGGCCTAAAAGTGAATAAAGAGTTCAGATTACAGCGGTTTGCCTGCGTTTATGGTCAGCCTGTCAATCCTATTTCCATTTCTAGCAGAATGACTTGACTTTACGATTTAAAGTCTGTAGTGCACCCAAGATTATCACAACAATGGTTCAGTTGATCTTTATAAATGAGCCGCGACACAACAAATCCAACAAAGTGTTAACAGCTTGGACATTTGCCCATTTTGATCAGAGTCTTTGCTGTCCGCATGGAGCATGCGTTGACCTAAGCTAGCCCTTATGCATACAGCGAAAGCTCTAATCAGGCTGTACGGCTTCCCATGCTGTTTATTTTCTTCGCTGGGCGCTCATCCACTTTGTTGGTTTTGTCCTTTCGAGGCTCTTAGTATATACCCAGAAAAAATGAAACGCTAACAATTTCAATATACATTGTACTTAATTCCAATGTCAGTTGCAAAAGATCGCCTAGATGTACGAACAATGCGTCAGGTATGCATTTCTGTATTTATCCGCCTCTGCCGTGCAACCCTTAATGTATTTTGCACCAAAACTGCTTGAAATTAAGTACCTCTTGGTCACAATAACTGATAATTTGGTCACCGTAACTGATAGAGGCAGATGCCAAGTGTCCTGGATGCAAAGTCTCCTAGATCGTTTCATTTTGGGGAGGGGGGCAGGTTGGGGGGGGGGGGGATGAGCGCTGAGGGGATTCTATAATCCATACGTATAATTTTGATCTGATGCACTCGCATTAGTCCATATTAGTATATGTTCTTCGTGTAAAATGAAAACCCTTTGTATCCACACTAAAAAGGCGTTTTAGAACATTACCTTGACGCTCATTATCTTTTATATCATTATAACAGTACGGATAAGCCGAATGAGACTAAGAATTATCAGTCAGGTCATTAAATGAAAATTAATACCCCATCCGATTAAGTAATTGTGTGAAATACACATTATACTATATTTTGCACTTTGCTTTTCAAAGCTACCACATGTTTAGGTCGATTACAAACCTTTTGTATTAGCTCAAAATATTGTATCACGCAAATCAATCATTTGAGCCGCGACACGAGAAAACCAACAATGTGGATGTGCGCCAAGCGCAGACTCAGATCGGCCTGGGCATCCGCCCAGTCTGATCAGAGTTTTCGCTGTCCGCATGGAGGTAGCTTTGACCCTGAGCTAACCTTTAAACGCTTAGCGAAGAATCTGATCAGATTGAACGGATGCCCAGTCTGATCTGAGTCTGTGCTTGGCGCACAACCACATTGTTGATTTTCTTGTGTCGCGGCTCATTTATTTATTTGTTCATTCAAGGATCAAAGAAACTGTTTGCTATCCACGTAATTGACTCGATATTTTTCTTTGATTTAGATGTTGAAACATGGTAATGATACTTTTTACCTATGCATTTCCAGCCGCTTGCATATTTACTCTTTTAAGAGACTTATGTGAAACTACAGACAAGTTCCATTAGCTTAAATCAAATATAAGACACTTATTTGCGTCATAACTAAAACATATCAAAACGTTTGTGTAATTATAGAAAAAAGTGCATCCTCGCGGATGTGTCTAACAAAAATGTTATGCATTAGATCTTACTGGCTTCAGAAATGTGTGATTAATGGTAATCGTGGCACATTTTAGAAACTATACAATTGTATAGTCCGTTTTTGTTGAAGGCCTTCACATACATGTATGTATCTTAAAGTTTTATTTGTCATCCAGCAAAGTTAGTGAAACAGGTTGTAATGCTTTAAAGATATTAATTCGGCCATACGGCTTTTTTTTCTAAATGCAGTAATAGTTAATATTGGACAGAATACTACAAGCACTGTTTTATTATTCTGTTCAGGTTCCTGTTTGTGACACTTAGTCTGGCGTTTGACGCAATGTGCAAGAGCTGTTAGGCTAAAATCACACTATATCTAAAAAGCAACAAAGAGCTGCCGTATCTGGATGAGATAGCTTAAAAGCAACAAAGAGCTGTCATATTTGGATAAGTACTTGTGCGGAAATCTGCTTACCATCGAAGGATTCTAAATGGCTTCCGGTATTATGTCTTTTTCCAACAATATGTTAGTTATCAGAAGGAAGGGAGGTGGGGGGTTATAATGAAAGGCTAGTGCAAGGAACGCCGTTTATGATTGCAGCGATTTTCCCCCAGCAAGATTTGGACCAGGACCGCCAGCTTAGCAGGACAGCAGTTACCCCACCAAGATAACATGGCTTCTTTTCCGAAATATAAATGTATATTCCCAATCTCAGTACTTTTCAGTCTATATGGTGGTCAAGCGAGATTCTAAAATTAATTAGGTTTTGCATTTTATGGTCATAAAACTGCTATCTGTAAATTGTGACAAACAAAACTAGGACAGACTTCAAATTTTGAAATCCATTTTGTTACATTAAGGCCAGACGTATGATCGTATTATTTGTTTATGTGGTCACACAATATTAAATGACTAGCTGGAAGCAAAATAATTCGAAATGGAAGACTTATCGATCAGAATATTACCCTATCATTCTGTCAACGATGTTTTCTTGCTAAAAATAGGAGGACCGAAAAGTATAATAAGAAAATTAGCAAAAGAAAGTTCAGGAGAGCGAGTTCATCTTGTCGATCTATGTATCGCGCAATGATTGAGAAACAAAACCAACAAAGTGGCTCTGCGCACAGCGCAGACTCATATCAGCTTAGGCATCCGCTGCGTTTGATCAGAGCCTTTGCTGTCCGCATGGAGATAGCTTAGACCCCACAAAGCGCCTAGCAAAGAGTCTGATCAGACTTGGCGGATGCCCAGTCTGATCTGAGACTGCGCTAGGCGTACGCACAACCACTTTGGTTGTTTTCTCGTGTCGTGGCTCATACGTTGTTTCTGTCAACTCCCCGTCTTTGTTTTATCATGGGTCTTATCCGTGGTTATAACGTTTCCTGTGCTGATTCAATGATAAGTCAGAAAGCCTTCAACAGTCAGGTACATAACCTATAAAAGTTTAAAAAAATATAACTCGAAGCAGTTATAAATTTTTGCGACGATAGCAAAAGTAACCTATTTGAGTTAAAGTGTTTTTTTTTCGCCTTCTAATTCTGGAGTTACAGTAATTTTTATGGTCAGATGGGTAATTTTCCCTGAAAGATCTCTTACATAACTTTATGATTAAGCAATAAAATTCTGTACGCATCGTCTAGAAATTGGTACGCAAGGCCCTTGAAGATCAGGAAATTAACTACTTTTTAACTTAAAACAGTTATTTTTTTGGAGATTGCAAATCTAAAATTGGCCTAGATAATTTCAGATATAACCTTAATAAGTTATTTTCTATAGCCTCACTTTGATATTAGTGGTTAATATGGTACTTTATAACTGCTTCAAGTTATATTTTTTCTAACTTTAAAAGGTTATGTACCTGACTGTTCAAGAGGACCTGACAGCTGACTAAATGTTTCGAACCGCTGCAGAAGCAGAGAGAGCGAGAGTGTGGATTATAAAAAGATGCCTTGCCCCTCCCCCATCCTTAGTTATCTATTAAAGATCAATAAACACTTAAAGTATTATAAGATTTATCTTTATAAGTTCTGAGAGTATGTTCCTGGAGCGTCAGATACTCAGTACAAATGCTTTAAACAGCTATAATGTTAAAATCCAGTGTTACCAGCAAAAATGCATTATCGGAGACGCGTTGCATGAAATGTGAAGGGAGTATTGCCCTTAGCATTGGTCCTGAAGGTGGTTTCTAACAAAACATCACAGTACACATTTGAGCCGCGACGCGAGAAAACCAACAATGTGGTTGTGCGCCCAGCGCAGACTCAGATCAGCCTGGGCATTCACCCAGTCTGATCAGAGTCTTGCCTAAGCGCTTAAAGGGTAGCTAAGGGTCTAAGCTACCTTCAGGGCGACAGCGAAGACTCTGATCAGACTGGGCGGATGCCCAGGCTGATCAGAGTTTGCGCTGGGCGCACAACCACATTGTTGGTTTTCTCTCGTCGCGGCTCATTTATGAGCAAATTATAGCTTAAACTGTTATGTTGTTTCCAGAATCTTTAGGTGATAAACAAGCACTTTTTAAGAGCAGTGCGGTTATTGTGACCCCTTTCTGCTTTTTATAGTTGTAATATATTTACAGTGTTTATATACATACACAACTTCAAAATGATTTAGAGATTTCGGTCAGTGTGTTTTTATGCTCTTAAATAAGGAAAATACTTGTTGCCCCGACGGCATGTAAATATTTATGTCATTTTTGACGTCATATACTCGTATAAGCGACGTTACAGTCATTTACGGGCGTCGTTATAAGACATGCTAACTTAAAGATGCTTTTGAAAATACGGAAAGATGGTGACTATATATTTTTCATAAGGTATTCTTCAGTGAAAGAACCTATTTTTCGGACTCTCGAGAATAAAATTAATAAAAAATGGAAAACAAACTTCTAACAATAATAGCGAGCACTCGGTTGCAGGCGCTTAGCGCCTGCAATTCAAAGCTCCGAAGGAGCTCTGAAAGAGCGGGAGCTCTATGGAAGAATATTGGTAAGGCATATTTTTGCCTACAAAATACATTACTTTCAATGAAATTTCTTTCGTTACGACACCACTTCCGCTTCCCTATGAACCAAATTTGACTGGTTTGATTAGAAATCCACAAAATAATTACGAAATAGTGGTCGGACAGTCTTCCTGTCGCTACGTTACTTAATGACGTCAAACGTTCTGTTTGAGAAAAACAAGATGGTGTCAACTTTAACCGCTGCTGTGCCGGTAGATTACTACGTGGTCAGTACACAAAAAGCAAGAAGCATGAGCATCGGGTGCAAAATAAAAGGAATTACACAGCGACGTAGAAGGACATGAAAAGAATTACAACCCGTTTTCCGTGGGGAAACGCTACTAGGAGAAAAGCACCGCCGGGGAGAAAAGCTTTTCTCCGACAGCTTCTCAGCATCAGTTTGTCAGACGGAATTCGCTGCTGCTGAGTTGCAATAATTTGATTGCAAATTTCTTACAACAAAAGCACCACCTGTAGGGATAGCAATGCTGTACATAGAGAATACTACACGGTTGTTTTGATCCGGGCCAGCCCAGATCTCAGCCTGAGTTGAGCGTATCGGCCCGAGACAGAAGGGCGAGGGCTGAAACGGTCCGAGGGCTGGGATTGTGTGATGGGAAGGCACTGTCAGGCGAGCTATCTTGTCCCGCTGACATGTCTTACATGTATTATTCAACTACACTAGCTTTTATCGACTGCATTTAAGGTCAAGAATGGTGGTTTTTTAAGCTTTCCATATATGATCTTAGGGTAACAATGCTGTCAATACGCATTTGTTGTGATAAACTAGTGAGAGATGCAATTTACGCCTTTATTTTGCCAATTTTCAAATGCAGAGTCAAGGGAGCTGACAGGTTGTATCAAGGGCGAGACGGATATCAAACTCGGCCCTCAATCAAGGCCCTCGACATAGCATTTTGGAGCGCAGGGCCGGATCACACCTCACAGTGTGGAAAATACAGTGGGCCAAATTAGATGTATCAAGGGCAATAGTAGTATTTAAGTACATTTATATGATAGAATAATTTATGTGTAAATTCTGAATGAAGAAATAATACAATTCTATTACTCTACTCTGTAACTCTGGAGAGCATTGTAAAGAGCGATGTGCTCGCCTATAAGCAGGGCTTATTTCATATTATGGTAAATGCAGCCGACATAAAACTAATGAGCCGCGCAACGAGAAATGAAGAATATATAAAGTACTTCTGACTGAAATGTCGGAAAGCCCTATGAGTAAACCCCAAAACCCCTTAAATAAAAAAAAACTGAGTCGTCCTAACATGGGAATACCAAATCACAAAATGCGCCGTGCATGATAAAATAGTTTTTTCAAGCATATACGGTCAGCGGAAGCTCAGATCAGATCAACCTGTGCACCCGCGCAAACTGACTTTGCTGTCCTCTTGTTCAATGATTCCGTGAGCGTTCAGAGAAGAACCTTATCAAACTGTGTGCTTGCGCAGGTTGATACAAGACTATGCTGTGTGCATAATTTTACAGACGACTCGTATTCTTTTGATGTGGCTCACAGTAGTGAGATAAAATTGACTTTTACGCCCTTTTGAACAGTGTTTCAGCCATACCGACATGATGGTAGGATGATAATGAAAAGGTTTAATGCCAGATTCTACCGTAGGCGGGATACATAAAGATAAAGGCACCTTGTAGCCTAATGGCTCTTTCTCCCTCCCCTCTATCCTTCTCTCTTTCATGTAAATTTTGCATGAATGCATTTATGTTGATGAAATAGCTTCATAAATAAAGGGTAAAAAAGAACATTGCAATATCAGCAATGGGCTTGAATAAACAATGACAACAATTCCGTTTTTCCCATGTTTGCCGTTATTTTTGAAAGATGTGAGCCGCCATGTTGAAAATATCATTGTCTAAGAAATATTTCGTGATGTAACGTCCTTCGCGACGCACAGAATTAATCGCACCAGTCCTTTAGTCTACGTATTCTTGGCCTTAATGTTTGTGAAGTAAATACGCGATTTTGTTATAAACAATGCGTATGTTTAACCTCAACAGAAAAATCTGTGTTTCTACGCCTGATTATAGTAGCAGAGTCTACAATGTATCTAGGAATAGCCCAAAGGGAGATCATAATTTAAGTTGGTTTGGTTTAAACAATATTTTATTCAAAGATTTTATACACACATATGAATAATAGAGTGAAGCAATACAGGATCTGACAGTAAGCGTAACGCTTATATGTTGGTCATCTCCTAATTTAAGTTTTCTCAGTAAATTGCATTTATTAGCAAATACACGCCCACATTTATAGTCCATACAGTCTGCAATTATATCAATGTAAAGTTTATTATTATTTTGCTATGTTTTCATTTCTTGAATTGGGTATATTCTTGAAAATTTGATTCAATAATGCAGTCTGTCACTTCGGACTGTACGAGTGTCTTCACAGACCTTAGTTTAGCTACATAACTGATCATGGATGGTATCAATATATACGTCGCGTTCAACAGTTAGTTACTGTCATATCGGACAGATGGTAGGATGTTAATGTAGGCTGTGTACAGTGTTCTCCGTTTAATAGCTGATACAAACAAGAAATACTGTGATAAATAGAGAACACCATGTTAGTGTCATTTGATATCAAGTTTATCTGGCGAGACCAGAAACAGCGTAGGAAGTGCGAGGCTTGCCTAGCAAGTCCGACGTGTTTCTGGTCGAGCCTGATAAACTTGATATCAAAATACACTTACATGGTTTTCTATTTATCATGCACCATTAGACGGTTTTGAGGTTAAATAAAGACTCAAACAAATGAAAAGCAAACGCAGTTTTGTTCGAACTTGCTGACGTTGCGAATGCGTTATGACGTAAGTCGGTGACGTCATTCAACCAATCGGTAGCTATTATCACAGCCAACGTCAGTATACAGCCAATCGTCTTCAGAGATCGCTTCTAAAGGCATAACCTGATAACATTCGCGCAAGCGCAGTTCTACAGTGACATGATATCACATTATGTTATCATACCCCTGTTATCAGGTGAATTTTGCAGTATATGCATGATAAAAGCAGCTGTTCAGTCCGATTAGCACATGCCTATCATCTCTGGACATGACAAACCCAAATTCACTTCAATCTTGGGTGGCACAAAGGATAATACGAGAACAGACTTAAAATTAAAGAGCTTGATTAGCAATTTAAGGACCTTGTATGATAAGGGCCATTTTTGGCCCAAATTCAAATTCCTTTAGAAGTGAATGTTTTCTATTGCTTATCATGTGTGCGTGTAGGAACGAAGTTATACAGAAATAATATAGTTGTTTTAAGGGCTCCAGATGCGAAGAGGAAACACGGCTAATTTTGGGATTAAGTTCCATATTTCTCCCAAAAAAACATACTGTGTGGCCCGTCGGTAGAACTGTCTTGCTCAGAGCGTTCGCATGAGAGGTAAACCCATGTCGTCGCTCAGAATTAAAGCAAATATCCTGGTCATTATTTTAGAAAATTCCAATCATCTGGAGCTTTAGTTTTGAAAAGTAACAAAAGGTTCCAAGACAGCAATCAACGCTGATGTGACAACCTAAGGTTACATCGTTTAATTTCTCACACTAATGAGATCTGTCTAAAATTCAATTTTCTTTCATTTTGCTCGATGAGAAAAGATCCTGCGAGATATAGCTCTACCAATCAGCTTCGGTTATTGTAACTGTCTTTATTTCTAGAAGTTCAGTAAGTTTAGACTTTGTTTGTATGGCTTAGCCTAATAAAATTAGGCTGCTGTATTTGTCTCTTCGAGCACTTGGCTCAAACATACAACTGAAACCACATGCCATTTTACGGTAGTACCCCTTAGTTAAGTGTAACATAGGTATCTTTAGGCAAAAAAATGACAGAGAACATAAGAACTCTGACTATTAATATAGTATCTAAATATTATAAACTGGTCACAAAAAGTAGCAGATATAAAGACAAGCAAGAAGGTGACTCAAAATTAGTAATAATCGATTGGTAAGATGAAGTATCATTGTGTTTTTTCAAAACAATATTTGGAAACGTTTCAGAAAAAACGGAGACAGACACATCAATTTCAGTGACATACAGCAGTACGCTTAGGAAACTGGGTCTAGATCTAAACGTATTTGCTCGACCCTTCACTTTTTTTTGTATATAAGTTAATCTAGCTCGTAACAACGTTCTGAGCTGAGGCTTTCCATTTTTTCGAGGTGCAGCCTCGTATAATTTCAATATTGTTCCACATTTCACAAGATTTCATTGGTCAAATAACGCGCATGTCAAAATTATCAAAGGTCAATGAATATTAAATCGTTTTTCCCGTTGTACTGCATTGCGTGAATACTAGCACTCTGTCCAATATTAATTCAAAATGTTTCTCTTGTTTGAAATTAACAAAAGACAGTTTATCGAAAACAGACGCAGATATTCAAAACTTTCTCTTTTGTCTTTGTCGTAGATCTACTTTCGATTTCTACTTTCGGTTTAATACACACAAACAAATAGTGCACCATGTTGGTAACTGTTTTGAAATCAGGTCAATTTCAAGGTGGACCGCGGTCCATTTTGACAGCTCAATATTGTCGCTACCCGGTTGTGGGTGCCTACCGACATGCATACCTTTGACACATTCGTGAAAGTTTTTGTCAACTCTTTACCTACAGACAATTTTACAAAATACCTGTACACTTCCATTTAATCTGCGCCGATTATCTTTTTTTAAAAGATTTTTCTTGTTTCGACTGTCGCTGGCCAGGTTTGAGCCCTAACGGATGCGGCGACGGCCGCATTCGTGAGAGTTTAAACCTGACCAGCGACAGTGAAAATATTTATAATGAAATATGACTCTACTGTAAGTGGTTGAAGATCAAAAGCAACCTAGGAACTGAGTTGATATAACTTCATACACAAATTTGGGTATGACAATGCCTCTAACGAGCTGGTTTTTCAGGGTGGTAGGGTCAATGTCAAGGTCACAGCTGCAAAAGTTTTAGATACATTTGATCATTCTATTTGATATTGCACATGTCCTCGTCTTCGGATATTTTTATATGCTTACTTCAAAACCAAAACAACTATGACGTATTTGATATGAGAAGTCTGCAAAGAGTATAGAGGTGTCGTCAGACCGACTTAGTTCTGGGTAAATGTGGTGTGCAAATCAGTACTGGGAACCACCTTTTGTCACCATGAGGCATTATAACTTAAACTGAGTCGGTATCTCTTCCTCTGGTGCACTAGGACTCGGCCCTCAATGTCCACAAAGGGTCCAGATAGTGGCATATAAGTCGGCTCTGTATTATCAAAGGGAACAACTTACTAAATGGTCTAGCTTCTGATGCAAACTTTATTCGTGCACTAGCTACAACATTATGGGGGTCCAGTTTTAAGTCAAAGACCTATTAAAGGTCTACAGATTGAAATGGAAATAGAACTTCGCCCTGTTGGATCCCAAATTACTCGGAAAAAGCAAAAAAAAAAAAAAAAAAAAAAAAAAAACTATGATCCTCAGCAAAGGACGAGGACCAGTAGCAATTCGTTTTGTTTAAACACAGACTAGCTCTTTACTAATTTCATTGTATATGTTATATGTTATTATGTCCCTGTCGGACTGCAAGCATAAGAAAAAAGCCAACAAGTATATAGTGCCAAAGATAATGAAAATATTGTCGGTTTTATCAAGGTATTCGTTTCATGGCTTGAGGGTCAGTCCCTTATGTGGAGTGGTCAAGCCACTGGGTTGGCTAGGGGTGGGCTATGGGATAGGACCTGAAGAAACATGTTCATATTTTGTGCATAACGCAGAATTACAATGTAGTTGATGATGTAAAGTTGAAATTTGACAGAATTGTTTACTATAGACTTTTTTTATCATAAGGGTCAGTCCCTTGTGTGGGGTGGGTGAAGCTCGGATTCGGGGCGAATGAAACAGCCTTATCGGCAAAGGCCATAGAGCGAGGGCATCTTTGTACTTTGAACACATCTCTAGTTTCTCTGGCTTTCGTCACCAGATCATGTCAGGGTCACTGATGAGGTTCAATAAGCCAACCTTAGATGTATGGCCCATGTTCTTTCTTTAGAATATGTTCTCTGCTCATAAAGGAACTGTTTTAAGATTTTTGTTTCGAGATTCGAGAATCACGATGACATTGTAACTCTTATTTGTATCTATAAATCTATAAATATATTGTATTAGAACATCACAATCTAAGTATGTGCCGGGGAAGTTCAAATGGATAGCATTGCCCGCGTCAGGTGGTGATACAAACAGCTGCATGCTGCATCAGTATATTTCCTGAATAACTGATGATATAGCAGACACTCAATTCACAGAGGATAATCCTTATCAGGCCATGTTTGGATAAAACAGCGTAACTGTCATGCAGAAATTGTTTCAGTGCAACTTCAGTGATAAAATTGTCGAATATTACTGTCAGATAACATTTTGTCAATGAAAACACGTTCACCGTTTCCCTAGGACGACTAACAAGAACAGAGTTCTGCAAGCTTTTGTTGTGGTCGTAAAACGTCTCCCCGAACATCACCATAGTGCAGATTATATGTTCTTATCCTTTGAGAGTTCATGTTGAAAAAAAGAGTTCTGCTTATACTATGTATGCCATGCTCCTCTGAAATTATAAGTGAGATGCTACTTGAAATTCAAACAATGAAAAAAAATGTGTTTTCTTAGACCTATTATTCATTCTCACATAATTCATTTCTTTTCATGAACATGTATAAAAAGAAAAATCAGGTTATTCTGACGTGTATTAAAGACAAAAAACTCGAACATGTAAACTGTTTCTGGAGCATAGATATTTTTGGGCTTGAGATTAAATTTCCTATATACCATGTGCAATTGCAAAGAAAAGAAACGAGATAAAAGTTCAGTTTTTTAAGTAAAGAATAAGAAATATAAGACTTGGCCTGCGATTAACAGTAGTATTGACAATTGCCTATAACCAGGGGAATAATCAATGTCCTATTCAGGAACTTCTGAAGACAAAATCTTAATAAAACCGCTTTAACAAAAATATTCTGCTCCCTCAAAGTATTAAGACGTTCCGTTTTTGGCATGAGAGATCAATGTTTCGAACCAACTGATCGAGTTATAGCACAAGATATCACAGTTCAAAAAGGACATTCCAGATTATGTTTACGCAGTAATGCTGAGCACGAATATCGAAAACATTCATACATTAACAATTTGTACAAACGCGAATAATTTAAACAGACGTTTAAGAAGACTTCCCTTGATTTTGATTGTTGTGTGACTGTCTCTTGTAGTAACCATTAGTTATGATTAATTTTCCTTTTGAAAGAATATATCTAGTACATTATGCATAGCATTTTTTGCAAAAAAGCGGGAATTTTTCAGTGATAGAAACTCATTTAAAAAATGCCGGCGTTGTTTCGCACACAAACGCTTTTAAATGGGACAGAATGTTACAAAGAGGTTAGCCAAGGACATAAATATCGTCAATTATGGTACTGATGTATATTCCATTTACAACCCTTATAGTGTCGGTTCTTGTTTGTGGCAGCCTATATTCGACAAGAAAATTAGTACAAATTCATTAATTAAACCCGAAAAAGACAGTTCTATCAGCGATAACCATTTCATTAGTAAGAAGTCAGTTCATTCTGTCCGATTATTAGCTCACTCAGGAACACTCAGGAATCAGATTACCGAGTACAGTTAAGAATGTACTACAGCCGATAATAGTAACCTTGGCCAGTAGGTTGGAGCGCAAAGCTTCGGTGCATATGGTTGCAGGTATATAGAGAATACCATGTTAGTGTCTCTTGATATAAAGTTTATCAGGTGAGACCAGAAATAGCGTAGGAATGGCGAGGCTTGCCGAGCCAGTCCGACGTGTTTCAGGTCGAGCTTGATTTTGATATCGAAAGACACTTACATGGTTTTCTGTTTATCATGCATCATTAGAATATTTTCAGTTGTAAAGAGCGTCAAACAAAAGAAAAGTAAATGCAGTTTTGTTTGAACTTGTTGACGTCGCGAATGAGTTATGGCGTAAGTCGGTGACGTCCATTAACCAATCGAGCGTTGTTATCACTGCCAACGTCAGTAGGTAGCCAATCGTCTTCAGATATCGCTTCTGTAGGCATCGCTTGATAACATTCGCGCAAGCGCAGTTCTAAAGTTATCATACTCCTGTTATCAGGTGAATTTTGCAGCTTATGCATGATAAAATCCCCACGGGGCCAGCGACTGGAAAACTCTGGTTGTTTACCCCGCAGTACATGGGAACAAGGGAAAATGAGTGATAGTAAAAAGAAATGAACGGGCTTCGTTTTTTCTTATGCTGTGCAACATGCATGGTTGCTGATGAACCTCCACAATCTACTTCCTATGCACAAAAAATTATATAGAGCATATAAAATTTGGCCACGAAATGAGAAAAAAACAAAGTTGCATATGCGCCTAGCGAAGACTCAGATCCGCCCAGACTGAACAGAGTCTTCGCTGCCCGCATGGAGTTAATTAAGATCCTAACTGCCTTTAATCGCTCAGCGAAGACTCTGATCAGACTGGGCGGACGCCCAGGCTAATCTGAGTCTTCGCTGGGCGCACATGCTACTTTGTTAGTTTTGTCGTGGCGCGGCTGATTTACCTTTTCCACGGTCAGATCAGTTATTTGTTTCTGTATGAAAGCTTAGGTACAGAAAGAGTGAAACAACAAGTTATTGTGTATGATTGTTAGGGGATAGCTGTATTTAAAATTGACATTTGGGGAGGTCAATCGTCGATTTTATTGTCGGAAATTTCGTTTTACGGCGACGCGCCAGCGGAGCCGTAAAACAGAATTTGCAACCATAAAACCGACGATTTACCTCCCCAAATGACAATTTTCAATATAGTTATCCCCATTCTAATGCACTTTTTCACATTTTCACCTTCCAATGTGTACTCCTTTGCACACATTGCAAGCGCCTTCAGCTGCGTTAAAACAAACGTCAGCCAATGAGAAGCGACGTTTTATAATGATGTCGGATTTGCGACAGTATATCGTAAATATTCTGTCGCAAATTTTTGACGTTATCCAATCATACATATTAAGTAAGTGCATTAGAATAAAGTGTGATAGTTTCATGAGCAATTGTTTGTCGCCTAGTATGAGGCATTGTTCCATTTTGTAAATGCGTCACAGTTTTCACCTGAATTAAACATCTAACATAAACGTCAACGAAACTCGTATTAAATACATTGATTATGTCGCCCTGTGGTGCGGGGGATGGAGGTAGGAGAAACAATGAAAGATCTCAAAACAGTTGTTTAATGTTCAATGAGTCATGGTAAATCTTACTCTTAAATTAGATTTTGGATTTTTGCAGTAACAATTCACATCAGTCCGTTAAACTTTAAAACCTCCTAAATGGTTAACCAGTACTAAGTGCACATACTTTCGACAGTAACTGACAACTGCCCTTCTGAGAAACGAAAGTAAGTGGCGACGCGCTACCGACGCGTTACGCGGCCCAGCTGATAGAGAAAGAGCGTGATATGCATTTATTTATGATATTGCTTTATTCACCAGACTGAAAGCAGTCTAACTGACTCAGAATAAGCCAATAACACATTCTCAAAGAAGATCCTCTAAACACAACGAACCTTCTAAGAAACGAAAATAGCAAATAGTATAATTTGGTCTGTTCGTATGCAGTAATTCAATTTAGCAACACTGCCCTCGTCCCTCCTAACACCAGCTTAAGTGGACTTCTATTTTCAAACTTCCTCAGAATTAGCTCGACGATCCTAAATGACAAGAAAATATGTATTTTGCTTTCTCATGTATTTCCATTTTTATCTGTTTCTATGTCTTAAAAGTCGGGAACACATCCGATCTCACAACAGTCGTCTCCTTTGCTAGCTTTGTTGATTGGAAAATATAATATTAGTAGTAGCAAAACGGAAATATCATAATTGAAATTGTCAGGGTGCTTATCATGCAAATCTAACAACCACTTTTGCTTTAGTATTTAAGGCAGGGAGACGTGTTAGATAATCATGATAAGAAAACGTTGGTGACGTATTTGTTATTTCTTATTATATTGGACTGACCATGATCGATGCTTTCGCTTGCACACGTAATTGTCATTTTCACTGCCAGATCAATATGTTGTTCTTTGAATTGACAGATGCTATCTAATAGAAGGTAATGGCTGTTATCTGTCTCAGACATAGGAGCGGCGACACGACAAAACCAACAATATGGCATATGCGCCCAGCGAAGTCTCAGGTCAGCCTGGGTATTGCCCAGTCTGGTCAGAGTCTGTGCTGTGCCCTCAAAGGGTACAAGCCTCCCCTTTCTTTCAGGCTGCTGACAGCGGCTTGGATCATCTCAGCATACTTTTGGTGAGCTGCTGGCTTCTTGGGCTTTGCTGCTGCCTTCTTCTTCGCTACTTTTGGCGTTGCTGCCGGTGCTACTGCGGTATCTGCCATCGTTGAGTATAGACGTGAACGCGTAGCTAAAGGTCTAAGCTACCTGCATGCCGACAGCGAAGAATCTGTTTAGACAAGGCGGATGCCCAGGCTGTTCTGATTTTTCGCGTTGAACACATGAAACCTTGCTGGTTTCTCGGCTCAAAAATAGATTGTTTCGCATTCATGCTGGCCAATGAAGTAACAATTGATTAAACACAAGGACGTGTTAACAATGTGGTGTTGATGTCGTGTGTCTTATTACTGTAAGACGCAGATACCTTCCATACATTTTTTAACATACGCTACTAACTTTCTTACTTTGTCTTGGCCGGGTTATTCTCACAGCTTTTAGATTTTCTGCAATAGACCTATAAGCGAGATTTTTAGTCTACGCCGTATTAAATACGATTTTTTTTTCAAAACTAAAACTAATACGGTTCGCAGAACAAAATACCGTTAGCGTTCTAAAGTAAATCAAGTCTGTTAAAATGAACGCCGAATAGCTTATCATTTTGTATGGAATATAGCGATGTATAGACAATGTTTGAAAATACGAAACAGCGAAAGTGTTTCACTTTACATTTTAACTGGAATTTGCATGGAATAATACTGTGTTTAAATGCAATAGACTTCAAAGTCTTGATTGCAATAAAGTTCGGACAAAGCAAATTACATTTGGGGTGTCAAAAGATTTGGTAAATCATTACTTATAATACATTCTTTTGTCCGTTGCCCATGTGGACCTCGGTGTTTTTACTATAACTCCTAATTTTATTCATTGTTTTCAAACTGAAATGTTTGGAAATTCCAAGGTTATACCACAAATACTTGAAATTAAAAACTGGGAGTTAAACAAACACTGTTGACAATTCCATTCTGATAATGACGGTGCAGTCAGCGTTTTTGTACATCTTGGTGAAAATAGTCACCAGATGTGAATTTATTCTTGTAAAGATCATATATGGGAAGGTAAAGTAACTGATTAGTGTTTATACATCTGTAACACATTCGAAACTTTACAATATTTAGAATGTTTTATAGCTTCATCGTGTGACATTGTTACTTTGAATTAACACTGTACGGAAATTAACCTTATGGCAGGATGAAGAAATCGACTGATTAATTTCCTGATCAGTGTCTTTTTTTCTTTACGTATCTCTTTGCCATTGCCTTTTTACACTCCAATTTTTCTATCTACCTGAACTCTAAACTGTAAATTGTGCACCTTGGGTAATTTTCGGTAGCCGTTTGTCTAAAGTTATAATATAATTCTGGCTACAAAGACTCTCATTGGTATGTTACTGTTTATGGTGCTGTTATGCTGCATAATTTCATTAAAAATGTGGATTTGGATCGCATTTAGTTATCAGAGTTCATAAGGTTCATTTTCGAACAGAGTCAATGACGTTTACATGAAAAATTATTATCACTGAACGAAATCTGTTTGCTCATTTATTACTATACTTTTCTTCTGAAAATGTCTCTTACAAATCGGTTAATCGAAGCAGATATAGTCAAACCGGTCTTAAAGGTCACCTCTGTTAAGCAGAAACCTGGCTATCTTGAAAAGCCAAAATCTCATATCCCTAAGTAGCATTTTAGTGTAAATTGACATGTAGTAAGTAAGCACCTGCATTAAACAAGCTTTTGGTCCTTCCATATGCTACTCGCTTTGGACAGGTTTGACTGTACTCCATTTCTCAGTTTTTTTGTGTGTTTTTTTTCAAAATGCATTGCGCGTGCTGCATTTTGCCATTGCATTTAATCTGGTGCAAAGGCCACAATGCCACACGAAAAATACTAATGAGAACTCTTTAAAACACACATCAACTTTGTTTGACTGTGGAGATAGAGTAACGTTTCAGAAGCGGGTTCTGCATCAGTTAGAACAATAAACCACTTATTTCGGGTGAATGGTGATCACAGTTGTATGTCGCCCTTGTATTTCAGAAAAAAATAAACGAACATATAACTTGGTGTTTATTTGATGTTTTCTGCGTTGTACAAGCTGCCTATCATATTAATTTCCCAACGGGTCAGAAAACAATTAATTTCAGAAGTATTGTTGTAATAAAAGTAGATAACACACTGTCTAGACGCTTTATATTTGCACATTCTGATTCTTTTAAGGCTGAACGGGTAACTGTCTGCAGAGTATAATTTATGCATGAACCGCGACACGACAAAACCGAAAAGTGGTATGTACGCCCAGCGACGATTCAGATCAGCCCGGGCATCCGCCCAGTCTGATCAGAGTCTTCGCTGTCCGCATGGAGCTAGCCTAGACCCTAAGAGACCTTTTAACCTGATCAGACTAAATGGATGTCCATGCTGATTTGAGTGTTCGCTGAGCGCACATGCCAATGTGTAGGGTTTTGTCGTGTCGCGGCTTAATTTATGCATTAATATTGTAGATCTCTATACATTTACAGGATAGCATCCACTAAGGTTCGACCATATGTTAAGAAACGTTAATGCATTTATCACATGACTTCGCTGTTATTCAATAGATAACATCGTGTCATAACAATCGTATGACCACACGTGTAATAACACTTTGGCGCGTACACGGAACGTCATTGACAACGTCCATGTCAACACTGCGTTTTCTTATTGAAATAATCTTCAGTTTAAAGGCGTTAAAATCCCACTTTAAAGGGTCGTATGGTAGACAGAATCTTACACTCGTGGTCATTTCATGTGAAATTAATGAAACTCGTCGAATGCTCGTTTCATAAATTTTATATGAAATGACCACTCGTGTAAGATCCTCTATTTATGACTAGTGTCGTCCAATAACAAGGACAATGACAAACAGTGCAGACACAGATCAGCCGCCGTAAAACGCGGCATCTGAACAGGGTTTTCATTACTTGCATAAAACAAATTGTCGTTTCTCCTTAAAATAAAATACAGACAAAATAAGGTAAAAAAAAAGTCTTTTCATACGAAACAAGATAAATATAACGCACACTTGCAATAGACATAAATACCACATTTTCATACATCTTAGAGGGTAGATAATGCAAGAGGCATAATCGGAATTTTCAGCAAATCAATATTCCATCTTTCTCGAACTGCAGTAACTGTTTTCGTTGCTCTCGTCTTGTGTGAAATAATCCCGTAAACAGCCGTAATGTATTAGCGACCTAAACTGCCGAATTATATGGAAATTGACTGCTACAATCAATTTTCAGTGTCACTATTAATTTCGTCATATTTGATTACGTCGAAAATTAATTGCGTTCTGGGAAATGTCGAATAAATGGCATTTACTGTTGCGTCTGATGGAATTCGCCGAATTGAAGCAGACAAAACATGATGCATTTTACAAATAATTTATGAATAAACACATCAAACAATAGGTTTGTTCAGTGCAAATGCAATGTTTATATACTCCGATGTGGCGGCCGGGCCAAAGCAAAGCAATACCTATGTATTTTGATATTGGATGTATCATTTTCAGTCATTCGGAAAATAGAGTGCTACTTAAGCTGGTGACTAGGGGTAGGGGAGGGAGGCGCAGCTGGAGTCGTACACTGAATTAAATCGAGTCTGCTATTTTCGTTTTCTTCGGTCTTTTCCTTGCTTCCAAAGGATCTAATTATTCAGAAGCTTTCGAATGCAAGACGACAACGTCTCACTGAGGCGGTCAATATTGTAGTTTCTGCTCGAGCTGGTTGCAAATTGCAAGATATAAATCACCAGGGTTTGCATTTTGCGTCGATTTCCAAATAGAGCTTTTATCGTTACACACAAAATTTATGATTTCTTAGGAAACTGAAATGATTTCAGAAATAATGAAGAATGCAAGGCAGCTGTAAAATTAAGACAGAATCTGACTTTTAGTATCTTTTACTTTTGCATAGACACTGTGAAAGAGAAGATATACCGTTTTGTGGACGCAACCTTGGTGTCTTACAGTAAATGCACGTGTGTATAAATAAATACACTGTATGGATTCCAGCATTTTATAAATTAGCCGAGACACGACAAAACAAACGACATTGCATGTCCACCCAGCGGAGACTCCTATCAGCCTTGACATCAGCCCAGTCTGATTAGAGTGTTCACTCTCCGCATGGTGCTAGCTTTGACCCTAGCTAGTTTAAGCGCATAGCGAAGACTCCGATTAGATTGGGCTGATGCCAAGGCTGGTCTTAGTCTTCGCTTGGCGCACATGCAACTTTTTCTGTTTGTCGAATCACGTCTCAAATAAACTTTGCAATCTAAATTTCGGGGTACTAACCCGTCATCAATGATTGCAGCCTACTTTTTTCACAACTTGAAAAAAGTAGGCTGCACTGTGGTGATGCAATGACGTAAAACGGCTCAGCTGCAGCATACAAGTCTCGTACTGAAAGCTTACAGGCAACTTGTTCAAGCTCTGACTAGCCTCCTCAACATAAGATCCATTCTGAATCTTAATATATGAGCCTTACTCTGAATTTGAATTGTCCATGCCTTTGATCGGTCGCATATGAGCGTTAGCTTTTTGACTGAACAATGCAGTTCGGGGAAATTTAAGTAGAGCGGTCAAAGTACCAAAACCCTGAGTCCGAAATATTATAATTCATATAAACATCGACAAATCCGATTGTGGTTGAGAAAGTAAGTTGTACAAGGAGTAAAAATGAGGGTCATACTTATCGTGAAATCTAATAGCGTAACAGCGTTCGTCATATAATTCGGAAGTCTTGACTAACTGCAAAATAAAATACACATGGATTTTTGTGCGTTTTTTTTTTTTTTTTTTTTTTTGAGATATTTAATGAAGCGTTTCTGCATTTACAATGTTTTCCTTCTACCGTAACGCAAAAGTGTTAAGCCGAAGAATAAATCTGAAAAAAAAAATCAATAATTCGCAGGAACCAGAATATACTTACTCATTCAAGAGATTTCAGAACAAATTAAACCCGGTAGAATCTGTTTGATTAAAGACTGGAAATATATGACCGCACACTCAAACATTTTATACGCCACGATTACCAGCATTCTTTGAAGCGATATTCAATTGGCGATGTGTCAGTCCTTGGTGGCGGAAGGAAAGACGTTGTTCCTAGAATAACAATCTTTCCTTGAAGACTTACAGTAAAGACACTTTAAACCGAAAGAGAGATTCTAAGTCATGAATATTTGTGTGCTTTTTCTCGCACAACGTAGTCCTTCAATGATGGGGTCTTCTCTAAATGAAAAGAACTGACCCCTTCAAGAGTCAATCATTTCCTTTGAGTTGAACTAGTCAGTAGAGAGGTAAAATATAAACGAGCCGCGACACGAGAAAACCAACAATGTGGCTGTGCGCCCAGCGCAGACTCGGATCAGCCTGGGCATCCGCCCAGTCTGATCAGAGTCTTCGCTGTCCGCATGGAGGTAGCTGAGACCCTTAGCTACCATTTAAACGCTTAGCAAAGAGTCTGATCAGACTGTGCGGATGCCCAGGCTGATCTGAGTCTGTGCTGGACGCAAAACCACTTTGTATGTTTTCTCGTGTCGCGGCTCAAATTTCATAGTTACTTCCGATGAAAGTTTGCACATTCACCTAAATCGGTCTTCGATGTAAGCCAGCCGCTACTAGAATAAATATAACTGTAATCAAAATTGTCATTTGGGGAGGTAAATCGTTGGTTTTATGATCGGAAATTTTGTTTTACGGCGACGCGCTAGCGCGTCGCCGTAAAACACAATTTGCGACCATAAAACCGACGATTTACCTCCCCAAAGGTTAATTTTCAATACAGTTATCCCCATTCTAATTCCCTTTTCACATTTGCGCCTTAAAAAGTGTGCTACTTTGCACTCATAGCAAACACTTTCAGCCACGTAGAACCAAACGCCAGCCAATGAGAAGCGACGTTCTATAATGACGTCGGGGGTTTGCGACAGTATATCGCAGAATATACTGACACAAATTTTGACGTTATCCAATCAGACGTCGCCTTATATTTGTAAGTGCATTAGAATAGGTATTCGATGTAAGCCAGCCGCTAGTAGAATTAATGTTATTTCTTCTTGATAATCGATTAGGGATATTAACAAACCTTAAAATGAATAAAGTGTTCAGAATAGGCTAGCTTGTCTCAGTTTATGGTCATCCCGTCAATCTTATTTCCCGTTTTAGTACGATGACTTCGATTTCCGCTTTGAAAGTCTGTAATAGTCCGTAAAGCTGCCAATTAACACAACCGTGACAGACCCTGATCTTCGTTATACAATACAGAACTGTAATATATACACCCAGACAAAAACATTAGTATCACTCCCATTAACTATTAGCGTTAAGTGTCCTCATAAATGTTTTTTCTCTTAAAGCAATCATTTTTATATTATTCCAAACATTTTGTAACGGGCCTATCCGATCTAGCATTTTAATTACTCACTGTTTCAGCATTACGATGCTTGCCGATTGATGCCGAACAGTTTTCCCAAATGACGGTTAGTTGTTACCACACCTCGCATTCATCATACATGTATATATTTTTTTACATATCTAATGAATTAAAATGTTTGAATTTAAGGTAGAAATTGGTAAATTATGTAATAGTAGCATTTTAGGGGTTCTGCTTAGTTTTGAAAGAAAGTGGTGCTATATAAAATCGGCGTTCGGTTCTATATGTTCACCTCAGATGTGGCGTAACCTGACGTCATTCTGCAAGTTTCTTGACGTCATCAACTGAGAAATCAAAGTCACTTGACGACGCATGTAATGGCCTCTTTTACAACCAGTGCATCGACTACACGTGATTTTTATTCGGTTTTGAGTGGGATAGAAATTGCCGGTACTGGTTAAACACTTTGCGTGCAGTAAATAGAGGATCTTACATGAGTGCCCATGTTTTATTGAATTTATTAAACGAGTTGGGGAAAAAGATAAGATGCGAGGCTCTGCCGAGCATCGTATCGTTTTCACCACTGAGTTTAATAAATTCAATAATACAGGAGCACGAATGCAAGATTCGTATGACACTAAAATCGCATTTTATTAGCAAATTTTGCACTAAAACGTCACGATTTCGCCATTAGAAAACGCGACGTTTTATGGACGTCAGTGCATAACGTTACGATGTAATTTGCATATTAATCCACTAGAGGATTATCGTTTTTAATGCATGGCTTTATTACACTCCCAGATGCGACGTCATATGATAAATCCATTTATTATATGCCGTCGGTGTTCAGTGGGTAAGGTTGTGTCATAAAAATCGTATGACAACACGTATAACAATATTTTGGTGCGCACATGTAAGGTCATTAACATAGACCGTGTCAACAATGCGTTTTCTTACCGAAGTAATATTCGTTTTGAAATAAGAATCTTAAAAAGTTCCTTCAGAAGAAGGAACATGGCCATACTTCAAAGTTTTGGCTATTCAAGCCTCAATAGTGACCCTGACAATATCTGGTAACGAAAGCCAGAGAAAAAAAGCATAATGTGATCCTGACAATATCTGGTAACGAAAGCCAGAAAAAAGCATACTGAAATTTCTGATTTCAATCTGATTTCGATTCAAAGACTGATGAGTATCAAAAAGGGTCCAAATGATTAAAAAGCGATGGTATAGAAAAAGAGTCTAAACCAATCAAAAATTTCAGATTTTTCAGAATATATCCATTGTTCGCAAAGAACAAAAATAAAATATAATCTGCACTATTGATGATGTACAAGGAAACGTTTTACGGCCGCCACACGGCACAACACCAGCTGCAGTGAAGTAAAATAAAAAAATCTTATAAAGTTCCTTCAAGAGCAGAGAACACATTCAGAAGAAGGAACATGTGCCATACTTCGAAGTTTCGGCTATTCAAGCCTCATTAGTGAGAGTTTGAAATCGACAAATCACATTTAAAGGGTCTTACGATGAACAGAATCTTACCTTTCCTTGTCATTTCATATGAAATTTGAAAAAAAAATCTCGCCAAAGGCTCGTTTCATAAATATTTTATAAAAAGACAACTCGTGTATGATCCGCTTTTCATAGCTGTGCATATATATTTTACGGAAGCTTTTATTTTCATATTTTAATGCTGCGAAGTAATATCTGATATCCAGTATATATATTCTTTTCCTACTATTTACAAATAAACGCGGGTTTCATATAAAAACAGCTTCTTAGTTTTTTTTGGCAACAAGTTTGTTAAAAGTTTAAGACTCTTGGATGATAACACTGCTGCTGAACAATCTTTCCCCGCGGCTTTCATGACGTTATGTTTTGACACGAATTACTGTCATACAATTTTACTACATTCGATGAGCAAAGAATCTAAGCATTCAGTATTTATTTATATTCACTTTTCATGTCGCTGTGTAGTTATATTTTAGGCTTATAACGCTGTATGTCTTTCCAGAATTTTTTCTTTCTCCCTGAAGACACTGTCTGCTTGTTTACATTTCATGTGACGGTGTAGCGCCTGATTGCTTTCAAATAAGACCAAGGCGATTAAAATATATGTTCCCTGGCACTTGCTGAGTTAAGCATTTACAAGCTGAATGAACGTAAGAGTCTGTTTGCACTAGTTTGTTTTTTCTTTTCATTTTTGTTTAGTCTGGACTGATTGTAAGCTTGTAAGTTAGTGAAACAGTGTCTATTAAAATGTTTTGGCTACTGTTTTCCTAAAGTGCACCTAAGTGTTCCTTTGCCTAAATTTCATGTCCTAAGTTGACTGGCTGGGGTAAACCTGAATTTCTTCATGAGGTAGCAAATATGAGACATTTTGGGACTTTTAGTATTGTCCAAAATCTTGTTTCAAAATGTGTCCAAGGTTGAGATTGAAATTTGTATGGCGAAGTGGATGATGACTATGAAAAAAAAATACTGATAGTTATATACATAATAATGTGCTTCTGATATTTTAACGAGTAATAAGCTTCAATTTCGCTACGTTTGGCCTTAATTCCGCTAAGTTTCAACAGGGGCGTAACTAAGGGCAATTTCATGATACGCACAACCATGTTTTATGCTCTACTTCTTGAAAGGAAAGCTAGTATTTCAGCCACTTTGGTAATTGGTATTGAAATCTTGTCTAATTTAAAAAAAATCAGCATGCAAATATGCAGGTGCGTTTTGAAATTTTGTCAATTTTGACAAAATTTCAATACGCACCTGCGTATTTGCCGTATACGTAGCTACGCCCTTGTTTCAAGTCTTAAATGTATGAATATTTGTGATTTAAACAAAATCAGACTCGTCCTCGTTTAGTACACGTAATACGCTTTGCTGATATGTTCCTTGATTCTAGTGGATCTGTCTACCAAATTTATTTCATCACTTACAATTTCCTGTTCAGATTTAACTCTCAAGCGTGTGTTTGAATTCCCAGATATTTGCATAGTCATAAAATCGTTGTCAAAGGAAACCAGAACAAACTACAAAGTATTAGTTCATTTCATTAAATAAAACCAGACATATGATAGTAATATGTTGTTTTATGTGGCTATAAGATACAAAATGACCGGTTGCAAGCAAAATAAAATATGAAATGAAAGATTTATTGGCCATTATGGAGTCGTATCATAAATCATACTATCATATGACGTCGCTGTTATTCAGCGGATAACGTCGTGTCACAAAAATCGTATGACCATACGTGTAATAACACTTTGGCGCGTACACTTAATGTCATCGACAACGTCAATGTCAACAATTCGTTTTCTTATTGAAATAATGTTCAGTTTGAAGGCCTTAAAATCCCATTTTTAAAGGTCATGTGATAAACAGAATCTTACACTCGTGGTCATTTCATATGAAATTATCACTCGTGTAAGATCCTCTATATAGAAACAATGCATCCATGCTGCGAAAATGAGGACCGCGCAGAGCCAGAAAATAAGAAGTAACGGAGAGACGGCAATTTGTTTTCCGAGCTTTGGTGAAATTCACTGTTGGACCATATTACACAACATGTGGGAGCAGTAAATGCTATGTGATTGTCGTCATCCGCTATATTTGGTGCAGAGGTTTAAGGCTATGGCAAAACATCGTGTGCTAGCTAGTTTAATCTGATTTCATGCAACCCAGCGTCAAAAATAGATTAGTTTGCTCAGCATTTATCTCTTTAGTAGTTTGACAGCTACCCTAGACTTGGCCATAAGTCTCCTTTTTGACTTGGTATAGAAGCTTTGCTATCCCGCAAACAATGATTTTTCAAGATGTCTTGCGGAACTGTCAAGTGCGAATGCGACATTACCTATAACCGGAAATGTAGAGTAACAATAAGTGTCCAATCATAAACAGCTACAACGGTATAGAGAATTATCTTGAGAACATCTTATAGCGTTTCACGTTCTTTCATTGTTTCTGAATTAATGCATTAATGATAGTGTGAAAACCAAGTGCAAATAGAATAATTGCGTTATCTCGAATGCGTCTCAAATGTGAGGTATTATATGATTTATTGCTACAGAAATGTCTCCCAGCTAAAACGCTTTTTGTAGCATTTATCCTAGACATACATTTTCACATTTTTCTCAGGTTTGCAACACGTCTGTGGTACGATTAAAATATTATACTTACAATGTATCAAGAAGTGGTCAGTGAACAGTTTCACTTTCTTGATGCCCTTGTCTGTCTCGTTTCTCGAGACGCAGGGTTTAAGATGGCCCGTTTGGGGCGCTTGCGGTCGCTAGTTAATACATGTACGTATGCTTCTCTTATCTGGCGCATTCCGCGAGACAAAGTAGCTGCAGCTACTGTGGCTCGCGGAACGCGTCAGAAAGTATGGCTTGGAGAGGGCTGTTAGTTGCCTGCCGAGATGTTCCTATCACCTTTCTTCTTTCAACGTTTTTGGGTTTAACGACACTGAAGAAGACAAATACAGGAACGGGCGTGTGTCGAAAACAATTCGCTATAATTGTGTTTACATTTCAGCTGGACTGTATTTAGTCAAATATCACAAACGGGAATAAATGGGTCCTAATGTAGTCGAAAAAAACATAAAGAAAGAATAAGGAATTAAGCGTTATTATTAACCGTAATCACACTGTTTAGCTGCGAAAAAAGCTAAATAATATCTTAGATAAAATTCTGATGTTTAAAAAAATACCATGTTAGTTACTTTGCTATCACGTAATTCGGGCGAGATCAGAAATAGCGTAGAGAAAGTGAGGCTTGTCGTATACCATCGGTGTACGCCAATACTTAGGCTCAATACAGTATGTCTGATTGTGCAGAACCCATTAGCTGTCTACGACGGTTGATAATTAGGTCACTAGAGGCTCTAATATGGATTATAAAGCTACAACAAAAGCTACAAATGTTAAGTCAGGCTCAAACAACAAAGTGCTTGTCGATCTGCAATGCCTTTAAAAAGTTGCACGAGAGAAGCATGCGATACTACACTAACAAAATTCAGAAATATTCTGTTTAAATTTCTTTTCATACAGTAACATGCTTCAAAAGTGTTCCTTGCTTCAAAAGACTCTAACTATTAGAACTTATCTAAATAAACACGAATGCATATGATAAACACAACATTTGCTTTACTGTAGTCCATAACATATTGTCTGTAGATTCAACATTAGCAAGATGCCCTGGAGTGATAGTACTCTTCAACAAGACTCTAATATAAATGTGTCCATACCCATTTCAGTGCAACAGACACGCGTTTCTGTATTTAACTTCTTCAGTGTCGCTTAACCCCAAAAGTTTGATGGGCAGGTCTCGGCAGGCACCGAGCATCCCTCTCCGAGCCACGCTTATTGTCGCATTCCGCGGGACACATTAGCTGCAGACATCAGGTAAGAGACGCCTACGCATTAACTCGCGAGCGCAGGCGTCCGCCGTCGAGCCACTTCAACCCTTGTGTCTCGAGAAAAAAGAGACAGACAAAGGGCATCAGGAAAGAAATGCCCGATGAAGCAAAAACCCGCAAAAAGCCAAAACAGCTCAAAAGAATGGAAGCCAAACTCAGCTAAGATTCTTGTCACTATGACAAGTTTGTCTTAGTTGTAGAATATTTTAGGAATTTCACAAGATATACATAAAATGGAATAAGGTTACTTTAAATCAGTATTTAAATAGAGACCCCAATGAACGCAATGATCCCAAAGGACCAGAAATTATAACTTGCACTATGATTATGTACGGGGAGACATTTTATAACAGCCACACGGCACCTCACCAGCTGAAGGATGTAAAGTAAAAAAGGAATACATGAGCCGCGACACGACAAAACCAACTATGTGGTTGTGCGCCCAGCGCAGACTCAGATCAGCCTGGGCATACGCCCAGGCTCTGGGTCTGCGCTGGGCGCACAACCACATTGTTGGTTTTATCGTTTCGCGGCTGTTGGTTTTGTCGTGTCGCGGCTCACATTAAAGAAACAAAGACAGCAGACTTATGAAATGTGCAACACCGTGCACGTCCCCTAGCATCCCGAATTTAGTTCAAACATTATTTAGAGGATCTTACATGAGTGCTCATGACTTTATTATTGAATTTATTAAACGAGTTGGGGAAAGGGATAAGATGCGAGGCTTTGCCGAGCATCTTATCGGTTTTCCCCAACGAGTTTAATGAATTCAATAATACAGGAACACAAATGCAAGATTCTGTTCATCACATGACACTAAAATCCAATTTTATTAGCAAAATTTGCAATAAAACGTCACGATTTCGCCATTAGAAAAAGCGACGATTTTATGGACGTCAACGTATAACGTTACTACGTAATTTGCATATTTAATCCACTAGTGGATTATCGTTTTTAATGCATGGCTTTATTACACTGTCAGATGCGACGTCATATGATAAAAATCCATCCTATGGATGCACGATCTGGATATGAAACAATGATTGTATTAAGAAGCTAGGATTTCCCATTATCAAAGAAGAATAGCAGAAAAGCTAAACGGCTTGAAGATATTCAGTTGCAGCTTACAGTTTAGCAAGCCTTTAGGTAGGTTTGTAAGCTTAAGCCGCAAAAAGTGTCATGCTCTTGAGTACGGCATGGACGGTAACGCCATGATTGAAGAAATATTCTACCATAGAAAAGTGGATGGGCCATTATTATAGTATGTATTCGTTTTAGGCCCATGTAGTTGTTATGAATCGCTAGAAAGTGTATTTAGACATTCAAATAGGAAAAAAATAAAAAAAAATGAGCCGCGACACGACAACACTAACAAAGTGGTTGTGCACCCAGCGGATGTCCACACTGATCTGTGTCTGCACTGGGCGCACAACCACTTTGTTGCTTTTCTCGTATCGCGGCACAATTATGATGATTGAGTCATTCAAACAGGCTAGAAATCACTTAGTTTAGTCGATCGGCTACAACGACATCGTATATGTGGCATAAGACCATAACGAACCTTTATAGATTTTTAGAATGAATTCAGGCAGTTAAAAAACAAATTTTTGAACCCTTTACTCTGCCCAGCTCTGAAGTGCATGTATAATGTTTCAGACCCTTGCGCGAACCAGTGTTGCACAGGTGCGAACAGCCTGTGGCCGGTTAACATGACTGACGCTCTTTACGCCTTTGTTAAAGAGTAAAGTTTAAAATCAGCTATCAATATGTCAGACTGCATCTGAGCACAGCTTCTATTATCAAAACTACTTATCTAATCCTAATTATTTCGTCCTTTATGCTTCATGGCAAAAAATGCTCACTTTCTGGGGAAGTTTGTAAATTTGGGGGCTGTTTTGACCTCTAGGCTCGTTTTTGTTTTCGGTTAAATCGGTTAAAAAGGAAACTTTCCTTTTTTGTGTGTGTTTTGTTATATTTGAGACAGAGAGAATTGGCATGTGTCAGGAAAGTAAAATCTGAATTGGATTTCAAACTTCAAAACCATCAAATGGCTGCGCAGTGTGGCTACGAAATTCCGACCGCCTATAAAGATTCGAAATTTAAGTATCAAAAGGGGGGGGGGGGGGTATCAATAAGGTGGGTTTTCTGCATCCTACCAAAGTTTTATTCTTTTGACTGATGGTATACTCCAGTATGTCCAGTTATTGAACCATATGTGACTTTGGTCGGAAAGCCCTGGTTACTGAGCTATGGGTCCACAGAAGTGGGTGGGGTAATTCAACATGGTTTTAGCTGGTCTTGTAAAAATGGTCTCATTTGGTAGAAGAGCACAACAGACAGACAGTGTTTGATTAAATGATTAACAGAACATCTAAAATGTATTTCCATATCATTTTATTTGGTTTATTTTGAACATATGTGGTCAAAAAAGACTTCCTTTGGCATTCAGCATTTTTTTTAAATTTTGTCCTCTGTTTTCAATATTTCTTGGCATCATTGCTAAATAAACGGACCAGTAATCATCAAACTCATGTCATGGAAGCACCTTGACCAGTACCTTTGTATGATGTGTGCCGAATTTCACAATGACCTAGTTTTCATGGTTGACTGAACACACAAACTTGCTTAGAAGATGGTTATATTTAATGTTATGACCTAGAATTACGAAACTTTGGTCAAATTAAAATCTTAACTGCTATATTATGCCCCACACCCCTACCACTAAAGGTGAGAGAATACATAGTGGCTTCAGGTCACATGATCAACATGGCCACAATGCCCATATATGGTAAGTACCTCTAAAAATCTTCTTCTGAAAAAAAAAAACAGTTGACCAATGGCCTTGAGACTTGGTAAGCAGCATCAGGTATTCAAGTTCTTCCAAGATTGTTCAAATGATGACCTTGGATTGACCTTGACCTTTTTTACGGCAAGGTCAAATATTGAAAAACGCTAGAACGTAAGATTGCATGGCAACTTTTGAAGATTTTTGCTAAAAAATTGGTATATACAGTTGACTTAATGACATGGCCACAATGCCCTTATATGGTAAAACATTTTAAAATCTTCTTCTTAAGACCCAGTTGACCAATGGCCTTGAGACTTAGTAAGTAGAAAATGCTAGAACATAAGATTTCATGGGAAGTTCTGAAGATTTTGGCTTAAAAAATTGGTATATACAGTTGTCTTAATGAGGTCATGAAGAATTATGAGTACAAGAGGTCAAGGTCATTCTTTCATTTTCAGACATTTACTCGAAAGCCAAAGGGCCAGTAATTATTGTAAACACATTTCATATAGAGCCTCCAGGGGTTGATTGAACAAAAATTCGATCAACCGGCGGTACAAGTCACATGACCAACATGGCCGCCATACCCATTTATGGTATAAACCTTTAATATTTTTTTTCTCCAGAACCAATACACCTATGGCCTTGAAACTTGATAAGTAGGATGGAGTACTACAGTACTACCAAGACTGTTCATATGATGACCTTGGGTTTACCTTGACCTTTTTTGCGGCATTGTCAAATATGAAAAAACGCAGGAACATATAATTTCATGGGTCTGAAGAAGAAGATTTTTTAAGGTTTTCACCATATATGGGCATTGTGGCCATGTTGTGGCCATGTCATTAAGTCAACTGTATATACCAATTTTTAAGCCAAAATCTTCAGAACTTGCCATGAAGTCTTACGTTCTAGCGTTTTCCAATATTTGACCTTGCCGTAAAAAAAGGTAAAGGTCAATCCAAGGTCTTCATTTGAACAATCTTGGAAGAACTTGGGTACCTGATGCTACTTACCAAGTATCAAGGCCATTGGTCAACTGGGTTTTTAAAAAGAAGATTTTTAAAGGTTTTTACCATATTTGGGCATTGTGGCCATGTTGATCATGTGACCTGAAGTCCGTGTGTAATCTCTCACCTTTAGTGGAGGGGGGTGTGGGGCATAATCTAGCAGTTAAGATATTAATTTGACAAAAGTTTCGTAATTCTAGGTCATAAAATCGAATATAACCATCTTCTAAGTAAGTTTATGTGTTCAGTCAACCATGAAAACTAGGTCATTGTGAAATTCTGCTCTTATCATCCAATGGTACTGGTCAAGATTCTTCCTAGACATGAGTTTGATGATTACTGGTCTGTTTGTTTAGCAATGATGCCAAGAAATATTGAAAACAGAGGACAAAATTATCAAAAAAATGCTGAATGTCAAAGGAAGTCTTTTTTGACTACATATGTTCAAATAAACCAAATAAAATAATATGGAAATACATTTTAGATGTTCTGTAAATCATTTAATCAAACACTGTCTGTCTGTTATACTCTTCTACCGAATGAGACCATTTTTACAAGACCAGCTAAAACCATGTTGAATTACCCCACCCACTTCTGTGGACCCATAGCTCAGTAACTAGGGCTTTCCGACCAAAGTCACATATGGTTCAATAAACCAGACATACTGGAGTATACCATCAGTCGAAAAAATAAATGTTTGGTAGGATGCAGAAAACCCACCTTATTGATATCCCCCCCCCCCCCCCCCTTTCAGTGTCCATGTTCAAGGGAGAAAAGCAGAAAATTTTAACGTCTGGCAGATATTCAACTGAGCTGAACGTGAATCGCACGTCCTTAATAGTGTTGTAAGCTTTTTAAGCGTCAAATATTGTCCTGCTTTTGAGTTGTGAATGGATTATTAAGCCATGATTAGATTGATATTTTGGCCCTAAAAGGGGGTTAGGATATCAATTTCTCTCCAAAAATATGTATGTGGGGCCCTTATAGTTGTTACAAATGGATCGAATGTGTATACATGAAGAGCACATTCAAACAGGCACTCAAGCTATCTGTATATTCAAAAAGGCTAGACTGTCACTTAGTTTAGTCGATCGGATACAGTGCCAGTAGTGATCAAATAGTACAGTGTTGCAACCCATGCAATGTAAAAAAAACATATGCAAAAGTAATTATTAATCGACCGGTGGTAGAAATATATACAAATAAAAATATCTCACACTTACACATTTGCCAGGTGGCTACGTGTGCCGCGCACAGTTTTTTATATGCCAACAGTAAAAAAACCACGCAGAAATCTCTACAGTCTAAATCCATATCTTCTTAACAGGCATTGCATATACGCAATAGATGGCATTCGATTTGCCTGTTTCGACGGTTTCATCATGCTCATAGGTTTTATATGTTTTCAATGTTTTTATAACATGTACATGTACTTGTTGATGCTAACGCCGGTTTGCGCTATAATATTACAATTCTTCCGATATCCAATGATTCCAACGTCATCGACGGAAGAGAAGTAATGCAAATGTGGCTTCTGATACAGTATTGGTAGAGTTATGATCAGGCAAACTAGGATCAAGTCAGCTTAATTCGGACAGCAGGTCAATTCGGATAGTGACATTGTTTCCTTTATATGTTAACTGGGCAAACAGTGAAAATGCTGATGAGACGGCTAATTATGAGCCGTCTCATCTTCACTGTTTGCAATGTTATGTCCGTATTTACCTGCTGTCCGAACTTACCTGACTTTACCCTAGCGTTTAGACTGTTGTTTGTTTTGTTAGTTTTTTTTTTTATTTTTTTTTTTTATCCAAAAAAAAAAATGTGCTAGGATGATATGGATAATGAATCATCGTTTGTATTTTGTACACTGATATTCAATTGAGTCAGTATTCACAAACTCTCAGTTTCCTATTGAGAACAGCTGAATATATAGACATTAATGAAATATCAGCTTCCATGTATGACTGAATAAACGGCTTGAAAATAGTCGCTTCTCTCTTAGAATAAGTAAGAAATATCTAAAAGTTCTGTATTTTCATTGCCACTGCATCTAAGGAGGATAAATACATGTAGCACCAAATACGATGACGGCAGGGATGGGTGGCAGACTCTTAGTGGGTGTAAGAAGAATCCTTCTTCGAGTCAATATGTAGCTGAAGCTTGTTTCGGATTGCAGAGTGAGAGACACAGGAAGACAGATAGAAAGATATAGACAGAGACAAACAAACAGAGTATTCTTGCACACCGGATAGAAAATGCCACTCTTTTCACCTGGGATAGAAAATCTTATCTTACCCTGGTGTTCTTACCCAGGACCGAATAAAAATCACAAGCTGTCAATGAATTGGTTGTATAGGAGCTCACGTACCTGCGTCGTCAAGTTGCGTTGGCTTTTTAGATAATGACGTCACGAAGACGGCGAAAATGACGTCAGTTTATGCACGCCTGTTCTTGACGTATAAGAGCCGAATGGCAGTCGTTGAAAGCGGCGCATTCTTTCAAAATCAAATTTAAACCTCTTAAGCACTACAACTACGCATTTTAAGAAGTTCTGAAGTTAAAACAAAACGAAACGTGGTGTGCAAGAATAAAGTATCTATCATTGATGTGAGGTATGGATAGAAAAATCCGTAACGCGGGATCACTGTTCGGCATCACTCGGCAAGCCTCGTGATGCCAAACAGTGACCCTCACGACAGATTTTTCTATCCACACCTCACACCCATGACGGATCCTTATATTATATGCTACAGCTAGGCTAGGACAATTGTCACAGGTCACCTCGAAGCCACGGAAGGATAGCAGACCATTTTTATCACGACAAGTTAGGTGTAATTACATGCATGCATTTTGTTTTGTTTCCAAAGGCTTTCGTTTGTAGTTCATTGCCTCGTACTTACGTAACGATTTTCCATGACTTATTGTAAACTTATATGTCACATCTGTTGAATGTATCTTTGTTAGACAACAATGACTATTTAGTAAAACTATTTTCCTTTTAAGTTATACACCTGAACTGAAACTTAACCTAATTACATAAAACCTGGGATTGTAAACATAGACATTGAAAACTAACGCAAATTCATATAATTAAAATAAATGTTGACATTGGTTGACCTTGCATGTTGTGAATGAGTTTCACCATTTAATGTTGGAGTTACGTACCAGGATTGGCGTTGATTTCAAACCAATTACGTTTAAACGCTAAAGCGTCAAAATGTTGAATTTGCAAGCACCACTGACCAGATGAGGCATCTCATTATGCTCTACAGTCTTTGACTTCTCAATGTGATAACTTCTTTTTGAAATTCTTCAAAGTAAATTGTGTCGTCTGCTTCTTCGGCGCTTTGGCGAAACAGTTGTGAGGATCGATAATTGGAATTACGGCGTTAATGGAGGCTGCATAGTACAGCATTGAATGGTCGTGTGTTATCCGATTTACATTATCTGTTAGCGAATATTACCTTAAAACCCCGATCAATACTATATATAGGACATGAGGGAATGATGTTAATTTTGAATTAATAATCATGAACTGTGTGAAGTTTAACACCAAAACGGAGGAAATAATGGATGATAAAAAGGAGAAGGGTGACAAGAAGTATCATCAGCTCGATGTGGATGATATACCTGCAGTGGTAAGGTTCCTATCAGGCACTCAAAGTTGAATCAAGATTAAACCAACTTATCGTTTATCCAATGTAGATTCAAGCTTCAGTGCCTGCTAGATTTCTATTAGTTTATAAGACTAATAAAGGGACAGACAACATGGTGCGAACGCATGTACGAATGGGTTTACGGAATGTTTGATCAGCAGTCACTGTGCCGGTAGATGAATCATATTCTACCTGCATTGCTGTGATAACATATTGCAGACAGTGTTCCATACGTTTATTGATTCTGACAAACTGTGCTTGTTTGGTAAATCAGGTAGCGCATGCGCAAAATCTGACAGAAACATATGCTGTTCGAATATGTGCTGCCACTTTTATTTAGCTATGATTTTTGTTGGTTAAAATATAAATACGTAAAAGTGCATTGTAACTATTACGTTCTATGTACATGTAAAATTGTCCTTGATAAATAATGCCACAATGCAATAATACATGTACTGCGATCTTTTTTCGGAACATGTGCTCCGTTGAAAAGGTCTCTTACCTATTTTTACATTTAATTTATCAAAGGTTATTTAACGTTTAGCCAGATCGTTACATGTGCATCACTGGAGGCCCTTTAGAAGTTGGGTACAATTGGCACATTGGCTTTTAGGACAATGTTTGAAACTGTCAAAATATGAGAAAACCTAGCCATAGGTCTATGAATGACCTTGCCGTTAAATGCACTGAGGTATCTTCATGTACATATTTAGATGAATGTGCATAAAAGCTTCTATAATTTTCATCAAATCTAATGTTCTAGTATTTTCATATAAAATTCGTCAGAAACCAAATTTGACAATGCCGTAAGAAGGTCACAATCAAACCAAAGGTCATCATTTGAACAGTCATGGTAGTAGTTTAGTACCTGTATAGTTTAGTACCCTAAACTACTGTACGAACCAAGTTTCAAAGCCATCGGTCAGTCGGTCCTTGAGAAGCAGGATTTTAAAAGGCTTGCCGTATATGGGCGTGTCACCCATGTTGGTCATGTGACCTGGGCAATTTGAGCAAACTTTCATTCCCCTAACACATGGAGATTCTATAAAAATTTTATTACCTTTGGCTTGGTGGCTCTTGATGAGATGTTTGTAGCTGTCGAAATATGAGAGAACTTGGTCAAAGGTTAAAAATGAATTTGACCTTTTGTATTCAGAAATCTTTATGAACTCATCAAATGTAGTTAATTAGATAACTTTGAATACCTATATTACTGAATGATGCCATTATCTTTAATAATTTCCGTGTAAAATATGTAAAGTATCTAGTCCCTGAAGGGATCTGAAAATGCTGGATGTATATGAGGAAAGTCACTCTGATAGTTCGTTGTCAATATCAAAATGATTCGAATAATCTTCGTCACTTGGCCTAACAAGTATTGTAAAGTAAAATGACAGGCAATGATCATGAATCAATACAATTGGAACGGTCAGTATCAGATTAATGCGGGGGTGCTTAAGCTGTTTTAACTTAATCCAAATCCTTGCTCTTAACTTCCGCATTGGTACCACCAGTTACAATTACAGATGACCAACCAACAACAATTACACCAGACCAACGAAAGCATTAATTTGGACAATAAGAACGTTTGTATGAAAAAACCAACACTTTTAACATCTACTTTTTCCCCTTTTAAATGAAAATCATGATACCACTTAGCTAAACGGACAGCAATGCAGGAAACCTTAGACAAGCAGACACAGTAAGAACAATAGAAATTCACAACGGAAGTACCGCCTTGAAAGGGACAGTAATGCTGGAGAGCTTAAACTAGTTTACTGCATCAAAACCTCGCCATCTGCTTCTGCAGTGGTTCGAAACATATAGTTTGTTATTTGGTCCGAATAAAGATTTCCTAACCTATCAATGAATCATTACAGGAAAAATAAATTTACGGAGTAGACTTATGATGAATAAGGCATCGCAATCGCTATACAAATCCCTCGCACCATGCTTACATAAAGCAGAAATGGCATTGACCCTAGCGTCTAGAAATGCTAAATTATCCAAAAGATATTAACATTTATGTGAAGTATTGTCTAAATCCGTCCAGCAGTTGGGGTACTAGAACATTCAAAAGTTGTTTTGTTTTTGTTGTTGTTGTTGTTGTTGTTGTTGTTGTTATCGTTGTTATGTCAAAAAAGCAACTGGTACCGCGACCTTGTTTTTATTTCTATTTATTTTTTTTTTTTTGAAAAAAAAAAAAAAACAACTGTGATCTTTTTTTAGTCTTAGAACACTAGAACATAAATTTATACATTATTGTCGTATTAAACATTTATGTGAAGTTATATCAAAATTGATCTATAAATAAGGCTCCTAAAGCAATTACATATGAGCCGCGACACGAGAAAACCAACAATGTGGTTGTGCGCCCAGTGTAGACTCAGATCAGCCTGGGCATCCACCCAGTCTGATCAGAGTCTTCGCTGTCCGCACGAAGGTAGCTTAGAGTCTAAGCTACCCTTTAAGCGCTTAGCGAAGAGTCTGATCAGACTGGGCGGATAGTCTTCGCTGTCCGCACGAAGGTAGCGTAGAGTCTAAGCTACCCTTTAAGCGCTTAGCACAGAGTCTGATCAGACTGGGCGGATGCCCAGGCTGATCTGAGTCTAGGCTAGGCGCACAACCACATTGTTGGTTTTCTCGTGTCGCGGCTCATATTTTTCTGAAAAAAAAAAGAACTGTGACCATGGCCTTGATCCTAAAATGTTCATTTGAGATTACTCAAGATATTGCAAGATAATGAGTGGTTAAATCGAAATCAGTTAACAAATTAAGGCGTTGGAGTGATAAAAGTTTTTCTAAAAAATGGCCTTGACATTAGACCTACAACAATAAAAATTAAACTTATCTGTCGTCATATTTAATTTGTGTGGAGCTATATCAGTACGGTGTATTGATAAAGGCGCTTGGGCAATGATTTTTTTTTTCAAAAAAAAAATATATATATATATACAACACAAAAACAATTGTGAACTTAACCTGGGACCTGCAATGCTGAAACGCAAAATGGTCCAAGATATTATCATGCATAATAAACATTTATTTACATACATTGAAAGTGGTCCACAAATAAAGGCGCTAGAGCGATAATAAAGTTTTTTTGTTTTTGTTTGTTTTAAAGTAGCAACTGTGGCCTTTACTTGAACCTACCGACATCAAACGGTAATTCGTTTGAGTAACAGGTATGCCCAATGTATCTGTGAAGTTATATTAAAATTGGTAAATAAATGAGGTCACCAGAGCGATGACATCATGAAACGGTATATTAATATCAGACCTTATATCAAAAAACAATGACAACGAAAATATTATTATGCCATTGCAGTAGTGAAGTGAATGATAAAATGACTGCGGCCATGAAAATATTGTAATGCATTTTGTGATAAAATGCCTAACAAAATGGTTATCCCAGATTAGTCTGCGTGCAGTCCTATTAGGATCTTACAGGTTTTTGTATAAAATAAGTCACTCGTAGGGAATCTTAAACGTACAGAGTGTGTGAATTCTAATTTGAATATTATATGAACGTAGAGAGCACTCTCACGGTGCTCGAAGTTTAAAGGGGAACGTAAAGTAAGCCAAAATTAATGATTATATGACCCTGTTATATCATTACCTATGTGAGATATGGTATTTCCTTAGATGAAATAGCAGTGTCGCTGGACTATTGCATAATATGATTATAGCAACCAAATGAACAAGAATTGTGTCATTAATGCATATGCATAACATATCATTGATAACGGGTCTTCTTGATAGCGACAGTAACTGAAGTCGGACATGCACTAGGAAAAGTAGGGTATCATAGGGAGATAGTAGATGCAGTTTTATAGAAAATGCAAAAAGACTCTTATGTGAATAATGAGAAGAATGAGAGAGAGATGCAGGGAGTGAATATTAAAGAACAAAAGGTAGGATCGAATTGAATTTGAGCCGCGACGCGACAAAACTAACAATGTGGTTGTGCGCCCAGCGCTGACTCAGATCAGCCTGGGCATCCGCCAAGTCTGATCAGAGTCTTCGCTGTCCGCACGGAGGTAGCTTAGACCCTTAGCTACCATTTGAGCTCTTAAGAAAGAGTCTTATCAAATTGAGCAGATGCCAAGGCTGATCTGAGTCTGCTTGGCACAACCACATTGTTGGTTTTGTCGTGTCGCGACTCATTTGATATAAATCAAGTCAGTGATACAAAGAACAGTAACAGCAGCTCATCAGATACAAACCTATAGATCTAAAAGCCATATTGCTCTATCAGAGATAAAAAATCATGACAAAGTCTGTCTTGATGTATCGCTGCAAGCGCCTCACTTCAGTTTCGTCAATGTAAATGACGCTAATAAGCCAGCTTTAATCACGCTTGAGATTTACATAAACAATTAAAAAACAAAAAATCATTTGGGTCAATTTCGTTTGAAATCAAAATGACCTACTTTTAACATCATAAGCTTTATTTTAATGATAGAAATGCAATGCAGAGGTGTGGTGACCCATTCATTGTTCATATTGCATTGTTCGACGGGGAACCAAGAACGATAAATCGTATTTTCTGCCTGTTTTCAAATCAACCTACATTTTGTCACCAAACGTGAAGGTTGAATAGATTTTCAAATTAATTTGTGTTTAGATGTTTCTGTCACTGGTACGACTATGGAGATTTTAACAAAACTAAAGTAACTGATACCTGTCGGCAAAATTGTACCTGTAATCGTTGTTTCGTCTCAAAAGCATCTAAGTTTCAATCAAATGCATTATGGCTGATATGTTGATTCATGAAGAAAGGAGTTAGACAATTAAAAATGACAAACGGTACGGTTTCAAAAGTCTGAACTCTCATGGGTCGATTTGGAATATAAATGTCCAGCAGATCTTCTATTTTAAAAAAAAACTTTGGAGGGATATGCAGTAAAATGGGTACGAAGATTCTATATCTCATCTGGCGGGAACGCGATACATGTACAGTCAACTATCGATATCTGAAAGTCGAAGTTCATTTCCAACAACTGATATCTTAAAATAAATTTTCTGGTTCCAGAAAATTTACTTTGAGATATCCGAAGTTGAAATGTGAAGAAAAATAGGAAAGCTGTCCAAACTATGTTCTTTGATATAAGAGGGTACTTCAAGATATCAGGGTTCGAGATATCAAGAATCAACTATATTTTATCTTAACGCATGTGGGCACATATCCTTCTGTATGTCTTGTGTACGAAGGGGTAGGTAGTGGGGTGGGTGCATTTTTTATGATTTTCTGTTTGCTTTATTGGAGGACGAATACCTTGCGAAAGTGAGTCTGCCCTTAACGGGAAGATTTTGTTTATATTTTCTCCTACAGGAGAAGCTCGTTTCTTTAGAAAAAAAAATCACATTTATAAACGAGGCAGAAATGAAACCTGCAGAAATGGCAAAGTTGCTTCCCCGAAGAGTGTACCCACTCACCTTAAGATCTAAATACGATGCTGTTAGGAAAAATACCATATTATTCCAGGCAGGCACCAATCCTAACCCCAAAACCCCAACAACACACTCCCACACACCCACGACCACTCACACGCACTCTCCCCCGCAACTCCTCACTGCGTCCCTAAGATGATAGAATATACGGCTCACAAAAAGGAGGTGATATTCTGGCTTGGAGGCGAGTACAGCTTTAGTGATAGCTGAAATGAGCAAGCCATGACACGAGAAAAGCAACAAAGTAGTTTTGCGCCCAGCGCAGACTCAGATCAGCCTGGGCGTCGTCCGCCCAGTCTGATCAGAGTCTTCGCTGCCCGCATGGAGCTAGCTTAGACCCTTAGCTACCCTGTAAGCGCAAAGCGAAGACTCAGATCAGACTGGGCAGATTCCCTGGCTGATATGAGACTGCGCTGGGCGCACAACCACTGTTCTGGTTTTCTCTTGTCGCGGCTTAAATACTTTCCTGTATTTAAACAGTAATTAGTACTGTATGTACCTGTCGTATTGTTACAAATATAGAGTTGTCATGACAACTGTTGACATATTGTACACGCTAGCATCCCCACAGATATAATGTTACAAAGCTTTCGCTTACTTGTGCTATTACAAGAGAAAAGCTAGCAAGGATTAACAACGGATGAATTAATTGATAAAACTAAGTTTTACGTCCCTTTCATCCGTTTTTTCTGCAGTCATATCGACGGTACATGTACATGTAGCATGATAATGGAAGTCTCATGGAAATGATCCCCGCTAGGGTGTTAGAGTGTTAGAATTACGCCGGGGGTACGGATTAGAAGCCAGTCCCAGTACATGTAACACAATATAAAACCGGTGCTTAGCCCACACAACGTTTATATATGTATTCCTCGATTTCCTTTCGTTGACTGGGCGGTGCTGTTAGAGGCTTGCCATTCAATGTCAAAATCGAGCAGTCCACATGAAAAATCGGTAAAGTAGCATGCTCATGAATTGTTACGCATAACTGGTAGATTAAAAATGCCCGGTAAACGCTATCGGTCATCGCAAATGATAAAGTCTCCACACAGGTACACCACGTCGAAAAGACGTCGGAGTAACGTCGATGCAACGTTTTAACGCTTTATTGACGTGTATACAAGGTTTTTCCGATGTCATAACGTTGCAGTGACGTCTTCACAATGTTGTTTAGACGCTGTCTGCTGATTGAAAGAAAACTGGAGCATGTGAGCAGGGGCTCACGTATACCCCCGGCCAGCGCCACCGCAAAATAAAAACACATTTAATACAAGCAAATGTTAGCTAACAGACAGACAGATGGACAATCTATTACAAATCCAGTGAAAGGCCTATAAACAAATTCCAAAAGGTTCCATTAAAATAAATGAAAATTATGTTATCAAAAAAATATACAAATTTAACACAAAATTTCAACGCAAGTTTACATAAACTTCTATGTCTGCGACCTTGACATAAAGTCAGCAGCAGCATCAAAATGATGTCAACTAATCAGTTTAAAGCTAGATGTAAACCTAATAACATAGCAACCTGAGAAATTTTTGACATAAATTTTTCCATTTATTGCATTGGAGTGAGAGATGGGAAAAAGAAAAAAGAAAAAGAAGGCCAAAAGAAATATTAGCATCTTGATTTTCTTTCCACCAATATATATGGCCATTCTCAAGATGTATACAAAATTTGAAAAAAAGTAAAAAGTATGCAAAGACCAGGAACTGAAACAATCAAAATCCAAATCCAGCCCTCAAACCATAGTTGAAAACAACTAAGATTACAAATAATCAAGATACAGAGAACATATGGCCAACCGAGTGAGCAGCTTGTTCCCAAAAGGTGGCCACTCAGCAACCCAAACCGAACCAAAAACAATAAGAACATACATAAGGTAAAACATCACAGAAACTCTGACACCAAAAACAGGCAACAGAGAACCACAACAGAACTACCGCCTTGGAACGGTCAGTAATGACTTACTGGGGGGCTTAAATCGATTTTACAGGCCCAACCTCACCCTCAGTTTCTGAAGTGGTACAAAACATTTAGTTGGTTGTTCGGTTCGCATGATAACCCTCTAACTCGTCAATGAATCATCACGGTAAACACATAAATCAAATTTCAACACCATGAAGAAGCAAAGACGAGGACTCAACAGATACAACGGGCCGTCTGACAGGTGGAGATCCCTGTCCTGCCAAACAACCCCACTGGAAATCTGAAGCAAAAGAAGGTCACCAGTTGAGCCCCGGTGGACCAAGCAACAGACAAGACTGAAGACTGTGGCTCTCATGAGAACAGAGAAATCTGTGACAAAAAAATAGAGAGAAAGAAAAAAAGGACAAAGTGAATGAAAAAGCAGGAGGAGGGTGATTCTCTCTTACACAGTACAACTTGTCATACACAACGTTTGGACCAAATATCAAAATCCTAGCTAAAGTGGTACCTAAGAAATCTTTGACAGAAATTTTATTGGAGAGAAAAAAATGGACAAACAACGAGAATGATAATCAGGAAGAGGCTGAATCTCTCTTACATGATACAACTCATTATACCCAACGTTTGTACAAAATATCAAAACCCTAGCTGAAGCAGTTCCCGAGAAATCTGTGACAAAAATTTAATTGGAGAGAATGAAAAAATGGACAAACAAAGGGAATGATAACCAGGAGAAGGCTGATTCTCTCTTATACAGTACAACTAGTCACACCTAACATTTGTACCAAATTCTAAAGTCCTAGCTCTAGTAGTTCCTGAGAAATCTGTGACAAAAATTTAATTGGAGAGAAAGAAAAAATGGACAAACAAAGGGACTGATAAGCAGAAGGCTGATTCTCTCTTACACAGTACAACTAGTCATACCCAACGTTTGTACCAAATTCCAAAGTCCTAGCTAAAGCAGTTCCTGAGAAATCTGTGGCAAAATATTATTATGAGAGAAAGAAAAAATGGACAAACAAAGGGACTGATAAGCAGGAGAAGGCTGATTCTCCCTTACAAGGTACAACTAGTCATACCCAACGTTTGTACCAAATTTCAAAGTCCTAGCTGCAGTAGTTCCTGAGAAATCAGTGACATAAATTTAATTGGAGAGAAAGAAAAAAATGGACAAACAAAGAGACTGATAAGCAGAAGGCTGATTCTCTCTTACACGGTACAACTAGTCATACCAAACGTTTGTACCAAATTTCAAAGGCCTAGCTTAAGCAGTTCCCGAGAAATCTGTGGCAAAATATTATTTGTAGAGAAAGAAAAAATGGACAAACATAGGGACTGATAAGCAGGAGGAGGCTGATTCTCTCTTACAAGGTACAACTAGTCATACCCAACGTTTGTACCAAATTTCAAAGTCATTAATATAGTGGTTCTTGAGAAGTCTGGGACAAAAATTTAATTGGAGAGAAAGAAAAGAATGGACAAACAAAGAGACTGATAAGCAAGAGAAGGCTGATTCTCTCTTACACGGTACAACTAGTCATACCCAACGTTTGTACCAAATTTCAAAGTCCTGGCTGTAGAGGTTCCTGAGAAATCTGTCACAAAAATTTAATTGGAGTGAAAGAAAAAATTGACAAACAATGGGAATGATAAGCAGGAGAAGACTGATTCTCTCTGACACGGTACAACTAGTCATATCCAACGTTTGTACCAAATTTCAAAGTCCTAGCTATAGCGGTTCCTGAGAAATCTGTGACAAAAAATTAATTGGAGAGAAAGATAAAATGGATAAACAAAGGGACTGATAAGCAGGAATAGGCTGATTCTCTCTTACACGGTACAACTAGTCATACCAAACGTTTGTACCAAATGTGGCAAACTATTATTTGTAGAGAAAGAAAAAATGGACAAACAAAGGGACTGATAAGCAGGAGAAGGCTGATTCTCCCTTACAAGGTACAACTAGTTATACCCAACGTTTGTACCAAATTTCAAAGTCATAAATGTAGTGGTTCTTGAGAAATCTGTGACAAAAATTTAATTGGAGAGAAAGAAAAATGGACAAACAAAGACACTGATAAGCAAAAGATGGCTGATTCTCTCTTACACAGTACAACAAGTCATACCCCACATTTGTACCAAATTTCAAAGTCCTGGCTGTAGAGGTTCCTGAGAAATCTGTGACAAAAATTTAATTGGAGTGAAAGGAAAAATGGACAAACAAAGGGAATGATAAGCAGGAGAAGACTGATTCTCTCTTACACGGTACAACTGGTCATACCCAACGTTTGTACCAAATTTCAAAGTCCTAGCTATAGCGGTGCCTGAGAAAACTGTGACAAAAAATTAATTGGAGAGAAAGATAAAATGGATAAACAAAGGGACTGATATGCAGGAGAAGGCTGATTCTCCCTTACAAGGTACAACTAGTTATACCCAACGTTTGTACCAAATTTCAAAGTCCTAGCTTGAATGGTTCCTGAGAAATTTGTGACAGAAAAAATGTTAACACACACACACACACACACACACAAACAGATTAACGGAAAGACCAAAAACTATATACCCCCTATATACTTCGTATACCGGGGGGTATAATAAAAGAATATTGTGGTGCGACCTCCGATCATTCCGTGCCTTTTGTAAAGGTGAGCTTTGTTCTGCGCAAGTGAGCATAAAATCATTACCGCAATATACCTTTTTAAGAAAATATACTCGTCGAAGGTAAGGTCAGAAATAAGCACCGCCCAGTCAACGAAAGGAAATCGAGGAATAACTATCTTTTACTTTCAGTAATATTTGCTCTCCTATTCCATAAACAAGAAGCTCTTGTGAGGTGTGTTGCTTTAATCTTAGTTCGCTTGTTAACCTGATGTCAGAGAGAGAGAGAGAGAGAGAGAGAGAGAGAGAGAGAGCGGAGATTGGATTAGATTAAACTATTAAGACAGACATAATAAACATTTTATTGAGAGTGAGAGACAGAGAAAGAGAGAGATAGTTTTGTCAGAGAGAGAGAGAGAGAGATGACTGGACAGATATAAGCATTTTTATTGTTTAGTTTCTACCTTAGAAATTTACGGCGATCCCAGAGTATTTCACTGCTATCGGGGTTGCAGGGGGTGCCTGAGTAGCCACCGAGAACACTTTATCTAGAGGTGCATATCGTAAAACATGAAATGAATGAGAATGGAATGGAATAGACTGGCAGGGATAATCTCCTTCACTCCTTTATATTGATATGTGACGTACATATATAATTTACTCCCCCTGAAAGGCCGGGCCGGGTAGCGCAATCGGTAGGGCACCTGACTCGTAAGTCAGAGGTCCTGGGTTCGAATCCCGGTCTGGCCACATACTTTCGTTTCTCCTTCCGCTGATTCAAGAAGGGCAGTTGTCAGTTACTGGCGAAAGTATGTGCACTTAGTACTGGTTAACCGCTTAGGAGGTCTAAGCCTGCCCAGGAACAGTGTGGCTAGGTTAACTGACCGTCCCGGCATGTCCTTAGTTGTTTACCGTGGACGTTAAGCATCAAATCAACCAACCAACCCCCAGAAAGAGCACATTTTTGCCTGTAAAGGTATCACCTCAGGCGCTTTGAGCAACATGTAGCCAGTGACATGTAGATTATCTCATTTACTCCGTTCTACTCCATTCTATTCCAGATTTTAAACAATGCCCTCCACAAGTTCTGTAATACTCAGAGGAGATGACATTAAAAGGGGAGGGGGTGGGGGAGTTAGAGAGGTTTAGTGATAAAAACATAAAAAATTGTGTATAATTGTCCAAGTTGATCTGATATGAACAAAACATTAAATGAACCGAGGTTTACATTATGAGTCAAACGATGATAAAATAGACTTTATTGGTTTAAAGTAAAATGCTCCTGCTCGACCGCGATGTTAACCCGTCAGTTTTGTGTACGCTATAAATATTCGTTGATATATTCATGCTATTAGTATATTGCCTGTGGTCCAGGAGTAATTTGAGCCGCGACGCCACAAAACTAACAACGTGGTTTTGCGCCCAGCGCAGACTCAGTCCAGCCTGGGCTTCCTCCCAGTCTGATCAGTTTCGTTGCTGTCGGCACGAAAGTAGCTTAGATGCTAAGGTACATGTACCCTTTAAGCGCTTAGGGAAGGGTCTGATCAGACTAAGCGGATGCCCAGGCCTAGGCTGCGCTGGGCACACGCCACTTTGTTGGTTTTCTCGTTTATTGCACAAACACATTTTATGACCCGCCTTGTGAAAAGGCTTATAAGCCTTAAAATAAAAATATCCAGAAAGTGGTATTTAGCGTCTCATAAAAAGCTCATAGGCAGGCAGTGCCGGTACAGAACAGAATGTTTGCATAACATTTACAGAAACATAAAGTGGGTAAAAATAAGTAAACCAGACACCACATGTATCGGTTTAAAAGCCCACAAGGCAAAAGAAAGGTTAAAATGCGAACTGCGGCTGCTCACATGCAAATTGTCAGTACAATAATTCGAGTTATTTTTTGCTTCTTTTAAACAACAACATGTGCATGCCCTGAGGAGAATGTGCATTTTCACAGGCTAGTTTCGGCGTTATCCACATTTAAAGCCTTCTTTTTTCGCGACCCGTCCAAAAGTATTGTAAGGCTACCGCGTGTTATGTTGAATCGATTAAACGACATGTGATGAAAGATAATCGGATTACTTTTTAAATATGGCTGTAAAGTACTTAAAGTTGACAGCTTTCAAGGTATGTGTAAAATGGTGACATTTCGTAACATATGTATGTACTGATGGATGGCCTGCCATTCTACGTCTTTTTCAACAGTATTTCTGTCACGGACTCTTAAAAAATCTCACGCCCCGGCCGAGGATCGAACCGGGGACCCTTCGATCTAAAGTCTAGCACTCTACCACGTCGCTATAAAAGCCGGCTTGTACCGCAAGGCAGTACAAGTGTATTTTATACCTAACCTATACCCTGTGACATTTCATTCATGTCAATACGATGAGAGGGTGGCGATGAACGCTTGTGCAGTGGGGCTCCGTGAATGATTGAATGAATTTCTGCATCCAGCGGGACTCAGAATCAGAATCAGAATTGTTTACTGGTGATACGTCCGAGGACAATCATTCACCAGGAAGCATCGAACCCGGAAGAACTAGATTCCTGTAGATCGGTCGACCAGCACTTAACCCTCTAGGCTACGGTGGCTGACGGTAATGCATGTTTCATTGACAATGAGAAAACGCATGACATTGTTTCGACGGTGTAAATGTTTTGATAAAGTAACTTTGTTCATAGTCGGTTCAAATGGTCTTCAGAGCTTATGCTACATTTTGTACTTCTTGCCGACTTAAAATACCTTCTACTGTCTTTATTACAAAGTTATGTCTTAGGTATGTATATTTTTTCTGAGCCTACTGGGTACACAACGTTGAATCAGAATTGACTGGACGTTGACTTACTGTCGTGACCACAAAACGTTGGATCAGCATTGCATCTGTGTTGATTCAACGCCATGATTCAGTGCTGATTCAAAGTTGTGTGCCCGTTGCGGTGATTTAGAAAACGCCACCAAGTCTTCTTCATAATTCTGAATGTCCCGTTTGTCACCTCGCTTTAACTAGACGCAGAAGACGTAATGGCAATTTTTAAAGATTAGTGTTTTGGGCGCTAAATGTGACTACCCGCCGCATTTAATCAGTTTCCCAGAGACTAAGGGGTCCGTTCTGATGGGGCGTCTCTTTGCACATACATGTACGTTGAAAATCGCTTTTTTATACGATTGACCACTGTAACTTGCACCAAAATATATGTCTGAGTGCACATAGCCTTTCATAGATTTCTTGTAATGAATAATGTGTCCATTGAGGATGAAATAAACTAACACAAGACAAAGTAACTTTGTATCACAAAGAGTAAAGATCCTTCTGACGCCTACAAATTAGCCGCGACACGACAAAACCAACAAAATAGCATGTGCGCCCAGCGAAGACTTAGATCAGCCTGGGCAGCCGCCCAGTCCGATCAGAGTCGTTGCTATACGTTTTAAGGATAGCTGGGGTCTTAGCTAGCTCCATGCGGACAACGGAGACTCTGATCAGACTGGGCGGATGCCCTGACCGATCTGTTTCAAAGCTGGGCGCGCAACCACTGTCTTGGTTTCCTAGTGTCGCGGCTCATTATCAAACTCAATGCATGAACATTTTTATGGCATGAGTGTTGCGGCCCATCGCAGTCATCTTATTGCTTGCAGTTAATTATTATCATATTATTATTATTTCTATTGTTTATATTTTTATTATTTTTATTATTATTATTATTATTATTATTATTATTATTATTATTATTAAGCAAGCGGTTTCAATATACAATGGTATACACAAAGCCATTTGCAGTATGTAATGGGTTGCTTATCCAAATAGAGAAAGATAGTCAGAACGTCTTCACAGGGTATAATCGATTCTGCAGAGTCACGCGGACAGTCTCGGCAGGAAGCCATTCCTCGAGGACAGTAGTCTCTGCAGGAAGCAAGAGTTCGTGGACAGTCTCGGCGGAAGCCAAATATGATGTACAGTCTCTGCAGGAAGCGAAAATTGGCGGAATCGATTATACCCTGTGTTGTGTATAATTCCCGATAGATAGACCCTTCAATCGACATAAAAGAACTGAACGTTTCGAGAGTAACTGCTACAGGTCCAATAAATTTGCGATCATTTGAGGCGCCACACGACAAAACCAACGCCCAGCGAAGACTAAGAGCAATCTGGGCATCCGCCAGGTCTGATCAGCGTCTTTGCTGTACGCTTAAAGGGTAGCTAAGGGTCTAAGCTACCGCCATGCGGACAGCGAAGTCTCTGATCAGGCTGGGTGAATACCCAGGCTGATCTGAGTCTGCGCTGGGCGCACAACCACGTTGTTGGTTTTGTCGTGTCGCGGCTCATTATTATTATTATTATTTGAACAACATATATCTTCCGTTTCCTAGGATACGGTTCCTGGAAATATATTTGTAGTTCAAAACAAATGATTAATCAAATATACTATTAAACCTACCATGAGATTAACTGTTAATGACATCTGACAGAAAATGACTTTCCATTATACGTCATTGTTTGAAGTAATTCTCTGTTTTGTTCCTTTTATTTGAAAAGGGCTGTCAGAATCATTGTCGTGACAGCAGAATTATGAAAAGTTAGGCCTCAGGTGAAAATGGGCTTATCAGTACGCAGGGCTCCAGATAAGAAGGGGTAACAGGGATAATTTGGATATAATTTTCCATATTTCTACATAAAATCATACATTGAGCCCCTTATTAGCATCTTCTAACTGAGACAGTTCTAATGGGGCGGGGTCACAACATACGTTTTTCTTTTCGAAATGAAAAAAAAGAAATCTTAAAATTACCCGGAGCTCTGGTATGTGTATACACTAAATACTGTGTTACAAACTGCGGTGTCTGAATAAAATCAAGTTGTTTGCATTTAGAATATTTACTGCCAAGATGATATGCTACAAACTGTTACGGTGTATGGGTACACCATTATTTTATTCCAACCTTCTTACAAAGAAAGACAGCCTTTATGGCTTTCTTTTTTGCTTTCCTGGATGAAGTAACCCTACCATAAAAATGCTTCTACATGTACTCGTAAATGAAATGGCTCCCGTTCTTTCTATTAAGGGCTGGTATGTCATGAAAGAAGAGGCTAAAAAGGAGAGATGTTTCATTGAAATTTTACATGAGCCGCGACACGAGAAAACCAACAATGTGGTTGTACGGCCAGCGCAGACTAATATCAGCCTGGGCATTCGCCTGGTCCGCTCAGAATTTTCGCTTAGCGCTTAAAGGGTAGCTAGGGGTCTAAGCTACCTCTATGCGGACAGTGAAGACTCTGATCAGACTGGGCGTATGCCCAGGCTGATCTGAGTCTGCGCTGGGCGCATAACCACATTGTTGGTTTTCACGCGTCGCGCCTCACATGTTTAAGGACATTGATACATCACCACGTTTGTGCTGCACGTAAGTATTCAACAAACACTCTCCTTTTTAGGCTTCAAACCTGACAAAGCTTATGTAGGCGACGGGAAATCAATAGGCGAGCGGGCCCTGCCCCGAGTGAACGTGCCTTACTCCAGACACAGATCGGAATGGAAGTCATCGTCGAATGATCTAACTCTTGACATTTTGTTATATAGATTCAAACGGATTCGAGCAACAAAAGAGTCTTGATAGGTTAAGCCATATTAAAGGCTGATATGAACCCTTCTTTTTTCGTAGAGGTCGTAGGGTAGATTTTCTACATGAATCGCAACTTCGCTAGTGTAAAATTAATTACATATATAAGTATGTTGCATAAACGTTTCCAGTATCAGATGGCACAAAGTGATACATGTAATCAGGAATAATTGTGCAATGTTATACAAAGAAATATAATATATTTAAAAAAAAAAAAATCGGCATAACCTGTGTTTCGCGTCACTTTAGCGCTAGGATTAATTGGCCGATTCGAATTGAGTGTTTGCACGTGCTGTAGGACATTTTTTTCTAATATATTTCTTTTCAATATTATTCTATATTTTATCCAATACTTTATGTAATGATTTTAAATACTTACAGGAGTTAATGATACGAGCGTAAGTTGGTGTCATTACAAACATAACGGCTTATTTACCCATGCAATGCAGACAAAATTTTTATTTGCATTCAGATTTTTCAGTATTAAACCATTTCAAGTGAGAGCAAAAGGCTGTGACCACTTTCACGTAGATGGATCTAGGCCGTTTCTGTTCACATACATACTAAATAAACTTTCCGCTTTTTGCAAACAATTCACAAATCAGGTATTTTTCCTCAAAAAGACAGTCGACTCAAATAGCGGCGTTTGAAAGAATACAAGACCATCAATTTTGGATGTTCTCTCAAAACAGTCCTAGAGTACAATTAGTATGGTCAGTATGATTGGAGAGCAAAATGAACAATGTCTTTTTTTGGTCTTTTTTTAAAAAAAACGATGATCTATCGCCTCAGTGCCAAGATACCGCTCGACTAACGTTGAAAAGAATTCTAAGCAACAAGCTTCTGTTGACGTAAATGGCAACACCGCCAAAACAGCAACTAAACCGATCATAATTATGTTCAAGTATACGGCAAACAACGATCTTGCTTGCATTATAATTTTTACTTTCTGGCTTTTCAAAAATAATTTGATATGTAAAATACGTTGGTCAGAACTATAATATACTGCTCACAAAAAGTAGGGGATATTATGACATAGAAGCGAGTACGAAAATTAATAAAAATGGCTGGGTTAGTTTATTGTTGTATATTGACAGAACACTATTCGCGTAACAATATTCAACTAAAACAGAAACAGTCAATGCATGTCATGTGACCTAGGGCAGCACATAAAGGACAATGGGGTCTACACCTTAATTTCACATCGGCGAAAAAATTCTTTTCGACCCTCAGATTCTGTGAATGATAAAATTCTTTAGAATTTTCCAAACTGAAAACACCCACTTTAGTAGGCTTTGTTGCATTATTAAAGGTGTAGGGCTGTTACAAATGTCACCATATGTGAGACAATTCACCGCACAGTGGTATCTTTTATGCCTATCATTTTCTCCTGTGATAAACCCGCCTGAGAAAAGTATTTGTATCTTGTTAATTGAGGCATTAGGCGTCAGTCTTAATAACGTTTGCATAAAATTATTAGTCATTGCAGCGCTGGATTCGTGTGAAATTTGGGTGTCGACCCCATTGTCTACTTCCAACATACTCTAGGTCACGTGACAAGCTTAATCGTGTCAATATTCCTTACTTCTACTGCCCTAGATATCTTTATATCCCTTACTTATTTTGAGTAGTATATATACTAAATTCTATGGAAAACTTTAGCAGCAAAATAAAACTAATGGAATATTTCGAATAACGGTTTCGGAGATAAAAATTAAACATGGAAGTGATTTGGTATTAATAATGTTGAGGAAAGAATTGTTTTGATTCAAGAAAAGTGTTTAAAATGCCAAAGACTAAAAAGACTAAGAGGCGAGGAAGCTTGCCACGGTGCCAGAAGTTCAGGCTAACAATGGATGCGGTTCAGGAACGACAGGTGCTTGTAAAGCAAACTCTCGATATCTCAAAGTCGAAAGTCATCTCGAACTCCTGATATCTCAAAGCAAATTTTCTGGTCCCAGAAAATTTACTTTTAGATACCAGCAGTTTGAGATAACAGGAGTTGACATGTTTAGACAAATAAAACATTTGCTATAAGAAAGTACTTTGAGATATCAGTGTTTGAGATAAAGAAACAACTGTATACATATTATGTATTGACGACTCATAACCAAATGGTTATTTCAATATGACCATTTGCTTTGGTAAAGGGAAAAGCCTGCGAACTTAAAATACAGGGGCCCTGGATCTGTGCACTGATCCGGTCTAATCAAGGACTTGTATATAATCGTGCTCTTGTTTGTCTCAAGGTTATTGAACTAATTTTCATTCAAAATACTGTTGTTTTTTTCAATTACCGAGAAATAACATACTGGGATGCGTAAGATAATTACAAACGCACCTCCGCGACCCTCGCCTTCCCTTCCTACACACACCAGACATAATGAGGCAAAAAGATAAGAAGATAGAAAAAAGAAAAGAAAACATAAAACAGGGTAGACAAAAATGAAATAAAGAATAGATACATAGAGATTGAAACGTACGAAATCATAGTGATGATTATCGGTGACAAGACGGGCGCAGAGCTGGTTTAGTATTACAGGGTACTATACGAGGTATTCTTGGTACGAGCTAATCACGCAGCATCGGCTGTATTATATATACCTGTTCCTGATTTTTCTGTTGATTTTCATGTGTAACTTAAATTACCTTTTTGTATGGAGTATTTTCTGGCGTGCATTTCTGTATCCGTCCGTTAAAGACCTGTGTGTTTTATATATCAGACAGTTAATATGTAGGATATCTTGTTGTGTGTTTACAAATTCTCTTTTAAATTTACTTATTCACTTTCTAACTTGCCTACGTACTTAGATAGGAGTACCGTTAGTCTAGCAATTTGCTGTCAAAGCTTATGCAGTGAAAAAAAAGGAAAAAGAAGTGAAATGCATAGCAACAGTATGCTTTACATCTGCGAACAGCAACTAGACTGGCTTTCTGTCATCAAGGACTACAAAAAAAGTAACGAAAATAACAGGCTTGGGTAAAAAATTCGCCAATATAATGAGTAACACAGCTAACGCCCTTTGGCACTTGAGCAGAGATATGTTTTCATTAACACATGTACACTAATCTCGATGGATTTGAAACTGTTACTTTTTCTAAATTAAAGCGCGAGAAAGAGAGAAGGTGGGAGAGGTATGGCACTTAGATATTTTAGAAGCCAGAATTCAACTGAAATATTATCCAAGCCGACCCGTGCATTCGTGTAGTCTAGCTAGCTATGGCTTTGTGGAGTAGGAGGTCGGGCAGGCTTGTCTGTAGTCTAGCTACCTCTAGCTTTGTGAAGTAGGAGGTCGGACAGGCTGGTCCTTAGTCTAGCTATCAATAGCCTTGTGGAGTAGGAGGTCAGGCAGGCTGGTCTGTAGTCTAGCTTCCTATAGCTTTGTGGAGTAGGAGGTCGGGAAGGCTTGTCTGTAGTCTAGCTACCTATAGTTTTGTGGAGTAGGAGGTCGGGCAGGCTGGTCTGGACTTTTGATATTAGAATATCCTTTAATTAAGCATTTCTGTTGCACGATGCGTAACACAGTCTCTCGTTTCTTATATTTACATTCTCAGTGCATTTATTGAAAATCCCTATTGTAAACCATTAAAACGTAATGTAGTCTATACTTTGATAACTACATCGGTTCACGCGATGAGATTAAGTGACGTCAAAATAAGCCATGGGTTTTCTCCAATCTGCTTGGCCGTAGACGACGTTATTACGTAGTTGATGCTGTTCCGCTGTAACTAGAAAACTGCGTATAAATGTTTTTTTTTTTTTTTTTTTTTTTCTGCTCCAACTGTAGACCCGACCGCAAATCTGTGGTCAAGTGATAGATAGAAAAGAATGTAAATATAAGCAATGAACTTAATTTTGTTGGTGTTTATCGAAAAGTATAAACTACATTTGGTCTCAAGCAAAGTTTACATGAAACCTTTCGAGGTTCACTTATTTTGCACGCGACCCAATATAGCTTATACATCGATAAATACCAGAAAAATGAAATTCATTCCTTAGATAAATTCGATATACGGAAATTAGGAAGTACTTGAAAAATACAAATTAAATTGTGGGCTATTTGTTTAATTATATCAAACATCAACAGGCTCTTGTTCATATACCAGAGTCCAAAGAACAACGACACTAAAAGACTGTTTTACGTCCGTGATCTTTGTCTGTATAAACTGGCGTTATAGCAATGTAGGGCAGTTCTTTCGAATAGATGTTTTTTTTGTGTGTGTGTTTTTTAAGTTTATTGTGAATTTGATAAATACCCTGGACGTTAAATGCTTCCATCATGTAAAAATAGGCAATTAAAAATCAGTTCATACAGGTTGATTTCCGAAGCTTCTGATCTTAAAGCGCATAATTCTCTTTCAGCATATTTGGTTGTAACCTTAGGTCTACTTGATCGACAGTGTAAGAAAATGGCAATACGCCGGGATGCGAAATGTATCGCATCTGTACACATCAAGGCGGTGTCAAACTTTTAAGATTGCGCTCGGCGTAATCCTTTCACGTACTTATTATAACTACTTTGAGTTTACTTAATTTTCAACAGAATTCCAGTTTCATCGTGACGATGATTGGTTCAACAGAATTCCAGGCTCATCTTGACGATGGCAGGATAGAAATTCAAGACTAGGTGCAATGGGTACCATGCATGCAAATGTGAAAAATACATTGGCTGGGGGGAATGATGCATCTTTACACCAAATTGTGGTGACTCCCGGGGATGAACAGAAAGATCTGAGGTTTTGCCTGTTGCACTATGCACTAATAACATATGAGCCGCGACGCGAGAAAACCAACAAAGTGGTTGTGCGCCCAGCGAAGACTCTGATCAGCCTGGGCAGCCGCCCAGTAGGGCCAGACTCTTTGTTAAGTGCTTAAAGGGTAGCTAAGGGTCTAAGCTACCTCCATGCGGACAGCGAAGACTCTGATCAGACTGGGCGGATGCCCAGGCTGATCTGAGTCTGCGCTGGGCGCACAACCACATTGTTGGTTTTGTCGTGTCGCGGCTCATACAGTTAAATTATTTGAGAATGAATTATAGGTTTGAGAAAAATCATTATTTTCCTTTGTAAAAATTTCAGGTGACATCTCATTTATAATTCGAGAGGAGCATGGCATACACTGTATGCCATGCTCCTTTTGAATAATAGCCGAGATGATGACATAGATCTGTTACCATAGCAACTATGGAATTACGTACTGTCGTGCTTACTACCTTGGTAGAATGACATCTCGATGACGACTCGTAGATATCAATTCGAACTCTTAGTTGCTATGGCAACAGATCCATGACGTCATTGGTTTCGGGATATGGCAAACAGTGTATGACATGCTCCGCCTATTTTTCAATGACATTGCAAAGTGATATTCTTTGAACAGAAACTTCTGATTTTCTCAAACAAAGAATTATTCTCAAGTCATTTAATTCCGTGTATAATAAGATTCTTTTTTCATGCTTCATGCGGCTCTACTAAGATATTTGTCTGCTTATTGCAGGAATTGGTTGGTCACACAACACATAAGAGGAACTGGCGAGGAATAGCTATAGCCTTACTTGTGATAGTTGTTGTCTGTGCGCTTATCATCACCACTATCATTTTGTTATCACCCAGTAAGTCATTGTGTTCCTTTATTAATTTTTACCGTATCTATCTGGTTATAAGACGGAGTTTTTTTTCCATATAAAAGTACTCCAAATGTATCGAACAGTCGTGTCTAGTTTGGCTATAAGATTTTGTTTTTGCATTCTTCCAAAAACAATCTAACATCTAGATCCGTCTTGGATTCCCTATAAAAGTATTCCAAATGTATCAAACAGACCTGTTTAGTTCGGCTATAAGATTTGTTTTCTCTTCCAAAACAATCTAAAAATCTAGATCCGTCTTGCAAGACGGATCTAAATATTTTTTAATGTTTTGGAAGAAAAGCAAACTCTGTCTTATAACCAAATGAATATGGTACATCATATCAGCTAAAATTGTGTGTGTCTATCTAAAATCCTATGTAAGACCTAAGGCAAAGGCCTTGATATGTGATTTTTTTACATATTTATATCAACATTGTTTCTTTTTACATTCTTCCAAATATATAACATTGTGCGATTTGTTGCTGTGTTTAACAGGCGTGACTCCGAAAATCGACGTTTAAAATTTTCTATAAATTACAAATGATAATAATAATAATAAACAAAATCTCAGAAAAAGCGAATGAGATATGACAACTGGATAAACCGAAGGCGTTTCTTTCCGTTTAATTTTTTCTCCTTCTTTATTTGTCATTTCTTATGAAATGTGACAGTGAATATACCCAAAAAACTCGACTGTCATTTATTATCTCCGTTTTTATTTTTTTTATTTTTCTTTATTAATTATTTCTTCCACTTCTTCTTCTTTGCTTATTATCCATTTTGTTTTTGTAGATTCCAAAGATGAAGCGGAACTACGCAAATTCACATTTGAAGACTTCATCACAAAGAAATATACACCCAAGAGCTTTCATGCGGTTTGGATCAAAGGTAATTATGGAACAAAAATCCACTGTCATTAAAATATGAGCCGCGACACCACAAAACCAACAATGTGGTTGTGCGCCAAGCGCAGACTCAGATCAGCCTGGTCATCCACCCAGCCTAATCAGACTTTTCGCTAAGTGCTTAAAGGGTAGCTAAGGATCTAAGCTACCTTCATGTGGACAGCGAAGACTCTGATCAGACTGGGCGGATGCCCAGGCTGATCTGAGTTTGCGCTGGGCTCACAACCACATTGTTGGTTTTCTCGAGTCGTTGCTCATATACCTTAGTTAAAAAAATATACCAGTATCATTTACCTTCAATGTCATAGAGCTCATATCTATCACAATGTGATTTTCACTTTAAAAGAGGATATTGCCGAACGCGGGAAATGCAAAAGATATCTCATTTTTGCATGCTAGGGGTGAAACACCAATCATTCAATGTCACTTCTCACAATCCAATTCATAAAGTCAGCTGACTTTGATGTAAACAAAGTATATGCATTTGTGATCAATTTTAAAGCGGTCTTACCAGTCTGTATTCGTGAAGGCAGCTGACTGTAATACAAACAAAGTCGATGCATGTTGCGATAAACTAAAAACTGACGGCCTGTTTGTGGGATTTAGATAACTTCGTTTGAAGCAGGAAAAATAGCTTGTCATAAATCGCACAATTACAGGTTCACTGTGTGAGAGCGCTTACACGAGTGGTCATTTCATATGAAATTTATGAAAAGAGCCTTCGGCGAGTTTCATAAAGTTCATATAGAATGACCACGAGTGTAAGATTCTGTTTATCATATGACACTTTGAAATCGGATTTTAATGCCGTCAAACTGAACATTATTTCAAAATGAAAATGCATTGTTGACATTGGCGTTGTCAGTGACCTTACGTGTAAGCGCCAAAGTGTTACTACACGTGTGGTCATACGATTTTTATGACAAGACGTTATTCACTGAATAACAGCGACTTGATATGATAATTGGAAGGGTCTGCCGTCTACGAAATCAAACTGAAAGTCGCAGAAGTTGTGTATCCTAGATCTAGAAAATGGCGACAAAATACCGATACCCATTAAACCGAACCAAACTACGAAAGCACAGTTCGCATATGCATCAAAACATACTTTTACAAAGTACGGTTCGCGTCACATAAGAAATGATTGCCGTGACACGAGAAAAACCAACAAAAGGCACGTGCGCCTAGCTTAGATCAGCCTAGGTAGGCGCCTAGCCCGATCAGGCTTTTCTGAATCATAGTGAAGACTCTGCTCCGGCTGGGCGGATGCCCACGCTGATCTGAGACTTAACTGGACGAATGTGCCACTTTGTTTATTTTGTCGTGTCGCGGCTCATGTATGGTTTACATTATGCAGTACAGATATCAAATGCTTTGTGGTCACCAGCTGGTCTGGATAAGCCTAACTCATTTGAGCCGCGACACGAGAAAACCAACAATGCGGTTGTGCACCCAGCGCAGACTCAGATCAGCCTGGGCATCCGCCCAGTCTGATCAGAGTCTTCGCTGTCCGCATGGAGGTAGCTGAGACCCTAAGCTACCCTTTAAGCGCTTAGCGAAGACTCTGATCAGACTGGGCGATTACCCAGGCTGATCTGAGTCTGCGCTGGGTGCACGACATTTTTGTTGGTTTTCTCACGTCGTGGCTCATATTAACTCACTTTATCTTTCAGGAGAAGATTCTTTCTTTTATCGCAACGAGGACGGTGCTGTTATTTTGTATACTTGCTCAACAAATTCATCATCTCTCTTTATGGATAATACCACATTTGTAAGTAAAACCGCGTTCACACGAACAAAGTTTCTTTGTCACAGAAACTGTATCAAAGAAAGTTTGGCAAACATTTTGCGTTCACTCGGTGCAAGTTAGTTGTTAAAGAAATATTTTGCATAGAATCTTTGTCAAATAAATTTTGGCAATGAAATATTTGCTGCTGTGTTCACATAAACAAATACTTCTCGTCAAAGTTACCTGGACAAACAAACTTTGCTCGTGTAAACGGCCAACTTCGCCACATTTTCTTTGTTAAATATACTTTGTTCAACATCAAGCTGATTTGATTATGAACAAATTTTTCTGTGTTCATCTCCATAGCTGGTTTCTTTGTTACATATTATATGGCAAATTTTCTGTTCACACGGACAAATTTTGTTTGTCAAAGAAACTTTACCATATAAATTTGGCAATGAAAATGTGGCATAGTATTCCATTCACACGAACAACTCTTTCCTGCCAAACATACTTTGTCACATAAACTTTGCCCGTGTAATTCTTGTGAAGTACTAAGTGTAACTGAGCTGCAACACGACAAACCAACAAAGTGCCATGTACGCCCAGCGAAGACTCAAATCACCCTGGGCATTCGTCCAGTCTGATCACAGTCTTTGCTGCCGGCATGGAGTAACTAATACTCTTAGATACCCTTTAAACCCACGCGCAGCGAATACTCTAATCAGACTGAATGAGCGCCTTGGCTGATCTGAGTCTTCGTTGGGCGCACATGACAATCTTTTGGTGTTGTCGTTTCCCGTCTCAAAAAGTTCTTTCAAGGTCATGCAAGCTGATGGTTTGCAAGTAGACAGTCTTCGTCGTTCGTCCGTGCAAAATTTTTAGTATTACTAAACAATAATTATACCAAAAGCCAATAGGCTAATCAATATAGAATTTCATGTGCACCACCTAAACGGCAGGGAAAGTGCCTAGTAGATTTATCCAACTTCAACCGTGGTTGCTATGGCAACCGAAACTCCCTGTGTTACTTATTGCTAGGAAAAGTTTGGCAGACGGATGGATAGTGCATTCATTTTCGATATTACCTTTGTCGAACATGCTGATAGAAAGGTCAGGTTAAATCTCGGATGAGTTTAATTTCCAGCTTAACCGGGTTATTCACTCCACATTTACGCCCTCTTTGGTGTTTCTATTCAAAGGACTTATAACGTGGAACGTATATTTGTCCGGGGACAAGGCACTTTGGATCATTGGAACTTTTATATAAGACTTGATTTGTCGCCAGATATTGCCAGGGTCACTGAGGAGGCTTGAATAGCCGAAGCTTTGAAGTACGGCCCATGTTTCTTCTTTGAGTGTTCTCTGCTCTTTAGGGAACTCTTTTTAAGATTTTCATTTGACTTTGGTGCAGCTGGTGTTGTGCCGTGTGGCGGCCATAAAACGTCTTCCCGTACATCATCCATAGTGCAGATTATATTACTTTTGTCCTGTGAGAACAGAGGATATATTATGAGAAATTATAACTGGTTGATATGTTAAGACTTTCATTCTAGACCATCGGTTTTTGATCATTCGGACCCTTTTCGATACTAATCAGTCTTTTAGTCGACTGCCTTATTACAGTTTAGAAATGGCAGTATGCTTATCTCAGGCTTTCGTTGCCAGATATTGCCAGGGACACTGAGGAGGCTTGAATAGCCACAGCTTCAAAGTATGGCCCATGTTCCTTCTTTGAGTGTGTTCTCTGCTCTTGAGGGAACGCTTTTTACTTTTTAAGATTTTAATTGTTGATAACCAGGACATAAAAACATGTCTAGTACGAAGTCAGGCCAAATCAGACTATCCTCTTTTCCAGCAGTCCTTGGAAAACACGTATTGACATGTTCAAGAAAGTAGAATGTTTCATTATTTCTAGGATTTAAATAAGTAGGAAAGGCGTGAAAATTCGGATGCTTTAAAATCCAGATCAGATCATACATGCAGGAACTACTATCCTTTGACTACCAAAATGATAATTTATCACATGCGGGGCGTTCTCTGCTTACGTTCATTTTCTTCATCTCTCAAAACTTGTTATTAATAAGGACTTGTACGAAACTCAGAAGAATTTGAAAGCTGTTCAAATAGCGTTCAATTAGAATTCAATCTCGAAGTTATTAACCGTAAGTTTGAGGTCCCAAAAAGCCAAATTTGACCTCGACCTGTGTGTTTTTTTTTTTTGGTCCCGCTTCAAAAAGAGTGGTCCCTACTAGATTTGGTCTGTTCTTCCGTAATAAGTCCATATTTCTATGATCCCGTCATTCAGTAATGCTTTTTTTTCCTTGGGAATTTTTACAACTTAGTGTGCAAATGCCTTCAATTTTCTTTATTTACGCAACGTGATAGCAAATTTGTTGCCCAGTTTTCTCAGAAATAATGAGTCAGAATCTTCAAACTTAGCAAGCCTTTGAAAAATACATTGTTATATCATAGGATTCAGTGTATGACTTATAGCTCTTTCTCGTCTTGCTTTTATCTATTTTGTTTCTTTTTCATATGTGACCATTTAAATGTTTCAATTTGTGTCTTAGTTGCAAGCTTGGGTCTTCCTCCGTGGTTTGACTATTGACCTTGGCCTCTGTATGATGGAATAAAAACTTTCAATTTCATTGATCTTGTTTTCATCGTACCATATATTGGTTTGTCCTCAGCATAGCCCGTTGATCTTTTATTCCATCTAAATGAATAGAATCTATAGAGTATAGGTTATTGATAAATCCCAGATAAGTTTAAAAATTCAGATCGGGTATTTTTCTCTTTGTAATATTTTTCCTTTGGTGCCAGAAAGGCTTTATTTGACCGTCTGTGAAATTAACGCCTCTCTACACATTTAGGAAAAAATTACGTGAGCCGCGACACGACGAAACCAACAATGTGGTTGTGCGCCCAGCGCAGACTCCGATCAGCCTGGGCATCGGCCCAGTCTGATAATATTTTTTCGCTGTCCGCATGGAGGTAGCTTAGACCCTTAGCTACCCGTTAAGCCCTAAGCGAAGAGTCTGATAAAATTAGGCGGATGCCCAGGCTGATCTGAGTCTGCGCTGGGCGCACAACCACATTGTTGGTTTTCTCGTGTCGCGGCTAATTTGACCTTCCGTAAAATTAACGATCCTCTACACATTTAGAACAAAAATACGTGGTTTATGTTCGTCAGGAATTGACTAATATTCCTAGAGTTGCTTGTTCTTGAGTGTCTAACTGCCCGTTTAAATTGTTTCGAGTACCGTATACGCGGTAATTTTCGCGGGTTCAAATTTTCGCGGTTAAAGTCAAAAAGCATAAACACTTATTATCGCGATTTTTTTTTGCGGTTAACAAAATGCGCAAAAATCAAAATTGCTTGATTTTCATTTCAGCTAGTTCTTTCATTAGCCTGCGGCCGCGAAAATTATCGCGTATACGGTATAGCAAGTTTATTGTTTATTTGGCATTTATGAAATCTGCAGATACACTTAATTAGAGCAGTAATATAATTTCGAATGAGTTCGAAGTGAACCCTTATCCGCGTCAGCTTGTTGTGTTACAGGATCTTTGTGAAACTAGAAGAGGTAGATAGACACAATTCCAATCCTGTATCTAGAAACACTCATGGGCCACTTGCCCATAAATAATTTATGTCTAACATTCCATAAAGGGACAGCGGCAAACAGTGCAGACTAGGAACACGCGGCGTCTGATCAATGTTGTCTGCAATATTTGCATAAGACAAATGAGAATCTCTTTAAAATAATAGAAAAATGAAAACAAAGAAAAACAGACACCCCTTAATTGACAAATGGACTCATCCTTTAAAAAAGCTAGAATAGCCCACTGTGCATAAAAGGTTTTGAAGTCCCGCGCAAGAAGTGGTTGAAATATATGGCGGTGTATCCATACATATAAAAGCATTGAGAAGGATGAGATAACTAAGTTCTGACGGCTAGAAGGTGTTGTTGTGGCTTAATTCTTGTCTGACTAATCTAAGTGAACACGGAAAATACAGCAGTTAGGTGACAATAACTGTCAGATAAGATATTACTCAGAGATGTATCTTTACATCTTCACCATGTTCACCAACCTTGTACAGAAAGCTATCTGTTCATCTTCCTGGAATTAATTGAAACAAATACTATATTTTGGCAAAAGTAAGCTTTGTTATTCGGCTATACCCAAAAGACACCTTTTTTCAACTTTAATACCAGAGAATTACCTGCAATTATTGGGCTTATATAATCCCGGTTACGTTTGAGTGCAAAGTGGGTCGTCAACGATTTGATATGAAGTCAGACGACGAGCCTTTCGTTTCAATGACATGTCTAACGTATACATGTCCGATAATCTTGAATGACTACATAAGTTTTTGACACGTAAAGCACCCGAGAAATTAATTACACTAGAAACTAATGAGATGGCATTTCCAGCCACAGAACAACTTAAGTTAATAGTTGATAAAACGTTGTATTGTACTGATTCAAAATTCATGCAGTTTTCAGTTATTCTGAAATTACTGAGCTGTACAACTTTTTTGTCTACTGTGGAACCGCTTGGTATTCAGTTTTTATGTCTCCCAACCAGAGGTGAGGGGGACATACTGGTTTCAGTGCGATGCGTCGGCGTCGGCGTGACAATTCGTATCCTGTATATTTCTTCAACGAATGGCTGGAATTTTACCAAAAATTGCGCGTATACATCATCGGGACAAGCCAGTGAGCTGATTAAGTTTTGGTGAGTTTGACCAAATTTTTAAGGTCACAAGAGGTCTCAGACTGTTACATTTCATGCATCGGCGTCGGCCCCACAGTTTCTTATGCACGATATCTCTTGAACCAATTTGTGGAAGTTTACCAAACTTTCATGGATATATAATTGGTACAAGTTTAAGATCTGATTAGATTTTAGTGACATTGACCTCATTTTCAGTGTCACTGGAGGACTTAGATGATAATTTATTGTAACCACGATATCGCCTGAGCAAATACATGGAATGTAACCAACTTTGCATAGATACATCATTGGGACATGTTTAAGAGCTGATTAGATTTTGGTGATCTTGACCTCATTTTCAAGGTAATTGAAGGACTTGGATGATCATTAATTTTACCCATAATATCTCCCGAAACATTTGCTGGAACTTAACTAAACTTGCATTGATACATAACTGGGACATGATAAAGAGCTGTTTAAGTTTTGGTGACCTTGGCCTTATTTTCAAGGTCACTGGATAACTTAGATGACAATTTCTTGTACCCACGACATCTCCAGAACCAATGGATGGAACGTAAACAAACTACCATTGATACATTATTGAGACAAGTTCGAGGGGTGATTTGATTTTGGTGACTTTGACCTCATTTGCAAAGTTACTGGAGGACTTAGATGATAATTTCTTGTACCGTCAATATTTCATGAACAAGTAGATGGAATTTCACGAAACTTGCATGGATATATCACTGTGACTAGCTTAAGAGCTGATCAGATGCTGATGAACTCGACCTTATTTTCAAGGTCACAGGAAGACTTAAATATGTTAAAATTTCACTAAAATTGATATATCTCATTAGCATTCGGCTTGATTTCCACGTTACTTTCATAGATATATCTTTGGGACAATCTCAAGAGTTTATCATTTTCTGATGAACTTGATCCCTTTGTTAAGGTCAAAAGTAACATACAAACGCTTATTTTTTCTCTTACAAATGAGTTATATCTTAAACCAATTGACACCGGCCCGCGTAGCGCAATCGGTAGGGCATCTGAATCATAAGTCAGAGGTCCTGGATTCGATACCCGGTCTGGCCACATACTTTCGTTTCTCCTTCCGCTGATTTAAGAACGGCAGTTGTCAGTTACTGGCGAAAGTATGTGCACACAGTACTGGTTAACCGCTTAGGAGGTCTTAGCCTGCCCAGGAATAGTGTGGTTAGGTCAACTGGCCTTCCCGACATGATTATAGCTGTTTACCGTGGACGCAAATCAAAATCAAATGAACCAATGGATGGATATTCATCAGACTTGCATGAATATATTGTTGTGACAGGTGTAAGACAAGTTCAGTAGTTAGTGACCTTGGCCCATTTTCTCAAGGACATAGTCTTCTATGAAGGACATCGTTAGAACTAGTGGATGAATGTGATCCAAACTTGCATAGATATTTCATTTGCACAGGCTTTTTATTCATTAGAGGGGACCGGAAATAGGCTGGTGGGGGACACCAGTTTTTCTCTGAAAAACGTTTTTAGTTCAGTTTCAAAACTCGATGATCATATAAACCCCATTTAAACATAATATGAAGGATGATGTTCTTACAATACATTAAAACGCCTGAGAAATAGATGTTCTTTCAAAAATTTAAAACTCCCGAGACTATTATTTCTGGGGCCGGAATCATCGCCTATATATATATAGGGGTTAATAGCCTTCAAATGTTAGCTCTGTATTTACAGGAAATATTCTAAAAATTGGGACACTTAAAATACACAGTGTTATATTATTGGTTTTAATATGGCACAGTTTCATTTTTGAATACAGAAATGCATCCAAAAGATCCTGATTGAATGACAAACAGTGTCCTTAAGTAACAGTTTGGTCTGGGTCTGCATTGCTTGCTCAGAACCATCAGCCTATTGGTCCAAACTTTAGATTTTTATGGTATATCTTATTTTCAGAAAGACATAGATGCATCATCATATACAGTATCACCTGATAAGAAATATGTTTTGCTGCCTTATAAAGTAGAAAAGGTGAGGGCAATTTACCTTATATTTTTGTGTTGATGTTTATATATTAGTAGATAAGGTAAAGTATTCTCATATTCTAGTGGCAGTTGGGTCAGTTGGGGTTAGAGGCACCTGTGTCTTGTGCACAGCATATGATAAGCAGAGCCGGTCCCTCTCTTTTCCCAGCCTTATCATTCCCTGATTCCAAAAAGGTACTCATGTACTGCTGCGTTGAAAGAGAGGGGTTTCCAATCGCCATTTGACCCAATCGAGGATTTGAACCCGCGACCTTCTACACCATAACCGAATTGTTCTAATCACTCGACAACAGCGCCTCTCATATGCGTACTTAACACCTTTTGAAAGAACGCCGCCAGAATTTACCCAATTACAAAAGCCCTGAAAAAGGTGTCCGGTGATTTCTGTGATAATGAATTTCAGGTATTAGGGTGATGACATTTTTGTCAGTACTGCCCATTATTCTTTCCATCAAAATAAAAAAAAAAAGGGAAAAAAAGAAAAAACAACAAAAACAACAACAAAACAGAAAAAAGCGTATTGAACATTTTTTGTTGTGAGGTTTCGTTTAAACAAACTGTACTTTCTATGTTAATACACGAGTCATTATAAATAGACAGAATATCTGTTTGTACTCACTACGTGTTACTTGTTTTACGCTGGGGTTATATGTATTAAGCAAAACTTCTTTAAAGACAAATTACTCGTACAGTATCAAGTATGTTCTTAAATACACATATTTTGTTTCTGGTCTGCATCGACCTGATTTCGGCTAACATAGCACAACACTAGATGGTAATACCTGTCAATACGTGCACTTTATAATTTCAAAAAATTTATTGTCTGCCAGTATTTTCAGAATTCTTACAATATAGATTTGTATTACTGTTACTTTGACTGTGTCTCTTTCAGATATATAGACATTCAACAAAAGCAAAATATAAACTGTATAATGTAGATACCAAGTAAGTATCTTATATTTTTTATATAGTAGTGTTATAAATTCTCAGAAATTTTGCACATACCGTATTTATTCGTCCATACAACGGGCCTTTTCGCTCTCTGGAATGACCAATCATTCTTATGAAGTTCTGCTACAAGATGCTTTTTCCCTTCCAAAACAAGCTGAAAATATTAGATCCGTCGATTTTTGTTATTGTTTAACATTCAAAAGGTTTGACCATTGATAGCACTTCATTCGTATGAAAACAAAATTTTATTACTGGCCACAAACACACTCAATTGAATGGTTTCTATTATTTTCGTTGATTGATTTATTCACTTCTTCTAAGGGACAATGTTTCTATCGGGTGTCTTTAATCTTTCAAACTACGTTAAGATCTTTTATTACTTCCTTAATTTTGTAATTGAGTGAAAAAGGTTGGCAAAAGGAGGACTTTCGGAATTTAGTTTTTTTCTGCTTCGTTGCATAATGAGCCGTGATACGCAAAATGGTTGTAAATTATTCATATGCAATCAGCAAGACAGCTGCGCACAATCTTTTTAGATGCTTTGCTGAACATATGTCACAGGTAGGAAATCTAAGAAAAGCTCAGTATACAGGTTCCAGCAAATGTGCATGGGTTCAAAAACTGGTTGGGGTCTTTGCAAAAAAAAGTTCCTGCACTTTTAACGCCACGCGCCTTAATAGTACTGGAAAATAATCAAGTACTATGTACAGTGGTCGCTAAGATGCCTTTATATGGACACTTTCATGATTTTTCGCAATGTAATCTTAGTGACTTCTTGTTTTCTTCCTGAAAAACGAAGCCCGACAACAATGGAATCGCTTGTCAAAGAAAATTCCTCTTCAAAGATGCAAATTATATCCTGTTAAAGATGATCTAACAAAAAGGCAGGAAAAAATTAAAACAAACAAAAAAAGTGTTGAAATGAACGCATTTACCATAATTGCTATGATCGTCAGCTCCAGGTTCCTGAATTGCAGCTTCAAGTTTTCATTATTTATGATTTATTTCTGTAGTTTTTCATTTTCAGAGATACAGAAAACCTTATAGGTCCTGAAGGAGATGAGTTCCAGTACGTGTCTTGGTCACCATCAGGTGAAAGTATGGTAGGTAGTTTCAGTGGCTTGTGGAATGGAATGGTGTGCTCTAACATTATTGTGCATTGGGAGACGGAATCGTCTAATTTTAAGAGCTTTCTTTCAGATCCCTATATACATATATCATTATATATGAATTTTATATACAAGTGATTGAATTGAATTGTGATTGCAAAATATGTGATAAGTAAAGGTTCAACCATATTGCTGTGCAGAACTGCATCGTAGCTATAAACAGATATTCCTGCAGTCCTATAACCTAATAAGTCTTAAAGCGATTGACTACTGGCAGCATCGAAAAAAATCAATAAAAGTATTGAAACAGCAGTTTCAGTCATATTTTGGCCAGATTAGCAAGGTGCTGCTATCGAAAACCTCCTGTGTGACATTAGGAAAATTAACACTTACTTTATGAAAGGGAAGAAATGCTGGCCATTAGTGTGAAAGCGGCTATTTCAAGCGGTTGGTATGAGTCTTTTCATGCACTATATTGCAATAAGTGAAACTCCAGATTATTCGACGTGCTGGAAATCTAGATAATAAGTTTCATTTTCTACTAAAGCCATTCTGTATTGGAAAATATCTAGTGTGGCAACTAAATGAGCAATGTCTATGAAAATATGAATAGTTTTAATTGTTTTTACATTACCAACCGTTGAGTTGAGGTGAATAGGTGAAAATCAAAAGAAGCATTTCTACAACAGTTACTTCTATATTTGCGTCGTTTCGAAAAAGGATCAGCTCGTAAAGAAAAACAATATGCGAAAAAAAAAACTTAACAAAACGTAATAGAAATTACAATGGCTCCACTTGTAGCACATATTTCTTGTAAGAATTGATCCCACTTTGGAAGTCCTTTTTTGTTCTGCAAAGCAAACAACAAGTCCCAAAAGTTGTAAAGTTTTCAGAAAATGGCGGTATACTCATAGCCTGAAGACATAAATATCAGACCAGCGAGAGAACATTGTTCGTTTGAGGAAATATTTGTTCATTCTTCAAAATTAGAATATGGTAATCTAATAAACATGCACACAACAATGTTTTTGGAGAAATAAGGAGTTCAGTTCAGTTCAATTCTCTTATCGACTTTACCCAAGTGGCTCAACGGTACGTAACCTTAGTTGCACACACTTGGGGGAAGAATACAGTTACTTATTACCATTATCGCTCACCAATCAAGCGATCAGAGTTTAGGAATTGCTGACAGACATTGGTTTCATTCATTCACTGCATATATACTTAATGATTACTGTTTCAAACCCCCAACATGAAATTTAATTAATGTCATACGAAAATTGCCCATTTTGTTTTTAAGGTATTCGTCCAGCTAAATAACATCTATTACAAGAAAAGTCAGTCTCAGTCTTCATATCAGCAAGTAACTGAGAGTGGGGTGATAGGACAAATTTTCAATGGTGTCCCAGACTGGGTGTATGAAGGTAAGCTCATCCCAATAGGCATACATAATATCACATTGAATAAACTTTGAATCAACGTCATTACGTTGAAGCATCGTGGATTCAGTGATAATTCATTGTTATGTTCTGCAAGGATATTAAAGTGCATTTAGTACTGGTAAACCGCTTTGGAGGTCTAAGCCTGCCAAGGAATAGTGTGGTTAGGTTAACTGACCGTCCCGACCTGACCATAGCTGTTTACCGTGGACGTTAAACATTAACACGTTGCAAGGATATTTCTTTTGATAGTTTTAAGTACATGCAATTTGACCGTATTTAACATAAGTAATGAAAAGCTTTATTTGAACCTTTAAGGCCATATAAAGTCCATATTCAGGAACTTAATTGGGGCCCGCGACCTGAAGAAAATGGCAAAACAAGATTAAAGTTTGACGTCAGGAAAGCAATGACAACATCGGTGGTGTCTCACTGACTGTAGTTCATGTTACAAATTTAGGCCTGTGTGCAAATAATTTGCAAATTCGTTAGTGGACCTAAACGATATAGTTTCATAATAGTACTAAAATTTATTTCCTGAATGAGTTTGGGTTTGCAAAATATAAACAGTTAGTAACAAAATACATATAAAAAGGCAAAGCCTGCCGAGGTCAACGTTATGGAAAATGTCAAAATTAATATTGGTAATACAAGTTATAAGGCATCGTCCATCAATGGTGTAAAATTATTACTTTTTTTCGTTGGAAATTACAGCAAGCGTAACACGATAACCTAATGTGAATGACAAGCTTTAAGCAAAACAAAAATGATTGGCATTGTCATGAAGAGGCATTGAAAAATGATTATGGTCATTTTAGTTCATTTTAGTTGGCAATCAACACACGTAGTGTCGACATCATAATTATATTGTCCTGATGAAAACAAAATGTACAGGCGAATTGCTCTGTTCAGTGTCTGGCTTTTGTGTATATAAAACAGCTTATGCGAATTTGTGAAGAATTGTTATATGTTTTTCCTTTAAAAACCTGCCTTTCATATTTCATTTTCCGTTATGGAGCCTAGTGTGTGTATATCAATCGACATTCAGCCATCAGAAGCTGTTAAATAAAGACATGAGCCGAGACACGAGAAAACCAACAAAGTTACATGTGCGCCCAGCGAAGACTAGGATCAGCCTGGACATCCACCCAGTCTGATGACAGTCTTTGTTGTGCATTCAAAGGCTAGCTAAGGGTCTAAGCAACATCCATGCAACCAGCGATCAGCAGTCAGCCTGGGTGGATACCTAGGCTGATCTGGGTCTTTGCCGGGTGCAAATGTCACTTTGTTGCTTTGTCGTGTCGCGGCTCATATGTTCAGGCGCTTAAACCACTTAATGCTATTTGGGGATTTAAGGCATACAATTTCTCCTGCATGACCAGGCATTATATGGCGACCAGCATTGCGGAAATCCGTCTCTTGTTACGTGCAGGCAAGCGAAATACTTGTGTTTTTATTTCATATACAGTTTGAAAGACACTGTGTAGTTAAATCACTAAGGCAGTGTCCTAAGATGGGGTTTCAAAGTATGCATGCAGGCCCAGGATGCACAAATGTGCGGTTCTGAGTTTAGCATATTCTTTAGATATGCTCACAGTGCTGTTCGTATTCTTTCAGAGGAAATACTGCAAACAGATAATGCCATCTGGTGGTCTCCGTCGGGGAAACATTTTGTATATGCTGTATTTAATGACACGGTTGTGAAACGATATGATCTTACTTACTATGGTGATCCTAGCCAGCAATATCTTGATAACAAAAGGATTTCATATCCAAAGGTAAGTCATTGTCTATTTTGCTCATTTCACGTAACGTGCAATTTAAAACAGTTATATTTACATTCCTGCTGCATTTACTGAAAAGCCCTATAGTAAACCATTGGAACGTAATGTAGTTTACATTCCAATAATTACATTGAGACACGCGACGTCAATGACGTCAAAATAAACAATGATTCTCAACAATCTGATTGGACGTCAGCGACATCATGACTTCATGCGTGCTGTTCAGCTGTTAGCAGAAAAACTGCGTGTACATGTTTTACTGCTTCAATTTTAGCGCTTATAGATGATTTTTCATGAAAGATTTGATTGAAACGAATGTAAATATAAGCAATGAACTTAATTTTTCTGTTGTTTATTGAAGTGTAAACTACATTGGGTCACTAGCAAAGTTTACATGAACCCTTCGGGGTTCATTCAATTTGCACGTGACCCAATGTAGTTTACACTTCGATGAACCTCAGAAAAATGAAATTCATTCCTTAAATACTACTACTTTATTACATCGATTACTACTGTAAGTCTATTCAGTTTAAAGGCACGGTCAGTATCATCTTGATGCCGAGGTGCTGGGATGTGGTTGGCGGTATTTTCTTTGGATTAGGATTTAGAAACGTACTACGGTTTGATGTGAGTGCAGACAGTAAATTAATGATAAATGTATTTTAGAGGAAAGGACATGAAATTATAAAATTAAATGCTAGCATTTACATTGCTTTTTTCCTAATTTGCCACAGATTATGCGGGGCGACTGAGAAACAAGAGGTGGGTGGTGGGGACGTGGGTGGGGATGGGGGGTCTTGGTCATCCCTAAAACCTTTTTTTTTTTATTTCATGTAAATCAGAACGATAAATTGTATCAGCATTTTAAATACATATTTGAGAATCATAGGAAGTGTGTCAGTGTGTGGTTGAAGGGTTGGGGCAGCGGCAGGTAAGTAGAAGCGAAGAAAGCTAAATCTTTGAATGCTGATTTTCTGGAAATTTCTCCGGGCTTGTCGCCCCTCCTAAAATAACGTAATGAGCTGCTTCTTTGCAACTATTGATTTAACGAAAAATAAATGATATATGGTTGTATCGAGACGAAATGTTTTATGAATCAGACGTTTAAAATACATGAGCATAATTCCATATCCTTGTCGGACATTGTGTTATCGCCTACATTACTACCCTATGCATATATTTAAGTAGCTATAATTAGCAGAACTGAGTTCAAGGAACTTTCAAAATTCATTATAATTGCAGGAAGAAAATTCGATGTGTACATGTACTTAATTCTCTTGAAACAATCTGTGGTGACCGAATATAGATTTCCAAGACATATTTAGAAAGAATATTTTGTTTTTCAAAAGGCTATTTTTCATCTCTAAATGCTATATATTATGAACCTAAACTGTGTCATTTAGTACATTGTTTTATTGAATGATTTATTTTAGGCTGGTACACCGAACCCAACGTTTGTGCTAATGGTATTTGATACCCAAACAAATGAGTCAATACAGATTAAATCACCAAGTGTCTTTCAAAATGTGTATGTATTAACAAGTTTTATGATAATTTTTACTCCTCTTATGAACAGAAAGACATATGAGCCGCGACGCGAGAAAACCAACAATGTGGTTGTGCGCCCCGGGCAGACTCAGATCAGACTGGGCATCCACCCAGTCTGATCAGACTCTTCGCTAAGCGCTTAAAGAGTAGCTAAGGGTCTAAGCTACCTCCATGCGGACAGCGAAGACTCTGATCAGACTGGGCGGATGCCCAGGCTGATCTGAGTCTGCGCTGGGCGCACCACCACTTTGTTGGTACTCTCGTGTCGCGGCTCATATGTGTATTGGTGGTGCGGCACTGTTGTCGTTGGCATAGGCGCCTCTGGTGTTTTGCTTTCAAGGCATCAAATGCCTTGACTCATGAACACACGTTCTCAATGAAAAAAGGTGGAATTCACATTTCAATATAATTAAAATTCCATGTTGCTTCTAAATCAACTTTATATGCTTAAGTGTGTAAAAACACCCTTATGTTGCTCGGATCTTAAGTATTTTAAACAAGAACTGAAGTGTTTTTTTTCACATGAGCAATTCTTAGACAGTCACCATGTTCCCTATTTCCTGCTAGTTACCGGTAAGCTGTGCGTTCAGCACACTATGTTTCTCACACAGTCGTAATTATAATTATCAGTTGAAAGCTATTTTTATATACCAAAAAATGAGTAGTTTTATGAATTTATGTTTTAAGGCAAATATTACTTAATGAAGAGAATAATTCAGAGGATAAAAACCGTGTAAGCTGTGTAACCGAAACAAAAAGGAAAGCTCAAAAGCATACCTTTACTTTTAAAACTATTTCACAGAAGTACATATTTAATATGCTCGTTTTTGAGTTTCAAAAAATGACAATTGAATCTACATTCTAGAATATAAACTCGATTTTGTTTACATTTTTCCGGATATTATAATTGAACTGGCTAACTTTGCTAATGGTAACAACTTTATCGTATTGTTTACGACAGGGACGTAAATTCATTATCCATTTTCAGTTTATATTATCAGTATGTTTCCGCCGTCTTTACTCTGCTTATTTATTATTTCAGAGATTATTATTTTACCACAGTTACATGGCAGAACTCAGATAATGTTCTTGTGTCATGGCTGAACCGAGCACAAAATGTCTCTATTCTTTCCATTTGCTCTGTATCAAAACAAGCCTGTAAAGAGGTAAGTATTGACATATGAGCCGCGACACGAGAAAACCAACAAAGTGGTTGTGCGCCCAGCGCAGACTCAGATCAGCCTGGGCATCCGCCCAGTCTGAACAGAGTATTCGCTGTCCGCATGGAGGAAGCTTAGATCCTTAGCTACCTTTTGAGCTCTTAACGAAGAGTCTGAACAAACTAGGCAGATACCCAGGCTGATCTGAGTCTGCGCTGCGTGAAGAACCAAATTGTTGGTTTTGTCGTGTCGCGGCTCATTTTATGTATCGTTTAAAAAAAATGAGTATAGTTTTGCTTTCCGTTTCAATTTGGGTTACGGTAATTCATTCGGCAAATGGATAAATACCAGGAAAAAATTAAGAAACTCAAATTCTTCCACAGCCAACTTTGACTCACACCGTCGAGACGCGTGTGCACATTGCATTCAGTCCCTTACGTCCTGCTGAAAAAAAACTTCCACGCTGTGGATATAACCATGTGTATCTATCATACCCGGCATACTGTGCTGGGGGGAAAGAGACGCACTATATTCTTCTGTCGTCAGATTTTTTTAACACTTGCAAGAACCAATGTAAAAGTCAATAGCTACATGAATATCGAGAATTGACTTTATTAATTTGCTTAGATTTGCCATGTATATAGTCGACTCAAATTTTTAGGTACCTTTTACCTAGCGAAATATTCAAAAGTACAAATAAGACATAATACACCTTAAAAAGTGCTGCACAAGAAATAAATGGTATTTTAGTATTTTGTCTAACAGAGATTTTTGAATATAATCTGAATCACACCATGTAGGTGAATGAATAAGCCCCACCATGTTGTCTCTGCAATTTCCTAAGGGACTTTGTTTGCTGATGTAAAGAATAAAATCTTTCAAGAATGAAAGGTACATTTTAAAGAAATCTGTTTTCCGAAAAGGAATTTATTCTTTTTTCAAGAGATGATCAGATCGAAAGCAGAATAGAGGTTAATATATAGCAGCAGAGTTTCTTTCCGGAAAAAAGTACCAGTTTATCTTACTTTAACAAGCGAAAGGCTTTATACTGTGTAGGGTAACCGTGTTATGTACCCAATAATTTAACATTAGCTGAAGCTGTTGAAATAAATTCAGATAACTTTATGAAACTCAATGCTAAAACTTAAAACTCACTGCAAGTAAATACATCTTCAACACGACACACTTCTGTAGTTACGTACATAGTAGTGGGAAGTGCTAGAGTAACGAATTATATCTAATTGTGTTCTTTATTCTGATTAACTGTTTGTTTACTTAAGGCTGTAAGGAGAATTCTTCCGACAAATGAAAAAAATGCATTTTAATATTCTTTAGAAGTATCTCTTCAAATAATATCTAAGAAAGTTAGAGATATTTTACTAAAAAATGTTCTGAAAAAAGATCGCTCAAGCCTACGTTTAGTTGTACAGTAGATTGGGAGAATGGGGGTAGCCTCATTGAGCCGCTGTCACTCATACTTTGCATTAACTAAAGTAACCAAATTTCATATAAAAATAATCAAATTGTCAACTCTCGTTATCCCGAACACTGTTATCTCGAAGTATCCTCATATATCAAAGAATATCATTTGACCACATTTCCTATTTCTATTTTCCTTTCGGGTTCTTTAATCTCAAAATACTGATATCTCAAAATAAATTTTCTGGGACCAGAAAATTTTATTTGAGATATCGGTAGTTTGGGATGAACTTCGACATTGAGATATCGAAAGTTTATAGTGGCACGGTATTTGCATTGTAATTTGCTGGTACAAACCTTGTCAGGAATACAAACACCCTGTCTGTCGGCTATGACACTATTGCATTGACGTTTTCAGCATACATAGGGACTAAACTGTAAAATAGTATTCAACCTTTTGATGGGACAGATAGCAGAAACTGTAATAAGCAACCGAAGTAATCTGTCGATTTTAGATACGATTATCGCTAGAGGTTGAAAAAGTTTCACTCGTAAACGACGTTCATTTGCACAAGTCTTCCAATAGCACACTTCCATTGGCCTGCTAGGACTGAAACGCTCTTGAAAAGTCTGATAGGACTGAAACGCAGTTGAAAGGACGTACAGTTGCACGTCAACCACCAATATATCAAGTAATCAAAATAGATGGATGGATGAATATATTGATGGATAGATGGATGCAGGATAATGTACTTTTCTGCAATGAATAGAGATCTAAGTATCACAAATATTACATAAGTCTCGTGCTTCTTTAAAATTTGTATCACCTGGGAGCAATTGTGAAGTGAATGTTGCAGCCGATTAATTAGTTTTCGTAATATATAATCAGGTGTCGTCCATAACTTGTTAGCAAAATATCTTAGGGAAGCAGATATTTGTTATCATATTAAAGGCATTTACTTTAAAATAAGCAAGAAACTCTAGCGTTACCTGTCATTCCAAACTGTACGGGTGTAGCTTTGAGGTTTACATCTGAGTCGCGACACGTCAAAAACAACAATATGGTTGTGCGCCCAGCGCAGACTCGGATCAGAATATTCGCTGTCCGCATGAGGCTAGCTTAGACTCTCAGCTACCCATTAAGCGCTAAGCAAAGAGTCTGATCCGCCTAGACGGATGCCCAGGCTGATCTGAGTCTTCGCTTTGCGCTCAACCACATTGTTGGTTTTCTCGTGTCGCGGCTCAATTCTTTTTTCCATGCCTAGTTCTGTGAACGGGAAAGTTAAAATTATAAATTTAACCCTAAAATTATAATCATATTAATATTTAGGACTCGGGATTGTATATTTGTTACGTAGGTTTAGAAACAAACTTTGGTTTGACGTTTATAATCCTAGATTGGAAGACTCAGTATGCATAAGACTGTTCATATTCGCGTATAGTTTCATATTCCTTGTATTTCATTTTCAGAATTACAGACAAGAATCAGAAACAGGCTGGGTTGATCTTGTAAGTAATATATTTCAAGACTTTTTTCCTAACGAGTGTGTGTTCTATTTAAAGTTGTACTTCGAAGAAAAAAAGCAATTAATGCTTGGATCAGAGGTTAAGACATTTCATATTTGAAAATGGTTTGAACTTTCATTTTTATCCAGCAAAATTCTGCTTTTCCGTTTAAAAATTTACTGCTAGTTGATAAAGAAATTCTGAGACAAAAGATTTTTTACTTCAAACCCTATTTCCAAAATGTTTAAAACTGCTTCAGTCTAACATATATGTGTTCGGTTAAAAAACGAGCCTCTGTGCACCTACTAACAAAATGTTCATCCAAGTACGTTTTTATAAGCAGTCAAGAATACTGAACTAAAACCAGTAGGTAAAGGTCTTTGATGTCGAATAATTATCCTATATCTTGCATCTACGTTCATCGAATTGAAATTCGTATTATCATTAAAATATATAATGCCTATACAACATAATGGTGCTGGAAAATGCTGAAGTATAAAACGGTATAAACGATTTGTGTATTTTCAGTTGCCACCAAACTTACCTTATTTTACCAAAAATGAAAGTAGTTATTTTCTTATACTACCAGAAAGAGAGGGAAAGCACGGGGAGTATAGTCACATTGCAATGATAAATGCTTCCGTGTCAGTAGATGTAAGTATTATTAAAATAGTGTTGTTTTTCGCTACTGTGATTTGCTCATGTTCTAAATTGATATTGCATGAGAAACATGTTTCTTGATGTGACAACTTGCTCAAATGTTTAGTTTGTTCGCATTATGCATCTCCCCAGGCAACAGCTTGACCAAGAAACAGAAACTGGTCTAGATGACTTACAGATATTAATCCAGGAATCAATAGCAAAAATCTAGAAACTTTATGTTTCAAAGAATTAATTATAAGTTGGGACGAATTAATAATGTCTTGAACGGGCTGGAATTATGTATTTTACATCGCTTTCGAGGTTTTACTGCGATCTTTTTAGTTCAAAGAGCGATATAAAATGTGGCTGTGTTGTGCTTTTTCTAAAGTACAGACAGCGCTGATCAGCTAATAAACAGTGTCATGCAATCAACGTAAATATCATAATTGAGCCACGACATGAGAAAGCCTGGGCATCTGCCCAGTCTGATCAGAATCTTCGCTGTCCCAATGGTGGTAGCTTAGACCCTTAGCTACCCTTTTGGCACTTAACAATGAGTCTGATCAAACTGAGCAGATTCCTAGGCTGATCTGAGTCTGCAATGGGCGCACAACCACTTTGTTGGTTAACATGTGTCGCGGCTCATATGACAGGTAAACATTAACACTAGTCCACTTCAAATTATCCTCTGTTTCATATCGTGCGGATTACCCCTCATTATATCTTACCGTCGAGTATAAACAGAGATCTTGGCATATAAACGAGACGAGATACAGAAAGGAAAACCGAGCTACTGCAATAATGATAATTATTATTATATACTGATTTCCCTATTCTTATATTCTGATTTCATGTTAGAACCACTAGAACCTTATATTACACATCATGTGTGTAGACGTTATATAAATTTGCAGATTCATTTAATTTTGGATCTTTAAGGAATGGTGCATCGGATGTCAGATCTCCGACTTGACCTTTATTTCAATGATAAATACGATTAAAACACGCCAGATCTTTTGTCATTGATATTTTGTAATTTTTCTTCTGCATTTCAAAGATCCAGTGATAGATTCGCATTCTCAAGATGATGTTTTGACCATTCTTGTTTATTCTTGTATTTCCACAGATGGCCAAACAGGACTATGGCTCGAAGGTATTTGTAACGACAGGCATCTGGGATGTTAGACAAATAATTGGATATGATGATATTAATAATATAATGTAAGCTCTTCTGTGTTTCTTTTATGAGTCCCTAATGCGATATTTTCCCAAAAAATAAACACTTGAGAGTTTCCACTTCATAATTCCAGAGAATTTCTATTTCATAATTCCAGCCAACCTATCATATGTTTGAAGTAAATATGTTATATTCTGCTTCAATTCTCATGACAGACCATTGATTGTTTAAATCATGTTAAATTAATAGTTCTCGTTTGTTCTATCTAGACTTCTCTTACTTGTTCCTATTTTAGTAGATCAGACCGTAACTTTTATTTTTGCATACGCAAAAGAAACTTTTCATGTGCACATCTAACATCGATTCCTGTGCGCACAGAAAACACTTTTAAACGCGTAAGTTAGGTGTAGTTGCACAATGAAAATAAAGTTTGAAATGTCACAACTTTCAAATTTTCTCCCATTGAATTCAACTTTTATAGATTTTTGAGGTGCCATTGTTTCTAAACCAGTTTGTCTTTTTTATTGTTTTTCTTCGAGATTTCGTTGATTCTCGTGCTATTCGTCGTTTCTATTACTCAATTCGTTTGGAAACCATTCTTAAACTGCCATAGAGATTTTGATGCTAAATAGAAAGTCCACTGTAACTAAATTAATGACTGAAATGTAGTTTTTTTTCTGGTCCTCAAGCCTTCCAAATCGACCCTGCTTTTGCATGATTTAAGCTATAATGCATTCGATCAGCTTGACTTCAATAATGGAAAGGTATTGCCATTAGAAATTGTATCATTTGAGATCATTTTAACTAAACTGAATTTGGTAGCTTTGTGTTCAGCATGGGGAACAGAAAGTACCCTTGTGACATCTAAAGTACCCTTAATATTGTTGTATCTAAATAGTCTGTTTTTATCGTGATTTTGGTATTAGAAAATAATTACCTGTCCCTTCATTTAACTGATGTTTACTTCTGTCCTATTTCCGGGTACCGTAGGACGAAAAGTAGTGACTCTCAAATTTTTCTCTTTGTTAAGTTAATTTTAATAGATATACCTTGAAAGTATTGTCATGCATTGTTTATATGCCATTTAATTCCATAGGGGTCGTGATCTAGTAAAATTATTTTAAAACGATATAGATATGTCTTCGCAGCGTCTTTGATATGGCGAATTTGGGCGCATGAACCAAGTTTTTTTCATCGATTATCCTTTTGTTCTATTTCCTCCACTTCTCAACTTACACCGAAAGATGTTTAAGTGAGTATTGTACTTGAGAAATAATTTTCCTCATCCGTGTATAATCGTACCAAAAATTATTTCACGACGGCGAACCCTAAGTGGATTTATATTTAAGTCTGTCCGACAATATTTGCGAGTTGGCATTAATGTGCCGGAAAGAGGTTTATTTCGATTTTAACATTATATAGAATGAAAGTGAAAGGATACTGCGACGTTTTCCAAAGGACTGTTTTGAGGCGGACAGTGATATTTAAAATAAGTGTAAGGTGGACTATATATTGGCATTACTAAAATGTTTATGTCTTGAGAATGGAGAAATTAAAGTAGGCTAAATAATACAGAAAAGGATTTTTTTTATATTTGTCTGAAATATAATGACAGATCTTTTTAGCATTTGTATGCTCAACTACATATGCATGAATATTACTGCTTTCTTTTTACAATACTCCAGATATTTTCTTGCAATGAAGACTGGTGATCCAACTTCACGCCATTTATTTAGGTAAGTATATTTTCTGAATAATATACCCTATTCATGTTTATTATCATCAGAAGTAATATTTATTTCAAATAATTCAAAGAGGAACGAGTGATGTTAATGCACAACTTCATACATAAATTCAGGCCATAAAAAAGACTGGCAACGTTCGAACATCTTATAAGGGTACGACTGTCCTAATACTAACGTACAGATGGTAAAGCTCTAGTTCAGATATTTTCGCCGGGATGGTCATTTTGAAATTTATGTCCGGCCATACGATGCTACAAGTCCGATTTTTAAAAGGTTGACGCCAACGATTTTTGGCCCTCAAGATCATGGTTTTGCTTCAGAGAGGTGGTCTTCAAGACAGGCTTCATTGTATATCAAACATGTGTCTTGAAGGAATGTTTATCTGAGGATGGCCGATTAATCAGAACCATTATGCGTTTGTACGTTTGTAATTATTTTGCTTAGAATCATATGGTTAAATTACCAACTGACTGGATCAAGAACTGCTTAGCTAGCTAGCTTTATTTTAACAAATTACATCAATACACTTAAGTAACTGAAGGGTTGTGATTCACAGAAAATGATAAGTTATTCTTTACGTTTTATGGCAAATAAATTTAGGATACAGAAATAAATGGCATGGCGCTGAGAGAAGAAATAAGAGTTATTGTGGCGAAAAATGTCAGTACACTATTGGTGGTAGAAAACAACATAAATAAAACCTATGCTAAGTTTTGTGTAGATCAGTTAAATTTTCAATATCTTATGTCGACTTCTGAATACATTTGTGATAATGCAGTTGAAGATATTGCACGCAATCGATATCTGGCTCCTGCTTATCATACCCCCCGCAAACTTGTTTGAGGGGGGTATACTGTTTTCACGTTGTACTTCCGTCCGTCCGTCCGTCCGTCCGTCCATCCGTCTGTCCGTTTGTCCGTCCGCAACACTTGCTCCGATTTGTTTCAAATTTTGTTAATGGATTCAGCATATGAAAAGAATTGATACATATTTTTCGTTTTTTCCTGGATGTGTTTTAATGCTGAGTTATGCCCCTTTATATTTTTCGTAAAAAAAATTGTGATCGCAACTCCTCCTACACCGCTTGACCGATTTTCTTGAAATTAAGTATGTGAACACATATTGGTATGAAGGTGTGCATTAAGGTTTCCATTTTGAAATCTGACCCCAATTTTCTGAGTTACGCCCCTTTTTGATATTTTTGGCCCTATTTTTTTTTTTTTTTTTTTTTTGGGGGGGGGGGGGGGGGGGGGGGGGTTGGTCGTTTTTGCTTTGATTTTCTTCAAATTTAGTTCATTCATGCATTATAAGAAAATAGTTGACACGTGTTTTCCAGTTTTTGCAGGAAGTGTTTTCCTGCTGAGTTATGCCCCTTTATATTTTTCGTATGTGAACACATATTGGTATGAAGGTGTGCATTAAGGTTTCCGTTTTGAAATCTGACCCCAATTTCCTGAGTTATGCCCCTTTTTGATATTTTTGGCCCTAATTTTGGGGGGTTTTGGTCGTTTTTGCTTTGATTTTTTTCAAATTTGGTTCATTCATTGTGGCTACTTCTCCTAAACCGTTTGACTGATATTAAATATGTGAACAGATATTAGTATATAGATGTGCACTTGTAGTTGTCATAACATGTATGCTGTATAAATGTAAAACTTAAATGACAAAGCTGCATGCCTAACTGTTAAACGCGGGGGGTATTTAGTAAGCCATGCTTACTGCCACCTCTAGTTTATTCAATTACTTTTTCACCTACTAATGGAAAGCTGATTTCCATTTATACAGCACAACGACCATACGGGATGACCCAGCATTTCGTAAACCCACGTGCCTTTCCTGTGGTGAAGGATCTGACTGCCAGTGGGTAGGGGCAAGTCTAAGTTCCACAGCTCAGTATTTCATGTTGAATTGTTTGGGCCCCGGGGTACCAACATATACTCTGAAGTCAGCTCGTGAGGGAGTAGGTAAGATTATTTTTGATTTACGATGGAATACAGTCAGTGATCGCAAAATTTAAGATGGCTGGATAAATTTTATTGTTTTCCGCAATTAAGTTCAAGAAAAAATGGGTTTTTAGTGTGTCTGAATACAAACTTTTCCCATAAAATGGCCTTCCTGGTCTTTAAAAATTGGATCGTAACGCCTTCAAACTGAACATTATTTCAATAGGAAAATTGAATGTTGACATGAAAGTTGTCAATGACGTTACATGTACGCGCCAAAGTGTTATTACGATTTTTATGACACGACGTTATCCGATAAATAACAGCGAAGGCATATGATAAATTCATTTTTGCTTTGCACGTTACATTCACGGTTATTGCCGTCTACTGTCTTAGCATTTTTCTCTGCATGTACATTAAATTAATGTAAACATTATAAGGCTATGCTGATTTGTCCACAGTTGTCTGATAAATTTATTACATGAAAAACTTGAGCCGCGTCAAAACCGACAAAGTGGCATGTTCACCCTGCGAAAATTCTGATCAGCCTGGGCAGCCGCCCAGTCTGATCAGAGGTTTAGCTGTGCACTTAAAGGGTAGCTAAGGGTCTAAGCTAGCTCTAAGCGGACAGCAAAACTCTGATCAGACTAGGCGGATACCCAGGCTTATCTGAGTTTTTGCTGGGTGCACATGCCACTTTGTTGGTTTTGTCATGTCGCGGCTCAACTTAAACATTTTAGCTCCAGCAGATGATTTCAGCTACAGATATAAAGGCGGCTGAAAAACGAGATAAATATCAGAGAAAGGGACGATACTAAGTTGTCTATATAATGTAGTCCAGCCATGATTTGCAAACTTAGTATATCATCCTTATTCGTTGAGCCGTCAATGTTTGACCGTTCAGAGAGTATATTAAGATGTGCAAGAAAAGCTGTCATTCTCAGATAAGTTAGTTTTATTGAAAACGTCGCATGCCATTATAATGTTGTTTGTTTGTCTTCCATTTTCAGTGGCTATATTTGAAGACAACTCCAAGCTGAAGACTGACATAGAACAGCTGTCTTTACCTAGAATAAAATATGTTCACATTCCATTATCCGATTCTTTATGTAAGTAAGTAAGGTTGTTTCATGTTTTCTCGCATTAATTTACCTGAGAAATACGTAGTTATTTAGGTTGCGTTGTCTGGCATGTTTGGTTTAAACAATTTTTGAGCCGCGACACGAGAAAACCAACAATGTGGCTGTGCGCCCCGCACAGACTCAGGTCAGCCTGGGCATCCGCCCAGTTTGACCAGACTCTTCGTTAAGTGCTCAAAGGGTAGCTTAGGGTCACAGCTACCTCCATGCGGTCAGCGAAGACTCTGATCAGACTGGGCGGATGCCCAGGCGGATCTGAGTCTGCGCTGGGCGCACAACCACATTGTTGGTTTTGTCGTGTTGCGGCTCAAAATTTTATTTCAAGAAAACTTCCACATACATATGTACAGAATTGATAATCAGGATTTGGTCCTAAGCTATAGGCTTGTAAAGACTATCTCGCGTGTTGAATTAAAGGACACATCGTTAGGTCATTATGTCTTTAAATCAACCTAATGTTAATGGTGCAAAAGTGAATTAATGAGTAAGTGCTCATTTGGTTGTATACCAGACATTGGGATGGAACGAAAATGATATGTAACCACTGTTAGGTGGTACTGGAATATATTTTCAGAAACGTAGTTTGTAACCTATTATGTCGACAAACAGAAAGATTCTGCAGGCAGTTGTATGCAGCTAAAACCCAATTCTCTATTTTGTTTACTCATTACATTGTCATTTTGTTACAGCAATGTGGGGCAAGTTATTGCTGCCAAGAATAGTTAAGGAGGAAGAGATTATAGAGTACAACTTTTTGATGAATGTGTAAGTCCTGTTTTTTTTTCTCCATCTTTGCGTAAATGAGCCGCAACACGACAAAAAAAAATAAGTGACATGTGCGCTACGCGAAGACAGATCAGCCTGGGTATCCACCAAGCCAGATAAGAATCTTCGCTGTGCGTTTAAAGGGTAGTTTAGGGCCAAAGCTACCTCCATGCGGACACAAACTGATAAAGGCTGACTATCGTCTCTAACTCTGACCATCACGATACTATCACTATCAGAGAAACCCCTATCACGATACAATTATTATCGAGGGTGTTACATCACGATCCATCGCGATACTATCACTGTATCTGAATATTGCAATTTTTAAGAAATCAGATGAATTAAGTAAGTCCCTCATCTCTAAAGTACATACAAGTGCTGTCCACTATGAGTGTAAGCTTTACCACCATCTTAACTTAAGTTTTTTATGCAAAGCAGACACCTTTCAGGTTCCTAAATGACATTTGTTTGAAAGACAAGTGTCAAACCTAGTCCACAAGGTGAATATCTACATGAACAAAAAATTATCAAAACATTCGAAAACTATAACTATTGGCGATATTTATCGATAGTTATCGATAGTTGAAAACACTATCACGATAGCACTATACAGGCAACCACTATCACGATGCATCGATATATCGATGTATCGTTACACCCCTAAAAGTAATCTGACTGGGCAGCTGCCAAGGCTGAACTTATTCGGCGCTGGACGCACATGCTACTGTGTTGGGTTTGTCGTGTCGCGGCTCAAATTAAAAAGCACCGTGAATATGTCGGATCAGTACCAGTCGCTTTTTATACCGTGAATGCAAGTTCAAACATCGACCTGGAAGTATTGAATAAAATCTTTTTTACAGTCAGTGACAGCTCAAAAATCTGTAAATGCTATCAATCTACTTTCATGCCGGCTATTGTTTGAATCTGCTAATTTGAATGCTAAGGATAATTTGTATGGTCGGTATTTGATATTTTGTTTTTATCTTCCAAATAAGAAGTGCTATATACGTTATAGCTGGGTAATCTGAACACTCCGTAACAGTATTTCAGACATAGGTATTGATGACAATTACATATTAACTGTAGTACATTAAGTCATATGATATACATGTATATCGAATTATATGTTTAATCATTTCTTAAGTTTATCTTTTTACCTGTTTAAATTTTTTGTAACCTGTTTAAATTTTTTGTAACCTATGCCAAAAGGTTTAAATCTTCTGTAACGTTTTTGACCAGCCGTTGCAATTCAAGTGCAAAACAGGTTTCCCTAGCAAATCTGGGTGCATGGAAAGTCAGGGCAATGCATTTTCAAATCGCTTTTTGAATGACTAGGTTTTCCCGATACTGCGTGCATTCATGTCCAGGACTTCGCATGTGTCTGGTTAGAGTTTGCGGAGTTTATATGAGCTTTAACGTATGGGTCATACGGGAATAAAATTATGTCAAACGATTATGGAGCCGCGACACACACACAAATCAAAACAGTGGGATATGCGCCTACAGAAGTAGGGATCAGCTTTAGCTTTCGCCCAGTCTGATCAAGCTGAAAATGTAGCTTGGAGTCTATTCTACCTCCATGACGAAAGCGAAGACTCTGATTAGACGGGGTATATGCCCTTGCCGGCTGGGCGTTTATGTCACTTTGTTGGTTTTATTCATGTAGCGGCTATGATTCCTTGAACAGGTGTAAAATTTAAAGATCCTTTCTTCTTATTTCTCCATTAAATCAGAAATTGTGACCCATCGACAGAATTTTGTTTTGGTAAGACGAAGTAAAAGAACGAGTAGGGTCACAACATATGCTTATATCAAGCATGTGCATTTATTTCTATAAATTATCCCCGTTACGCCATCTTAACTGAAGCTATATGAACATTTGAATCTCTGCAGTTACGGTGGCCCTGGGACGCAGAGAGTTACACAGCAGTTTCGACTTGGTTGGGAAGAATATCTTGCCAGTTCGCATAATATAATAATTGGTTTTGCTGATGGACGTGGCGGAGGTGGGCGTGGAAATAGATGGTTGCAAGCTAATTACAGAAAACTTGGAACCTATGAAGTGCTTGACACTATAACTGCTGGACAGTAAGTATGGTAATTCTGTTCCCGGTCAGTGAAATATGCTTGGTCATCGGACGCAGTAACATTTTAGGGTGCATGCCATGCTATGATAGACGGGTCCCACTATCAGAGCCAGCGCCCTACCTGGTACAGCGCGTAAATATTAACTCTTATCACGGGATAAATATTTGAATTTTTGTGATACAGCTGCTACTTACACTTAAGACTAAATCTTCTGACAAACAGTCTTCTAAACAAGTCCCCTTTAAGTATTAAGTTGATTTGCTTTCAAAATGTCCGCTACTCCGTAGCTTACTCAGGCAAATAAAGCTTAGACTGTTTATTCTCTTTAATCATTCCAGTTGGTCTGTTTACATATTAGGATGAACACCCAAGTAAGATAGAAACTTTGACCTTTGCCCTTCTTGATTTATGTGCCACACTTTAATAACAGATTAACAAATCTCTAGAATTGATCTAGATTTCAATTATTTTTATGCGCACGCCAGTTTCAATCTGGGGGAGTAATATAGTATCACCGCTGTCCGTACGTCCGTCCAGTCCGTCTCGTACGCAAAATGTTTCCGTTCGATATCTTTTGAAAACATTGGTGTATTAAATTCATATTTTATACATAGGTATATACATATAATCATTAAATACAGGTCAAGTTCGATTTAGGGAAAATCCGTCCATTATTATGGGAGGTATAGACGTTTTTCGACTTCATTTTGTATTAAAAAATGGCTTCCATTCATTATCTTTTGAAAATACTTAATTTAGTGTATTGGATGCATATGTATACAATCATAAAATACAGGTCAAGTTCGATTTAGGGTAAAATCCGTCTATTATTATGGGGGTTATGGCCCCATTTTCAATTGGGGGCATATAGTATCACCGCTGTCCATGCGTCCGTCCGTCCGTCCCGTACGAAAATGGTTTCCGTTCGATATCTTTTGAAGACATTGGTATATCAAATTCATATTTTATACACAGGTATATAATCATAACGTTCGATTAAAGGGTAAAGTCCATCAATTATTATGGGCGTTATAGTCATTTTTTACTTTATTTTGTACGAACAAATTGTTTCCATTCATTATCTTTTGAAATGATTAGTGAATTGGATTCATATTTTATACACAGGTATATAATCATAAAATACAGGTCAATTTTGATGAATGGGAATACTAGTCATTTTTTATGGGAGTTATGGCCCTTTTTTGACATTATTTTGTACGATAAATGGTTTCCGTTCGTTTTCTTTTGAGAAGATAAGTGTATTGGATACATATTTTACACTCAAATATATTATCATAAAATACAGGTCACGTTTGATTAAGGGTAGAATCCGTGAATTATAATGGGAGTTATGGCTCTTTTTCGACTTTATTTTGTACAAAATAATTGGTTTCCGTTCGTAATCTGTCTAAAAGATTAATGTATTGGATTTACAGTTTATACACAGTTATATAATTATTAAATACAGGCCAAGTTCAATTAAGGAAAATTCCGCTAATTACGTTGGGAGTTATGGCCCTTTTTCAACTTCATTCCATACAAAAAATGGTTTCCGTTTGTAATTTTTTGAAAAGTTATTTGTGTCCAGGCTATTTCTTTTGGAAAGTTGTATGACATCTATTTCTATGGTGAGATACAGAATGTTATTGCATATCACAGTTGTGCCCCCACCCCCTCTACCTCTACCCCCGGCCCTCTCCCCAACCCCCACCCGTCCTTCTCTTGGTCCAAGAAGCACAATACATCTGCCTAAGGAAAAAATAATTCATGTACCACACAAGTCTGCCTCTGTGGGCCTAGTTATCCAACAAGTGCCCGAACTGTAAACAAGGCGCCATCTTACTTAAGGCACTAGGCGGGGGTATCCGTGTCCAGTGGACACATTTCTACTTATTTTGTTCTTTTCATGATATTGCAGGTTCTTTAAAGATCTCACATACGTTGGTGGATCGACCGCTATTTGGGGCTGGGTAAGAATATTTCTTTAAATAAAATCCATGTAAACCCTTCCAACGCGACATACAAAATTCCGTGTCTTTTTTGTTTTTGTTTTTTTTGGGGGGAAAATTTGACCGTCCATAGGAGACGAGTCGAAATACATTATAGCGCTTGTCTTTATAACATAAATAGTTTCGTCATATGTTGTTTTTATTTAATTCTCTTTTTTATCTTTTCGAGAGTAAAATCTATCTGTGAGCTACAGTTATGCAGTGAAAGTAAAATAGGTTGAATTACCAAAATCATTTTAAAGACAAAGTGAAAAGCTGTAAGCTAGATTATCATTATACAGTTAAAATATGGGATAAATGCCGAGACGCATAATGCACTTGTACTCGGATGCATTAGTTTTGTAATTGTCTTGAATTTTAAAATATTCAATATCAGTTGGATGGCTGTCTTGTAGTTTAACGGCTTTTTCAACAGTATTTTTGTCATATATGTTAATAGATAGATTAGCAAAAGAAAATTCCATGCAACGAAAAAATTCACTTCCAGCGGGGTTTGAAGCGGACCGCTAGCTTAGCGGGCCGGCGCTTGACCCACTTCAGCTGCGCCTCCCCCACCCTCCTCCCCCTACACTTTCAGACCCTTAACAAAAGCATGTTCTTTGCTGACTGTTCTTCAAACAGATGAAATAGCTGGCTTTGTAAGAACGTTGCTTCATCAAATCTACAATACTCATCTCAAACATCGCCGTTGTTACAAAGAATAATTGGTTAAAAAATATTTTATTTCAAACATTTCAATGAGTATAAACATATAATGCATTAAACTACCTTCAGGGTTATATGATTTTTAATAATGCTGTCTTTTAGATTTTTGCGCTGAAAATTATCCATGTTCTCTTTTTATATGGCCCTTTTATAGCATCAGCAAGTCCTTCGGTTTGTAATTCTCAATTGTGAGAAACAATATAACGAAAGCATCGGCTAAGTTTAGGGAAGATCTGTTGTATTTTCTGTATTGTATGCAAATGTTTGTCTTCGTCTCATAACAGGGAATATCAATACCTCAAGGGAGAGAATGTGCGCGCAGAGGGTATTGTTTTCCTCAAGAATAGACTTCCCATTGGAAGGGTTTCATATAAATGAAAGCAAACATGAACTCACATGTTTCCCGCTGTTATTTAACCGGAAAACGCAAAAGTGTACAGTATACATTTTTCTGTTCTTCTTTTAGTCCTATGGTGGTTTTCTAACGGCGTCCGTCCTGGGACAGCAAACTGATGAAGTATTTAAATGTGGCATCTCCGTGGCTCCCGTGACTGACTGGAGATATTACGGTGAGTAGAACGGCCCGTTCTAGAAAATAGGTTGAAACATATCCATTCTGTCTACACACAACCCAGATTGTGGACCTGACAATAATAATACCTAATATGACATACTTGTGTATATAAGTTCATGTCACATGCTACATTTTCAGTTCCTTTAATTGCTCGTTTGAGCATATGCGGCAGTTCTTTCTTCTTCTTAGAAGTGTCACAATTTAAAGTTTTACAATTTAAATGAAAGTAAATATTTCATCATGCGGTTTAAGACAGAGACTGGGATAAGTTAAGAAAAGGCTTACCATATTATAAGACGGTAGTCGGCATTGCGTAGGGATGTAGCGAAGGCCAATTAAACAGTACGCACATTCACGTTTTATACTCGTTGAGGGCAATAATAGGGGATTAAACCGCTGAGATATTTCAAATTTTCGTGTCTGTTGGCAGTTAGTTAAAATAATTATGCCCAATTAACAACATTTCAGCATGAAAATACGCAGGTATGTGTTGAAATTTTGTCAATTTGACAAAATTTCAATACGCACCTACGTACTTGCGTATAGGTAGCTACGCCCTTGTTGCGTATATTGATATAAGACGGATTGGTTCATGCAAACTTTTAAAAATATAGATTTGTCTAGTAGGACGGATTTTGTTTTGGGGACGGAAAAGTTCCGTCATAGGCGAACAAATTAATTTTACTTTAGTACATTAGCAGTTTGTAATTATCATACAAGTGATTCAATTGAATTTATTTTACTAAAAAAAGGTATATGTTAAGTAATGGTCCAAACTAGCGCGTCCTGTGTGTTTCATTATGTGGCCAAATCAACAGCTTAGAATCTTAATGACTGAACCAACATGAACCCTTTAGGCAATAATAATTAGCAGGCTTCTAAGTACGGTATAAGTTATTTTCAAACTTTTCCTGTTTTATAATTGTAGTCATAAAACACTTTTGTTGTATCTTATTTTATTTATATGAGATGGCCTAATATCAGACTAATGTGGGATCCCTTAGACGGTGGCACCAAAATACAAATGGATTGAAAACAGATATACACATAAGCTGTAACATGACGAAACCAACAGAGTGGTACGGTGCCCTGCTAATACTCAGATAAGCCTTGGCAACCCCCAATTTGACCAGAGTCTTACCTATGCGCTTAAAGGGCAGCTTGGGGTCTAAGCTAGCTCCATGCGGACACCTAATACTCTGATCAGACTGGGTGGATTTTGTGCAATCTGTTATATCTATTGCATCTATGTTTTAATAAAATTGCAGAGCTGTAGATAAGAGGGAGTATTTGGTGATAATTAGGGATAATTTTTGTTAATTCAGCATAGAAACATATGTTGTGACCCCTCATCTGAACCGTCTTGACGAGAAGGTTCAGATGAGGGGTCACAACTTATGGTTTTGATGAGAAATAAGAAAAATTATCCTTAATTATCATCAGATACTCCCTCTTATCTACAGCTCTGAAATTGTCATATATTTGCAGACTCAGTATACACTGAACGCTATATGGGGCTTCCAACTGTAGAGGATAATTTAGACGGTTATAAAGTAAGTGGCAATTCCTGTTGTAAGCAGACTTAATACAGATTGCATATGTTGGTCTGAATGATAAATGAGCCACGACGCGACAAAATCAACAATGTGGTTGTGCGCCCAGCGCAGACTCAGATCAGCCTAGGCATCCACCTAGGCTGATCAGACTCTTCGCTAAGCGCTTAAAGGGTAGCTAAGATACTAAGCTATCTTCATGCGGACAGCGAAGACTCTGATCAGACTGGGCGGATGCCCAGGCTGATCTGAGTCTGCGCTGGGCGCACAACCACATTGTTGGTTTTGTCGTGTCGCGGCTCAAATGTTGGGCGCCTTTAATAAAGAAATAGAATACACGTATTTTATTGCCTTTTTATACAATGGGATTTGACTACAAGTTTGCACAACATACTAATTGTACCTAAATACACGAATAATCCGGGGTCAGAAGGTGCAGAAAACTCTCTTTTTAAAGTTATATCCGCGCGCAGCAAAAGCCTTAAGCGAATGTATTCTCGGTGGTCATTGATAATTTCCAGTACGACGAAAAAAAGAAGAATGCTTAGTATATATTAAACGTATAAAGTGCCTTGGCAAAAAGAGGACCGAAGAAGTTTGTTCTTCGCAGGGTAAAGGGCTATAAAGTAAACATACACTGACATTAAAACAATTTTAGTAAGCTGGTTTAATTGCTGAGTTATTTACACATAAATGTGCCGCGACACGAGAAAGCCAACAAAGTGGTTGTGGCTCAGATCAACCTGGGCATCCGCCCAGTCTGATCAGAGTCTTCGCTATCAGCATTAAGGTACTTAGACCCTTAGCTATCCTTTAAGCGCCTAGCAAAGATTCTGACCAGACTTGATGGATGCCCAGGCTGATCTGAGTTTGCGCTGGGCGCACAACCACTTTGTTGGTTTTCTCGCGTCGCGGCTCAAAATAACTGTTTTCTCTTTCAGAATGCCAATGTGTCACAAAATGTAGAAAATTTCAAGAAATCAAAATACATGGTTGTACATGGAACAGGAGACGGTATGGGGTATTTATACGCATATGTATGCACTTCCGAGGGAAATAAATCTTGTCTTGAAATACTTTGCTCTCTTTCTGCAGTAGAGCCACTTCTTTCTTAAGGAAAGAATTTGCGCTGTCGAACGCAAACTCATTCGTTTGTTGTAACGAAATGTTATGATTAAAGCAAAGCTTACTCTTTCAAAGTTGTCCTTGGAAAACATGTGGATAAAACGAGGAAGCCTTGTGTGTCCTTACACTACAATATATAATTATTGCTTGGCAAGGCGTGAAAAGGGACCTCAAATAATAAAAAAATACACTAAATGCTGAAACCAGCAAGTGAAATCATGTAAACTCATAAGCTTTATTTATGACGTTTCAGTTTACCCTGAAGCACTTATAGAGAAGACCCTGTTCAGACTTCGTTGATGCGTAAATTTATTTGTCTTTACTGCTCGCAAATTTCGATACCACCGTTTTCATGCGACGATAGCTAGTCAATTTGTTTGCATTGTACATGCCACTTTTTAGCTCACCTGAGCCGAAGGCTCAGAGATGAGCTTATAGGATGGGAGTCGAGCCATCGTCCGTCCGTGCGTGCGTGGGTGCGTGGGTGGGTGGGTGGGTGGGTGCGTCAACAATTTCAACCATAATTATCTCAGAGACCAGTGGGCCGATCGCAATCAAATTTTACCTGAAGCATCATTTGGGTGGGGGAAAGGCTGCATTAGGTTTTGATGCCGATCAGCTCAGAACTCTGGTTTCCATAGCAACAGATAGCCCCCATAGGGTTATAATTGGGAAAATGGCGTCATCACGTTTTCTCAACTGTTTTTGATTAGATCCTTATCATACTTGCAGGTAATGATGACATACACAAGAGCTTGGATGAGTTCGAAATTTGGCCGGATTCGAGCACAGACTACGGAGTTAGCTGCCCTTGAGCGTTTGAAAAAAATCCCATAGGGTTATAATGGGGAAAATGGCGTCATCATTTTTTCTTAACTGTTTTTGCTTAGATCCTTATCATACTTGCAGGTAATGATGACATACATAAGAGCTTGTATGAGTTTGCAATTTGGCCGGATTCGAGCACAGACTACGGAGTTAGCTGCCCTTGAGCGTTTGGAAAAAATCCCATAGTGTTATAATGGAGAAAACAACGTCATCACATATTTTTAGAAAAAAAACTATTCATCGCTCTGTTGCCTACATTTCTCAATGGATTTTAAAATAACTTCACACAAATGTAGGGCATGACAATATCTCGAGCAAGTTCGACTTTCAGGATGCTGCACCCCTGGTCAAGGTCACTGTGGCTGTTTTTAGAAAAACTTTGTCAGCGCTTTAGCACCTACATTTCTCAGCAGATTTTAAAATAACTTCACACAAATGTAGGGCATGACAATATCTCGAGCAAGTTCGACTTTCAGGGTGCTGCACCCAAGGTCAAGGTCACTGTGGCTATTTTTAGAAAAACTTGGTCATCGCTCTAGCGCCTACATTTCTCAACGGATTTTAAATCAACTTTACACAAATGTAGGGCATGACAATATCTCAAAAAAGTTTGACTTCAAGGATACTGCGCCCAAGGTCAAGGTCACTGTGGCTATTTTTAGAAAAACTTTGTCTTTGCGCTCTAGCACCTACATTTCTCAATGGATTTTAAAATAAATTTACACAAATGTAGGGCATGACAATATTTCGAGCAAGTTTGACTATCAGAGTGCTGTGTCCAAGGTCAAGGTCACTGTGGCTATTTTTAGAAAAACTTGGTCATCGCTCTAGCGCCTACATTTCTCAACGGATTTTATAATAAATTCAAACAAATGTAGGGCATGACAATATCTCAAAAAAGTTTGACTTCAAGGGTACTGCGCCCAAGGTCAAGGTCACTGTGGCTATTTTTAGAAAAACTTTGTCTTTGCGCTCTAGCACCTACATTTCTCAATGGATTTTAAAATAAATTTACACAAATGTAGGGCATGACAATATTTCGAGCAAGTTTGACTATCAGAGTGCTGTGTCAAAGGTCAAGGTCACTGTGGCTATTTTTAGAAAAACTTTGTCATCGCCCTAGCACCTTCATTTCTCCATGGATTTTGAAATAACTTGACACAACTGTAGGGTATGACAATATCTCAAGCAAGTTCGACTTTCAGGATGCTGTGCCCAAGGTCAAGGTCACTGTGGCTATTTTTAGAAAAACTTTGTCATCGCTCTAGCACCTACATTTCTCAACGGCTTTTATAATAAATTCACACAAATGTAGGGCATGACAATATCTCGAGCAAGTTTGACTTTCAGGGTGCTGCAATCAAGGTTTTTGATTAGATCCTATCATACTTGCAGGTAATGATGACACATAAGAGCTTGGATGAGTTCGAAATTTGGCCGGATTCGAGCACAGACTACGGAGTTAGCTGCCCTTTAAGCGTTTGAAAAAAATCGCATAGTCTTATAATGGAGAGAACAACGTCATCACATTTTCATTTTTCATCGGATCCTCTTCATACTTGCAGGTAATGAGGATATGTATAAAAGCTTGGATTAGTTAGCATTTCGGCTAGATCCCACCACTGACTATGGAGTACCTGCCCTGAGCATCCAAAAAATCAATGTCGCCACTTTTTCTTGGTTTCTACTGATCCGATCCTTTTCAAACTTGCAGATAATGAGGAAATGCATAATATCGTAAATAAGTTCAAATTTTGGCCAGATCAGGCCAACCACTACGAAGTTAGCTGCCCTTGACAACTCTGTCTATTGTGCTCTTGATCGGATACTTTTTAAACTTGCATTTATTAAATGAGGGCATACAAAATGTTTTGGATGAGTTTAATTTTCAGCCTCATTGGACCACTGACTGTGGAGTTAGCTGCCCTTGAGCATCTTAAATATCCCTATAGGTTTACAATGTCTCTCAGGTGAGCAATTGTTGCCCTTTGGGCTACTTGTTTGTTTTTTCTTGTCCTAGATCAATTTTGATTTTCTACGGAGATAGTAAATACTATTCCAATAAAGTTGAGTCCCTTGCTAAAAAGCAGTCAAACCATGAATCCAGGCATCTCAATTCATTAAAACAACGTGTTTGTTCCGAGTAAATTGCACTCACATGCAAATGAATTTCTCCAAAATTGCGAAACCAAATTATTTGTCCCGCGACACGAGTAAACCAACAAAGTGATTGTGCACCCAGCGCAGACTCAAATCAGCCTGGGCATACGCCCAGTCTGATCAGAGTCTTCGCTGTCCTTATGGAGATAGCTTAGATCCGTAGCTACCCTTTATGCGCTTAGCAAAGACTCTGATCAGACTGGGACTGTGCCCAGATTGATCTGAGTGTGTGTTGGGCGCACAACCACTTTGTCGGCTTTCTTGTGTCGCGGCTCTTATATTGTGCGAATCGCGCATGCTGTGTCTGAGGGCTCAGCGTGAGCATATTGAGTCACGTGTTTTCTTATGATTTTGCTGATGAACGACATTTTTTTTATTTCCTTGCAGATAACGTTCATTTTCAAAATACAGCACAACTTGTGAGGGCACTAACAAATGCTGATATCTATTACAGAATTCAGGTAACTGTTAAGATTACATGTAAACTCCCCAATCACGATCAATTGTATCACAAATAATTTATTGGAAAGTTACTGTCGAATATATATACACAGTTCCGAGCCACACCCAGAATGTCTATCAAAACCACGTGATAGCCTCTACCTGGCCAATGCAACGACAACTTAGCACGTGACATAGTCTCACAAACAAATCGCACGTGGTCAGTATACATAAGTCCGTGATTTTACCTTACAGTTAATGGAGGGATGTATCCCTGTTTAAAGAAAACAAACTCATACCTCTTTTGATAAACTTACCCTGCTTTGCAAGATCAGAACGCATCGGTAACGAATGATGCGTCAACTTCCATGTGTAGGTCATGAGGAGTCTGATCTTTCGCCATAGATCGCCAAAATTTAGCTGACACTTGCCTTTGTCATTTGTTTTCCGCCATCTTTGCGTAAAGCTTGTGAGACGTAGTAACAGTAACTAAGCAGGCGGAGCTTAGCGGCTATTCTCGGAACTGTGTAATGGCAACCGATGACACAGTCATTTACATATTTTATTTTTTTGGTCAATAGCAACCGATCATTAGCATTTTGTCCCTTTCCTTTTACTGGCTAACTTTGTATCTATCAGATAAGCGGGTGAGCACTTCATTGTCGGTCGAAAACTGGGATAGTGGTCCTAAATCTATTTGAATCAGTTATTCTAATCACTATTCTATGTTTGCAAAATGCTCGGAGCAGGTATTACTTGCTAAGGAATGTCTGTATTCGAACAGTCTATGATTAGATTTAATCGGCGGTGACAACTGGTAAAGTTTTAGTTGAACAGCTTAGCCTCAAATCAAATCTATGACTGAGCCGCGACACGACAAAACCAACAATGTGGTTGTGCACCCAGCGCAGACTCAGATCAGCCTGGGCGTCCGCCCAGTCAGATCAGAGTCTTCGCTGTCGGCATGGAGTGAGCTTAGACCCTTAGCTTCGCTTTGAGCACTTTACAAAGAGTCTGGGAAAACTTCGCGGCTACCCAGGTTGATCCGAGTCTTCGCTGGGCGCACAGCCACATTGTTGATTTTCTCGTGTCGCGGCCCATGTACAGTAACAAGACATCATGACACTTTATTTGTGGATGGTTTAAAAGAAACATAAATCAAATTTAGGCAAGTACTAACAGTATGTATGTTTATATACGGCTGATGTGTTAATACAGTTTTGTTCTCTACTATAAAGAATACACCCGTATTCCCCACTGTTCTATGCCCATGTTATGCATCTACCTAAGTGAGACAGAGTATTTGATGAAACAACAGTTTCATTTAACTGTTGCATAATAGAATTTTGGCACCAAGTCAACAAGAACATTTGCCTTTAAGAGTCGTTGGCTTATCGTTACAGATTTATACCGATCAACAACATGCACTAGACGGCGGCAATACACGACGGCATCTTTATAATACACTAGAAGACTTCTTACTTCAGTGTTACGGGGGACAGTCCAAAAAGGACACACACAGTCAAGAGTCCATTGAAAAAGATGCAGAGGACCCAGAAAGCTAGAAACGAGCATGTTCTTAGGATTGTGTGCACAAACCGGCAAATAAGGGCAAATTCGTAGATACTTGCAAACTCATACCACAGGATTCTACCGTATCTATTCAGTATAAAGACGGGAAGCTGAGGGATTCCTTCCAAAACTTTCACAAAATCTAGATCCATTTTGTAAACAGTCCCAAAGATCCAGATCTTATAAGACGGATCTAGATTTTTGGGTTTGTTTTGAATGATAAAAACTCATTTACAGCTAAATTGCAAAAGACTGATATGCATATTTGCGGTAAACTGGAAAGGTAAACAGCCGCCTTATAACAGAATAAATACGGTACTCTTTCCAGTGTCTCTTTGCACTGGTGAAATACCGCAACCATTATTTACAGCCACCGCTAGATTCATTCAACATAGTCATGGAGTTAAAAGAGCCCTGACACGACAAAACCAACAAAGTGGCATGTGCGCCTAGCGAAGACTCAGATCAGCCTGGGCATACGTCAAGTCTGATCAGAGTATTTGTTGTGTGCTTAAAGGGTAGCTGTGGGAATAAGCTATCTCCATGTAGACAGCGAAGACCCTGAACAGATGCCCAGGCTGATCTGAAGCTTCGCTGGGCGCACATGCCACTTTGTTGGTTGTGTCGTGTTGCGGCTCAAAAGAAGTTGGCAACAGAAAACGATTTACGTCGCTTACTTATGACGTTTGAAAGAACCTACCTATTTGCCAATATTAAGCATCCTAGGTCTAAGACCTGACTACACCCATTGTTGCCTTTTCCACGTTTTCTACAATTAATTGTGCGGGACCACCATAAAATCATTCCATTGTTTATCTGTGTTGTGCCTCCGCCATAAGATTTAAAAATGTATAGTTTTGTATTTATTCTCTGTCGGTGTACAGACGTGTGCATCACACTGAAAATGATGTGTGTTTTTGTACTTTCAATATGAAAGCCAACCTAACATAAACAAAATTTATCATATGACTTCCCATCTGAGACTGTAATAAAGCAATGCATTAAAAACGATAATCCACTAATGGATTAAATATGCAAATTACGTCGTAACGAGATATACGTTGACGTCCATAAAAACGTCGCGTTTTCCAATGGCGAAACCGTGATGTTTTGTGCAAAATTTGCTAATAAAATGCGATTTTAGTGTCATATGATAAATAGAATCTTGCATTCGTGCACCTGTATTATTGAATTTATTAAACTCGTTGAGGAAAACCGATAAGATGCTCGGCAAAGCCTCGCATCTTATCTTTTTCCCCCAACTCGTTTAATGAATTCAATAATACATGAGCACTCATGTAAGATCCTGTATGTATGTTCCTCAAAGCTGTGGAGTTTTGATTACCGTATTAATCCTAATAAATGCCCCCTGCCTCTTTTCAGAAAATTATCTTAAATTAATTGCACGAATTTTCGTTTGCTTCTCTGGATGAGGCAGCTCTTTGAAATGGGGTCTACTTTTAAATGGAATGAATTTGATCCTAGAGGAGCAAATTCTTGCTTTAAGAGTTGGTCCCTATTGAGAAGGGAGGCAAAAATAGTACAGTTGCTTCCTTTGCAAGTATTCCCACTCATCTTAATACTGTTATTAGAGGTATTCGGCAGTAGCTAATCTATTACATTTTAGGCTCTAAATAACGCTCCTCTCCCTCTTTCGTAAAATACAACGCCTCCGGGGTTTTAATAGGATTAATACGGTATACACCCGCTTTGCCTGCTAGATATTATAACTTGATAATGTCTTATTACTATTTCTGGCGGGGGACATTTATTGCTATATTTTATTTTCCTTGCTACTTCAAATATGTACGTACTTTAACCATTTTACTTTCTTGGCCTTAGATTGTTCTAGTCAAAAAAACAGGTACGCTGGCATGCGGTTTAGTGCTGAGTCAATCTTACGCATGCGGCATATTCTGTATGGACATTTGTGAAATGTTATGTTTGATCTAGTCTAGTTGAAGGAATCTGTATAATGTTAATTGCAGTCGAAATAGGTGTTATCAGTTCTGGCAAAAAAACATAAACAAAAAGAACTTTGTTCCCAAATGTTGGACATAAATACTGTCAATGGATATTTAATGAATGAATTTCATTTTTGTGAGGTTTATCGAAGTGTAAACTACCATTGGGTGGCGTGCAAAGTGAATGAACCCCAAAAAGCTTTAATCAAACCCTTGACAAATAACCTTTTATAAGCGCTAAGAAATGGAAGCAGTAAAACATATACACGCAGTTTTTCAGCTAGTAGCGGAACAGCGTCAGTGACGTCATGGCGTCGCCCGACGTCCGATCATATTTTAGAAATTCATGCTTTATTTCGACGTAATTTAAATTCATGTGACGTCGCGTAGCTCAATGTCATTATTGGAATGTAAACTACATTACGTTCCAATGGTTTACTATATGGTTTTTCAGGCACACGAAGAATGAAAATAATGTACATTAATTGGTGCATGTACTGTATGTCGGGACGGTAGAAATACCTCTTTGACAAGTACGTCATATAGTTTGTTAGCACGGTAGCACGGCCCTGATATGGAATTTTGAATACTGGCGATGAGTAGATTTATCTAAATTTTCCTAATATAATATCTCATTTTGGACACAAATTATCTGCAACCAGATAAAAAAAACGGAAAAATAACAAAGGTGTATACTTTCATTTTTTTGTGGTATATACCAGTTACCTGCAATGAATGTATTTGCAAATTGAATACCATAATTGAGCCGCGACACGACAAAACCACTAAAGTGGTTGTGCGCCCAGCGCAGACTCAGATCAGCCTGGGCATCCGCCCAGTCTGATCAGAGACTTCGCTTTCCGCATGGAGGTAGCTGAGACCCTTAGCTACACTTTAAGTGCTTGGCAAAGATTCTGATCCGCTTTGGAGGATGCCCAGGCTGATCTGAGTCTGCGCTGGGCGCACAACCACATTGTTGATTTTGTCGTGGCGCGGCTCAATTATTTTGCATTGAGATATTTGAGCAACAAATCAATATATAACTCCTTTTCTTACACATGCTTATCCAAGATTTTGGTTGGTTGATTTGATGCTTAACGTCCACGGTAAACAACTAAGGTCATGTCGGGACGGTCAGTTAACCTAACCACACTATTCCTGGGCAGGCTTAGACCTCCTAAGCGGTTAACCAGTACTAAGTGCACATACTTTCGCCAGTAACTGACAACTGCCCTTCTTGAATCAGCGGAAGGAGAAACGAAAGTATGTGGCCAGACCGGGGCTTATCCAAGAAGTATTGCAAACGACGTCATAACTTGTCCATTAACTGATCTTGGGTAATGAAATTAAACATGAACATGACATGCTTGTCATACACATATGTGCCAAATATCATGAATGTGATTTACCTTTCTGAGAAATAAGAGACCGGTGGTAAAATTACATCAACACGACATCTTTTACCGCAGGTGAGAGGAAGAGAATCCCTGCGGATCCGTTATGATTCTTTCTAATTATAAGTATTTGTTTTAAAACAATTGTCTTATATTTAAGAACTCAGATGAGAGACATTTATCATTTCATGTTACCAAATAATGTGGTTGCTTGGCAACAAACGAAAGCTACATAATTTTAGCAAATTTCTAGCTTTGGACGTTTGCCTCTAGATTTCGAAGGCTGTAAATGATATTAAACGAGGCTTGTCTTTTATATTTCTATAAGTTTTGAATGTCATATCTCCCGAGTACTTTTTGAATACAAATCACTGCCATTTTAAGAAATTCCTCAGTTTTTGTGAACGCGTCTTTTTTAAACACTCATCGTATATCATATTCTAGAATCCCCGAAAAAACATGGCGATGTTACTTAGAACAAAAACAATATCTTGACTGATGATAATATCTCAACGTTGGTAACTTATTTCAGCATTGTTTTACGTGCCTCCGAACAGAATTTAATATGAACAAGTGTTTTAAACTAAGCTAAGTGATCTTAGAAGGTGAATAGAAGCCACCGCAGCACCCCTAATACCAACAGTCTTCCGTTGCCTAGCAACGGGACGTTTCTAGAAATAGTTAAGTGGAAAGAAGGGAGGATGTATTAGAGGATATGGACCATCTGCTTCGCTACTGATTATCATTTGCCTGAGTCTCAGTAGTTTGCAAGACTTATTGAATGATCCTCTTCGTCCCTTTTCATCTCTTGCCTTACATGTTTATGTTCTTTACTGAAGTGAACCAAATATTATAGGTATCTGCTAGGTGTTTTATGAAGATCTGTTGCCCTTTAGCATATCAGGCAGAAAATTGTAGTCATCACCATTCACCAAATTAACCCACTGAAAACAGAGTTTTTTGCTTCTATTTGGGTGTGTGTTAGTGTTTTACCTGTATGTTGTATGCATTTGTACACACGTGCATGCGTAAGAACATTGTGAAAACAAGGGTCTGCTGTTAACACATCAAGTTCATTTCCCATTTCCATGTTTAGCTCATACATCAATGTATATATGCGTTACCATGTGATTGAAAGTTACCATCGAATGTGTTTACAAATGTGTGGTGATGTGCCATTTTATAGTTTATTTCCATGTATTAATATGTTCTGAAAAAAGTTCAGACATAATTTGATATGAAATAAAATATTTTCAGTAGCTCTGCTCATTTGTTTATCTGTTTATACCAAGATACTAGGTTACGCAAGAACTTACGTGACGTCTCGAAGCTCATACGAAGTACGCTTTAGCTGCTTGTATATGTGAGCCGCGACACAAAAAAAACAATCAAAGTGGCATGTGCGCCATGGAAAGATGCAAATCAGCCTGGGCATCCGACTAGTCTGAGCAGAGTCTTCGCTGTTCGCTTAAATGTAGCTAAGGGTCTTAGCTCGCTGCATGCGGGCAGCGTAAACTCTGATCAGACTGGGCGGATGCCTGGGCTGATTTGAGTCTTTGGTGGGCGCACGTGCTAGTTTGTTGGTTTTGTCGTGTCGCGGCTAGAGGACCTGGTATGATAAGGGCCGTTCTTGGCCCCCATTCAAATTCTCTTAAAATTGCATGGTTTCTATTGCTTATTATTTGTGCGTATGGGAACAAGCAGAAATAATATGTTTCGGGTTTGTTAATTCTCAGAATAACATGATTTCTGACATGCCTATGTTGGTTCAATAATATGAAAGCAAATTGCAAAAAAGTTGAGTTTAATACATTTTAATTTAAAGAAATAAGTCATTTACAATAGCTTTTGAAAGCTGTTAGTAATAGGCTTTTGATGAAATGATTATCCGTTAGATAGCACTGCTAATTACCTGTGCACTGCACAAGGCCTCTTCAGGTACCCCACCCACTAAAGTTTGCAAGTCCAGAGACGCTAACAAAAAAAATCCAAAAGATCAAAATGAAATGTACACCAAATTATTCCCTGTGTTCTAACTAAGAAAATGAATACCCACAATATATGTTTATTTTGTCTATGAGCGGAGATATGGGCATTTTTATGCTGAGAAAACAGGGGAAATGTTCCAAACGCTGCCAGTTTTGTAACAAAAATTAGAAAATAATCATTGAGCCCGGTCTCCAGCACATTTAAGATTTTCATGGCATATAAATAAGTTAAAACTTTCTCTGTATACAAACTATAAAATGTGCTGGAGGCCGGGCTCATATATTTTGAAAGCCGCAAAGGCCACCAAATTCATCATTTTCGTCAGAATTCGCTGGGGGTATGGGTATGTTCAGGACAAAAATCACCAAAATTTTGTGCAAGAACTGGTTAATTTTGTGTTCGCTGTTACATTCAAGGTTTGAACTTTCCTATGAGTACATTTTTATTTCGGAAATAGGACTTTTGAAAAATGAGTTTTCTGGGGGCCAAATATGGGCCTTATCATACCAGGTCCTTTTCCAAATCAACTAGCTGCAATAATTTATGAAAGAAAACTGAATTAATTTCTTCTCATAATATCTTTATCAAGATCGACTAGAAAATGCCGAAATGGCTTGGCAAAACATAACTTTGATCTCGCTTGTCATGTTCTTCTCTGTATAATGAATTAGACTGGTTCACTCCCCTTATAGCTACCGCATATAGGGACAGGTAATGACTAATCCAAACGGTCAAAGATCTATCCGTGAGATCTAACGAGAGTTCATGCGAAATTATATAGATCTACCTCAACCAACAAAGATTTGTTTCGTAGTTTATTTCAAAGAAGGAGCAATGTTGATGTAAGTTATTAGTTAGTGAAATACCCTAATAATGTTGTAATTAGGTGTCGATTGTATTACTAAGGGTAATTTCATATGTTACGGACTAGCTGATTGGCTAATGCATTATCCAATGAAAGCCGTCGCAACAGTAGTCCTTACCAGTTGTCATACACACTATGGACAACTGCTGAATCAGTTTATAATAATCGCAGGCATGATATCGTAAATTAAAACATTTAATCGTGTTCTGATATGCTCAATGGTCGCTAACAATGATGTTGGGCTTTAACAAATGCCAGTGAAATTAGTAAGCGGCTGCATGCTAGTCTGAAACACTTTAAACTGACATTTAACTCATATGTGTGTTTATTTTCCAAGAAATTACTCTCTGTGTGTGCATGCGTGACTGTGTCCGTACGTGTGTGTGTTTTCCTTTTCCTCGATTTTTTTTTAATAAAAATGCATTTCGATGTGAGGCAAATGGCAAGGTGAAGATTACACCATTTTGTAAAATGAGCAGTGACACGAGAAAACCAACAAAGTGGCATGTGCGCCAAGCAAAGACTCAGATCAGCCTGGGCATCCGGATGCCCAGGCTGATCAGAGTCTTTGCTGTCCGCATGCAACCTAGCTATGTTGTAACGTAAAGCTACCTTCGAATACAGTATTCTGTAAGCTCTATTCGTACGAATTGAGCTATTGTAGTTGTAATCGTAGACAAACATGCATTGCTCCGAATGCGGCTGCTGTTGCACAAATTATGACATGATGGTTTTTAGTGCCGGGGGAGACACTATGTTGGCCTCCGTCTACTGACAAACTCTTGACCCTGAATCTTGAAAACTGTCCAAAACATAATTACAAAACAAGGAAATAAGAAATTGATAAACTTCAATTTTTTTCAGCCAGCAAAAACTATAGTAGCTGTAGCTACAAAAGAGAACATTTATACGTGTAATTTTTTGACTCTTAATGTAAGGATTATGAAAATTCATGTGCGTTGACAGACTCACGGACGACCAGCGAAGAAAACATAATACACCGACATTAACGCATTAGAATTAAATTTTCACCACTATATAAGCCGCGACACGAGACAACCCACAAAGCGGTATGTGCATCCAGCGCAGACTCAGAACAGCCTTGACATCTGCCCAGTCCGATCAGATTTTCGCTTTTCGCATGGAGCTAGCTGTAAGCCTTAGCTACCCTTTAAGTGCAAAGCGAGGATTTTGACCATACTGGGCGAATGCTCAGACAGATCTGAGTCTGCGCTGGACGCACATGCCACTTTGTTTGTTGTCTCGTGCCCCGGCTCATATAAGTTTATTAAGTTGTTTGCACATTCATTGCAGCTCCTGGTTACCAGAACTACTCGAGTTGATATGATTCCTGACTCAGAGGCGGATGAAGGAGACAACATTAGACAAACAATCCGAACATGCCTGTAGTACTGCAGTTTGCTGTCTCTGTAATCTAGGATTACCCAGTCCGGGGTAGCTCTGTTCGATACAGCTTCTCTTCTGCACGTTAGCTCTGTTTGGACGAATGGAGCTACCGTATAGCTCTACTCGTGGGCTCCCTCCGAATAAAGCTCACGGCGTAGCTGTATTCGAAGGTAGCCCAATCTGTTACAACATAGCTTCCCTTTAAATGCAAAACAACGACTCTGATCAGACTGGGCGGCTGCCCAGGCTGATCTGGGTCTTTGCTGGGCGCACTTGCCACTTTGTTGGTTTTGTCGTGTAGCTGGCTAAAATATGCATACTGATTCTTTGCACTGAAAGGAACGTCTAGCAGCAAGGGAGATTTTGTCCATCATCAGTGCCTAAGAACTAGACCGGTTGCGGTTTAGCAAGAGAATCAGACTTGGGGATAGTTCTGCGTGTGCGAACTGGGTTATCGTTGCAAACCATGTAATAAGAAACAATGCAGAGAATGTATTGATATTTTATAAAGAGACCATATTTAATTTCTGCATAAGAATACAAAAGCCAGATTTAAAAAAAAACATACACACACACAACCTTCCAAACGCATGACAAAAGCATGGGTGAGCAGGGAATCACGTACACCCCGGCCAGCGCAACCGCCTAATAAATACATAATTAATACAAAACTTTAAAGCCAATGTTAAATAAAAGACAGACAGATGGAAAATCTATAACAAACCCAGTGAGAGGCCTAAAGACAAATACCAAAGGGTTCTGAACAGAACAGAACAGAAAGATTTATTTCTTGTCGAATATAGTTAACATGCAACATAAGCCCTGTAGGATTTTTATGTCGACTAACAAACTTGAAGGTATATCAACAAACAGATCAAAATAAGGAGATTTAAAACAAAAATTATATCACAGGGCATGCAAGTATTCTACAAGTATACAAGATCTGGAAGGCTAAAAAAACAGTTTATGGTAAAAAGCACATCACATATGTAAGTGAAGAGAAGTTTGTTTTCATTAATTCATACAAAGCAAAATTATTAGGATAATAAGAAATATGATAAAGCAAAAAAAAAAATAACGAAACAGGAAAGTAGCTCATTCTGTATAAATCCTATAAACGTTAGCCTCTGCGGCGATTCCACAAAATAGGCTACGAAAGTGGATGCATGCATATTCAGACAGAAAAGTCACTATACACGAAAAAATTGCAATAAACCAGAGATAAAAGATTTACTATTCATACTAGAATCCTGAAAGCATATAAATATATCATCTTACCTTCTAACTTATCCGTTTTTTATGCCACGTTCAGTCCAAATTTCGTGTTTTGCATCATGGCGAAAGGACCTGGTTCCCGTCCTGTGTTTTCAGTCATCCGACGCGCCGCCCTCCTTCCGTGGAACAACCTCCATGTTGAGGTTGACGATACTTGTGCTTTATCGTTTGGATGACATCGGACCGAAGTTTAATGGAACGAATCACTTTTCTGACTGCTCCTGTTACATTTCGGGTCAAATTTTGCGCATATCGAATCCTTTTTGCGTCTTTATTTCAAGACCATTTGTTAGGGCAATATTTTACCATTGTTGCCGTTTACAAAGTCCTAAACCAGTCTAGTGTTTTTGTGTCAACGTTTACCATTGGTCAGATGGATATACAAAGTTGATGGCGATTGGTAAGTTGTCTGCTCAACTCCGCCCTTTTACTACAACTTCGTCTGCTCAACTCCGCCCTTTTACTACAACTTACTATTTTCACAGATACTTTTACAACCGTTGTTAATTTTCTGCCTTGGTGAGACAACTATGTCTTTTGAACTTCCAACCATTTTTGATGGTCTGCAGGAATGTTGTGTGGGGAAAACCTGCATTTCAGACTTCCAACATTTGCCTGAGAGGCTCATAAATAGGGATCGTTGTCCACCAATGCCCCTCCTGTGTGATAGGGAAAAGTACTGCGTTGGTTGTGGTCTCCCCAGTAGACATTCTAACAACATAAGGGATGTTTTGGAAGACAAGAAGATGTTGCTAATGTCATGTACGATAATGGGTTTAAGGCCCTGTTTCCAGGCAACATCCTCAATGTCTGCATACAATATAAGGTCAGCCATAGGATGTTTCAGCGAGTGTCTACCTATTCAAGCTGCCGCAGGAATGTTGTCAATATCATAGCTGAGCTGCCTTACAATAATTGTTTTATACAGCATCATCAAACCTACAGATATGCCCCCCAGTACATTGGCACTGAGCAGCTTCTAAAGAGGATTTTAAGGGAGGCAGTTGGCTTGTTTGAAGAAGCCATTGATGATGACTTCCCTGAATTTTATTGCACTTGCTAGGTATTGTATAAGTTGGATATGATTGTTCCCTTATGTGATTGTTGGATGTGATTGTTCTCTTAAATTATATAAAAAATAAAGTAATAGAAATGTCAACAAATGAATTAAAAAAATGGAAATGAATCAATTTCCTGCAGGAATTATTTTAAATTGTATAATAACAGTAATAATGATGCTGTAACAGTATGAAAAAGAACCCAAAGAAAAACAAGGTAACAAATTAACATCCAACCATCATGCATCAATTTGTAACACAAAGCAATGAACAATAATGAAAAATCATACAACACTGTGTAAACTAGATTTAATTTGGAAAATAGTAGTTGTTGGTAGTATTTAAACAGGTTAAAAACAGTAAGCAGCATAGGCCAACGCAAAATAAAATGGTAAGCACTGTGTACCTGCACAGAAGAAAATAACCAATGACACTCAAAACACCAAAAAAGTTAACAGTAAAAACAGCAAACAAAAAGAATCCAACAGGCATGCATCAACTATCCAAAACAAGCAATGCAATGAACACACATTATAAACAAACAAGCATGCAAAACATACGGTACCAAATGCTAAGTAAAATAAAACAGAAAGATTAGTAGTTATATCAGTTTTAAGCAGTGTAAATTGTAGTGTAGAATGTAGATCATAATGAAATGGAGCAAATGGTATGAAGTAGCAGTGTGTAGCAATTTGCAGTATCAAATTAGTGGAGGGTTACCTTTTGCAATTTACAAAAATTATGAACTAAATAATATATTCTATTTACAGGCAAATCATGAATCACTGGTACTATGAAAGAATGAAACAGTTTCAAGAAGAAACTAAACATCTACCGGCATCAGAGGGCAGAGCAGCTCAGATTCTTAAATGGCTGAGTTTTCCCAGCAGTTGTTTCATTGAGCAGATACATAAATCTCTCTATAATTTAGAGGAGGCTGAAGCTTTAGAGTTCTTGACAAAACACTATAGTAAAATTGCTTACATTGGTTTCCCTTTGGTAACTGAAGATATGGGATTTCGAAGAGAACTAACCAATGATAGTTTTGGTTCCAGGTGCAATTACTATGAGTTCATGGTGGTTCGTCTAGACCAGGATTTCAATCTTTTGATCAGAAGGAAGTCAGATTCGATTACCCTAACATTGAAGCTTCAAGAACCACTCCGTCGGACGCTTTGCTCTGGAACATACTCTCCTGGCTACAGATGCTGGCTAATGATTAGAGTCTTCAAATATTTCACCTTTGAAGATATAAATTTTGATGACTTTTGAGACTCTTGTAGACATATAAAACTCAGTTGTTTTAGTTTTTCTGGTTCTAACTCATATGTTCTAAATGTTTGATTTGCTCATGTCCGTCTGTTGGTAGTCCCCCACTCATCTGAGCTTTCTAAGTTTACCCATGTTTGTCTGTCATTTTTCATAATCTATATTTCTGAGTTTACCCGTGTTTGTCTGTCTGCTGCATAATCCATCTTTTCAGAATTTATTGATAACAATTTGCCACTTTGTTCATCCACTGTCTGTTCCATGATGATGTCTATCATTGAACTTGGCAAAATCACAGGTGACAATGACTGCACCCTTAAGTTTCTTCGTAGCAAAGAACTGTTAAGGAATGGTGTATTGTGCAGTAATTGTAATCTATGGATGAGTCAGATCACTGATAGCTCTAAAGCAGATGGTTATTTCTGGCGATGCAATTCATGTAAGTGCACCAGAGGAGTGAGACAGGGCAGTTTCTTTGAAAGTCAGAAGTTGAGACATCCTGTTCTTCTGACAATTCTTTACCTTTTTTCTAATGGAATAAGTGGAAGTCAAGCTTCGTCTATGCTTGAATCTGAATGTCATTCCAACTCTATTTATGATTGGTACAATTTGTACCGTGACCTGATGTCTAGGTCACTACTAGAAAACCCTGCGCAACTGGGGGGCATCGACAAAATTGTTGAAATAGATGAATCAAAGTGGGGCCGCAAACGTAAATACCATGTAGGACGGGGCACCGCTTACTCTCAATGGATCTTTGGTCTTATTGAGCGTGGGACAGGAAGAGTTGCTCTGCTGACTGTGAGAAGCAGGAAAGCTGATGAATTGATCCCCAAAATAATCAGAACAGTTCTTCCTGGAACCACTATAAACTCAGATGAGTGGGCTGCATACAGGTCATTACCCCAACATGGTTTCATTCATAAAACTGTAACTCACAGTCAGAATTTTGTAGACCCAGTAACAGGAGCACACACACAAACTATAGAAGGCTTTTGGGGTAATGCCAAGCACATGTTTAAATCTATGCATGGGTCTACAGCCATTCAGTTACCAGCACATCTGGATGAAATAGTATTTAGGTGGAACAATAAAGGCACTGATATGTTTGAATTACTTATTACTAAGATGGCACAGTTCTATCCTGTATCGCTTCAAGCTGACCCTGTTGTTATTGCCGGCATGCCACCTATAATTTACAATTCTGATAAAGTTCATAAGCAAAAATAAGTAGGCTGTAGACCCTGGGCATCATCTTCTGAGTTCGACATCTCTCTATCTCTTCACACTGAAAAGTGAAAAAAAAGTTTTTTCTTTTCCTTACTTCAAAATGTGCTTTCTTGTAATGTCAAAAATAAAATGCAAGCAGTAGCTATCTGAATACTCTTTGTGTCGGCTAGATTTTTGCACAGTATATATATGTGCAAAAAAATTGTCAACACATTTTTATGCCGATCAGCCTCTGACTGCATTGTATTTCTGACACATCACTTCAGGGAAACTGTGTATTGCCAATTAGGATTATTACAGTATTCATATTATGTCCTGTCATCAGTTTACCTACTTTTTTATTCATTCATTTATAATGTATGGTTGCTTTCAACATGGAAAATTCTATGTGATACATAATACTTTAAGTACTTTAACTGTCTGCTGAGCTGTGACGTTATTAACGTCAAACGTTATTATAGTAGTTACCTCCCTTGGTACTGTTACTGTTCATAGACGCAGACAGCTATAAACTGCTTGCTGTTTCAATCTCTATTTGTGAGACTTGGAATTACTATCTGTTACTGCTTTACATTGGATTACAGTTAGGATATACAGAGCTGCATATAAATAAATATAAGGAAATTGTCTATTAAGTATTTTTCCTTTATATTATTGCTGCATAGACTTCAGATACTAACATTCTTAGGACAATGATGTCTTAAACCACCAGAACAGTTACAAGTTTGTTTGTATCAAATGTACATTGTACAACCAGTTCTAAATGATATGGGTAGTGACTTCTTTTTAAATATTTCCCAACTATAACTGGTATCATTATTAGAACAGCCTTCATATGTTTACTCATTCCACGGTCCAAAATACCATCTGATAACACATATTTTTGGACTTATTATTATAATTTTTCCTTCCTTGTTGTTACGAAATGGATCTAATCGTCCACTATGTCGTCGAGATTATTTTAATCCTTTCAATCAGTAAGGCTACAGTTTCTAGGGTAACTGTGGTAATAAAACATTTACGGAAATTGTGGCTACGTTATGCATGGGTTGTTTGTGAATACCTCTCGTGGACAGCGTATTGCATGATTTTAAGGTGAATACCTGCACGAGTCTTTTGATTGTGGAAAGCGTGTTGCATGATTTTAATGTGAGACGCATAGTATTTACAGTCGAACTTCGATGGCTCGAACTCGCCGGGACCGCCGAAAAAAGTTCGACCGATCAGTAGTTCGAGCCTTTGAAGACCAGCTCAACATGATCCAACTTTATGTACTATGTTTTTCTTTCATAACTAGGAAAACTTCCTGTATTTTGATCGGTCACTTTTTGAACCTTTGCACTTTCAGGTAGATAAAACAAAACAACACAGAATTTTAATTACAATATAAAAAGATCAAGATAAGTGTGGACGTAGCAAACCTGATGACCAATACTTGTAATCGGTAGGATCTACATTTAGTCCGGTCATTAAACTTGGAAATTTTTTACAAGGAAATAGGTGCGAGCCATCGGTGTATTTTTACATAGAAAGTGGTTTCCAGGGACCAGACTTGGGGTTCGAGCGTTCGAGCCATCGTTGTTCGAGCCAAGTGTGGCATGTTTAGTTAAAATGAATAGGGATTTTGCCGGGACTGGAAAGTCAGTTCGACCGAAACATGGTGTTCGAGCCTTCCGAGTTCGAGCCAGTGAAGTTCGACTGTATACGCCTATCTTTTAATGAAAAGTTAGACGTGGCTGTTTAATTCTTGATGGATGTTATATTGTTGTGTGCCCAGATTCTGTGTTAAGACCTAGAAGGGTAAGATTTTATTATATTTATTTAGAATAGTTTGGCTAAGAATGAAAAATGTGACTTCTGATTGATATGGTATGATTATATGTGTCGACTGATTTGATTTTGTTGGCAGTGATCAGGCTGCGCATGTGTCGACCGATTTTGTTAGTAAGCATGCTGCGCATAATATTTGTATATTAGGAAGTTTTGTAAATTTCGGAAATAGTTTATATCACTGATGTTGGTTGCAATGGTGTGCGTCTATTTGACGTCCAGTGACGTCAGTTGCATTCATGTTATTCATGTGACGTCAGTTGCATTCATGTTATTGCGACGTCAGCACTTTTTATATTAGTTTCACGTATACGTGGCCTATAGAAGTAGATTGATTTGTAATGGAACTAATTTATATACTCGTGACGTCAATTGACGCCATAGCATGCACCGCATTAAGGGTTTTTTCCATAAGTTATAATGGTAGCATTTGGTCATCATGCGTTTGATTTGCCTTCATTAGACGGCGTCATATGGTATAACATCATTGATGTCATGATGTCAGATCAAACGTTATGATCCCAAATGTGTGAGAAACGCTTATTCAGCTATTATATTCTATGGCAAATGGTATTACGCTTAGTTTAAAGAAATGAATTAAAACATATGCCAGTTAGATTTTGGTCAATCAATTTAATGTAAATAGGTCATTGTTTAGATTATTCATGTTTTATGTGGGGTATGTCATGGTAATGCCTGTTGACGTCAGTATACTTCTTGACAATGTTTGACGTCAGATCCTTCGACGCACATGCGTAGTAGGATCTACGTTTCTTCATTGGCGGAAGTGGTAAGCACACTTTTAGCTTTACATCGTGAGCGCGAGTCGTGTCTAGTGACACGGCTGGCGTGTGCACGTTATGCTCGGCATTCGCCGAGGGCGTTGTATGGTATTTCCAAGACAGGCCCAAGTCTTACGTATTGTTATTATGTAGTTACAATGTATTAAGTGTAAGTTCGTTATTTTTAGGCACATCAAGTCCGGCAGTCAGCTGTTAGGGCTTAGAGCCACGTCTCACCTGGAGATTTGATATACGTCTCCAGGTTAATACCAACCCGGGTAGAGGCAGTTACAACGCCGTTTGTGCAAGGTTCCTAAGCAGAGGCGGGAAGCACAAAATGTAGGCGGAAGTGGTTAGCTCAGTTTTGCCAGATTCTGTGATAAGATCTGAAGGTCACATCAAGTGTGGGACAGTGTTCGTCCACTAAGGTGTGTTAATATATATAGACTGGTCCCTGGTACGATCCAGGGAGCGACCAGTATATAATCGTGCACGTGTTTATATAAGTTGGTGTTCCTCATGATATATGGACTGGCCCATGACTTGATCCAGGGAACGACGAATTGAAGTCTACCAACATAAGGCCTTGTTTTTTTGTATGAGCTCAAACTAACGTTTTTTGTCCTTTGTGTTTTCCTTTAGTTCATGGCGCTGAGCCGAGTACGGTGTTGACGTCAGACGGTAATCTATTTGCGTATTGTACGCAAATCGATTACAGATTTGAAACAAACACCTTACTTGGGCCAGCGACATGAACTGATATGTGTTGTATATTATTGTAATTGTGACAGTTGTAAATTGTATTGTTGTATATAGAATTTACATTACATATAAACTTAAAAAATTCTAACGTTGTTAGAGTTTCCTTGTTAGCGTATTACACTAGTAGATAACCCTTTGACCGGAAGTCACCCTCCGCCGTCCTGGCGACGCATAAGGCTCTACACCCGTGTCGACCGTGTGTAAAACCTTCTGCGTAACACTTGTCAATATTTGACATCATGACTGGATGAGTGGGTGTGTTTCTTTTATGATAACACATATTCTCAGACTTATTATGATTTTCCCTTCTTTTTCAATATTTGACATCATGAGTGGGTGTGTTTGTTTATTCTCTTTATAATAACACATATTCTTAAACTTATTATTATGATTTTCCCTTCCTTGTCAATACGGCATTCTTACTTTGCCATTAAGGCTTATTTGGGTTATTATGGAACATGTGGATAAATTTAATATAGCGATGTTTCCACAGTTTTCATATTTTCCATATTTTAGAGATTTTCTACGTACACATTTCAATATTTCTTAGCCAAGGCGTATCATTGTAATATTGTGAAAACATCCATATACACAGATGTTTCCACAATTTTCAAATTTTCTATAATTTAGCATTTTTCCTTTCAACATTCTTCAGCCAAGGCTTATTATTGTTATCTTAGGAATGTGGAAACATCACTATATACTGATGTTTCCACATTTTTTAGCTTTCCCTCAATTTGCCATAATTATCTTTCAACGTTTTTTTGCCAAGGCAAATGTTTGTTATCCTCAAAATGTGGAAACATCTGTATATAGCAACGTTTCCACATTTCTAAAATAACTAACATATGCCTTGGCTAAAAAATGTGGAAACATCGCTATATAGGGACGTTTCCACATTTCTATAATAACAAAAAATTGCCTTTGCTGCAAATTGTGGAAACATCGCTCTATATAGGGATGTTTCCACATTTCGAAAATAACCAAAATATGCCTTGGCTGCAAATTGTGGAAACGTCGCTTTATAAGAATGTTTCCACATTTTTGAAATAACCAAAATATGCCTTGGCTGCAAATTGTGGAAACGTGCAAATTGTGGAAACATAGCTATATAGAGATGTTTCCACATTTGTGAAATAACAAAAATATGCCTGGGCTGAAAAATTGTGCAAACATCGCTATATATGGAAGTTTCCTCATTTGATAAAATAAGGAAGGGAAAATATTAATAATAAATCTATAAATATGACTTCGGAGAACCCGAGACAATAACATCTGCATCTACCAATTAAGTGCATGGCCAATATTGGCATAGTCACACTGTGTTGGCATCTCATTTGAAAAAATAAGGAAGGGAAAATATTAATAATAAATCTATAAATATGACTTCGGAGAACCCCAGACAATAACATCTACATCTACCAATTAAGTGCATGGCCAATATTGACATAGTAGCACTGTGTTGGCATAGTTTAACATATTAAATAGGAAGGAAAAACAATATCAATAAGTCTCTACAGATGTCCTATTTTGCAGACAATTGTTATCCATCAAAAGGAAGGATGAAAAAATTACAATAATAAACTGTGATTCTCCAATTAGTGGACATCGAGGGTTACCAGCGCAGTTTGTCTTCTCCAGTTGGTAATCCCAGTACATCAAACAATATATCTTACAAAGCTTACCTTTTAATTTGAAAAAAAAAAAAAAACACAATGGGCGCTGCCTCGTGGTCATTATTCGCATTGTCAGACGATAACTTTCGAAAGTTCTAAATTGTCTCGTGCTCCTCCTGCCACAATCCTTTTGACGTCACAAAAACTAGACTGGTTTGGATATCCTAACCTCAGAAATCGCTAATTGGGTAAAACCTAGGAGTCATGACCAACACCTGCCTAATGGAACTATCGAATGTTTTATCAATTCTAGCAGTTCTGAATTTACAAGTTTAGTCCAATTAATTATATTTTCAAGCATTTAATACAAATATACGAAAACAAACGCGTGTACGAATCTTTACCAGCGGCAAGAAGTCTTTCGTACCTGGGTGTTCCGCAACGGAGGAAAATAAAGAAAACCAAGGAATGGTTTTTACCGAGAAGGGTAAAAGCTTGGACTTACGGAAAGTATCAAGCCGGGAACCAGGCAGTCGAAGGCCCAAACGAGTAAATAAATCTTTTGTGATTAAAATCTGATGAAAAATAACATATAACTACCAAATGAAACAGTTTTCTAGCCTTTATATTAAATGATCAATATGTGGAAACATTCTGACCATATTTCAATCTATGCCAAGGCATTTTAATGTCATTCACCCCTTATAAGAGGCGTTTCCACTTTCGTAGCCTATTTTGTGGGAATGCCGCCTCTGCAGCACACCATAAGCCGAAACATACGAAAGAGACAAGAGAACCTTGCAGGCATACGGAACCAAGCAGCAAGGACTTACCGGTATGTACCGAAAACAAAAGAATGCTATGTAGGCAGCAGAGACAAACATAGGATCATGAATCCATCAAAATCAGTAGCTCACCTTTCGTCGATAACCATTTAGAAGATAATGAAAAACAAAGCTCTCAGAAACAAGAAATTTTGCAGGCATACAAGCTAATGACAAGGAACCTTGTGCTGAAGAGCGAAAGGAGGACAGAAGGTGAGAGACAGAAAGCACCTTTAAAACTTGCAATAAGCAAAACAATATACAAATTTAACACCAATTTTCAATACAGTGAACTTCAATGTATGTGACCTTTAGCATCAGAAGTAGCATCCAGGTGATGTCAACTAATCATGTTCAACAGTTACTATACAGAGACCTAGTAACATTTAAATCTGGGAAAGCTTAGAAGGAAGTGAGAGAGAAGGCAAAAAGTCATTTAAATTTCAATATTAGTTATCATTTGTAGTTTTTGCAGGTTTAATTGAGGGTTATTGGTACAGGTGAAAATAAATGCTGCGTGCGACAATATCAACATTAACAGTGCAAATCTTTCTTTAAACATATCCAAAAAGTACGCAAACCGATGTTGTTTACAAAATAATTACAATGAGTCACGTGGCGAAATGTTCCGTTCGTATCACTGCGTTTGAGTGCAGACACCGTTTTGGCCTAATTCTAAATGCGGAGCTGAACAGATTTTCCGCGTTTTTGTTCGCAAATTGGTAAATTTTGTTATTAAATATCAATTTGTTCATAACAAATTCATGATGGATTTTAAATTGCCATTTGGAAATATTTCTTATAAGCAGGGCTTTAAATTGAAGCAGGTTATCGAAACGTTATGACATCCGTCCCATTAGTTGTTCTTATCCACCGGCAAGAGACTCTTTAAAAGCTGTCTATACTGTATTTAGACCCCCTTGTTTTTTCTTAATAATAACTTCGGTGGAAACTAGAAAAATAATATAAATATAAGAAGTAACCGTTATTTTTTTAACTGTTATTGAAGTATAAACTACCTAAGGCCATTCGGTGTTCGCTTACATTTCACGTGACCCGATATAGTTTATACTTCAGTACACGTAAAAAATCATTTCTTTAAAACAATCTGCAATAAAATCCCCTGAAAACAGTGAACGTATCAAAAATACGAAAATGGCAAACTGTTTAATTGAGGTGTACCAGTGATGTAATGTTGAAATACTTCCGTAGCCCCATAGCACCAGCAAAACTCTATTTCAAACTGACTCTGAGTGAGACTGATGATTCCACAGGACCATATATTATGTAGTTTGTAAGCTAATACATGCATCAGGTTAGTTTTAACTCGTCCGTATTAAAACAAAGAAATACTTATTGTTATGGCATCGGCGGCTGTGTCAGCAGCCTACTTTGCTTTAAAAACTTTCAGTAAAGTCTGAAGTAATGGACAAATGCCAGTCACGGACACTATCCTGCTTTCGAATATGACTTATTGCTAGTGGTTGGTTGAAGAAAAGTTAAGGCATTGGTGAAACCGAGACCTTCTGAACGAATAAAGGAACGCTTTGTCGACCTTGTAAGATCTTCTTGGAAAATTCTGTGGGTTACCAGTTTTTTGCCGACAAAATTGTTCATATCTTATGATGAGCTGTTTATGTTTTGACTGCCTAATAGACAACATGTTGTGTTTTAATCACCTATAACCACATCATTTATACTTGGCATGCAGCCGTATGCTAGGAGACAGACCTCTTGGTATTTCGTTTGTCTTGTTCTGCTTTGCATGCCATATTATTTGGGGTTTTTTCCCGTTTGGTATCAGAGACAGGATGTGAAAATCTATGAGATATCGTATTCGCGATAATTTTCGCGGTGTTCCATTTTTCGCGGAATTTTGCAGGTATTTAGAGATCGCGATATTAAAATCATGAAATATTTTCCTGTTTTTCAGTAAAGTAGACACAGTGTCTATATACTTTGTTTCTGTTTGCTTTGGTAAATTCTGGTACTTTTAATTAACCTGCAGCCCTGCACTTGAGCCAGATCTTTCATTAACCCGCTGCCGCCGCAGGTTAATAAACGAACTGGCTCAAGTGAAAAAGAAGCAATTTTACTCTTCGCTTATGTTGTCAACCGCGAAAATAAATAATAAAAAAACACGAATATCAATGTTTATATTTTTTACCCCAAACCGCGAAAATTTGGAACCGCGAAAATTACCGCGTATGCGGCAAGCTCCAAATCATTGCTCTCCCATCTACGTATGTCTGCAAAGCGTAGACTCCCATAGACCGCAAATGAGCAGGCTTACCTCAGTATTTCCTATTCGCGCATGCCGTCAAGTCTTGTTCGTGTAACGCAAATCAGGTTTATGTATTTACAGGTTACAGGGTCTCGACTTTGTGCATTGGCATTTTTAAGTGTAATGGTAAATACCACAGAATTCGCCAGCATGCATGCAAAGAAGATATAATAAAATAAAAATAAAAAAAATGAAATAAACACGTCATGTTACTTTATACATACCATATACGCGATAATTTTCGCGGGTTCAAATTTTCGCGGTTAAGGGGCAAAAGCATAAACACTAATTTTCGGGATTTTTAATTTTCGCGGTTAGCAAAATGCGCAAAAATCGAAATTGCTTGATTTTCATTTGCGGCTGTAGGTTAATGAAAGAACTGGCTAAAATGAAAAGTACAAGATTTTACCGAAGCAAACAGAAACAAAATACATGTATATGGACGCTGTGTCTACCGATGATACTTTGTAAGAAACAGGAAATTATTTCGCGATTTTAATATTCGCGGTTTCTAAGTGACCGCGAAATACCGCAAAAAATGGAACACCGCGAAAATTATCGCGTATACGGTAATACCTGTCCGGAACTTTTTCTCCTGTCGATGAATAGGTTGTTTTGAGGCTAACAGTAAATCGGATAGGGTAGTACTATTGTGTCATGCATATTTTATAACACTGAAAACAAACAGTTAATCAGCATGATATTTAAGTATGAGAGAGAGAGAGAGAGAGAGAGAGAGAGAGAGAGAGAGAAAGAGAGAGATGAACAAGAGTGCATTTTTTAAAAAGCTAGACTATAGTAGCAGCTGAAAACTGCGGGTTTCGATTTCTGGTCGGATCAATTTGAGTTAGATAACTACACATTCAGTTATATAAATTAAAATCTAAAAGAGTTCCTTCAAGAGCAGAGAACACATTCCAAAGAAGAAGGAACATGGGCCATACTTCGAAGTTTCGGCTATTCAAGCCTCAACAGTGACCCTGAAATGGTCTGACGACAAGTCTAAACCAAAACTAATTGACAAGTCGGTAAACGTTATACCCAGGTAGAACCATTTCTTCAAAACGTTTATAAACTGCCAGGCCATTCGATTCTCGATTTCTAATAAACAAATTTGACAGCAAACATTTCTCCTCTCAGGCTCGCGAATTCGTGTTTTTCTAGTTTAGGGTGAATCCCTGAACTACTCATGCTCCATTTAGATCTCTCAAGAAGGTGTGGGATAAGAAGGTGAGCGAAGACACCGCGTCGGACGTCTTGTTGATATAGGCTTAAGGTAGGGAATGGATCTTCTGTGTTTGCGTTAGGTAAGGCATGAGGTTGTTTCTGTTCAATCTTGTCTTAATTTGGCTTCTTCCACTGTCTGCGGGACGACTTTATAGAAACGAAACACTGTCTCAACTAGCCATTATATATACTCAAAACAAAGTACAGACCGATCATAAAGTTCAGTTTATCAGACTCATGTAAAAGACAAGATATTTAAATATCTTTTGTAAGGGCTCAGGAATTAATTAGGATACTGTCAGGCTAAGTGTAAAGAGGTCAGTCAGTCTCTTGATTTTGGTTATAAGAGAAAAACGGTTCACGTTAACCCTTAAACTAAAGTTGAGTAGCACATAGGCATACTTAGAACGTGGCGAGCAAAGTACTCAGTTACGTCGTCATTTGCAACGATAGCATTTCTGTCAAATGTTGGACTAAATCCATCGTTTAGTGAACTTTGGTACGAACAGAAACCTGTTACCATGCATGAATATTGAAACTTAACGAGAAATATGAGCTATCTATTGCTCAAATGCGACGGCATCAGCAAATTTTCATAATTTTTACTGTGAAATGTTTCGGTTAATTGAAAAAAATCGGGGCTTAAAATGAAATATCAAAATAGCTGTAATTTGCTGTCTGGTTGCATCTGTTTGACATCTGAACGGAATACAGCGTATTGTCTACAAAGTTATGTTCTAAATTTCAGACAAAAAGTAGCTTAGAGTCATGTCGTCGTAATAGTTTGAGCGTTCAGGTAGTTTGTCAAAAAGTCTAATACAGTGGGCCTATAGAAGCGATAGAAAGCTGCCAAGTTTATTCTGCAACAATTTACCGTTTCGAAGCACGCTAGTCTAATTGCTGACGTCACTGCAACAACTGACGTAATTTTTTGACGTCGGTGAAACGTCTTTTTATGTTTCTAAAATCGTACATTTATCTTACAAATTGTTAAGAATATTGGCGGGAGCATAAACGCGCTGGCAGGAAGATTTGGAGAAGGTTTGGGCATTTTGACTGAAAAGAATACTTGTTCAGTGTTTTTGAGTGTTATAATCGAAATAGGTCAGCTCTAGCATTAAATTGTTGAGTAATGATCACTCTTCGTCGGTAAGTTGTAAGTAGATATATTACTCGCGTTCCGCGCTCGTGATATGGTCTACTTTACAACTGACCTCGAAACAGAAAATTGTTACTGAACAATTCACTGCTAGAGCTGATCTATTTCTTTTAAAAAGTATAGAGCAAAATAGTGATTGCATTTAAGAAACAGATTAGCTAAGCTGTGAATTGTTGAGTAATAATATACTGTTTGGAGGTCAGTTGTAAAGTAGATCATATCACGAGCGCGGAGCGCGTGTGATACAGCTACTTACAACTGACCGACTATTGTATTGGCGTTTATAACCTATTAAAGAGAAACATGTGACCTATTATTTTATACTTGGTAGTGAATTCAATGCATATGTGGAACAAATAAAAGTGAAATTGTTTAAACTGAAAAATATCGTTTCAATTCACAAGTGACTGATACTATTTATATTTTTTCACTGTAGCTAATCGCGGCTGTTTTTTTTGGCAACTTTTGGCTTCATTTCTTTCCGAACTGGTCTTAAATGTAGTGTTTTTGTCTGACATTATACTTCGAGCGTTAGCACATCAAGCATGCAGATGGCGTTACACTTTGACGTCACTTTTGAGCTGGAGCATCGCTAATTTGCACCCGTCGACAATCCGACGGCAGCTGCAAGCGGCTCTATTAAATCACCGACTTCATTGTATTCATTCATTAAAATGATATTATTAACAGTTTTCTAACAATTTTATAGTACCCAAAATTGAACCCACTACACGCGCTGAAACAATCAAAATTAACGAGAAATGGTTAGGAAAAATTATTTTTGTGAAGCGGTCTATTTGAAAAATAAAAAGAAAATTTACTGTCTTTTTTTCGGTAAATACCAAAAATATTTCATCTGATGTGTTGAAAATGTCAGCAATTTGACTCGTGCTGCGCAAACGTGAAATTGCTGATATTTTCAACACATTCGATGAAATATATTTGGTATTCAGCTAAAAAAGTAAAAATCCTCTATTTATTTTATGAAGTGACAACAGCTTTATCTGTTTTTTATGCATTTTATCGCGATTCAGTTGCTTAATGCTTACTTTCATATCTGAACAAGCAGAAAAAAAGTTCAGCAAAGAAATTGTGGCAGACGTTGCTCATACTGTTTTTCTTCTTTTATAGGAAGAGCGCTTTTCCCTCCGAAATTACCGCAAATATGTAAATCAATCTTGTATAATTCAGCTGTAAAATTTTGTTTTGTTGTTGTTGTTTTTTTTGTTTTGTTTTTTTATTGTTTTTTTTTCTTTATTTTCTTTCCTTTTCAACTTCCTAAACCAAAACTAAAGAGGACAAAGAGCCATACAACAGATTTTTGGAGCACTACTGAAAAAAGCTATACAGCAAAAAAAAAAAAAAAAAAAAAAAAAAAAAAAACACCGACCAACCACAACGGTAACAATAATACCGATAAACCACAAAGGTCAGCAATCAATTAATTGTTCGGGGTAATAAAGCGTTCCTACTGCGCGGCAACCCTCACCATAGCTTCCCAATCGGAACACCGCTCGGTCGATTCCGTGAATCAACCTCGGATGTATAACGTGGGACTACTTAAATCGCATGACTGATGTTAGAAAAAAAACACACACACAAACAAAGATGGCTGCGGCTGTCGCACCGAATAAATGATAAAATGAAAAGAAACAAATGTATTTTCTGTCTCAAGAACTGACTATTTTGTTTTGCCAGTTGGTTGCAGGCCGGGAATTAATTATCGTTCGTAGACATAGAGAGATACTTCTCTGGCGTATACTTGTTCCGGCAAACAAAATGTTGCATGTTGCAACAACCTTCTACGCCGTGCATACATCCGAGGTCTGATTCACTGAAGTGACCGAGGTGCTCCGATTGCAAAGCTTCCGATTTGTTTGCTCCGCTTGTAGGTCTTCTTGCTCATCTGTGAATCATCACATAAAACATAAATAATAATGATAAAAAATGTGATTTAAAAAGACTAACGGCTATATTCAAGAACGTCACTCACACTCCACTCATACTCCACTCATTGAGTTAATCGTCTAGCGGTCACAGGTAGACTCAACTTAGGGCTCGTTGGTATTCACAAAGGTTAGGGAGCTCTGAGTGGACTCGATAAAGTGAGTGAGCGTTGAGTGAGACCGATACCTCCCTTGAACTCAACTCAAGTGTTGTTTATGAATACGAAATAGAACTTAACTGACTTTGGTGCGCAAGCTACTCCGATCATTTGCCGTTTTACATATTTATCATTCATGTTTGGTCATATTTTAGACGAGTCGTCATTTATATGGTATTGCCCCATCCGTCTGTCTGTCCGTTACATAATATATATATATACTCTGTATTCCACGGGGATGGGGGTCGGGCGATGGTGCTGGTTATAACTTCCAGTACCGGGGCGTCCTACTTATTTGGATTTAAGTAGGGCAAGGGCTTACTGTGCTTGCAGTAGGTGCGGGCAGTTTTTTTATTATTATTCTTTTCTCATGTCATTCATTTCTCTTTTCTTTCTCCCTCTTTTTGGGAGACGGCCCGATATAGACTGAAATACTGTCTAAAAGGGCCGTAAAATTCAAAACAACAACAAACAACAACTGTACTCACTGAGTATCACCTGAAAACATGTGTTATGTGTCTATCTTACGAAGACGTTGTGAGGAAATACACTTTAAGAATGTTGGGTCAAGGTCGCACGTGAAGGTCAAAGTTCAAATATTGATATTTTATGTCTGTTTCATAATTTTATAGTAAACCCTTCAAGATAACTGCATGAAACATATGCAGAGAAAAAGAATGATGTACATTTTAGCGCACCTTAGCCAAACGCTCCGGAGGACCTACATGTAATAGGATAGACAAACTCCATCATCCGTCATCGTCCGTCCGTCCACAATTTCAAATAACTTCGCGTCTGAAACATATGGGCTGATTGTAAGCAAATTTCGTAAACTGCACAAGGCCTTGCGGATGCGAAGAGCTATTCAAATGGTCTGGGTCACATGACCAACACGGCTCCACTCCAAAATATAGTAAAAACCTTTAAGAATCTTCTTCTCCAGAACCATTAGACTGATGATATGTAGCATCAGGTACACAAGTACTACCAAATGCCGACTTTGGGATGACCTTCACCTTTTGTACGGCAAGGTCAAATTTGCGTTTTGGTGCTGTAACTGAGAAAGTTGGAACAGAAGAGTTCATGGAATTAGTAGAAGATCTCGCTACAAAAGTTGGTAATAGTCAACTAAGTTTTTGACTAAAAGATACCAAGGTCATTCGTTGACTTTTAACCAATGTTTCTCATATCTCTACAGTTGGGCTTCATGACCCTCTTGTTCAGTCCGTATGTCTGTTTATCTCCCTTTTCTTGTTCGCTCCTTATCTTCTGAACCAACAGGAGGATTTTCGTGAAACTTTAATGAAGCCTTGTCAAAGCTTTGTGCAGTAGAACTGCCTTTGCTTTTGAAAAACTTTATATAGCCAGTAGGAATCGGTCCCCGCACCGCTGGCAAAGCAGGCCAGTGCTTAACCCATTCAGCTACCGGGACTCCTGAGAGATAAGAAGAAGACGAAACATACCCGGCTGCATATGATTAACTATTTTATATTCAGATTCGGAAAAAAGAGCTACCCCGCCCCTATTACCCTGCCACCCATCACCTAATTATGAAGTCTTCGTGATCCATCTTAGGTTTCCTAAGCATGATTTTCATCATCTTCTTGAGCGATAAACTGTACATATTAAACCAAATAAAAGAAAGAATTAAATCATTTGAGAAATGAAAAATGAATTATTTTTCAGATACATGAATTCATTTTACATTATCATTTATGTGTCCTTGTAGATATCGGTGGGGCCATAGCACCATTACTCTGGCAACTAATGAATCAGGTTTGGCTGGGTTTTGGTACCTTTTAGGAATGCCAAAACGGGTATGACCCTTATTTTCAAGGGAGTATGCGTACATGGTTTGTCCGTTCAGACCGGCATTGATAGTTTATGATATATTTCATGTCTCCGTGTGTGTTGTTTTAGACAAATAAGTTTTTCTTAACTGAATCTGACTTCGTTGGCTGGCTAGATGATTAGTTGGTTGGTTAAGTTGAATGCCTCTTTCAGAGCGCATTATATCGTGCCGTCTCCCAGAATGAAAAAGAAGATAAGATAGACCAGAGTAAAAATAAATATCCAAACCCCGTTACTAACCTGCTGCAAACACAGTTGGCCCTTGTTCAAGTTAGAAAGACGCCCCGTTACTAGAAGTTACCCAGCACATCCAACGACCCCGTGAATCTAATTCACTGTTATAAGTCAGAATATATAGATAAATATGGAACATAGGCAATTTTGCACTACAAATATACAAACATTATAAAATGTGTGTATTTTACACAGATGATGCCCCCCCCCCCCCCCCCCCCGTAAACTGTGTCTGTCATCCCTACCCCACACCCTAAACCTCGATCCTCTCTCTCTTCAAAAAGAAATAAAAAAAAAGTCAAATGCTTATCTTTGGTAGGTTTGTAAACGTTGTGTTAAGTTTCATATTCATTGCTTGATTCCAGAAAGTATACAAAAATTTTAGGCGTTTTAGGTGCGACGGACGGACAGACGGACAGCGGTAAAACTATCGACTGACGCGTCACCGATCCATAAAAAGGTGTATTGCAACGTTATTATTTACTACTTGAAACTGGAGTGAAGCTCGAGTCACACTTTGGAAAGGTGAGGTTGAGATAGCTTCGTGAATACAAAAGCTGAACTCCACTCACACTCTTGTTAATCCCACTCCAGCCACACTTGAGGGATACTTACTCGAGTTTGAGTCGAGTGTGAGTGTGAGTTTTGTTCTTGAATATAGCCGTAAGGCCCGATTTCACGTCGCATTAAAACATATTTTAAGCACTAATCAATGACTAGTGTTACATTACGGTAAAGATAAACTATTCGATAATTAAAGTTAGTCGGTGTTTTGAAGCGACGTGAAATCGGGCCTAAGACTCAACAGAAACATCGATAATGGAAATCTGAAGCAGAAGTAAAACAACTAGTAGCTGAACTCGGACGGACGAGCCCGACCAAGGATTGGAAAACAGCAATCACCGAACAAGAATGTATGAGCCGTGACACGACAAAACCAACAAAAGGGCATCCACCCAGTCTGATCAGACTCTTAGCTGTGCGTTTAAAAGGTAGCTAATGGTTTAACATGCTCCAGGCGGACAGCGACTGAGCTGATCAGACCATGCGAATGCGCTTGCAGTAGGTACGAGTAAGGTATGAACATTTTCTCTCGCCTGTCATTTCTCTTTTCTTTCTCCCGCTCTCTGCGAAACGGCTCGATAAAGACTGAAAAACTGTCTCAAAGAGCCGTTTAACCAAAAAAACCAACAAATCTACCGAACTTAATATTTTATTATTAATATGAGGAGAAATCAAGTGTTACTCTTGGAATTATGTCAACCAACCACTTGCAAAATCGTAAAAAAATGAGTTTAAAAAAAAACCCGACTTAAAAATACCGACTTCACTGCAGCTGGTGTTGTGCCGTGTGGCGGTCGTAAAACGTCTCCCCGTACATCATCCATAATGCAGATTATATTTTATTTACATCCTTTGAGATCAGAGGGTAGATTCTGAGAAAACTGAAATTTGAGATCGATTTAGACTAATACTCTAGATCATCCTCTTTTATATGATTTGGATTCTTTTGAAATTAATCAGTCTTAGAATCGACTGCCCAATTAAATTAAAAAATCACTGTATGCTTTTTTCTGGTTTCGTCACCAGATATTGTCAGGGTCACTGACGAGGCTTTATTAGCCGAAACTACGTAGTCTGGCTCATGTTCCTACTTCTGTGCCGGGCCGGGTAGCGCAATCGGTAGGACACCTGACTCGTGAGTCAGAGGTCCTGGGTTCGAATCCCGGTCTGGCCTCATACTTTCGTTTCTCCTTCCGCTGATTCAAGAAGGGCAGTTGTCAGTTACTGGCGAAAGTATGTGCACTTAGTACTGGTTAACCGCTTAGGAGGTCTAAGCCTGCCCAGGAATAGTGTGGTTAGGTTAACTGACCGTCCCGACATGACCTTAGTTGTTTACCGTGGACGTTAAGCATCAAATCAACCAACCAAATCCTACTTCTGTATGTATTCTTTGCTCTTGAAGGAACTGTTTAAGATTTAAAAAAAAAAAAACACCGACTTAAAAAGCACTGAATTGAAAAAAGAATAAAAAAAAAGAATGAAAGAAAAAAAATACAATGGTATACAATTTGTGGCCTTCTCCCAAGATGTTGTTTCATGGTCCCTTAGTTATTAGACCTTGTTTTCCTCAGGATGTATTATAAACACGCCTTGTTTAGTCTGCTTTTTACAGTTTGTTCAACATGGGTGTGTCTTGTCTTTAATATTTTGATCATTATGCTAAATGCATTAGTATGCACAAGCTAATGGTTTGAAACAGCCACGCCCAGTGTTGTAGTGCTTAAATAAATATCGCATCGCAGGCATTATTCTCTATCAGACTTTTATGGTGCATCGATATTATGTTGGAAGAAAGATGGTACTGTACTGTCGACGTTCTAAATTTACTGATATTTTTCTTGTCTAAGAAAATTTACTTTGACATGCCAGTAACTTGAGATAATAGGAATTGAAATGTAAATGAAAAAATAGGAAATGTGACCAAACTACGTGCAGTCTTGAATATTAGAGGGTACTTTGAGGTACCAGCTTTCGAGATAATGAGAGTTAACTGTACAACCATAGCATATTGTTAAAAGCCGGAAGAAGTAGTTTTTAGTAATTATTTCACTCTGTAAAATACAAGAAAATAAGAAATAGATAAATATACTAGTTTTCGGGATTTCTTAAATGGCTCGCATTTTTCTGAACAAATGTGACTTATAAAAAGGAGAAACTTAACTAAATTTAAAGTATAATAATATCAGATTTCATACGTTGTTGATTTACTCTCGTATAAAAACTAAGTGCCCATGATGGGCTATTATAATCGGTCTCCTTTCTCCACAGGCCGACATATCTGGATCAACTGTCATGGAACTTCACAGTAAAAGTATTTCAAACTTATTTAAATGAAGTTAAACCAGGTGTAATTCTGGTTGCCATGGGAGCCAAAAACAAACAAGAATAGAAAATATGTCATTCTGCTAAGATTTTCAGGCTGTGCGATGCTATTTAAAACATCGCTACCAGGAATATGGCTTCGATGTCTTCATATATGAATAAATTTTACAGACATGATTACAGAAGTTTAATTTCTATTCCGATCTACGTTCTTGAGCTACATTTAAAATAAAACGTTGGTTTAAAGTGATTGTGAGAAACTGTTGTGAACCTAATTCATAAGAATCTTATTAACGCACAATCTCTGTTACAAAGTTATTTTTCACAGTTTCATCACATAACACTGGACGTTTCGGCTAATCAAAGCTTTTACCAAGAAGTTTTTTTTTCCTTTTGATGCTACATTGTATTCATATTACTTCATGGACGTGATCCAATGGCGGGATAGACACCCGCTGTGTCGGTTGAGAGCAAGAAAAAGTTAAATTAATTCGTTAAAGTGTGTTTAAGTTGACGTTTTTACTTTCTCGATGGACATTAGTATTGTATGCTTATATACAAGTGACATTTTTTAATAAGGGTTGTGTAATTTGGACATTATTGGAGTAAGTCGGACACTTCCCAGACGAGGTATACGGTTATATACATTCTGATATCTGTCATATTGTGAAACCGGTTTCAGTGATCCGTAATATTCATTCGTTCACAGCTCGATATTGCAAAGAATAGTAACTTACGCTAACCTTACTTAGAACAGCATATAGACTAAACCCAGTCTTTACATATATAATTATATATATGTCCTGCGATATACATAAAAAAGTCCGATCCCAACGAACTTGTTTATATGAATTGCTCTTGACCGGAGATGTGCAATTGTTTTAATTGCATTATGTTTGAAATCCTTAATGCATATGTACATTTTCTCATCTTTGTTTCGTCATCATGTTTATTTAAATGTGTTTTTATAGTGGCTCTTACGACAGTTCTGGCTTGCTCTGATACCGGACATATTCAATGTCACAACAGGATGCTGCCCTTTTCCAAACTTAAACACGCGTTATTGAACTAAATGGGTATTGATATAACTAGCTATCGGGCAGTAGTGGTACATTTAATGCTGTTACTCATTGTTGGCTAAGTCTTCCTGTGTTTAAGATAAACATGCGTTTTCAGGTTTACTGTGCGTTAACTATTTATTGGTTATTAGCTATGTTGAGTTACTTAAAAAATGATGAATTTTCTTTATACAGATTGATATCATTAAACATATGTATGGATATACATCTAAACCCAGGAAATCTGCTAATGTTATGCCTCTTTTTAAGAAGGGCAATAAGTCAGAAGTTGCAACTACAGGTCTGTCTCGCTGATAAGTTGTGAAGGCAAATCATTTGAAAGAATCATTTACAAGCACGTTTATAACCATATTGCAGACCACTCGTTGTTGTATAAGTACCAATCTGGGTTTCTTCAGGGACATTCAATTGTACACCATTTAATAGAAGTCGTGCATCGCACATGCATTGCTTTATCAACATTATACATTATGAAAATTGCAGTTGCGGTGCACGAACCGAAAATGTCACTCACTTCTACTTCGAATGCCCTGTTTATACACATTCAAGAAATGCACTGCTAGAGCAATTACATCCAAACTACATAGTGACATTAGATTCATTATTAGATGGCAGTATTTTACTAGATTATGACAGCAATAAAAATGTTATACTCGCAGTTTTACATTTTATCAAGAACACACGTAGATTTGGCTGAGTACTGTGTAGCATTGTTGTAACTCATGATTGTTTTGTTTGTTGTATCGGAGGACGCTTGCACTGTTTGGGAGCCACTTTATCACATTTATCACTTTCATTTTTTTCGCTGTTTTTCTCATTACCTTTACTTCTCATGGTTTCCTTCTTTTGTCATAATTGTGTATAGTTTGTATTCTGACAGTATATTTGTGTTCATCATTCGCCATTGTATCTTTATAATATTATTGTTAAAATGTTAAGGAGAAGACGATCTAATGTTGTCATAAGTTGTGTCTGATCCTTTTGTAATTTATGCAATAAAATATGTTTAATCTAATCATATTACTACAATATGAAGACAATGTAGCATTGGAAGCAAAAAGGAGCGGCTGTAGCGTAGTGGATAACACTCCAGACTACCAATCCAGGGGTCGCAAGTTCGATCCCCCGCTTCTCCGGTCTTTCGGATGAGACTTTAAACCGAGGTCCCGTCTCCATATGACCTCGTTGTTAGTGGGACGTTAAACCCGAGTTCACTCACTCACTTGAAAGCAAAACCCTTCTTGGTTATTAAAAGGCAGTGATCATCCGAAATGTCGAGTGTTATGTGATGAATAATTTGTGAAAAAATAAATTATAAAAAGTTGCAAAGAGACTTTAAGGAAACAACCGGTTTGGTTATTTGCGCTGTGAAACAAGTTTAGATGAAGACAACAATATAGGAGCCGTGACACGGGGGCATGGGCGCCACGCCAAGACTCAAATCAGCCTTGGCATCCGCCCAGTCTGATCAGAGTATTTGCTGTCCGCTGAAAGGGTAGATAAGGGTCTAAGCTACCACATTACCAAAAGCCCAGTCTCTGATCAGACAGGGCGGATGCCAAGGCTGATCTGAGTCTTCGCTGGGCGCACATGCCACTTTGTTGGTTTTGACGTGTTGGAGCTCCTTAAAGATAAAGAGAAAATGTGTGTGCTGTTTACAATTGAGCCGCGACGCGAGAAAACCAACAATGTGGTTGTGCGCCCAGCACAGACTCAGATCAGCCTGGGCATCCGCCCAGTCTGATCAGAATCTTTGCTTTGCGCTTAAAGGGTAGCTAAGGGTCTAAGCTACCTCCATGCGGACAGCGAAGACTCTGATCAGACTGGGCGGATGCCCAGGCTGATCTGAGTCTGTGCTGGGCGCACAACCACATTGTTGGTTTTCTCGTGTCGCGGCTCAATTTAGAAATAACAATCCATACACTGTTTCTTTCAATTTGCGACAGATTTCGATCAATTTAAAAGCTACTGTTTTAAAGAAAAAATAATACACAAAAGCTGCAATAAGATTAATACCTTTATAAATATTTGTAATACCAACTAAAATCACCGCTATTGGAGGAGTTTGAAGCGTTCCATGGTCAGGATACTTTTTTACTGTAATTTGCCACAGAATTATGCCTCGACTTAAACGGAATCAGCGCATTTGTATCATATATCTAGTCATTAGTGAATTATTTCTTCCTCATTATGGTATTGGCCCAGATGCCCTTTGGAAACGGATAATTGAAGATTCTTATAAGTATAGCCCATACAATAGTTTCTGCAATAGAAGTGAGCCACCGTTGAAACTGCCGAAGTTGGGTCGTCCATGTGTTTTATCTTGCTCATGCGACACCGAGACATGTGGAGACAAGCTGACGTGCTGTCCTGATATCTCACAAGAGCACAGAGAACACTCTAATTCATCATGCTTATACCCTGTTATCCACAGTGAACGCCTAAACCGCTTCAATCGTCCAGATAACCATGTAATGTTTCCTCTGAGAATGGTTCACGATTGTGTGCCTGAATATATTGGCTCCGAGCTTCACAAAAAATGTCTGATTCATCGAAATACGAGCAACATGGACAACCTCACACCTGTTATGTCTAATAGAACAGGAGTTATCTATGCGAATCGCTTCTGTGCTGAGTGCAGTAAAATAGAGTATTTTGAAGCTTTTAAACCAAGTTTTGTCTGCTGGTATGAATTGTTTTCTCCAGAAAACTGGGATCAACTGACAGTAGAATGGACACTTGAAAACCAATATAGTCTTACGCAAGCAGACCTGTGTGTTTATGTCTTTAGAATACCTGATGAAGAGAAACTCAAGGCAAATGAATGTAGCAATACCATTTATACGTCTTGTAACCAGACTGGAAAGTGGGATACTATGGATCCCTTTTTGACTAAAGCTTGTGAGGCGTATGACCTTCCATATAAAGATCAGTATAGAAACATTTATTGTTTTATCTGCAATGGAAGAGCAAGTCTACTTGTGAATGAACAGGGAAACGAAAATGCACACGATAATTATGCTAATTGTCCTCTTATAATTAAGCATCATATATTTGAAATCTCTTTCTACGCCATCATCGATATAGAGCAATTTCATACATCTGACGGAGTCATTTCTGGAAATAATCAATGTGGAGATACACCAGCTAATATGCTTGACAGATATCTGGTAAGTACTGACATGAACAAACATTATTTATCATATGACGTCGCTGTTGTTCAGTGGATAACGTCGTGTCATTAAAATCATACGACCGCACGTATAATAACACTTCGCCACGTAGACGTAACGTCATTGACAACGTCCATGTCAACAACGCTTTTTTTATTTTTTAATAATTTTCAATTTGAAAGCGTTAAAATCCCAATTTAAAGGGTCATATGAAACAGAATCTTCCACTCGTGGTCACTTCCTATGAAATTTATGAAATTCGCCAAAGGCTCGTTTCATAAATTTCATATGAAATGACCACCAGTGTAAGGTCCTCTATTGGCCTAACGAGTTTATATACAGGTACTTAAGCAGTATCATTATTTGGGTAGCTGTTGCATAATTCGAACGCTATGTTACATTATCGCGTCGAAACATTACGTAGGTGTCAACTTCTATGTTCAATGTATATAGTGCTAAAAGCACAAGAGGATACTTAAAGCAAAGCTCAACCCTCTCGTGCTGAACCGATTATGTCTGTTATCGGATTTTGGAGATTACATAATACAGATTGTGCGTCTTATACTGTAAAACATTATTTTGCGGCAGCAATATAAGGCGGTTTTTATTGGCGGATTTTTATTTTGGCGGAATTGTGATTTCCAATAAAAAACAAACATGTTAGTGTCCTCAAAATATAAGACTAAATCTCTGGACCATGAAACATAGGTCACTGTAACCTGCTGTTAGTTTGAGGTCCAAAAATTGGGTCATACTTATCTTAAAGAGTTCCTTCAAGAGCAGTGAGCTCATTTCTTCTAGAAAGAAAGAACTTCCAAGCAATCATGCCGTACATCAAATAGTCGTCAAGATATTAGACAAAATCACTGGAACATGAAATATAGGTCACTGTGACATTATGTTAGTTTGAGGTCGGGTCATACTGAGTCATTATCCCAAGCAATTATGTTCTTACATCAGCTAGTATTCAAGATATAAGGCAATAACACTGGACCATGAAATAAAGGTCATTGTGACCTACTGTTAGTTTGAGGTCAAACTTAGTATCATACTGAGTCATTTTGTTAAGAAATCATAATCGTACATCAAAAAGTCTTCAAGATATAAGGCAAATTTACTGGACCGTGAAATATAGCTCACGGTCCAATATTCATCACTGCATCAGTAGATCTTCTCCAGAAGTATCTATTGCGCAACCTTGAAGACTATATCGCCTTTGGTTACTTAGAAACTGAGCGAAACGCAAAAGTGAATATTTTTTCTATGTTCAATCAACCGTGAAATGTAGTCCATGACCTAATGTGCATCGCTGCTTTCAGTAGATCGCCCGAAGATGTATGTATGGTACAAACTTGAAGACTTTAGCCCTTTTGATTGCTTAGTAACTGAGCTAAACGCAACAGGTGATTTTTTTTTCTACGTTAAATCAGCCGTGACATATAAGTCACATATAGGATATGCACCGCTGCATTCAGTGGATCTTTCCCGGATGTATCTATGGAGCAAGTTAAAACACTCTAGCTCTTGGCTTTCTAAGAACCTGAGCTATACGCAACAGGTGAATATTATACAATTATTGACTATGGAGGCATTGGAGAGGATGTGATATTCACCAAAAATTGCGAATTTTGACCGAGGCGACAGCCAAAGTATATATTGGCATTTTCTGTTGAATATCACATCATATACAATGGCTCTATGGTCAACAATTGTTTTATTATCAGCAATAACAATATTGTTATTTTTTAACTTAGGCTTGCAAATCTGTTTTTGTTCTTGTCTTGCTCTCAGCAACAGTGTCATCCGTTATGTTTGTTATGTGTAACAGATACTGGTACCCATTTCACAATATAGTATAAGGCATACTGCAGGAATATGAAACCAGTCTAACCTGGCTTCCCAATACTGATTGCTTTCAGCACGTGATCTAAATTTAGGAACTAATATTCAATGGGAAAAAAACCAGGCCAGTGAATATAACAAAACATTCAATGGGTTGAAATTAGCTCTGAGCTAATGAAAAATGCTTTATTTATAAGTAATATAATAATATACAATTATTAACTATGACCTCCATAGTCAATATGATGAATATAGATATGATTCACCAGAGGATACCAATATTGACCGCCGCGACAGCCGAGGTCAATATTTGTATTTTCTGGTAAATATCACATCATATCCAATGACACCATAGAAACAATTGTTTTATTATACTCGTATAACAACAAAAAAAATATTTATTTTAATTTCATTTAGGCTTGCGAATCTGGTTTTGTTGTTCAGCTTGCGCTCAATTTCTGTCGTCCCCCATGTTTGTTATGTGAAATAAACACTGGTACCCATTTCATAATACAGTGTTTTAAGGCATACTTCAGAAATATAAAACAAGTCTACCTTGGTTTTCGAACACTCATTTTTTCAGCACGTGATCTAAAGGACCTCTGACAGTTTCAATGCAAATTTGCCTATTTTTCGAGAAATTACTGCAGCTTCCAATGGTAGCCAATGTTGATTTTAGCATTAACATGTAGACTTATGCATTATAAAGAAGTTTTTTATTGATTTTGAAATAATATTACGTCAGCAGACGAACTCTCACTGACTTTCTCAAGGGGGGTAGTGGAATTTTCGGTCATCCAAAATACATCAAATTTTCGAGTTCTCTTATTTACAAAATTTTGTTTTGCTAAACATGCTTAAAATAAAGTAAACACTACAACTGCATATAGCATGCAATAATATGTCAATAAAATGTATGCTAGCCAGATTTTAAGATTCAATGAGTCTAATTATCCCACCCACTTTTTCAGTTTATCAGCTTTAGACTATTATTCCCCCCGTGCCTCAGCTTGCCACTCACATATAATGTATATATTGACAGTACACACATACATGCAAAGTGGCTAGCTGGGGGGGGGGGGGGGAGTATCTTTGTATCTTTATAAAACTGTCTCTTTTTTCCATACATTTAATAATAAAAACTTTGTTTATACATAAAAAACCTCAGTCTGTGTGTGTAATAACTAAAAAATGTTTTTATGCCAATTATAGGGAATTCCGAGGAAAACATTTGAGTGGAATTTTTTTAAGTATACCAAAAGTTTATTTTTGACCACTTTTATAGGCAAATTTACTTTACAACTGTCAAAGATCGTTAAGCAACTAATATCCAATGGGAAAAACCCCAGGCCAGTGAATAAAGCGAAAAATTGAATCGGTTAAAAAATCAGCTAGGAGCCAATGAAAAATGCTTTATTTTTTAGGTTATATAGTAATTATTTTTAATGTTCAATCAACCGTGACATATAGGACATGGCCCGATTTGCATCACTGCTTTCACTAGATCATCCCAGATATAACTATTATGGTGCAAGTTTGAAGACTCTTTTTCTTGTGGTTACTTCAAACCTGAGCCAAACGCAACAGGCGGATATAAGGCTCACGCTCACACAATGCACATGCGCACGCGCTCGCGCTTGAAGGGCTTTGCATCGCTCAGACCAATTGGAAACAATAAGCTGAGAAATTAATGATTATAATTGTTGTGTGTGTGGTATAAAGTTGGTGTAATTACCATACTACTGATATTATAATTAGTATATTTATTCTATTATTACTATTTTATTATTATCATTCTTATTATTTGATTAGACGATTATACTCGCTGGAATGTATTATGAAGGCCGCACTTCATGTTTTTTTTTTTTTTTTTTTTTTTTTTTTTTGCTTCACTCTTTGTTTTTCTCACATGATGAAGAAAGAGTCTAGTAATTAAATTTATTAAGTTTTATCTATTTCTTCTGTTTCAGGATAAATGTCGCAATGTCTCTTGTCCTGTTTTCAATATACTGCAAGGAAATGAATGTGTTACTGTGTACCGGGGCTTCGAAATGATTCCAAAAGAAGTGGTTATTATGTTTAAAGAAGTAAATGGAAGTATCAGTCTCGCCGATCCTTACACCAGTACACCAAAGGACGTCTTTTTGTCCATCATAATGGAACATGTTGTGAGCAAAGTGATAGACGTAGAGGAACTATGTATGCTTTCTCTTTACAGGAAACAGACTAATAACCATCATGGTACTGATTTTATTTTGAGATTTGGATGGAAGTCTAGCAGTGTCGAAGAATTGGTCCCACTTAACGTTCGAAAACTATTTTTCACGCAACATATCAGTTTAGACTTTATAAATAATAGCCGTATGTTTGAAGCGAAATTGCTTACTAACTTCAAATTGGTAAATAATTTTATATTTGTCGCTAATGTTTCATATATCTTTTGGTTCTCAAAGTATATCCCTATGCATAAGGCTTGTCATACTGTTGTACAAATCAGCAAGCTGCTTATCTGCAAGAGAATCACACTTTCAGTCTCAGAATTAAATCAGTTTGACGGAAATAGTCTAGTACAGTCAGAAGGTGTAATAATCTTGCCAATGGAATATCGTATCAGCAACGGCGATATCTCTGTTTGTCTTGATGATTATATGAGTTATATTGACAGTAAAATACTGCCGACAACTTCAGATGAGGGACACGTCATAGACAGAGTGGTAATCATATTATCGTTTCTTTGTTCAATAATATCAACAGTGAGCCTTTGTATCACTGTGTTCACATATCTTATTTTCAAAGTTTTTCGCACCATGCCAGGAAAAATCAATCTTGGTCTCTGTCTTTCACTGATATCAGCTCAACTCCTGCAGACAATGACCATGGATTTCACTGAATATCACGTTGTCTGTGTTATCTGCGGTATTCTCATTCATTTTTGCTGGTTAGCAACTCTTCTCTGGATGAATGTCGCAAGTTTTTATTTATTTCATTGCTTCTGTCTTTCTGCTATGAGTAGATCCTTTGCCCAGCCAGAGTCGAGGCTCTCTATTTATACCATTTATGTGTTGGTTTTCTCTTCATTGCTTATAGGCAGCAATGTTGTTTATAGCTTGTTGGTATCAAATGGTAGAAGCATTGGCTATGGGATAGACCGTTGTTATATATCCTCTATATATGGCTTGTTGTACACTTTCATTGTACCTGCGGGAGGAATCGTCCTTACGAACTGTTGCTTCTTGTTTGCGTCTATCTATTGGATAAGTAGCGGTCCTAAGATAGAACACGCGAACATGCCAAACAGAAACAATATTTTGATTTACCTCAAAATGTCCACTCTGACAGGTATTTGCTGGTTGTTTGGGTTCCTTCGAATACTAATAAAATCAGACACGTTTGAAGTTTTGTTTATTTTAACCAATGGATTACAAGGCATGATGCTGATGCTGTCTTTTGTTTGTAACAAACGTGTATTCGGGTTGTATAAACAATTAATGAACGTAAACAGCAATTAATGTGTATACTTTTTCAGTATAATTATAAAAGACCTGTCTTGCAACTTGTGCAGTGGATATTTTGATGAGCCAACAGATAATACTTATCAGGTCCTACAATCTGCGAAAGTACATTTACGCTGTTTCCAGGTTGAGTGACTTTTATTTATTTTCTATTTATTTGTGAGAGTTATCAAAACTATGGAGGTAACTTAAGTACAGATGCACAGATCGCATAGATGTTTAAATATGCTCAACAGCAGAGAAATGCATATTTTTAGTGTCTAATTTTGCCTCATTAAATGTAATGATATTTTACTTTTAACTTAATACTTGAATTTGCCTATACGTGGCCATAAGTTTTGCAACATTTTCTTGTCAGAGTACTATTCTTCGAAAAAAGAAAATATGAAGATTTTTGTCAAAAGGCGAAAAATCACAAAATTCTGGCTAACAGTGGCAAAAAAAATAAATTATCAATATGATTTTGCTGCTTTTGAGTTCAGCATGATGTTACAAACTGGAAAACGATGTAAAACGTTGAAAAAAATGATTGCTATGCAGTTAAATTGCACATGCAAACATCTGCATTTTCCATCTTTTTTAAGTTTTTGAAAATCGTCTGAATGACCAAACTATTAGAAAAAATGGTAATTTGGGATTCAACATGAGTAAGGCCAAGGGCAAAGGACCCGTTTAAAACAAATTTTAGTTTGCAATGAGGGCGTATTTTGTTCATTTCCGGTTTGATTTACGAAATTAAAAAGTCGATAAAAATGTTTTCCTGGAAAAAGATCTTGTCTCCCGATTCGCTTACCTTTGACTCCCCTTTACGATAAAGCTGCAGTGTGATTTTCATTCAGTTTTGTCCAGTGATTTCATGGGTCCAGCGCCCAAAAGTTCAATCTTTGGTTGCATTATTGAAAGGACGTACAGAGTTACTACCCTTTGTAAGCATTCTCCATTTGCGTGTGACAACTTACCCTTTCATTTAACCTGAACTGGAATCCATTTCCAATTCGGTTTGCTGAAAATCGACACAATTTTGTTTTGCTTACGCAAAACTTGCTGACTTTATGCGAACTGCAAAAAGGGGTATAGCTTTTTTTATAACGAGTAACAAATGCTGAAAATTCTTAATGATGTTTCATAGACATTGAAGCGTCATAGATAAAGAGGGCATCAGTTTTGGAGCCAGGTACAATTCAGTTCAAGACACTGAGTTAACTGATCAGTATTTGTGAATTTTGAGATTGACCCCTTGATTGTTTACGCTTTCGTTACGCATAAATAAACAAACAAATTTCAAGAAATTTGCAACGAATTGTAATAAATGCATCAATTTTTGGTAATATCTTCACTATTTTACGAATTTCAGCAGATTTTTATTTTAACAAAAAAAAAAAAAAAAAAACACAACAGGAAAGATATGCGTTATGTTTGCTTTTGAGTATATTATTTATCTAAGTTACCAAATTTAGAGAGGAGAACTTGAGAGCATGTAGCTTCCGTTATAATTCCATAGCTTGTACTGATATCTTACTTGTTCATGTATGTATAAAAGTATTTTAACTGAATAAGCTAAATAAATATGTTTAAACCAAATTCCATGTTAATCCTAAAAAACGCCGCTGCTCTTCTGGATGAGTGGATGGCTCTCATGGGGTCTATTCTTTCCTTGGAGAGTTATTAACCCCTACTAAAAGCAGGGGGGGGGGGGGGGGGGGGGGTTGCAAAATAGTAGAGTTGCTCCCGCCGAAAGTAAGCCAAGTCATCTTAATACAGTTTATTAGAGGTATTTGGCAGTGGTCGATTTTCTTCACTTTAGGCTCTAAATAACACCCCCGACCCCCACACTTTCGTAAAATGTAACGCCCCAGGGAGTATAATACGATCAATGCGGTAATCAAGTAAATACATTATGGAATGTTAGCGGCGAAAAGCCACTTTGAGAATCAAGGCGACGATTAGGGTAAATTCGGGTAACTTCGGACATCACTGAGGTACATGTAAATTCGGACAGTGTCAATTGTTTGGAATTAAAACAAAAATAACTGGGCTAACAGTGAAAATCCTATAGAGGCCGTCTCATTTGGAGTTTTACCGTTAGCAATGGTATGTCCATATTTACCCGTTTTCCGAAGTTTTTCGACTTTACCCTATATAAACTGATTTTCTCGTAGGATTGTATTGTTCTTATAGGAACCTGTTCATCTAAATACATTCCGAGCTTTGTACAAGTGAGCTATTTTAATATAACTATATTGTTTAACTTTCACTCCAACAGCTTATAAAGTCATCACAAAATTAATATCTAATACAAATGTATAATGAGTGAAGGATATCAATAACTAGAGTCAGGCTCGATGAGACAATTGAGATATAGTATATGAAGGAAAACTACCAAAATATAGTTCAGTTTTCTGTTCAGTTTTTGACGTTGAGTGCAGATTTAATATTAAATATACACTGAACTGAATGACTTGTCTGTGTGTTCCTGTGTCGTTAGTTGGTTGTTGCGGGCTTAAATGCTATTTGAGACTGTACTTCGGGTGGTCGGGTTGGACGATAGTGTTGGGTGACTTTCAGTGCCGGGGCGTCCTACTATTAAGTTGGATAATAGTAAGACAGGGGCCTACCGTGCTTGCAGTAGGTGAGGAAGGGGGTTGTTTGGATACTTTTCCTCTAGTATATCATTTCTAATTTCTCTTATCCTCTCTCCGGGAGACGGTCCGATATAGACGGAAATACAGTCTGAAAGGGCCGTTAAACCCAAAACAACCTACAAGAAAACGAATAGATATTCTTGCTGAGATAAAAAAAAATCCGAACAATCCCCCTTCTTGCACCTGCAGCAAGCGCAGTCAGACCATGCCCTACCACTTTCCAAATCAGTAGGACGTCCCGGCACTGAAACTTACACAGCACCCTCGTCCGACCCAACCACCTATGTTGTTTTGTAAAGAAGAGTATATTTGTCGAATATACAAACTAAGCATGCGTTTGTGCTTTGGTGGCAATGTTTAGGTGTTGATTTACTCTGTATTAGAACATCCAAACACAAGATAGGATAGTTGAGACTAAAAAATCCAAACAACCCTCCGTCCCGCCACTGCTGCAAGCATAGTCGGCTCTTGCCCTACCACTATCCAAATCAGCAGGACAACCCGGCACTGAAACTTACACAACACCATCGCCTGACCCAACCACGCCTGTTCTTATGTAAAGAAGAGAATCAAACATACAAATTAAGATAGCCTAGGATAGTTGAGACAAAAAATCCAAACAATCCCTTGTCCGGTACCTGCTGCAAGCACAGTTGGCACTTGCCGTACCACTATCCAAATCAGTAGGACGTCCCGGCACTGAAACTTACACAGCACCATAGCCCAACCAGCACCCACTCTTGTGTAATAACGAGTATATCAATCAAACAAATTTAGCATGGTTTTGTGCTTTGGTAGCCATGTAAAGGCGTTGATTAACTGTGTAATAGAACATCGAATAATAATACCAATATTTAACTCAGCCGGATTATTTAAAAGTGATGATAATAGCATTAGTCGAACAATATCACAAATAGTTAGCAGAAAGGTCTTCGATGAACCAGATAAGTTTCAGCAACAAAACAAAAATTTATGATAGGGTCAAGTCTGGAAACTTCGAACAGTGCGGAAATTCGGTTATACCATTGCAAACAATGAAAATTCAGATGAGACGGCTCATAATAAGCCGTCTCATTGGGATTTTTACTGTTTGCCCAGTTAATTTTATTTTTGTTTCCAAACATCTGACATATAAAGGAAACAATGTCACTGTCCAAATTAATCTGCTAACCGGATTTACATGACTTGACCCTATCTATGTCTACCTCTAGAATAATATTTAGTAAAATTTTCATTAAAACATCAGGAATGTATTGTGTCGCTTGTTTACTCGTTTTCATTTTCTGCAGTTCTGTCCCTTTCCTTGAGTGAGATCTAGGTAAAAGGACAGAAGAAAATTATGGTAAAAATCTTCCAACTCTTTGGTGGAGAGGGGGCGGGGGGGGGGGGGCAATTGTCGCAGATGACTCGGGACATGCAGGCTCTTTTGAGGATTGCACAAGGCACAGCAGCTCTTACACAGCTGAAGCAAATCTTGAGTGAGTACAATATATCTTTTGGATGAAGGTAAAACTGATACGTTCCCTTGTCACATCCATGTTCTCTATGACTGTGAGTCATTGACCTTGGCAGCAAAGTTAGGGAAAAGAACACATTCCTTTGAGAATAGATGCTTCTTTAGATCACTGATTTTTGTGTACAAAGACCACGTAACTACCGTATATGCGAAAATTGTTGCGGTGTTTTATTTCTTCGCGGTACAAATAATCTTCAGCAGACACAGTTTCCATATGTTTTGTCTTTTATTGCTTCAATAAATTCTGGTACTTTTTACTTGAACCAGTTTTTTTAACAACCATTTTAACAAGTTCTAAAGTAAAGGCAAAACGTGGTGTGCAAGGAAAAGTATCTATCATTGGTGTGAAGTGCGGATAGAAAAATTCGTCACTCGGGATCATTGTTCGTGATACCGAACAGTGACCTTCGTGACAGATTTTTCAATCCACACCTAACACCGATGAAAGATACTTCTAATCTGTGATGATTTCGGTTCCTATGTTATAGCTCTCTTCATTAGACTCAGTGGGCTGATTGTTCAGACCTAGTATAAGGTAAGCAGAAGTTTAGTTGATATAAAATGTATGGTCAGCCTTGGGATTAACATTAAAACAGATCATATTTTTTCCGTTCTCTCGCTTGTTGTTCTCTCTTCTACTTCTTAAGATGAGTGTTGTAATTGTATTACTTAATGAGTTTCATATTTATATTTAAGAAATGGATAGGTTCTTGTAGTACATTCACTATTTGGAGATCAGTTGTAAAACAATTTATATCACTAGCGTTCAGCGCGAGTGATTCATTGTATGGCTACTTACAACTGACTTACAAACAATGAATTATTATTAGTATTCACTGCGAGAGCTGATGTGTTGCGATTCTAACACTCAGGAATGCTGAAAAAATTGACCACTTGTTCTTTTCCTCAAATTCACCCAACCCTTCCATCTTCGCCTGCATTGTCCCGCCAATATTATCCACTGCATCACATGAAAATGTATGTGTTTTTTTCTGGCGATTTTGTACACGTTACACTAACGTTAAGGAACGTCATCAAAATGTCGACAGTAACTGCTGATGACGTTTTGCGGCTTCTAATCTTGGTCTGCATTATTTGCTAATGGGCTTGTGTAAACTACGCAAGCATACAAAAAAAACGGATTTTACGTACATAGACAAACGATTATTCTGGGATGCACAAATATGAGAAAACTAAATGTCGTTTGTTTAAATTTATTAATTATAAAATGTATACACATTCATGTCTTTTTTTCCATAGATTACATAATATCAATTGTATAGAGGATCTTACATGGGTGTACATGTACTATTTGATTTATTCACCGAGCTGGGGAAAATGATAAGATGCGAGGCTATGCCGAGCATCTTATTGGTTTTCCAATCGAGATTAATGAATTTAATAATACAGGAGCACGAATGCAAGCCTCTGTTTATCATATGACATTCATATCGCATTTCATGAGCAAATTTTGCCATGAAACGTAACGATTTCTCCATTAGGAGATTGCTACGTTTATGGACGTCAACGCATAGCGTTACGACGTAATTTGTATATTTAATGCATTAGTTGATTATCATTTTTAATGCATGGCTTTATTACGCTCTCAGATGCGACGTCATATGATAAATAGATTAAACAAATTACATCCGGTTTGCCCATTCTCTACCGGGAAGCATTCATTAAAATTTTATTTGCAAACGCTTTGATTATCAACAAAAAGAAAAACAAATGCCACTAATCTGTCTAAGAACCATTGTCCGGATACAGAATTCGACAGTTATATGCATTCCTATATTAAAGATGTCCTCTGAACTACTAAAAATGGCAGCTGTGAGCTTAAAAACAATTCCCGGGACATGAAAAACCTCGGTCGCATTAAATGTGGTATAGGTATTGATTTATTTTTCTTCCATTTTAACCTGTTCATGTTTTATCTTTATCAAATTGATTTAGCCACAAGTCAGTGTGTATCTGGTGCAGTTTTTTTTATCATTTATATCTTATTCATTGGTTCTTTTGTCTTTTTTATGAGAGATGGCCAGTTGTCATATGCACATAATGTTGGAGCTGATCAAATGCCGCATTTTGCAGCATCTGATCAAAGTCCATTTTTTGAACGCTATGCATTTACTATGCCGCTCAAGTGCAGTGCATTTACTATGACAAAGAATATTCTCAGTTTACCATATTGGTAACAAGGGCGAACCACGTGATCATAAGACGTCTCTACAAACTGTGGATCAGTTTAGAGGTTTCTGGCTTCTTATATCTGTGATGTTTCAGGATTTCGAGAAATAAGCACGCGGACCATTGAGATGAGATGCTTCCAAACGTAATTGGACATTTAGTACAAGTACCGCATAACCAATGAAGAGATTTGCAGATACACTTCAGAAGCCTTTGAAGAATATAATTAATTCCTGACCATGGTCAAGAAGCGGAAACTAAGGTGGTTTGACTAGGTCTTAAGAACAGAACTTATGGTGGAGCAAAAGGGATTCTACAAGGCACAGTGAAAGAAAAAAGATAAAGAGGATGACGGAAAAAGAGCAGCTGAAAACAGGAGACTGTTGAAAATGACTGAACAACATTGCGAAGTCATTTTTTGTGCTCCAACGACCTTGCAAGTTTACGGGATAGAATAGAGGTGAATTTTTACACCGTCAGTGACATCTTCATGTATGCATCCCGTCTCTACGGCATTTGACTCAATCAAAGGGAACGCATTGCTCTATCAAGTGCATGTAGTTTCCTTAGGACAAGACCTAATTTTGGATTTTCAAGGGCTCCGGGGTACCAAATGTAAGTCACAAGCATATCCCAAGCCCCCCTCTCTCTCTCTCTCTGTCTTTACTTCTCTGAAGAGCATTGATGTTAACAGCAAAAGCTACAGACTAATTGCAAACCAATCAAAGGCAGGATTTCTCTGTCGGGGGAGGGAGGGAGGGGGGGTCATGTTCCCAACGATAGCATATCTTACCTGTACAGGTAAAGGTGTGAACATTTATTCAACCAATCAGTGGACCAGAATTACCAGCTGTAATAACTTCATTAGCAGATTGGAGGTGTTGCCACTATGTGCTCAAGAGACAGAATGGCACTTTGTTCAGTTCAGTTCACTTCAGTTCTCCTAACGACGTTCCCCAAGTGGATCAGCGGTATGTAACCATTGTTGCACGCACTTGGCGCCGAGTGTCCGTCCAAGAACTTAATCCTCCTTATATGGTCCACTTCCGCGTTTAAGTAACCCTCTTCTCTTACTATTACATGTAGTACGTGTCAAACGTTGCTTAATGCTCTTTAGTTAAAATTTGATTAAACAATCCTTACACTACTACAGTTTTATTTATAAACTATGTAACATTGTTTGTACGTGCAACATCCACCATGAAATTAGGCTTTTATTGCAGATTAATTACATCAATATACAAGCGCCGATCCCTCGAGATTGATTGCCAGGTTAAACATTGAAGAATGATCAACAACTTTGTTTGTACTCACGTAATGTCAAGTATGTAAAGGGAATTTTTTAGCATGTGCAATATGCAAACTCAAGACGACGCAGCTGCTTTGCTGTTGAGTCAGTGAGTGAGTGAGTGAACTCCGGTGTAACGTCCCACCAACAACGAGGTCATATGGAGACGGGACCTTGGTTTTAAGTCTCATCCGAAAGACCGGAGATGCGGGGGATCGATCTTGCGACCCCTGGATTGGTAGTCTGGAGTGTTATCCACTACACTACAGCCGCTCCTGCTTTGCTTTGCTGTTGAAATAAAGGAAAACGTTTGAAAGGATTTGAATATGGTATGTGCATGAGGTTAACATTTCTTTTTTTTAATTTGACGTTTTTCTGTTGTTTTTATGTTATCGTCTTAGAATTTGTTTCTCATCGGTATTTCTTAAACCTAATTCGAGTGTACGATTGTTTGATATCTACAACAGGCTAACGTAAGCAATTCTGAAAGAAAACTCTTCCCGGCTAGGGAGCATTAGCAAAAAGTCTAACACTAACGCCATCATTATTTATTGCAGAAATAATCACACCTGAACTCAGTATGTTGTAATCTTTGATTTTAGCCAAGTTTTGTCGGGTTTTAATTTTCCGTTGAACTGAAGCACCCGTAAACTCTTACACATAAGACAAAAATTGAAACATTTCAACGTCAATGACGTATGGTAGGATTCGTCATTAGTTAAGTTTAATTAAATTTTTCACGCAATCAATAGCATTGAAAAGAAAAATGCGAAAACAAATGATGAATATGAACGCATGAAAAACACTAGTTTGCATTTTACGTTGATGTATGCAAATTTTGACATCTGACCTCTTCTGCACGTATCGCCTTTCCCGAATATCGATTTGAAAGATGGCTCCTGTTATTCAATGGGATCGTATTCCTCAAATACTGTTCCCTTCCTTGCAATTACATTTTGCCCAATACTGCACTTCAGTGATAGAAAAATTGCAAATCATAAAGAATTGCTAATACATTTTGCATAGTATATACCCAGTTTGGAAGTTCTTTGAAAATGTAAAGCATAAGCTGCATGTAATATGCTTGTGTCGGTGATTTGCAGAGCAGTTTGAAAGTAATAATATCAATAAAGCAATACTTTTCATACTTTGTGTTAACCCATATTCGCACTAAATAAGACAAGTATCGTAACAAATATAACCTTTTACTTATAAAAACATCTAGTTTTTGACATGACAACAAAACTGTACATTGTTTAGTATGAAGTATAACATAATTTTGATTTTACGCAAAAATACTGAACTGCATTACCATAATAAATCTATTAGTGCACCATGTATTATACACGACATATGGCATAATTGGTTGCGTGTGACCCGGATAAACTATCCAAATAATATTTTCTGAAACTATTTCTATATGGTAGGTATACGGAAGTTGCAGGACTGATAGAATCTTTCTGAAGCATAAAATGCGTCCAACCTCACTTTCACTAGCGAATTCGACCACGTATAGAGTATATAAGACAGATCAGAAATTACAAGCAATTAAATGCATTTTGTTTTCAGTTTTCTAATTAAATGTTTCGTGAAAGCACACTTTCGAAAAAAAAGAAGAGTTTTTTTATGATTAATGCTTAATTAGAAGGACCTTGTCCTGCATCAGATCTAGTTAACATAATGGTAGTCTAGCAACCATGAAGTAAATGGAAGCGTATGAATGTTCAAGGATTTTCCACCAATTATGCTCATTAACTCGCTATTCTATTGTCCCAACAAAACGACATTAATTAAGGTCTTCAGATACAGAATAACTGTGTTTTTACTTTGTTTAAACAAAAGAGAGAATTATTGTTAATGGTGAAATCGATCAACTGTGAAGTATACGTATATAGACACTTACAATGTCTACCGTAAATATCCTAAGTCTTGGGGCAGATGGGTCTGTACAAACAGCGGAAACCGAAATCAGATTGTTCCTTTGGAACCAGAATGATCAAGTTATTCACAGTTTACATTCCATCCGCGCATTTTTGTAGGCACTACTCTATGGTAGAACCGGAATAACATGAAAACAAATAATAGGGCAAGGACCGGCTGTGTTTGCAGCAGGTGCAGAATTTGGGCAGTGTGTTTGATGGCATATTTTTTTTAACTCAAACGTTGTTTCTCTAGGAAACGAAACCGTGAAAAGTTTTTTTTGTTTTATTCTGTATCATACAATGTACGTTTTACTAAAAATAATATGCATAAGCATGCCCCATCGATTGAATATATTTTTCATGGCGTTTTTATGAAATACAATTTTATTGCATTGTTTAAAAAAATGTAAAAATGTACTTATTAACAAGAAAACTGATATTGTTTAACCAGTTTGTCTTAAATATCCTATATTATAGATTATATGTTTTGCAGAAATGAAAACGCATTCAGGACCTAGAGATATGGATTTAAATGGAAAATGTGTAAAAATGTATGTAGAAATATAAAAATTTGTTGTTTTTTTAGGAAAACAAAACGGTGAAAGTTTCTTTTTCTTATCCAATGTTTTATAGCCCTTTGGGTTATTCAGCTGGTCTAATGAAATGAATGCCTCACCAATATTTTTATTCAGTACCTGTCTACCTTAATACAAAATATTTTCTAATATTTTCGAACATAATCTACTCTCTTGTTGAGGCACTCCAGCAAGTGGTTTTTCGAAGTTTATACTTAAAGGATAAAGAAACAGCAAATTCCACTTACATGGTTCAGTTTACTACCATTTCTCGTAGTCAGATTTGTCCAGTAGAGTTTTTGAAATTCATTGGCATGCTCTCAAGCTTGGAAAGTAATCTCTGGCAATGTATTTTTTTCAGTTTCATAATGGCCGCCTCAAGATAACTATTATTGCTGTAGGGGTGGCATGTTTCAAGCACATTCTTGAAAATTACCATTTCATATAAAATTAACATGAAATCAGTTCAGAAGAATTTATGCTTATATCTTATAGCAGTTATTTTCATAAGTAATATCTTTTTGGAAAACAAAAAGATGCATAAGTGTAGCTGACACTGCAAACAACCCTTTGCTGAAATGGTCATATTCCAAAACAGATCAGGTGATTAGTGATGACATCATTTCTGTTGTGATGTCACAATGGGTGGTTCCCAGCTTTATTAAAATTAAAATGAACCTCATCAAAGGCTGGAAAACCAGAAGGAATATTTTTACTATTGGAAAACCCACCTTCAAATAAAAAATGATAAAAATAGACAAAAGAGGTCATGCAATATGCTGCAAGTCAGTATTTAGCTACGAGAAATGGTTTTGGGTATGTTAAACCTAAAATTTTGATATTTAAGCATCTTTAAAGAAAAATATTCCACTAAAAACCACTTGTTGGAGTGCCTCAACAAGAGAGTAGATAGCGTAATACTATAATAAAGGTAAATATGTACACCTCTATGTTTTCTTCATTCTGGAAATAACCTTGGTGGATTTCTATTTGCGCCACTGAACAACAAATCCTACTAAAAAGGGATCTGCTCCTGGAGGAAAAGTTTTGATCATAGGAGGTAATAACTTGCCTTAATAAACTTTCTCATAGAGCAAATTCTTTCATAAGAAATGAGGAAAAGGACAGCCCAAAGGAAAATATACGATTACTTCGCCTGAAAATGTATCCTTTCATATCAAGGCATAAGCAAACAACAGAAGTTCAACTTGCCTTCGCATTCGTGCAGCCTAATCAGCATGTTCTTTGTTCATATCGATACATGAACGAACTGCTGCATTATATTGGCATGAAATAGGAGTCTTCAAACAGTACAGACGATCAGGCTGGATCCAGTGAAGGGTTCAAGCCTCAACCGCAGATCATCTTTAAGCTTTTAGACGACAATCCTTATATAAGGTGAATGGATACAGTTTAAGGATAAACAACTCTGCCAGTTGCATTTTAGCCCCCCTTCTCAAAAGGAATCAACACTTTTTTAAAAGAAATAGAGGATCTTACACTCGTGGTCATTTCATATGAAATTTATAAAACGAGCATACAGCGAGATTCATAAATTTCATATGAAATGACCACGAGTGTAAGATTCTGTTTATTATATGACCCTTTAAAATATGTTTCTTATATGACCCTTTGAAATATATGACCCTTTAAAATGGTATTTTAACGCCTTCAAACTGAACATAATTTCAATAAGAAAACGCATTGTTGACATTGACATTGTCAATGACGATACATGTACGCGCCAAAGTGTTATTAAATGTGTGGTCATACAATTTTTGTGACATAATAACAGGGACGTCATATAATAAATAGAGGAGTGCTCATGTATTATTAAATTTATTAAATGAGCCTCTTATCGGTTTTCCCCGACGAGTTTAAGGACACTTTTTTCAGCCTATATGAGAGTGTTGGCATTCATAATCACCTCCAATAATCATATCCTTTCTCAGTTCCCAACATCAAAGGAGTTTCTTATCTAAGTGATTATGAGTGTCATAAAATACCTTCACTGTAAGCTCTATCTGTATGAAATAAAAGGTCTCTTTAGGACCCCTGATGATTCCTATCTCATCTCTCAATATTCCAATAAACGGTCATCAGGGTGTTATGCAGTCAAAAATATGTCTTTAATGAATTCAATAATACAGGAGCACGAAAGCAAGATTCTGTTTATCATATGACACTAAAATTGCATTTTATTAGCAAATTATGCACTTAACGTCACGATTTCGCCATTAGAAAGCATGACTTTTTCAACGCATAACGTTACGACGGTATTTGCATATTTAATCGTTTTTAATGCATGGCTTTATTACACTCTCAGATATAATGTCATGTGATAACAGAATGTACTGGAGGAGCAAACTCTCTCCTTTAAGACTGATCCATTTTTCAAGGGCTTCGTCATCCATGGAAGCAAAAAGTAAGCTTTAAGTTTCCTTTCGTAAAACTGGCAGAAAATCATGGAGATGTACCCATTCATACACCTCAAAAGATAACTTCTGATATATTGAAGCGCCCTATATACAAAAGGGCATTTGATGATAAAAAGGGATAATTTTTGTTAATACTGCATGAAAACATATGCTGTGACTCCTCCGACGAGACTGTTTAGATGAGGGGTCACAACATACGTTTCAATCAGAAATAAAAAAATGATCCCTCAATTATCATCAAATACCCCTCTTATCTAGAGCTCTGTTATTGACAATTCTTACGCATTGCCGTTTTGTTTTTCAAGCCTTCGTCTAATAACAAAGAATTTTTAACAGCTTTGGTTCGGCATAACGATAAAAAACACAGATGAAAGATTTTTTTCAGCCTTCTTCTTAAGAGTTTACATGTGTTCATCATGGACAAATCCCTGGTTCTCTTTCCCACTATTGTCATATCCGCCGTTTTCATACACTTTCGACTCTGTTGTTGCTACGATTCCATTCTTTTCCAGCACACCGTCCTTTTCCGTCAGATCCATATTCATGTCGTAGACTTTTGAGGGTGGATATGGAAGTTTGGGTTCAAAGTCCTTCATGTAGCGGCCATCGGTTCTGCTTTCGGCCAGTGCAGGTCCCCATTTCTCCTTCGGTGAATTAACGTCTAGCCAAGCCTACAAAAATAACGTCCGTAAACTTTGTCATGAGAAAATTATGCAGACTGAAACCATAAACAGTCTGGAAGGAACATGCGAATTCTGTCAAAGCACTCATTAGGCAAAGATATTGGACCCTTAAAATGAGACGCAACACGACAAAGCGGCATGTGCGCCAAGTAAAGAATCAGGCCAGCCTGGGCATTTGCCCAATCTGCTCAAAGTCTTCGCTGTCTGCATGGAGCTAGCTTATATCCTTAGATACTCTTTAAGTGCACATCGAAGAATTGGCGAATGTCCAGGATGATCTGAGTCTTTGCTGGGTGCACATGCCATTTAGGATGTTTTGTCGTGTCGCGGCTCATAAAGGACAGTTTCTACATAGTATCAACAACTTTACAGGTAAAAATATTTTACAATAATTGACACAATGACATGCGTTTTCAATCTGAGGATACCAAAATCGATAGACGTAATTTATATGAATGGATGGTACTGACTTTTACGTCCTTTCAACAGTATTTTAGCGGCGGGACAACAGTAGGATGGTACCGCAAGGAATTGAGCAGTTTGAATACCGTTTATGAAATTTAAGCCGCCACCGGCGTTGAATTCAGTCACCGCAGAAAACGCAATGCTTTGTCACGCTTCTGCAGCAAAGGAGAGACACGGACCATTCGATTAAACGAATCATTAGTCGTGCCTGGCTCCTTTTCTAAGATTTGCTCAATTATTTCAAGTAAAATTTACTTACCCTGCAACCACCTCTGATACAGTAGTACAGTATATGCCTCAATTATGCCACCCTGCAACCACCTCTGATACAGAAGTACAATATATGCCTCAATTATGCCAAGTAAAATTAACTTACCCTACAATCACCTCTGATATAGTAGTACAGTATATGCCTCAATTATTCCAAGGCAAATTTATTTACCCTGCACCCACCGCTGATACAGTATTACAGTATATGCCTCAATTATTCCAAGTAAAATTTATTTACCCTGCAACCACCTCTAATACAGTAGTACAGTATATGCCAAACGGGTATAAACAGAACCGGGAACAAAACGATACCCCAGTAGATGACGTCACCCCACGCAGGAAAGATATCGGCATCAGTAACTGACTTTGGCTCGTATTGTATAGCTTTGAAAACGATAACCGCCTGAAAGTTTAAAACAATGTATATCATCACTAGGACTAGTGGTCAATTGTGGCTTGAGAAAGTGATATATAGTGAGATTCTTTGAAAATGTCACTCAACTTTTCATTTAAGTTTTCAGAGTGCAACACCTGCTTTCCTTATGTTTGGTTCTAATATATTTTACTTAGCTTTTTCAACTGACATGCATGCATGTATGACATGAACATATACTAAGATATCAGTACAAGCTTTGGGATTGGAACAGAAGTTTCATGCTTAGAGTTCTTCTCCCTAGGGTACATACGTGTCATTATATTTTTCAAACATAATTGACAACTGGCACTTTTGATGAAAGGACGTGTGAAATTGTAAAAAATTCTAGTGAAAAGCTTAATGACTTTTACTGAGTATTTCAAACATAAAGTCGCAGAATCAATGAAAATGAAGCCGTAAACGTTTGAGAGTGTTTGTACAACGTTAGTGGAGAGGCGGCTCCTGAAAACGCTGTGAAAATGCTATGAAACCCCCGTGAACAACATTCGTAAAAATGCCGAAAAAAAAAACATGACAGTTTCTTCCTCCCGATTTTTTCTGGTTTCGGAGTGGTGTTAAAATGGGAAAATACTTACGAGCAGGCATAAAGGTGTAAGAACACACCACATAGGGAGGAAGTAGAAAAATGAGATGAAACTAATCATGGTTTTTCCGATCATCATTTCAATGTCCTTCTTGAATGTCCAGATACCTGTATGATGAAAAGAAGTACCAGAAAATTTACTTTGAGATATCAGTAGGGTGAGATATCAGGAGTTGAAATGTAAATAAAAATAGGAACTATATTCTTTATTATGCGACGATTTGAGATATCAGTGTTCGAGATATCGGGAGTAGACTGTATTAGGGTAGATGGCGCTATGGGAATATCATGTAAGATTATGGAGAATGCTTTAGTGGTACTTGTGGCAGGCAAAGTTTTATGCATACAAATGAAGTGGAGTGAAATAGCCAGGCAGGAATAACCTCCAACAACACCACATGCAGCAAGAAATCGCAACAAGCCAAACTTATCCCTCTATCTTTGAATTAGACTATTTTGGATAATTAACCAGAAACAGGTTTAAAAGTTTACTTAAACAGCTTTATAAACATAATACAGCGCCATCGACAGTAGTAGAGTGAAATACATGTACGTGACTTATATATACTAATTCGTTATGTTTGTAGATTTTGGCGTCAACAATGTATGGGTGCATAGTAAGTAGCTAAATACATATGCATACATACCTGTCGACAAGCGAAAACGAAAACAAAGAACCCCTATGGGATTTTTCCGCAATACAGACTTGCTGTAACAGAATTCTTTTTACAGCAAACTTCGTTTTCCTGCTCAGCTCTCAAACAGGAAGTAAATGTATCAGTGTTTAAGAGCTTGCTTAGATAATTTTATTTCAAAATCAGTACAATATATGACCATACCATATATGTAAACAATGGCTATAGTTTCAAAGAAGCCGACAAAGAGAAGCGGGAAACCACCGGTAGCGCCATCCATTAGGTCTAGAAGATGGAACCCGGCCTGAAAAAAAAATTTTGCCGTAAGCATTTAAAGTATCGCGAGATATAGGTATGTGGAAAAAGGGCAGGCCAAGACCGGACTGTTCCGGAAGGGTCTACACTGCTTGTCATTGCTTTTGCATCTTGTAGACGCATTACTCCCTCAAAAACCGGACTATTCAATTTTAAGACAATAAATACATCCTTGTGTTTTCCATCATTTGTTTAAAGGGGACAAAAACTTATGTTTGTGATTTTCTGACTGCTTGCCTAGACGACAGGGACCGTATTTTATAAAATGACTTAAGTCGTTGCTATGCTGTTTCTAAGGCTGAATTTCTATAAAGGAGATGCCCTACAACTATGTAAATTGCTCTGGAGGAACAGTCTGAAAACGACTGTTCCTCCAGAGCAAATTTCATAGTTGTAGGGAATCTCCTTCATAGAAATTTAGCCTTAGCAACAACATAGCAACGGCCTAAGTGGTTTTATAAATACGACCCCAGGTCTTTTCTGAGAGGGAATTTATTATTTAAAGGGAAAAGAATTTGCGTTTACGGGATGTTATTCTTTCCTTTAGGAGTTTATCCCCACTGAGAGTTGATAAAACATAAAACTTTCCAGAGAATGTATCTATTCACCGAAATAGCTTGTATGAGATATGAACTTAAAATATGCTAAACCCTCTTCAAATTTTACCATCTTTCCTGATAAAGTACACGCGTATATATAAACCCTCATACTGTGAACTGTTTAAATCTTTGCATTTGAAGTCTACTCAATCATCTGATACGTTGACCCAATATATATAAAGTGCGAGTAATTTTCAACCTCATGTGTTCCTTCCCTCTTACATGAGGTGCTGTGAAAAGCGTTGGACTTAAATCAGACACTTTAGTTTATGGATTGTTTTACTTATTACCCTATTTCGCATTGGCTTTAAATGACTGTTGCTGTTGCAAGGGACATAGAAACATAAATCATCCTGCTTTTCCTGTACAACATATCGTTATCTGTAGACATAAACCTTTCTGGTCATGGCGAAAATGACTTACTCCAGTAGTCATAGGTAATCCCAATAAGAAGCCAAGTGTGCACGCGCCCGCTCTGAACAGAATGGTTCGCAGTTTTGTTTTCTTTAGTGCTGGAAACTCGTCAATAATACCAGTCAGGACGGTCTCTACGATAGAAAACTGAAAAAAGCATATCAAAGACATTAAGTTGTATTTTACCTTATTGTTTCAGAGAACTTGAAACTGCCTGTTGTAACTCTAGACAAGGCAGAAAAGGTTTATATAATTCCTAAAGAGCAACTAGACATACTGGTAAAGCTTCAAGATACCCACATGTATGCGTTCAACTATTTATGTTCAACTAATACTAATCAAACAGGCGCTGTGATCAAGAAGTTAGAGGTGCTTGGCTACGGCGCAAAAGGCACCGGTTTAGAATCCCCAATGAGATTGAAAAACTCTGTCAACCAAGCAGTCAATAGGTATTTGTAAAACATGGAAAACTAAAGGAAGTGAAAGTGGCGTTTTTCATAAGCTGTGCCCAAATTACGGCCGGCCTTTGATGACCAGTGGCCTTTCTACTACAAGGATATGGAAAAACATTACTTGCTTATTGAGTAGGAAACTCTAAGACTCCTCAAATGGCTCACGGGGTATTGGTTATTATAAAACTCTCATTTAAAAGTTCAAGACTTTCTATTGTCAAAGTCAGTTACATGTAATAAATAGCATTAATTTTGATTTATATGCTAAAACTGAATGCCGACCTACATGAATGTTTTGAAACAAATAGGAACAGTTTTAAAAGTGCCCTATTGCTATTCATATATTCTGCATTTATGCATTGCATGCATGTACATATAAATGCTTTATGGTCAAGTTTTTATTCCAAAATGTTTTTCAAATACATGGTTCCCAGATCCCAAAAAGTTGTTGACTAGTTACTACTGCTATCAGCAGTTGCCCTTGGGCAGCATTGGATGAGATCCAGCCCTCAATATGCTGCCCAAGGATATATTTATACATATTATGTATAGGATTACAGACAGCTAGCATCAGGTACCCTTAAAAAACAATTGGTGGGACCTGGGCCCTCTACATGCTGCTCAGGAATATATGATGAATAATTTAAATCCGATATATAAAAAACACACTGTCCTCAGTCTTTACTACGCTTCTTGCTAACCCATCAATGCTTAGCATTTCATAGAATAGACTGGTGGATGACCTGGCGGTATAATTGAACCGCGACACGAGAAAACCAACAAAATGGTTATGCGCCGAGCGAAGACTCAGATCAGCCTGGGCAGCCGCCCAGTCTGATCAGAGTCTTCGCTGTCCGCATGGAGGTAGCTTAGACTCGAAGCTACCCTTTAATTGCTTAATGTGGAGTCTGAGCGGTCTGGGCGGATGCCCAGGCCGATCTGATTCAGCGCTGGGCAAACAACCAATTTGTTTGTTATCTCTTGTCGCGGCTCATATCCTTTTCAGCAGTAGTTCCGTCGTATAAAGACCACATGAGGGTGATCATTCGTCAAGGGCTCTGCGCTATGAAGTATCGTATAATTTTGGACTGAATGTTCCTCCAGCTGGACTTGAACCTGTCACCCTGTGATCTGAAAACGGGGCATTAGCCAGTTGGCCACGCTAGCGCTGCTTCCGTTTGATCAAATAAATATTTTCAAAAAACAGTGTAGACAAAGATTAGACGCCGCGTCCTTGTCTGCTTCAATTTAAAAGAAAATAAATATGGCTGTAATCGAGACACTCTTACATTGGAAAAGGCCTGTCCAATTTAAGAGGTAGACGAAATGACTCGACATTCATGGGTAAATCATTCATGTTACCTCGGAGCTGAATCCTAGCATCATCATCATGAGGAAGAACAGTATTGCCCACAGCGGGGCAACAGGCATCTGAGCAAGGGCTTCTGGGTAGGCGACGAACGCCAGTCCCGGACCTGATAAAAAGAATTTGCAGGCATCAATATATAAACTGTTAATTTACTGTAAATTATGGTGAAAATTACAGCTACCAAAAATTGATAGTAAGAAGGTAAGTTTGTCTCCGAATTTTAACTGGTTATAAAATGTGTAACCTAGCCGTAAAAGTTCTAAAAATGGGACAATGGTTTGGTTTTCTAAATAAGTGTACCTATGAAAGGCAACAGTCTTAATTCAAAAAATTATATATTTTTTCCAATGCAAGCTGAAAAAAATCACATTTGCAGGAAGAAACTTGTTAGGAACAATTTCACAAGCATCAATTTACTTGCTTGCTTAGGGGACTGGCATATATATAGCTATAATTGAAATGTAAATATGCTATATTCTTTATCATTTTACCTACCTCAGTACTTGAAAGTAAACAGTGGTGTTTCTAAAATTGCAATAACGTTATTTGCAAAAGCTGCTACATAGCGATAACTGGGTTTACTTTCTGAGACAAGAAAACTGTACAAAAAGAGGCCCGTTTGTACCTCATTGTGTTACGCGATTGAGTGCAAAACAAACTGTCTTGGTTCGACTCCCGCTAGATGTGGAAATCTTTTCAACCATAGACAGGGTTTCCCCCCAGTAATTCATTACTGACCGTTCCAAGGCGGTAGTTCTGTTGTGGTTCTTTGTTGCCTGTTTTTGGTGTCAGAGTTTCTGTGATGTTTTACCTTATGTATGTTATTATTATTTTTGGTTCGGTTTGGGTTGCTGAGTGGCCACCTTTTGGGAACAAGCTGCTCACTCGGTTGGCCATATGTTCTCTGTATCTTGATTATTTGTAATCTTAGTTGTTTCCAACTATGGTTTGAGGGCTGGATTTGGATTTTGATTGTTTCAGTGCCTGGTCTTTGCATACTTTTTACTTTCGTTGCATATAGCCTTTCATCATAACCCTTTTCGAGGCTGGATATGACAATGATGACAATGACGGGAATGCTATTGCAGGGGCTGTAAACCGCACGGCAACAACCCATCTACATTTGTGGCAAAACGGAGAAAAATACTCAACACACGTACCTCCCGCAGCCACTTTATCGACACTGACGCCTTTCGTGTGGGCCATAAAACCAAGAGATGCAAATATGACAAAACCAGCGTAGAAACTCGTCAGACAGTTGATAGCTGGAACCAGCAGTGAGTCTCTGAAAATGAATAATTGCATATTATACTTCTCTTGCCAGAAAACGCGAACTTAGGCATTAAATATATCAAACACTAAAAGAAACGCACACATAAATATTTTGGTATTTCTTGGAAATTACAAATAATCTAGAAAAAATAATCTAACAGTGTTAGAGGTAGACCATCGGATATTTCAACCCCAAAAAATCATTTAAATGCGTCAATTCAGTACTTTGTGACGCATCTCTGAACAAGGCAGGGGTCAGTTTTCAATGTCACAGTTTTCAATAAGAGGTCATTGTCCACGATTTCATTAATGCGTATTTTCATGCATATGGAATGTACAGATACTCGTCTACGCCGTGGTAAAGTCTGAGCAAGATTTGATCAGAAATACGGATTTTTATACATTTTTCATGCTATAAAAGGTAAATTAAACGGGAAAATCTTACTGTGTGCGTTTCTGTTTTTGTTTGGTATATTTCATATTGAGCAAGATCTTCACTGATGAGGGCGGTACCATGGTTTGTCCGCCTGAACGGGAGATAATCCACTCACTGAAGCCCGTGGATTATCTCCTCGTACAGGCGGACAAATCATGGTATAACTAGCACTTAACAGGTGGATCACTTAAATTGTATGAAATAGTTATACATGCACCATGGTTTGTCCAGCTGTAGGGGAGATAATCCACTCGCTAAAGCTCGTGCATTATCTCCTTGCACATGCGGAAAACCATGGTAAAACTATCACTTAACAGGTAAATCACTTAAGATATGTGCGTACGCTATTTTTACAAGGGTAGCAGCTTTCGAAGCGTTCTGCTTGCTTCCCTGGGCGATAGCCCTTCCACAATGGGGTGTCAGCCCTAAAAGCATACGGAGATAATGTTAGTTTGGGACAGAAGTCACGTGACAGGAATACAATTTTTAGCCATTGAGAATTTGGCAAGGACAAGGTCATGTCTAGTTTTATTACAATTGACCGCTATTTAAAGGTCAAAGGGACAGGGAATTTATTGTGTAAAATCAGTAGTTTGAGATGACAGCTGCTGAAAAGAAACAGAGTTTAAGAAAATATGTCCAAATTTTCCATCAGTTAACTTAGACATAAGAAATTACATGTACTTTGAGATATCACTTCTTACAATAAGAAGACTTAGCAGACTCAACCGTATTTACATTATACATGTACTTACCTAAGAACATTGTTATTGAAGTTGTTATAGCTCGCCATAGCAATTAGGCCTCCAGAACAGGCACTCAGGGAATAGAAAATCTGTACAGCAGCATCTGACCACACCTACAACGTAATATGAGTCACATCATGTAATTTCCAACAACGTGGCTGCGACTCATTATGCAATTGTTATTTTCGTTACATATAGCTTAGTTTGATCTCAACTGGTCAAACCTTCAATTACATTATTATTTTTATATATTTTTTTGAACACGTATGTCTATATACTGGCAAAGCTGCAATAACAAAATGCAATTCACCTTTCCGAAACCACGCCTACTTTAAACAGGTATATAGAGAATACCATGTTAGTGTCTTTTGATATCAAGTTTATCAGGCGAGACCAGAAACAGCGTAGGAATGGAGAGGCTTGCCGAGCCAGTCCGACGTGTTTCTGGTCGAGCCTGATAAACTTTATATCTTAAGACACTTACATGGTTTTCTATTTATCATGCATTATTTAAAGTTTTTTTAAAAGGCATAAAAAGCCTCAAGAAAATGAAAAAAAAAAAAACGTAGTTTTGTTGAAACTCGCTGACGTCGCGAATGCGTTATGACGTAAACCGGTGACGTCATTTAACCAATCGAACGCTGTTAACATGACCAACGTCAGTCTATAGCCAATCGTCTTCTGAGATCGCTTCCGAAGGCATCGCCTGATAACTTTCGCGCAAGCGCAGTTCTATAGTGACATGATATTACATTTTGTTATCAGACCCCTGTTATCAGGTGGAATTTGCAGCAGATGCATGATAAAGGCCTATACCCATCCATTCACTGTAAGGTAAAATCACGGACGTACTGTGGAACAGTGTACACGTGCGTTTGTGTTTGTGAGACTACATCAGGTGCTAAGCTGTCGTCGCATAGGCCAGATACACACTTACAGGTGACGTTAAATTTCAGACCTCCAGATAAGAGGGAGTATTTGATGATAATTAAGGATAGTTTTTCTTATTACTCATCGAAACCATATGTTGTGACCCCTCATCTAAACCGTCTCGTCGAGACGGTTCAGATCGGGGGTCACAACATATAGTAGAGCAGACGGAGCCCCAAAAGTGCTCTCCTTAAGGACTTTACTGGTAAGGTTCTGCAAACATCAAGTGTTATATACCAAAGTGTTTGTGAGCATGTCTAGTGTATGGATCTGGCTGATGACATCGCCGCAGCTGAGTACTAACAGAGTTATGGCCCTTGAAACTTACGTACCCATAAACAGCAAAATTACACATTTTTTGTCGGTGTACGTCAAAAATGTCCATTTATTTCAACTAAAGACAAGTGTTTGTCATTTTCCAGTTGTACGTTCGGAAAACAAATGGAATGAGCTAAACATAGAAGCCAATAACGAATATGGCTTTTGAACAGTGTTTGTCCGTGCGTCTGTTTGTTAATTACCGTTGATTACCAAAGGTTGACAATTTTCGACATAAATATTAGAATTTGTCTGTTTTATTACCATGACAATAAATATGTCAAGTCTTACGCAAAAACTAATTTACTAGGTATTTCATTGTTGAATTAACTATCTAGATATATTTCAACATGTACAAAAGGTCAAGGTCGCGGTCAAACAGAAAACGTACATAAATGATGAAAATCTACTTAAATTACTACTTTAAGACCAACTAAATGGGCTAAATGCTTAGAAAACAGTATATATGTGTAACTTCTATTAACTCGCACTCATTTAGATAATATGTGCTCTATATATTTATTTTTCCATCCGTCCGTACGTCAGTTTGTCAATTATAGCATGTGTTCACCACTGTTTTGGCAGTCAACTTCTCAAAAATGACAAGCTTAACAGTGGTCAAAACTAGCCGCTGATTATACATGCGTTGTAGTTGCATACTCTGGTGTCATTTTTAGTCCAATCCAGTACTGTAAGATTGTCTTCGGGCCATCTGTCCTTGTCAGTTCATCCATTTGTTCGTCTGTCCGTCCATCTGTCAGTTGAAATTGATCGAATGATACATTAATAAAAGCTAGTAGATTTTTAAGCTCCAATATCTCCCTCTCCTTTTATGAGATACTTTTTCAACATGTTCTTTTTCCTGAAAGCCCAACGTCTACAAAGTGTTTCCCTGCTTTCTGCTGTCTGAGTATTGGGCAGTTTGGCTGTTTCTCCCATGTTATATACGTGACCGTATCATTTTAATGACATTTGCATATTCTCAGCCAAATAAACACAATAACAGACATAGATCTTAGTGTTGTAGAAAGTATGCTTGAAAGCCTCTGAATTAAATCAATATTGTCTTCTGAAGCGTTAGAAACTGTACTGTTGTCTACGTTACCAAGAATGGACAAACTACTTAATCTGATTAGAATGAGCATGTAAGTACAATCAATGAAGAACACTAATGCATTTATATATCGTTAAATAAAAACAAATGCTATCAAACTTGCAAAACTTTGCACTGTCATATACGTTACCAAATATGAGTAACAATGAAATACATCCAAAATGGTATTTTGCGCTACAGAAACTGCTAATGCTAAAGTGGTCTTTTAGCATTCTATGGTGGAACTATGGTTGCCTAGAGGACTTGGAGTAGTCTGAAACTGTACCACTGTCACACAAGGAGTTACTGATCAGAGGACTTTTAAAGTGTGTGTACACTATTTATATATGGATGAAGGGGTAGAAGCTAATTTACGGATAATTTTGGATTTTGCTCTCTCTCTCTCTCTCTCTCTCTCTCTCTCTCTCTCTCTCTCGCAATTCTCCATAAAATGATATACTGTGAATGTACATTAGAACTGCCTCCCAGTTTTTATGAGCAATCAGGATAACTATTTTCAAAATGTGTTACCACATACTCTCCCCTATACTAGTCTCGCTTAACGTATATTACATCAAATATTGTAGGACTGATACATATATAATGTGTTACTGTCGTGTTTGAACTCTGAATTACACCAATGCCATTTTTGAGTCAAAGGCACATCAGTTACTTAAAACTGTCGCCAGGCAGGGCTGGATTTGGATTTTGATTGTTTCAGTTCCTGGTCTTTGCATACTTTTTACTTTTTTCAGTTTCATGACTTGAGTGTATAGATTTAATATTACAAGACGAAACAAGAAAAGTAACTCACAGCATGCTCATAAATATTTTATGCGTGAAACACATTTTAAAAGTGTTGATGTCATAATCTTGTCATCATCTCCAGTTTATTTTACATTTTAATAAGGCTAGAGAAAAATATTATCATATACATTTAGGTTGTATGGTTATCAAATGATACTATTTCTCTATAAATGTAACAGTGAAAAAATCCCGGGCGCATATACAGCTTTAGTGAGCAAACTACATAAATCTGAATAATCTCAGCTTTAGTGAGCAAACTAGATACACCTGAGTAATTTGTTTTCTGTTTCATGTTTTTTGTCATTATTTTAACATATTTCCCTATTTATGTGTCAAAATTATTTCACACATTAAGGTGACTACGAAACTGCATTAGAATTCATGCAACAACTCTGAAAAGTTTCTGTCTCGTAGTCTTCACAAGATAAATCACACCTTTATAAAAGCTGTGCTAGAATTATACCCTAAAAGGGTTGAAAGTGTATTTTATTTTCAAATTCTGACTTGTTAGTTATTGTTTTATGTGGTGTAAATCTTGTTCTCTATAATAACATAAATCACAGTCTCATAAGCTACATGTTACTATTTACGTTAGTTACATCAATTTGATTAATATCAATTCCGTAAGATACTCTTAGAGTGCCATACTTTGAGAATTTTTTTTAATCTCAACATGTAAGCGCCATTTCAAATCATTATAATGTTTTTGAATATTGCATTAAAAATTATATTACACGTATTAAACAGTTTCTGTATGGTAAACAACAAAATTTAATGAAACCACTTTTTTCCACTATAAAGCTTGCCTCTAGACCTAAATAGTAATATACTAATACTAATGCAATTTATCAATTTTAATTTTTGTCTTGTATAGTTTTATTTGTCTGAAATTCGTATCTAATGGTAACATAGATTACAGCTTAATAAACTGTAGAAAAATTAAGCCATGATAATAAAAGTTTAGAATTTAAAAATGTTTTTACATCACTTAATATAAAAATAAATAATTTAAATCGATTTATACATAGATTACTGACTTTCATTTTTATTTAAAAACATGGTAATTTTGTAAACTTTCTATTGGTAACGTATTCAACAGTCTGAACTCTCAATCGCCCCACTAAGTAGGCAGCAAGAAAGAGGCAAATATTCTGCATATACAGGACACTTAGAAAAATGAGGTCTACACAACTTCGTCGGGTAGCCGGGCAACATCCTACTGGTCTGGCCTACATTAATTTAGCGGCTGTTATAACTAGGATACAGGTTCTAATGCATTTTAGTGAGTGGGTAATTTTTCTTTTTATTCTGTTTTAAGACAAACAGTTCTTTTGCAATGTCTTGAATCTTGAAGATGTCAAAACTATGCCAGTAGTTCATCAAAACATCAATGAATATGTATACGTTTGCAAAGAAAAATAACAAAGTAACAAAGTGTTTCATACAGTATGGTCACTTGAAATGTAAATAACAAATAAATAAGTTATAAGGTAAACAATCACTTATTTACAACATCTGGAGATATATTTTGCATTTTCATTGCTAGTTAGAAGTGTTGCGAAAAAAATGGTATGTGATAAAATATTGTGAACATGTCCTCTGTGTAAGTAGATTTGTAGAAGTACTGTCTGTATAAAACTGTTTCAAGTAAATTAATCCTAGCTCACTGAAGCGTGAAGGATTGCTAGAAGTAATTTCATTTGCACTAGCATAGATGTGCAGCCCTATAATGTCACGTATATTATGTTACAATATGACCTAACCTTACTTTTTTGAACCGCAAGTGCCTGAAAGATTTTCAGTTTTGCAATGCATATTTAGATGGGTGGGGTATTTACTCATGTTTCTCAGAGTTTCTTTGTCTCTGTACTGAAATCTTGAGTTCTGATAATCTATACATAAAGCACCGGTTCTAGACTTGCTATTTTATTGCAAATATTGTTACAAACTCTTGACTGATGGAGTCAACATTAAAAATTGTAAACCTGAAATTTAAAAAATTATTTTTAAAACAAATTTCAACGTAAACGCGATATTACAACGCCACAAAATAAAAACTAAAGTAAATAATAAGTACCGCATATACGGTAAATAAGCTACAAACTGAATACAAATAAAAAATCGTACAAAGTACCATCTTATAAATGATTTTTTTTATTCTTTTTCATTTAAGTATCAATTTAACCAATTAAATGGGTGGGGTAATTCAAGGGGAGATAACTCGCTTAGTACTCAGAATCAGAGGTGTCATCAGCCGGTTTTGTAAACTAGAGATTCTAACAATTAATCTGATATATAACTCGAGATGTTTGCAGAACCTTACCAGTAGCACCTTCTCAAAGGCTGCCTATCTGCCGTACTAATACGTTTTTATGCAGAATTAACAAAAATTATCTCTAATTATCACCAAATACGCCCTCTTATCTAGAGCTCGAGTGCGTTTGGGTGTTATTCTGGGTGTGGCTAGGAAAGGTGAATTTAGTTGCTTTTAGATATACACACAAGAGCAAAAATAACGCATAGTTTTCTTTTTGATGTTTTTATGTCAAAATAATGATCTGCTGAAATCAGCAAAAGATGAAATATATTATCAATGCATGGAGTAGACTTCGTCGCAAACTTATTAAAATTTTGTTTGTTTATTCATGCGTAACGAAAGCGTAAACAATCAAGCGATCAATCTCAAAATTCACCAAATTGTGCAGTTAACTCGGTGTCTTGAACTGAGTTTTACCTGGCTCCAAAACTGATGCCCTCTTCATCTCGGACGCTACAATGTCTCAGAAACATCACTAAGAATTTTCAGCATTGGTTACTCGTTACAAGTAAAGTTATGCCCATTTTACGCAAGTCCCGTAAAGTAACCAAGTTTTGCGATAGCAAAAGACAATTTTATGGATTTTTCAGCAAACAGAATTGAAAATGGATCCCAATTCAGGTCATGTAATAGAGGAAATTGTCACAATCAAATGGAGTATGCTAACAAAGTGTAGTAACTTTGTACGTCCTTCTTATAATGCAACCACAGATTGAACCTTTGGGCACTGGATCTTTGAAATCACTGGGCAAAACTGCATGAAAATCATACTGCGACTTTGTCATGTCTTTGTCATAAAGGGAAGTCTACGGTCAAGGAAATGGGAAGACAAGATTTTTTTCCAGGACAACATTTTTGTCGGCTTTAGAATTTCGCAACTCAAACCGGACGTAAGCAAAATGCGTGCTCATTTCAAACTAAAATTGTTTAAAAGGGTCCTTTGCCCAAAGCCTTACTCATTTTGAATGCCAAATTACCAGATTTTTTTCTAATAATTTGATGATTCAGACGATTTTCAAAAACTTTGAAAAACTTCCGAAAATACAGATTTTTGCATGTGCGATTTAACTGTATAGAATTATTTTGCTAAAGTTTTTTACCGTTTTCCAGTCGGTGATATCATGCAGAACTCACATGCAGCAAAATCGTATTGATGATTTAATTTTTGCCACTGTGAGCCAGAATTTTGTGATCTTCGCCTTTATGACAAATAGCTTTATATATTTTTTTTCGAAGAATTGCACTGTGACAAGAACATGCTGCAAAACTTATGGCCACGTATAGGCAAATCCCGCTACTAAGTTAAAAGTAAAATATCATCACATTTAATGAGGCAAAACAAGACACTTAAAAATGTGCGTTTCTTTCGCTGGTGAGTATATGAGTCCTTATCTCGCCAAACCCGTACTAATCCAAGACAGCTGCATTTGAGACCAATGTAGTGATACGAATTTTCAGAGTTTAGCACTCCAAGGTGTATAAAAAGTAGCAAAAATGTACACCAATATTAGCCCCAGGTTACTCTGTAATCGTATCGTAACTCTTTGAGTCCTGTTGCGAAGATTTGACGAAAATTATGCGGCTCTTTAACAAAACAAAATATTTAAAGGTTTTAAATTTTTATTTTGTGCTTCCAAAGTATATGTAGTTACCGATTTTATCTTAAACTGTGGTTTAAATGAAGCACACTCCGTCCAATCTGATACTTTGAGAAAACACAAAAAAACAACTGCATACTAAAAATTCGTGACAGTTCCCAGAACGGTAAAATTAAATGAGATCCTGCCTCCCAAAGTAAGTCATGGCCCGTGTGGCTCTGAGTAATATATTCTCAAATAGACTTCACATTAGTTTGCAGATTTTAGCCGCGACACGAGAAAACCAACAAAAAGGTTGTGTGCCCAGCGCAGACTCAGATCAGCATGGGCATTCGTCCAGTCTGATCAGAGTCTTCGCTGTCCGCATGAAAGTAGCTTAGACGTTAAGCTACCATTTAAGCGCTTAGAGAAGAGTCTGATCAGATTGTGCGGATGCCCAGGCTGATCTGAGTCTTCGCTGGGCCTACAACCACTTTGTTGGTTTTCTCGTGTCCCGGCTCATTTGATACTTACACTGGCTTCTGACAGTTTGGTAATGTTAGGTGTTAAATAAAAATCTATTCCTCCTTCGTGTCCATCTAGAGTAACGCCGCGTATCAAGAGTGCCGTCAATAGAATGTAGGGGAATATGGCGGTAACGTACACAACCTTAAACAAAATACATGTATATGTAAAATAGTAGATTAAGGGTTTTTATTAATTCTAATGTGTGAGAAACGGTTGTAAAACTGCTTGGTGCATTTTTCAAATACATACTGACGCACATGTCGATAGTACGAAATATACTGAGAGAAATAAGTTCAGCATCTTTTCCAAAGGGTTGTGAAGTTTTCTTTAGGGATAGTATTAAAACGCATCCTCTTGTGTTTGAAGGTGAATTGGTGCACTTTTATTTTAAGCAACTCTTCATTTTTATTTCAGAAACTCTTGTCAATCGGTACAATTCTCGTAAGAACAAAATGCTCCTCTTCAAGAGTAGACTCCAAATTTAAATGAGCCGCGACACGACAAAACCAACAATGTGGTTGTGCGCCCAGCGCAGACTCAGATCAGCCTGGGCATCCGCCCAGTCTGATCAGAGCCTTCGCTGTCCGCATGGAGGTAGCTTAGGCCCTTAGCTACCATTTGAGCACTAAACGAAGAGTCTGATCAAACTGGGCAGATCTCCAGGCTGATTTGAGTCTGCGCTCGGCGCACAACCACATTGTTGGTTTTGTCGTGTCGCGGCTCAAATTTTCATGGTTCAGGGTGCAATCTGGAAGTCACAAAATTATCCCCTTGCAAACATGGTGGAAAAAACATAGAGGTGTATTAGTATGCCTTGAAATGGACCAAAACTCAAATAATCTAGTACAGACTATATCACAAATAGTATACAGGGCATATGATTATGGAAACTACGTGTACAAAGTTTTACGATAACACAGTCTTGCGAACAAAGTACGGAGCCCTTAAAGAGGCCAATCACACGTTTAATTTTCTTTCCCATACAATGTTTTCAACATTTTACAAGGAGAACAAGTTTTGTGATGTTCTGTTTCGTAAATGCAGACAACTACGTACAAACTCGTCTATTACAGGCGGCTCTAATGAGGGGCGCGGCATAACTTCTATGGCGAAACAAGGACACAGTAAAAAACTAAAAATAACTGGCAACTCTGATCTTGAACTCCGTATAATATTCAGAATCAAGATTATCATATGACGTCGCTGTTATTTAGTCTTTTAAGTCGTGTAATAAAAAAAACAACGTATGACCACACGTGTAATAACACTTTGGCGCGTACACACAACGTCATTGACAACGTCCATGTCAACAATGCGTTTTCTTACAGAACTAATGTTCAGTTTGAACGCGTCGAAATCCCGTTTTAAAGGGTCATATGATAAACCAAATCTTACACTTATGGCCATTTTATATGAAATTCATTAAAAACGCCGAAGGCTCGTTTAATAAATTTCATATGAAATGACCACTCGTGCAAGATCCTCAAGTTACCTTTCCCAGTGTTTTAATTCCCTTTGTAAGCACGAGGAAAACTATCAACCAGGCGAGCAGTAGACATAGTGAGAGCTCCCAGCTCACTTTTCCCGTCTCTCCAAGGTTAGATGTCAAGTGTAGCACCCGATTGCTTGAAAACAGAAAATATTGCATTTCTTGTCAGCACTAAAGATTTTGTGCAAAAGAATGAACAGCATTTTAGTGGAAAGATACACTTAAGTCTGTCTTGCAGATTTAATACTTTAGTATAAACGCGTCTTGACTAGATTTATTGCGGTATATTCGCGTATGTGTACGACGAGAATTAACTTCATCAATATCAAAAATTTCCAGAGAATAAAATTACATGTGTTTGAAAACTAATTATAGCTTTGAGAAAAATCACACTTTACAATTGTATTAATTTCAGGTAACATCTTACTTATAATTCAAGAGGAGCATGACATACAATGTATACAATGCTCCTCTCGAATTATAAGACAGATGACATCATATATATGTTACCATAGCAACCATGGAATTACCAACTATTGAGCTTAGTATCTTGGCAGAATAACATCTTGATGACGTCACTTAGACATCAATATAGAAACTTTTAGTTGCTACGGTAACATATATATATGACGTCATTGGTTCCGGAGCATGGCAAACAATGTATGCCATGATCCGCCAATTTGTCAATGACATTACATGTACAAACTGAAATTCTCAAACAGATAATTACATGTATTTTCAAGTCATTCAATTCTGTGTCCTCGGCAGGAAAAGGACATCACTTTCTGAGCCAAAAACAGCAGCCACAGACAACACTTTGGAAATAACTTTTCTTTCATTTGTCGTCAGTTTGCAGAATAAAAAATAGTTACTACAGATATTTTCAGTTATGCTGACACATTGCTTCTATTGTATTTTCTTTTCAACATGTAAACCGGCGTGTCTGCATAGTTTATGCAATAGCAACACTGTAGCTGACTTTAGACTATCAACAGAATTTCAGAAGTATGTCAGCAATTAAGATGATAGTTTGATCTCCTATGGCTTCATGACGAAATAAATGAAAACATGCCCCATCTTGGGTTCCATAACACACAGCCAAGTCCATATACGTGCATTAATCAAAGACTACGTGGCGTAATCATTGACTAATGCATGTTTGTGGGAAACGTATGAAAGAAATTCGAATTGGAATATTAGGATCAGCGTAGAGTAGAGCAGATTTAAACTCTTCTTACTTGAAATAGTCTTCACTTGGCGATTTTGACTTATTGCTGTCATATGGTTCATTTTCAAATAGTTTGACTGAAAAATACAGAGCAGAAAGACTTTGCAACAATTGTATGCTTGTGTGCTGAAATTAAAAAAATAAAATTTTAGGCCCTATATGATATCTCAAGAGTTTTCTTTTTTTTTTTCGCATAGTAAGAAATTAATCTATATACTTGTACATATAGGGTCTACTTACCCCACCCATGTTTCTATTTGTCAGCTTACCAGCTGTGAAATATCTCTACACAGGCCACAGGCTCAAGTCTGAGCACGCCACTCCTACATCATTTGCATACTGATGATACATATACATAATACCATGCGACGAAGCTTGTTAATGCAACGGGCGGGAATAGCACAACTGTTTATGTTCTATATGTTTGATAAACTAAAGCTCTTAAATTTCTTCAAAATTTACGCAAATGATCTGATACTTAGAAAATGAATATTATGCAACTATTCAAGAGAATATCGAAAGTTCATATTTTAATCAGTTTGATAGGCTGACTGTCATAATTAAAACTGTCAGTTTGATAGGCAGATTATTATAATTAACACTGTCAGTTTGATAGGCAAATTATCATATTCGATGGTCAGATTATCATAATGAAAACTGTCAGGTTGATAGGCAGATTATCATAATGAAAACTGTCAGCTATTCTTAAGCAACTTTCACAGGAAAAGAAAAAACATACCGCATTCCGGTCTTGTATTATTCCAAGGGTCCGCGTCAGTTTGATTCATGGTGCTATCGCGACAGTAACACGACGCCCAACTTTCATCCTCACACGTAGACCAAGGTAGTTTACTCGTCATAGAGGCAAAGAAAAAGTGGATACATACAGCTATGACGACATTGTAGTAGAAAGATATCAGGGCTGACACGATGATCATGGAATATCCCAGACCTAAAGAAAATACAAGAGGGTCATAAGGACCACTATCGCTTCTCTGAGAAGCCAGCTCAACAACAGGTACTTAAGGTGTAAGCTTAACCAGCTATTGCTATAAAAAACATATGCCTGGTGGCGGACTATCTAAGGAACATGTAAAAGTTCTGTCATTATATCTCCACTGCGATGGCGGTTGGGGCCAATTTTCAATTTTCCCATTGACTGTCAATAACTTTTTAAGTTGGCACAACAGTCAAATTAATTAATAGATAAGCAATCAATGTCAACTTACCAGTTTACTAATTTTGTAATAACTGCAACACTTAATATTTCAAATGGCTGACAGCCACAGAGGAGATGTCGTATCGATACAAGAAACATTGAAGAGAGGTAACTATATAGACCCATATCACCAACAAAGTATTTACAGTAGAAAGCATAGAATACCTTTCAATGCGGGGTTTATAATCCAGATCTTCACGGGTCCTAAGCTCGCAAACTGTCCAAAACATAACTCTAGGTAGAACAGTGGAACACCCATAACAGCCAGGCAGACGAAGTAGGGTATCAAGAAGGCTCCTAAAATAAATAAGCGTTTGTTTGTTTTTTGTATTTTTTTTTTGTTTTTTTTTTTGTTTGTTTTTTTGTGTGTGTGTTTTTCTTCTTCTTTTTTGTATCTTCATAAAGAGGATTACCCTTCCATCATGATGATGGTTTCGTTATTTACATTGAAAATCATCGGTCTTGTTAATCTAACGCGAAGACCAATTATCAAAACTGTTCAGTTCTGTGTAAAGCTGAATTCTGTATTGCATTTCGAACACGTCTCGAAGAGTTATTCAGCTTCCACCTCCAATTTCCAATAATGATTCACACAATTTATAATCGAGATAATGTCAACACAGTGTAACACGGCTAAATATTTTCAGAATCCTTTATAAACTCGAAATTCAATATTTCGTCACTGAACTTCTGTAAAATCTTCTCGAATTTTGAATTAAAATGTATTGGTACATGTACTACTCTGTGTTTTCAGCCATTTAAAAAAAAAGGGAATTCAGCGTTTTATGGTTCCTAGAGTGCTTTTCTGAACGATGCGGTCATTCCAAGAAAAGGGTCTACCACTTTCTTTTTGAAAAGCATATTCTTGCGTATCTGACCTGACACTCTAGATGGAAAGAGAAAAAGAAAACAATAGAAAGTGAAAATTTACCTGTTCTGTTCGTGATTATCATAATGAGGTTTGCAGGATTAAAGATCATTGTTTTCTTTTCGCAAACCTTTACATTTTCGCAAAACAAAACAAAATAACAATAATAATAATAATATTCTCGATATACAATAATATTATCTAATGTTGTTTCTAGATTAAATTAACCATTTTCAAGATTTCAAGATTTTTTCAAGATTTTATAATCGACCATTACCCCTACTGGGACATGAGTTAAAACTTTCAACAAAAGCAATACTACATCTGAGGAAAGTTGCAAACTTTGGTATTGACAATTGAGACTAGTTAATCATAGCCGAACCCACAATCGTTTGGCTGTGGCTGCGAGCAAGGCTACCATAAGCAACACCAAAGAGAACAACGTTGATAAACGAGATAAAAAAAAATCAAGTCCCGTCTACAGATTAGCATGTTACGCAGAGGAATTGTCCATCTAGATCTACTGATTCAGTTTTAACACTGAGCAATCATGTCCATTGTTATGAAGAGTCTAAAACACTTTATAATATTTAGCAAATATTAACATGTAGCCTACCTCCTCCATTTTTGAAGCATAGGTAGGGAAAACGCCAGACATTTCCCAGGCCGACGGCGAATCCGACAAGAGTAAGAATAAACTCTATATGGCTTCCCCAGTTGGCTCTCTGAAACACAGAAAATAGTATTTTAAGACATATCATGTGATTTCCACATTGAAAAAAAATATCCGTTGTTTCTACGGTAGAATACCCGGAAACCAGATGCCAGTCCATTTCCCGTTATTTCTACGGACGCCCGTAGCAGTTGCTGAAAATATCAGGCAGAGTAGAATAGAAAAGAGCAGTCGTTGTTTTGGTGATATCGCCCTTCAACACTATAAAGGTATTTTTGAGTGCGGCCAGTAATCATAACACTACCTTATCGTAATTTCCACCAATGTTTTACAGGCAGACGCCCGTAAAAGTAATGGGAAATGGACTAGCAGCTGGTTGCCAGTTATTCTACCGTAAAATCTACCGAATATTTTTACAGTGCACCAATGTGGCATTAGTGACAAGTAAAGGCTCTGATCAGACTGCACATAAGTGCAGTCTGATTAGAGCCTTTACTTGTCACATCAGTCATCTCTGGAAGTGACTCAAGCCATAGAGCCAATAGTGAGGCCTCTGATTACCCTGTAAAAATGAGAAGCATGATCTGAATATCACATGACAATTTCGAAAAATTGCCACATTTTTGAAAGTCACATGATGGGGCTAAAATATACATTACTTTCAAATTAATAAAAGTTTAAAGAGTCCTCCGGTTTGCCGCATACCAAGTGTGGTAACTCCTAAATGTACATGTCTCACCTAATAGATCTGCTTTACTTCATCGGATTTTCCCAGTGATCAAAAACTGGCCATAACAGGCACCCAGTGTCCTCTGCAAATTTCATCAAAACCGAACATGATGTTTGCCGGGCCGCGTAGCGTATTCGGTAGGGCGCCTGACTTGTGACCCAGAGGTCCTGGGTTCGATACCCGGTTCGGCCACTTACTTTCATTTCCCCTTCCGCTGATTCAAGAAGGGCAGTTGTTAGTTACTTGTGAAAGTAAGTGCACTTAGTACTGGTTAACCGCTTAGGAGGTCTAAGCCTGCCCAGGAATAGTGTGGTTAGGTTGACTGACCGTCCCGACATGACCATAGCTGTTTACCGGGGACGTTTAACAATAACACAATAATAACGAGCATGATGTTTTCATGTTATTCAAAGAAAAGAAAAAGACATAATATGATGATGGAATTTCGGATCACTCCGTTTGCGGGGAATATTTTCATGACACGCATACTTTGTCTATATGTTTGGACAAAAAAAAATCAGATATGACCATAGGATTTCTTTAAGATTAAATCAGTAAGACACTATGGGTTGTATTTCATGACGCTCGGCCCCGTTTCAGGGACCATGCTAATGTCCTCTATAGCCACTCATGTATTTTAGCCGAATAGCCATCAAGAGATGGGCTGTGACGAGTGACGACATAAAGACTGCTTACATCAAGTGGTGTCTGACATGATTTGAGCCGCGACACGAGAAAACCAACAAAGTGGTTGTCCGCCCAGCTCAGACTCAGGTCAGCCTGGACATCTACTAATCCTGATCAGACCCTTAGCTAAGCGCTTAAAGGATAGCTAAGGGTCTAAGCTACCTCCATGCGGACAGCGAAGACTCTGATCAGACTGGGCGGATGCCCAGGCTGATCTGAGTCTGCGCTGGGCGCACATCCACATTGTTGGCTCATTTTGTTCCCCTACCTGAATGCTTCGTTTCCACAGAATAAAACACAGACAACAGCAGGGGAGGGGTTGGTTGGTTAATTGGTTGGTTGGTTTTGGTTTGACAGCTCTTTTAGACAGTATTTCAGTCTATATCGAGCTATCGGCGAAAGAAAAGAAATGACAGGCGAAAGAAAAGTGTCCAAACTCTCCAGCTTCACTTACTTCACGCACTGTATACCCTTGCCCTGCTATTTATCAAATTAGTAAGACACCCCGGCACTGAAAGTTACCTAACACCATCGCCAGACAGGGGAAAGGAGGATGAAAAGGTGCGAAGGGATATGTAAAATACCGCATCTTTCTTGTCCAGGTTACGACCTGTTGGGGGACTAAAATAGGAAGTGAATAAATGTGTTGCCCCGCAGTTGTCCTGAAGTGACCCACTCCGAATTAGGCCGCATTAAAGTTTATTTAAGTTTATCAACCTAAGCTGAGACAGCCGTATCATGCGAAAGGGGTATTAAATCATGTGCAAGCAGCGAAAACTCAGATCAGCCTGTCAGAGTCGTCCTGCTTGCGTAGAGCTCTTTAAATTCCGAGGAATCCGCATATTCATGGGCCAGTACCCTGACACAGTCTGAAAGGAACTGATTACACATTCTTGAACTGCAGGGTCCGTTTCCCCATAGTCTGTATCGCGAGCATGTCAACCTTAAGTTATCAAAAGTAAGCCGACATGCCTATGTCTGATAAAATTTTGTTTGCAAACAAATCTATGTTGCCAAAATGCATTGTTTGTGTTCCTTTCGTTTCTCCTTAATGGCTTTATAGTTTTTGTATTTACAAATAGATTTCACATAATTCGGGTAACGAGTGGTTTCGGGTCAACTCGTAATAACACGTTCGGGTTGATTTCTCGTTACTTCGCGATTATTTCTCGTTTTCTAAGAACTTCATATTTTTGTCTCCGGTTTTCCATAAGCGTAAGGCAGAGATTCGTATGTGCGCACATCTGAACAAAGTCAGAAGCATGGCACAGGTAGTAGCATATGAGAAAAAAGTGAACAAGTCAGCAAGAAAATATGTACATGTTTGAGAAATTAGGGGTGCGGAGCTCCATACACTGACGGGTAAAATGATCATGCAAGTGTCTTACATTCTACAGTGATTCTGGTCATTCCACAAAGAAACCACGATGTGGGTATTTATTTGCCCGAATATGATCATATTCTTTGCCCGGTAAAATGACCATGTTAGTGTCATACAAACTATACCTTGATTCTGATCATTCTACATATAAACCACCATCCGAGTAATTTTTGGCCCGTATGCAACCATTTTCTTTACCCGCACCGCAATCACGCCTATTGTTATTATGATCATGCCACATTTAAAAATATCATTTGAATAAATTTTGATCACATGTAACCCCATTTGCCCGCACCGCAGTCACACCTACTGCATATACGAGCTATCCTTCAAAAAAAATATTGCGCCTCGACACGACAAAACCAACAAAGTGGCATGTGCGCCAGCGAAGACTCAGATCAATTAGGCATCCGCTTTGCGCTTAAAGGGTAGCTAAGGGCTCAAGTTAACTCCTTGCGGACAGCATAGACTCTGATCAGAGTGAGCTTCGTCGCTGGACGCACATGCTACCTTGTTGGTTTCCTCGTGCCGCGGCTCAATTATTTGCCCTGTAACCGATTTCTTCGATAGTGCCCTGGTCAACTACAGGGATCTTGATACTTCTACTAGGCCAGGCCCGATCCAGAACACCACGTACTGGTGGGGCTCTGGATTTCTGGTGAAGCTTGGAGGTGCTGAGATTTATGTGTAAGTGTATTGATAGACGTGAGGGGTGGGGGCTGAAATATATGACATAATTAGAGATCAGTTTGATGAGAATTTTTGAGAACGTATGTTTTGCCTTGAAATATATGCAGTGATATCTCATTAGAATCGCCTTATCGAGGCGATTCTAGAGTGATGTCACAACATATATTTTAATCTGACCACGTGAATAAACATCTCAAACTGCCATCAGGTACGCCTACTTTTCTGGAGGCCTATATATTATACATAAAACACAGAGGCCCAGATGGAGGGTCTGAAGCCCAAAAGCCTATCCTCTGGACCCGGGGCTGTAGGTTCTCTGAGTGGGAAAAGATGGCGGTGTTCTGTCATTCTATCTTCAAACAGGATAAAAAAACAACTGAAATTTGCAATGTGATTAAGTTGGCTTTGGTGCCAAGATGATATTTGTCGTTCTGTGCCGTCTGTCTGAGAAAAGGCTCGGTGCTCGGTCTTTGATTCAATACATGCTCCCGCCCAAAACAGTGCTCATCTATATATTGCTATGTGTATTTTGTGTTGGAAGAATTCTTCCCCTTTACACTGAATTAATAAATACCTTTCATCGATAGCAACAACAAAAATATTTAAATGGCTAACACCTATTATCAGTTATAAACAAAGATAATAATTTATCAAAATTGTCATTTATCAAAATTACATAAGCTCAAGTCTTTTTGAAGCAGGAAGTGACAAAATGTGTATCTGAAGCAAATTACACTTTGAAGCATCTCACAACGTTTTTCACATTCTCCAATCTGATTGGATGTAAGGGACGTTATGATGCCGTTTTTACGTCGCTGACGCTGTTCCACTTTTAGTAGTAAAACTGCGTATAAATGATTTTCTGCTTCGACTGTAGCCCCTAACGCAAATTTGTGGTCAAATAATAGGTAGAAAAGAATGTAAATATATGCAATGAACTTATTTTTTCTAGTGTACGGACTATCACGTCCTTCGGGGTTCACTAAATTTGCACGCGACCCAATGCAGTTGATACTTCGATAAACATCAGAAATATGAATTTCATTTTTAAATGAATCAATGCTAATTTAACCTTGTGTGCCCAATTGGTGACACATCCTTCTGCATGACAATTTTGTACCGATTATCCAAGACTTTTCCACTGTCTTATGTCGGATCCCATTTTTTCATTTATCTCAAAGACGTAGCAGTTTGTATGATATAACATGAATCTAGGTTGACAGGAATTTTAAACTGAAAGAATGAGTGCAACTATTTTCACAAAAGAATCATGATTCAACCGGTATGTCCCAAATTTAGCCAGCAAGTAAATGAGCCGTGTAAGAGGCTCATGCATTGTTTTAAAGCTGACTACACAAGGCCAATCACTATCGATTGGGTTTAAAGGCAGGATTTCTGAACCCCCCGGTAGAGGATTAGCTACCTGTATGAGGCAATAAGGGGGCGTGGTTTAGCTACTGTGCAAATTAGACCACTGTCCTGTTTAGCCAATAAGAGCTGTCAATACTTTCACAGGTAAATACCCTAGCAAATCAACAGCCAATGCAATTAAAATAAATCTACAGGAGCTTCTGTAGATGTTTACCCTTCGGTGGCTATTGGAAAACTGAGAATAGGAAGCTAATTTTGCCTTTTATAGTCCACTCCTGCCTTTAAACATATTTTTCTCTTCAAGGGGGTAGCTACCTATACGCAAATACGCAGGTGCGTATTGAAATTTTGTCAAATTGACAAAATTTCAACACACATCTGAGTATTTTCATGCTGAGATGTTGTTAATTGGGCATAATTTTAATACTTACTGCCAACAGACATGAACATTTGAAATATCTTAACGGCTAAACCCCTTATTATTGCCCTTAATGAGTATAAACATGATTGTGCATACTGAGTTATTGTCCCTAGCTCTTCTATATTTACATACATGACACAGATATATACTTGGAATAAGTTGAAGGATGGGAACAGAAGCAGGCACTGCTTATTCAGCTCCTTTCTACTGCTTATTTAGTTCCTCTCACTATCAATTTCCTTACTTTAAGCAAGAAAAAATCTTAAAAAAAAAGATAATCGGCGCAGATTAAAGGGAAGTGTGTTTGTAATATGTCTCTGGGTGAAGAGTTGACAATAACTTTCATGAATATGGCTCAAGTGAGCTTTGTTGGTAGGCACTCGCAGCCATAGGTTTGACACTGGGTAGCGACAATGACCTATCTCAAGCTTGAGCCGTCCAATTTGGAATTCCCAAATGTACCGCGGTCAATCTTGAGATTGACCTGATTTCAAAACAGTGTAAAACATTTTGCAGTGTTTGTTTGTGTGTTTTAAACTCAAACTATAAATTGAAAGTAGATCTGCACTGAAAAAAAAAAACGTTTTGAATATCTGCGTTTGTTTTCGATAAAAGTTCCATTGTAAATTTACAAGCAAGAGAAACATCGGAAAAACGAAGATTAAATATTCATTGACCTGTGATATCATTGGCTAAATTTTGACATACGCGTTATTTGACCAATAAAATCTTGTGAAAAGTGGAACAAAAATGAAATTATACTCAGCTGCGCAGAGAAAAAAATCACCAGATGCGTTTCTGCCAAGCGAACGCTCAACTGTTCTAAACATAGATATCTGTTTCAATACCAAAATAAAACCACACCCGGTCACCATTTTTTTCAAGAAACAAAGCGGATAAAGCTAGTTCATTTCATCACTCTACCACGTAAAACCACGCAATTGGCACTTTTCTGAAATTATGCCAAGCTATGGTTGGCAAATGGATGGCTATTGCTGTCTTCCAGACTTGGAAATCTTTTACCCAGAGTGTTTTCGCAAATAAGCTAGGGGCTACCTTTTGCAAATAAGCTAGGAGCCATTTTAAAAAGTTTTATCGAATCTGTAAAATTTTACGATCCCTCTACCCATTTATGTATAGGCAATTACATCCATTCATGTACATTTACAACCGAATTTAAAGTTGAGATACAGCTTTTAATTATGGAGACATGCTAATTGTATGCACTGTCATGTGAGGAATGAAGATTTAATTAATGTTTTGATGAGACCGTGTTTTTCTATTTATTAGATGGACACAATTACTTGTCAATTACAAGACATTCTGACAGCTTGTTACAACCTCAATCTTCTATGAATAAAAATTCACAACTTCATCTGTTCTTTTTGTGCGTAAATACTCAACAAAAATGAAAACTATTGTACCAATAATGTATTTTCTTAGACACATGACTGTTGGCTCGTCAAAATTTGAAAGTCGCATTTCTAATGCTGCTAAGCTATATGGGTGTCGGCCTTCTTGGACGAAAGATTTTTCATTCCTCACTTATTGAAACCAAGGTAATATGATCTCGTGATAATTTGCGAACTTATTTCGAAACAAACAAGGCACCTGCTATCAAAACAATGTATGCTTCAAATCACATGCTGTTCGATTTTATCGGGTATTGCAAGTAGAATACAGATTTATGAAAGTCATCGGACTTTCTTCTATATCTTATTTGTATAATGCACTTATATATGCATTTAATACATCAAATATCTTAGTTTTTTTATATTATTATGCAAATGAAATAAAGTCTTATACCAAAACGATGTTTGACCAAACTATTTTTTTTTCATAATGTTTTCAGTGCAGAACTAAAACTGATCCCGTAAAGCGACCACATATTTTGTATGTTCGCTATAACTCTCAGAGTGATTCATAACATAAACAAAATTGTAAAATCATACGTAAGAATTAAATATGAAAAAAAAAGTTTTGTTTACATTCTTCCGAATTAATAATAGTATTTCCGAAGCTTATGTATGAAGTAGACCTTAGCTTGATACAAAGCCGGAGAAAGTGCTCATTGAGTATCGCATTTTAGCCGCGACACGACAAAACCAACAATGTGGCTGTGCGCCAAGCGCAGACTCAGATCAGCCTGGACATCCGCCCAGTCTGATCAGTCTTCGCTGTCCGCATGGAGATAGTTTAGACCCTCAGCTACCCTTTGAGCATTTAACAAAGACTCTGATCAAACTGGGAGGATGTCCAGGCTGATCTGAGTCTGCGCTGGGCACACAACCACATTGTTGGTCTTCTCGTGCCGTGGCTCATTTGTTTAGTTATAAGACGGGAGTTCATCCTTCCAAAACTACCTCAAATATTTCAATCAGTTTTATGTAATTTGGCTATAAAATTGGTGGTGGGGGATTCTCTTCCAAAACATTCCACAAGACCTAGATCCGTCTTATAAGACGGATCTAGATTTTTGGAAGAGATTTGGAAAGGAAAAGCCCTGCCTTATAACCGTATAAAAACGGCATGTCCTAGTTTTTTATTCTTTACTTCCGGGCTTAGTTAACTGATAAAGCGACCACCGTGGAGGCCTCTTATTACCTCTTAAAGGCACCATCGCTCTCTCAGTGGAGAAAGCGTTTAACCATCAATTCTAAATATTGGGACAGATAGGTCTAAGCAAACAGTGCAACCCAGATCTGATCAGGGTCTACACTCTTCACTGTTCTGTCTGCTTCTTTTTGAGGCATTACTGCATTGAAAACCAAACTGTATAATTTTAGGACACTTACAACAATTCTATTACGTCTACCAATATGTATGATTTTACGGTAAACAGGGGTTCTGCCGCCCCGTTTGATGAAAGGATGTCTTTTGACGTGCATATACTTTGTCAAATAATTGGCAAAACTTAGAGGGAAAGCTTTTTGGTAAATGAAAAAGAAATCCTTTTTTTTCTCTTGTGTTTCCCCCCTTGAGCAACGAAATATAACATAAAAGCGCGACAGTAAATATGGTATTCGTGCTGTACAATTTTTTTGCCATAGAGTACAGTTTGTGATATAGAAAGGCGGTCATTTTGGTTGCCAGCTAAATGACCCAAACAAATTTTCAACACTTCCTCATGAGCTACTCAAGGATGTTCTAATTCTTTAAAGCTGGCCAATCGTCGTCATTTAAAATGTCGAAACTGAAGTGAAAAACTTTAAGCGGTATTTCAGAATAACAAATTATATAAATATATAGCATATACCACTGGGAATGAAACTGGGCCTTTAAACTTTGGATATAATATAATCATTTCAGTAGAAATATAAACGTGAAAAGATCGCGAAAAAATATGATTTTTTATTGAACTGTTTGTTAATATGTCAATATATTTAGAATCATCTCGACGAGTTACAAGACAAAATCACACCAGAAAATTACATCGGAATGGTTATTCGAAAAAGAAACCAATCACACACACACACACACACACACACACACGCACGCACGCACGCACGCACGCACGTACGCACGCACGTACGCACGCACGCACCTTTTCATCTTTTCATAAAGTCTATTAAGCTTCGTACATGTAACATACACCGGTGTTTTTGTTTATATTTTTCGGTACATTTTTGATAGCTCCGTGGTGTTCTGGTGATATAGGTATTTTATCAGTATTTTGCTTTTGAAAGATTTGAGTTGTGGGTGTCAAGTGGTCTTTTTCGATTATATTTTGTTTTCATGAAAATAAATTATATTGGGCAAGTTTGTAAGTAGGTAGTCTTTCACACAATGCAAGTCTTCAGAATTAAAATAAAATGCTATGCCGTAATTTAAAGTTAAAATGGACGAAATTAAAAATATATCTGTTACATAAAACATACGTCTCCTCCCCCTTCACACACCCTCACCCTATCTTTGCCTATTTGGCATTAGTCATATTCGATAAACTCAGTGAAAGAACTACGATGTACAATTATGATTATGGACTAATAATATAGAGACATTGGACTCAAAAGTGGCATACGTTGGATTTTTTCTCATGTTTATGTAGTCAATGCAAAGACTTATAATATGAGCCGCGACACGAAAAAAACAACAATGTTGTTGTGCGCCCAGCGCAGACTCAGGTCAGCCTTGGCACCCACCCAGTCTGATCAGAGACTGCGGTAAGCGCTTAAAAGGTAGCTTAGGGTCTTAGCTACCCCCATGCGGACAGCGAAGACTCTGATCAGACTGGGCGGATGCCCAGGCTGATCTGAGTCTGCGCTGGTCGCACAACCACATTGTTGGTTTAGTCGTGTCGCGGCTCATATAAAGTTCTTGAGTTCAAACTCGGCGCTTAGACGACTATTTAGGCCCATATGTAATAACCAGCACTACGGATACAGCCCAATGGTAATTAAAAGGTGAAAAATGTCTAGATGTATAATTCGACGCTATGGGTTTATCACTGTATAATAAAATAGCAGTTTTGAGTTCAAACTGGCTTTAGATTGCGATTTTTTCACCCGTCTTTTTATTATTCAACGGCATGGATGTTTGACATAGAACGTTTAAACTTGACTAAGATTGCGATGCTTTTTTTACGCTTTGAATTTATAATATACAGAAGATTTGTTTTTAAATTCAAATTTTGCTAAGACTGCGATTTTTCTCATCTATCTTTGTATTATTCCAAAATTTTCATTATCAGCTTACGTGTATTAATTTTCCAATCGGCCTGAAAAACAAAATATTAATAATTGTAATAATAATAAAATGAAATAAAACGACTTCTATCTGTTTATTGAAATAATTGCAAAAACGCCACGCTAGGTCTCGGAATGTGAGTGTTCATGCATTTGTCTGTCTTCCTTGAAATGCTACTCTTCCAAAGTATACATGTGTAGGCTACTGTACCGTATAAATTCTACACATTAAGACACCTACGATAATTACCATAACTGTTAAAAAAAACCAAGAACTTGCTTCAACAATGCTGAAATGCGTTCAAATATGAAGATAAAAATGGCAAACAGTGTAGACCCAGATCAGACTGCTCCTTCTGGAGCAGTCAGATCATGGCTTGCACTGTAAGTTCAGTCTTAGCTGTCCCAATTCTTAGAATCTATAACCAAAAGTTACTTTCAATTGTCCTCCACAGGATATAAAAGTGTCAGAAAAATGGCTGACAAATCAAAATATTTTGGGTCAAGCATACTAATTGTCTCCTTTCCCAAAATTTTGGTAGCCATAAAGACGATTTATGGTATAAGAACTACTGACATAGACTACTATTATTAAATATTAGCCGCGTCATGAGAAAAACTTACTGAGCGCGTGCTGTGACCTTCCTGGCACATGCGTATTCGCAATTCATCCAAACCATGCTTCAATATTTCGGCTATTTCTGGTAGAAATGGTAGATGGACTCTGACCAGTCTGCGCAAGACCGAAGACTAATCAGAGCCTTTTCACTTTCCTCGAATCTTAATTTTACGTTTCTTCGTGCCGCGCCACCGCGGCGGTTTAAGTTTAATAGATCGGTGGCTACTCCCACAGTACTTCTGGTACTTTGATTATTTACATTTTGTTTTGAAGAGATAGCATTATTTATCATCCCCTAGTTATGACAAGGGCATTTATTAGTGGTCATTGATATGGCAACTGTCAATATAATACACTCTGCGGTCTCTATAATTTAAGTAGAACCATTTTACAAAATGTCTGAAATATGTTTATACCATAGTAACGCTTAATATAGCCTATGTGTAGGGACAATTTAACCCCACCGCAACCAATTAGCTTGATTATCCTAAAATTAAAGCAGTTTAAGTTGTCAGACAATGTACCAAAAATACCAGTAAAGGGCAACCAGTGTGGACCACTTGGGGAGCAGTCTGATCAGGATCCACACTGTTTGCTCTGCTCTGCCTGTCCCATTACTTCGAGTCTTTACTGAAATGCATGAAAATTGATAAAAGTTGAATATGTTTGAAATCAAAGAGTTCCCAGGCAATATTGTAGTGGCTTGGTCAGTGCGACCTAGTAGTTAAAATATTTCAAAGTTAATGTGTGTGTCGTGGTGTTCATAAAAATCCCAACGCACCAACCATGATTCCCTTTCCATCTAAGACATAGCTACACCTTATGCTGAATCCAGCGTAGTGTTTTCATGCTATACCCACCTTAAGACCCCATGATATTATTTCCTCTCATACTAAACTTTGAACTTAAAGAATAATGGTTTCGCATATAAAAAACACACCCAGATTTGTTATGAATTCATTAAAAATAATGAATATATAAATAAAATAAATAAAACACTCTGCCAAGGACGGACGCTCGGCTCCCGTTACTGCGGCTATGGATTCGTTCCACTGAGGTGCGGGGGTAACGTCGATAGGAGAATTGAAATACTACTACTCTGCCAAGTCGCTATAACTGCCGATCGGGTGGCGCAAGTGTTATATGTAGTTATACTATATGACACGCCCCTGCAATGTTATGTATTAAATCCACGGTGGTAATACTAATATTGCTACCTGTGCTTTCGGCCGAGACGATCCTATACAAAGTGGTTGTCGACCGAGTATTACGGTTTTCGACCGAGCAGTACGGCTTTCGACGGGGATACCGATGACAAATATCACGAAGGAGGGCGTTAAATAACAATTTTCACTGATTTAGACAAACGTTGAACTTTTACCGACTTAGTATACAACATTGTCATCTTGTTGAAATCGTGTCATGACAAAGTCTCCTGACTCATGGATCCGATCAATAGATATATGAGCCGCGACACGAGAAAACCAACAATGTGGTCGTGCGCCCAGCGCAGACTCAGATCAGCCTGGGCATCCGCCCAGTCTGATCAGACTCTTCGCTAGGCGCCTAAAGGGTAGCTTAGAGCATCCGCCCAGTCTGATGAGACTCTTCGCTAGGCGCTTAAAGGGTAGCTTAGAGTCTAAGCTACCTTCTTGCGGACAGCGAAGACTTTGATCAGACTGGGCGGATGCCCAGGCTGATCTGAGTCTGCGCTGAGCGCACAACCACATTGTTGGTTTTCTCGTGTTGCGGCTCATATGGCATAAGCGTTGAATCACATTCTGCGATTTTCAAAATAAAAGCACAGGGATGATTTCTCGCATTGTGAAGATGTTGTGGTGGTGGAGATAAATAGCCATTTATTTGCCTAAGAATGCTGAAAATTCGCATAATAGTTACAATACAGAGGCTTTGGGAGTTTACCCCTAATGCTGAGTTATTGATGGTTTAGTCCTAATATTTTACTGAACATCGCCTGGGGCAAAACTTTGTAACCGAAGGCATGGTCTTGGACTCAAAGGTGTACACTTTATTTGTTGCTCTGGAGTAAATTATCGTATAGACGACTGTAATAGGGGTTTACCCTTAATACAGTTCTAACACAGCTCTACCATTTTACTTAGAACTGAGGTATTAGGGTTTTACTCCTTATATGCTAGTCTGAATGAAACACTGATTAGGCTGCTTTTGGGTGAAAATCTAATGTGCTTCTTAAGTTAAGTAAAAAGTATGCAAAGACCAGGAACTGAAACAATCAAAATCCAAATCCAGCCCTCAAACCATAGTTGGAAACAACTAAGATTACAAATAATCAAGATACACAGAACATATGGCCAACCGAGTGAGCAGCTTGTTCCCAAAAGGTGGCCACTCAGCAACCCAAACCGAACCAAAAAAAATAATAACATACATAAGGTAAAACATCACAGAAACTCTGACACCAAAAACAGGCAACAAAGAACCACAACAGAACTACCGCCTTGGAACGGTCAGTAATGAATTACTGGGGGGCTTAAATCGATTTTACAGGCCCAACCTCACCCTCAGTTTCTGAAGTGGTACAAAACATTTAGTTGGTTGTTCGGTTCGCATGATAACCCTCTAACTCTAAGCCTATTTCCATTCCATCATGCGCCATGGAAGCCGTCCTTGATAGCTTGATTGCATTGTTTTTCTCCCATTGACTGGTTCTCGAACCTCGGTTGTACAGTGTGCTGGTCAAATTAAAGTATGGTTAACACAAATCTGGCAAATGACCTAATACCCAGTCGGGTACCCATCACTATATGAAGTACTTTTCATAAGATGAATGAGTACACCTCAATGTTTGTCCGCCGTTTGTTTCAAAGGGGAACAACTTTTGTGATTTCTTGTTTGCCTTTCTGGCCAATACAAATCTTCTGAAAGGATTATGTGCTAAAAGGAAAGAATGTGCTCCTATACAAGCTAAGAGTTTCCTTAAAGCGTTCACCAACATTGAAAAGGGAGGAAAAATGAGAATGACAGGGTTGCTTCCCCTTAGAGTATATCAATACACCGCAATTTTATCTTAATTTTTTACAGTAACTACCCTATATGTTCTGACAACTAATTACTGTAATTTCAGTCGCGACACGAGAAACAAACACAATAGCATATTCGTCATGCTAAGATTCGCCTGAGCATCCGCCCACTCTGACCATAGTCTTCGCTGTGCACTCAAAAGGTGGCTTCGGGTCTGGGCTACCTCCATACCAACAAAGAAGACTTTGTTCAGACTGGGCGGATGCCCACGCTGATCTGAGTCTCTGCTGGGCGTACATGCCACTTTGTTGGCTTTGACATGTCGCGGCTAAAAGAAGATGCTATCAGGCAATGTTTCCAAAAACATCTGTTAGAATTGTATAGACGGTACTGGAAAAAAAAATGCTCCAAAAATCTGAGCTCGAACTGTTTGCTCGGATACTATGTCCCAGTTATTGGAATCACTACGGTATAAACATATATTTAAAGATAAAGATGTCAAACGTGACGCAAATGTCCAATTTATTAACTTCATAACTGTATTATTAGCTCCCTTCTTGTTTACAAATTTTATCATTCTTGGCGCGGCCTAAAAAAAGTATACGTTTTTATCTTGGATACCTTGGTGCGAAAATAATTCGTTTTTCAGGGTTAAGCCTGGTGGTATTTGGTTTATTTTTAGATTTAACGTTGTGTTCAACAGTTATGTCTTTTTGCATCATTACACAAAGAATCCCCCACGCGCATTGACATGATATTACTTCCAGCTTCCAATGTTTGCCATTCCGCTATCAATGTTCGCCGCAGGAACTCAACGTCATAATGACCTCGTATAAACGTAGTTGTGACATCGTGACGTTGATACGACGTCAGTTTGACGTTGTGTGTCAGGGAGGCTTGAGCACATCGCCAAGTTTGAACTCTAGACTCTTTATTCAGCTGTCGCAGAAAAGTTAAATTTGTAAAAATTTGCAGAGGAGTAATTGGTATATATAAAACTATACCCCCATCCCCACTCCTACACACACCAGCCTTTCTCTGCATAAAACAAACTTCTCCGTTTCGAAACAAGTGCCCTCAGTGTTGGGATAAAGTTAGCTTTCTATACAGTTAGAATATTGTCCGACTGGGTTATCCGCCCCTGCCATAGAGCAAAGGTAGTTGCATATGGTTGAATATCCGTTCAATGCACGTCATGATAAATGCCATGCCAGTCCATTTAAGCAGTCCATGCCAGTCTGATCATCAGTCAGGCATTAAATGTATAAAATGATATTCTGCTGGTGCATGGTTTCACCTGCATGTTTCCTGCCATTTTTATCAAAAGGGGATAAAAAGAGGAGCAAATACTTTCCACTAAGAGTAGACCCCCATTGAGAAGGGCGAAAAATAAAAGTTACAGAGTTATTTCCTCTGAATTTGTACCCATTCACGTTAATTGGGGCTGGAAAGAATCGTTTTACGACTGGTATTGTAATATTCGGAATCTGTTTCTAGTTAACTGTATAAGGCAGGTCTACTAAATCTCAGGTTTACAAAACCTCATTTATGAAACGAATAAATTACAAAATTACAAAACGTTATTTTCCGTGTATATAATTATGAAAAATTATACCTCACTTTCAACCATTTAACGTACTATTTTTCAGCACAGATGCAGTATTTTTATTGAAATAATCCAAATTTATCATATAAAAAAATTATACAGATATTAGAATATTTCCTTTCACTACCACTACTACTACTACTACTACTTCTAATAATAATAATAATAATAATAATAATAATAATATTATTATTATTATAAAAATAGTAATAATAATAACAATTTCAGAGTAATAATAAAGTGAAACAATTTAAACCGAAAATAAGTACATATAAAATAATAATTTAAAAACAAAGTTAAATTAAAGATCGAGGACAAAAAACTACATGTATAAATTTCTGATTTGAAACAAAGTGTATAAACAAAATGAAATACAAATTTATAACAAATTTTCTTATTGAATTTACAGAATTAATACGCTGACCTTTTTGTCTGTCATTTTTTCCAGTGTTTAATATAAATCTACCCGAGTTGCACTGCGCGGCATGTTCACTTGAGATAACACTTTTAATTTATGTAAATAAAGATATTATTCCGTGAAGGGGGTATCCCTCAGTTTATTCACACTGAAATTGTTTTACTTAATTAAAAATTATAAGGGTATTAAACTTACGGAGCAGTGCGTTTTTAGTGATTATTTAGTTAGTTATTTTTTTGTCCTGATTCTTTATTCTGAATCATTTTATTTTCTTTTAATTTGGCGCCTTTTTATACGATTCTCAATTGTACGAAAGCAAGAAAAAACTTTGAGATATTCACCCATTTATGCCGAGTGGACTTTACTATGCTGATTTACTGGGTGAATCCATTAATTATTCAAGGGGTGTCTGGCTTAGTTTAGTTTATAAAGGTGCGCCCATTTTTTCTATTACGGACAGTGTCGTCTGCATTGTATAGTGTATTTAATTCAACAAACAATACAACCTCACAAGAATATAACTCAACCAGAGGATCATTGGTCTTGTAGCTCACCTGACGACACAATTTGTCATTTCGCTCACTTGTTTTAAATTTCAAATCAGTGGCTTATAAGCAGTGCATATTTTAATTATTGACTGACCTTTGATATTACTGACTAAATTTTGACATACGCATTATTTGACCAATGAAATCTTGTGAAATGTGGAACAATATCGAAATTATACGAGGCTGCGCCTCGAAAAAGAAGTTTTCATTGGTGCCGAAGGTATATATACAGCGGTTTCCATAAGATAAGAGGCGGTCATTACTTTTTTTGGTCAGCATATATGCTAAAGACCGTTCATATTTCGGCACGAAAATCCTTTACCTACTATTACAGAGAACACTATCAACTTCAAATCTTGACGGGTCGGTATGCCGCGACGTGAGTGTATCAGTGCAAACCCTCATCAGACCGTTCATTTTTAATTACATGTATTTGGAAACAAAAAAATAATAGTAATCAGTTCCGGGTCTGCGTTGAGCGGTTTGCTATTTCTGTTCCAATAATACGGGTGATATAGACAGGAAAATTTTATTAGCTCACCTGAGCCCAGGTGAGCAATTGTGATCACCCAGTGTCCATCGTCCGTCGTCCGTCGTCCGTCGTGCGTCGTCCGCCGTCAACAATTTGCTTTAAATGACATCGTCTCTGAAACCGCTAGGCCTTGGGCTTTGATATTTGATATGAATCTTTGTCTTGTGGACCTCTACCAAGTTTGTTCATATGGTGAAACCAGGGTCCAAAATGGCCCTGGGGCAGGGGGTCTTGGGTTTAAAACTAGTATATACTTAAAAATTCTCCAGAATTGCTTTGCTCAGATGCTTGACATTTGGTATGTAGCATTGCCAAGTAAACCTCTACCAAGTTTGTTCAAATGGTGGCCCCAGGGTCCAAAATGGCCCCGGGCAGGGAGTCTTAAGTTTGAACCATAGAAATACATAGAAACATATTCAAAAATCTTCTTCTTCAGAACGGCAAGACTCAGATGCTTGAAATTTGGTGCATAGCATTGCCTAGTGGTCCTTTACCAAGTTTGTTCAAATGATGGCCCTAGGTCCCAAAATGGTGCCGCCCAAGAGGGTCCTGTGTTTGAACCATAGGAATACAGAGAAAAATATTCAAAAATTTTCTTCTTCACAACCGCAAGGCTCAGAAGCTTGAAATATGGTATGTAGCATTGCCTTATAGTCCTTTACCAAGTTCGTTCAAATTTTGGCCCCAGGGTCCATAATAGACCCTTGGCATGGAGTCTAAGTTTTGAACCATTGAAATGCAAAAAAAATGTTCAAAATTCTTCTTATTCAGAACCGCAAGGCTTAGATGCTTGAAATTTGGTATGGTGCATGGCCTAGTTGTCCGTTACCAAGTTTGTCCAAATGGTGGCCCCAGGATCTAAAATGGCCCCGTGGCAGGGTTTTCTATGTTTAAACCATATATATTTACATAGAAAAATATTCAAAAATCTTCTCCTTCAGAACCACTTGGCTCAGATACTTGAAATTTGGTATGTAGCATTGCCTAGCGGTCCTTTATCAAGTTTGTTCAAAATGGGTCTGCGGCAGGGAGTCCTTTGTTTGAACCATAGAAATACATAGAAAAATATTCAAAAATCTTCTTCTTCAGAACCACTTGCCTCAGATGCTTGAAATTTGGTATGGTGCATTGCCTGGTAGACTCCTACAAAGTATATATAAATGGTGGCCCCGGGAACCTATATTGCCCTGGGGCGGGGTGTCTTGGGTTTGAAATAAAAATGTACTTAAAAAATCTTCTTCTCCAGAACCCATTAGTGCAGATGCTTGAAATTTGGTATGATGCATTGCCTAGTGGTATTTTTCCAAGTTTGTTCAAATGATCGCGCTAGGTTCAAAAATGGTCCCACCGCAGGGGGTCCTTGGTTTGAACCATAGAAATACACAGAAAAACATTCAAACATCTTCTTCTTCCGAACAACTTGACTCAGATGCCTGAGATTTAGTATGCAGCATTGCCTAGTAGCCATTTACCAAGATTATTCAAATGATGGTCCCAGGGTCCAAAAAGGCCCCGTCCCAAGGTGTCCAGGGTTTGAACCATAGCAATACGTAGAAAAATATTCAAAAATCTTCTTCTTCAGAACCATTTGGAAATGGTTGCAAACTATCAGGTTTGTTCAAATGATGACCCTAGTTTGACCTTTAACCTTTTTTGCTCAGGTGAGCGACTCAGGGCCTCTTGGCCCTTTTGATTTATGGTTGTCATGAGGAGAAAATGACCTCATGCTGACTTCCCCAGAATGTTATCAAATCATGTCATTTTTCCTCTTACAATCTTTGTACGAAATCAGAGATATCCTGCCATTTTAAAATCTGGCAATGTTTAAAACCTGGAATGGCATGAGTGGGATGGAATGGGTTAGAGTGGATGATATAATCTTCATTCTATTGGCTTCGATCTGCTCCAAGAACCAGGGATGAGTCTCTTAAAAGAAATTTGATTTTGCTCCATCAGCGGAAGCTATTTATTTCCTGTGAGAGATCCAGACCAAAACCATGGAAATAGTTTCCATGCCGTCCATTCCATCTCACCCCCTTCCATTTTTTAAACTCTGACGACAAAACCTATCCCATAGCATCCCAGAGGAAGGAAATAGGCAAAGACAGCTGACCCGAACTAGACGCCAGACAGCTGATCATGGTCTAAGCTGTTTGCATACATTTTGCAATTTCTACAGCATAATGCAGAATAAATAAATTCAGATGCCCCTAAAATTTTAAAATGACTCGTCCAGTTGGTAATAATAGAAGAGTCCACTTAGCGTCAATGGGTTAGGCGCATACCCGTTACAGGTTTTAGCGCAATATTGTTTACAACGAGCAGCACCATGAAAATACCTTCCTCCAAATTGGTATGATTATAGATTACTCGTTTAGCTATTGCTGTTGGTTCATGTTTTGGAAATTTGAATGTAAAAAAAAAAAAAATGGTAAAAAAATGTTTATTACCAGTCAGGGCGACTGATTATGACCTACTTGGTAAAAACAAACAAACCTTTGTAGACTCATCCGAAACTTTGGAATGAATTGTTAATGCTTGGACACGTACAATACACAAAAAACGACGACAAGAGACGGTCATGAGTTAAAAAGCATTGTGTTTCAACGTATACCCATTAATCGTTAATCGAAAGGATTCGATAATAGCTACCTTTCCAAGTCAAGTCTGTTTGTTTCACGCCAAAGTCTACAAAAGAATTGAAAGTAAGTATTGACATCTTTAGTTATGGCATGCAAAAATAGGGGGAGGGGGAAGGGGGAAGTCCTTCAATATCAGGTATGACCATGCGAGTCTTTCCATGTACTTCAATCAATATTATAACTTAAATGTTTTAGGTAGTGGCAGAAACTTCAGAGCGTGCACTGATTTGATTTAATAGACATACAAAACAAAATTATACAGTCGTGCGTTTAAATCAATGACACCATTTGTCCCACTTTCTTGAGAATCAGTGATAAACACTTCTACAGCCCTGCTGTAGAAGCCGGCTTTCATGGCGACGCGGTTAGAGTGGAAGGCTCTTTCACGAAGTTAAGCAACGGAGATCGCGGTTAGTACCTGGCTGGGTGACTGGTTGCTTGATTTGGTGGACGACCTGGCAAACGCTACAGTAGCATTTGACTGGTAATAGCCATATTACGCTGAAATCGCTTACTAATATGTAGAGTTTTTACATTAACTTTGTTTTTACCAACCAACTTGTACAAGTGATTACCAGTCGACTGACACTAGTATAAAAGTATCCATACCAATGTTAATGCGACAGACGAGTAATTTTTACATACATTAGTTGCATGTATTACTAGTCGACTGACCTAGCGATTTTAGCGTAAACTGGCAATTACAAGTCAAGTGGCAATGTCCACTCCGATGTAATATTTTGTTAATTATATGTGACCCGTCGCGCGAAAAGGGACGAGTTGGGTGGATGACGTTGTTTCAAGAAATTACGTTTCAACGTTGACGTCACGACTTATTAATTTCACTTGCGCGATAAACAGGTGCCCGCGTTTTTGTCAACCGTTTCAGGCTTTATTTTTGGGGGATTTTATTCCCGCCCGCCTGTCAAATATTTGACGTAAATAAAGTTGCGTCCCTTGGAAGAGTATTTAAGTTTTGATGCCGCGAAAATAATATGAGTCGAACAACAACTTCATTCAAATTTCCTTTCCGATACTTGTTTCCTACGCTTAGAAGATGGTGATAAAGAGACCCTAGATTTAGCTAATGATAGGGGAAGGAGAAAGAGAAAAATATCATAAAAAAAGAAAGATGTACAGTGTGTTCGTAGCTATATGTTTTAATTTTCTGCCCATTTTGTCATACGGTAAGGTAACCGAGCGGTTTCGTCCGCTGAGTTGTTGACATAAGAGTTGTTCCGTGTAAGTTCGAATCTCATTTTCTTTCTTTCTTTTTTTTTCTTCAAACTATTAAAAATCCTAATCCTGTATCAGCTTATTTGTATATTTATATGGCCCGAACAACTTTATTTGTACGAGTTTAATGCTGCATAGGATGGCCATAATATATTGCGCGTCTGTTTATTGCCATCACCTAGGCTAGAACTTGGTTTACTTTATGCAAAGAGAAACAACTTTTGTTGCTCCCCCACTTATAGCTTGCTGTTAGTTTCCCGTGGCGGCGATGCCTGGTCTAGGCCTACTTTGACTTCCTCTTGGAGGGAGGAACAATGTACAGTACTGTAACTAATAGTACGTTTCTACAACTAACAGCTTACTATACGGCACTGTGATGCACTGCACTGTCCGCCTAGAGTAGAGAAAGGAAGAGTAGAGCAGAGAAAAGTAGAATAGAGAAGATAAGTGAGTCTAACTTCCGAAGGTGGAATGATTAGATACCTACACACATCGCCTGCCCTATACAAATCGATCTACCAAATCCTGGTTACCAGAGCACCAAGCCAACCAAGCCTCACCTCGCCCAAGAAACATACAATGACTCAAAAGGAACAAATACCAAGCCAATATTTCACACTCCCCTCTATCATAACCTATCCATCTAAGCACAACCGATCCCCTTAATCACAAAATTCAACAAAATACCCATTTTCTTGGCAACGAATAGTAACAGAATATCGTTCGGTCGGTAAAGCACATTAACATTAAAGCCCTTTTAAAGTAATGGTGATGGATGGAATCATTTACGCTCGACAACATCAGGAATCTGTATTCAATTTGTTCGCATTCCGTCAAAATGGCATAATATTGACTACCCTTGCTCCAGGACAAAACGGGTTTCTGCTGTTTAACATAAAACCTGGTTTCAAATTCGATTCACACCTATAGGAGAATGAATAGAGGGTTGCTTTCATGACAATCCCCGATTTTTGAGACTTGACATTGGAAAAGAATAAATCTCGGTTCAACTGGTTCACTAACCTTTGTGTCATCCCTGTTTCTAGTCCCCTCCGGCGCAACCGGACATCCCCTCAATATTTTCTATTCACAACACGCTATTGTGCTTCAGGAGATAAGCAGCAGGCGTGAATTTGTCAATCTTTTCTTTCCATTCTTTTTTTTTTTTTTTTTGCGGAATGACGTCATGCTACTGCATTTTCCTTAAAAAATCATTTCTATAATTTCCCAGGCATTTTCATTGAAATTTGGACGGATTTCATGTAAAAAAGGAAAAAATTAATGCGAGCACCCTGTTGACAAGGTTGTGTAATGAATACCATTGAAAACCCAACTTTCTAGAGGTAAATGATGTACGCGTGAAATTTTAGGATATTTTTGCCAAGGAAGTTTACAAGACTCTGTCAGACTGTCCTCACGTTTCTTGAACACGGCATTATTTTTACTTAGGCTCCTATTGAGTCTCAAAACATAGATGGTTACTACTCATTAAAACCGCCTCATCGCCGATTGAGGCGGTTCTATCAAGCAATTGCATTCTTTTTGGACAAAAACAAGGGAAAAAAATACCATCAGTTATCATTACCTTGTAAAAATCCGAAGATTTTACGGTAGAATAACCGGAAACCAGCTGCCAGTCCATTTCCCGTTATTTTTACGGGCGCCCGTAAAAATTGCAGAAACCATCATGCATAGTTGGATAGAATAACAACAAAGTGGCATGTGCTCCCAGCGAAGACTCAGATCAGCCTGGGCTAATGCCTAGTCTGATCAATCTTCGCCGACGCATGCAACGGCATGAAGGTAGCTTAGACCTTTTGCCATTCTTTACGCGCACAGCGAAGCTTCTGATCAGACTTGGCGGATGTCCAGGCTGATCTGAGTCTTCATGTAACTCAAAATACCACTGTCTTGGCTTTGTCGCGTCGCGGCTCTTATATGTGCATGTCACTTGATAATACATCAAAATGCTTATTTGTTTAATTTGATGCCAGTGGATGATTTCTTTGTCATACCTGCAGGAAGAAGTTCCCGAGAAGCATGGTTCGGAATTTTTATTCAGCAAACAAAGCTTCCAAGGACGGCATACAAAACAAACATTTACTTTATCTATCAGTTACAAATTCTGAACGATTTTACTTTGCGACGTCACCACAACGTCATCAAAACATTTGTGACGACTCATGACAGTACCTACGTTCTGCAGACAATTTGAGCCCCAAAATGGCCAAGAGCCACCAAAAGTTTGATATTTTCCGAATCCTCTTAGATTTGCTTATTCACTGAGACATAAAACTAAATTTCGCTATAGGACACCCAACTCGTCCCTTTTTGCGCGACGGGTCACATATCAGTTTTACATCAAATTCATTTCTGTGTTATTCTATTCTGAAATAATTAAACTAGCGTTTGTCTTTCAAGTTTGTTTATATCTATATGGTTCTAAACTAAATGTTACAGCGGACTCCTTGCTATGCGAGCCCCGGAGCTGTTTTTTTTTTTTTTTTTATAACTGGTATGTGAAATATTACCTGGAATCATTATACCTAGATTCAAATTTAATTGCTATCTTTTTCTGTGTTTTATGTTGAAATACGATTATAACCTATTAGGCTGGTCAACACCCTTTCACTTATAGTATTCCTCAAAATTATTGAGAATTTTTTGCAAAGTGGAAATTAAGCACTGGTAGTTGACAGATCATGTATATACTTAATATCTTTGTTTACTTAGTTAACAACATCCCTCTGTGAACTTTTTAGTGTACCAGTATTACTCATATATTTGAGTCACAAATGTTATCTCCCCTTGAATTGTGCCACCCAGAGATTTTTTGTCCGACTGGAAAATTATGTACCCTTACCAAATAAAATCAATATTTGTGGAAAAGATAATGACAAATCAGTTGATTTTTGAATGGTTTTCTCATCTAGAGATAAGGTGTTGGCGAAATAAAAACAGAATTTTGTGTGAGCTTGTCAGCTGTAGATGCTGCTGGCATTCAAACGTGTGACTTCATTTCGAAAAATGGCCAAAAATTGGGGAAAATTGCAATTTTGACAGAGGGTATGTTGCTCTGATTCATATTTATTCTATACATCTCGACGGAAACGACACAAAACCATATTTTTTGTAAGGCTTAGTAAACATGCTATAAGGAATATGAGTTTTTGACATGATAATCTATACCTTGCTAAAAATATTCCGTTCAGATCACTAATCACTAACCGATCAGATTTTCTGCTGTTTCTGATGCCTTCAATATTCTTCCTATAATATAACAGCCAGTCCCTGACTCAGAAACTGGCATTAGTAACTTTAAAACATGTAAAATATTAAAGGCAACATTACTAATGTAGATGGTGTTGCACAATGGAGAAAATAAATTATTTCATCTGAGATAGTCTATTTCTAGCAAAGGTGGTATAGAAAAATATAGTCGAAATCAAGGGACAATTTTTTACAGGGGTGTACCCTAGCCCATCTTTACCTACCACTGACAAAAGAAAATGCATCATATTGTCATTTTGGTATATCCAACTTGAAACAGAGGTTCTTTTATTGTATTTTACATGTTTAAAATATTGTTGAACATGTATGGCTAGCAACTGTGTGCCAAAATGCAATTCTCAATAATTTTGAGGAATACTGTATAGTAGCGCCCCTGTCCTCTTTTTCCAAAACTATCTATATACCGGCTGGCCAAAACTGCAAAATTACAGACATAAACTCTAGTCCTGCCGATTATTGCAAAGTATCAAAGAATACTGCATTTTATGGTACAAGCATAAAACTTGGCACAAATGTTGTTCAAAGTGATTTATTGCATTTCAGATAGGGCGGCACTCGCAAAATCATCTACTTCCGGTTCAAATCCAATATGGCCGCCGTGACTGAACTTTCCGTAATTTTACATTAACATACACGCATGTTTGCATATCTAGTGCCATTTTATGCAAATTTATTCTATGTATGTCTTCTAAATTCTATATGTGATATTTTCTTGGTAAAATTGTTTCATGACTTCCGGTCGATTATGGCACTTCCGGTTCAAATTTCGCCACATAAAAGCCCAATACATGTACCCTTTCTCATATGTACTCTTTCCGTCATAGTGTCCCAAATATTGGCTTTTTGTAAAAAATACATCACTACAAAGTATTTGTAGCTTTAGCTGACATAGTCAGTTACATTGAAGATGCAAAGTTTTGCCGGTTTTTCAAATGACTGAGTTAAGAAGCATGTACACTGTCAGGCTGAAACAGCTAGGAATTGATATTCCCACTATACATAGCACCAGACAGAAAATCAAAATTCTGACTAAGATTCCAGATCTTCAGGCTCATGGAGAAGGTAGTACTAATCTTTTAGCCTTCAATGCAGACGTTGGCTCTGCTCTTAAGAAGGCTTGTGATGATGACGACTTTATGACGACTTATGCAAATCCATAAAATAGCAAAGCGTATTAGAAAGAACATCTTCAATACGTCAACAAGATTTTCAGGATCATTGGTCTGTCCGTGTCATATGATAGGGTGTTGGAAATATTTACAAGGGTTGCTAATCGTTTGACCGTACGAAGAACAGGGTGTAGTCTGTTCTCCTGCTCTTCGAAAAAGTGTCCACACTACAGCTGCTGTTGATAACATAGACCACAACCCTAGCGCCAAAACTGCAAAGGATTCATTTCATGGAACAGACATTTTACTATTTCAGTTCCGAAGGTGTCAGGCTACTGGAGAAAGCAATGTTGTGTCTGTCTTTCTGGCACTGCAAACCAATCATTGGCAGTTAAACCACTGCCAGAATCATTTTCCAATGTTCCCCCCCCCTGCTGTTCTCGTTGTTAACGAACCAGCTTTACCAGATACTTCCTGCAATGCATTGCAGAATAACAACTACAACTGTCAGAAAATCTGACTATACCCCCGCTGTAAGGCTTCCAATGTTTATGGCCTGTATGGAGAAAACAAAAAATGAAATAAACAAATATACCACGTATGAGCAACTCTGCTATGAAAAAAGTCATTAGTCATAGTTAAGTCCTGTACCAAATATGACCCTGCACAGTTGCGGAGGAAATTAACGGTACTGAATGTATGGAGAGAAAGAGAAGTGAACAAATACAGAGAAGAACAAATAGGAGAAGCCTGGCTCTCAATCCCGTTATACTATCTGTCACTGTCAACCTGTATACCAAATATGAACTTTCTATCTTATACTGTTGCGAAGATATCTTAAAAACAAAAGTCTGGAGAGAAAGAAAAGTGAACAAATACAATGAAAAACAAAAAGGAGGAGGCCCATTCTCAATCCCACGATACAACAAGTCATTGTCAGCTTGTATAGCAAATATAAATCTTCTACCTCGAACAGTTCTTGAGAAATCTTTTACGAAAAATTACAGTATTGAAAGCATGGAGAAAGAAAAATAAAAAAAAAATACAGGGAAAAAAACAAATAGGAGAAAGCCGTTTCTCTATCCCACAATACAACCTATTGTTGTCAACCTGTAAACCAAATATAATTTTTTTTATCTTATACTGTTGATGAGATATCTTTGACGCAAAAGTTAGGAGAGAAAGAAAAGTGAACAAATACAAGGAAGAACAAGCAGGAGAGTGCCCGTACTCAATCCCACGATACAAGTCATTGTCAACTCATATACAGTCAAACCTCGATAATTCGAACAGACAGGGACCTCACTATTTCATTCGAATTATCCGTAGTTCGAATTTTCGAATTCGGCTTTTCCCGTTCATTTCCGCATATTTCCGGAAATCGTTATTACGGCGTTTTTCAGACAGTCCGATGTTTCATTTCTCTATGCTTACTGACGTTCATAGATTTACAAATCAATAAGAACGTTGTCCGAACGTAGAATTATTAATATTACATACCGGAAACATCCAAAACATCCACGATCATTTCTCATATCGCGAGACCATTCCTCGAGTTCGGCACATGTGTACATGTGTATTGTCCGAAAGCAGCAACATGCCAAACATTTTCCTAGCTCTGCAAATCAACTGTTTATGACAATGCAGCGCCGGTGAAGATCAAAGCCAGACTGAACGGAAACAAGCTAGCCGCTTAACGCTGACTTGTTTCTATCATGTACTTTCACTTTCCGTTTATGTTTCCGAGAACTGGGCTACTTTCGTTTTCATAAAAACGACTGAATCGGTCACCTGAGCCATGTCACGGAAAAGGTTCCTCAGTCATTCGAAGTCAATGCATTTGGAAACACCGAGTACTCAAACCAGCCTTTCAGTCTGCGCACAGTAGCCAGGGACTGTTTAGGGCCGTGTGCAAACAGTATGGTCCGTGTGCAAACCGTTCGAAACCAAAATTCGGGTGCGCATGCTAGTCCGAGCCTTTGCTGGTTGCAAAAGGCATAATATTTGGCACTTAAATTTACAAACTTCGAACAAAATAATCCCCGTCAATTATGCAATTAAACAGACACCTTTTGCTCAACAGAAATTAATGACTAACCCATCAAAACGTTAGTGGTCGTGAAGCGATAATTACCTGTACAAGTGGCAGTGATGACCTGAGGCTGTAAATATTTATCTCATCGATGACAATAGGTGTTATTTTCGGCATGAAAATTGGAGCATGAATTTTGATTTCGAATAATAGAGGGATATTTATAATGAATTTACACCATCGGGACCAAATTTTTCTTTCGAAAAATCCGATTTTTCGAATAATCGAAATTCGAATTTGCGGAAGTGTTTTTGCATAGAATTAATGGGCTTACGATCGGGACCGTGTTTCCATTTCGAAAAATCCGGTAATTTCGAAAAATCGGCGTTCGAACTACCGAGATTCGACTGTACCAAATATAAACCTTCTATCTTGGACAGTTCCTGAGAAAGCTTTTACGAAAGATTACAGTACTGAATGCATGGAGAGAAAGAAAAGTGAACAAATACAGGGAAAACCAAACTGCATAAAGCTGGGTCTCTATCCCACGATACAACTTGACGTTGTTAACCTACATACCAAATATAAACTTTCTATCTTATACGGTTGCATAGATATCTTTGATGAAAAAGTGTGGATAGAAAGGAAAGAGAACAAATACAGGGAAGAACAAGCAGGAGAGGGCCCATTCTCAATCCCAGATACAACTTATCGTTGACAGTCTGTGTAGTACCAAATATGAAATTTCTAACTCATATCATGGTTCTTTAGATATCTTTGACGCAAAAGTGTCACGGAATTACGGAAGGACGGACGGACAGACGGACGGACGGACGGACGGAATCACGGACAGATGTAAACCAGTATACCCCCCACTTTTTCAAAGCGGGGGTATAATAACTAGAAAAAACTGATGAAAGAGTTATGTTGGCCCAGACTTGTCGGAGGAAAGGCAGATAACATTTTGATGGAAGTTTGAATGTCTCTTGGTCACCTTCAGGGACAGGGAGTCAGAGAAAGACACGTCACCAGCACTGACAGCACTGCTTCCACTTTTTGAGGAACAATCGAAGTCTGTAGCCATTATTAGCCATTCCATGAACACAATAAAGGCATCAGTAGAAATGCTGAATCCCGGTCAGACACCAGTAGTTGCTTTTCACCAGCCCCTTTTATGCAATCGCCAAACAAATTCAGTGGACCTGGCAAGATTTGTATGGCGAACACCAATTCGTCATTATGTTTTGCGGATTACATATTGAAATGGCACCATTCAAAGTGCTTGGTGGTGAATGGTTAGAAGCCTCCGGTTGAATTTATGCACTTTGTCAAGGCGATGTAGCTTCGTCTGGTATTGCCGACTCTTTTCTGAAAGCAACTCATGCAGCCAAAACTCGCCGTGCATACCATATAAGATCACTGCATGCGCCTTGTACATCATTCTCCAAGCTGCTTACAATGAATACACACCAGAGTGTCTGTCTGGACGACGATTTTCTAGAATTTGAAAGTTGGTGTGACAAAATGTCAGTCGAACAGTCATTAGAATAATTCTCCACCTTGATGACGCCGCTGGCTCTTGGTGAAGTCGAATAATGATTCGAACGGTGGACACGGACGTGGTTGTTATTGCTATCACATACTTTTGCACAATGCCAGTATCTGAAATTTGGATCGCATTTGGAACTAGCAAGCATTCCAGATATATAGCGGTTCAAGGCATTGCAAAGGCACGTGGTCCTGAAAGAGCATCAGCATTGCCTCTCTTTCATGCATTTACTGGATGCGACACCGTTTCCGCATTTCATGGAAAAGGGAAGAAGTCGGCATGGGATACATAAATGGCTTATGTAAAGTTGACAGATGCCTTTGCGATGATAATGAACCCTGCGCCTCAGTTTGATGCATTCGTGCCGATCATGCAGAGATTTGTAGTTATAATGTATGACAGAACAAGCAGCGCTGAGAGGGTCGACAAAGCGAGGTTGCAGCTGTTTGTACAAAAGGGCAGGCAAATAGAACCTATTCCACATACAGTAGCTGCTTTGTTACAACATACGAAGAGGGCTATAAATCAAGGTTCATTGATATGGGGAAACTCTCTGGAGCCAAACCCTATGCTTCCAAGCCAAGCTGACTTTGATTGGCTCAAAAACAGTGATCAGATGTGGGTATGCCTTTGGACGACACTTCCTGAAGCATCTACGTCATGCAAAGAGCTCGTACACTGCTAATGTAAGGTGGGTTGTCGTGGTGCCTGTAAGTGCTTCAGAAGTGTCTTGAAATGTACAGCGCTTTGTGCATGCGGCGGGCAATGCCCTTAATTGAATGTGTTCTCATGCAGCACTGGTTTTGTTATCGATTTAGACTACATGCTTATGAAACACTACAGTATTTTTCATATCAGATCCGAAATCTTAGATTAAGCCGGAAGTAGCTTTTTCAATATGTCGCCCTTTTTAAAACGATTGAGATTGTCCTACTCAGCAATCATGGCATTCAAACATTATTATTTGATTGATTGAGACTACAGATATTTGAAATACATTGGGCAAGGTCAGTCTAACTGGATATTTTAATATCAGATCAGCCATCTTGAATTAAACCGGAAGAAGATTTTTTTCAAGATGCCGCACTATCAGAAATGATTGAGACAGTCTCCCTTAGCAATCATGGTATTCAAACATCGTTGTTTGATTGATTTAGACTACAGACTTATGAAATACATGAGGGTAGGTCGATCTTATTGGAGTATTTTAATATCAGATCCGCCATCTTGGATTGAACCGGAAGTAGATTTTCCAAGATGTCGCTCTATCTAAAATGATTGAGATAGTCCCCCTTAGCAATCATGGCATTCAAACATTGTTATTTGATTGATTTAGACAACAGACTTTTGATCTACATTAAGGTAGGTCGATCTAACTGGATTTTTTTTTAATATCAGACCCGCCATCTTGGATTTAACCGGAAACATATTTTTTTCAAGATGCCGCTCTATCAGAGATGATTGAGATAGACCCTCTCAGCAATAATGGCATCCAAACATTGCTGTTTGATTGATTTAGACTACAGAATTTTGAAATACATTAGGGTAGGTCGATCTAACGGAGGTATTTTAATATCAGATCCGCCATCTTAGATAAAACCGGAAATAGATAATTTTATCAAGATGCCGCCCTATCTTAATGATTGAGATATGCCCCCTCAGCAAGCGTGGCATTCCTATATTGATGTTTGACTGATTTAGACTTCAGACTTTTGAAATACATTAGTGTAGGTGGATCTAACTTGAGTATTTTAATATCAGATCCGCCATCTTGGATTAAACCGGAAGTAGAATTTTTCTAAGATGCCGCCCTATCTAAAATGACTTAGATAGTTCCCCTCTGCAATCATGCCAAGTTTCATACTTGTACCACAAAATGCAGTTTTCTGAGAGAATCGGCCGGGCTACTCCTCAGATAGTGTAGTTTATATAATTGAGCCGCGACACGAGAAAACAAACAAAGTGGTAGTGCGGCCAGCGCAGATTCAGATCAGCCTGGGCATCCACCCAGTCTGACCAGACTCTTCGCTAAGCGCTTAAAAGGTAGCTAAGGGTCTAAGCTACCTCCATGCGAACAGCGAAGACCCTGTGCAGACTGCGCGGATGCCCATGCTGATCTGAGTCTGCGCTGGGCGAACAACCAGATTGATGGTTTTGTCGTTGTCGCGGCTCATATATACTGTATATTTTTGGATCTACTCAGTATGTTCACCTGTTTGTGGTCCACGAGATACTTTTACGAGAGGTGTTCAAAAAGTTTTGCAAGTGACGTCGTTATATCTTGGTAACCACCATAAAGACAGAACTTCTGATAGAAAACAATCATAATTAAAATCTTAAAGAGTTCCTTCAAGAGCAGAGAATACATTCAGCAGAAGGACATGGGCCAAACTATGTAGTTTCGGATAGTAAAGCCTCACCAGTGACCCTAACAAAATCTGATGACGAAACAGAGAAAAGCATACTGAAAATTCTTAAATTTGAATGGGTAGCAGATTCAAAGACATTGAATGCATTGTTTCTCACTACAGAAAAGTGTTTTTGCATAGTGTTTGGTATCATTGTACAGACAAATTATAGTATTTTTAATACATGCATCGCACCTGGCCCTAGCATGCCACTAAACAAGGTTCTGAAGCAACTTGCAAAACTTGTCGAACGCCCCTCGAATGTCATGCAAATATCAGCTACATGCATTTCAGTTTCTGTTTCTCTTACATGGTTTATGGCACTAAATACAATTTACCGAAAGCACTTTGCAAATGCTTATTTACTACTGTTCAGGCTCTAAATTAAGCCCCACCTTTCATAAAACTTAAAGCTTGGGGCGTTTAATAGGGCTAATACGACACTGTTTCTTGACCTTATGTAACCAATAGTAACCGCTAAGGCTCTCATCATATTGACCAATGTCCTGACTTCAGGTTGATGTTTGCACGTGCCTCCGTCTACATGTGAAACACGAACCAAAAAATACTGTTTATTTACTGAAATTCCAATCACTCAGTTTCTTTGTTCAAATATCCAGCAAAAGAATTGAAACCTCCAGGCGTATCAGAATTTTTGATCGATGAAGCGGTGCTTGTTACTTGCAGCCACACTTGTACATCCTTTTGCAGTTTGGCTATAGCTGTCCCAGACGAACAGGTATGATATCCGGTGTCACCACTATCAAATGCTCCTATTCGCATGCTGTCGGCGACGAAGCTTACCGCTGCATAATCATTACTAACTGTACACAACTGCGATGTAAACAGATATGTGCCGCTTACAGGAACAGTGTACTTGCCAGTGGTGTTATCATAGGCTTCTTTCTCGTCGAACAGTGTCTTTGAAAATATCACGACAGCATTTTTAGTAGCCAAGGCTTCGTTGTACAACCAGTATGCTGAGAAAGCATACGAGGACTTAATCGTTTTGCCTGCAATATAAAATGCAAAAAATGTAAACCCTATAATTAGCTGTTTATTTCGAATTTATTAATGCATCACAGATAATGAAGACCAACGCCTGATTTAGGTTTACAATTTCGTCCAAATATTCAAACTGTTTAGCAACATTAATCAAACTCCAAATCCCACCAACCAGTTATAACAATTGCATACGGGAATTGGTTGGTTGTTACTAAGCTCCAATTGGCCTTATTGATCTCTCGGTATGATTTTCTTGGAAATCCTCTCTAAGTAGACTTACGAGAGAATACGAGCGCATAACAAAATGAAAAGTTTTTTTTTCTGAGGCAGGGGTCACATAGCTAGCCTTAACATTAAAAGCGTACATCAAGGACATTAAACATTTATTTGTTTACATATTTTAAGTTGTTGCCTTTGTCCATGGGCGTAGACCACCTAGTAAATTCTTTCGACCCGGAAGTACAGCCATTAGTTACCCACAATGCAGCTTGAGTCTTATGCAACTGTTCGCACAGATAGCGTGAGCGCTATTTCCATAGATGTCGTGAGTGGTCATAACTTATTTGCATAAATGTCGTGAGTGCTATTCGCGTATATGTCGTGAGCAGTATTAGTTGTGATCTGCATAACCTGCATTTTCATATGTGGTTATGAACCCAGTTTACCGCCATTATCTATGGTATTAAGACAACAACCGTTTATGCCGCATGGCGGTTTAAACGTATGTGCGGTATATTTAGCACAGCTGTGAGGTCGATATATCATTCAGCTGGCACTACAAAGGTTAGTTGCGAAACACAAAAAATGGTGCTTTACGCATATGCCAACAGCCGAAGCTTAGATAGGCCTGCAAATATGATCCGACTGCTCAGAGCCTTTGCTGTTCGCGTTCAACATGTATAAATAATAAAGAATCCAGTATTTCCTTAGCGCATAGATTTGCGGGCTGGTTTGAGCCTTTGCTGACCGTACTGACGTAAACCAACCTTGTTGCATGACGTACCGCAACTTTCATTTGATAATGGTGTCTGATTCATATGAAAATGGACCTCCCTGTTGCACATAGTAAATATTGAAATCAGCCTGTTTTTTTTTTTTTTTTTTTTTTTTTTTTTTTTTTTTATTTTGCTCTCAGACTGATTTTTGATCGCTTTGCTCCAAGTATAGATTTTCTTTGCAAAATCAGACATTGTGGATGCACAGGCTGATCTGATGAGTCATATATATTAGTACAACGCAAGGTCATTTTTCTGCGTTTCGTTCATTGATATTGAGTTTATCAAAAGCCCTACAAAAGTGATTTCTTGAGTAGGAATAAGAACCGAATTGTCTGGATTGACTGTTAGACCTAAACTGTCTACTAACTGTTTCCAAAACATGGAAACTTTTCCTCCCTTTGTGTGAGCATGTGTCAGGAAAGTAAAAAGTGAATTTATTTCCAACCTCGAAAACCATCCAATCGCTGTGCGACATGGATGAGAAACTATGGGTGCATTAAGTCAGAGTCTTCAACAAATCTGAGGTCCGACATACCAGCGAGCAGACAGAATTGTCTACCGTAATTCAGTTGATCGCCAAGTAATGTATGCAGTTTGTTGCATAACATTCATGTAACAAAATTTGTATTTTTATCATAGGTTTATAATCCTAGCTTTAAAACTAGAAGTTCATTATGTTCAGTAAGATGTTCAGATCACTGAGCTCAGTAGTGTATTGCTTTTGCCGGTGCCAGAGCGATAGGCACGTGCTCCGTCTGGTCGGGAGAGGGAGGTTTGGGGAATGGAGCGGTCCCTATATAACAGAGTACAAGGATGTGCCGCTCAAATAGGTTTAGAAAAGATTGCACTCATTGAGCTATATCAAGCAAAAAAACAAAAACAAAAAATAAATAAACAAACAAATAGATAAAATATGACGGTTGATAGCTTGTCATTGTTTTTGACACACCAATATTGTTAAAAACCTTAGGTTTACACCAATATGGTGTGATGTGAAACTGATCGACTGTTCTGTCCTTTTTATTCCGTAAAGCATTAGGGCACTTGAATAACTGGAAATGCTAATTCTTGCTCTAGAAAGGACAGGGGCACATTTTTAGAAAAAAAGGCAAAATCGAAGTTAAAAACAATAGTTGCCTTTACAAGAAATGTACCAATTCTATTTTAAAATCAGTACAATAAACGAAAATGTTAGCATGATATCAACTTCAGCTGTGACGTAGGCATGTGAGTATGACGAAGCATTAAATGAACATGCTACAGATCAAGGGTCTGTATTCTGTATTTGATTGCTTTTGTGCAACGACTTTATGTCTCTGGTTGTCAAAAAACGGTTTCAGAGACTAACATTTATCTAGCGACTCAATCGAACGTCAAACGTGCAAACAATGGCTATTTTATTACTCTTCTAATATTGGAGGAGTATAACAATATGATAGTAATGCAAATTGCAAGTTTATGCAGGAACTTACTTTTGCTATCAATGTCAAGTGTCTACGTTATAGCAATTTTCTAGCAAAGTTACTAATGCACAACTGAGCACGTGCGAAACTTGCTAAACTATGTAATTGTAGCATATTTTAGATTTTACAGGTTCAGTCGAATGGAAAATAAGTGCACATGACGCACGTATCCAGCAGCAATATATTGCCGTATATCATATGCCCGATATCCCGAAAACCCGAGAAAAGGCAGAAAAATAAAAACAGTAAAGTATTCAGTTTGCTAAATATATATACCACTTTCAAGTCAACATCTTTCCGATTCTTATGACACTTTGATTGAACCATAAAATTCGTTCTTTGAGAAAGGACTGTAATAAAAATCTAATTATCATGCGTACAGATTATCCGCCATTGTTGTTCAGAGTCCTTGACCAAAGTGAGAATCTTTGAAGTCCCACCAAAGTGAGTTAGAATTGGATGGATGTGGACTGGAAAGTGACGCATACATCAATGAATATAAACTCTTTAATGTGAAATAGTAAGCTACATGTATTTACGTATACAAGATTTAATCACATTTTTTATCCGGGCAGCATGTTAAAACCAAACCTTTGTGATCCCCCACCCCGATGTTATATGATAATTTTCAGCACTGAAGAGCAGGTTCTGTAAAGAAAGCTCCAAATGATCAATAAAGGTACCTTTAAGTTCTTCCAGAATCTGCCTGTTTTTATCTACTTCGGTCGCCATTGTGGCTCTAAATTGCTCTTGTTCCTCTTGTAAAACAGTTTTCACGTTGTCTCTTTCTTTCTTTAAATTGTCCAGGTCAGAACTAACTTGTGCTCTGAGAGCCCGAAACTCATCCATCATTAAATTCAAACTGTATTCCATTCGAATCATTTTCTCTAAAAGTTGTTCATCGTGGTGGAATTTCGAACATATTGGCTCTGTATCATGCCCTGATGCTAACGTGTGCATCGTATAGAGTGTGGCAAATATCACCCAGGTCAACACACTATACATTGTTTTGCTGATATTTTGTACCAAGGAAAGTTTACGAGAGCTTTCATTGACAGGCTTTATCCAATTGAAAGTTTTCCAAAGAAACAGTCTCTTTTAAATGAAATTCGAATCTCGAGGATCTAGTTTGAAGACCAGAAGGAAGACAGCCATTAGTTACAGTTTGTGTTACCGTATTTATTCGGTTATAATATGGGGATTTGCTCTTTCATAATTTTACCAAATAAATTATTATGTGAATCAGTCTTGTGTTATTTGGCATTATGAGCCTTGCAAGACGGATTTAGAATTTTTAGATTGCTTTGCAATGGAAGCATCCTGTATTAACACCGAACAAATATGGTAATTTGGCATGTGGACCATAAAATCTGTCTAAAATTGGACATTGGAGTTCATTGCACGTGGGGGGTGGGGACACTACAACACTACTATCAAATTTGAGCACGATTGCTTTAATACTTCTTTTGGGATGTTCTACTTAACTGCTGTCTAAATTGCATATCCTACCAGACAGACCTGGATTCACACAGTTTACTTTGGTATTTATGACCTTATACTTGGACTTGAAACGGTTTATGGCAGGATTTCAAACAAACTTGACTTGTGTGGGAAAATGACATTTAGCATTTGCCGTGACTTTTTTCTGATTTTCCCAGCATGTTATCAAATCATATCCTGTTTTTACCTAAAATCTTCGTGAGAAATCAGAAATTTCCTGACATGTTTCAGTTAATTTCTGCATATCCATGGTATCGTAGCTTTGTGACAAATTATGAGCCGAGACATTAGAAGGCAACAAAGTGGCATGCGCGCCAGCGAAGTCTCTAATCAACTTGGGCTTCCGCTCAGTCTGATCAGAGTTTTCGATGTGCGTTTAAAAGATAGCTAAGTAAGACACGCCACCTCTGTGCCAACAGTGAAGATTCTGATCAAACTTGGTGGATGCCCAGACTGATATGAGTCTTTGCGCTGCGCACATGCCAATGTGTTGCTTTTTCGTGTCCAGGCTCAACTGTTTTAAGCATGTGTAAACTGCGCAAATTTCAGATGCTACTCAGTCTAGCAAGGTCAGTCGCGTGATTCTTCTTTCCTTTAAGACTTTGGCTCTATGGACAAGGGAGACCAAAAATAAAAACGACAAAGTTTCTTGTTCTGAAAGTGTAGCCTCCCACCTTAAAAATACCAAATTTGAAATGGTCTTTCATCTCTTCAGATATCTAAGAGATTTTTAAAATTGAAGTCATTTTAGGCAGACATGTTAAATGTGAAAAGGTACCGCATGATAAGAGTATAGATTGACAGTCTACTTAGAAACGCGAATCAGCTTTGGTTTGGTGAACGGGTTCTCATTCTGGGGAAGCAACTCTGCCATTTTCATTTTCGCATGCCTTCTGAACGGTTCAGTTTCTATAAGGAGAACTTGTTGCCCAATGAGCTAATTCTGTAATTGAAGAGAAGACCACATATCGGGAGCGCGTCGTCCAACGGAGAATCAGTAAGTCACGAAATTGGTTCCCTTTTGTAAACATGGCGGAAAACATGGAGGTGTATCAATGAATTGAAATACATTCGGCACTCAAAATATCAACATGGAACCATAACTACTCGACACCTTACACGATAACTACAGAGAGCAAAGTTGTTAATATATGTACAATCCGCCCGTCATGAATAATTATTAGCATTATGATGGCGTTTTATGCGAATAAAACAGGTAATCTTTTCCGATGTCTGTTTTTTTTTTTTTTTTTTTTTTTTTGAAAACTATGGATCCAAGACTCAGACGTAAGGCAGCGATTCTTATGCCATGGATTCTGTACTGGTCGAATTTCAGGGAGCAACTCCAAAATGTTATAAAATACTAATCTACACGCCCTTTCGGCCTTCGAAACCCTAATCAAAATGTCATTGATACATACGTGTCATTCAGAGTAAGACTTAGTGACCGCGCGTCAAAGGTCTTTTTCTTATATTATCTCATGTCTTGTGCATTCGGTCCTATATGTATCTAGCATTTTGATCATATCATGCTGGTTGCTTTCCTTTCTCTTTCGCCATTGCTACCACCTTAAATCTTCTTGATATTGTGACAGATAGGTCCGAGCAAATTGTACAGATTCAACTTAGGCTGCTCATAAAAGAACCTGGCAGCTATGCCATTGCATCATTCGAACATACTATTGCATTGTAAAAACAAAGAATTATTATGGTAATCTATTAATATGTCACAAGTTATATAATAATTACGATATGACGTATACGTCCACATGTTTGTTTTTAATTTGTTTTGTTTTGTTTTCTTTTGCTTTCGATGGCATATTCCGGCTATGCTCTGTCATCGAAGGTTCCTGACACTCTTTACTGTTTAATGATTACTTCTACTGCATAGAATATTCCGTAAATGTGCTTAAATTGGGACACTGTAAGTCATTACCGAAACTGTCATTAAATTCTAACAGCTTGTACTTTCATTGAAATAATGTGCATAAAAAGTACAGATGGAATGCATGGCAAACAATTAAGATCCTGCTCATATTGCTCCTTCAGGAGTAGTCTGAACTGATCTGCACTACTTTCATAAACATCTGTCGTCCAAATATTTAGAATTGTTGATAGCATGATAAAGATATTAAATTGAAACTTTCTTTAGTCATTTGTCGGCACAAGAAATCTGTCTAGTCATTTGGGACCGATTTCAAGAATTATTTAGAAAATCAAAACTGCTGAGATTACGTCATGAATGTTTGACATTGTAAATGATTCTTAAAATTTACAAGAAAAAAATCAACATTTATCATATGACGTCGCATCTGAGAGTGTCATAAAGCCATGCATTAAAAACGATAATCCACTAGTGGATTAAATATGCAAATAACGTCTTAACGTTATACGTTGACGTCCATAAAACGTCGCGTTTTCTAATGGTGAAATCCTGACATTTTAGTGCGATTTTTGCTAATAAAATGCGATTTTAGTGTCATATGATAAATAGAATCTTGCATTCGTGCTCCTGTATTATTGAATTTATTAAATTCGTTGGGGAAAACCGATAAGATGCTCGGCATAGCCTCACATCTTATCTTTTCCCCCAACTCGTTTAATAAATTCAATAATACATGAGCACTCATGTAAGATCCTCTATTTCTTACACTGTTTCTCATTTGAAGTTCTCGTAACCATTTATTTTCTAATCCTCTCAATTAGAGTTTCTTCGAAATTGTATCATCTTCTCTTTAAGTTGTGAATTTTGTACAAAATTTTGTACAACTGTTTGGATAAACATCCCAATTAAAAGACAATAAGACACACTACCGTTCCTACGCTGTTTTTAAAGATCAAGTTCTTTATTACACTCAGGTTACATTAATGCAACAACATAAGGATCAAATATACTAAGGAATTAACAAAACTGAATTGCCTAGTATGTTTGATTCTTATGCTGTTGCATTTATGTTACCTGAGTGTAATAAAGAATTTGATTTGCTATTAGATCTTTTGGAGGCAGCATATTATTATTGAGAAAATAGTTAGAAATATACATATATAAATAATCTCACGCGATTGCCACTCCAAATGATTTTAATGAAAGAAACCTTTGTTATTTTACAAGGTGGCAAACGTACGTCACATTCACGTGCTTATATCGGTAAATATCTTCTGTTTCCCCAAAAAAAAAAAAATAAATAAATAAATAAATAAAGAAGAAGAAGAAGAAGAAAAAAGTTACATGTATATCAAAGGTCTTAAAAGGAATATTTGTATTATCGTATAAAGCAGTTACCCAGTACGAATGCCAGGTTTCTGAGACAACTGTCATTGTCTGGTGAAATGTAGCCATTCACCTGGACACTGAGCAAATCTTATCTTCTACTCAGGGCTGACCGTTATTGCTTTTAAATGTCCTGGCCCCGAGGTTATAAAACTTGAGTACATTCTCAAACTCAAAATTAAGCACACTGATTGGCTGCTTCCGAGCACATGCTCGGAAGCAGCCAATCAGTGTGCTTTATTTTGAGTTTGAGATCATACTCAAGTTTTATAACCTCGGACCCAGGTAACAGGAATTCGGTATAGACAAAGACATAATTAAGGAATAATTGCACTTTAAGACAACAATATCGGCTTTTTAAGTCCTGAGAAATAGCTGATTTTTTTATTAGGATGTACATTCTTTTTTTGAACATAAAATATTTACCGTTATAAACATGTTGGCTACCTTGATTTAATGACATCGGAAAATAGCGGCAATATATTGTTAAATGTATCTGACTCGCTGTACATTGTCATATAAATCTCTTCAAAAGAAAGCATTTTTTTTTCACAGACGGCAACAAAACACTTCAGCACGTTACTAAGCGGCATGTAACGTGCGGGCAAATGCCTTTACGTTGTAACGTTACAGCAGTGCTTATGTCGTAGTCATAGATTAATTATGCTTATAGTTTTACAGATCATGCAAATGAAACGACAGTCACTCAAACAGGTCCTTCGAACTAGAAGCTCAAGAGCTGCCACTTAGTGGAGTTTGAGTGGCCATTTTTTTCTGTTTGTTGTGTGTGTTCGTGGTGGTAGGAGACTGAAAATGGGTATTTGGGTGGGCTTGTTGAGTCAGTTAACGGTTGAAGAGAATTTTGTGTCCTGCGGGAATTGGAACCGAGACCGCTAGAACAGCAGGTCAGCGTTTACTCTACCGAGCCATCTAATCTCATTTGTAATACCACATAACTCAAATGAACTCTTACACGAAAAACATGAAAAACGGTACCTAACCACATGTAAGAAAATCCAATAGAACAAGCCTTGCAGCCAACTTGTTCATCAGTCTTCACATCAACAATCGATCAGTTATTATTCAAGTAAATGAGTACACCTTCATATTTTTCCCCAATTTGTACAAAGGGCAACGTTTTTGGGACTTTCTATTTGCTTCCCTTGACAACCAATCCCATCCGAAATGGGGTCAACCTCTTAAGGAAAGAATTTGCTCATGGCAAAATGAAACTGGCAGAGTTTCTTTCACTAAAAGTGCACCCATTTAGTACAGTTAAAATCTTAAAGAGTTCCTTCAAGAGCAGTGAATACATTCAGAAGAAGGAACATGGGTCAGACTACATAGATTCGGCTAACAAAGCCTCTTCAATACCTGACAATATCTGGTGACGAAACCAGAGAAAAGCATACTGTAATTACTTAATCTTAATTAGACAGTCGATGTAAAGACTGATTAGTATCAAAAAGGGTCCAAATAATATATAAACGATGGTTTAGAATATAAGTATAAACCCATGTAAAATTTCAAATTTCTCAGAATATATCCTCTGATCTCAAAGGACGAAAAAAAATATAATCTGTACTACGGATGATGTACGGGGAGACGTTTTACGGCCCTCACACGGCACAAAACCAGCTTCAGTGAGGTAAAATTAAATTTTTTAAGAGTTCCTTCAAGAGCAGAGAATACATTCAGAAGAAGGAACATGGGCCAGACTACGTAGTTTCGGCTAATAAAGCCTCTTCAGTGACCATGACAATGTCTGGTGACGAAACCAGAGAAAAGCATACTGTAAATTCTTGATCTTAATTGGACAGTCGATTCAAAAACTGATTAGAATAAAAAAAAGTCCAAATAATATATAAAACGATGGTTTAGAATATGAGTATAAACCAATCTTAAATTTCAGATTTCTCAGAATATATCCTCTGATCTCAAAGGACGAAAATAAAATATAATCTGCACCATGGATGATGTATGTCGAGATGTTTTACGGACGCCACACGGCACAACACCAGCTGCAGTGAGGTTAAATTACATTCTTAAAGAGTTTCTTCAAGAGCAGAGAATACATTCAGAAGAAGTTTGCAAAAAGCAAAGACTAATAAGACAAAACAGATGAGCTTCTTGAATATCTGCTGTTGGCAAACGTTATATTCCTCGGCTCTTGTATCATGGTTGGTATTCACTGTTCAAGATAAAAACAGTAATTGCGTACTGTGCGCAGTAGGTGAGTTCATTGTTAACAACATTTTGAGGTGGGATGCTAAGTTCGCTATAAGTTTGAATTTTTCATGTCCTTGTCAATGCATGCTATCAATTAAACATTTATGTTCATATTTGGTCAATGGCATTTTTTCTAATTGAAGATGAGCCTATCACAATGCCTGCTACATTAGCGGGTGGCTCGCGTTGTTGCGTAAAATTATTTAAACTGCTGCTTTTGTGCTTCAAAAACTAAAATCAACAAATGTTAATAGAATTTTCAAAAACTGCGAAAAGTAAGCAGTTTCTGCGTTTGTGGAGTACAGAGATTACTAACCGTGTGTATGTGAGAAGGCCCGTATACGTAATCGCATAAGAAACTTGAGAAAAAGAAGGTAGATAAGTCAAACTCGATATCAGTAGAAGAACAAAATAAGATTATGCTTCAGTTCTAATCCTATAATGTTTTGTTGTATAGAACAATAATATTGTTACTGTCATGAATGTTAGATTTCTGGAAATAATGTGTGTTTAAACCAAACACGATATTGCCTGACTGCTACTGAGATAGGTCGTACACTGGCATTACGACAAAATATGCGTCATCTTGTTTAAACTGTACTGCCAAATATCTACTTTTCTTCACGATTTGCCTGATTCAAAAACTGATATGAAAAATCAACGAGCAGAACAGGTAATGTACAGGACAGTCTGTGCATCTGTTTCAGAAATCCGGTAGTCTGAGACCCAGACACTTGCTCTTCAAGTCGGTGAAGAGTCAACACAAGCCATGATTATGCTTGACATGTAAATCTTACAGCCCAACAGGCCCTTTCATACGAACTAAAAAAATATACGAAAAACTGCAATAGCGCCTTATCACAGTTCCAGTCTCCTAGCTGTTGTTTTCCTTATGGGCACCGGGGACCAATTCCTATAGGAAACCGCGAAATTCAAAAAGGTGCAGGGAAGCTCGGGACTATTATTGTCACATGGTGCCCTTTAGTTTAAACGATATTTTATTAACTATAAATTACATACATATACTACAATACAATTACAAAATATCAGGATTTGACAGTAAGCAAGATGTTTATTTATAAAGTCATTTCCTGGAGCATATTGGAATCTACAGTATAAGAATGACTAAATACCGATATATTACGTGAATTTCAAAGAGAGAGAGAGAGAGAGAGAGAGAGAGAGAGAGGGAGAGAGAAGGAGAGAGAGAGAAGGAGAGAAAGAGAGTTACACAAATGTACATTATTTTATAAATATTACAATCTGAAGAAGAAAAATATTATTATACCTGTCATGGGAATAACACATCCAGAGTGTGCCAAAGATTACTGTACAGGGTTAAATTTCTAATTTTTTAGATACATGATCAGAATAAGGAATACATAGAAAAATATCAATAGACCTATTCTTAGAGCAAGATTCATAATATTACAATGCCAATGAAGGAAGTTGAAAAAGAATTAACAAATATATTTACCCTGTACAGCACATACATTGTAACACTAACTGTTTAAGAAAAAATAGTGCACTTGAAATCATAGACAATAACGTTATCAATTTTAAATTACGCTCTTTCTCACATATATAACAATTAAGTTATTACATTATACTGTTATAGAAAACATAGATACAGACAGATAGTTCAAAGAGAAGAGAAGAGACCGATTCATTTCTGTAAAGTTTATATCCAAATGCATCTCTACCAGATAAAAACAAATAGTACGTCGAGTTTTGAGGGTTATCTTAATTTACCATGGGCAAGGTGCTTATATTACTCAGACAAAAGTATCAGACAAATCGTTTGGATTTAATAATGAATTCCTGCCCTTTTAAAAACATTGTTTCATTTTCACTGATTGAAGAATTTTGCTTACCAGCTAGTAAATCATGTGTGTTATGAGTTAATAGATATTGTGATAAGTAAGTGTTCCTCAGTGTATTATATCTAGAGCATACAAAAAAGAAGTGATATGGGCCTTCGAAATCACCACAAGCACAGGACGGACTAGCAACAATGTTTTTGCGGTAAAGGTCAGAATTCAAAGAGCTGCATCCCATGCGAAGTCTGGCATGCAAGATCTGCCCAATTCTTGAGCCAGCACTAAAACACTTTGGGGGGATTTGCCTATTCCTGTCAAGGCGATATTTAAATGCTGCGACTGTACTGGCGTCTTTAATATCCTCAGAAAGTTCATTCCAGGCTCTAACGGTTGAAGGAAAGACGGAATTAAAGAAAAGATTGGTACGAGCTTGAATAGACTGAATATCACTTGCATTTCTAAGATTATAAGGATTGTTTTCTTGAACAAGAGTTTGGAGAAGATCAGATAGATATGTTGGTGCAAGACCGTTTATAATTTTGAATAATATAACTGACTTATGTTTAGTACGTCTTTGTTGGAGAGTTTCCCAACCAAGATCAGCAAGAAGCTTATCTATACTGCAAAGCTTTGTTGCGCCAGTTACAATTCTAGCTGCCTCAGTATGAATGGAATCTAATTTAGTTTTACATTCAGCTGAACAATTGTCCCATAATGAATCACTGTACTCAAGTAGTGGACGTATAAAGGCTATATAGATTTTTTCAAGTGCTGTTCTATTTATTTTGAATTTAAGCGCTCGCAGAAGGTTCAGTCTGGTCCAAGCAGACTCTGTAATTTTTTATATATTTTCTATCCAAGTACATGAGCTCGAAAAAGTAATACCTAAGTGCTTGTGATTTAACAATGCAGAAATCTCTGTGTTATTCATTTTTAAAGGCGGGTGGATAACAGTATCTTTTTCTTTGATATTAGAAGAGACACTGTTTTTTTGTGGATTAAAGTCCACCAGCCAGTCAGAAGCCCATTTAGATATGGTTTCAAGATCAAGATTAAGAGTTAAAGCGGCGGACTGAGGATTGTCAACAATGATGTACATGCTGGTGTCATCGGCAAAAAGACGAATAGAAGTGTTAATTTCATTAACAATATCGTTAATGTATATAAGGAATAAAAGAGGGCCGAGTATCGACCCTTGATGAACTCCAGCTTGTACCGGCATCCATTTAGACATTGATCCACTTAAAACAACTCGCTGTCTTCGGCCAGATAGATAGCTTGAAAACCATTTTATAATATCGTTAGAAAACCCAAGACAAGACAACTTGTACAATAATCCCCTGTGCCAAACTCTGTCGAATGCCTTACTTATGTCGCAAAATACTGCTCTCACCTCTTTACCGGAGTCAACAGCTTCGCAAAAAGAATGGTATGTGTGTATTAGTTGGTAGGTAGTAGAGTCACCAGGAATAAATCCAGACTGGAAAGGAGTAAGGAGCTGGTTGTCACTGATGTAATTAAAGAGATGTTTATAGACAGATCGTTCCATTACCTTTCCTACGGGATGCAATAAAGAAATAGGTCTATAATTAGACGGTAAGGACTTATCATCTTTCTTATATATTGGTGTGATATTACCGTCTTTCCAAGGGGAGGGAAAATAGCCTTGCTCTAGGGACCGATTGAAAATTATAGAAAGGGGTTTGGCCAGTAAATTGGAGCCTTCTTTAAGGAGACGCGGACTCAAATGGTTTGGGCCACATGCTTTAGTCACGTTTAAGTTATCAAGAACATCTTTAGCCTCTGGCATCGTAATGTTTATTGAAGATAGAGTATTGCGCTGGACAAGAATTTGCTCTGGACATTGTTTATTTGCATCATTTACAACTGTCTGAGAAGAAAAGTAATTATTTAACATATTTGTTTTTTGTATATCATTCTCTGCTACTTCATCGCACGACAAGAGTGTAGGTATTTTAGATGAGTCTTTTTGTATACTTAGAACTTGTTTAGAGGTTTTCCAAAATAAGTTTGTATTCACATTTTCACTATTTAAGATATTTTCAAGTTTGTCAAAGTAAGTTTTTTTTAGAATTTCTAATCTCACGGACAACTAAGTTTCGCAGCTTTTTAAACTTGTTCCAGTAGTAATCATTAGATGTACATTTGTATTTTTTATAAGTGCGTTTGCGTTTTCTGATATGTTTTCGTATGCTAGATGTTATCCAAGGGTGATCATCGGGTCTAATTGTTACTATTTTATTGGGAATGGATTGTTCACCTGCATCAGCAATGGATTCAGTTATAAACTTAACATTATCGTCAATATTTGTATTTAACTCTATATGGTTTTCAAAGTCTAGTCGAGATAAAAGATTGCGATATTTGTTAAAGTCTGCTTGTGGATAACTCCAATTTTTTCTTTTAAAAGTTTTATTGGCTGGGCGTAAAAACTTCAAGAGTACTAGTATCGGGCAATGGTACCTTATTTGATCAGGTATAAACGGACCTTCAACTCCACTAGCTAGTATGTTTGCATTATTACGTATTAGAATCAGATCTATTAAGGAAGAAGAATTTTCGGTAAAATGAGTTGCTTCTTTAATTATTAATTTTAAGCTATATTGATTCATAAGAGTAAAAAGTATGCAAAGACCAGGAACTGAAACAATCAAAATCCAAATCCAGCCCTCAAACCATAGTTGGAAACAACTAAGATTACAAATAATCAAGATACAGAGAACATATGGCCAACCGAGTGAGCAGCTTGTTCCCAAAAGGTGGCCACTCAGCAACCCAAACCGAACCAAAAATAATAAGAACATACATAAGGTAAAACATCACAGAAACTCTGACACCAAAAACAGGCAACAGAGAACCACAACAGAACTACCGCCTTAGAACGGTCAGTAATGAATTACTGGGGGGCTTAAATCGATTTTACAGGCCCAACCTCACCCTCAGTTTCTGAAGTGGTACAAAACATCTAGATCTATCATTTTATTATTTTCATTTGAAAACATGTTATAGTTAAAATCACCTGTAATGATAATATCGACAATATTTGTATTAATTGCTCTGTCAATGCTTTCAGTTTGTAGGTTAAAATAATCAATATTACTATAAGGTGGCCTGTAGAACCCTCCAATTAAGACTTTCTTACGTTTCACTTGTATCTCAACCCAAACAGCTTCTAGTCCACGAAGTTCCAAATCATTACGTCGCTTAGATGTCACAGAATCTCTAACATATATTATGACACCTCCACCTAACCGATTGCATCCGTCTGTTCTAAGAGATGGCGAGAAATTTTCTATAAGAATACTATTACTATCCACCTCCGCTTTCAGCCAACTCTCGGAAAAGACAAGTACATCATAGGCTTGGGCTTCACATTGTAATATATCAATCTTTGGAAGAATACTTTGGATATTAAGATGCATCACCTTAAAATGATTAGACAGGGGTGAAAGACTATTACTGCTCGACATACTTGAATCAACAGATGAACTGACAGATTCTGGCCTAGGGCTTAGGTGGATATCCCCAGAAAGAAGTAAAAGACTTGAGAGCCAAAGAAGAAATACAGAAATTGACAGAATAAGAATAAAATTACGAGTAAAGCTTACATTACGAGTGACCTGAGCTTGGACATGACTGAACGGAGCTCTAATGTACCTGTACGACTCATTACTTCGCTGGAGAGCTAGTGTAAGGCTCAGGCAATACATATTATACATGGCATCTCCATAAAATATCACGGAAAGCACTAAAAAGAAGAATACATTCACTTTATTATGCGTCAACTTCTTAGAAGCGCATAATTTCAGAGTGAAAGCTACTCCGAAGAAGCCGCCAAGACCAGCTGATTTTATCTTACCAGACATTATATACTACAAAGTAGAAACTCCAAGAAAATCAGAAGACGTCTTGATGGCATGTCCGGAGAGTCGGCATGAATTTGGTAGACATCATAAGGATCAGTTGTTGCAGATAAGAAGATTGTCATGACACAGATTTTGCAAGAAACTTCAAAGGAATCGGTCAGAGAAACAGGATAAGACAGAAAGGAAGTAAGGAATAGATAATAATAAAAATAACAAAGAAATACATAATAGTTGGAAAGCAACTTGGGTGGTTGTAGCAAATAATTAATTCAAAGTTAAGTGACAGCATTCAATGACACTGTATGAACATCACAGGTAAGAGAACTGGGACCAGCAAGTACATGCCAAGTGAAAGGACCAGTCCGAATCTGTTCTGTTTGCATTCCGACGGCATAATAATGCCAAGGTATGCAACAAAGATGAAAACTATTAAAAAGTCACAACTAGGTTACTTCCCTTGCACCTGTAAATACCTGTAACAACTGCTGAATGCATGTTACACCACATATCACCGTCGAAATGGCGCTCCAGCAAAAGACAAAATGCAATTCATGATAATTTTACACATGCTGGGACCACTCACTGAAACCTCCTCAATGAAACGGTCTCAGTAAGACGTCACAACATGTGTCTTACTGAAAAACAAACAAACCTCGAGCAATATAGTAGGAGGTCGTGTGTACGTATATCTGGCGTGTCTGAAACGGACGGTGAAAATGTTAATGCCATAGTAATGGATCTGGCCAACAGAGTTCATGCTGACGTAACACCACGAGATGTAGATCGTTCACATCGTGTGGGGGCCAAATTCGAGCGTAATCGCGACAGTGGCAATCGTAGAAAGGACAGAGATATAATTGTAAAGTTTAGTAACTCTTCTGCCCGACTGGAGTTTTTGAAAGGTCGGAAGGTCCTCCGCGAACAGAAAGCTAAAGTGTTCATTAATGAGGACCTGACTTCTTCCCGCATGGAGTTAGCTTTTGAATGTAGAGAGCTGAAGCGCAGTAATCTCTCGCGTGTTACAAAAACATGGACCTATAATGGCAACGTGTTTGTCCAAGACAAGGACGACAAGAAAACCAAAATTTCGACCAAATCTGATTTGGATGGACTTAGACAGCCGCCCGTGGCAGTCTAGAGTAAAAAGACTAACCCCTAAACAGACACATATTGATCATTTGAGTGTGTAGATGATATGATATTATTTGGACAAAAATGAGCCATACTTTACAAACCAGATAAATCGAGTTTCTCTCATTAACATTAGTTGACACAATACCAGAGCTGTGGATGGGTGGCCTCTGTGATTGCTATATATATAAAGCTGTACCTCTTCTTTATATATGCTTCTCAGCTGATATATGTGTCGTGGGATCTCAGTAGAATCGCCTCCATGAGGTAATTCTAATGAGAACTGACAGCACATAAACTGAGGTAAACTGCTGGAATCTTAGTGCAAACTCCTACTCAATATTGCTAAGATTGTATATTGTCACACAATGAACAGCCCAAATGTGTCTCCATACTCATGACAAGTGGGCTTATGCTTACTATTAGATGGTTTACAACTTATATAGCCCACATATGGTCAATGTGAGAAAATAACGGTTTATTATTCAGCTGTTGTATTAGTGTGTAAAGTTAAATGTTACTTTTAAATAGGCTATTTTCGTTGGGTCTCAACTGTATTAGACTCGGTATTGAGTACCGTTAAATTTCAAAGGACTTGGACATCTAAAACAATAATTGTGTAAATCCAACAGATGCCGAATGAATGTCAAAACAGTGTGGCCCCTGGTTTTGGGTTCATACTGTTTGCTCAGCTCTATTTGTCCTAATGCTTTGCGATTTTGCGGTATACGAGGATCGCCACATGAAATCTGCAGGTGATCCGAGATGCCCTGAGGTGCTGTCCCATTGGCATAAACAGTTTAAGAAGTATTTGAGTTGTGCCCCTTATACTGTTACATATGGAGCACCGTGTAGTGGATACTGATAAGACATTGCGACTTTTCATTGCGTTGACTCCTTGTTGCATTGTGTCGTGTGTCTGCTTGATAAAAGATTTCTAAAACGTCGTAACGTTCCCGGCGGGCGTATGGCGTTGGAGTGGCGTCGTACTGACGTCGATGGGACGTAATTACGTCGCATCGACGTCGGTACGACGTCGTTTTGGCGTCATGTGCCCGCCGGGGTTGAATCTTAGCCGATTCAATGTTGTGACAATCCATGTGCCCGCTCAGACACATCGATGAAACGTCGCAGCGTCGAATCACCGTCGTTATAGTGTTGCTTGACAATGTTTGCCTGTTAGAAAAGGCTCAATACATAAATGAGAAGCAGCCTTATGGGTGCATAGACTGGTCTTGCTTTATTGATGCCTCGGGTCTTACGAAGAGTTGTTCGTTTGATCGGTTTGGTTGTGTCTCTCGTATATGTAGAATCCCAATGAAAACATCTTGCCTGAGGAGGCCCTAAATATGTGCGAACACATAACAGTTGATTTGGACTGCGGATGCGCGGACTGACCAGAGTATATGTCTCATTTATAGATTCCCTAGGTTTCACGAATTGCTTGTGTTTAAAGGACAGTCTGGTCATGGCTACCGGTATTTGAGGGTGTTCTGAGGTATCTCCATAATGTCGTAGCTTCAAATTTTTAGGTTTTGTGATATCAGTGATCTCGGGGTCAAAGGGTACATAGTCATTTGGTTTAAATTATTATAACACTTAATTGTCCTAATGTTATAATGCCGCAATTATACATTTACTATTAGGTCTTAATCTTTGATATCATGTCTTATAACAGCAACAAGATGCCAGTTACGACATTGTGGAACTGAGACGACGATTTTCTATGTAGTAGAGCTCTTTTAAATGTTTATTTTTCCAGTAGCCCCTCCATATAAAGGTCTAAGAGACATGCAACGTCGAAGCGCTGATGAAGCAGCGTTGATTCCGCGTCAGGGCGCGAGATCAACGCTGGTTCAACACTGGTTCGAACTTATATATGCCTGCTTCATATGGGGAGCAATCAGGTGATCGGTTTCTGTAGACTATCCTCAGTACATAATGAATTCCTCAGTATTCATGAATTGTTTGAGGGGAAAGAGCAGTCTGATCTTGTTTTTTGCCACTTGCGGTAGAGGTGAGTTACGTTCTATAAAAGTCCGGGACATGTAACGCCGAATCAATGATGAGTCAGAGTTGATTCCGCGTCGAGGTGCGGGACCAACGCTGGTTCAACATTGTTTCGATCTTATATGCCTGCTACACACGGGGGAGCAATAGATTAGCGGTTTCTGTAGACTACCCATAGTATCTGATGGATTGCCCAGTAGTCTCGTTCGAGGGGAAAACGCAGTCTGATCTTGGTTTTGCTACACCTGATGTAGAGGTGAGTTACGTTCTATGTGGAACAGTGCCAGTATTTTAGAGGTTTAACAGAGAACTAAACATTTGAGAACGAGTTGCATGTTTGAGAAATCTCACTTTTTCCTGAAACGACTCTCGAGTGGCACATCACTTAATTCAACGGAGCAGGGCATACCACTGAAAGTCATGGAATATGCGGTGTTTGCTGTGCTGTGCTCAGCCATTCTCTCTCTCCCTCTTTTCCTTTTACTTTTCCTTCCTCTTTTGGCGGAGGGGAGGGTGAGGGGAGGGTATCGCTAGCTGAAATTCTTTCAGTAAGCATTTCAGATTTTCTCAAACAAGTAATTGTCCTCAAGTTCTTTAGTGTATTTCCGTGCTGTTCTTGAGTTGTGTCCCCTAAAGCAGTGGTCGAGACTGATGGGGAACTTGGAACTGGATGTATGCTACTATACCATGTATACACTCGCCTACCTGTTAAATGATTGTAAACAAACTGAGCGGGCATCATCCATGCAAATTGCTGCTTATATATTTGCTGTTTGACAGGCTGATCGCAGCTCGAATTCCGTTCGACAGCATCTAAGGGTCGCGCAAGCTGTTGTCCAGTGGGATTCGAGTTGCAATCACTCAGGAAAGGAGAATTGAATTTATGTGTGGCGACACGTGGGGAGGACCCTTGATTGAAACGAGGAGGCTATGGCTTTCCGCTAAATATATTGGTTTCCTGCGATCGTAAGTTGATACAGGTTTGGATTATTCATTGATTTAATGCACCTCTAAAATTTTAGGTTTAACAGTCAGCAGAATCCTGAGGTGCTCTTCACGTGTCCCCACCCATATCCAGACGTATTCTTAATGAGCGATAGCGTGATCTGCTCTGCGACATTTTAGACGGATCAGAGTGTCCTCATCACTTGATTGATTCTTGCAGCATCATGAATCGTTCGTATTAATTGGAGGGTATGGATTTGGCTGTGCCGGCTGGCCTGATTTCCTGTTGGTCATCCATGTTGTGGTTCAGTATTATGTGTATTATAGTTGTACCCATTTGCATAAGTCAAACCTTGGGCATTTCGAAGTGTTACTCGGCGCATAATTAAGTATCTCTTATCGAATTAATGAACTTTTACTGATATCCATGCTATGACAAGCCATGTTAATTGGTGTCTGTCTGTTATTTTGGCTATCAAAAATCGAGGTATGCTTTTATGTATGGTACGTATCTTTGCTGAGGTTCTGGACTTACAGTGGCGGATACAGGCGGGTCGTGAATGTTGCCGGGCACCAGCAGAATTCGGGTTCTGCTGTTGCCGGCTCCATTTCACCGATGGACACGCTTGTCTCGCTCAACGCCGGTGAACTGGTGTTGGCGGGGTTGGTGGTGTCTATCCATGCTGGTGCTTACTGCTTTGCCAGCGATCGCCATTGTGGGTCCAGGAACTTGATTAACTTGGGATTATTAATATATATATATTTATATAATGTGCGTGTATTGTTCGTACGTGGTTAGCATGTGTGCATTCTGTAGGGTTCGAGATGGGGAGGATGGGCTGATGTGGATTCTAAGATTGTCTTCTCATTCAATCGAAGACTAATATTATGGACTTAATGACGTATGGAATTCTGAAGTTTTGTGATTGTTGTTGTTGTTTGCTTGTTTAACTGTAATATATCATAGAGTGCTCCCCATATCCATAGCTCTGAGTGCGTTGCGAAGTGTACCTGAAGTAAATTTTCAATAATTACTTGTCATGTTATATCAAAGTTTAGTTTGTTTAATGATGTGTATGTGCTTATTTGTATACGTGTGTTTATGTAAATATATGTGTATGTTTAAATATAAGGCTATTATGTAATTATATATGTATGTTTATATCAATGACTGAGTATATATACTGTATTTGTATTGGTATTTGTAAGTCTATGCGTACATACGTGCACACGCGTGTATCTTTCGTGCACACATGTGCACGTATGTACATAATGTGTATATTTATGTATTTATGTGCTTTTGTGAAACTTTTTACGATTTCCAATCTATCTTTCTTTCAATCTGCAGGTTTATAGCGTTGAATTGGCATTGAGTCGACGTTGATTCAACGCCAATGACGTTGCGTCGGCGTTGAATTAGCGTTGATTCAACGTGTTGTGCCCAGTGGGCTGAAGTGTAAAATCTCTTGCAAATATAATAAAAACATAACCAAAAATCGAAAATAGATTACATGTATACATAGGTTTCCGGACCCACAGTGTCGGATACGGGCAGCATCGACGACGGCCGCTAAACACTGACGTGTATTGTGCTCTTCCGCGTATCACGAATGAGCCCCAGGTAACATTATGTTGTCATTCGTTTATCACGAATGAGGCAGTCGATTTCTTTATTAGAGATCAGTCGCATATAAATCTGACGTTGTTCACATGAGCGGAGTTTGCATCAGCGGAGCGGAAAGTTTGTCATTGGTTGACGAAGTATGGCGGCACTTGCCAAATTGCCTGTGTTTGTCGTTGTGGGTCTAGAATCTTAATACTCCAAAAAGGGACAAAATTTTGCGCAACACTTATCATGCTGGTATCTATATCTTTTCTTACCTTTCTTTTTTCTTTACTCCACGGGGACTCAACTTTTTTTTCCTTGACGTTATGTATTCAACACGACAGTGAAATGGAAGTTTGTAAACAGACACAAGTGTTTCTCTTCGCGTCCAAGACTCTTGTTCGTGCCCTCATTAATTGCATTACGTAAATGATTGACATACAGACATACAGGGCGCGAATAGGGTTACATTGCTGTCGTCATTAAAGTCTTAAACTTTAATGGTAAAAGGTTAAAGATCTTACTTTTCTCTTTCTGAATTCTAAACTAAGCATTCATCTTAACGTATTGTTTTACTGCCTTTTACCTAATAAATGTATTTGTTGTTGCTTCCGAAAGCATAGCTATACCTCGTGTTTTTTATATGAATATCATAAGATAATAATGGAATTTTCCTCCTTTCCCCGTGGAGGCTACTATAGATATCTACATTGTTTCTCTTTACCCTTTAGGTTTTTGTGCTTAGCTGCTCTCTTTCTTTCTGTGCATACTAATTTTTTGTTTATGTTTTTTTCTTTTTCTTTTCTTCTACATTTTAATGTATTCCTAGGCAATTATCCGACCAATGTTAGAAGTAATCTCTGTAAATCATGGGTCTGAAATTTGCAGTGTAAATATTCTGGGAGACAGATTTAAAAAAGTCAATACGACTTTCTTCTGAATCCCTTTTGTATGAATAGTTTATTTCCATGAACTGTATTTGTATGTATCTGTATTATTTGTACAAATAAATAAAGTTTAAACTAAAAACAAACAGATACTCGTCCAGAAACCGCCATGTACTCTACATGTAGTAACAATCCATATCATCTAACAATGGTATGTATGTTGCGATATTTAATTTTCTGTGATACATCTTTTCAAGCTATAAATACTTAGCGCTCAAGATAAGGGAGGTTTCACATAATTATACTGTGACGCCTCACTGAAAACTGCCTTGTTAAAGCGCTTCCACTGAGGAGCCACAAAATATGCCTGTCAGGAAAACCAACAGAGCTTATCCAGAGATCACCATAGAAAACGTCCCACATGCGGAGCCCTGAGCGAGAACAAGCCATTATTATCTTGCTATGGTATGTATGTCGCAATATCTAAATTTACTAATTTATATTCATCGCCTTTACAGAATGAATTTTACAATATTTAGGATTTCTACGTGATGTTTAACATCTATACCCTTCAAAATATTTATGCAGAAACACATGCCGCGACACCTCATGGAGCCGCCTCACTGAAGCTTTTCCACTGAGGTGTCTCAACCTGTGTCTCTTGAAAACGAGAAGAATCATATGGACACCGCCATAAGACATTCTAACACCTGGAATCCAGAATAACAAGTCATATATATAACTATTATATGATGGTCACAAGTGTTATGATTCTTTCCGGATATTTATCGCCTTTAAAGCGTTCAAAACAATGAAAACCCAGTCTAGCTTTACACATGCTGTGACACCTCATTGAAGCTGCCGCAGTAAAGCGTTTTCAATGGGGTGCCACAACAAATATGCCTCTTTAGAAAACAACGAAAAGTCACCAGAGAGCTCATTTTACATTCTGAACGAATGGAACCAGCAATTACAACCCTATTATGTATGATACATTATACAGTAATTCTAAAGTATGTCTACCATCTAAACTTTTCAAAATAATTCAAAAAGTCCAGATTTCCTGCTGAGGGAGATGTTTCACATGCTGTGACACCCAATTGAAGCCAACTCGGTGAAGCGTCTTCAACGAGATGCCACAGCATGAGTCTCTCTGGGGAACAAAGAAAACCCATCCAGAGATCGCCATTAGACACTCTCAACGTCCGGAACCCAGAACTATGGTATGTATGTCGCAATACTCAGGATTTTTACGGCATATTTACCATTTGTACCCTTCAAAATTTTTAAAGCCCAGTTTTCAGATAAAATACAAATGCCGTGACACCTCATTCGAGCCGCCTCATTAAAGCGTTTCCAATGTGGTGCCACAACATATGTCTTTTGAAAACAACAAAAAACTCATATGGTCGCCGCCATAAGACCTCCTCAACGTCTGGAAACGAGAACAAGTCGTATTATCTAACTATTATATCATGGTCACAATACGTAAGATCTCTACGGTAAATATTTCACCTATAGCGCTCAAAATAATTAAGAGCCAGTTGACAAACTGAGGGAAGTTTTACACATGATGTGACACCCCACTGTAGCCGCCTCGGTGAAGCGCTTTCAATGGGGTGCCCCTACATATGCCTCTTTGGAAAACATACGAGAACTCACATAGAGAGCGCCATCCGACACTCTCAACGTATGGAACCAGGAATTACAAGTCCTGTCATCTAACTACGGTAAGTATGTTGCAATACACAGAATTTCTACGGTATGTTTACTATCTAAACTTTTCAAGATAGGGGAGAGTCGGGCAACCTCGGAGAGCGTACAAACTCGGACACTGATATTATTTCCTCCATATGTCAGCCGTTTGGAACTAAAACAAAAAACAACTGGCCAAACAGAGAAAATCCCGATGAAACGGCTCATTGTGAGCCGTCTCATCTGGATTTTCACCGTTTGCAACTGTATGTCCGAATTTATCCGCTTGTCCGAAGCTACCGACTCTCCCCTAATCAATGTCGAGTTTTCCTGCTGAGGGAGATTTTAAGCATGCTGTGACGTCTAACTGAAGCCACCTCGGTGAAGCGTCTTCATTGAGATGCCACAACATTGTTCACCCAAAGATCGCTATTAGACACTCTCAGCGTCTGGAACTCAGAAGGATTTATCACCTAGCACTCAATAGCATTCAATATAATTTATACTATTAATAGCTTTACACATGCCGTGACACACACTAGAACCACCTCAGTGAAGCGTCTCAGTGAGGTGCCACAACATGTGACTGGCCAAGAAAACTCATCCAGAGACCGTTATAAGACACTCTTAGCACATGGACTCAGAGTTACAACTCGTAACATCAAACTATGGTATGTATGTCTCAATACTTCAGATCTTGACGGTTTATTCAAAGTTCAGCTCATAAACTTTGGGAGATGTACGCATGGTATGATGCCTCACAGAAGCCGCCCCGACGAGGCGGCTCCAATGAGGGAGCATAACATGGTGCCCTTTGATTGGTTAATAATGCTGATGAGGTTGAAAGTGATGTTTTAGTGACATGTAGAAATCAGTTTTGTTTGATATTATGGATATTGTAAAGAAATAAGTATTTTTGATTTGGTCTGTGGAGCCAAAATTAATGACAGGTGATTTTTAGCAAATCTCCTGCGCGTTTCTGCGGGATAGGTGGTTGCTGGCTATCAATATCCTGTAGAGGTAGAAAGTGCTGGATAAGGTGGTGTTTCTCTTATTTCATCTTCATGATCAACATTTTAGCTTGAAATTAGAGCAAATCTGGATAGTGAAGTAACAGTGTATCAAGGGAGGCACACTGTTACAGGCAGTAGGGGTCACTAAAGAAGTCTATGGGAGAAACAATTAGTTCACGCTGCCTTTTTGAGATATTGTCTACATTTACCTTGTGAGCGCTGCGTACAGTGAGTAACTGTTAGCAAGCTTTTACTATAATCCTCATTATTGGATTTCGTTGATCAAATGTCCAGCAAAACAATTAAAACCTCCATATGTATCTCTGTTTTTCATAGATGACGTGGCAGACGTCACTTTTAGCCATACTTGTTGATCTTCCTGCAGCTTTGCCAGAGCTGTACCAGACGAACAAGAATGATAACTTTTATCACCACCGTCAAATGCTCCTATCCTGCTGTCGTCGGCGACGAAGTTAACTGCCGCATAACTGTTGCCATTTAGACATAGTTGTGATGTAAACATGTACGTGCCGCTTACTGGTACTGTGTATTTACCAGTGGTGTTGTCGTAAGCTTCTTTCTCATCAAACAGTGTCTTGGAAAATATGACGGCCGCATTTGTCGAAGCCAAGGCATTGTTGGACAGCCAGTATGCTGAGAATGCATACGAGGACTTAACCGTTTTGCCTGCAATATAAAATGAAACAATAAAAAACTGAGCTCTTATCAGCCAGTTTCTAATTTGCTGACGCAAAATAATTATAACCTCCACACCCACCAGTGTTTCTTATCGATGTCGCGGAATCAGTCACTTGTAGCCATGAGGTCGAGTCGCGTAACTTCGGACAGCGGATACATTCGGACATACCATTGCAAACATTGAAAATCCAGATGAGATGGCTCATAATGAGCCGTCTCTTCAGGATTTTCACTGTTTGTCCAGTTAATTTTGTTTTAATTCCAAACAAATAACATATAAAGGAAAGATTGTCACTGTCCCAATTTACCCGCTGTCCGAATTTATCCGACTTTAACCTACTTGGTTATTATTATTTTGGATACACCGTTTGATCGGTCATTCCGTCCGAATATCTAAGACATTTTAGCTACATTAACCAAACTGCACACCCCACCTACTTGACTATAACAATCAACGGGAAATGATGTAGTAACATGATATAAGACAATACAAGCCGACAGCAAAAAGGAGAGGTCTTTTCTGAGGTTTGTGGTCACAAAGCTAGCCTTAACAAAGCATAAATATAGTAAGGACACATAACATCTACTTTTACTTTTAAATTTTCAACTTTTCAATTTTATATGTAAAAGATACGTCAGAAAGTAAGACAACAAACAGAGAAAAGAAACCACTTTTCATGAAACAAAATCATCGATAGGCCACATCGGTTGCCCTGCCTGGGACGCTCATTAATATTATGTCTGTTTCGCTGAACTGCAACCCCCGGCATTGCCTACATCGCGATTCTTGTGATATTTAATTCATAAATTCTCAGGTCCGACCCATCGGCGATCAATCAAAGAGGGCGATAGAGTAGTCAATCGTAATTGGGTTAACAGCCAATGATGCAATTTGTTGAAATAAAATCAGTAGAATTACCTTTGTGCGCAGAGAACACATTCAAAAGAAGGAACATGGGCCATACTTCGAAGCTAGGCTGTTCAAGTCAGCTTCAACAGTTAATACATGTATCATGTATGTAACAAAAGCTATATGTTTTATCCTTGTTTATATTCTTATGCTTTAAAACCTGATGTTCATTTTGCTCAGATCATTGAGCGCAGAATAATATTACAATAGAATATTGTTTTTGCCGTTGCAAGAGAATTCGACCAGTGCTCCGTATTGAGGGTTGTGGTGGTGAGGCGAACCGCTACCAATATAAGAGAGCATAAGAATATGCCACCAAAATAGGTATACCGCCCTGGGCTAAGTCGTTGTTCAGAAGCACACCGTGAACAATTTACACCAGTTAAAGTACACACCGCCTTCTAGTCCTTATTTCTCCGATTCTACGACAGTTTGATGGAAGATTCGAACTTCGGGCTACGGTAAACAATTATGCATGGTCATGTTGGGACGGTCAGTTAACCAATCCACACTGTTCATGGGTAGGCTTAGGCCTCATAAGCCAACTGCCCTTCTTGAATCAGCGGAATGGGAAACGAAAGAAAGTGGCCGGACCGGGTGTCGAACCCGAGACCTCTGTTTCAGACGCGGTCACTGGAAATTGACAAATAGTTTATTAATAAGCTAGTGACATTGACGTTAACGCAGAAGATTCAATAACATTTTCACTTGAAGCGTATCAAAAAAAATGTAATCCCCGCCCTGATCTCGTGAGAAGATAATTTTTCACGGCGTAGAAAATTCTAAATAATTAATAAATGCTGTACCTTTAAGTTCTTTAAGAACCTCCCTGATTTTGTCTACTTCTGCCGCCATTGTTGTTCTCATTCGTTCTTGTTCCTCTTGCAAAACAGTTTTTACGTTTTCCTTTTCTTTCTTCACACTCTCCAGGTCAGAACCAACTTGTGTTCTGAGAGCCCGAAATTCTTCCATCATTAAATTAGAACTGTGTTCCATTCTAATCATTTTTTCGAGAAGTTGTTCATCATAGTGAAATTTCGAACATATGGGTTCTGTATCATGGCCTAATGCTAACGTGTGCATCGTATAGATTGTGGCAAATACCACCCAGATTAACAAACTATACATTGTTATGTTGATATTTTGAACCAGGAAAGTTTGCGAGTGCTTCAATAAACAAGCTTTATCCAATTGATACTTTTCCAAAGAAACAGTCTCTTTTAAATGAAATTCAAATATTGAGGATCAAGTTTGAAGAGCAGATGGAAAACAGCTGCTAGTTGCAGCTTATGTTTACCGTGTGTATTCAGTGATAACAACAGGGATTCTCCCTCCCAAAAAAATTAACCAAAACATGTAATCTGTATTGTGTAAATCAGCCGTAGGAGGACTTTTTCTCTTTCAAAGCAATCCCAATTATCTTGAACCGTCTTGTAGGGCAGATTTAGAATTTTATGATTATTTTGGAAGGGAAAAGGTCCGTATTAAAACCGATTAATACGGTAATGTATTGCACCATAATATCTGTCTAAAATGGGACATTACAACTCATTGCAAAAGGGAACACTACTTTCAAATTTGAACATGTATGCTTTAATACTTCTTGTGGGATATTTTACTTACCTGGTGTCTAAATTGCAAGATGGTCCGGTCCGTACAACCCCACTCATGCTTTTCGATCTGGATCCGCACAGCATACGTTGGTATCTATGTCCATATACTTAGACTCGTAACTGTTTATTGCAGGATTTCGTACAAACCTGACTTGTGTGGGAAACTGACACTTAGCATTTGCCAAGACCATTTTTTTATCTGATTTTCCCAGAATTTTATCAAATCGTATCCTGTTTCTACCTACAATCTTCGTGAGAAATCAGACATTTCCTGACATGTTTACTTAACATGTTTCAGCTGTTTACTGCATATGTATGGTATCGTAGCTTTGTGACAAAATATGTCTTTAAGCATCTGTAAACTGCGAAAATTTAGATCCTGCTCAGTGGAACAAGGTCAGTCGCGTGTTTCTATTCTTTAGTAACTCCAGATTACTCCAGACATAGATTATAGAAGAGCAGTAAAAACATTGTGCTTATTGGTCATGACTTGACAATGCGCATTTGCTTCATCTTGGGATACCAGTAGGTTTTCTAACAACTCGGTTCAAATGTTGAAAGGCATATAAATACATCTCTATGATTTGCTCTGTCATTTTATACCAAGGGAACACTTGTAACTTCATGATGGCTTTCCTGAGCATTAAAACCCCTACCAAACAAAACGAGTAATACTTAAAGGAAAGAATTTGCTCCTCTATGAGTAAATTCTTTCTTATAAGAGTTAGTTGCCATGGCAAAAAGAGAAAAAATAATGTGGCAGAGTTTCTTCAACTGAAAGTATACGCTTTCATCTACATGATGTGTACATCTCTTAAAGATAAAAAGGCAAAAAATCCATGCTCTGCTGATAATTGAACCAGATGTGTGTTATGACTACTGCTGCAATCTCTCGCTGCATTAATGAGTTTTGCTCAATAGGTGGTATCAGTAGATTTACCTGGGAAACTACTTTCTCTGATAGACTGGTTCCCGGGGTCATGTTTTGCGAGTCTTGCTCTCTGAAACTGTGCACAGATTATTCCATAATCACCCTCACTTGTCCTACTATGACTAAAACACTGTTGAATAGGCCGTAATCCGCCAAGCCATCCATTTACCGCCTGTCATGCTTTTAAAATGGTCGGTCAGAACGGACAGTGTTGGCACCGAGCTTTCTTTAGCGACAGCTTTCCTTAGCGGTAATCCGCACGGGCGCTAGCGTGCACATTTGGTGGGAACCTGCGCATGCGTTAACGCGCGTGCGGAAACATTTTAAACCGGCAGTCGGGATGCATGCACGAACAGATAAGAAATATTTACCATGAGTTGTATAGTACATTATATAACGACAAAATACCAAACTTATAAAAGTAAAAAGTATGCAAAGACCAGGAACTGAAACAATCAAAATCCAAATCCAGCCCTCAAACCATAGTTGGAAACAACTAAGATTACAAATAATCAAGATACAGAGAACATATGGCCAACCGAGTAAGCAGCTTGTTCCCAAAAGGTGGTCAATCAGCAACCCAAACCGAACCAAAAATAATAAGAACATACATAAGGTAAAACATCACAGAAACTCTGACACCAAAAACAGGCAACAGAGAACCACAACAGAACTACCGCCTTGGAACGGTCAGAAATGAATTACTGGGGGGCTTAAATCGATTTTACAGGCCCAACCTCACCCTCAGTATCTGAAGTGGTACAAAACATTTAGTTGGTTGTTCGGTTCGCATGATAACCCTCTAACTCGTCAATGAATCATCACGGTAAACACATAAATCAAATTTCAACACCATGAAGAAGCAAAGACGAGGACTCAACAGATACAACGGGCCGTCTGACAGGTAGAGATCCCTGTCCTGCCAAACAACCTTACTGGAAATCTGAAGCAAAAGAAGGTCACCAGTTGAGCCCCGGTGGACCAAGCAACAGACAAAAAGGCTCCGGTCCCAACCAACTAAAATATATAGCTTTAGGTCGGGGCCATCATAGAGCCTGACGCCGGATCCCCCGGTGTGCAATTAAAGAGTGCAGCAAAGTTATCAACCGTGATTGGGTTAATCACTAAGCATGCAGACTGTCGCATAACATTTAAATTATAGCCAATACGTTTGTGGCGTATTATTATTTTTCGGAATTGATCAGAAAAATCAGCCCTACCCTTAATATTTTTGAATTTGTATACTAAGTCACCATAAAATTCTGGTTCCGATAGGCCTTGGTGTAAAAGAAATTTTAATCCGACATCAAATTTTGAAACCAATTCATGGTGTCTGCGATAGAATTTAGAAAAAGCCTTTCTAAGCTTATGATACCGATAGCCCTGTTGAAGAAGTTTAGCAGTTAACATTTATTACGAGCATTAAAGTCATGAGAATACGCGTTGAAAGTGAAAAGACAGGCAATTACCGCTGTTTTATGAAATGATGCCGTTTACCAGGGTTCGAGGTCATAAAACTTGAGAATAATCTCAAACTCAAAATAAAACACACTGATTGGCTGCTTCCGGGCTTGAGCTCGGAAGCAGCCAATCAGTGTGCTTTATTTTGAGTTTGAGAATGTACTCAAGCTTTATAACCTCTGGGCCAGGACACTTCGAAAAATAATCTCCTGGTCCAGGAAAGACCGTAAATTTTTTAGATGTCCTGGTGACTGGCTTCATTTAATGAAAACATGGTGTCGGGTATGACAAAATACATTAATAAGGCGTAACTGCAATTTATCACATTAAAATCTGCTTTTGAGGCCTGATAAAATGTAGTTTTTCTTAGTCGATTGTAGAAAATTTTCTTAGGAAACATAAGACATCTAGCATTATAATCATGTGATCGTGCCGTATATTGGCCACCTTGATTTACATGTATTATATGACTGTTGCAGAAATCGGACGATTCCTTCAAAACAAAACATAATTTTCTCACTGTTGGCTTTTAAGTTTATTTTTGACAAGTGACGATTATAGTATACATGTATAATAAAAGTTGTTTACAAAATCAATGCTTGCCACCTAACATAATTTTTAAAAAGTGTTCAGCTCCAAACCATTACCTTCTTCTTCTTAAATAAACTCATACGGTTAGAATGTGTGAGAATATGAGTGTCTATGTGTATGTTTAAACTTGTATTTGTTTCTTGTAAATTGCAACATGTTGTTTGTTCTTAACTTGGTAAACGGGGATACTTGTGCAATAAATTCAGTCCTATTCTACTTCTAATATTTTCGATGCATTCTATGACTTTACGAAATGACGTTACGGCACTGCTTACGTCGTTAGACATAATCTGAGTTCAGTGGGAACGCGTATCCATGGCGGAGTGATATTTTTATACAGATAGCAACGAAATAACGTTCGAAATTTCTCAGACTCAGATTCAATCGACGAACGTGTCGCAATTTCAGTGATGCTTTGTCGGCGAATCAAGTTACACAAAGCCGAAAATAAGATATGGTTTTATTCCTTACATCTTAATTTAATTATCTATGCCTTTAAGAGCAGAGCTAAACACCGAGATATTCTGCAATCGAACGTTTTACGTGATCATGTAAAGACGACTCTTCCGCCAACTTCAACAGCAATTTTCAAAATAAATCGACTTTCTCCCGTCGGCGGACATATGCCATGAAAAACCATGGTGTCTGCCCTTTCTCCATTATAAAAATTAAGTAATTCGGTGTTTGGGACAATTTCCTTTGCAAAATAATGTTTAGGTACCCTATTTCATTTTCTCAAATTAATGGCGGATTTTTTACCTGATCGATAGACAGCAAACTAATCTGTAATAAATTTAAACATTACCGAAATGTTCTTGAATCCTGAAATCCGACACACGAAGAGGAACGCATCTAGTAATTCAACATACAACAATATTTTTTCTGTACTTTCTTCAGAATGATTGGGAAAAGAATTCTGATCAGTAGCCTACACCATACTGTAAACAAATCGGTCGATTTATGACAGTTGTGACGCAATTACAGAACTGCGTCAACTGTTTCAAACTTCGCATTTACGAGGGTTGATCCAAAAGTAATGTCACTGCAGCTATAAAATCTTGTAGAATAAAGAGAGAGCAACAAAATTTCGCACCCAAGTATCCTAATCTATTTGCATTATGGCCTGAAAATGTCATAAAAATACAATCCAAAGTAACTGAGATATCGAGATAGACAGAAGGCATGTAACGAAACGCGCCGCACGTCAATGATATCGTTGACGCACCAGACGAAGTTTCGATATTGTTTCATGTCCAAAGTAGCATATTCGTTGTTCCAGCAAAGCTCCTATGTCTGTTCGGCCATATTTATCTTATCTTTTAATATTCCTTGAACAGCCCCGCAGCTCAAGTTTAAGAATTTACACAATATTCGACTTGAAGAACATCGATCTTCACATATGGGATCCGAACAAGAGTGACGTTATTGTCTGACATTGTACATAATGGTCTTCCGGTTTTCGGACTAACCTCTAGCGACCCATCTGCACCCGTATCGCACTGATTGCACCTTTACACAAGCCTCATAATAACTATTATATCACTACATGCCTAACTAAGCAACTCCAGAGTCTCTAATGGTGGTATTCCAAATTTGAGGCAAAAAGCGCATACATCCGCTGTCGCGCGTTTGTAAGAAATCAAAATTTTAACTCGTGGCAGTAACAAACATTAGCAATAGCTAGCGAACTTCAAACTGCAGTGACGATATTAAAATTTCAACAGTGGGCGGCAGAAATATATATCGTCCTCGTACCAAATTTGCATCTGATTTGGCGCGTTAGTTTGATTTTGATTTGTGATTGTCTTTGAAATTTGTGTTCATGTAATTAACGTTATTATAACGTGCGGCGCGATGGCGTCGGTGGCATACTTTGAACGTTTATATAATTGGAACGGAAAAAGTTTCCAACTTAATATTTATTGTGTAAATCAGAATTGAATTACAGTGTAGCTTGATATAATTTTTGTTATACTGCTACGATGAATAAGCGCGCAGTGGACGCAGTGACATTACTTCTGGATCAACCCTTGTACTTGCTTATAAGTTATTGAGACCGGTACATTGTGGTCACAATCAGAGGGACTGCTAGAAAAAAATAATTTTGCCATCCAATTAATCCTGCACGTGCCAATATTTCAAAGCCTCTCCTGCAACTCACACGATCACCCTACCCAACTTAAGGCCCCTCTACCCCCCCCCCCCACCCCTTCTTCCTCCGCCCTCCCTCCATCCCCAACCCCCACCCATACACACACACACACGCACACAACTTTTAACCTTTCTTTTACATGAAAAACTAAGCAAAATATAATAGATGTTTAGCCATGTTTAGCCATAACAAATACTTGCAAAACTTCATTGACTAAAATCCTTGATTAAAAAGTGCAGTGTAGACCTGGGTTAGACTGTACTATCAAAACAGCAGTCTAATCAGGGTCAGTACTATTTGATTTTCCCAGCAATTTCGACACACTGTCAGATGGTGAAAGTGGTAGGACAATTGCAGTAATGAAGATTTTGTTTCAACTTTAAGCTTAGAAAAAAACTTGGCCATACATACTTATACACTCCTTTACACTCCATATAATTTCAGCCAACATTGAGAAGCAGCATATGTACTGTTAAATGAGCTTTTGAGCATTAAAATTGCAGTATGCATTTTTATAACGTAGGTTTTGGCCCTCTGTGGAACTACCTTAATGAGGAGTTCTAATGAGGGGTTACAACATATATATTTACTTGTTAGTTGTTTATCCCCTTTTTAAGAGTGAAAACAACTAACAAGAATTTATTGATTCTTCCTAAGAAGAAACCAGGGATTTAATAAAACACATATTTATTATGAAATGCCAGGTGTGTCAAATACTAGCTCATCAGGTGGGGGTGGGGGCTGTCAGCTCTGCAATGCCCTTGGTTCATAAATTAAAATGCCACAGTGTGTTTATATACTCAGTGATCTTTTGAGGGATTTGCTCTAACTGTTGCCAAAATCTCATGGAAATCAATCAGTAGGAGCAAATCTCATGCAAAAATTATATAATTTATAATGAATGGTAACTTAACTTTTCATTGAGAATGGAGAATTTCTCAAAATTTTAGTTCAATGTGATGTGTTCTCTAATATGATTCTGAGTCACACTCACAAAAAACAAAACAAATAAAAAGCACAGCTGTCCAGCAAACCAGAAAACTTGATTAAATATGTGGCAAGGCTCAGGACTTGGTAATCTATTCTCTAAGTTGAATAATGGTAAGATATAAACATGATTAAACAAGAAAAATAATAGGCCAATATCTAGTGAGCCAAAGTGGAGTTATTCTTTATCATTTCTCTTCAAGTAAAATGTACAGTATGTTGTGGTGTCTCATCACAGTTGCTTTTGATCAAAAAATAAAATTTAACACAATTTTCAAATGAATAAATTAGTACTATATAGGTATTCTAAATGTATAAAGCTCTGATCAAATTATTATATTCACATGCAGTCTGACATTGCCCTTCAGTGTTTTCCCTATAAGTATAAATAAATAAATAGCCAAAATAAATTACATATGTACATAATAAGAAAAAAAATCTGGAGACAGTTCCACATGTGATGGTTTTATGATAATGATTATACAAAGACTCAGCTGGAGCATGATAGCAATTCTGGGAATTCTGTCTTATTCAGCCATAAAAACATTTGTTGTGATCCATTAATAGAACCATCTATGCTCTTGCTGAAGTGCTTCTAATGAGAGGCCACAACAGGTGTTAATATGAAGCCCAATGATGCTGGTGCAACAATTATGGTGGAACTGTGTAACTGTTTTCATTCTAACATAGTCTTGACTTGTAGAAGGACAAACAGCATTATGCAACATTCCACATAAAGTGCAGGGTCCATCAGTTAACAGGGCATGCCCCATTCATTATTTTGTGCTCTTATAATGATATAAAAAAGCTTGCTAGCATAATAAAGTCCTAAATATTTGGCCAATAAAATCCTCTGTGAAAATGCTTTTTAATAGGTTGGTGTGTGTGTGTGTGTGTGTGTTTGGGGGGTGGGGATAGACAGGAAGGGGCTACCTCTCATTCAACTGCACTAAACTGCATCCCTTTACAGTCATGACTCATCATTTAATGTCTGTCATCAAGCTTTGCTCTCTAGTAACTTAATAACGGATTAGTAATTACAAGTTTCTTTGCTTTGGTCAAAAGCTGCAAACATTTAAGATGGATTAAATTAATCAGGAAATATATTTTTTTTTATTTCTCAGTTTATGGTATCATTTCTATTAATATAACTTCAATATGAGCCTTTTAATTTTCTTTATGAGATTTAAGCTAAAACATAACTTTTGGCATTTAATTCTATAGAATATGTATTTCTTCATGCCCCTTTCCCCTCCTCCCATCTCAGCCACAGGCCAATCATAAAAAGTATTTTGTTTGCAGTTGCCCATTAACTAGGATTTTTGGAGAGTACTTAGGTAGGTAGGCTTTCTTTTTAATCCCTGCAAACTATGAAAACAACAAAAACAAATAATAGTTCTACAAAAAATGTCACACACAGTTACAGTAATTACCCATAATACTAAGATAACAGCATCCTACATTTTGAACATATCTATATCACCCACAAATGGAGTACCCAAAATGTGCAGGTATTAAGGAAAAATTGCTGACCCAGATCAGACTGCTCCTGGGTCTACACTGCTTGCTCAGACCTGTTTGTCTTACTATGCAAGTTGATCACGGTAAATGTGCCGTTAAATAAAAAAAAATAGATCTAGGGTGTCCCAAGTGGCCATCTTTTTTTTTTTTTTTTTTGGGGGGGGGGGGCGGGGGGAGGGAGTGGTAAGGTGAATTTTGGTGTGTAGGTAAGCAGTTGCTATCTACCCACCAAAAGTGCAGGGTCCAGACTCAGGGGTAAGATGAATTTTGGTGGGTAGGTAGGCAAGTTGCTATCTTCCCACCAAAAGTGCAGGGCCCAGACTCTTTTTTCGGAAATTTTGGGTGGAGCCAGGTTATTTTTTTTTTCACTGATTTTTGAGGCCAGATTATTTTTTGAAATCCCCTTATGAGCTGATTTATTTTTTACTTGCATATTTTTTCTTCCAAAGACGGATTTTTTTTTCGGAAAATATACCAGCCCCTCCCCCCCCCCCTTCGGAAAATATACCAGCCCCCTCCCCCCCCCCCCCCCCCCAGAAGAATATAAAATGGTCGGTCCCTTAGCGCCTAGCGGGACAGGGTTTTGGCAGATTTATGAGGAAGGACAAGCTGTCTCTTGTACTTTTTGTTGGATGACTTCTGAAATGGTACGTGTGTGTTGAGGGGGTGGGGGGGGGTTCGGGACAGAATTCTTTAGAAGAGCGAGTGGTCTCAGAATGTTGGGCGCGTTATCTTGGGGGAAGTTGTCTGGGGGAGTTTTCTTAGAATCTGGGGCGAGTTGTCACCTGAAGATGGGGCGACATATCTTGTGGCTTTTTCGTTTGTCAAACTTTGTGGTTGACCAGTGTGTTTGTTTTGCTTTCTCTCGTTCTCGGCGTGTAGCCTAAATTCAGAAGCCCAAAAAAATCGCAGGCAGACAGACTAACGCAAAATCTTAATAAATTCACAGTATGCTAAATGATTACAAGCTTTACTATACCATAAATGAAGAAACAGTTGGTCTCCTCAAGTCGATCCAGCTGAAAAAATGTCTGTGTGTTGACGAACGCACGTGCCATGTATACGTAAAAATGACCAACTTCATTATCGATTTTCAAACTAAATAGACTTTCTCCCGAAGATATACCACGCTAAAAGACGGTCGAATGTATGAACTACGGTTCAGTTATAATGGCATCTAATTTGGTTTTTGGGACAATTTTCTTTGCAAAATAACTTTGGGGTACTGTCGTAGGGTTTTACTTTTCTGAAAAACGGTTGTCAAACTGTGATCGTTGTTTTGGGTGTGCAAACTGCATTGAGGTACCGATATGCGTCTGATTTCAATACCAAAACATCAAATTTCATTCTGATCTGGTCCGTTGGAAAATTATGACTGCATATCTTATCAAACGAGCATTATTTTGGGACTGTTTCTGTTCAAAATTTCCCGCTATTTTTTTCCGGCGAAAAAAAGGGATTATTTCTTTGTGCGTAGACGACCGCTAAGAAAATGATTTACTCAAATGTGTTGAGTCTGCGTTCCAACTGGTTGTAGTTGCAATAATGCAACCTACAGATAATGCGAATGATACGAGAGACACGGGACCACTTTCAGAGAAATTCGTTGACGATTGTCAGGAAAAATCACTGCCTACCGGGGCTAAGCAACCACACAGTGGTTTCATCTTGGCACGATGCTTGTTCAAAATTTGAGCCGCGACGCGAGAAAACCAACAATGTGGGTTTGCGCCCAGCGCAGACTCAGATCAGCCTGGGTATCCGCTCAGTCTGATCAGAGTCTTCACTTAGCGCTTAAAGGGTAGCTGAGGGTCTCAGCTACCTCCATGTGGACGGCAAAGACTCTGATCAGACTGGGAGGATGCCCAGCCTTATCTGAGTCTGCGCTGGCCGCACTAACACATTATTGGTTTTCTCGTGTCGCGGCTCAGATGTTCTCAGTGAATACGCAGGTGAGGATTGATATTTTGTCAAGTTTGAAAATTTCGAAATCGTGTCTGCGAATTTAACTTCATTTCTGATTTAAAATACCTTTTTTCCATTTGATTTTTATCTGGTAAAATTTCGAAATTATTTTAAAACTGAGACTGATTTGTCATTGCGACATTAATCTTAGCCGAGTTTGGCTTCCATTCTTTTGAGTTTTTTTTTGCTTTATGCAGGTTCTTGCTGCATCGGACATCTCTTTTCTGATGCCCTTGTCTGTCGCCTTTCTCGAGACACAGGGGTTGCGGTGGCTGGATTGGGGACGCCTTCACTCGCGAGTTAATTCGTAGCCCACTGGGCACACACGGTTGTATCAACCTTGAATCAACCTTGATTCAACGTCACGACGTTGAATCAACCTTGATTCATTGTTGATTCAACCTTGTGTGCCTGCTGGGAAGCGTCTCTTACCTATTGTCTGCAGCTAATGTGTCCCGCGGAATGCGACAGTAAGTGTGGCTCGGAGAGAGATGCTCGTTGCCTGCTGAGACCATTCGGAATTCCTCGGCCAATTCCGTGTGAATCAGAATTGGCCGAGCGGTGCTCCGATTGTGCCGAGACCTGTCCACCATCTCTTTTGTTTCAAACTTTTGGGGTTTAGCGACACTGAAAATGTTAAATACAGAAACGCGCGTTTGTCGCACTAAATTTGGTATGGATACGTTTATATTCTAACTAGACAGCCTTTCAAAACACAACTGCGTTTTGACATGACGATTCCCGAAGTGATGTTTAGACATAGAAATCCACCCGAACTCCATATTCATCGAACAGAATTTGAAACATTAAATTTCTCAAGGATTTGTGGGGCCGGGGAAGCAGGTCGAGGCCGAGAGGTTGCGGAGGTTCTTCACGCCGACTTACAGTCGTAAAACATGATTTGATATATCATTAAATGATAAAACCTTGCAAGAGGAATCTTCAACATTTGCCCTACACAGTGAATCAGCCAAACATTTGTGAAGTTCTCATTATTGGGCTTTTCTAATCAAATACCCAGCAAAATTATTGAAACCTCCCGACCCATCGTTATTTATACAATACAATGCTGTGTCAGTCACTTGTACCCAGACTTGACAACCTTTGTCCAATTTTGCCACCGCTATACCAGATGAACACGTGTGATTATTATGGTCACCGCTGTCAAATGCTCCTATTCTTGTGCCATCGGCGACGATGTTGACCGCTGCATAGTTACCGCCTCCCAAACACAGCTGTGATGTAAACGTATATAAGCCGCTTACTGGTACTGTATATTTTCCGGAGCTGCTGTCGTAAGCGTTTTCTTCATCAAAGAGTACCCTAGAAAATCTGAGCACGGCGTTCAGTGTTTCCAAGTCATAGCAGGACAGCCAGTAGGCCGAGAATGCGTAGGAAGACGTATCCGTTTTGCCTGTAACGTATAAACACACTTTAGACAAAGACTTTGTTCTCATGTCACTTTGATATATAATGCACCAGTCATTTGTAACTACTGCCCCCACCTACGGGGAATAGCGGGGCTAATGACTCAGTTTTTTTGTGCCCTGGTATAAGCCCCACCCTCTGAGGACATGCTGATGGTTATGGCCCTGCTGTTAGCCCTGCTCTGTACAAAAGAAAATTCCGCTGGGGTATAGATCCAGATGTTAGAACCTCGGCACTTCCCCGGCACTGTGGGGACAATAAAAATTAGCCAGCTATTCCCCACCCTACCCCATAGGTGAAAGGGGGGGGGGCAGTGGTTACAAATGAATAGTGCTTCAGTCTTTGTGATTGTCCTGTATTTTTGTTCACACACAAGTTTCATCATCTATACTATAAATAGAAGCAACAGACAGGATATGAGCCGCGACACGAGAAAACCAACAATATGGTTGTGCGCCCAGCGCAGACTCAGATCAGCCTGGGCATCCACCTAGTCCGCTCAGAATCTTCGCTTTGCGCTTACATGGTAGCTAAGGGTCTAAGCTACCTCTATGCGGCCAGCGAAGACTCTGATCAGACTGGGTGGATGCCCAGGCTGATCTGAGTTTGCGCTGGGCGCAAAACCACATTGTTGGTTTTCTCGTGTCGCGGCTCATATACATCCTAGCTAATCAGTCATACAGATACAAACTGCTTTGAGCGTAGAACCTACTACATCCCAATATCACGAATTCTTTCTGTCACTCAGTGCCTTGCATTATGCGCAGGGCAGAATAGTCGTTATAGTCACGGGATTATCCGATCATCGCCGATTGCCATGGAGGTTAGCAATTACCAGATAAAAAAGCCTGAAGTGCTCTTTCATCCTAGACGCAAATTGCGTTATAATTTAATGACGGAATATATATTAGATTAGGAAAAGCAATTTATTTATGTACTTCTATATACGTTTCTCTATTAAACTGACAGCCGCATACAGCGAAGATGCCCAGGCTGATCTGAGTCTGCGCTGGGCGCACAACCACATTGTTGGTATTCTCGCGTGGCGGCTCATATATTTTCGAATCGTTTACGGATATGTAATACTCTACTGTGAGGAAATTTTAAAAATACTATGAAAATTAGGTCTCAGTGCTGAAAAATTATTTATTGTTAGAAAATAAGGTTGCATGCACTTACTTTCAATTTCGTCCAACACCTGTCTGGTTTTAGCTATGTTAGCCACCATAGTGCTTCTTATTCTGTCCTGTTCTTCTTGTAAAGCAGAATTCATGGCGTCTTTTTCTTTCTTAATATTCCCTAGATCAGAACTAACTTGAGCTTTTAGAGCCCGAAATTCTTCCATCATTAAATTAGAACTGTGTTCCATTCTAATCATTTTCTCCAAGAGTTGTTCTTCAAAGTGGAATTTTGAACATACTGGTTCTTTATTATGGGCAAACATGCTCAAAATTTGAAGCTGGACGATCACAATCCTAAATAATATATTATACATAGCTTGGCTAATATTTTGAACCCTTTCAGATTTAAAATTCGGTTAAAACTATTTCGATTATGCTCGTTAGCGAGATCCAAACAGATTGGGCACAAGGTTAATTAACTTCAATGCCTTTAAAGGTAAATTGATAGACGTTCAGGGAAATGAACTCTGCCAATTTTAGTTTTGCCTCCCTTCTCAATGGGGGTCAACTCTTGAAGGAAAGAATTTGCTCCTGTAGGAGCAAATCGTTCCTTCCAGAGTAGACACCATTTTACTAGTGTTTTCTTGTCCGCGGATGCACACAGGAAGTCACAAAAGTTGCCTACCAGCGAGGGAATGGCGGGAAAACATGGTTGTGTCGCAGTACACCTTAGAAATATAATGTAATTATATCTTCTGGAGAAACAGCAAAAGAGTCATACCAAGAGAGAAAGATGCCTTTATAACATGAGTATGCTGTATGTTGGCAAGTATATATCAATTTAAAAGTAGCCGAATTGTTTGTTCCACGTTATTGAATTTGGTATCTCTTTTACACTGTTCCATGCACCTTGATTCACTGACTGGGTGTCAGCCGGATTATAGTCAAATTGAACTTTTGATTTTATGACCCTTGATAGCGTTTTCAATAGCCAGGGAAAATGAGCCGCGAAACGACAAAACAAAGTAGCATTGCGCCACGCAAAGACTCAGAGCAGCTTGGGCATCCGTTCAGTCTGATCAGAGTCTTCGGTTTGCGATTGAAGGGTAGCTAAGGATCTATGCTAGCTCCATGCGCACAGTCAATACTCGGATCAGACTGGGCGGACGCCTAGGCTGATCTGAGTCTTCGCTGGGCGTACATGCCACCATGTTGGTTTTTCCATGTCGTACCTCAAATAGTTTAGTTGCCAGATACAATACAACAACTGCATGCCTACGTTATTGCATTGTTTACAATTAAAATCCTTGTTCCCCTACTGCTAACATAATTTTGAATTATTCTGAGAAATAGTGAAAGTTTTACATCATATAACGTGCGCTGTGAGTTCTCTGCAGGGATACTCTGTACCAAACGCATCAGGGGCGTAACTAGGGGCAATTTCATAATACGCACAACCATGTGTTGTTCTACTTCTTGAAGGGAAAGCTAGTATTTCAGCCATAATTGGTATTGAAATTTTGTCTAATTTATAAACATTCAGCACGCAAATATACAGGTGCGTTTTGAAATTGTCAATTTTGACAAAATTTCAATACGCACTTGCGTATTTGCCGTATAGGTAGCTACGCCATTGCGCATGTCTTAACGGTAAATGGGTACACCTCCATGTTTTTTCCGCCATTTTTACAGAGTTAAACAATTCTTGTAACTTTCTGTTATTTCCCTTGACACAGAAGCTTTTCCAAAATGTGGTCCACTCTGAAAAAAAAATGAGTTGCCTCCATTGGGAAAGGAGGCAGAAAATAAAATGATAGAATTTGTGCAGTCTGGAATGAAATTACGCAAATGCGCCTATGCATATTGGAATTGTGTCAAACTGACAGATTTATTACGCACATGCGTATCTTGTTTTGAAGTTTTATCAATGCAACATGAATTCAATAGCATCCGCAAACAAGACTGACAAGCTGCATGTAGTAACCGCTAGTCGCCCACTGCAAGCCTGTGCAGATCATGAAATTCAGTCCCATTTGCACTGCAGAAATCAACGTCAAACCAGCCCTGTTAGTTATTTTATGATCTCTTGAAGAGAAACTTTAAATATGGGACGTACATAGTGGTGTACATTCATATCAGAATATCATGTATGTTTATGTTAAGCTGACAAAACATCCTACGTAGGAAATCAATATGAGTGTATTTCCATGTTTTCTCTGCCACGTGAAAAAGACCACTTCCAGTGACTTTCAGGGTTCGAGATTATAAAACCTGAGAATAATCTCAAACTCAAAATAAAGCACATTGATTGGCTGCCTCCGAGCGTGTGCTCGGAAGCAGCCAATCAGCATGCTTTATTTTGAGTTTGAGAATGTACTCAAGTTTTATAATCTCTGGGCCTGTTTGCTTCCACTAGTGTGGAAACCACGATCTCCGTTTTATATCGGACGATTAAAATCACTGACCTACAATGGCATGCCGAGTAAATAGTAAAGTGTGCTGTATAACAAAGATATATAAGCGGTAAAGTGTGCTGTAATAAAACTATAATGCATCTGCTGCAAAGTCCACTTGATAACAGGGGTATGAGAACATAATGTGATATCATGTCACTTTAGAACTGCGCTTGCGCGAATGTTATTAGGCGATGCCTTTGGAATCGCTGTCTGAAGACTGATTGAGCACTGACGTTTAACATGTGGATCATCACGTTACAGGAAGTACTGGAAATTCCAGGACAATGATCGCGTCGTTGTTAGTTTCTTTCAAGATAACTTCTGTGTCGCCAAATGCAGCCTTATAGAATAAAGCGCAGTGAATGCGTGCTCGTAAGTACTTTTACTTTTCTTCAACGCATATTTTGCATTATCTACATTAAATTATCACGAACACAGCACAGGAAGGGCCTAAAATAAAGTGAAAATATAACAATTAAAATTAAATTTCAGCGTTCGTGTGTGAAGAAGCCAGTGGTCGTCGCTTAAATTCTAAAGAAGCGATTCACGCTTCATAGAATTTTAGCTCCGCCAACTGGCTTCATCACAGGATAAACGCTGAAAAATCAAATTTCAATTCTTAATAGAAAACCTCGGCCTTAGGCCTCGGGTTTCAACATCTCCTTCTGGACCTTGCAAAGGTTAATGCATGAAAAAAACAAAAACAGATTTGATCATTTGAGGAATACTCAGTATCTTGGTGTCTTGCGGTAAAAATAGGCTTTCTCAGTCAGCGTTTCCGAAAAGAAAAAAAACAAATCGTCCTTGTTGGCGCTGTATTGTCTGAATCTTAAGGTTATCATGTGTATATATTGTGAACAGTGAAGACTGATCAGTGCATGGATGAGCATCTTCAATATTAGCACGGACTAAACGGTGCCTTTTCATACTGCACAACAGAAATGGCTACGACAAAATCAACGACTTGCGACACGACAAAACCAGCAAAGTGTCATGTGCGCCAAACGAAGACTCGGATCAACCTGGGCATCCGCCCAGTCTGATCTGATCTTCGCTGTCGGCATGGAGGTAACTCAGACCCTCAGCTACCCTGTAAGCGCACAGCAAAGACTCTGATCAGACTGGGCGGACGTCCAGACTGATCTGAGTCTTCGCTGGGCAAACATTCCACTTTGTTTTGTCGTGTCGCAGCTCAAATATACTTGTACTACAACAACGCTGTTCACACGTATGTATTTATTCAAAAAATATCACTGAAGATATACAAACAAACATACATACAGACATGTACACACATAGAGGATCTTACATGAGTGCTCATGTATTATTGAATTTATTAAACGAGTTGGGGAAAAAGATAAGATGCGAGGCTTTGCCGAGCATCTTATCGGTTTTCCCCAACGAGTTTAATAAATTCAATAATACAGGAGCACGAATGCAAGATTCTATTTATCATATGACACTAAAATCGCATTTTATTAGCAAATTTTGCACTAAAACGTCACGATTTCGCCATTATAAAACGCAACGTTTTATGGACGTCAACGCATAACGTTACGACGTAATTTGCATATTTAATCCACTAGTGGATTATCGATTTTAATGCATGGCTTTATTACACTGTCAGACGCGACGTCATATGATAAATGGTGATAATAACGTTAGTATACATAAGACTGGATTTAAGGCTAGCTCTGTATTGGCTATTATCTGAACCGGCATATAAGATGTTAAGAGTATTTCGGTCTGCTTTTCAAATATATTTATTGAGGGAACTGAAGGCACTTATGTTTCGCTTACGTTTTCTTATCAACAACAGCAAGGTATTGTGTTTCTTAGATAAGAAAAATATCACGAGGAAATTTGTTTTAAATTAGATAAATTGAAAATAAAAGGTAAACATTTCCCATAGCCTGGTGGCCGTAAAGGCAGATAGGGTTAGAGACCAACTGTATCTTGGGCACAAGCATATTATGAAAGGCGGAGCCCATGCCTCTTCTTTCGCTGCCTTATCTTAGAAATGGTACGACGATGTAAACATTATGGCTTGAAGTGTAGAATCACACATAACTCAAATTCATTCATATTTTACTGGAAACTTCTTTCGATTGATATAAAGAGACAATGCCATTAAATGAGTACTAGACATATGCAGATATGAAAATTCAAAAATATAACTGAATTTCAATGGAATTTTTGCTTCATCTTTTCCAAAAATACCTTCATATATTAAGCGAATCGATTAACTGAAGATCTTATACATTTTATACTGTGCTATTTTGTAACTACGCAATTTGAATTGAATAAAACATTCTTTAAACCACTCTTTAACTATGTGTACACAAATTTTAATTCGTTATATTTTGACAGTGGCACGACTTATCAGCAACTTGCTGAAACACCTGCGGCCGAGTGCACAAAGGGGGCGTAAACTACGCCGGCGTAGCTTACGAACGTCGGCGCAACTAAGTCTGTACTACGACTGTATTTTGATCCAAGTGCACGAGGCAAGTTGTGAGTTTTGAAGCTATTTTACGACTAAGTTTACGACACGCCTCAGTCGTACACACGGATTAAAATTCTGCGACAGTTTTACGACGAACGTACGTCGGGCGTAGGCTTACGTCTGCTTTGTGCACTCGGCCCCTGAGCACCAAAAATCAGATTTAATTCCTGTGACCCGTATATACTATTTATCCTATGACGTCGCTGTTATTCAGTGGATTACGTCGTGTCATAAAAATTGTATGGCCACACATGTTATCACACTTTGGCGCGTACACGTAACGTCATTGACAACGTCCGTGTCAACAATGCGTTTTCTGATTGAAATAATGTTCAGTTTGAAGGCGTTGAAATCCCACTTTAAAGGGTCATATGATAAACAGAATCATACACGAGTGGTCATTTCATATGAAATGTATGAAACTCGCCGAAGGCTCGTTTCATACATTTCATATAAAATGAACACTCGTGTAAGATCCTCTATGTATGCGATGGTTTGAAATAGGAATAATTCACTATCCTGGACTTCAAACACACTTTTTTGTTTTGTATGTGACACAAACGCACATAAACTCACACACAAATAAAGTGAATGTGATATCCGTGATACAGAGAACTTACCGTGTTTTAACAATGAAATAATTTTTGAGAATACATAAAAAATTTGTTGAAAACATCAGAATGAATTTTTATACTATCATCTGAGGCTCGTGGGGAACATCGTTATGGAAATTAGAACAACAACAACCCTGACAATTTGTGGACTTTGGTGTGTGAGGATAGAACTTGCTCGGTTTCATTTGCCTATACCAAAAATTAATAAAGTAATCTGAGAAAAAAATACTTGTTGACGAAAACATCAACATACTAAAATAATATAACCATATCACTATCAAATTTCGCCTGCAATAGCATACTTTGCATACCAGAAATGATAGGGAAATGGTTTACGAGCTGTTAGATAAAACGAATAGGAGGTTCATGTGTGGTGTTTATTATTCCCTTCAAAGGTACCCAGGAAACGCGGAACGTGAGCTACCTTATTGACGGTTATCAACCGCTACTGGTTGGCTACGTGGTAAAGAGTTTTTGCGGCTTAGTGCACTTGTACATAGTATCATGCGGCTAATTTCCACTACATGATACACTTTCTTAAGTAGCTAGTCTGTACAGCTATGACATCCTCAGCACTGGCATGTCTTATATATGTTTTCTCTTATGTCCGTTTGACCTGAGTGAAATAAAGGGTATGTTTATGATACATGTATAATAAGGCATTTTACCAGAAATATACACTCATTTTCTACATCAGCTTATGTCAATCAAAGTTTGTTTTCAAAACTACTCTCGCAATAATGTGTTACTTTTACTAATGATATGTAAAGCATTTTCCCACTAAACTGACGATCTGTTTCGATGCTTATGTCATTCTCAATGGTTTTCTTATAGCAACGCAATACTCTGTTGATTTTAGCTATCCCATTACAGCCCACTCTATCGAAGAAGAAGCATTTTCAAACATTAGGGAGCGTCATCTGAGCTGGAGATGCACTTTCTAATTCATACCCTCAATGTCTGGCGTCACAGAGAACGGGATTTGGTAAACAGCGTAAGTCCAGGTCAGACGCCGCACGATGCGGCGTCTGATCTGAACAAACACTTTTTACCTAAGCATACTCTTTTAGGAATTTCTTAGAAAGAAATATCAGACACCCCTTTTACTGGAAATTGACCGGTCCAAAATTTGAGATAGAACATTCCACTAGACATCAATAGGTTAGTTAAAAGCGTTTTCTGCTATGAATCCCTTGGAAATGATATTGAGCTTGTATATAATTACACAACCATTTCCAGTTTGTTATAGAAATTCGGGATGTAGGCATTAAGCTGTGCTGTCGTTCCCAACACCTGACTTCTGTGTATGTGCACAAGGGCTTCCCGGCGTTGTCGCGTTGTATCCGCTATCAGATGTACCTTTGTCGCAAGTTGGACCACCAGTAGCTTGAAGTAAAAGTCGTTTGAGGCGTTCCATAGCAATTGACTCCTATAGTAATGAGAACATGAAAACATGAGAACATAAACTGTCAAAGGCTTGTCACATTGTACAGCCACAACTGGTTTGTTTGATCCAATAAATGTCAAATAGCTGTGTTTACTGATGAATCCGGCCGCAACATTCATCATGAAGTGAATCTTCAACATACAAAGTCAATATGTAATCTGCAATTTGGTTTTAGAAAAAATATTTTTTTTAAACCTTTTCTTTATCGTATATGGGCATCACTGTCATCTTTGATAATTCGAACAAAGGAGGGGGGGGGGTTGGCTCCATAAGGGCCATTTTGTGGTTACAAATGGATTTTCACCAAACCTCACCAATCTCTTCTTGAAAGTGTTGGCTTTCATATACTGAAATACTGATCTCATCATAAGTGTATTTTGAGTGAAGCGCAGTGTCAAAGTGGGTGGGGTAATTCCACCCCATACCTTACCAAGTATCATGTTTTTTCCAATTATCTCTATAAGTATTCATGGCTGATTTATCATTATGATTTGAAATAATACAAGCATATATGCTAATTAATTGGGTTATATAACTTATCACTGTTTGCTTGTTCAAAACCAGTATATGAGCTTATAATTGGTAACAGGAATTTTACTAAGTTTTGCTTCTCCAACTTTACGAAAACCCGCAATTTTTCTTATTTTGTCCAGATATATTAAGAAAACTTTGTAATTATATTGATGTGATAGAGCACATTGCAGAATTATAAGAAAACTATCCTAGGCATATCAAAACCTGAATATTCTGCCCTTGATTCAAGAAAATATAACTTATTAAATTGGAAATGTAAGATCGAAATTCTACACTTCAAGGTATTTTTCTGATGACTCTTTTGCTCATGTTTCTAATATTATACTGATTGTTGAGCTTTCAGATCCATGTGGTGCCCGTGATATTACACGAGAACTGTAACTGAACATCATAGCTCATCCTGCTGTACGCCACTTAATTACATCACATGCAAGATACCATTTTCTGACCCAAAGTTTGATTTATGGATTTTAGTCACTGATATCGAATGTTATTGAATACCTTACTTTGAAATTTAAATTTTCCTTACTTTATTTAAGATTTACTTCCCTTTGATTAGTATTTTAGGCTATTTTTTTGTATACTTACCTTGTGCATATCATAGCTTGGTAACCGTTAGAAATATTTTGATGAAACTTTTTAGTGGTCTGCATGATTACAAGACAATGTGTCGCACATAAGAATGATTTCTCCCCCTTACCTAATTTTGGAGTAACTTCCCTTTGATTAGTTATTTATTCTATTCCCATTCACTCCATAACTCCTTAACCTTTTGAAATATTGAAACTTTCTAGGAATATGTATATAATTTGGCAATGTATCCTGAGCAACAACCACAACTCTGGCTCACTTAATCCCTGAATTATGTGGCCTTGAATAAATTTCCTGTTTATTCTGTAACTCCTTAATAGTTCAAAATGTTTTAAAACAATTTAATGGTGTTTTGTATTTTGTCGAGGGTTTATATTAGGACCAAGAATGGTAACTCTAGTTTTCTTTGTTTATGAATTATCTCCCTTGTCTGGCTTAGGCATTGCTCAACTTAACGGGTGTATTATTCCCCGCTTGCGAAACTCTAGTAATGCTTTTGCTTAAATTCATAGATTCTCTTCTTTAAGGTTGTTTTTGTATCATTTCTTCTGGCAAATATAAGAACATTTTCACACTCAAGTTCTCCTCGGAATATTTTCTTTGGTAAACATATCTCCAACACCGTCTGTGAATGTCTTTCATCTCTGCATTTGTTCTGGTGACATGGCCAGCGCATCTTACCTGAGCCAATTTTAAAAGGGTATATATGATTTGCATCCCTGCCCTTCTTCAGGACTTTCTTATCCTGTCTTGCCACCTGAGTTTTGGGAGTGTCCTCAGACAGTTTATGTGTAACATTAGGATGATAACTGTCAGATATATAAAAATTATTGTGTGTGTTGGGCAGGATGGTCTAGTACACTGTCTCTGTCGTTAGTTTTCAGTGAGACTTGTAAATTCTAAACTAAGGTATTCAACAACATTAGATATATCAGTAACTAAAATCCATAAATCAATCTTTGGGTCAGAAAATAACATCTTGAATGTTATGTAATTAGGTGGCATAAACAAGGACGAGCTCTGCTTTTAAGATACAGTTTTTGTGTAATATCAAGGGCACTATATGGAATTGAAAGCTCAACAATCAGTATAATATTAGACATATGAGCAAAAATGTCATCAAAAATATACCTTCCAGTGTAGAATTTCGGTCTTACATTTTATATTTAATTAATTATATTGTTTTTAGTCAAGGGCAGATAATTCATGTTTTGATATGCCTAGGATTTTGTTTTCATAACTCTGCAATGCACACTATCATATCAATATAGTTACAATGTTTCCTATCTATATCTGGACAAATAATGAAAAGTTGAGGTTTTTCTTTAAGTTGGAGAAGCAAAAATAAGTAAAATTCCTGTTACCACAAATACGCTCCTGACAGGATAGGCTCTGCTGTCCAGTTATAGTTCTTGTGCAATATCATGGGCATTATATGGAATTTAAGCTTAACAATCAGTATAATGTTAGAAACATGAGCAAAAATGTCATCAAAATATAGCTACCAGTGTGGAATTTCGATCTTTCATTTTAAGTTGAAATACTTATATTTTCTTGAATCAAGGGCAGATAATTCAGGTATTGATAAACTTAGGAGAGTTTTCTCATAATTCTGCAATGCATAATGTCATGCCAATACAATTACAAAATTTCCTGTATATATCTAGACAAATAAAGAAAAGTTGTGTTTTTTCGTAAAGTTGGAGTAGCAAAAATAAGTAAAATTTCTGTTACGACTTATAAGCTCATATATTGGTATTGAATGAGCAAACAATGGTAAGTTATATAAACCAGCTAACTAGCATATATGCTTGTATTATTTTAAATCATAATGGTAAATCTGTCATTATTACTTATTGAGATAATTGAAAAAAAAATTGATACATGGTAAGGTATGGGGTGGAATTACCCCACCCACTTTGACACTGCGCTCCACTAAAAATGCGCTTTCGATGAGATCAGTATTTCAGTATATGAAAGGCAACACTTACATGTAGAGTCTGGTGAGGTTTGGTGCAGTCCATTTGTAACCAGAAAATGGCCATTATGGAGACCCCGCTTTCACCCGATCCATAAATGCTCATATGAACTTTGGCTTCAGTTAGCCCAGTGACTTTGGAGGAGATGTTTAAGGTTATTGAAATATGGGCAAAGGTCAAAGAAGGACATTTACCACCGAACGTCTATCTTCAGTGGCAAAGGTTACTAAGTCGACTTTGTTCCTTGCGTACCCGGGGTCGACGGCCTTTTCGCAAATCAGATTTCCTGAGGCGCCGCCTTTTGGCTGCAGCAAGCTGCCCCCGCTTGGCACGTTTATTTTCAGACCAACCAGAAGATCTCTTGCCAAGCACAGTTGTTCCGCAACTTCGCATAATTATTCCAAAAACTGATGGATTGGTTATATCTTGACCATCTACTCTTTTTTGGTAATTGTTCACGGTAAACACGATTTTTTCTATCGACATGAGTGCCTGTTTGGAGAAAAATGTTTTGTTATAGATCATTTGATTGGACGCGATAAATCTTGCGTTCATTCAATGTAATGGCGCAGTGTCGAATAAGCCGTCGGTCAAGGGAACATATGGATTTCAAATTGGACTTAGTAACCTTGGCTTGCGAAGATGCTGGCTGTCATGCTCATATATGAGCTCATATATGAGCATGACGACTATCGTTGTCATTTGACCGTAACGATTCGAGCAAGCTCTCGTGTCCCTGACCCATGGAGGTTCCATATCAAATTTGACTTTAATGGCTTTGCAGAAGATGTCTGGACCTGTTAAATGTGAGTTACATTAGACAAAAGATCAATGAATGAATTTGATCTTCACCATGCTCTAGTCATAAAAGCATCTTATATTCTTTCTGTTTAAGTGTTTTACCGTACGACTGCATAAGGGAACAAACATGACCTTGCCGTATAAAGCCAGGATCATCATTGGCGCAATATCGGTGAAAACTTTGGAAGGAATATCGGTAAAATAATTAGGATTGGCCGTAAAATATGAAACAGCAAAATGAATCTAAACAGCAAATTTCGTCAGAAGCCAGTATCTGTATTGGAGTAACAGGTACTCTGGGGAAAATATATAAGGCGAGGGTTTGAGGATAATTCTGAGATATCATTTCTTATTTCTCGATAAAAAACATATGTTGTGACCCGCCTGTCCATCCTCTCGGGGAGACGGTTCGTGTCAGGGGTCACAACATATGTTTTAATGGAGAAATATAGACATCGTCCAAAATTATCCCCGAGTTATTCCTATTACCCCTACTCTGGAGTGCTGCATGAATGTGAAACCTACCGCCTCCATATGCATTCTCAAACGATTTATTTCATTCTTGAGTTCCTCAGCATTCTGGATTTCAAGTTTTACCGAGTCTTTCTCTTTCGTGACCTTTGTTACTGAAAGTATAATACAGTTCTAAACAGAGTATTAAATTATTTGAGAATGAATTAACGGTTTGAGAAAATCACACTTTTTCATTGTAAGTATTTAAGGTAGCACCCCACTTATAATTCGAGATAAGCATGGCATACACTGTATGCCATGCCCCTCTCGAATGATAAATGAGCTGACATCATAGATCTGTTATCTTAGCAACTGCATGATAACCAATATTGTGCTTAGTACCTTGGCGGAATGCAATCTCGATGAAGCCACTTTGAAATCAATATGAAATCTTAGTTTGCTATGTATGGTACCAGATCTATGAGTCATTCGTATCTTAACATGACAAACACTGTATGCCATCCTCCGCAAATTTTTCAATGACGTTACTAAGTGATTTTTTTCTTCAGAAACTTCAGATTTTCTCGAACAAAAAGTCATTCTCAGGTGATTTATTGTCGTGTTTGTAGTAAACAAATTATCTTGCATATAGGTATAGAACAAAACAGTAGGGACGGTGGTGGAGTATAAGTTGGGGAGGGAGAGGGGCAGTTATTTTAGTTTATCTTCTGGCCTCATCATTTAAGAATTGAAATTTGATTTTTCAGCGTTCATTGTATGATGAAGCCAGTGGGCGGAGATAAATTCCAATGAAACGCGAAGCGTTTCTGGTAGAATTTTAGAGATGACCACTGGCTTCTTCACACGATGAACGCTGAAAAATAAAATTTTCATCGTTATATTTACTCAGTAATTCAAGACCTTTCCTGTGCTGTTTTCGTGATATGTTGGATATGCAAAATATGCATCGAAGAAAAGATAGTATCGACGTGTTTGACCATTTTGTTAAACGGCCGTCGCCATAAAGTGGCGTCAATCGAACTTTATGTGGTCGTTAACCTTTGACGACAACAACGTGATCGATTGTCGTTCAACGGTGTATGAAGCCATCCGCTCTAAATGGTTTACCTATGGGAAGTTAGTGGCAAGTGTAAATATATATTCTTTGAGAAAACAAGGCTTTGTTCCCTTAGACATTTTTTGTTCTCACAAGAGAAGACCCTGTTTGGATTGCAAAGGTTTTGTCAGCACGCAGGAGGTAGGCACGCAGGATGTCACAGTAACTCCTCCCTTTGGAGAACATGGTAACAGTACATCACTTTTCCCAGCAAACAGCTGTTAAAATCTGATTAGTACATATAAAATACACATAATTACTTCCATGATTTGGAAGTAAAACTGGGGAGAGTGATCGACTGGTAAAACAAAACAAACAAAAAAAAACAAAAACATCCCTCCCCACCAAAAAAAAAAAATATATATATATAATATAGATAAATAAATAAACAATAAAGTGTAATTATTAGACTTGAATGTATCTGAGAATCAACACCAACAGGAATGTTTTAGGCGCAGTCTGAACTAATGGGTGGAACTAGATTTTCTGTGTGCCTGGAATATAAATTTTGCTTTTTACCGCCTACCTGGGAAAGAAGTGTTTATTTTGCTTTCTGCTAATATTGTCGTACCATTTGTGCCTTACTACAAGTTACTATTTGCCGTGTTGTGTCATGTTTGCTATTTGTATGTAAAATCTGGTTATATCAGTTCCTGATTATTGCCCCTTGGAGCCCCGGTAGCTCAGTAGGTTAAACGCTGGCCTGCTGGTCTATCGGTCCTGGGTTAGGGCCCCGCTAAAGGCGGGAATCTTTTCAATAATAAACTAGGTTTCATTCCATACAGCCTTTCATGATCACCCGCCCATCGTTCTGATATGACTGAAATACTGTTTAAAAGGACGTAAAATCGCAAGTCAACCATCCATCCATCATTGCCCCTTTACACTTGCTTTAGTATTCCAAATGTTGGCGGTTGTGGAGTGCAATAAGCATCGTTGAAGAGCTAAATAATTTACATTTGGCAGCCTTAAGATTAACGGATACACCTCAAGGGAAAGTAAATCTGTATTTTTTTTTATTTTTTCTTAACTGGGATCAACTCCTAAAGAAAGAGGAGCAATTTCTTTCCTTTAAGAGTTGACCCTAATTTCGAAGAGTTTCGTTTTCCGAGGAAGCAAACAAGAAGCCACAAAAGTTGTTTCCCTTTGCAAAATTGCGGGAAAACGTGGCCGTGTACCTATATTCATTAAGAACCAGGGTTCGAGGTAATAAAACTTGAGAATAATCTCAAACTCAAATTAAAGCACACTGATTGGCTGCTTCCGAGCTTGTGCTCGCATGTGCTCGGAAGCAGCCAGTCAGTGTGCTTTATTTTGAATTTTAGAATGTAATCAAGTTTTACATGTATAACCTCGGGGTCTGGTTAAATGCTTAAGCCTCTCCGGTGTGTGAATTGTTTCTCCGAACGGAGTTTTCGTAAAGGAAAGAATTTACTTTATCATCTGACGTCGCATCTGAGAGTGTAATAAACCCATGCATTAAAAACGTTAATCAACTAGTGGATTAAATTTGCAAATTACATTATGCGTTGACATCCATTAAAACGTCGCCAAATTGGTGCAAAATTTGCTACTAAAATGCGATTTTAGAGTCATATGATAAATAGAATCTTGCATTCGTGCTCCTGTACTATTAAACGAGTTAGGGAAAAAGATAAGATGCGAGGCTGTGCCGAGCATCTTATCGGTTTTCCCCAACGAGTGTAATAAATTCAATAATACATGAGCACTCATGTAAGGTCCTCTATGTTTGTGAGATCAATTACCGGAAAAATTCTAAGTATTGGGACAAACAGACCCAGTGCGGACCCATATCAGACTGCCACTAAAGACTAAAGGAGATTTTGAAAGGGGGGGTGGGGGTGGGGCGGGGGTTCTGATTAGAACATACATTGTAAGGCATTCCTTCTGTATCTTCTGGACGCATTACTACATTGTAAAACAAAACTTTTCCATTTTTAGGAAATTTATGGTAATGATTTTAGATGTCCCATTGATCTTTTTTTAATTTTCATGGTATTTCGTAGGTAGGATTTGCCACCTGCCATTGATTAACTTCATTAACTTACCCTCTTTACTATTTACAGCATCTTTGCCAGGCTTGAGGTCCGAGCCGCTGGCAGAATTCGTATTGGTATTCAGGGATGGATTGAGGAATTTCCCGCTCACCTTGTTTCGTATCTTTATCTAAACAGTTCGGACAAAAATAATTATAATATTATTTATTTGTTGATGAACTTTATTTAATTTTATATATTTTAATACCTACTGAATTCTTCTCGACGGGTAACTGTAAAATTTACTATTTCGTGTAGCAATATGTCATTTTGTCCCAACATGCACCCCCCCCCCCCCCCCCCGCCCAATCTTGAAATTTGCAAGTTATGAAACTTTTGGCGGAGCGCTAGGAATTCCTGGACCTAAGATCAGCAAGTAGTAATATGAGCCGCGACACGACAAAACAAACAAGTGGCATGTGCGCCCAGCGAAGACTCAGATCAGCCTGGGTAGCCGCCATATCTTATTAGAACCTTCTCTTGCGCTTAAAGGGTAGCTAAGGGTCTAAAGTAGCACCATGCGGACAGCGAAGACTCTGATCAGATTGGGCGGATGTCCAGGCTGTTCTGAGACTTCGCTGGGCGCACATGCCACTTTGTGGGTTTTGTTGTGTCGCGGCCCAATACTTATGTCTATTCGAACAAAAATAATACATAATAAAACTAGAAATGTTTGTTTTTTTGACAAAAAACAGATGTCCCCAACCTGTGTTTTCCCAGCAGTATCATTTTCCCTAAAGGCTGCCAAGTTAAGACCTCCTGTGACCTTGAAATAGGGTCAAGGTCACCAGACTTTAGAGACGTTCTCAGTTAAGCTGGGCCATTCGCGGACAAAAATGGCCATATATCCAACCATGCCAGAATTCAAGAAAAAATCACGACCATAATGCTCATTATATCTGCTTCAAAGCTTTAAAATATTTTCAGATAATAATTTTAGATTATGGAATACCAACCATGTTTAGAGACATACCCTAACAATTAGAAATGGCGTGTTTTATGACGTTATTTAGATACGTTGAAGGACGATGTCGCATACGATTTCTTTGACATGCGTACATGTAGCATAGGAGATAAAAGCGTGACGTCACTGATAAGATACCTGGGGGATTCCCCGAGTCTGGTTGGCAGAAAGGTTGATACAGCATTATAAAATATAGTTAATACGCGTGATTGTTTGTGTAAATTATGAATTTAAAACAGCAAAATTTTAATGTTTTAGACAGATAATATGTAAGGCCTACATTTTCTTTAATGAAATTGAATTTCATGATTTATTTGTGTGCTATGATGCTTCAAAAATATATATTTTGTTTTTCCTTTCTATCACAATTGTTCATAGCGCAAATTTATAAAAGTCTAGATGACATAGCGTGTAAAAGGGGAAACGGAAAATACAACGAATGAACGAACGGACAAACAAACCATTAAATGAATGAATGACTAAATAAATGGCAGTGAATCGTTGATGAATGACTTTTTCTTTTATATTTCATAGTTCAAGCTTTTGAACTTCATGTAACTTTCAAAAAGTACTGTTGGCTTAGCTCTATTATAGAATTTTATAAACTGTTATAAAGTCAATATTTTAAGTGGCATTTACTTGTTTTAGGATATAGCTAAAAGCTTACACTGAAACGAGATGAAATGCGGAATTAAATTTTATCTTTGAATTATTGTTAGCATTAAACTGTTCTTAACTTGTTAGATCTCGTATTCACAAAATACAATATATACTTTTTATCATAATTTAATCATTTTACTCTAATAAAAAGTATCTGAGTCTGTATCCTATGTTAATTTTCTAAATTAGAAATATTTGTTTCCTATTGTATAATGTATCGCGGTCTTTAGTGGATCCTTTGATTAAGGACGTCTGACCATAATTCAAAACACGCCGCGGGTGTCCTGTGGTGACAATTTGAAATAAACATGTATCTAAAATAAACTGTTTGTGCGCCGAGTGCGGCAAAGTATCCGTTAGCACAAACGTATGGCTTCCTCTATTTTATTTATTTTTTCTTTCTTTCTTTATTGTTCACAGAATTTTAAGAAATCGGAACCATCGATATATATTATTATTTCTATTATTTTTATTTTTAATTTTCTTGTCCCTAAATCCGATCGACATTTTACAGTAATTCCGCTTAAGTTCCCTTGGATATAATATTCTATTTTTTTTTTTCATCTTATCCTATTTATACTAATAAATACAATTTATAGTAGAAAAGATTAAATTACTGATCTGCAGTATTTTCATTTTATTCTGTTGAATATTTTTTCAGTCGTAGTTATTCAGAAAAACAGTCCGGTTACGTTAATGGGTTTATCGAAATACGCGTTTTACTAGATGAATTCAATTAATTAAATGATTTCTTTTTCGTATGACAGGTGACTAAGACCTTATTTCCAATTGTTTTAAATCAGTAGTTATTTATTCGCACTTATTTTAATTCTTTTACGCATTTTAGCGATTACACTTTAGACTATCCTATAGAAAAACACTGTCCGCTGGCTAATCTTTTGCCAACCAAGCGACCCACGTGATCATCCGATGACGTCACTGCGGGGATTCCCGTTATCTCCTATTGCACATTTACTGATATACTTACATTTGATTATTTTGGCTGGCTTCAATTTAAAATGGTTTTCTTTGCATTTTTTGGAAGAAAGGGATTTTCTTTGAAGCGCTGCTAAATCAAATGACGTCAACGCTTTCAAAACGTGGTCTTAGTGACGTTGTGACGTAGGTTACGTGTGACGTAGGTTACAGTACACACTTTTTAACGTTTTTATACCATTTAATGTTTCAGTGCATGAAATCTAAGCACACCATCTTGTAGCTGTTACCAGGCAGGATTTTGCACATGATTTTCATAGCGATTGCTTTGCTCAGTTTTAAATAAAAGTAAAAAGTATGCAAAGACCAGGAACTGAAACAATCAAACCCCAAATCCAGCCCTCAAACCAGTGACGTAAGGTTACATTCTTACAGAAAAATGCTGGGGTTATGTATTTTGAAGTCGAGTAAATTATACAAAATGGAGCAAATTTGCACAAATGATATAAAACATTGAAGGACGCATATTTCTTCGTGTGATCTTGTAAGTTTTATGATGTCGGGCCATTTTAGTTAACACATGTATCATGAATTTACCGCTGTGACGTAGGTTACATAAAATTTGCGACATTAGTTCCCAGTCTCATTTCGTAGCAAAAGCTACCCTTTAGATATTGTTTAAGCGGGGAAATATGTAAGAAATCATCTGAATTTAATAATGGAACTCGATTTTAAGCAGTGGTTTATCTTTTTTAGCCGTGCGGTGTTCATATCTATGCAACTTCAATATTGCGACATTTAAAAACGTCGCCTTTTTAACCAGGGTATCATTTTTCGAACCGGTGTTAAAAATGTCTAACAAAACTCATCTACGTCTTGGTACTTTTAACTACTTCTTTAGACAGACGGCAACTTGTCAGAGGGTAATCAGAACCATTATTTTGTAATTTAAAGAAAGGTAATACGAAGGACAAAATTAATAGCTAATGGCCCAGCTTAACTGAGAACGTCTCTTTAATCAGTTCTTATCCACCTCCTAATTATACACTTGTCTGGCCAACTGGTTAACTGTGAATAATACAAAAGCTGTGGGTCTGAGTTCTGGCCAGAGAACTGATTCTTAACTGGTCCGAGGTATTATATCTTCATTACCGCATTGACCCCATTTGATTGAAATACTGTTTAAAGAGCTGTAAAGCTTTAATCGGGATATCATCTTTTGTCAGCCCAAAAAGATGGTACATACATGTATAAAACTGCCTACTTAACATGTTCACACCAAAGAAGTTGCAAGATAGTTTTTTTTTTATTATTGGTTTATTTATTTATTTTTTTTTTGGCAAAACGGAAGGGCAGGAAGGGTGGGGTGCCCTTCTATACCTCTATAGGGGAAATACTAATGTCTATGTTTGGAATACATCCATGCCGTCAGAAGATATGGTGCAGACAAGCTGTTTTTCAACATTCTTTGACCTTCTGTGACCTTGAAAAAGAGGTCAAGGTCACCAAAATTTATTTTTTTCTTTTCTAATCTAATCTAATCAGTTTTTCCTCCCACCCAATGATTTATTTGTGCAAGTTTGGTCAAAATCCATGCATCCTTTCAGGAGATAGATTGCAGACCAGAAGCTACGCCGACGCCGACAGGATCCACACCAAAAACAATATGTCCCTCCCCCGCGCAATGGTGAGGGACATGATTTGACTGCTATTGAATAAATGTAAAGATCTTCACCAAATATTAAGCGGTTTTCATGAACATCTGACGTGCATTTTTATCAATAGAATTTCATGTTACCAGAATTATTTGCAACATTGGTTTGTGGTTATTATTTTACCCTTTTCTAGTTTTGAATAATGAATGTACAAATATCGCCATCATTGAATCTCTGGCTATGATCAAATACTGTCAATTCCAACCATTCAAATACGACTTTTCAAGTGTAGTGTACACTGTTAATCATGAGGTGCCGTTTGACTATAACTTCCCTGTTTTGTGAAATCTCTTAGTAATACCTAACTTAGTTATATCACAGAATCGAATTAGTGATAAAAAACAATATGTGAGATTTAGTGATATCATACAATCGAATAAGTAAAATCACAGAATAGAATTAAGTAATTTCAAAATATCGATTTTGCTTATCACTAAATCACAGCTATTTTACTAATACCACTTAATCGAATTAAAGATATCAAAAAATCGAATTCACTTTTTAAATTAAAAATCTATTTTGTTATATCACCAATTTCATTCTGTGATATCACATTTATTCCTATTTTATGGTATCAATAAATCGATATCACAGAAAGGGGATTTGTAGTAAAACGGCACCTCATAGTTAATCACTTTGTTTTCTGAATTAAGAACTAAGACCTTTCTGATTAATGAATACACTTTAAGACATCACAACATTGAAAATGTTATGTTTTGCTTCCCTTCTCTGTTGGGATCAGTTCCTGACAATACGAATGTGCTCGGCTTTTATAAATGATTTCGTTTCTGTAGAAATTCCTCCGCTAGGAGCCAAATTTTCTTTAGAAATAGGCCCCATTTTGGAAAGAGTTTGTTGTAAAAGAAAGCAAACAGGCGATCATAAAAGTTGTTCCCATTTATAAAAATGACACAAAAACGTGGAGCTGTATCAATTTACCTTAAGGCAGGCATTAACGTGAATACACCTTCAAACATGATTGGAATTCAACTTAAAAAACCCTCAAAATTACCTTAGGTATAAACAGTATACACAGGCATATCGTTGTACAAAACATGACCAGAGCTGAGAGGAGGACAAAGTTCAAGGTCGTTTGTTCTGTAGGTAGCACGTGAGTCAGTGGAACTCCAAACACGCATACTATTACCACGTTGTATATACAAAATCCGATGTACTTGGAATCGTTTAATGCTAAAAACATAATAAATGAAAGTGATTAATAAAGTACCTAGATCATAAGTCCGAACTTGTAAGTCGTATAAACATTGACAATTCCAGAATATTTTAGATACACAGACTAAGTATAAACAACATAATTGAGCAGTCTAATCAGAGTCTTCGCTGTCCGCATGGGAGTAGCTCAGACCCTTCGCTACCCTATAAGCGCCTAGAGAAGAGTCTAATTAGACTGGGCGGGCGCCCAGGCGGATCTGAGTCTACTCGGGGCGCACAACCACTTTGTTGGTTTTGTCGTGTCGCGGCTAATATATTTGTAACAGCTTCCAGTCGGGCGCTAGGCGTTAAAGCTTTGTTTTAAGGTCCATCCCACTCCATACATATGATCTTAACTATGAAGTCATCAGCTACAACATTTATAAAACGAACCTTCGGCGAGATTCAAAGCATGCTTATCGCATGACCACGTGTTGAGATGTTTATCTTAAGAACAGTATATTCGGCTTTTTAGGGCACAAGAAATGTACCTCTCATTTAAGATGAACATGTAAAGTTTAAAGAGGTGCAAAATCAATGCCATTTCCATTTTGCTGCGTTCCCGATGGGTCACCTCTTAGAGGACATAATTTGCTCCCACAGGGACAAATCTGTCGTTTAAGAGATCAGGATCGTATTTGGGAAAAAGCTTATAGGAAAACACACACAAAAATGTTTCCTTTTGTATACCCATACATTTTAAAAATCCGAGAAATGCAATTCCGACAGAAAAGGTATACCTGGTACTGTGACATGGCGAGTCTCCCAGGCCAGAAACGTTCCGAAAGCTAGAAGAAGGCCCTTGTATATGTAGACAGAAACAAACCAGTAACCTTCGTAGTGATTGTAACAGTAGGAGTATACCTCAGCTATGATGTTGTTATGGTTGATGATATCCTTAAAAGAAACAATAAAACTGTAGCAAGCCTGCTAGGGAAGGTCTCTTTCTTTATAACGCTTTTACACGTTAACTCAAACACTGATATCCTCATGTTAAAGAAAATATTTCGGATATATTCCCTATTTTACTTTTCATTTTAACTCCTGTAATCTCAAACTTGGAGAGGCGCCGTAGTCGAGTGTTTCGAGTGACTTGGTTATGATGCAGAATAACGCCGGAAGGTCGTTAGTTCGCGGCTCACCGTCTCCATTCGACGACTGGAAAACTCTCTCTGTCAACCCAGCAGTAAATGGGTACCTTTTTCGAATCAGGAAAGGATAAGGCAGCAAAAGGAGAGAGATAGGTTCCGCTTTTCATCAGCTGTGTCCAATATACAGTGGGTCTCTAGCCCCCACTGCCCCTACGGGAGGAGCCCCTGTAGCTCAGTGGGTTAAGCGCTGGCCTACTGATCTAGCGGACCGGGTTCTAATCCCGCTTGAGGCGAGAATTTTCCTAACGTTAATGGGGTCCCATTGCACACAACCTTTCATCATCATCCCCCATCGTCCTGATATAACTGAAGTACTGTTGAAAATGACGTAAAATCGCAAGTCATCCACCATCCATTAGCCCCTATATATTAGGCTATTGAAAACCTTTACTTTTTTGTCCTAAACTACTGGTAACTCAAAGTAAATCTTCTGTGACCAGAAAATTTACTTTGAGATATAAGTAATGTGAGATGACCTTCGAATTTTTTATATCGAGAGATGACTAATTATAATTCAGAGCTATACGTATATAATACTGAAAGCCTGGATACATATATATTTTTGAGCTAACACAAAGTAAAACAACAAACCGTTTTCAAGTGTTTCACAGTCTTCTGTCCCATTTCAACGCACTTTTCTTTGCTTTTATTTTTTTTTATTTAATTACTATTTTAAACAGCATGGTATACATACACATAAAAGAAAGAAAATTGAGCGATTTAAATGTATGGCGGCTTTGTTTGATAATGCACAAAAAATGTGAGCTAAAACCTTTTAAGATCGCCTGAACGAAGTTCAGACAGAGCTATTGTACTACCCCCGGCGTCGGCGTTGGCGGCGGCGTCGACGTTAGCAAAATGTTAATGTTTTACATTAAAGATTTTTATGTGATGGGCAAGGCGCTGTCAGGCGAGCTATCCTGGCCCTGTGACAGGTATTGTTAATTTTAGTTTTAAACAAGAAAGCATGGTAGTGTAAAATAAGATTCGGCGTCTATTTGTTTGCTAAGTATATTGGTGAGTATATAAAAACTATACCATTGTGTTTCTAACGACACTTTCTTTTTGAAGCCGGTGAGTTAGAGACCATGGTATCAACAATACACAGTCGACCATCAACAGGAAGATTATTATACCAAACAGATGATGGTCTTTGATCGTCTATAAAAAGAAAAAGCGAGAATTAAATAAATTGAGAATAAATAACAGGTTTGAGAAAATCACACTTTCTATTGTAAGACTTTCCGATCGCTTCGACAGGAACATGACATGCAATGTAAGCCATACTCCGTTCAAAACATAAGTGAGATGATGTCACAGATCTGTTGCCATAGCAACTATGTAATACCAAATGTTGTGCTTAGTACCTTGGCAGAATAACGTCTCGATGATGTCGCTTTGACACCAGTATGGTCTCTTACTTGCTATGCTAACAGATTTATGACGTCACTGTGGCGGAGCATGGCGTACAATGCCTAACATGCTCCGCCAATTTTTCAATGGCATAACGAACTGAAATTCTTTCAACAGAAACTTCCGATTGTCGCAAACAAACAATTTTTCTCAGGTCATTTATTTCCGTGTAAAACGTGTGAAGATATTTGAACCAGTATGACAAGTATTGGCAAATAAGTAAATACTGCCGAGCGTCTGTTTTCGGCACACACCGTATTCTGTCATAAACCCTTTCATGACCGGTGGATTTGTCCATCCTTATCATTTAGCTGGGTCTATATCCAGTTTTTGGGGTTTCTGGTTAGTGTTTTCATATTTATTGTATTCAGCATAGACATTCCTGTAAGTAAACAGTGCAGACCCTGTTTAGACGCCGCGTTCTGTGGAGCCTGAACTGGGTCTGCACCGTTTGCAAAAATCATGTCCCCAAAACGGGTTTCGAGTCCAAGAAGGATTAACAAACTGAGTAACCAGTTAACCACTAACTTGATATATAAACATAGCCAAAAATGTAAATGGACATACCAAATTTCAAAATATTTAAACATTTCAATTTTCAACATGATATTATCAAATATTCATGCATATTAGCTAATGAGAAACAAATAAACTCTGTCAGTTAAGTCCACAGGACTCGTTTCGTAAATTTCATATGAAATGACCACTCAGGTAAGATCCTCTATTTAAACTGAGCTGTAAGCAAATATACCTTCTTTTTCAACTGATGATCTCTGAACAATATATGAACTCTCCAGGTCTTAGAGAATAAGGCACCGAACAGACACGTAAATCCAAGGCACATAATCCAGACACGAACCTGTAAATGTAATATAAATATAATGAAGGTAAAGAAAAACAGGAGACAGAAGTTTATAACCAACCAATCTCTTGAAAATTTCTCAGTGTGCGTCGTGCCCTAATAAAAAGTATGTAATTGCTGCCTATTTGCTTTATGTCGTTGCACATGGTAACGCCATTCCAAAGGCTGTCCCCAATTCAGTCAAATATCTTCATATGATTTTATAATAAGAAAATAAGGATCACTATCTAAATGATAAACATCAACTTTATAATGTCTTTTGTACCACCTTTAGCACTTTGTGTTCGGTATCCAAAGTTATCTTTTTAGGCATGTACTGAACATGGCTGTGCACAACTACAGCTCAGAGGAAGACACAGTTTTATGAACGGAAAAACATGTTTGGGATTTTACTGTTTTCTGACAATAACTATGGAAACAGAAACTACTAACTTAGCAAAAAGGTTGCACAATTAGTTTTCCATGCAATGAAATGCAGTTTAAATTATATGCACACTTGCTGTGAAAATATCAGCCTTACATAAAACAATATTACTGGCCTCCGTTTAATTGCTCCGCCCTTCGCCTTTTGGAGTCGAAATTAATTAACTCCGTTTATATTGGCCCATCCTACGCCTTTTTGGAGTCGCATATTAATTAAATACTCGTAGTTAATTGATATGCGACTCCAAAAAGGCGTAGGGCGGACCAATATGCCCGCCGCCGACCAGTCCCATCACAGCAATAAGTTATTTTTTAAGTTTTAGTCAGATTAATCTTATACCAACCAATATAAACTATGGCAATAGGGTACTCTGGGGGTTCTTTTCTGTACTTTAAATTGAAAAGCTAATACTCTCATGAAGTCATGTTATTTTTTTTTCGCAACTACTGGACACAGAATTACTTTATTTTATAAATGAAACTGTGTCTCTCTAGGCTTTTTTTTGTTTAACTTTTGGAAGTAAATGTAGGGTTCGGACACCTACTGCTATTTAAGCACCCATCCAGTGGCCCACCCCTGAACGTTCCAGGGCGGTATATCTGTTGTGGCTCCTTACTTTTAGTTGTTTTTGTTGTCCATGTAGGTGCCTTCATTCATCTGTTTAGTCTTGTGCTGAACGACCACCTGTCTAGGAAAGAGCTGCTTATTCGGTTGCTGTTCGCGTCTTTACGTGAACTGCTGTATATTTATGAATATACTTCTTTCCTTTTTGGTTTTGAGTGTTGGATATGTAATTTGATTGTTTTAGTTTTTGATCATTGCCTGACTTTTACTTTATTTTCTTCCCAAAAACAGTCTATAAACAGTAACAAATGAAAAAAGTCAATAAGCAATGCTTGTTAGATATTCCCCGCATAGTAATGGTCAGTGAAGAAAACTAGCTAGTTCCGAATAAAAAGCTACAAAAGGAAATAATTATAATAATTACAGAATTGGCAGAAATGTTTCCGAATAAAAAGCTACAAAAGGAAATAATTATAATAATTACAGAATTGGCAGAAATGTTTATCTTGTGGATGTCAATCTTCCAGCAAATTTCATGAAACTCCATTATTGCCTTCACAAGATATTCAAAAAAAAAATAGAAAAAAAATGAATAAAACAAGCTTTTATAAAGTGCGCACACAAGCTTTTTCTAACAAAGCTGAGTTTCAAATTGCCAAAGTGACCTTGAAAATGAGGTCAAGGTCACCAAAATCTAATTACCTCATTTCCTTGTAATAATGATGTATCAGTATTAGTTTGGTCAAATTCCATCTGTTGATTCATGAGATGGAGTGCACACAAAGCTAATTTTTGGCTTGCCGTCTCGGCGGCAAGCCAGTATTCAAGTGGTTTAGTGATACCGAGTTATTTTCGGAAGAAACGATACGTCACACTTAGTCGGAAAATACCTGGAGAGTGTGTACTGCAGTGTTTATATATAGCAATAGCGCAAAGCATTAGCTTTTCCAAAAACCATGCAGCGGCGTCACGAAAATAGGCCTTAGGGCATCGCATAATCTGACTGGTCAGAGCAGCCGGCACACTGTCCAGCGCCGGTGCCTTCATGGGATCTGATCAGTCTTTTTCGGCATAAATATTTTTCATGATGATCCATGATGCAGACATCTTTCATGCTGAGGATAGACTGATAAGACTGCGCTTATGCCGGGGTGGGCTGATACGTGTATCTGTAAAAACTGAAAGAGCAGAGTTCAAATTTATTGTTTAGATTTAGAAACAAGCGCTTTTGACGATTTTCTTCTCTTATCACATTAACTGAAAAAAATGTATTCCATCTATCTAGAGTTTATAGTTTATTAAAGTCTCATTTTGGTGTACAACATCACAGTACATACATGTTTATATACAGACATATAAAAATACACCAAACCATTCTGTACAGAATTATAAGAGACTATGTACATCATGCATTACATATACATTTATCTTATCACCGCGGATAAAGGCTCCACAGAGGTAATAAAAATAACAATAATAATAATAATAAATACAGCGAACATTGAATATTTTTTTCTTACGTGGCACTGCATCCATGGTGCAAGAGTACAGTCTCTTCCTAAAAACTACACACTGAAATCAATGGTTTTCCCCTCCTCAGCCGCACGGCGCATCAATTTACCAAAAGCGGCACAGTCAGGTACAGAGAAACATGTGGCGGAAACCAGTGTCCAAACAGCATGCCCCCCTGCACCGACTTTGTGCACCGTAATACATGCTCCGTGAGGATGAAAAGGGGAAACACTTTGGAAAAAAGTCTATTATGTGGGGAAAAAATCAGAAGGTTAAACGAATAAATATGCTGGAAGTAAACATAATTTCCGCCGTGTGCGTCCAAGATACGCATTACAATAAATGTGTGGCTTAATTGCTTGTATGTAGAACTGACCGTGTTTTGTATGTAAAAGTCGGTAATGTCGGTGAGTACTTAGCGCTTACGCATTGCAACAGGCCTTTCCATGGCGCAAAGCGATATATTATGTACACATTTTTAGCATCTGATAAATTTCCTTTTGGCCATCAACATGTTCATGAATAGCCTGAACAATGATACAGAAAAAGGGAACAATTCAGAGTTGTTAACATTTGAAACTCAGAATTGTTAAAATTTGAAACTGTTAGGGATTCATTGACAGCTTTATGACAAGGGAGGGGTTGGTTGGTTGGTGCGATGATGCTGGGTATAACTCCCAAAAATTGTTTTCAAGCATTTCTTGAATATGCATGTTAATCCAAAAGTTTTACTGAATTAACATGCATTTTCAAGAAATGCTTGAAAACAACTTTTGGGCTACAACGACCAGGTAACGAATTGGTGAAAAACCTTATTCAAGCACTGCATTTATACTAGACGGAATTTCTTCGAAAATCTGGTCTGACTAAGAGGTATACCAAACTGCCGGGTCCGTAAGAATGATAGTTTGAAAGTAATGTAAGAAGTATGCGAAAACAATCGTGTTTTATAGTATGTTGCCTCGTTGCCTGTGTTGAATGCCAGACCAGCGTGATGTGCCAAGATTCCATAGACATGGGTTTGAAACAGTCTTTCTGATAATGCCACCATTCAAGAAGTTAGAAATTAAATACTTTGCTAAATAAAAGTAAGCAACAGAAAATGCACTAACAATCGGGTTCACTTCAATAACAACTCATGAAAATTTCACTGTTATAGCTGTGCAAGCCTTCCTTTTAAAAGGAAATTTTATTAGAATCTTTATAATGTAAAGACCTTGAGAATGAGGTCAAGGACGCCAAAATCTAATCACTCCTTTGCCCTGTCCCAATGATGTATCTGTGCTAGGCCTTACTGTTTCATATGTAAGTACATCTAGTTGATATCAATGCGCCTGCGTAATTGATGAATAACCATCTCTGCAATTTTAAGATATTAGACAAACAACAAAGTGTTACGAACTGACGGACGGACGACGTGAAAACAGTATACTCCGCCCCAAACAAAGTTTGCGGGGGGGGGGGGGGGGGGGGCATAAATATACTACTAGATTTGGTTGCCTTTCGTTGTTTTGAAAACAAATCAGACTCAAATATGTATATTCTGGTGTTATATTTATACCTTTTTGAGTGCCCAAAAGAGATGCAAAGGAAAACCAACCCAAAACTCGTGAATTAATTCACACAACAGCGACATGCATTATCAATATAAACTCGTTAATACCCTTCGGATTCCTTTAGGGAACATTCATATAACCACAGAGTATCCTGGTATCGCAGTTTTTATTAGCATGATCAATGAAGAAAAAAGTTGATTTGGCGGTAAATCCGCTTACTTTTTTCCGTTTGCCCCCCTCCCCCCCCCCCCCCCCCTTCAGAACAAAAGAGCATTAAAGCACCTCGTTGGCATATGTCATATCAGTTATCATTTGAGCTGCGTCGGCCAACCAGTGCTATAATGACACAGGGTCCAAAAGACTACAAACAGAGCTTGATACAGGTCCATATCTCACTCACCATACAAACGTGTTCCTCCATACCCTTCGCTAGCATGTTTCCATAATCAAACGTTGTGATGAAGACGCATACAAACATTAAAATGCTACCAGCAATTATGATGTTGTTGATCATAGGACTTGACAGCTTAATGTTGCTGCAATAATACGAAATTTTATTATATAAAGGAATATTGGCTGCTCAGACAATATCGCAAACTACTGGCCGGCATGTGATGTCAATTCAGTCAAGAAAATGAGTATCACATCGTGGCCACGACGTAATACACAGTTTCATTGGCTGAATTAAGATCACATGGGGGTATATTATGCGATACTGACTATCCAGTTTGTCAATATTCCTTTTGCTCTGACATCATATGTATTTCGTGACGTGACGTCGAAAAGCAGTAATGTTCTTTTAAAATAACGTAACAGTCAGGAGATGAAGCCCGATGATGCGCCCCTTCAGATGTCAGTTTAACTGATCTGGGAATTATCACATGCATGTAATAAAAGGTAATTTGGGCTTAAGGAGCAAATTCTTGTCTTCTTTGTTATAAGAGCTATTTTCATCCCTCTTTTTGACGGGTTTCGTTGAAAGGAAAAGTAAACAGAACGACACAAAACTTTACCATTTGGTAAAATGGCTAAAAAATAAAAACAAAAACTAACAAGCAAAAAAACATGAAAGTGCACATGCACCTATGTGCATTAATTCATCAAACATCGTTTGAAACCTTGATGCAATATATATGAAGTTAAAAAAATTAGACTACAAGTAAAGCAAAAATAGTTCTTTTCATTTTTCTTTTTTTTATTGCAGCTTTATTGCAGTTATGAAAGTATACTTTTATTATATGCAATAATATTCCTCTGTATATATTTCTATATATATTTTTAATTCATTTGGACATTCTGATGTTTTTAACTTTATTCTGTTTTATGTCTCTTCCAGTTTTGTAGCGTCTGGATTTTTGAACAGATAAAACAAAAAGTGCATCTGAATTTAAGATAAATAAGAGGAGTAACAGATTGCAAAATAGGTATACTTCCGTGAACGTTTAAAATCATCACACAGGGACCTCCTTTTCAGAAATCTCATGAGGCGGTCGCGATCTTTGCCATGATCGTTGTTCTTCCAACATATTAGGAAAAAAATCAGGTGAGTTTTGGTTACGTCCAATATTGAAAGCTAGACACTGTTCTGTGTTGGCGAACATGTCAAAAACAAATTGATATACCGCCACATTGTCAAGTGTGACCAGATCAACGTTGATTTGTAAAATATAATAGTTTCAGCTTTCACAAAGCCCTAGATAAAATAGTTAAAAGTTACCATAAAATAATTACAGACCTGTCCATGCTGCAGGTCTTTGGTCAGCCTATCGGTCCTATGGTGATGTCTGCTGCACATTGGCTCTAAAATCTATCTAGTCTCCAGAGTGACACAGTGCCAGCATTTGATAAGGCTAACTCGAGAAAAAACAATTTAGTATAACATAATGATCGGGGAGCTAAATATTATGAACATTGCTAATCAGTTTGATAACAAGTTGTTACTTCTTGCAGACTCACGAAAATAGGTATAATTGTATAATTATGGAAAAACTTGTGTCTAACAGCAGTAAAGCGTATCATTGTTTATATCTATGTACATTTTACCTGTTTCGCCGGTAATAAATGTTAAAGACGAGGAACCCCACCGCAACAACAAGGCAAATCGTGTTTCCTATGATAATTAGGACCAGCGAAGGGATGTTGGGCGCCACTGTAACGCTGTAGTACGTAAATCTGTCTTGTGGAGTAACACCATCTGTAGATGAAAGAATGCAAGTTTAAATGTATACATAATAATGATACAACAAACAAGAATGTAAACATATGGAAATGAATAATCTTAATTAGACCAATGAATGCCTGATATCCCATAAATAGGCCATAGGCAAACAGTGTAGACCAAGATCAGACGCCGCGATACGCGCCGCCTGATCCGCGTCTACACTGTATGTATAAAATTTACAGCAAGTTTTGAAGGTAAATAAAAAGTAAACGGAATTCCCTAAAAACGACAAATAAAGTTATTAAAATATATGTTCAGAGGAGACTACTAGGTTTGACGTGAATCTTATATTACCCCTAACCGTAATTATCAATTTGCAGTGTATAATTCGTCCAAGGGTTGATAAAAAGTTGACTAGAGAGGCGACATGTCTTTTCGATCATCTTTGTCGTCCGTATGCGGACACTTATACACGATGTTGGTCTGGCTAGGATATCTAGACCAAACGGCACTGTATTTCTGTCATTGGTTACCTTTAAAATGTTAGGCATTGGGTTTCATAGTCACAAAGCAAAGCTAATCAGTGATTTGAGATCTCAATGTGTTCTCAAATTTAATAGCAACAGCAGAAACCACTCAAAATATCGGTAAAAAATAAAATATGGAGTTTAAAGGTGTGTGGATATACAATTGTAAGATCGTACCATTTGGACGTATCTGGCCCCCTTTTACACAGAATTATTTCCATAGGGGAAAGAATAAACTATCACTACAACATTTTTCTACCCTGTTAAGTGTTGCCCAGGGTAAAAAGAAATTACCCTGAAGTAATGATTCATGTAGCAGTGCACCGTAAAGATATTAAAATATGATCACGTCATGTCTATGTGATTTTCCCTTTGTTATAACATTGGGGTTTGATCACACGGACACATAAACAAGGATATTGCTTGTATGTGTGTATATGATCTATATATATTACTAATATTGTATAAATGTTTGAGATGTGGAAAATACAATAAATTATAAAAATAAATAAATTAACCTACAACAGACTCAAAGATTTTTTTAGAAAAAATGCTGTTTTCCGTGTACGTGTGTCCTCATAGCAGTGCAGTATCCTATACCTTAATGTAAGAGATAAACTTGCAAGAAGAAGAATAACCAGAAAAAATCATACCTGCCCACAAGGTATTCGGGTTGACAAACCACGTGAGATTATCTGTTTTATGGTCATATATTGCCACGCGCGTTTTAGTTGTATCTGAAAATAAATCATCTTATTAAAGAAAACGAACACCCTTTGAGGGGAAATATCAGATGTATTTTCATATTTACATGCTTTCTTTGGAAAGGTTCGTCGCAAAATAAAAATCGTTGAAAACATGGAGATGCGCCCAAGCACTTTAACAACAACAATAAATGCTCATACTCCCAGAACCCTCACTCCTGGCTCGCTTTCATCATGCACCTGCTGCAAAATTCACCTGATAACAGGGGTATGATAGCATGATGTGATATCATGTAACTGTAGAACTGCGCTTGCGCGAATGTTATCAGGTCATGCCTTGAGAAGCGATCTCTGAAGACGATTGGCTACTCACTGACGTTGGCCGTGATATTTTCGTTCGACTGGTTAACTGACGTCACCGACTTACGTCATAACGCATTCGTGTCGTCGGCAAGTTCAAACTAAACTGCGTTTGCTTATCACTTGTTTGCCGCTCTTTACGCCGTAAAATATTCTAATGATGCATGATAAATAGAAAACCACGTAAGTCTCGCCATTCCTATGCTGTTTCTGGTCTCGCCTGATAAACTTGATATCAAAAGACACTTACGTGGTTTTCTCTATATATGCATTATGCCCTCTCTTAGTTAGACATGTTTGCTGGTACTTGCTTACAGTGTATACTACCATCACTATTAAAACTTCAACACCTTAAATAATTAATGTCCTCAGAATACCATACCAGTAAAACCGTCTGTCTATCAAAAATAAAAGAATATCAAGTGTGATCTTGTTGTAATGTCAAATTACCCCATCCATTTACATCTCACAATAATGGTCAATAAGACATCTACAAGTTATATTGTGTATCAAAAGCAATTTATGCACAAGAAACTGAGGTAAACTCGGATAAAAAGCTTATTTAAAAGGTGCTGAGCCGGACATGCAGATGTAATAAGTGCAGAAATGTAGAAAACAGTCATTTTTCGATATCAGGAGGATAGCGCTAGAACAACTGACAGTAAAAAAAAACTTTCATAATTTTAAAATGTCTTTTATATCTGGTATATAGCTATTTAAAATCTGTACAATTTTATTGTGCTTTTCGTGAAGTCGGGGAAGAAAATTAGCTAACATGTAGGTGTGACTGACGAGCGAGTATAGAACTATAATTTAGCGGGTTTGTTATATAAAATGCCTGAGAAATTTTGTCTGTAGGTGTTTGTGGCATTACATGTATGTCATAACTGATTTTCAACTGCTATTATTTCTGATAAAAACAGCTCAAGCTAGCAGTTTAAATTGTATGAAACTACCACACCCACTTGTATCATGCAAATTGCTGAGAACCCATCACCTGGCAGTCTCACATTTTATCATACAACCGCCAATATATAGTGCTTATAGTTTACAAAGTTTGGTGGAAATCTATTCTAGGTATGAAATGGGCCTGATGGAGATCTGTCTCTCGTCAAGCTGAAAAATTTCAACGCGCACCTGCATACTTGCATGCCGAAATCTTATGAACTGGACAAGATTGCAGTACCGACTGCCTAAATTCAAAACAATTTGAAACATATTAGTAGCTATGCCCAGACTCTTCCCTGCAAAGAGCATATTACATGATAGGGCGTACTTGTAAAATGAAATTGCTACTAGCTTTGGTCCTGTAATTGATATTGGTAAAGGCTCCTTCTTCGTGTAACATGCATTTAACTGTGTCCAGGACAGGTGAAATACCTGGGTGCAAGTTTCTTTTAAATTAGATTAAAATATCATTGTACATAGATCCTTTTCAGTATCTAAACCATAATCTAAAATTGTTCCTTCAAGAGCAGAGTATACATTCAAAAGAAGAACCATGGGCCATACTTCGAAGTTTTGGCTACTCAACATAAGTGACCCTGACATGATCTGGTGACGAAAGCCAGGAAAAAGCATACTGTAATATCTATCTTTTATCAGGTAGTCGATTTAAGGACTGATAAATATCAAGAAGGGTCCAAACGATTAAAAAGCGAAGATCTGGTATAAAAGTCTAAACCAATCAAATATTTCTAATTTCTCAGAATACATCCTCTGATCTCAAGGGACAAAAATAAACTAGTAATGGCAGTAAGCTTGGCTTACCAAATACCCCCCCCCCCCCGCATTTGACCTTTGTTCTAAACAAACTATGATGCTTTGCTTTCTACATATGCCCAAAGATTGCTAGAGAAACTACTAATGAACTTTTCTATGGAGAACTTTAAAGGGACATACATAGAACAAAAGAGAAATATGTATCAAGTCTTTTCTAATGCTTTGTCTTTGAATCAAATTTGGAAGGAATCAGAGCAAAAATGGCCAAAATACCCAAAGAAAATTGTGGAGAAAGTATCAAAAAGGGGCATAACTCATAGTAAAAGGGCTGAACTGAGAAATCAAGTCTTAATGCACAGCTTCATACCAATAAATGTTCACATACTGAGTTTCAAGAAAATCGAAAGAACCGTCCGGGACGAGAAGTGATAACAAACTTTTCCATTAAGAAATTCAGAGGACCATAATCCTTCCAGGAATAACTGAAATACATGTATCAACTCTTCTATCATGCTGCATCAATGGATGAAATTTGAAAAGAATCTGAGCAAAATTGGCCGAAATACGCAACGAAAACTGTGCAAAAGGTGTCAAAAAGGGGCATAACGCATGGTAAAAAGGCTGGAACTGAAATACGTAGCCTTAATGCACATCCTCATACGAATATGTGTCCACTTCCTTAGTTTCAAGAAAATTTATTGAATAGTATAGGAGGACTTGTGATGACAAACTTTTTTCCATCAGGAATTACAAAGGGCCATAACTCAGCAATAAAATTCTTTCGGGGAAAACTGAAAAGTGTGTGTCAGATCTTTTCTTCTGCTGCATTATTGGATCAAATTTTAAAAGAATCGGATCAAATTTAGCAAAAAAACCTATAAAAATTGGTCAACAATATTAAAAAGGGGAATGACTTAACCAAAAAGGGGCAAACATTTTAACCCTAACCTTCATGCACATCTGCATACCAATGTGTGTTCCTATTCTTAATTTCAAGAAATTCCGTCAAACGGTCTAGGAGGAGTAGCGATAACAAACTTTTTCTATTGAGAACTTCAAGAGAACATAACTCTGGAAATGGGGGCCAGATCAAAAATTGCTGAAACAGCTTATCCTTTTTTTCTGAGGTGTACATGCTGACGAATTTTCAAGAACCTCATTTAAAGATTTAAAACGTTTCGGACGGAAAGGCGGACGGACGGCCAACGTGAAAACAGTATACCCCCATAAACATAGTTTGCTGGGGGTATGGAATATATTCTGCACTATGAATTATGTAAGGGGAGTCGTTTTACGGCCGCCACACGGCACACCACCAGTGCAGTGATTTCAAACCAAAATCTAAATGAGTTCCTTGAAAAGCAGAGTATACATTCAAAAGACAGAGCATGGGCTATACTTCGAAGTCTCGGATACTCAAGCCTCATCAGTGACCCTGACATGATCTGGTGAGAGAAAAGCATACTATAATTTATGAATTTTATTAGGCAGTTGATTCAAGGACTGATTAAAGACTTCAAAATCACGTTTTACTAAACTGGAACCTATCTTTCCCATTAATTAGATTTTTGATATAGGTTTTAAGACCCTTTCAATAATATTTCACGTATTTCGAGTTTATCGTTAAGCAAAGGTGGGCTCCCGGGAAAAATCCATCTGACCTTCCTTTAACAGAATACGACTTTCCGACTTGTGCGCCTGTCGTGTCAAGTAGAACAAGGCCATTAAAACAGATTTGCTTTCACTTTAGGAGGAACGTAATAATAATCTCTGAAAAACGTTTGCCAGATTCATAAGGCGTGCGCCATTGCCGACTTTCAGCGACATTCGAGCCATAGACTGCAACCAAGATAATGCCACTTTTTCCAGCACAGGGCGTAGTGGATGCGGATTTACGGTCTGTTGGTAGGAGCGACTAAAACATTCGAGACTAAAGTATTTGCTTTACAGAGGAACTTACAAGCACGGATTTACAGTCTGTTGGTAGGAGCGACTAGAGAATTCGCGACTAAAGAATTTGTTTTATATAGAAACTTATTAGAATGGTCATTTCGTATGAACTTTATGAAACGAGCCTAGGGCGAGTTTCATAAATTTCACATGGGATGACCTCGAGTGTACGATTCTGTTTATCATATGACCGTTAAAAATGGGATTTCGTTGCTTTCAAAATGAACATTATTTCATTATGAAAATGCATTGTTGACACGGTCGTTGTCAACGACGTTACATGTACGCGCCCCAGTTTAATAACACCTGTTGGCATACATTTTTTATGACGCGACGTTCTCCACTAAAAAACAGCGATGTCTTATGATGAAATGAAATTGCAAACTTCTCAAAAAGTATTTGCGAATAAGGAATTAGCAACCATAAAAACCCTGTTGAAACAAGTTACCTATCCATGCAAGCTTCATAAAGAATGGAGAAAAGAAAAACCGAAACTCAGAACACAGGTACTCAGATCTAGAGCAAACTCTTAGTTCGTTAGAACATTATTTCTTATGAACAACATAAGAATATAAATCAAAGCTCTTGAGACTATTGGTCTGAGTGGATCGTAGAACGGACACTACAGTAAAATGATATCCGTTGTCAGCTGAACAAAACTAACCTATCTTCAAAAACAACATATGATACAACCGGAAGTCTAGACTAATTTTCCTTAACATCACACATTTATGCTTATTGCTGTTCGTATAGAAACTCTGATAATAGTCATGTCTTTTGCAACGCAATTTAATATAAAGCCGTTCGTAACAAAAACTTTCAAACACGTCTAACAGTTTACAAATCTGTTAGTTTATTACAATTTATAAAGCTAGAAAAGAAGATCATAATTAAGTTCAATCTTTCTTTAAAGTTGTACTTTTGAATCGAATCTTTGAATCACTTTGATCAACACGCTAAACTTTCTTTTCTGAAATTATACAGCTGTCAGTGATATCATCTATACATTGAATATAAATAGAGGATCTTACATGAGTGGTCATTTTATATGAAATTTATGAAACGAGCCTTCATATGACCCCTTAAAATGGGATTTAAACGCCTTCCAACTGAACATTATTTCAATAAGAAAACACGTTGTTGACATGGATGTTGTTAATGACGTTATGTGTACGCGCCAAAGTGTTACTACACGTGTGGTCTTACGATTTTATGACCCGACATTATCCACTGAATAACAGCGACGCCATATGATAAATCGTGTTAAAAACTGACGGGTGTCAATTTAGGCCTTCGTTGTTTCCGAAATTGTGAAGCACACTTCCATTTTGGCGACCCGCACTTTTGTCGAAATACCGTCCTTTTATTATTTGTCCACTCGTGCTTGTTTAACGAGGCCACATCCGATGGCAAACGTTGTGATTTGCATGCACATTATGCCGTTTTGCCGATTTGATAACTTTAAGGCGGACGCCACCTTCGACGTTCGGTGACAAAACAATCACCGAACGCAACCCTGATAACATTTTATTCCAGCTCAGGGCACACGGAGTGTCTGTCAAACAAATCAATTATATGTATTGGTTTTGTATTTGACAATATTATGCAATGCATTCGAAAAAGCAACATCTCGTTTACGTTTTTGCATGCAAAAACACTGCCATTTGTTCCTGAAAAAATGTCAAGTCGTTTAAAAATAGCTCCAAATATTATTTGTTTTTCAGCAAAATTAATAATAATAAAAGAATAAAACACTTGAATGCACAATATACTTGGCATATTCTGATGCCATTTCAAGTATTCATTCTTTCCAAATACCATTCCCCTGTGGAATTGTGTTCCTGCTTCTGTGGTCTCTGCTGGGAACACAGAGCAAGTTAAAGGTCTTATTTACCCCCATATCAGAGAAATGAGTTTCAGCGAGCCTCCGATTTGCTCCTAATAAACAATTTTAATGACTCTCTTTTTTTCTAATGCTACAATCTAGATGTTGCACCGCATACAATGACATGTTTATTGCCATACATGACCGCGTCGTAGAATGAAGATAGACTTGAGTTTATATCCACGCATACCAGAAAACTTTACGAATTCTTGACTTCGATAATGCAAGCTAACGAATCTACAGTATGTTTTTCTACCCATACATCCGTCCGCACTTGGAAGCTCATGTCTATATGCGAACAGCTGTCCATACGGACCGTATGTCATACTTGTAAACCCATTTCTTCGACTATAGTCATACTTGGCGTGTATGTTTATTAGAGGTAGAACCTTTAGAATTGTATTCGGCCTATCAGGTGTGGACCAGACGAGGTTCTGATATGTATCACATATATATCTGACATTTTACTATTAACCCTAATGGCTCTTTGTACCCAAGATGTATTAAATCACAAGGGGGAAAAAAATACATCTTCGTACTTCGGTTGTATTATGAACTATCTGCTCTACCGCATGCACTGGGCATTTGGCAATAACGTTTGGTTCATAGATTTTTGCAGCACGTAGACGTACATTTGTGCACGAATATGTTTAATATACACATGAAAAGAGTAACATCTGAACCGGGACATGACAAAACCAACAAAGTTGCATGTGCAGCGAAGACTCACATCAGCCTTGACATCCGCCAAATCTGATCAGAGTCTTCACTGTCCACATGGAGCTAGCTTAGGCCCTTAGTTACCTTTTAAACACACAACGAAGACTCTGATCAGACTGGGGAGATGCACAGGCTGATCCGAGCCTTTGCAGGACGCACATGCCACTTTGTTGGTTTTGTCGTATAACTATTTGCAAAGCCTTTGACTTTTTAACTTCCAAGTGGGAATGGAACCGCGCGTTTACAGGTAAGTAGAAGCTAATTAGTATACCGCTATACTATTTTCCGAGTACTCTGTCTCTCTCACTCATGCCTAAGTCATGACCTTCACCTTAAATGGGATCAGAGTTAGTCGAAGTTAGAGTGTGACAAAATAATTTATGATTAAAACAACTGTGCAGTGCAAAATATTTTTTTAAAGTACAGAAGCTATAACAGATTACTAATAACATGTTTGTGGAAATAATTATTATAATTTCTCTTGTGCGCAGCGGTCTGAATACGATAACGACATTCGATATATACTAAAATATACAATAATACAGCAGTGCGTACATTAGCCAGACAAAATAAATAAAATCGTCCTAATGTATCGATTTTTCTAACATTGTTTTCTGAAATAGTTTTGATTCAAGAAGAGTCATAGGAAAGTAATGATGCAGCTAAATGATGGTTGTACTTCAACTTTCACGTTGTCCATATTAATAACCATGCTGAAAGACGACGAGCCATGCTGAACGACACCTTAAACAGGCTTCAGCCCTCGGCTAAAGCGATTATCGCCAAAAGGCAGCTTGGTTTAGAGCCGAAAGGATTACCATAGAGCAGACAGATACTTAAATTAAGTTCTGAATGAAGGTCCTCTGGAAGCAAGGAACACATCGAAGAAACGAAACTAGCAACCTCGGTCTAATTGAGTCTGTTCATATGCAGTAATGTCATGTTGCAACACTGTCCATGCACTCTTGAACCGGCTTCAGCGGAACCCTATTTTCAAACTGACTCAGAATAAATATAAAGATCTTCAAAACCCAGAAAACACATAATCTGCACTACTATGACGTACGGGGAGACATTATTAGGCCGCCACATGGCATAACACCAGCTACAGTGAGTATAAATTCGATTCTGAATGAAGAAACTCTGGAAGTAAACTTCACTGTTCTATGCGAGAAGAATTTTAACATCAGCAAAATACGCACTAAGTGTACACATTTTTCAAAGGAGCCTTTGACAAGTTGTCGCATGGCAGCTCCGGTGCGTAAGTATAGCATCAATGTCCTTCTAGTTCCTTCTAATAAGCACCTCTACGACAAGGATACAGGTGCAGTCAGGACGAATGACAATACAGAAGAATATTTCAGAACAAAAGTAGGCGTTGGCAAGGATGCCTTCTTTCCCTTTCTGTCTTTAATACATGTCTCAAAAGGATCACGTCGGAGGAAAAATGGTGGAAAAAGTTAGCATAAGCGGCAGTGGTATTATCAAATTGCGGTTTGCCGATGCCATTGCTGCTTTCGCTGAGAATGAGCAGGAACTAGAAGCCCTGGTGGCCCTTTCCCTCCATCTCAAGGTCTACCAGCTTACCACTGACGATTCGATAGGACACGGAAGGAAAAGAAGAGGTAGACGAAAGAAGATATGGGGAAATAATATTAAAGAGTGGGCAGGGATGGCCTTTGCCAGCGCAACTAGGTCAGCTGAAAACATAACTATTTGGATGTACACAAATTTAAAGAGTAACTACACTTCAAGAACTGACTGAATCAGATCCCAGACCCTATCCCCAACATCGAAGAACCTTTTTTTCTGTTAAAAACAATACTTTTGATACTTGGCTTATGCACAGTCTAGAATATCTGTTGTATCCAAGTGGCATGAGTTTATGAACTAATCGCTCGTTTATATTTAAGTTTGATAACTTAACACGATTAGTTTGAGCATCATCTATATGTAATTTAGCTTTTAGCTGTATTTCGAGTTTATGTTACATTGTAATGACTTGTATCAAGCCTGATAACATTTCCCTATTCTAATAAGTACACCAGTTGCCAGATGCCAATTTTATGAAATGTACCACATTTCAGCAGTTGTTTGAAATTGTATCCTCATCGAGGTTTAATTTAGAAAAAAATAATATCTTAATTTGAATGTGCGTCAAGTACATTATCATTTTAAGTTAGAAAGTACATTTTATGAGTGTTAACGTATTTTATTGTCCACGAACTTACAACATGACTGGCCTTCGAGTTATACCAACATTTCTGAAAGCTTTTTTCCTTAGAACAGTGCACACAAATCGTTTAAAATGCAAACACATCACAATACATTGAAAACCTTATATGATTACAATTAAGAAATCTTGCCCTCCATATAATTGGTAGTTGTTTTCGCTTCTTATCTCTCCCTCTTTAAATCTTCTTTTCTCATATGCATTGTCATTTGGTTTTCAGGAATTCTCGTATTTATTTACTGCGTATGTGTTGTTATATGAATGTGTATATTTTAAGCTTTGTGAATACGCTTGTAACTACAACAAGTTCCTTCTATCAGCACATTTCTATACAGACACAAACAAATAAGAATCAATAAAGGCAAGCACGCAGGAAGCACAAGACCGTCGCGCGCATAGCCAATAATAAAAATTATAGCCAAACAGACATTTCCAATGTTAAGGTGACGATTTGCGAAAATACAAAAAAATTAATAAAACCTGGAAAACATATATTAATAATTAATATTTCTCCGCAAATTTAGCAGACGTCTTATTTTTGTTGTTCTCTACAGTTTAGAGTACAAAAAAAAGTGCTTATATGAGGAATGATCTAAGTATAATTTCTCTTTGCGGCGCAAAATACATATATAAGAATACTATCAGTATTGAAAATGCATTTAGACCTGAATGTACTTCAATGCATTGAGAGTTAAGTTTTATCAATTATTTGTTTTACTCTTTCTCATATGGTCTGATGTTTCCAAGACAGTTGTGTAAATGTAATAATTTAACCTTGAACATGTAGGCCCCACCCCCACTGTTTGATCTCTGTAATATTGTCTGAAATCTAGACATTGTCTGCCTCGTTTTTAAGAGTTGAACAATGATTGATAGGACATTGCTCTCAGTTTACTGAAGTACCATCAGACCTAAATGCATTTTTAATAATGATGGATTTTAGATGTTTTTCGTCGCACTTTGAGCTTTTCATATAAAAGCCTTTCTATGCATTAACAAGTCTGACAATTTTTAACTTTAAATTCGCTTAACAACACAAAGAAGATATCTGCTTAGTTTTGGGAAGATCTTGTGCATTTTCAGTACTTTATAGCAAGATGTTTGCATTTACCACAAATCACAGGTTATCCCCACTTTAACCCCGCATAAAGAAATATGCCCTTGTTGTATTTCGCAATATTGACCTGCAATATGCATTTCCATGAGGCATTTAAGGCATCTGTTTTTGTACAGTCCTAAATTAGTTTGTCATTGACTTTTTTGCGAACAAAAATCGTAAAGTTAACTCAAGCGAAATAGAAATACTGCACTTTGTAAATGAAAAACATTAAAAACTGTTTGATATATTAGATTTAGTCTATTGGTCTTCTTGTTTGCATAAATTGCTTACGACTCCATCAAGCTATTGTATGGGACGATAACTGATTGAAAAGAACCACATGTTTGTAAGAATAATGTCAGTATCCACGTACGTAAACTTAAGCCATTGTTTTACGTTTCAAACGTTTCTAAAGGCAAAAGTTAATGCTATTTTTTGTTTTCCGATCAAACTTCTAACTGCATTATAATGGCTAACATCCCTCATCAAAGGGAGTAATTTTGGCAAAATTTGCAATTTGGCATAGTTATAATTTCAGTAAATCAAACAGTTTTAGGCAAATTTGAAACAAGTTCCCTTGGTCGCTACAATGCGAAGACTGAATCCAAACCGCGAAGTTTGTTACGGAAAGTCAATCATTCGGAGGATTTGTTGCATTTGTTTGCATCTATTGTTTGTATATGTGTGCGGTAACAGCTATACTGTCACGATAAAAGGGCGCCATATGTAACGTGAAATACAGACAGAAGGGAAGATAAGAAAAGTATCGTACAATGGAATCAATCTAATACGTGCCGTATCATATAAAAACAAAATCAGCATCCTCTTTTAACACTAAAGCTTTATATTTTGGTTTAGAGTGCCTACTGTCTTGAGAGTATACACGAAACGTGGACGAGACGAAACAAAAAAATAATAAAAAAACAAAAGAAAGCACTTTTATATATGTTGGCTATTGCACTTTTTACAGGATTAGTCTATGATTCATCTCTAACAAAACTGACATTTGGACTTTGCTTGTAACATCACACGTACGAGTTATTTATCCTTAATTAGAACTCCATGTAAAGTGTCATGCTAACGGAATTAGCTCATCGAGACTTCATCTGAGTTTAGCTTATATGATGGTCGTTTGTTCATGCGTGCGTTAATTTTTGTTTAAACGAATTATTTCTAAAATTACTGCAACCTTGGATTAAATATATCAAGCAGAATATGCTCAAGATTAAACGTCTTTGAATTGCAGCAAAACAACAAAATTCAACCTCCTTTATACAGCCGCTTTTTATGATTAAGTAAAAGTGGTAAAAGTACCCAAATTATAATTCCGAAATCGTATTTCGTATAACCGCCGACAATTCCGAATATTTTTGATACACAGAAAAAAAATCCTAAAAAAAGAGGTGTTATCATGTGCTCGCGAGTATACTAGTAAGCGCCACCTGCCTATTATAATATACCCGCCATATCTCAGGGGCCGTATTTATAAAGCCACTTAAGTCGTTGCTATGCTGTTGCTAAGGCTACATTTCTATGAAGGAGATTCTCTACAACTATAAAATTTGCTCTGGAGGAACAGTCTTTTGAGACTGTTCCTCCAGAGCAAATTTCGTAGTTGTAGGGAATCTCCTTCAAAGAAATTAAGCCCTAGCAACAGCATAGCAACCACTTAAGTCGTTTTATGAATACGGCCCCAGGTCCTGTGGAATAAGTCGGTGAAAATGAAAGTCCGGTAACTGAAAGCCTTACCATGCCACGGCTGTGGTCATCGAATCGGAAATAAGTTTAATAAAAAAATGCCACATTGTAGGGATCAACTCCCATAGAACTGTTTTTCGGTTGACGACACAAGCTTCGCTTTGCGATGAACCTGTGACAATAACTGTGCATGTGAGCAGCTTTCCGCTATGGCCAAAGACTTGATATTTGAAACAGGCTCTAGCGTAGCGAACCTACTGAGAGATTGGAATGGAGGGTACTCAAACCTACACTCTCAAACCTGCGAACAGCAAAAATTCTACAGCAGAAGTAGGTCACAGTCATTAACATTTATTTGATACCAGCTGACCTGTATACACCAAACTTTACAGACATCGAAACAGATTGCTATGGAGCTGGTATGTCATGTTCATTACGTTCTTTAGATAAGATAGAATTTGGATCATAGAACCACGGATTTCGTCCAGGAATAGTCTAATTACGATTATGTGACACAAAACAACTCCTTCTTGGAGCTCGATTACCAACTTTTCAGAATCGAGTGCAAGTTGCAATTCCCACCATATTATGGCTTCTATTAGTTTCAGAGTCAAAAAATTATATCCATATAGACACTAATCAATCACGATCACTTGCAGGGAAACCAGGCCACAATGCCTGCAATAACCTATTGTCTGAAATTTGATAGGATTGAATGTGATGCCACAAACCAGTGTGCTATAAAGGTTAAGCAGAATCAGAAAAAGCTTCCTTCTATATGGGTGCCTAAAAACGTGGACCCTTCTTGGAAACTGTATCTATTTTGGAAAAAAAGTTCATACTTGATTCACAGTCTCCCATTTTGGACACTTATTTTGGTACAACTATATTACACCCCCCCTTCCCTCACCCTCCCCCCCCCCCCCCCCCACGCACACACACATGCGCGCGCGCAAAAAACGAAACAATGATCACAAAATAGATAAATAAAAGATACAAAAAAATTGTTTCTCTTTATAGATAGTACATGCGTGCGACGATCAAATGCTCTCCTCACCACGTGGACTACAATGAGTACACATTGTGGTCTTTCAAGAAAATGTGTCAAACTCTCTCTCCCATGTCAGCTTGAAATCGAGGATACTACAGAGTCCAGTTTATGTGCCTCATACCTGGATTGACTTCTCTATACTGACAATGGAAAGCTAAGCCTTGTTAAAAAGCTTTAAGACGAGATATACTGTTTTGTAGAGAACCTGTATAAAGGGTAAGATTATTATAATTGAAAGTGATTTTGTCAGTGCAGGTGAAATTCGCAGATATCCTTATATCTAGTGTGCAAGAATATTGGATATGGCAGACTTTTGGTTTTAAAAGGGTCATTATAAATAGAATTTTGAAAAGTTTTATTGACTGTTTTCCTGATACAAAAGATTTCTAACGTTGATGCTCTGTTTTCTTGTTTTCAGTTCACATTCACTGTTAACAAGTCTTAGGCCCGATTTCACGTCGACGAATTATTTATTGGTGATTTAAACTGCGGTGGCGACTTCGCTAAACTGTTGGTAAAACCACGGTTTAAATCGATTTTAGGTGTGCAAAGTCTGCTTGATTCAGCAAAACCATGGTTCACAAACCTGGTTATTCTTTCATGTAAATTTTCCTTTTCTGAGTAGCAAAAATAGTCATTCGGCCCCTGCATACGGAGCTTATGTCTCTCAGTTAGTTCGCTATGCTAGAGCCTGTTTCAGCTATTAAGACTTTGTTGATAGAGGGAATATACTCACCAGCAAAGTTCGTCACAGGGTTATATCAGAGCAAAGCTTGTGTCAACTCTTAAAAAGTTCTATGGAAGACACCATGACCTCGTTGATCCATACAATGTGGCCGTTTCTAAACTTATTTCCGACCTGATGGACACGGTCGAAACAAAAATAGTTTTCAATGACTTTTCCATCAGATATATAGACATGTCAGGTGTATTATAATAGGCAGGTGAAGCTTACTACTCGCGAGCACCTGACATTCGTTTTGGGGGTCCATGTCTATGTATCTAAATATTTCGGATTTGTCGATGTTTATCTGGATTTTGTGAGTTCGGAACTTTCACTGCTCTACATTTCTCTTGGAGTCTTTTTACATAGATCTGGCACTAAATTCTATACATAAAAACAAAGTTTGGGTATTTCAATGTATACAAATTGTGCTCCTCTAGTACAGTACTTCACCTTCCCAAGCAAACAGATGTTAAATCCTGATGAATACACATGTCAAATACTCATAGTTTATTCAACGATTCGGCAGTAAATTATATAGAGAGTGATAGACTGACTAGCAGATTATTTTTTATCTTGCAATGAGAAAGACTTGATGTTTTCTGTTCCATTATCCAATCAGTTGAGTCCACTTCCACACTCAAGATTCATATATGACCTCTCGAATATTCATAAAATGAGCCGCGACACGAGAAAACCAACAATGTGGTTGTACGTCCAGCTTAGACTCTGCTCAGCCTGGGCATCCGCCTAACCCGCTTAGACTTTTCGCTAAGCGCTTAAAAGGTAGCTGAGGGTCTAAGGTACCTCCATGCGGACATCGAAGATTCTGATCAGACTGGGCGGATGCCCAGGCTGATCTGAGTCTGCGCTGGGCGCACAACCACATGTTGGTTTTCTCGTGTCGCGGCTCATATATACTTTAATGGCTCTGTTAATCAAATGTATCTTACAGAACTTTAGTGAAATAAGGCGAATTCGTCTGGTATCTAAGTCCTTACTTCGGATTTAACTGTTGTTTTTCTTCTGATGTATATTGGCATTGACAAAAGCGATGGCTTTGGTATTGGTATTGTTAATGCCCTATGTAAGACAGTGGCAATCCCTGTTCTGTATCTTATTGTGTTGTGAATTCTCAACGCATTCGGTTTGCTTGAGTTTCAACTCATACTATTGAGTTTAACCTTGTGATTAAGTTTTGATGGCTATACTTCTCTAACAAGCGTATCGGTATCATAAACTTTGTAATGCTTATTTTTTCAAATTCTATGACATTGTTTCTAAATTTCATGTCATATTGAAAACACTTCTAGTACAAGGTATCTCGGAACCTATATTTTACGGTGAATTGTGGATTAAGTCCAAGAATATTGTTTATAACAGTGACTTCTCTGATTAGTTCAAAATGATGGTCAATTATTATAAAAAATCGAATAATGATTAAAAAATAATTTAATGCAAAATAAATGTTATTCAAATGACTGCATGCTTGGGTATCAAACCATTCAGGGTTGAAAACTTTTCCTGCCCTCATTGACTGCGATTCGGTGGGTCAGACCTCAGACTTAATGAAGGCTCTGAACTAAATCTATTATATAATTTTGGTCGGAGTATGATGTTTGTGTTTTTGGTCAGGCTCGTAGGGTTTAGTTTTCATTTGTTCTAGAGTTACAGTTTCTATGATTCTGCTGGGCCTTCATCTTTTTCCCGGCGCAAAAAAAATCAAAATTTAGCCAATAATATCGAAAGTCTATGAATATTTAATTCATCGTTTTTTCCCCGTAGTACTGCTCTGAGTGAATGGTACCACTCTGTCAGCTGTTATTTCAAAATGTTTCTCTTGTTTGAAAATCAACAATTTGGAACTAAATCAAAAACAGGCGCATTTATTCAAAACTTTTGTGTGCTTTTTTCAGTGTAGATCTACTTTCGATTTCTACATTCGGTTCAATACACAAACACAAACCGCATAGCAGAAACTTCTAAGTATGACCCATGTTCCCTCTTTCGAATGCGTTCTCTGCTCTTGAAGGAACTGTTTTAGATTTTAATTGTATGATGTTGGTAACTGTTCTGTAATCAGGCAAATCTCAAGATTAACCGGTGTCCATTTTGGAGTTTCAAATAAGCTTAATCTTGAGATGGGTCAGTGTCGCTAACTAGTGTCAAAATATGCGGTTACGGTTGCCTACCGACATAGCTCACTTGAGTCATATACATGAAAGTTATTGTAAACTCTTCATCTAGGGACATATTACAAAACACACTTTCAGTTAATCTGCACCGATTATCTGTTTTTAAGATTTTTCTTGTTTAATCAAGGCATCATTTTTTTTATCTCCGTGCATATTTTCTGATTCATTGATGGGTTAGAAAAACCTGTTCGATAAACAAACCAATTCACCCAAATCACGATGGGAGCTAGAGCGGGTGTTTGACCTCCGTTTAATAGATTTAAGTCCCCCTCCCCCATCCCACTGTCAAAATGATTTTTAACTGCCTTTCCTTGTGGTTTATCGAGGTAATCGTTATGTCCGCGCTTCTGTTATTTTAGAACAGTCGGTTTTCACACTTATATACTTTAGAGTTTGATTTCCGTCAAGTCTTTTGATTGAATTGTCATTTGAATTTGTTTAATCTAACATCATACCTCGCATGCAATGTTTTTTATGCAATAAACCAACGACTTAATGTTATAAACCGTTAAGTGTAAAATTAATTGACGTCGCTCTACATGTCGTTTCAGGCGCCTGCAGCTTGTGAAAAGTTTCAGTACTTGACTGATGTTTATTACCAATGACAAAAAATAGTCTTAAACAATAGCTTTTCTTTATGAAAATTTTGTTTTCTTTACAACAGACGTGAAAAGTTAAATTACTTAAAGGTTTACCCTTATTATGCCATTCGCATTAATGCTATTCATAAAACAAAAGCGTTTTAAGAATGTGTTTTTTTGCTATCGAGCATTTACACATAATTGATAACAGTGCACGAAGGACACGCTCTAATCACTATTAGTGAAACTGGGTTGTCATATATAACGATGAGCAATTATCCTAAAATTATTTTTAACGTGCAGATTCCTACATTATTGTGACTTCTACCAGTTCTAGTGACGCCGGAATTTATCAATGTATTCATCTGATTACAATAGACTTAATGTCAGGAAAGAAAATTATCATCGATCACGACCACCCAGACAATGCACTTCACTGTATTAACATAATTTGAAGCACTGGCGCTCTTGCAATTCTACTAAAAAATATAAATGAGCACACTTTTCCATCTTTGATGCGGAATCATATTAACGTAATGCATAGCAATTTAGTGCCATTTATGTCAAAAGAAAAGTGCCGATTATCCTTTTGCACCTTTACGAGTGAAATGTTACATTTCTGTTTCAAAAGAAGAATTAGGATTAGCTTAGAAGATAGAAATTTGATGCTGTTAATGCTTTAATATCATTAAGGCGCAGCGTGTCAAAGCATACTATCATATAGATAAAGAACATTGGACCGCCTAAGAAACAATCTGCATGTTTGATAAAGCTGAGCTTTCAGAGTCCGCATCATGCCCAGCGGTCCGATAAAGGTTTTCCGGGTCTGATACGTTTTATCAGCCCGTTACTATCGTAAACGACGACTCGCGAGATACTTCGACGTTAAAATGGCGAGTAGAATGTGGCAAAACAGAAAATTTCCAATCCTTTCAGAGCTTACATCTCTCTTATTATCCATCAGAGACATAAAGTGTGACCATTTATTTTCTTAATTAGGTCACAAGGAACACGTTGGTGTAATAATAAATATGAATTTGGTTCGCTACAAAACGGCAAGCGCTACATGACTGGCTGGCCGGGAAGGACATTTCAGGTTGCGCAATGATGCTCTGTGGCTTTACTAACACTTATCGTTAGATGCCTGCCTAGCTTCATTAGACACATATCGTAAGATGCCTGTGTATTGTCGTTATAGAATATAACAGTCACTCTCGGGTGTCTCTGCTCTTATGTTTGCTAGATTCCCCAAGAGGCATAGACCTGCAGCAGTATTAGCAAGTTTCAACAAATTCAAAAATGTTGATCTCTATCAACTATATCTGTTCATTGCTTCTCTTAACTAGAACTTATATGATAAACAGATCATAACATTGTTGTTGTTTTTTTTGTTATCACTCGATGTATCAGCCCTCGACCAATATCGGACCAAGGGCAAGCCCTCGGTCAAATATTGGAGTCTCGGGCTGTTAAATCGTGTGATAATGAAAAAAACATGTAATATTCTCAATTTACCGTTCAGTTAATATGTTTGAGAAACTTCAGCAAAAATTATTACGCGGATATGCCTTCAGAAAAGATTGGTTATAGACTTAAAGAGCAAAAAATCTTTGCAAGATCAGCCCGCACCTCCAAGAAAGTTGAGCCAAATTATCGATGTTCATTGTGAACAATGCATATAATCATTCGAGAAGGAATATGAGATAGGGAAATCTAGTTTTAATGCACACAATTTCATCTTCCCAATTAAAAGACCAGTTTAAGGCTGCAATGCCATACAGTAATTACCGTTAAGGCTTGGTGTTTCTTTGGAAAATGTAAAGGCGGGAGAAGATATTGGGAATTAAAATAGGGCTGAGGTAGTAACAAACACCATAAACCTACGCAAGAACATATGAGCCGCGGCATAATAAAACCAAAAAAATGGCATGTGCACCCAGCAAAGTCTCTGGTCAGTCTGGGCATCCGCCCAGTCTGATTACAGTTTTCACTGTCCGCATGGAACTAGCTTTTACCCATTGCTACCATTTAAGCGCAAAGCAAATAGTCTGGCATGATGACCTGATCTAAGTCTTCGCTGGGCGCAAATTCCACTTTGTTGTTTTTGTCGTGTCGCGCCTCATATGTTTATTGCCATTTTCTAACATTCCAGTCTGGAAGGGTGTACAGTGTATTCTCATACCCCTACTGTTAAAAGTGACCGATAACCGGGGTCTGATATACTTTCATTTTTATACCGTAAAAGATGGCCGATACATGCTAACGGGGTCTGACAAACTCTCATGGTATCATGAAAGTTAATCAGACCCCGGTTATCGGTCAAATTTTAAAGTTGAGGAGTGAGACACTGCGCGACAATTCACTTGCGCAAATATTGTCATGCATTGTATTTAATAGTCTAATTGGCTGGATATTGACGTTTAAAATGATGACAGCGTTCAACTTGCTGATTGATATCGCCGAACTGTAAAATAGCATCGTCTTTATTTCCGATCGAAATATACTATGCAAAATATATTTAGCTTTTTTTATGTTTCGCAATTTTTCTCATCACTCAAGTGCAACTTTGAGTAAAATGAAATTGCAAGGAAGGGAACAGTATTTGGGGCTTATAATACCACGGAGATACAGGAGCCATCTTTAAAACCGATAAACGGGAAGAGCGAAAAGCGCGGAAGGGGTCAGTAGACAAAATTCGCATCCATTAAAGGTCAAGACAAAATGGTTATTGTACCGTCTTTCTAATCATTTTTATTCGCGCTTTCCTTGCCAAAGCAATTGATTGTGTGAACATGTGATTAAGCTTAACCACTGACAAATCTAAGCATGCGCCATTGACGTTAAAACGTTTCAATTCAGTACAATGTGCAATGATTTAGGAAGTCTTCAGTTCAACGGAGAATCAAACCCCAAGAAAACCACTTAAAGACCACAGCATGATACATTTAACTGTGAAGTTCCTCCAGTGAAGGGCAACGTAACTGTGAGATAACGCTGACGTTAGTCTAAGACTTTTGGCTTATACTCAGCAGTCGGGAAGAATTTTCTTTCAGAATTGTATACGTAAGCATATTGGTAGATACAAAACAAGTTTACACTCGAAAGGGGTTCAAGAAATACCGCTTAGAAACAATATTTTAAGACGATAACGTAAAATCAAAGAAAAACGTCAAACTTTCAGTCTCTGTAAACCGTATACTCATAGCATCTATAAATGTTTCAAAGCGGTTTTCGTTCTTTTAGCATCAAACCAGCCGCGAGATTATGGTTTTGGCTTTAGCACATTATCACATTATTACTAAGGAAGGGGTTATAAAACTTCTTAAAGGATTAAACCCGTCTAAGGCCTTAGGACCTGATGAACTTCATCCTAGAGATTAAAGGAGTTGGCGACAGAGTTGGGCCCGGTATTTGCCCATCTTTTTTAACAATCGATTGATAGAGGTGAAATCCCTCGTGAATGGTCTCTTGCGAACATTTGCCCCCTGTTCAAGAAGGGGGACAGGTCTCTTGCCCGTAATTATCGTCCGGTATCCTTGACCTGCATACCTTGCAAGTTGCTTGAACATATTGTGTGTTCGAATATACTGGCCCATCTTGATGAACATAAACTTTTGTCAGACAAACAACATGCATTCAGAAAATGGCATAGCTGTTAAACTCAGTTGACTACGGTGATAGATGATTGGGCAAAAGTGTAAGACAATAAGGGTCAGGTTGACACTTTTATATTAGATTTTGAAAAGGCTTTTGATACACCCCCACATGCACTCCTTAAAAGCAAACTTTTTAGCTATGGTATAGGTGGTTCAACATTGAATTGGATAAACGCTTTTCTATGCTTTAGACAAAAAGGGTAGTAGTAAATGGTGTTATGTCAGACTGGGCCCCTGTTGTGTCTGGTGTCCCACAGGGCACCGTTCTTGGTCCCTTGTTGTTCTCCTTGTACATAAACGACATCTCTGCAGACATTGAGTCTGAAATAAGACTCTTTGCTGATGATTGTGTTTGTTACCGTGCAATAAAAGGAATAGATGATACAGTGAAACTTCAGGAAGACATTGATTGTTTAGGATGTTGGGCTATGAAATGGGGTATGAGATTTCAACCTGTCAAATGCAACATGATGCAGCTGACAAAAACGCATAACAAAATCCAGGCTTCTTACACCCTTGAGGGTACAGTACTGGAAAATGTTGAAAGTATCAAATACCTTGGAGTAACAATTACAAGTGATTTGAAATGGAATACCCATATCATTAATATTTGCACTAAGGCTAACAGAACCCTAGGATTCTTAAGGAGAAATTTGTTTTCTTGTCCCCAAGCAGTGAAACAAGCGGGCTATAAGACATTGGTGCGTCCCATCCTCGAATATGGAAGCTCGGTCTGGGATCCCTATACACAAGGCCTTCAGGAAGAGTTAGAAAATGTGCAAAACCGTGCAGCTAGGTTTGTAACTAGGAATTACACTCGAGAGGCGGGTAGCATGACTGGCATCCTTGAGCAACTTAAGTGGGAAAGCCTCAAAAAGAGGAGGAAGGATACCGACTCATATTGCTATACAAAGGTCTGAAAGGTAAAGCCAGAATACCTACAGGTGACCTTGTCCCCAAAACTAGGCGTTGCAGAAATCAACATTCCATGGCATTTCAGATACCCACTGCTAGTTTAGATGCATATAATTGTAGCTTCTTTCCCCAGACCATCAGGGACTGGAATGAACTCCCTGATTACCCGATTTCCTCTGCTAAAATGTCAGATGATTGTGTTTCAAAGTTCTCATCTCTCGTGAGAGCTAGGGACTAATTGTCCTCCAGTCACACCCCCTGGTGAATGATTGTCAATTTTGGCGTATCATTAGTAACCAATGCAGATTCAGATTCAGATCACAAAATGTCCTTTACACACAATGGTCATAAAAACTGGCGTCGCGGTAGAACAAACGCTGCAATTGATCATTCTCGAATTGTTTACCTGGCAATACATCTCAGGCAATCGGCGCTTGTATCTGGATGCATAAAGGTGGCAATAAAAGCCGGAAAAGGTGGACCTGGCACATACAAAACAATTGCTATATTTATTTTGCATAGTATATATTCTTGACTAAAATTCAATTTATAATAAACTACCTGAAAAAAAACCCGCAAACCATCTAGGTTTGCTTTGCTATCATCTTTATCAGACCCGAAAAGGCGGGATAGCTCAGCAAGCCTCGTTATTCCTGTGCGTATTCTGATAGAATGATGCCAAAAGTCCTCTGTATTTGTTAACCAGGCTTCATTCGAGACTGTGGATATGCACAGCAAGCCCCTCCATTCATTATCAGTTTGTAGTGATAAACATGATTTCAAAGGAATGCTAGTAAAATGTTTGAAGCCACGTTCTTCCTGCGGAAAGTGACTTAGGTATTATTTCTCCGGAAGATCCGTTTTTTCGCCCACCTCTGCCTATTGATCTGCTCGATTTAAGTGAAATATTCGTGAAAATACATTAAATTTTCTTTCGACTACTTTAGGATAAATTGATACATTTTGAGTGTATTTAAGCCGTAACACGAGAAATCCAACAAAGTGGTTGTGCGCCCAGCGAAGACTCAGATCAGCCCAGGCATCCACCGTCTGATCAGTCTTTACTGTCGGCATGGAGGTAGGTTTGACCCTTACCTACCCTTTAAGCGTTTATTCTGATCAGACTGGGCGGATTTCCGGGCTGATCTGAATCTGCGCTGGGTGCACAGCCACTTTGTTGGTTTTCTAGTGGCGAGGCTCATTTGCTTTTTTTCTTTGTCGTTTGTCTTTCACGTCTTATATCGTTTTCTTTTGGCGTGGTCAGCTATAAAACTATGGCTAGTTCGGTGAATCTTTTTCTATTCTTATGTTTTGCAGTTTAAACTGGACACACAACGGCAGCAAATAAAATAAAAATATAAAATTCTGTTAAAACTATGCAGATACACTGAGTAACCTCAATTGTAATTGTTTGCTCCTCAGATTTCTCCGGAGCTGTATAATTTTATGCAGAATAGGAAGGCTATGTTCTTATTGAACGGCTGTACATTGTGAATCGTAATATGCTATGAGACCATTTTTGATATACATAAAAGCAAAAAGATATGCAGTGATCAGGAATGATAATCAGATTACATATCCCGCCCTCAGAATAAAAAAAAGACAAACAAATTATACTTAATTGATGGCACTTCACAAAATGCATGCGCGGTAAACCGAATGAACAGCTTAGACCCTTAGCTACCCTTCAAACACTTAGCGCAGAGTCTGGTCCGAATTGGCGGATGCCAAGGCTGATCTGAGACTGCGCAGGGCGCACAACCACTTTGTTGGTTTTATCGTGGCCCAGCATACTTGCTTTTCTGTTTTGTCGTTTGTGTTTCACGTCTTATATCGTTTTTCTTTTGACGTAATCAGCTATATCATCTATGTTGTTTTTTTTCTCAGAGAATCTTCATCTATACTTTGGGGGTGGTCGGGTGGTGTGATGGTGCTGTGTGTAACTTCGAGTGCCGGGGCGTCCTACTGATTTGGAACTTTGTAGGGCAAGGGCCCCATGTGCTTGCAGTAGGTGAGGTCGGGGTTGTTTGGACATTTTTTCTCTCGTCTATCATTTATCCTCTTTCTCCCTCTCTGAGAGACGGCCCGATATAGACTGTGATACTGTTTCAAAGGGCCGTTATTTCCAAATCAATCAATCAATCAATCAATCAATTAATCATCTATACTTGTGTTTTGCAGTATAAACTGGACACACATCCACAGCAAAAACAATAAAAAATCTGTTCTGTTAAAACTATGCAGATACACAGAGTAACCACAATTTTAATTGTTTGCTTCTCAGATTTCTGTGGAGCAGTATAGTTTTATGTATAATAGAAAGGCTCTGTTCTTAGTGTACGGCTATACATTGTGAACCGTAATATGCAATAAGACCATTTTTAATATACCAGGGGCGTTCGAAAAGTTTTGCAAATGACGTAATTTCTCGGTAACCACCATACAGACAGAACTTCTGATGCAAAAACACATAAAGCTATGTTATACGATGAGAAGTCTGAAAACACGGTGCATATTTTAAAAGGACGCATTTTTAACTTCTTTGCAAGAGGTATACCCTAAAGACACTGCAGAATTTTACTTTAGTAGGCCGTAATTTATATATCAGCAGTCTTTGATTTTTCTTATTTTTTGTTCTTAAAGACAATGCCCAGACAATGCTGACCTGTAAATATCACGGAAATTATTTTTAATCTAGGTTCCATATTGGCCCAGAAATATGGATTATCCGTACTTTACGTTGTGGCAATTTCACCATCTATACCAAAATTTAATGATTTTGTAATGAAAACAAGTGTATTAGCATTCAAAATCTTGTCAGCAAGAGCATTTACACGGATAAACGAAAACCTGTCAATAGATTCAAATTAATGCCCAACAATAAGCGTCTAAAAGCTTTCAAAAATGACGTTAACGTAAATTTCAATAACGTCATAAGAACTGCGCATTGCTTTGCAGGGAATAAATCGATAACAGTTGCAACGTTTCTAACTTCTGTATGGATATTGTAGAAAACAACGTACAAGAAATGTCAAAGATTAATTTTGTATTTACAAGAATATTCGACTTGAATGCCTAACACTGAAAAGATTTAGCATATAAAATTATCCCAGTGGTATGACTGGGATCTATTAAAATGAGCTGTAACTCAATAAGAACAAGTGTCTTTGTAAAGTGTTTGGTATCATCGTAAAGACAAAATGCAGTGCTTTCAGTATATGCATAGCCGTTGAACCCAGCCTGCCCCTAAACAAAGTCATGAGGCCATTTGCAAAACTTTTCGAACGCCCCTCGTACAATAAAGTAAAAGAGATAGACGGCGATCAGGGAAAAAAATCAGATCACATATCCCGCCCTCAGAATAAAAAAGAACTTTATACATAAATTGATGGCACTTCACAAAACGCGTGCGCGGTAAACCGAATGAACAGCTTAGACCTTTAGCTACCCTTCAGGTTTTCAGTGGTCGGGTGGTGCAATGGTGCTGCGTATAACTTCCAGTACCGGGGCGTCCTACTGATTTGGAACATGGTAGGGCAATGGCCTCCTGTGCTTGCAGTAGATGCGGTCGGGGGTGTTTGGTCATTTTTTCTCTCGTCTATCATTTCTCCTCTTTCTCCCTCTCTGAATGACGGCCCGATGTAGACTGAACTACTGTCTCAAAGGGCCGTTATATTCAAAACAACCAACCAATCAATCAATCATCTATACTTATGTTTTGCAGTAGAAACAGCACACACAATCACAGCAAAAAAGTTGCAATTCTGTATGCAGATACACAGAGTAACCTCAATTTTATTGTTACTTCTCTGATTTCTCCGGAGCTGTATAATTTTATGCAGAATAGGAAGGCTCTGTTTTTAGATAACGGCTATACATTGTGAATCGTATATTATATGCTATGAGACCAAAAGTGATCAGAAATAATAATCAGATCACATATCCGGCCCTCAAAATCACAGTTAAACATAGAAGTTTATACATAAATTGACAGCAGTTCACAAAAGGCGTGCACGGTAAACCGAACGAACAGCTTATTCCTAGGCTATCCAACTAAACCACCACTCTCACAACAGATAAATGAAAAAAGAAACATTTGAACAAGAACTAGTGTCATTAAGGAACCATAGTATGAAGTACTGTCTTATACCAAACTTTGTATACATACACGCAACAGTGTCAATGTCTCTTGCTCAGATAATGAATAATGATAAAAGTTTAGATCCTTTAAGAGCAAAGAAAACATTCATAAGTAAGAAGTTGGGCCATACCGCGGTTTCGGCTATTCAAGCCTCATCAGTGACCCTTTAAATCTGGCACAAGGAGCCAGAGGAAAAAAACAGTAAATTTGCAGGTTTAACATGGCAGTCGTCTCAAAGACTGATATAAGTCGAAAAATACCAAAATATTTCAAATTTGTTTAGAAAATGAATCTAAACGTATGATCATTTCTGACTTCTCAGAATATATTCCATGATCTCAAAGGACCAAAAGGAAAATATAATCTGCACTATAGATGAGTGCGGGGAGACTTTTTACGGCCGCCACACGGCACAACATCCAGCTGCAGTGATAGTAAAACGATTGTTTTTCATACAATCTACTACGGCATTTGTTTAGGGCTCGGTATCAACACGCATACTGAGTATACGTTTCTTCAACTTTTGTAACATTTTTCGCTCTATAGAGGTCGTATTGCAGTTTCGTACCTCCTTGTGATTTTCGTTTTGTTATCTATCTTATTTTTGCTAAATCAATTTTAACTCATGCTTTTTAATTCTACTATATTTTGTTCGGACTTGCAATCCTGGAGCACACTCTGTCAGTTCCGTTTGTCCTCTTTATAATGTTATTAAGCACGTGATTTAGTTTGTAAACATTATATTTGTATCGAAGAAAAACAACCCTGCAGGCACGCAACGTGCATACAAATTTGAATCAACAGTGCTTCAACGTCCTGACGTTGAATCAACGTTAATCAATGTTGTTTCAATGTTACGTCCCACTGGGAACATGTAACAGCACTATGTCTTATCAGTGACATCCACATTTTGTCTTAATATATACAGGACAAAAAAGCTAAAGATCAATATAATAATGTGCGATTTCTGAAACACTGGTAAATATTTTCGAAACTAAACCTTTCTACATTCTCCTAGTTTCTGTGTTTAATTAAATGCTGAACACATCGCTCCTAGCTTGATCAAGGCTAGAAGTCAGACTACCCTCAAAAATAAAGTGTGTGAAATCCCCATAAGAAAAAGATAGTGCTTTTATTTATACAGATGTAAACCTTTCCAGGAAAGTGACTTTTATTTTGTTTCTTTGCACGCGATTTTCAAAATAGTTAAATTTCAAGACAATGATAAAAATTATGCATTATTTCAAAATATGAAGAAATCAAAAGTTCTGCTGATGCGACTCTCTATGGAAATTTTACTACTTTGAAATAATTGGTTGTCCAGTCTAAACTCAATTGCGACTGAATTATCGAACAAACAATTGTGAATCTGGTGATAAGTCAAAGCAGATCAAGAATGCCTTATGAACATACCATTAAATTGTCTAACATGCTACAGATACCCAGACATTTCACCTCAGAATTCCACCCCCTAGCCTGTTTTGCCCATTATATTTTTGTTTGAACCTGCTTTAGTGATTTTGCCTCCGATTATTATATTGCTTAATTATTAATACTCACGTTTGCGTTTTAAATACTGCAGGTTTAATAAAAAAAAATTGCACATTGGTCTTGACTTTCGAATATACACCACGCTCATTTACAATGGTCAGCCGTAACGCTCATCCATATAATCTTCAGTCCAACGTAGAGAATCGCCGATATTGTTAAGTATGACCTTCGTACACGAACGCTTAAAATTGATATTTAGATCAGCCCGTATTTATTTGTATCCGAACCATTCTACATTTAGGAGCTCTACTATGGGGTTAATGTTAAAGAAAAATAACACAAATAACATATTCCTCTCTTTTTTAGTCTTTTAGTCGGAATTTAATTATTCTTTCAAATACACTGAAAACTTAGTCAAATGCATTTGCCATGCTTGTTTGTATGTACTGGCACTCAGTTTTGTTAGTTGTGCAAAGGTTCCAACCTGTTGTCAGATCACAGCAGTATTGTTAAGCAAGCTGTCTACTAAGTCTTAAAGATCAGACTACTTGTAACGAAGATCAGATTGCTCCCATGACCAGACTTATCCTAAGATAAAGTAAACTGAAAAAAGTGCAGATCCAGTACAGGCGGGTCTTTTTGGAGCTGTCCTGCACTGTTTGCTAATATTAAGTCAATTTCTCACTTATATCGTGGTGATGGTCAATATGTAGGATTATGATGGCAGGCTGATAATTCCTTCAATAACAATTTCCTTTCAATAACCACGCTGATGCATTTTAATCAGTATGCATCGCAGAATTGCTCAAATATATCTTGTTATTTGCCGTCCTTGATAATTTTCAGATGTTCCCTAATGGCACTGACATTAAGAAATTTAAACTTTCTAATTAGTATTTATTACAGACAGACGTAGCAGACAGAACCTTATGGCATACAGGGAAAATCTAACAGGTTGCTCAGCTTGTGTAGCTAAATAAAAGATCAGAATTTGTTCCTTTCACTAAGTCTTCAAATTCATGCGAATAAGATCCAAAGATGACTGACAGACCAGACATTTGCTGATATTACAACTATAAGATCCCTTACTCGTGGGCCAACTCACATTTATTGTTTAAAATTGCAGATTATTTACTTGAAAAGGTTTATGAAATTATATCTCATTCAATCAAATGACTTTGGCTTGCATAAAAGCCAAACTATAGGCGATAAGCTATATTCTATTCAAAACAGTTGCCACAAAGTCATGTTGCAGAATAAGACAATCTAAAAATAGGTTCCTAAAAGTTTTTATTTGCCAGTCTGCAAAAATAATCTCGGCTAAGAGACAATTTATCGCTAAAATTCAACTTGCAATCAAAACAAACGCAATTAGATTCTATAACTGTTAAGATATCTATCTGAAAAAAGAAAATGTCTGTTTCTTTTTTTAATTTTCAATGAATTATAGAGAGTTCTCGGTGAAATCGAAACTGATGATCTCACTGTTTCAAACAGTGAAATTATCACTTTCGATTTCACTGTTACAGAAATAGGATTTTTGTAAAATATCCTCAAGTTTTTTGTTGATTAATTGGCTTAATCTTATCTGGCTTGACAAAAATTACGTAACGTATGTTTGTACGTCATGACGTCACTTAAAGCGCCAACGTAGCATTGTTACTGCACGCGACGTCAGGTCGCCTAAGTCTACTATAGGCATTCTTTCTAGGCAATGTTTTAAAATCTATTGATCAAAATGATATTTGAAGCTATTTTTCAGTTGCAAAATTTGTTTACAACCAATATCATACCAATAAGCACGCTGGAAGCATCAAATTTGACGCAAAACGGCTAGAAAAAAGTTTTGGATCTGTCGGGATGGCTGACGCTCTTGAATAAATATAATTTTTGCGATTTTCAAGCATAAAAGAAGAAGAAAATTTGACTTTTTCAGTGTAAAAATGAATTTTTATTTTACTTATGAACACCAAAATTGTTTTTTTAGCTCGCCTGAACGAAAGTTCAGGAAGAGCTATTGTTGTCACTACGGCGTCCGCTTCCGCGTCTGCGTCAGCGTCCGCGTCCTCGTCCGCGTCCGCGTTCGAATTGGATGTTTTGGTTAAAGTTTTTTTAAAGACTTATATCTCCTTAACCCATTGATGGATTCTTTTGATACTTGCACTGTAGTTAGATATTGGTCCAAAGTTTAACAGGGTACCACCCCCACCCCACTCAGTGGCCTTGATGTCAAGGTCATGGACTTAGAAATTGGGATTTTTTTTGGACTGGATGTTTTGGTTAAAGTTTTATAAAGCCCAATATCTCCTTAACCCATGGATGGATTCCTTTGATACTTGCACTGAAGTTAGATATTGTTCTAAAGTGTTTAAGGTAATACCCCCACCCCCTCATAGACCTTGATGTCAAGGTCATGAACTTAGAAAATTGTCCTTTTATTGATTGGATGTTTTGGTTACAGTTTTTTAAAGACACATATCTCCTGAACCCACTGATAAATTCTGTTTATATTTGCCCTGTAGTTAGAGCTACAAAATACTACCCCAACCCCGCTCAGTGACCTTGATGTCAAGGTCAGGGACTTAGGAAATTTTGGTCTTTATTAAAGTTTTGTAATTGCATACTGATTCATGCTTTGCAGAGATTTAGTTTATACTTGAACTGATGTTAGACACTTTTTTGAGATTTTACAAAACACCTTATACTTACCCCACTGGATGACCTTAAAGTCAAGGCCATCGACTTAGAATTTCATCTTAAAGATTTTGGTTAAAGTTTTATATTTATGAAGACATAATTTCACAGTGCCGCGATGATGGACTCAGTTGATACTAATACTTGGACTGATGTTAGATAATGGTTGATGGTACAGCTTAGCCTCCACACCCTACCTCCCCCCCCCCAGCCCCCACCCCACCCCACCCCCCACCCCTCAGTTTTTTTTACCTCAAGCTCATGAACTTGGAAATTTTATTTCATTTTTTTTATTTTAATTTTATTTTAAAACTTATTTCTGAGATAGCTTTTGTTTATAAATGTGTTTTTATTTTGGACATGCTCGCCTGAAGTTTTATGCATAACAGTCCACACCACCATAGCGGCTATGTGATGGGCAAGCACCAATTCAGGCGAGCTATGCTGTCAGGCGACAGCTCTTGTTTACTCGTGGCTTCGCCACTGATAAAAATACTGCTTTTTGATGTTCATTCTGCTTTTGTTGTTCATTCAGTGAAATAAAAAATCAATCTTACACTGAAAAAGTGAACTATCCTCTATTTTACTATTGGTGGGGTGGCAGGGTTGGGAGACTTCCTAAGGCAAGTATGGAACAGATGCTCGGCAAATATTTTCACTCTCCTGCCTGGCTATATACATTATATCAAAGGAATATAACTCCCTTGTCCTTTATATAAATAGTGCTTCATAAGCGATGATCTCCTACACTATAGTCTACAACCCTTGTGTTGTTACATTAGGCTGAAACTATGGGTGCATTTTTGGGGGAAGGGGCTATTGTTACTTTAAATTAAAATGCCAATACATGTAGGGTCCCGTCTTTTGTAAAATGTCACTGCTTTTTTATTATGCATTTACACATCGTAATCAAGCCAGCCAGTGGGATTCCAAAAATGAAAGCGGCAAGCAATGTACGATCAGCGAAGATGTACAGACTCAGCATTTACTGCTATGGATTGCTACAGTGACAAAATCCTATGCAAACAAGACCAGAGTGAGCAATGTGCAAGCTAATCTAAGCCTCTTTTGTTCCCTCATGCCATGTAGTAAATGGCTAGAAAGCTCGAATATCTACGGCTTGCATTGGGATACAGATCATAATCAAGGGAACTAACCCAATGTGTAAGGTAAACTCTCTCGGTCTTATCCGTTTGCTCCTAGTGCAAATGGGGTTCTGCTTTATTTTCTCAAAAACGATGAAAGTTCCATTAAATACTCTTATGTCCCAATAATTCTTATGACTATACATAGCATAATACGAAAAATCCAAATTGTTGGTGGATTTTGTAAAACATTTTCCATTAATGGCATTGCAGAAACTGAGCAGTTTCACCTAAGGTCGTCGTATGCTAGATAGAACAGCCAAATTATTGTTGATAGACAATTGCGTAAACGCGTTGCTTACTATAGTTGTGTGCGTATATGTATGAAATTATAACAATGTAGTCACTGTCCGAACGCGTAATGCATGGTGTCACTGGTCAGGTGATACAATGTTGCAAATAAATACTGAATCATTATATAATTTGCGAGTGAAAAAGAGTATGTTTCAAATTCTATGATTTTATAGTATTCCTCAAAAATTATTTAGAATGTTATGCAAGGTGAGTATTAAGAACAGTAGGACACAGATCATGTACAGGCTTGAGAGCTTTTTTGTGCAGTCAACAACATCCCTCTGTGAAATGTTAAGCATACCAGTATCACTCATAAATTTGAGTCACAAATGGTATCTCCTCTTGAACTGTGCCACCCAGAGGTTTTTTTGTCCGACTAGAAAATTATGTAACCTTACCAAATGACAAAGCAAGTGATTTCTGACTGAAAGTCTAATCTAATGATAAAGTGCTGTTGCTTTGAAAAAAAAATAAGAGCTTGTCAAATTTCGACTAAAGGTTTGCTGCTCTTATTGTCACCCGGCGTAGGCGGAGGGGTACTATAGAAATGACCCTCGTCCGTCCGTGTGTGCATTCGTCCTCCCGTCCGTCCGTCCGAAATCTTGTCCCCACAACTCCTCCTACGTCTTTCATCGGATTGATTCGAAATTTTACAGATTGTATCCTTATGATATGAAGATGTGCATGTGGTTTTTAATTATTGTTTCGGCCATATTTGATGGAATTAAGGCCCTCACTGACTCAAACATTTTCCCCGCAACTCCTGCCACACCTTGTATCAGATTGACTTGAAATTGTGCAGCATATTTTATAATGATCTGAAAATGTGTGTGTGATTTTGGAATTTCAATTGAACAAGCTTTTACAAAGTTATGGCCCTTTGTCGTTTTTGGCATTTTTCAAACTTTTGAACCGTTTGACCGAGAGACTTGAAATTTGGTATGCTATTAGTTTTTGGTAAACTGATTATTCTGATTATTGTTAGGATGTGCTAAATTGATTAGTGACCAGAGTTATTCCCCTTTCCCTAAGGTTAAAGGATTAGGCCTAAAAAAAATAGTTGTGTTTCCACTAACATGCTGAAAAAAAATCTGGTCGGTAGGTGAAAAACTTTTTTTATATTATTCTTTTTTTTTCTCCCGAAAAAATAGTGTTAGGCCTGTATTTTTTAATTTTCATGGTTTTTGTACATGTGTATTTATGATTAAATTGTATTGTTGAGACTTGCATTGTATATGATAATTAATCTTAGATGCTGCAAAAAGTCAAATCTGTATTTTGGAAGGTACTAAATGGCAACAACTACAAAAAAGTAGTGAGCAACCGAAATTGCTATGGGAAAATGCAAAGACGAAACTGGGTAGAGTCGAAAATTGAAAATGGTAGGGTCGGTGTTTTAATTTTTATTTTGTTCTTTTATTGATAAAAATAGCAGAGTTGGGGGTCTGAAGCAGGGTCGGTCGGGTTAGTGGAAACACAGCTTTTTTTTTGGCTTACTCCAGAACTTTTCATATCGATGCGCTGAATTTTCAAAAATGCTTGTTCCTTTTACATCAGATTCATATTATCAGGATAATGGCATTATTATTTTGATTTTGGGTATACACTCTTGACGTTTTGGGCATTCTGTAAGGGCCTGAAGTTTCAGTAACCTAAATTTACACAATGCCCCTTTCTACACTTAAGCAATTTATAACTTCATAGATGCCCAGTATTTGAGTATATGTCTTTGCTTGTGCTTCAGTTATTGTTTGCTTACCAGGTTCTGTGATAGACTGATTTCTGCTTTTTGCCATACAGTTTCTCTGAAACTGAATAAATGGTTTCAGTTTGTGTCATATTTCAAACGTCGGGTGACACTTGGCCGATGGCCTTTTATTCATTTTAATTTTACACATCTAGACGGAAGTTGTAAACAATCCATAGTTTCTGTAAGGCTAGGTAAAAGTTCTTTTAGAGACATGAAATTTGACATGATTATCTATACCTTGACAGGAATATTAACAGTTCAGAATTGTTGCTGTTTCTCGTGCCTACATTTTTGTATGTCATACCTGCCATCTCAGAAACTGGAATAAGTAACAGTAAATCATGTCAAATACTAAAAGCACCATTTATCGTGTAGATAACGTTGAACAATGGAGAAAATAAAGTATTTCTAATGTTATATTTTATTTCCAGCAAAGGTAGTATAGCAAACCATAGTCAAAATCAAGGGACATAATTTTACAGGGTGTACCTGAGTCCATATTTACCAAAGACAGAGCCGGGCCGGGTAGCGCAATCGGTAGGGCACCTGACTCGTAAGTCAGAGGTCCTGGGTTCAAATCCCGGTCTGGCCACATACTTTCGTTTCTCCTTCCGCTGATTCAAGAAGGGCAGTTGTCAGTTACTGGCGAAAGTATGTGCACTTAGTACTGGTTAACCGCTTAGGAGGTGTAAGCCTGCCCAGGAATAGTGTGGTTAGGTTAACTGACCGTCCCGACATGACCTTAGTTGTTTACCGTGGACGTTAAGCATCAAATCAACCAACCAACCAACCAACCAAAGACAGATGCAAGAAAAAATATCATATTGTCATGTTTGTATATCGAGCTTAAAAAAGAATATTCTTTTATTGTGTTTTACTCATTTAAAATATTGTAGAGCACGAATGATTTGAAGCAAACTGCTAAAACGCAATTCTCAATAATTTTGAGGAGTACTGTACAAATTTTGTTCAAACAATTGCATACATTATTCACATGCTATAATACATGTGACTAAACGGGAACTCCAACAGCCAAATTTTCCTCCCTTGTAATGTAGAGGCAAAATGACCTTTTATAGGTAATTTTTTGTAAATACCTTTTATGCAAAGCTTCACATTTCTACAAAATTGAGATTTTGTTTTGTATAGGATAAACAAATAAGAATGAGAAATTCGAAAAACTTCTACCTCGCACCAAATCTGAGAAACAATTGGGAATGCCGTTTGCAATTGGGCGCAAACGAACTAAATCTTGGAGGTGGGTGGTCTTTTGTTGCGGTGTATTAAATCGTATGGGCAAGCAAATATTATGCAAAGTAAATCCTTGTTTTCTTTTCAAGCTAGAAATTACGGGGCGGAGGACTATAAACACAGATGTATGTGCTGTCACTTCATTGTTTTGTATATCGAAACTCGAACAATTTTATTCTTATTAGCATTCATTTCTAGACCTGAGAAAAAATTGAGCTATGTATTGTAAGAACCAAATTACCGCTCCGTACATATTTTTTCCAGGGTTAGGGGTAGGCGATTTGGATGTTATGGGACTTCAAAAGGGAGTTTACGCAAAGTTTTAGGCACTGAAAAATAGTTTTGTGATACAAATGGCTAAAATTATGAAAATGTACTATCGTATGTATTATCCAAAGTCATAATGGATGCGCAGGCTGATCTAAAGTATAACTGGAGACATAAACTTTCACACAAATACGCAGATCTTTGCAAATACTTCCTGCCCGCACACGGTCTTATGTCCCTTGTCATGTTACACACTCATATAAATCACACTATGAAAGGGCTATCTCATTTATCTAGGCCATCGCGAGACGCCATGTATATATTTCGCCCCTTTGCCGCTGTACAAAAGAATGCAAACATCTGTTATTAAAGACTGCAATTTAAACCATTTGTATAATTGGCGTTTGCCATGAGCACAAACTCCGACATCTGTCGTAACATTACCCTTAAAACTGACCAACATAGTCTTGTAAGCGTTCAGTGAAACCTCCGACAATCTTGTGCAGCCGAGCTTGCAGTCCAAAGTTTCTTTGAAATCCGCAAACATCGTAATTGCAGTGAAAGGCTTTCGCTTTCTGCTCTCATATCAAGCTGTCTATCGGTGCTTTCCGCACGAAGATAACGGGTGGAAAAAAGTTTCATCCTCGTCAACACGGCAGCAAAATTATATAAAAAATTCTAAGCCTTCAAATAAAAACCTTAAACAGTTCCCTCTAGAGCAGAGCAGACATTCAAAAGAAGGAACATGGACCATACTTCGAAGTTTCGGCTATCCAAGCCCCATCAGTGACCCTGACAATATCTGGTTAGGAAAGCCAGAGAAAAGCATATTGTAATTTCTTGATTTTTATTAGGCAGTCAATTCAAAGACTGACTAGTATCAAAAGGATCCAAATGGTTAAAAGGCGACAAGACCATATGTCATCAAATGTTACAGAACATTTTAAATAAAAAGTATATGACTAGTGAGGATATTCGCAGGAAGCAGCCATTGCAAAACAAACGACTCCTGACCACGGCCAAACAACGGAGAAAAAGACGGTTTAGCGTCATTTTGAGATCTTTTGGTTCTACCGAGAAGGGAAAATCGGGAAAATAGAAGCAGTCGCGTCAAAAGAGGAAATTGAGAAAAAGATATTAATCGCACGCATGGATGGAATTTTCTAGCACAATTTGGGTAGCTGAACACAGGATGCTGTGGAGAGAAATTGTTGCAATCAACTGTGAAGCCCAACCAACCATGCTGGTCTAGACTTGATAGAATGTATATTTCAATATTCCCGTATGTTTTCTTTGTTCTTTATCACACTGGCTCACTTTCATACCCGCAACCGCCCGTTTTTCAGCTCTTCTGCATTAATTTAGGTTGTTGTGTACATGTACAGCTCCGTTTTTGGTTTGTCCGTGCATGTGTCACATTGGAAGTCTGTGATTGTCTTTTCCGGGTAATATCCTTTAGACTGATGCATCATAAAAGGAAAAATAATTTAACGGTGACTTAGCTCTGTAATTGGACTCTAAATGTCAATATGAGGGACACGGCCAATTAGCAGAGCTGTTGAATTGCAGGAACTACTTGAAAAAATTACACATGGCTGCAATAGAATATGTCGCTATTTGTGACTTTATTCTGAAGCAGATGCAATTTTGGCTTACTTGCGTTTAAGTGTTTATAGAGGTATAACGCGGAGTCAAATGACTTGAGAATAATTATTTGTTTGAGAAATTCTTACTTTTCCATTGTATGAATACAATGCAGCATTTCACTTATAAATCGAAATCAGAATGGCATACATTGCATGCAATGCTCCTCTCGAATTATATCTGAGATGATGCCATAATAGATCTGTCATCATAGCAACTATGTAATACCAACTGTTTTGCCTATTACCTTGGCAGATCGACGTCTCGATGACGTGACACAGATATCATTATGAACTCCTAGTTGATATGGTTACAGATATATGACGACATTGGTTCATGAGCAAGGAAACAATGTATGCCAAGCTCCGCCAATTTTTCAGTGACATTACAAACTAAATTTCTTTCAACAGAAACATTCGATTTTCTCAAACAAACGCTTATTCTCAAGTCATACAATTGTTAATATCAAGCGACTTTGGGCTGCTTTCCTGGATGGTGTAGCCTTCCTCTTAAAGGAAACAATATGCTCCTGGTTGAGGGAGAGGGGGTTGGAGGTGGGAGGGGCTGTGGTGCAGGGGCAAAATGAAAATGACATATATACGCCGTATGTAAGCGTGCTCATATAAATAACTTTTTAAGAACTCTTGCATTTTCTTGAGATTATTTCCGATTTTTGTCATTATTACTGTATTCCTTCATAAATTGGAGTCGATAACTTTATGAACTGTGCAAATGTCAAATGTAACTTGAAAGATACAGCATTGTAGATCCTTACACACACAGCACCAAAACTGGAATAAAAAAAAACTAGTTTATTGCCTTGGGCCTATGGTTCTACATGCTAGTTTCCATGCACCTATTAGTACCTAAACTGCCTTTGTTTTCTAGTCTTAAGTCTTTAAAATGATTGGTTTTGTTTCTCTATTAATTTTAAAACTAGTTAAAACGTTTAATTTCCTTTACGTCTGAAATGCAAGAACGCAGTGCAGAACCAATTTAAAGACATCTTCTATATCAATGATATAATTCTTGACAGCTTACTCATTAAGGCACCGATGCATAATAATTGAGGAACACACTGGCTCCTAATTGTAAGGCTTGTTACTAAAGGAGATACATGAGCTGTCTGCTTCCTAGTCAAATCACACGTCGTTGTCTCATAACTGTTGTCAAAAAATCCGTTGCAGAAATTATGGTAAAGTGTACGATATAGTAGACAAAAATTCTAATTGTGTTCTCTGCTCTTGAAGGAACTCAATAAATTTTAATTCTATTTCATCTGCTACAGAGTATTATGTGTATAAAAAGTGTGTTATCTCGTGTAAACTCGTGTTTTTTTTGTTTTTTTTTATTTTTTTTTGGTTTGTTCTTTTTCGTTTTTTCGCTCTACCTCTTCATCCGGTATCTAGAGTGGATTGCAGTTTGTAAATGTATTTCCTCGGTACTGTCGTTTAGTCTTAAAGACAGGGGTGGTACTATGTAAGGAAGATTAACTTCCACACTGTCATTTGGACGGACACTCGGCGCCAGGTGTGTGCAACTATGGTTACGTACCACTGATCCACTTGGGGAAAGTCGTTAGAAGAATTGAAAAAGAACAGAACAGTGTCATTCTGTCTCTTGGTCGCATACTGTCAACTCCAGTCAGCCAATGGAATTATCATCATTGGTAATTCTGATCCATTGATTGGTTAAATATATTTTCACACCTTTATCCGAAGAGGCAATATATGCTTTGTGCTGGGAACCAGATCCCCCGGCAGAGAATTATTTCTTTAAGCAGTGAATTATGGGTATCGAGTTTAAGACGTTGTATAGGCCATTTGCTGTCTATAAAACAGGTCATTTTGCTAAATATCTCTAAAACTCCCACAACTATCACTGTGAAGTAAAACGCTTTTTTAATGTCTATCTTATACATATTCCTCAAAATTATGCTTTGAAACTAAAAAGTTTCTTTTGAAAACTGCCCATGTTTAGAAGATATTTTAACTGTGTCTACAAGGGAGTAAGGGAGTAAGTTTATTAATGTAACTGCCTTAGAATAGTCAGTACCCTACCTCTGTCAATTCTTAGTCAATTGTACAGAGTTACTCAATGACACCTGTTGATCTTTTCATCTGAGTAAAAATGAAATTCACTTATTTATTGGTTGCAAAGAGAATTGATTGGTGATGAATAGGATTATAGCGTCTCACGTCGCGCGCGTCAAGTTTGCTAGCGACGTTAATAAGCGGTTATAGTGACGTCATCAAAATTGAGTGACGTCACAAACCCATGATATACTACCAAACGTCATCCGACATGCTTGCGTGACCATTTTGTTCATTTAAAATTAAAATGTTAGTCAAAAAATGAAAAAAGTATGGTTGCTAATATAAGAAAGATGTTGCCAGGTATAAGATAGAAATTTCTTATATGAGCTGAGAGCCTATCTTATATAGGCAAAGGTGGGAGAAAAATTTATCTATCAAGAAACATTTCTTGTTTGTGATGCATATATGGGCAATTCTTATAGCTATTACATTAAATTATTGTACTTCCCTTTACTAAAGCTTAAAATTTTGTAATTATTTCTACAGGATTGAATAGACAAAAGCAAAAATTGACATGATAAAATTCTGAAAGTCAGTTTCCAGTTATGTATTAGTTTGACACTACCAGTGGAGAAGAAAAATCAATTTTGTCACCAATAATAAAAGAGAAAATCTGCAAAATTACCTGTTTAATAGACAGCAAATAGCCTATAACTGTTTCTTTTAACACAATCTAAAGTTAAACAGACGATTACAAAAACTTTACAAAGATAGTCAAATGAGCCGCGACACGGGAAAACAAACAAAATGGTTGTGCGCCCCGCGCAGACTCAGATCAGTCTGGGCATCCGCCCAGCCTGATCAGAGTCTTCGCTGTCTGCATTGAGGTAACTTAGACCCTCAGCTACCCTTTGAACACTAAACAAAGAATCTGGCCAACCTAGGCAGATGCCCAGGCTGATCTTAGTCGGCGCTGGGACCACAACCACTTTGTTTGTTTTCTCGTGTCGCCGCTCAAAATGTTATTGAAAATGACTTGCAGCCAGACAAAAACAAACTAATGCTGTTCTGTCGCAATTATGATTTAAAAGTACACTTGAGGATTGTTGGCTTCAGAATAAGCGTAACTAATGTACGAAAGTTTAAAATGATTGAAAGTCAAAAAAAGAAATGAATATTGGTACATGTAGCACTAACTGAATCCGCGACATCAATACACTGGGTAAATCGCACAGTCCGAGCAGAGCCCTACTGTTTGCACACAACATATATGACCCCTAGAAAAAAAGTTCGAAAGATCTGAGATCGCATAGATTCACAGTCAGAAGTTACCCATCTATGTCTAGGGAACTCTTTTATTTGAATATGAACCGCGACAAGCGCAAACTCAGATCAGCCTGGGCATCCGCTATGCGCTTGAAGGGTAGCTAAGGGTCTAAGCTAGCTCCCTGCGGCCAGCGAAGGACGCACAACCACTTTGTTGGTTTTCTCGTGTCGTGGCTAAACTATATTGGATGAGACAATTTGTCATTTAAGGGAACTCTGATTTAGTTCATTTTACTATAATTATTCTAATTTTTATTTTAAAGCCAAGTAAGAGCTTCAGTAGCTCAGTTGGTTAAGCGCTGGCCTACGGATCTAGCTGACCGGGTTCGAGCCCCGCTTGAGGCGAGAATCTTTCCTACCGCAAACGGGGTCCCATTGCACACAGCCTTTCATTATCATCGTCCCATCGTCCTGATATAACTGAAATACTGTTGACAAGGACGTAAATTTGCAAATCATCCATCCGTCCATTAAAGCAAAGTATCCATATTTCTTATACACAGACCCTGAAATAGCCATAGCATTCTGGTTTGAAATGAAAAGCTTTTCGAATATTGGAAAGGCAATACATAAACAGGACCTACCTCCTTAACCCATAAATGTCTAGCGTCCCAGGAGCCCCGGTAGCTCAGTGGGTTAAGTGCTGGCCTACTGATCTAGCAGACCGGGACCCGCTTTAGGCGACAATCTTTCGTATCGTGAACGTAAACGGGGTTCCATTGCAAGCAACCTTTCATTATCACAGTCCCATCGTCCTGATATGACTGAAATACTGTTAAAAAGGCCGTAAAATCGCAAGTCATCCATTCATCCATTTAGCGGCCCATAAAAAGGACATAGGCAAACCGACGCAGAACGCGGCATCTGTTCAGGGTCTACTATTTGCATACAATTTATAGCAATTTCTACAAAATGATAAAAAAAATAATAAAAAATAAATCAGTCACCCCTTGAAATGATGAGTGGACCCATCTATCTTAAGGATAGAAAACTCCACTGGGAATACACGGGTTAAAGCATATGCATAAATACTAACCCTAATTTGTGCATCAGAATATTTGTTTTCAGTATTTTACATGACCCAGGATTCATGGACTGCAAAATAGAGCTGGGAAAATTCTGATCCGGGTCTTGTTTGCTTGCACATGCCGTAGGGTATATTGTATGCGACGTGCGATGCCAACTAAAATTCGCGAAGGGCAAAGTCGGACGTCGGGTAAATTCGGACAGTGACATTGTTTCCTTTATATGTCAGTTGCTTGGAATTAAGACAAAATTAACTTGGCAAACAGTGAAAATCCTGATGAGACGGCTCATTTTGAGCCGTCTCATCTGGATTTATACTGGTTTCAATGGTATGTCTGAATTTACCCGCTGTCCGAAGTTACCCGACTCGACCTTTATTAAGCCTTTAAAAAATATACTTCGTTTACAGTATAGCAAAGTGTTCAATATGATCAGGGAAGAGCATACTCTCACATCTTAGACACTTGAAAAAAATCTTATGCTTTGCAGAAACACTTCGGCAACTATTGTTTTATTTTATTTGATTTTATGTTCAAACGAAAGAAAATAAACATTTAAATTAATTTAATTTATCTTCGCAGTCGGTTCAAAAAGTTATAAGGAGCTTATGTTTATATTGTTTTGTATCGCCGACTTTAAATAAAGCTTATCTTATCTTATTTAAATTTATTGAATTTGCTTTCTTTTATCTAATTCAAATTTGTCCAGTAAAGGTTTGAAAATTCCCCAACGCACTCTGAGACTTGAGAAGTTTATAAATTCTTGACGTATTTTTGTTACAAGATGACCCCTGACGACTCTACAATTATGGCTTTGGGCATGGCATATCTCATGTTCATTCCAGGAAGTAACCGATCTACACAAAAACAGGAAAATTATCATAAAATCAGTTCAGAAGACTACTCTGATATTTTATGGAACTTTCTTTTTCACAGGAAACATTGTATTGGGAGTAAAAGATGCACAAATGTAAATGACAAGGCATACTGAAATACTATCGTCTGACTTGTGATGTCATATTGGAAATTGTGACGTCATGACACGTTGTCCAAAAACTCAGTAAAAATGATCTGCGACACGTGGAAACAAACAAAGTGACATATTCGCCCTGCGAAGTCTCAAAGTCTCGAAGTCTCAAATCAGCCTTGGCATCCGTCCAGTCTGATCATAGTATTCAATTTGCGCTTAAAGGGTAGCTAAGGGTATAAGCTAGGTTCAAGCGGGCCCTAAAAACTCCAATCAGACTGGGCGGATCAGAGTGTTCGCTGGGCGTACATGCCACTTTTTTGGTTTGTCGTGTCGCGGCTCAAATATTGAATTATCTCATAGCACTTAACGAAGAGTCTGAACAAACTGGGCAGATGCCCAGGCTGATCTGAGTCTGCGCAGGGCGCACAACCACATTGTTGGTTTTGTCGCGTTGCGGCGGCTCATTTATATTTTGGAAAGACTCCGAATGAACCAAGTGATCCAAAGGACTAGAAATTGCATAATTTGCGCTATAATGCACAGAAACTGAGCCGCGACACGACAAAACCAACAATGTGGTTGTGCGCCCGGTGCAGACTCAGATCTGCCTGGGCATCTTCCAAGTTTGATCAGACTCTTCATTAAGTGCTCAAATGGTAGCTAAGGCTCTAAGCTACCTCCATGCGGACAGTGAAGATTCTGATCAGACTGGGTGGATGCCCAGGCTGATCTGAGTCTGCGCTGGGCGCACAACCACATTGTTGGTTTTGTCGTGTATTTTTTAGAAAGCAGGATACTATGCGCATGATGCATGGTGACTAAGTTTCAGAATACTCGAAGACACACTTTTTCGCCACGCAAAGTTTGCAGAAGATCAATCAATAAAGCATCCTAGGCGTAAGGCTAAATACTGTTCAACTAACAAGAATATTCTGCAAATCTGGCTGTTATAGACAAGTAGACACACATTGTTGAAAAAGGTACTCAATCTTAGGAAAAGCTGTTGCCCCGGACGCATTATAGAAAATGTCATGTCTGGTTATAAGTGATTTTGTATTGACTGGTTATCATTGTTATTTTGCACAGGTCTGATCAGGTTCACAAGTACCAGAAAAGGATCGACATGGACTCGGTCTAGTAGTATCACAAAGTGCCGAACATTTCTAAATACAGGTTACTTCTAATTGGTGACCAAACCTATTAGCTGACTGGCTTAGGTTAATTTCATGCAAACATGAGTTTAGAAAGACAACCAGAAATCTACTAGATTAAAACCGAAACTGTGCGATAAGACCGAGGTGAAGGTTTACTTGGGTTTGGTAGAGGCGCAGTTTGACCAAGGTGCCAATCCAATGACTGCATAAATTAATGTGTGCCAAGTGTAGACCCAAGTTTTTCGTAAAAGCTAATATTTGTAGAACACTAGTGTGTTTATTTTTGTCAGGACAAAAGGCAATAAAATGTTCGTTTGTAAGGACTAGCTTTAACAACCTCCCTCGCATTTAATTGAATTTACTATTATCTGCGATTTAACATTAAGGTACTTACAAAAGTTCTGTTCTATGTACGTAACACCAGCTCTGCGTCCTGTTTCATCAAAGGATACTGGACCCTGCAAAGGCATTGTAACAATAGTAATATAAGTGCCACTGTTGACTGATTATCAGTAGTGTTGCTATGATTATGAACCGGGATATTTTCTTAATTTTACTAATGCATAGTTCTTAATGATCTAAGTGACTGGCGTATGAAGGTGAATATGTGTTGGAATTCCGTATTTAGGCTGAAGGGGGAAATTTATATTACATTTACATACATAGTACTGTGTGGAAAAAGCACCACTTTGCAAAGTCCAGCCCTCAAGGTTTTTCATAGTGACTGTTGTTTACACAATCGCCATGCCTTAAACTGGAAGGAGATAACAGTTGTCTGAGTAAAGTGTATGTGACACTGACAAACAGTTCCATATACTTGGTGATGCCGTGATGCATACAAATGGAATGTTACTTATTTCGTGGTGTACGTACTTGCTGAGCTGTACACTAGCAATACCTTCAGCAGAAAAAATCTTGCTCATTGCTTGATGGAAAAAAGGGTAACCAAATACTTTTCTTGTCAATGTTACATATACTAATTGCATGCAGATTTTGCTTTGTTAGTATTTCCCTTTAACTAGACTTTTAGCGCTAGATTCACTTTACCATCCATCTCATTTTGAATGGAGAGGCAAATGGTCTAGGCCATGTTGGTTTACTGTCCTTATGCTTTAGAAGTAAGTTTGTCTAGACTTTCTGCATGTATTGAGAAATATTTACATTCTCTGTGCATTTATTGAAAAGCCCTATGGCAATCCATTAGAACGTAATGTAGTTTATACTTCAATAACAACATCGGTTCACGCAACGTTACATGAGGTTAAGTGACGTCAAAATAAGCCATGGTTCTCTCCAGTCTGATTGGACGTTGGGGACCTTATGACGTCGTTCACGCTGTTCCGTCGTTAGTGGTTAAATGTGCATAAAGTTTTTCTGCTTCAACTGTAGACCAAACGCTAATTTGTTGCAAATTAATAGACAAAAAAGAATGTAAATATAGATAATGAGCTTAATTTTTCTGGTGTTTAAAGAAGTATAAACTACATTGGGTCACTAGCAAAGTTTACATGAACCCCTTCACCTCCTTTGCACGCGAGCAAATGTAGGTCTATACTTCGATAAACGCAAGCAAAATGAAATTCGTTCCTTAAACGAACTGTCCACGCGGTTTTGCTGCAGTTTTTTTTGTCTTATTTGGTGAGCTAATGACAACCAATGTTAATTTTTATCCTGCTGATTTACGTATTTGATCAAGCTGCGTGTCCTGCATCTTTGTGTCTATCTACGGAGAAATCTGTATCAAATAACCGGTGCCCCCGAAGGTCAAAATTGTAAATCACATTTTAAATATTTTTGCAACCACGGATTAGCATATATCGCACATAACGAACGGCATGACTTTACCGTACAGTGATTTTCTGTACCTCTGTTGCCACTTGCCTTCTTGTATTGAAGACAATCGCGTGCCAAGTGCTTCTAGGACAAACAGAAGTATGAGACTTCCGCAACATGCAAGAGACATGAAGTTATTTCTACATTTAACGAGTATATATAAAAGTATAAATTGCGTGCCGTTATTCTTTGTTTTTCAGAAGTGCCAGACGTTGATCGATACAGTAAATAAAAGCATAGGTTCTTTTAATGTTGTGTTTTTCGATTAGAATGGGTGTAAGCCGCGACACGAGAAAACCAACAATGTAGTTATGCGCCCAGTGCAGACAGATCAGCCTGGGTATCCACCCAGTCTGATCAGAGTGTTCGCTGTCCGCATTAAGCTAGCTAAGGTCCTTAGCTACCTTTTAAGCCCGCAAAAAAAACTTTAATGTGACTGAGTGGATACCCAGGCTGATCAGAGTCTACCTTTGGCACACGACCACATTGTTGGTTTTCTCGTGTCGCGGCTCATGTGTATTTTTTCACCATGTATACAATGTGGGACAACTTTTGCTGCATCCTGTTTGCTTTTGTATATGACGTAGCCCTTAAAAATTAGTTCGACTCATAAAAGTAGGAATTAGCTCTAGTGGGAGTAAACTCTTTCATCTAGGAGTTGACTTCCTCTGAGGTAGGAGGCGAGATAGGTGTAGGAGTGGCTTCACTGAAATGGTACTCAGTCACCACAATAGTTGTACAGTTACCATAACGTACATTATGTAGCGAACCGTTTCCTTTTAATTACTGGCACGATTGTTATGCGTGTTATAGAATACTGATAAGAGTGCAAGAAAATTCAATACTAAAAAACACTTTATAGGTTTCAATTGATGTAGGTTGAATGTCCATCTAGTACAGTGGCACTTATTAATTAAAAGAAAACTAGAAGTGCAGCTCGAAAGCAAGATTTCCAGCTAGACAGAAATTCTATATAGCATAGAGATACGCTTGCAGCACACAAACATATAGTACCCAGTAATCATTTAAGGTGTAATTTGATGCAGATTATTCTATAGATAGACATGTATATATTTGCATTTTATAAATGGAAACAAATGTTGTGACTTTCTTAATTTCTGTTTGTTCCATTGATATAATAGGACTTCCAAAGGTTTTACTCTGAAAGGAAAGAATTGCCTCTTAAAGGAACAAATTCTTTTCTTTAGAAGCCAACAAAACCCCCTTTGAGAAAGGAGTCAAAAATATATAGGCAAGATGTGTTTCCCCTTAAAGCGTACGCATTCAGCTCTAACGTTGAAACTATGCCTGTCACTACTGAAAAGAAATACATATACTCACAGAAATGCCAGCGAAGCTGACGTCCCGCATACCCTTGAGAATGGCGTCAAGATAATATTGGTTGTTATGATAGTGGTCAAGTCCAGATTCATTGAGATGACTTAAGCTGTTGTTGAGGCCTACAGCCAGTGCCCAAGCCGTATCATGCACCCATCCGTAGTAGCTAGACAGTATGTAGTTAGTATCTGCCAGTTTTTCCTTGAGGACTGCTGTAACATCCACAGGGGTCTGAAAAAAAGAAAACTAATTTATTCTTGTCAACTCCCGAATGTACTCCATATGAACAGAGCCATAAAATCTTTCAGTTAAACTGGAATACAAACGACAGTTTTCAGCGGGATTAGAAATAGTGGATGGCATTTTGTAAGAAAACCCGTCTTCTGAAATTGATTTGAATATGGAATTTACTTGCAAAATATATTGAAGACTGATCAGTTAGTGACGCAACTAAATAAAGAGCCCAGGTAGCTCAGCAGGTCACACGCTGGATAAACGGTCCAGTGTTCGGGACCGCTGGAGCGGAATCCTTTTAAGAATTTACAGGAACAATTACAATTCACCTGCCAGTATTTTTTATCAGAAGAAACCCCTGCGAGTAAGGTTTCTAAGGTAAGTATAACAGGTGCACGTTAGCGCAAGAAAAAAAAATGAAATCAAAACACAAACTTTAAGATAACCCCTTTTTATGGATAAAACAGATTTGTAAGACAAAAGCTTAAACCAAAAAAACATAATTAAAGCAGCTGTGAACATCAACATGTTTCAAGACTCTGCTCCGCCGAAGTTGTCGAATCAGAACAGTGGGCGGAGCTAGAACTTGTCGATGTTCATTGGTTGGATGGCAGACTTTTCAAAAACTGTAAATCATAAAAGGCTACGTCACCACACTAATAACTAGTACAGTGTATCCCAAAATATATGTCCCATAGAGGACGAAAATGAATTATGTTTAACAGTAACATTTATTATGTATTAAATACTCCTAGAAAGCCAAAAAAGAAGAATTTTGGTAAAAAACATGAAAACGTTTGCGAATTGCGGATTAACCTCGTACAAATTGACATGAAATTCTATTTTTTTTTCTTAATAAATACAAATACTTCGCTGTAATTCGTAAACAAACGTGACTGACATCCGAGTATATACCATTAAGCTAAAAGTAAATGTTGCTAGTTTTCCGTTACATTGTGCCGGTAAATATTAACTCCAAAAACACTACAATTTTACTTCAATGACGTATTATCATATTAGGAGTCTATCGGAAATAATTAGTGTAATTTATACGTTTAATGTGGAAACACAGAAGTAATGGCCATCTAGTAGCATAATAATTGACATTATTTTTTCCATATACCTTTGTCAAGAATTGAGCCGTGACACGACAAAACCAACAAAGAGGCAAGTGCGCTCAAAAAGACTCATATCAGCCTGGTCATCCTCCCAGTCTGAACAGCCATTTCGCTAAGTGCTTAAAGGGTAGCTATGGGTCTAAGATATCTCTACTTGGGCAGCGAAGACTCGGATCAGACTGGGCGGCTAGATTTGTCGTGTCGCGGCTCAAATATGTTTTTGAAAAAAAGAAGCTTTCGTAGGCATTAAAGCGTATGGGTACACCTCCATGTTTTTAAAGGGGAGGCAATATTTTTACATCCTGTCTGCTTCTCCAGATGCAGAAGCTCTTCCGAATCAGGAGTCTTCTCTTAAAGAAAATAATTTGCTCTTAGTGGGATGACCTCCATTTAGAAGAAAGGCAAAAATTAAAATGGCGGAGTGGCTTCCTCTATAAGTGTTACCATTTACGTAAAACAGAAATAAGGCTGCCCCTGAAGCGTGATAAGCGTTATACACATTAATATGAAATAGGCGCTACCAATATTGCAATCAACCAATATCATGACTCCAACACTGCACACTTTGCAGTTAACAAACATGCTTAAATAGCCGATGTGAAAGGGGTATTCAACTCAATACCATGGTAGCATCGTTAAAATTCCGTATCCTAACCACTTTAGTTTATCTATTGCAGTGATGTATGGAAGTCCATATGCAATTCGTCCTCTCACGGTGTTTCCTTGCACTGTCTACTACGACAGAAGTTATATAGATGCCTAAGAGCATGTACGCATACTGACAGTAACTATTTGCTATGCACTGTAAACTGTGTACTGTTTACGGTCTACTGTGTACTGTTTTCTTTGTCCTGTTTACTGTCTTCTGCCTACTGCAGAATTTTATTGGCCACTGCTAGAGCATGCGCACACACATCTAGCTTTTGCCCTTGTTTTATTCCAGCTTATGCAACATCTATGTAGCAGTTGACAGTACTTTGTGAACAGTAGACAGGAGCAGTAGTCATTAAACAGGATACAGTACACAGTGATTGGTTGGTTGGTTTGGGTTTGAAGGTTCTTTGAGATAGTATTTCGGTTTATACCCAGGCGTCTCCCAGAGAGGGAGACAGAAACGAGATATGAAAGGCCAGAGAAAAAATCTAAACAACCTTCATTCGCACCTACTGGATGCACAGTAGGCCTGTGTTCTACTCTTCTACTCCAAATGAGGAGAACGCCGCTACACTTAAAATCTTCTAACACCATCTCTCCCACCCCAGTAAACAATAGACAATAAACATGGCATTGTAGACAGTATACAGTCAGTATTTGTGGATGCTGTTGGATACGTAGTAGTAGGATTCACACATAAAGAAGATTGTTTTTCTTTTCTAGCTTCTTCTTCTTTTAGGCCAGATTATTTCCTTTCCTTTAGCGCCAGTTTTCTTCCTGATGTATCAAGAGCACACTATTATTAGTATTAATATTATTTTCGCCATCCCATTTTGATTAGAAAAGGCAAAATCAGACCCCACAAAGAGTATAAAATGGTGGGGCCCTTGAATGAATATTGATCGTCTGACTTATGTTTACATCCTCACCAACTGTTACCAAAACTAAAACCTTGCTGTCAATTTCCATGAAAATAATTGCAAGCGTCCCAATTCCCTTAAAAAAACGTTTCAGTGTCCCAGTCTCCCTTAAAAGAAACGTTTCTGTTCCATTAAAGGTCGGGCGGGGCCGCGTAATGCAGTTGGTAGCTCGTCTTGCTCAAGTGTTCGCGGGTTCGATACCTGGTTCGGCCACTTACTTTCGTTGAGGCTGATTCCTCCCTTTTCCCTTTTTTACTGATTCAAGAAGGGCAGTTGTTGGTTACTGGCGAACATGTTATGTGCACTAAGTAGTGGTTACATGTAACCACTTAGGAGGTCTAAGCCTGTTCAGGAATACTTTTTCAGATTTTAATTTTACCTCACTGCAGCTGGTGTTGTGCCGTGTGGCGGCCGTAAAACGTCTCCCCGTACATCATCCATAGTGCAGATTATATTTTATTTACAACCTTTGAGATCAGAGGATAGATTCTGAGAAATCTAAAATCCGAGATCGATTTAGACTATTTTTTCTAGATCATCGTCTTTTATATCATTTGGATCCTTTTGAAACTTATCAGTCTTTGAATCGACTGCCCAATTAAAATTAAGAAATTACAGTATTTTTTTTCTGGTTTCGTCACCAGATATTGTCGGGGTCACTGACGAGGCTTTATTAGCCGAAACTATGTAGTCTGGCCCATGTCCCTACTTCTGTATGTATTCTCTGCTCTTGAAGGAACTTTTTTCAGATTTTAATAGTATTGTTAGGTTAACTGACCAATCCGACATGACCATAGCTGTGTACCCTGGGTGTTTTTAAAGCAACAACATAACAACACTCGCCCCAAAGGCCAAGGTGTCATCGTACTCCAAAACATTTCGTAACAGGAAATATTTGTGTTACGCTGCCTTAACTTCATTAACATGACGTCATAACAAATCTGAACGTCATCATGACATGTCGTGACACAGATACAACAGTGTTGTATAAATATTCATACGATGTCAAGTGGTTTATATGTCAAAATACACCGAAATTTCGACAATCATTAACTGTCGGATGGCAGATTGATAGGTTCGGGATCTTGCCTTTAAGATATGTTATTTTTGTTCGATAAATTAGTATCACCTGTGCAATTACACGGTGAGTCAGATTCAATACAGAGTCAATCAGATTGTATTTTAGGTCGAATGGCGGGATTGACAAATTGAATGTTATTTTTACTGGTTTTAAAGCAAGCTATACTAATCGGTTCCGAGACTCAATTATTCGCCATTATAGGATTTTTAGAAGACATTCATGTGTTGCACTGGGAAAGTTGAGGCGGAAGGGAGTTTGTTTTGATTTTCCGAGCATGCGAGTTTAGCGGCAGTGTGGATTGGATAAAACAGTTTAGGTAGCAAAGACCAATTTTTATGATGAAAAACAGGAAAATAGTAAACTAAGTCTATTCAAAAGGACCATCGAAAAAAAAATAAACAAAATAAAAGCTTCATCAATAAATTTTACCTTCGGTGAAGATTCTTTTTTATGTCCAATAAAAATGGCAGCGTCTCATTTCCCCCAAGAAAAAAACACCGACAGGATATTCAGTGACAGAAAAAATTCGAAGCCTTAGTGGTATGGGATAGAACAGAACAGAATACGCGTTACATCGTAAAGCAACCAACACCCGTTGTTTGCCGCCTTCGGCAAACAACTCGTTGGTTGGTTGCTGTTGTAATAGTAACTTGATCCGGTGTACTGTTTCACGTCGAGTGGATTAGCTCATTTACGAGACATGATACAGTACGCCAGATCAAGTTATTATTATGATAATTTGTTAATTATATACCTTAGGGAACAACCAACCATTCATACTTGCCAGCGCAAATGCATCGAACCGGATTCGAACCTGCGCGACAAACGTATGTAGCTAGTCGTGAGACAAACGCTACCGAGAAGCGCCTTTTGACTTGTTTGTTGACGTTACATCACTAGTCCCGTTTCTCTGGTTCTCGTTTCTGCGATGCACGTTAAAAAATGACGCGACTGGAGGAACTTAAAGAAATAAAAAAAAGTAAGGAATATCGAGAGTTTCAAAATGATTGCGGAGTAGATTACAAGGCAGTGATCAGGAACTGTTACTATTTCCGTACCCTGCCGTAAACAACAACCGGGAAAAGAAAATAATAAAAAAAGCACATTAAGCGAAATAAGACACGCGATAACCATGAGTTCAGTTAGTTCACAGCAGATGGCTAAGATAGTATTTTCAATAATGTACAAAATGTCACAGACTAATAGAAACCTGACATACATTGACAATACATGTAATTGTAAATCACAAAAAGAAGCACCGCCTCGAAAAAAATACGTAAGAGATTTAACTAATTATACTATAGAAATGAATTTTCTTTTTGGGGATTTTATCGACGTGTAAACACCGGCGAATCACTCACAAACTGAATAAAGCCCGAAATCCCCAAAACGGAAATTTGTTTCTTATAATTCCAACTTTGTCCTTCGTAAAGTTTTTCTTCGGCTGCGTTGACCATCGGTTAAATACACTGGTGGGTTAAGTCCCATAGTGTTTGAAAAAATCTGAATACTATCATTTTTATGCATTTCAAGCATTATTTCCTTTGAAATTACAATTCTATTTAGAACTGCACACGGGTTTGTCCTTCTTGTCCTATTCTAACCCATTTCTATGCATGGAAAGTGGAAATTACACCAAAATTGTCAGTGATTCAAACTAAAGCACTGTCGAGGGCGCCGCCATTTTGTAAACGTTACCAGCTGACGTATGCTATGATACTTACGTTACGTCATAAATAACGTCATACATGCGTTTGCTGGAGTTGTCTCAAGACAAACTTTGTTCTTCAATTTGAATTTCAATTAAATATTTCAAAGTTGCTGATTTGTTTTGGAAAAAAAAGATGAAAAAAAGTCAGAAGAGAATACCGCGTATGAATACAAAGTCAACATGCAGAATTTATTGATGTATTAACTCTTCTCTGCAGCTGCTGTCAGCCAATCATTTGTTCGGGGTTAGTGCTTAAGAGAGGCTGTTGAAATTATATGCGCATAACCTTCGCCCTGACATCTGTTGTGGTTCATAAATGAACCGCGACACGAGAAAACAAACAAAGTGATTGTTCGTCAAGTGTAGGCTCAGATCAGCCTGTGCATCCGCCTAGACAGATCAGAGTCTTCTCTAAGCACTTAAAGGGTAGCTAAGGGTCTCCATGTGGACAACAAAGACTCCGTACAGACTGGGCTAATGCCCAGTCTGATCTGAGTCTTCGCTGGGTGCACATGCCACCTTGTAGGTTTTGTCGTGTCGCCGCTCAAATACACAGTCAAACCTGTCTTATGGGAGCACCCTAGGCAAGGGCCAAAACTGTTTGCTTAACGCAGGTGCTTGCTTATTGTAGGTCAATTTACACTGAAATTTCCACTTTGGGATATCCGGGTTTAGCCTTTTAAGACAGGTTTTCCGCTTAATAGAGATGACTGTTTATGACAGGTTTGATTGTACAAGTAATTCCGTCCGTGCGACGAACTTCAAACCTTACAATGTATTGAAACGGCAAAAAAAATCAGGATGAAATACAGAGATAAGACACGATGAGCACTGAACACCGAGTCAACAGTAAGAATAGCACTCGCAAGAGCAAAAGAAGTCCAACGCCGTTTCAGAGGTAGTATAGGTTTTACGACAATAAAGATTTGTACACATTCGAGTAAAAAGGTACTGGTACTGTGTGCTTAAGGCTTCCTGCTAAATAACAACATAATGAAGATACAAGGGTTGATCCAGAAGTAATGTCACTGTGTTCATTGCGCGCTTTTTCGTTGTAGCATTATTATGAAAATTATACCAAGCTACATTACAATTCAATTCTGATTGACAGAATAAATATAAAGTTGGAATCTTTTTCAGTTCCAATTATATAGACGTTCAAATTATGCCACAGACGCCATCGCGCCGAACGTTAGAGTAACGTTAATTACATGAACATAATTTTCAAATGCAATCACAAATCAAAATCAAGCTAACGCGCCAAATCAGATGAAAATTTGATACGATGAAGAAATGTATTTCTGCCGCCCACTGTTGAAACTATATTTTCATCACTGCAGTTTTGAAGTTCGCTAGCTAGTGCTAATGCTTGTTACTGCCGAGTAAAAAAATGTTGATATCTGACAAACGCGTCAGCGGACATATATGCGATTTTACCATATATTAGGATTATCTAGTGCTGTTTCGTTAAACATGTGGTGATATAACAGTGTCTATGCGGCTCGTGTAAAGATGCAATAATCGCTGTAAGTGTGCAAATGATAGCTAGAGGATCGTCCGAAAACCGGACGACCTTTATGTGAAATGCCAGACAATAACATTGCTCTTGTTTAGACCCCATATATGAAGATTGATGTTCTACAATTCGATTATTGCGTAAATTTTTGAACATGAGCTGCGGGGCTGTTCAAATAAAACTGAAAGATGAGATAAACATAGGTGAACAGACATAAGTGCTATGCTGTAACAGCAAATATGTTACTTTGGACATGACACAATTTCGAAACTTCGCCCGGAACGTCAACAACGCCATTGACGTGCGGCGCGTTTCGTTACCATGCTTTCTATTTATCTCTAAATCTCGATTACCGTGATCTTTATTTTTATGACATTTTCAGACCAAAATTCAACAAGATTAAGGTACTTGGATACGGAATTTCGTTGTTCTTTCTTTATTCTCCACGATTTTATAGCTGCGATGGCATTACTTCTGGATCAAACCTCGTATTTAGCCTAAATAGCGTGCATATTCATAGCTGGACATTAATTTCAAGTCACTGTTGGCTACACATAAAATCTGATTCTAAGCATTTTCGAAGAATTCAATTTAAACTATTGACAGATAGTCGGACGACGCGGAGAACGAAGTCTGCCTATCCTATTGCTCACTCGGAGCCTTCGGGTCAAGTGAGCTTATCGTTAATAAATAGATTATATAAGCCGCGATACGACTAAACCATCAAAGTGGCATATACGCTCAGTAAAGACTCAGATCAGCCTTGGCATCAGCACAGTCTGATTAGAGTCTCTGCTGTCCGCATGGAGCTAGGTTTAGAACCTTGGCTACCTTTCAAGCGCTCAGCCAAGACTCTGATCAGACTGGGCGGATGCCCAGGCTGATCTGAGTCTTTGATTGGCACACATATCACTTTTTTGGTTTTGTCGTGTCGCAGCTCACTATTATATTTATACTTGCTCTGACTTTATCATACATTCTAAGCTTGATTAACTATTTCATTGAATCAAATAATACGACACACATTAATAATAATAACTAGAAAATGTGTTTATGAAACACTATGCCCCCAACCATATGCTTGTCTCTAGAGAAGGTTCATCCAATAATGCTTGTACCTTTGTACCATAGGCTTACAATGCACTAAGTCGAAAATGGGGCTTAACTCAGTCAAAAATTTACGAATTGTTTTCGAAAGTTAATCAGGTCATCTACACCTTGGGCAATATCAACCTGCAAAAATCATGATCCTAGCATCAGGGGTTCTCCAGATATTTTGTTCACAAGCTTCCATAGGCAAATAATGCACTAAGTTGAAAAAGGGGCATAACTCAATCCAAAATTTACAAATTATTTTCAAAAGTTAATCAGGTCATCTACACCACAGGCAGGATCTTCCTGCATAAAATCATGCTCCTAGCATCAGGTTTTCTTGAGATATTTTGTTCAGAAGGTTCCATAGGCTTACAATGCACTAAGTCGAAAAAGGGGCATAACTCAATCAAAAGTTAATCAGGTCATCTACACCACAGGCAGTATCTTCCTGCAAAAAATCATGCTCCTAACATCAGGGGTTCTTGAGCTATTTTGTTCACAAGGTTCCATAGGCTTACAATGCACGAAGTCGAAAAAGGGGCATAACTTTGTCAAAAATTCACAAATTTGTTTCAAAAGTTAATTAGGTCATCTACACCTTAGGCATTGTCATCCTGCAAAACCTCATGATCCTAGCATCAGGGGTTCTTGAGATATTTTGTTCACAAGCTTCCATAGGCAAATAATGCACTAAGTTGAAAAAGGGGCATAACTCAATCCAAAATTTACAAATTATTTTAAAAAATTAATCATGTCATCTACACCACAGGCAGTTCTTCCTGCATAAAATCATGCTCCTAGCATCAGGGGTTCTTGAGATATTTTGTTCACAAGGTTCCACAGGCTAAGACGAAAAAGGGGCATAACTCTGGAAATACATTGCCGGCGGAAAAATAAAAAAAATACGGGTCTGCTTGTTTTCCATACTGATTATGTGTATAAAGTTTCAAGTTCCTAGCTCTTATTGTTCTTGACTATATGTAAGGGTACCTTTGTACCATAGGCCTCAATGCACTAAGTCGAAAAAGGGGAATAACTCAATCAAAAATTCACGATTTTTTTTCAAAAGTTAGTTTAAACGATATTTTATTAACTATAAATTACATACATATACTACAATACAATTTCAAAAGTATCAGGATTTGACAGTAAGCAAAAGTTAATCAGGTCATCTACACCACAGGCAGTATCTTCCTGCAAATAATCATGCTCCTAGCTTCAGGGGTTCTTGAGATATTTTGTCCACAAGGTTCCATAGGCTTACAATGCACTAAGTCGAAAAAGGGGCATAACTCGGTCAAAAATTCACGAATTTGTTTCAAAAGTTAATCAGGTCATCTACACCTTAGGCATTCTCATCTTGCAAAGCCTCATGATCCTAGCATCAGGGGTTCTTGAGATATTTTGTTCACAAGGTTCCACAGGCTAAGTCGAAAAAAGGGGCATAACTCTGAAAATACATTGCCGGCGGAAAAATAAAAAAATACGGGTCTGCTTATTTTCCATACTGATCATGTGTATAAAGTTTCAAGTTCCTAGCTCTTGTTGTTCTTGACTATATGTAAGGGTACCTTTGTACCATAGGCCTCAATGCACTAAGTCGAAAAAGGGACATAACTCGATCAAAATTCACGATTTTTTTTCAAAAGTTAATCAGGTCATCTACACCACAGGCAGTATCTTCCTGCAAATAATTATGCTCCTAGCTTCAGGGGTTCTTGAGATATTTTGTTCACAAGGTTCCATAGGCTTACAATGTACTAAGTCGAAAAAGGGGCATAACTCGGTCAAAAATTCACGAATTTGTTTCAAAAGTTAATCAGGTCATCTACACCTTGGGCATTCTCATCTTGCAAAGCCTTATGATCCTAGCATCAGGGGTTCTTGAGATATTTTGTTCACAAGGTTCCACAGGCTAAGTCGAAAAAGGGGCATAACTCTGGAAATACATTGCCGGCGGAAAAATAAAAATATGGGTCTGCTTATTTTCCATACTGATCATGTGTATAAAGTTTCAAGTTCCTAGCTCTTATTGTTCTTGACTATATGTAAGGGTACCTTTGTACCATAGGCCTCAATGCACTAAGTCAAAAAAGGGGAATAACTCGATAAAAAATTCACGAATTTTTTTCAAAAGCTAATCAGGTCATCTACACCACAGGCAGTATCTTCCTGCAAAAAATTATGCTCCTTGCTTCAGGGGTTCTTGAGATATTTTGTTCACAAGGTTCCATAGGCTTACAATGCACTAAGTCGAAAAAGGGGCATAACTCGGTCAAAAATTCACGAATTTGTTTCAAAAGTTAATCAGGTCATCTACACCTTGGGCTTTCTCATCCTGCAAAACCTCATGATCCTAGCAATAGGGGTTCTTGAGATATTTTGTTCACAAGGTTCCACAGGCTAAGTCGAAAAAGGGGCATAACTCTTAAAATATGTGACCCGCGGAAAAAAGAAAAAACACGTGTTCGCTTATTTTTCATACTGATCATGTGTATAAAGTTTCAAGCTCCTAGCTCTTACAGTTCTTGAGATAGAGGACAGACGGACAGACGGACGGACGGACAGACGGACAGGCCCAAACCAATATGCCCCCACAATTTCTCCGAAATTGGGGGCATAATAAGTATAATAAGTCAACGCTCGATATCTCGAACACTGATATCGTAGAGTACCTTCTTGCATCAAAAAATATAGTTTGGACATTTTTAGCCAATTTTTATCAATATTTCAACTCCTGGGTCCACAAAACGTACTTTAAGATCAGCAGTTTGGGAAACACTTCGACTTTGAGATATAGAAAATTGTAATTATAATAGTTATTGTTATTACTATAATATTGACAAGAAAATAGAAAAACAAACATAAATCAAGGCACATAGTCCAGTCAAACCATACCACAGGGCTCCTGTGTTGCCTGGGCCTTATAATATGCAGTCAAATAATACATAGAACAGAAACTCACAAAGTTTGATGATGGCGGTCATATCGGAAAGTCCTGATTTTAGCACATCCTTCAGGTAAAACATTCAACATAAACTATAAAACGGAACAGACCGCTAAGATTTAGAAAATGCTACTCTGTCTAGCAGGTATGCGATGTTTTCAGGTTCTTACCATATCAGCAATTGTGACTGGATTCCGTGCGTCAATTTTGTCATAGTTTAAGGTAAACACTCCATCAACTGCTTCCAAGAATTCTTCAAAGGTGCATTCAAACTTGGAAAAGTCGTCATACCACAGGTCTATTATAGGGCCTGTTAAGATCCACACATAGTTACTTCCATAGAGACCTTGCTTATATGCCTGTAACAAGAAAGAAAACGGTTTTCTATTTGACCGTATTAAAAAACAGCATCGTGCTTTGCTAACGTCGCAGTGTGCAGGATTCGCGCCTTAATGACGTCGGACATAAACATTTACCTCTGTCGACGTCCGCATCAAAATAGTTCTTTACAAAGCGTCGAAAAATCCCTGTATTTTAATTCTATATACATGTACTGTTGAATCGAACTAAATTTCCTTACCGGTAAATTATTGCTGATTAACACGTGTGTGCCTAATTTCTCTTCTTGTCTTATGATAATGAGCCATGCGTCATTGTTAATCATTGGGTTCAGATACTTTTTCCTAAAACTATCTTTGTATGTTCCTAAATTCCTTGAAAAATGCCGTTTGTTTCTTTGTTTTCTAACATAATAGCATCAAGCATTGTTCCCTGATATTTAAACAATCATTACAATCATAACACACAATTTAATAGTATACTTTTGGTACTTCCTAGTTCCATATTATCTTCATCAACACTTCAGTGCATAGACTGGTTCCCGTTGTATTTCTTTTCTGAAACTTAAGGTTCATCTTCATCAACACTTCAGTGCATACACTGGCTCCCGTCGTTTTTTTTTCTGAAACTTAAGGCTCAGCACATACGTCGTTTTATTCAAGCCAATAGTAATGGCTATACCAGATATACCACTATAAAATATTTACAGTTGTGTAAAAAGAAATAATTAAATGACAGGAGCCCGTCTATTCAGAGCTAGGAAATATCTACTCAGAATTATACATCATCTACAACGATTTTTATTTTCAGTTTAGTCGTAACACCCGCTGATGTCAAAGAATGCTCAGTTACGACCAGATTGAAAACCGAAAAGCAGACTTATGCGAGCTTCTGTTTGCTTTCCAAGGACAAAACCCCTTCAAAATGGGATCTACTCGTAAAGGAGGAGCTGATCACCATTGAGGAGGGAGCCAAATGAGAAAATAAATGGAGTTACTTCCAATGACAGTGTGCCTATTCACCTGAATCAAAGTCCTATAGATTTAAGCAATATCTGATACAGTCAACTCTTGACATCTCGAAGTTTATTTCAAAGTACAAATATCTTCAAGTAGATTTTCTGGTCCCAGAAAATTAACTCTGAGATAGCAGTAGTTTGAGTTAACACTAGTTGAAATGATAAAAATAGGTAATGTGTCCCAACTATATTCTTAAATAAAAGATGGTACTTTTGAAATTTCAGTGTTTGGGACAGCGATAGTCAACTGTATATGATTACTTTTGCTATACACAATAGTTCAATTAGTGATATCACTACAATGGCAAAGCTGGATTTTCTTACCTCACAAAATACAATTGGGGAATCGGTTCCAGGAAACGTGCCCATTATGATACGAACATCATATTGCTGAAATAAATAAGATAATACTGCATAGAGAAAATGAAAATACTCTGAAAATGAGATGTGACTGAATTACGTGATACGGATCAGGAAACGACAAAATAGAATTGCACCCACGCCAAAGTGGGGAAGGAAACCAATTACGACGGCACACAAAGCAAATCAAGATGAACAAAAATCCAAGGGATTCGCTCATTTCCAGTAGATTGTCACACGGCTAGCCCCATAATGTGCAAAACATCAAGGACATACTGTAAAACACTTTACATCAGCGGTGTCAAAATTTGCTGCATAATGAAAATGACACATTGGCGCGGATTAAATTAAGCAGTCATGATTTACCGTAGCACAAGATAATAAAGAAAAGTATGCGAAAATTTGTTAGAATTTTTCTTACTTTTCTATAAGACTATACAAAGTGGCATCTATTTGAATAACCTCATGTAGGCGATTCTAATGGAATGCCACAATATACAGTTTGATGGAACGGTACCAAATATTCAATTAAAACAAGGCCTAACCCATCTAAAAATTTGAACTGTTACAGTAAAACTAAATCCTTTCTCTCTTTTGTTTATTTTTTATTAATTTATTATCATTTTGTTTTGTTTTGATTTGTTTTCATTTTTTTGCATAATAATTGAAGTCACTCAATGTCATGGCTACACAGGTATTCTTTATTTATCATCAAACCTGGGAATAAGATTAACAATAAATACAAGAATAATAAAACGTTTGATTGTTTAAATTTTGTATTCTGAAACCTCCATTAATAAAACAGTACGTAGAAAAATTCTCTGGACCTGACACAATTCAATTTCAGATCCAACCAAGGACACCGTGTGAGAAAGAGACTACACAAAATCAGTCATGACCAAAGATAACAGCAGCGGAAGCCAGGTGAACAGCCATTTTCCATGTAAGTTGTCAATGGGCTAGCCTTAACATCACAAACAATATATCAATAATAGACATAGCAACTAACAACCAAGAAGAACCAAAATAGAACTGCCGCCTTGGGACGGCCTGTAATGAAATTACTGGAGTGCTAAACCGGTTTGTGGTCGACCAACCCTCGCCCACTGTTCTGCCTTGGTTCATCAGATAATTAGTTGTTCAACCTAACAAAAACAATCGTGGCCCACACAACAGTCTTACAAAAGCACCAACCCTTGAAATAAGAACAAATTATACGTAAAACATTAAACATGTATTGTTTACCTATTTTCAAATTTATAATGTCAGGGCTAGCCAAAACATAACAAACCATATACCAAAACAATCAAAGCGACAAACAACACATGAAACAACTAAGAACCAAAACAGAAGTGCCGCCTTGGGACGACCAGCAATAAAATTACTCTGTGTGTGTGTGTGTGTATGTGTGTGTGCGTGGGAGGGGCTTAACCGGTTAGCGGTCGGGCCACTGGTCTTGCTTTGGCTCATCAGACAGTTGTTTTGTTTACGTGGAGGATTCCTAACTCATAGTGTCATATCTCAGGAACATAGAAAGCCGAAATTAAGACAAAGTTAAAACAAACTTGAGGACTCACAGAAATAGCAACACTGAAATTCTGGAACAAAAGAAACATACCAGTTAAACCATGGTGCGCCCAACCCAAGACGTCCTGGAACGGGTGTAAGGCGCCAACAATCTGTGTTACTATGTAGTAAGGCATTGGTTGGCTCCTTCATAAAGTCTGAGGCCGGACTCACCGTCGTGCAATCGAAGAGGCAAGCAAAGCTGTTAACCTTAACTGGGTTAACCACCAAGCAAGCAGTATGTCGCTACACATCCATATTACACCCCAAACTTTAAATATCGAGTTCTTTTCCTCTTAAATGATAAGCAATGCCACCTTTACCGATTATTGTTCTGAATTTATACAACAAGTCGCCATAAAATTCAAGTTTCGAAAGGCCTTGCTGAAGAAATGTTTTCAATCCGACATTATATTCAGAAACTGAGTCGAAATGTCGGCGATAACATTTTGAAAACGCTTGACGAAGTTTATTATACGAGTATCTATAATCTACGGCCCACTGCAAACTGTGACACCTAGGGGACACACAAAAATGGCTTCTTCAGAGAGGTCAATCCTAATACAGGGTCGCTTGCTCTTTATTTTGGTTCAAGGGAGCCCAGCATTGTGGCTGCTTTAGACAGGTGACCCCATAATACAGTGATTCTTTAAAACTGGCATGGCACTGTATTTGTAAAGAAAATGTAGAAAGTGGAAAAGGGTCAATATGGCTCCTATATTGATTATGAAAGATTAAAAGAAACTCCACTGTAAGCATTTGTTTTCTCGTGATGCTACACCTAGTAATTTGATGTATTAAATCAATGTAATCGAACTTTCTATACGCCATGTAAAACATCTTTTACCGAGGAGAACATATTTGCATCGTCCCTGTTGTGTGACTTTATCGTAAAGAAACGTAAGATGCCTTACACTACATAATCGCGGCATTACCAGACACACGACACACAGACTGTTTTAAATATCATACGTCCTGGAGAGTTATGACGATAAAAGGCGACAAAAAAAGACAGAACCGTTTAATCCGGATTAGCACACAGATTAGCGAAAACAAATTAGCAGAAAATCATGCACGTCGGGAGAGCTAAATAGCACTGAAACAATTATTTGAGCCGCGACACGTGAAAGGCAACAAAGTGGCACGTGCGCCCAGGGAAGACTCAGATCAGCCTGTCGCGGCTCATTATCTGTTCTTGAATTATAATCGTTCCTTAAAATTAAGCTCACCTTAAGTTAAAGTCTTTTCGAGTTCGTGTATGAAAATTTAGCCAAGTGTACCCTTTCCGGATGTAGCCATTCGATTCAGCACACAACAATTTTGACAAATATTCACCAAACGCTAGTTTCACGACCCATAATTACTTAAAGTTAACTTAAATGTGACCTAAACTTTAAGAAATGCTTGTAGTCTTAGGCCCTGGTAGTGTATATATTGAGATATAATACGTTTAAAATATAATCGTGAAAACAGTCTGACTTTACCAGTTTAGAAACTATAAACGTTAATCAGTTACGAGACGGGAGTCCAACCTTCAAAAAAATATTAAAGAAACAGCCAATTATGTAAATTAGTTCCTGAGAAAACTGGGACACAAATTTACCTTGAAAAGACAGATAAATAATAGAAGAATAATTAGAGCAATGATCCCTATTCTCAATCCTGTAATGTAACAACTCATCTAAAATATGCAAACCAAGTTCCAAATCTCTAGATAAAGATACAATCTCTCATTGTTCATGTGTATACCATGTTTCAAGATTCTAGCTTAAACAGTTACTGAGAAAACAGAGACACAAAAAGCGTTACGGAGTTATGGACTTACGGCGTTACGCCATTACGGAATTACGGACAGACCGAATCCAGTATAGTGTCACACTATCGGGTCATCTTTATAGATAAGTCAAGTTATCGTATATTTTTCTAAGTTTATTAAAGTTAACATTTCCGCAAGTATTAACTACCCAGATTCATAATAAGTCAAAATCATTGTTGCTTCTTCGTTATTTCATAGTTACAGACTTACCCTCAAACCAAATCTAATGCCAAAATCTCTCCGAGCGCGATGCGCTTCTATTTTATATAATCAAAGGTCATGCACTTTGTTGTCCTAAAGTTCATAGAGCAAATTCCATGGTGATGCTGCTTACGTATTCTATGCCCAAAGTGTCATTGCCAAATAAGCTCACAGCATATACCTGAATCGCTTCGCTATTTCTTGAAAATTGTAAATGAGCTTGCTCAAGTTATAGTTATGATTCATCGACCCATTTAGACTACTTAAAATATACTGGTTCCCTCTCAGACAGACCTAGTGCAAAGAGTTCTTAGTCCTAATAAAATTTGCTGAAAATCTAATTGCAAGTGCACTCTGTGACAGATCTTCCCTTCTTAAGATTTTATGGAATGTTTATTGCTTTAGAATTTAAATTACCTTATATAGTACTTTTGAATTCACATACAAACTTACAAACTTATTATCAGAGTTCTTGTGGTTGTGCTGTGTGGCGGCCCCAAAAAGTCTCCCCGCACATCCATTTAATGCTCTTATTCTTCCAATCCTCAGGGGTTGTTTGCAATCATTTTCCATTATTCATGTCCCTTAATACCATTCCATTTCGATACTGAATTGGAGGTCATTAATTGACCGATATTCGCACCCCGTTGTAAAACTAATTCTTACGTTTCTGTCTGTGGACTTGTATTAGACATAGACTTGAGATGTGGGTCTTTGTTATACCATTCCTTTTCAGAGGGAGTTTGCTTTAACAAAATTATGTCTGTTTTATTTAATAACCGGTGTGAATGTCGCGCTTTTCTTGACGGTATCAACCCACTATACACAAATATGACTATTACAAACAGATTAAGAATTACAATATCTCCCCTAAGGTTACATGCTGCGTCTTCTGTACGGATTCCCAATTCTACTCAAAGCTTTCGAGCTTTATTACCTACAGTTAGAATGAGACCTCTAAATTTGTTTTCGGCATCATCTGTCGATCTACATGGAGCATCAAATGCTAACACTTTTCGCAACAATCTACGAGTAAGGTTGTCCCCAATTAAATCACCAGTTTTACGTAAATACCCTAATCCGTTCAAAAGACCTAGTATGTATCCTAGCATTTCTAAGTGCAATGCCAAGAGTTGCAACTGTTGTGAACATTTATGTACCGACTCTACTATCACTTCATCTGTGAATGGTAGGACTTTTTCAGTAATTAACGATTCTGATTTGGATTGAAAATCAGAGAATCTGATATATGTTTTAACTTGAAACACACAGAACTGTAATATGCAATATGTTGGACAAACTTGTCGTAAGCTGAAGACTAGATTTGGTGAGCACTATCGTAAGATTTTAAAGGCTAAAAAGATAGATACTTTTCTATACCAACATTTTAAGCGTACTGGTCATTCTCCGGATAATGTTTCAGTACAAATATCTGAGAAGTTATCATATGATCATAATTCTTCTGCTCGATTCAATAACATAAAAAGATTCGAAACTGAATTAAAATGGATAAAATTATTGCAATCAGCTTCTCCACTTGGTTTTAACGATAGCATCTACCATGAGGGAAATATCTCTAAAATGCCAGATTTTGATGTGTTTTCTCTTTTAGAAATTTGAAAACGTAAATCCAGATCTCATGGTATAAGACAAAAAGGAAATGATAAACGTAAAAGATGTGCTGCCAAAAAATCTAACACTTCTCTTAATGATTTATCAACAAAATTATTGGAACACGGCCGACATGCTATGCTTTCAATTCTTAGTTCCCTACCCATTCCAGTCTTACGCAAATTGGATATAGAGGCTAATAGGTTTTACGATGGAAATCACCAAATGTACGAAGCGGCACTTCTAACTAGATGTTATACTCAACACGCTCTCCGTCCACTAATTGATTCTAAAATCAATCATAAAAGAAATTTCATTAAAATCCCTTTCATTAACAAAGGCATTGACTTTATAGATTTACCTAGTATATTTCAGGATAAATCTGTTACATCTTCCATACCTGATTATTTCCAAAATTCTGAACCACCTATTATTTGTTATAAGTATAACAAACCGATTAGAAGTATCATATTTAATTTCAATAAACTTGTGTCTGATCTTGACATCGATGCTAATACTCCTGATTCATGAGATTGTAAAGATTCCAAATTTATTTACCCATCAGCAGGTCATGTTGTGACTGGAAATTTGAAGATCATCCCGGATTCTAGAATTCGTAACATTGTTTCTAAGGGTCCTAAGTATAGATTCCCTTCCCATATCGATTTCAACAGATGTAGGGAAGAAATTGCATCTGCATTAAATGATTTTGGTAATCGTTGGTGTAAACGAGAGGGTGTTGAAAGTAACGCTTTAAAGAAATGGAAACTAAGTATCTTTAATATTGTGGATAAACGTATAAAGTTTTATTCACACAATACTAATCTTTTACCTCCTAAGCCTAAATCTTCCTTTAGATATTTGAAGCAGGGTATCCAGGATTTTCATAGGAAGTATGTTTTGGTTCCTGCTGACAAGGCCGCAAACAACATTGTTGTTGTTCGTCGGATGCACTATATTAACACTTTGAAGCAGGAACTTAACGGCACCACGGCTTACGAAGAGACTTTTACAGATGAGAAGACTGTCGTTAATAGCCACTCAAATAATTTGCCTTTAAAGTTTGCTGTTAACGTTAAGGAACGCCAAGACAAACTTCCTACGATGTATTGGTTACCTAAGCTTCATAAAAACCGTATAAAGCTAGATTCATTGCCAACTCTAGCTCTTGTACTACTACAGAATTATCTAAATTATTAACTTCTTGCCTCACTGCTGTGAAATCTCGTGTCATTTGGTACTATGAGACAGTGTATGAGAGGTCAGGGAAAAATATGTTTTGGTCTATAAAAAATTCTGGTGAGGTACTTCGTAAACTGAAGTCAAGAGGGTTCCGTGCGACTAGTTTGTCCACTTATGATTTTTCTACTCTTTATACCACATTACCCCATAATTTAATAAAGGAAAAACTTGTTGATTTGATTGAGAGGGCCTTCAAAAAGTTCTCCAAAAATGAAGATACCCTTTATATTGCCTGTAACGATAAGAAAGCGTTTTTCACTTCTACTGACCGTAAAATATATAGAGGATATAGTCTTTGGTCATGTCAGAATGTATGTGACGCCTTATCATATCTCTTAGATAATATTTACATCAGATTTGGTAATAAGTTATACAGACAAATTGTTGGTATTCCGATGGGTACAAATTGTGCTCCTCTTGTGGCCGATTTGTTTTTATTTTGTTATGAAAGAGATTTCATGACTTCTCTTTCTGTTGATAATCAAGCTGATATCATTGAGGCATTTAACTCAACCTCTAGATATTTAGACGATCTTCTGAATATTGATAATCCTTATTTTGAAAGCATGGTTAACCAAATTTACCCACCTGAACTTAAATTGAATAAAGCTAATACTTCAGATACCGAGGCCCCCTTTTTGGATTTACATCTATCTATTTCTAACGGTTTTGTATCTTCTAAAATTTATGATAAACGTGATGACTTTGACTTTGATATAGTTAATTTTCCATTTTTGGATGTAGACGTTCCACGTCGTCCCTCTTATGGAATGTATATTTCTCAACTTATAAGATTTGCTAGAGTGTGTAGTCATGTAGATTACTTTAATGCTCGTAATAAATGTTTAACTGCTAAACTTCTTCAACAGGGCTATCGGTATCATAAGCTTAGAAAGGCTTTTTCTAAATTCTATCGCAGACACCATGAATTGGTTTCAAAATTTGATGTCGGATTAAAATTTCTTTTACACCAAGGCCTATCGGAACCAGAATTTTATGGTGACTTAGTATACAAATTCAAAAAGATTAAGGGTAGGACTGATTTTTCTGATCAATTCCGAAAAATAATAATACGTCACAAACGTATTGGCTATAATTTAAATGTTATGCGACAGTCTGCATGCTTAGTGATTAACCCAATCACGGTTGATAGCTTTGCTGCACTCTTTAATTGCACACCGGGGGATCGGTCGTCAGACTCTATGATGGCCCCGACCTAAAGCTATATATTTTAGTTGGTTGGGACCGGAGCCTTTTTGTCTGTTGCTTGGTCCACCGGGGCTCAACTGGTGACCTTCTTTTGCTTCAGATTTCCAGTGGGGTTGTTTGGCAGGACAGGGATCTCCACCTGTCAGACGGCCCGTTGTATCTGTTGAGTCCTCGTCTTTGCTTCTTCATGGTGTTGAAATTTGATTTATGTGTTTACCGTGATGATTCATTGACGAGTTAGAGGGTTATCATGCGAACCGAACAACCAACTAAATGTTTTGTACCACTTCAGAAACTGAGGGTGAGGTTGGGCCTGTAAAATCGATTTAAGCCCCCCAGTAATTCATTACTGACCGTTCCAAGGCGGTAGTTCTGTTGTGGTTCTTTGTTGCCTGTTTTTGGTGTCAGAGTTTCTGTGATGTTTTACCTTATGTATGTTATTATTATTTTTGGTTCGGTTTGGGTTGCTGAGTGGCCACCTTTTGGGAACAAGCTGCTCACTCGGTTGGCCATATGTTCTCTGTATCTTGATTATTTGTAATCTTAGTTGTTTCCAACTATGGTTTGAGGGCTGGATTTGGATTTTGATTGTTTCAGTTCCTGGTCTTTGCATACTTTTTACTTTTACACTTCTTGCTAAACAAGAACTATTCTGAGTCTACCACAAATGATATAGCAAATAAGTAAAATTCAAAAAACATGCATTAGAATTACTATAAATGCTTAATACACTTTGAAAGTCACTGTTCTAGCCAATTGCTTACTGCTTTATAATATGCTTAGCGGTCTCAAATTATTCTAAAGAAATCCATTAAATATAAATGAACAGCTTCCCATGCACTAACAAAGTCTAAATATAACTAAATTCATTCTCAGAGTTTTAAGCACTGTCAAAGTTTAGAATTCTTCACTGTCATCAGTCGTTGTTCTTCAGTACACCAAAGTGTCATACGGCTGTTTAGAATATGACACACAGGCACGGTTGTTTTGACTGCCTGTTTATACCTGACCACTCATACCGACTGTCCAAAATTCTGACTGCAGTTCAGGGTTAAGAACTGTCCCAACGATAAAACGTATCTTCCCATATTGTCGACGGATGTTGCATTAAGCAGATATTGCTGCCTCAGCATGAAACAGATATTTTGATTGGCATCTTCTACTTGAGTGATAAATGTTCACATCAAAGATATATTGTGTTCAGGTAACTTTTAATTCAGGAGAAAGTCTGGCAAGTGTCCATAGAGGTAAGCAAACTAAAAGAGAGTTTTCCAGAATTTATTCACAGGTTATCTTAAGTCTTGATAACGATACATCTAGTCTCTGGCATCAACATAGAAAGTTCTTAAGGCTTCTTTCTTAGTTTCTTTATTTCCTCGAGGTTACTTAGTCACACTATGTACATGTCCTCTATATATGGCACACTGATTATATACGGTTACACAGTGGTAAACTATATTCTATATTCTAGACGTCACTCTTTTTTACAAGTCACCAACTCTGTAGTCTCGAAATGTCAGCTTGAGGCATCTTCGAAAGTTCTTTGTGTCATCATGACATAATTACGTCCATCTACGTAATCCAACGACGGTGGCTTATTCCCCTCGTCGTTACCTCATGTCGGGAGTGATGGAAAATTGACCATCTTTGACCAAAATGTAGGTCCTCTGATCTGAGTCAGCTCCCTAACCTTCAGAAAGGCTTCCCTGGATTGGCCTTCACTGGAAAAACTCAACACAACAAGGCTTGGCAACATCATATGCACACATTGCATATGTGACAAGGAAATGCAAATTTGAAACAAAAACCGAAGTCGAAAATATTCAACATTGCCTAATAATACACCAAAGGCAAGAGTACCAACAACTTCAAAAGTACATCACAACACAACAGTCGAAATCAAGTACAGATCAACATTGACCCAGCTCTCCTTGTTTAGTCCATTCGGGTTAAAGTAACCTTACTCAAAGTTTAAAATTCATACAACACAATTACACCCTTGGCCTATAACCAAACCATAAGATACCATATGCATTGATGCTGCGAACCAAACGCTCCAGCTGCTCAAAGCTGACATCAAACATAATGGTCCTAATACTGCATTTCATGATGCATACCCAATGCACCATGCAACTATTTAGTGCTAGTCCATATTGGTGCAGGTAAAACATCCTAAAGTAAGCTTAACCTTTGACCGAAAGTCAACACCAATCTAACAGGATATAGTTGGAGATAATTCTTTTTAATCATTCAAACGCACCTAACAACGAAAGTTGCAGAGAACACACCTCATGTGTGAAGCAATGACTCAAAGCTTCACACAATCATATATCTCTACACAGCGAAATAAAGTTAGGTCACAAACACAATGTACATTCATACCGAAATACCAATGAACCCAATTATGGCATATCGCCAACCTAAGTCTTAGCAGGCTGCTCTGTCTTTTGGCAGAATACCAACCTAATCACAGCTCTAGAAAGAAATAATTCCCAAGATTTTCTAGTAGCGCCTTGGACCATAGCCAATAGTCCATAATCCCAGCCGAATAAATTAACTGAATTTAGAAGAAGACGCAAAAGCATTCCCAAGGTCAAATAAAACCAAGTTATATCTTGCATAAAACTCAAATTAATTTGTCTCTCTTAACAAAAGCTTAGGTACAGAAACATCTTATAATCGAGAAGCGGTAATTTAACTAATATGCAAATTAAGTTCCATCTGGACATGCAAGGACATTTAACACATATTGTCAACCTCTAGTTTTGACATGCATGATGTGCATAAGTAAAACCAGTAGACGGCCTTACCTTGGATTGCTTCCAGGTCTTTGTTGACATCATGTAGCAACGAAAGTCCTTCACTCAGGTGTCCAATATTGTTCAGTGTCCTTACAACTATCCATACAAAAGTCCTAAGGGCTGTCATCACGAATGTCCAAGATAAAGTGTTCCAAGTAAGAAGAAATCCTTGTCGCGGCAACCAAAAGAAAGATGACTGTCACACTATCGGGTCATTTTTATAGATAAATCAAGTGATCGTATAGTTTTCTAAGTTTATTAAAGTTAACATTTCCGCAACTACTAACTACCCAGGTTCATAATAACTCAAATTCATTGATGCTTCTTCGTTATTTCCTAGTTACGTGGGGCGATCATTTAGTAATGGAAACACCTTTGTAGATTACTTGATTTTATACAGAAATAAGTATCCTTCATGTAACACCAAAGAGTGTCTTTTGAGCTTTCGAATCCATGTTTGAGATCAAATTTAACGTGTTACCATAGCAACATATGACGTCACGTTCATGCCGGGTACCATTTGTGAATTTTTTCGACGTCATTTTGGTAAGGAAGTGTTTTGATTATGCTCATTATGTACAATATGTAAAAAGATATTCAAAATTTCGGAACACCTGCCGTTATAGTTACGTTTTGGCTTCAGAAACACACATATAATGATTGTTCGTGAAAATGTTCTGAAATTTGACATGAATTAAGGCTAAACCAGGGGTTAAAATAATTGATTTTTAGGGAACTTGACATTTTATAACGTAATTTCCAGTATACTATGGTTTGAGGGCTGGATTTGGATTTTGGATTTTGATTGTTTCAGTTCCTGGTCTTTGCATACTTTTTTGCATCAGAGGATAGATTCTGAGAAATCTTAAATTTGAGATCGATTTGGTCTATTATTCTAGATCATCGTCTTTTATACTATTTGGATCCTTTTGAAATTAACCAGTCTTTAAATCGACTGCCCAATTAAAATTAAGAAATTACAGTATGCTTTATTTCTGGTTTTGCCACCAGATTTTGTCAGGGTCACTGACGAGGCTTTATTAGCCGAAACTACGTAGTCTGGCCCATGTTCCTGCTTCTGTATGTATTCTCTGCTCTTGAAGGAACTTTTTTAGATTTTAATTGTACCTCACTGCAGCTGGTGTTGTGCCGTGTGGCGGCCGTGAAAAGTCTCCCCGTACATCATCCATGTTGCAGATTATATTTTATTTACATCCTTTGAGATCAGAGGATAGATTCTGAGAAATCTTAAATTTGAGATCGATTTGGTCTATTATTCTAGATCATCGTCTTTTATACTATTTGGATCCTTTTGAAATTAACCAGTCTTTAAATCGACTGCCCAATTAAAATTAAGAAATTACAGTATGCTTTATTTCTGGTTTTGCCACCAGATTTTGTCAGGGTCACTGACGAGGCTTTATTAGCCGAAACTACGTAGTCTGGCCCATGTTCCTACTTCTGTATGTATTCTCTGCTCTTGAAGGAACTTTTTTAGATTTTAATTGTACCTCACTGCAGCTGGTGTTGTGCCGTGTGGCGGCCGTGAAAAGTCTCCCCGTACATCATCCATAGTGCAGATTATATTTTATTTACATCCTTTGAGATCAGAGGATAGATTCTGAGAAATCTTAAATTTGAGATCGATTTGGTCTATTATTCTAGATCATCGTCTTTTATACTATTTGGATCCTTTTGAAATTAACCAGTCTTTAAATCGACTGCCCAATTAAAATTAAGAAATTACAGTATGCTTTATTTCTGGTTTTGCCACCAGATTTTGTCAGGGTCACTGACGAGGCTTTATTAGCCGAAACTACGTAGTCTGGCCCATGTTCCTACTTCTGTATGTATTCTATGCTCTTGAAGGAACTTTTTTAGATTTTAATTTTTACTTTTATGCTAAAGTTAATTGATCGCTTATCAAGTAAATGGTAATTTTGGTTCTTTCTGCTATACAATTCTCCCAAGGCTATGCTTGTTAAAGTGTAATGACGGCACAATTCTGGTCACTATGGCTTAAAATTGGCGAAAAACGTCAAACTTCGTTTAATCAAATGTCTTTCGCGGTCTGTATTTCTGCCAGGTTTGAATGCAAGGCATGAATAACTATATATTTCTTTTAGCATCTGAGACTTGCATCAAGCCATCACACCATCACAAACCTTTATCCATTCTTTGTTACTTATCAGCAGCAAATATTACATGAAAATATGCAAAAATTTAGAGACTCAACCCTTAGAAGTTTAAGGCATCGTTGTCATGGAACGATATTCCTAAAAACTACTTTAGTACCTAAATATACGTCATGTGCTTGCTTCTTAGGTTTAATATATCGGGAATACTGTTTTTATGCATAGCTTATGAACTAAATGCTAGTATCTATTATTAAAAGATCACCCCTCGTACAGACTTACCCTCAAACCAAATCTAATGCCAAAATCTCTCCGAGCATGATGCGCTTCTGTTTTATATAATCAAAGGTCGAGCACTTTGTTTTCCTAAAGTTCATAGAGCAAATTCCATGGTGATGCTGCTTACGTATTCTATGCCCAAAGTGTCATTGCCAAATAAAGCTCACAGCATATACCTGAATCGCTATTTCTTGGAAATTGTACATGAGCTTGCTCAAGTTATAGTAATGGTTCATCGACCAATTTAGGGTACTTGAAAATATACTGGTTCCCTCTCAGACAGACTTAGTGCAAAGAGTTCTTAGTCCTAATAAAAATTGCTGAAAATCTAATTGCAAGTGCACTCTGTGACAATAGCCCCACTTGTTCAAAACGGGGCTATAAATAGTTTAAAGTATATACTGGAACATATCAATGGGCCGAATAAAGACAAGTCTCTTTTTGCGATTCTCTGGTGTGTGTCTTACATGTACTTCCAGATCTAGTGTCTTATTTCAGAAAATATTTTAGAACCGCAATAAAGAGGAGAAAGACACCGATTTGGGGGTAGTATGAGTCAAAGCTCGCTAAGTCATATGGGAATAACATGTAACTGTTTTTTGCTTCTGGAATAAAACTTATTGTTAAAATGCTTAACTTTAGTTGAGAGGATGGTAACGGGGAGGTGGTGGAGGAAGAGGGCGCGGCTTATCTGAGTCTGCGCTGGGCGCATAATCACATTGTTGGTTTTCTTGCGTCCTGGCTCATTAGAAAATGGCTACAATAACAAAGAAGAAATATTGTGGTTGGGAAAGATCAGACATTTGCCAGTAACGAAAATAGTTTTTTTTTTGCCTTATTGCATAAGATTTGTTATATATCAAAGAATCCAAAAACAGGAAATGCAAGGCCCATTATACCTAATATAGAGGTGTTTAATAGTATATTTTCTGAACAGTAAAAATGAACAATAAAATAATCGTCTCTATGTGTTTGAAAGGACCTCTGACAGTCTATTTTTCGACCAATTATTGCACTTTTGAAATATTTGGCATTAATATGTCGACATGTGTACTATAAAGACATTTTAACAGCAATTTTGAATAATTATCATGCCTCTAGACTAACTTAAACCGATTTTATTAAGAGGGGCAGGTGAATTTTCTGAAGTCTCTGAAAATAAGTCTATTTTTTCGTTTTTTATTGTATCGAAATTTTAGTTGATAACTATGCTAAAACTGACGCACACACTACTGTAACAGATATCATGCAATATTTTTTTTCAATAATAAGGACCTTAGCCTATTTTTGGATATAAAGGGTGTAAGTACCCCACTCACTTTTTCAGCTGTAGACTATTTTTCCCCCCTGTGCCTCAGCAAGCCGCTCACATATAATGTGTATTATGATAGTACACACACATGCAAAGTGGCTAGCTGAGGCACGAGGGGGAAAGTATCTTTAAAAATATTTCCTGTTTGCCTTACGTTTAATTATAAAATTTAGCTTTTTCCACCAAAAATTGAAGTCTATGTGCTCAAAAATCAGAAATTAAATTCAAAGCCAGTTAGGGGAAGTTGAGAGCAACAAATTTCAAGAGAAACTCTTTTGTATATCAAAAATTCAATATTGACTAATATTATAGGCAAATTAAAATTACTTCGTCAGAGAGCCTTTGCGAAACTGACTGTATAGGGGGTGTGGGATGCTTCGCCGCCCAAAATCCTTATTTACGTCTCAAGATTGCAGCAAATGCTCAAATCTACAAGTCACAGACTCTCATTTTATAAAATCACAGATTAAAGGGGTAAACGATGGCCATCACAGATAACAAACCATATCTGTATTACAGATCACAGACTTATGTTTTGTTTTTTTCGTTTTGCTTATCCGCAAATAATAGACTTTCAAAAAAAAAATACTAATGATAATCTAAACGAGTCACAGGAAACGATTTTCTCCCTTCTCTTAGGCATACTGGCTACCGGCGTAGCTTCTGAGGACACTTTATTCGGCGTGTGAAAAGGTAAACGTGTGTAGGCGACAACATTGGTTCTCGATCTAGAATTGCTATATCTGGCTGTGTTTTAAACAACTATGGTTGTTCCGAGAAATGTGTTAATAACTAATTTGTATATAACTCATTAAGTAGTGCTTACAGGCAACAATCCTTTACGATCGTTTATAAGTTTAATATTATTTTTCGAAATCATGTCCCTGCAAGGCTAAATCTACATGCTGGCGACAGAGAATCCTTGACCAAGCCTTGAGATTCGTCGAAGAATATGCAGCCAACGGAGGGATCAGACGTTAAAGTGGAAACATATCTTCGGTGCTCACCTGTTGTAACGTAAATTTCAATGTGTAAGGACAATTTGGAACAATACCTATTATGCTGGATGAGAAACCAGAATAAGGTAAATCATAAGAAATGTTTTTGAATAAAATAATACTGTTCCTTAAGGGGTATGCGTATACGTCCATGCCGTTTTGTCATTTCCAAGTAGGGGTAAAAACTTTACGAGTCTGCTTCTTTGATCTCTTCCAACAGAGCCTTTGACAGGGTATGGCATGCAGCCGTATGGGCCATCATGAGGAAGTACAATATCAGTGCAAACCTAGTCCGCACCATTGAGCAGCTATACGACAAGGCTACAAGTGCAGTGCTGATAAATGGCAGAACAGGAGAATGGTTCAGAACAACAGTTGGAGTAAGACAAGGATGTCTTCTGTCACCCACCCTCTTCAACATTTTTCACGAACGGATCATGTCTAATGCTCTGGAAGAACGTGACGGAATCTGCGGTAAGCCGATGACATAGACGCTCTAGCTGAGGAAGAGCAGGAACTAGAAGCTCTAGTTGAAAGTCTCGACCCAACCTGCACAAGGTATAAGATGGAGATTTGTGCTGAGAAGACCAAACTGATGACAAACAGCGCAGATGGCATCCAGAGGGAGATCAAGGTAAATGGGCAGACCCTGGCAACTGTAAGCAGCTTCAAATACCTTGGAGCAGTTGTCTCAGACGATGGCTCAAAACAGGAGGTTCTCTCAAAGATTGCACAAGCAACTTCAGCTCTTGCCAAGCTGAACCCCATTTAGAGAGATTACAACAAATCTCTTGGATCAAAGGTGAAACTTATGCGCTCCCTTGTCATTTCCATATTTCTGTATGCCTGTGAATCGTGGACCTTGATAGAAGAGTTAGAGAAAATAACGCAGGACTTTGAGATGAGATGCTACCGAAGGTTACTGAACATTTCGTACAAGGACCATATAACCAATGATGAGGTTCGCAGGAAGATGCGGCCATTGGAGAATATGATGACTCCTGACGCTGGTCAAGAAGTTGAAACTAAGGTTGTTTGGTCACGTTTCAAGGTCTTCTAGTTTAGCAAAGACAATTCTTCAGGGCACAGTGAAAGAAAAAAAGAAGAAGAGGTAGACAGAAGAAGAGGTGGGAAGACAATATCAAGGAGTGGACAGGAATGGATTTTGCCAGCTCAACTAGGGCAGCTGAAGACAAGACAAGGTGGAATTGGATTGTTTTGAAGTCATCTGTGGTGCCCCAACGACCTAGTAAGGTTATGGGATACAATAGAAATAGAACAATGGTTTTGGAGAGCAAATCCATTTTTTGGGGATTGTTGGTGCCAAGTAAAGAGGAATGCACAAACGAAAATGGCTGAATCGCTTTCTTGAAATTTCACTAATTCGCTCTGATGCATACCAAAATGAGTAAACTAAGCTTTATTATACAGTATATGCCAACAGCATAATCACTGAACGATAATGAGCCGCGACATGAGAAAACCAACAATGTGGTTGAACGCCCAGCGCAGACTCAGATCAGCCTTGGCATCCGCCCAGTCTGATCAGACTCTTCGCTGTCCGCATGAGGATAGCTTTGTCCCTTAGCTACCCTATAAGCGCAAAGGAAAGACTCTGCTAAGACTGGGCGGATGCCCGGACTGATCTGAGTCTGTACTGGGCGCAAAACCACATTGTTGGATTTCTCGTGTCGCGGCTCATATAATTCCCGAATGTATACGTCTATAAAGCGGTGTTTTCCATCTCAAAAATGACCCTTAATATCGAAATCAGCCTTATAGAATTCAGCTATGAGATGTTCCCATTCGAAATAAAAACAATCCGTCTTATAAGACGGATCTAGATTTTGGGACTGTTTTTTAACTGAAACCCCCAGTCCTACTACAAACAAAACACTTTTCGCAAATGTGTAGTTTGAATGCAGGCGACCTTTTTTGTCTTGATTGATTGATTGATTGATTTATTGCTTAACGTCCACGGTAAACAACTATGGTCATGTCGGGACGGTCAGTTCACCTAACCACACTATTCCTGGGCAGGCTTAGACCTCCTAAGGGGTTAACCAGTACTAAGTGCACATACTTTCGCCAGTAACTGACAACTGCCCTTCTTGAATCAGCGGAAGGAGAAACGAAAGTATCTGGCCAGACCGTGTTTCGAACCCAGGACCTCTGACTTACGAGTCAGGTGCCCTACCGATTGCGCTACGCGGCCCGGCCTGATGATTCTAATTGTAAGAGGGTCGTGGACGCAAAAAGAAACTAATGGTTGTGTAAGCTCGTTATATTTTTTCTTTCATATAAAGCGGATACAGCAAACAATGAAATGTATTTCTATTATGTGGTAAATGATGGTAGCAATCAAAGAAAGAAACTACAATACACGTGGCATTCAACACCATTGAGACGAGGGACGACTATTGTAAAATAAATGAAATTCGTTTTACCAGAAGAGCTCCAGATTTTAATCCAGTTTACATATTTCTATAAACATATGTTAACGGAACTATTGTTTAATTATGTATCAGATTTGATAAATGTTTGATGAATCATAATCTGTAATGCTTATTGAAGTTTGATTTACCATAATCTGTGACGCTTATGATCTCACAGTACAGGTCATTCTGAGATAATTATTTCTGGACTTTATCAGTTACAAGTATAAAAGTTGCCACATAATGCAACAGAATGAAATGAGCCGCGATACGACAAAACCAATAATGTGGTTGTTCACCCAGCGCACTCAGATCAGCATGGGCATCTGCCCAGTTTCATCAGTGTCTTTGTTAAGAGCTCAAAGGGTAGCTAAGGATCTCAGCTACCTTCATGAGGAAAGCGAAAACTCTGATCAGACTGGGCGGATGTCGTGCCACGACTCCAATGTATGACGTAAGAAAGGTGCTTTTAACTTTCTTTTACGATGGAGATTCCTTGACAAATGGTCCTCCATCTAATTCTAGTTGCGCGATAAACATATTTATTAACAAAATATCTAAGTTACGACCTTGATCTTAAGGTCGTGTAAGTGAATTGAAATGGTACTGAGTAAAATTTTGGACCAATACCGTCATAGTATCAAAAGAAAATTTATTCCATTTCCAAGTTTGGAAACAATGACTTTATAAAGTCGTTTACGTACAACTTTAACATAGCAATTCAAAGTATGTGACCTTGCCATTAAAGCCATCTAGGGGGTGGGGATGTTAGTGTTGGGAATCGACCTAAAATCTATGATTGATCACCGGGTTTGTAAACCATCTGAATGTAGTTTAATAGTCGACTAATATGGCTTCTAAAATCATCTTTCTTCCTAGAACTAATTGCAGGATGTTTTGTCAAATTTCTAAACATTTATATTTCTTATTAGTTCTACTTGTATGCTGGTCTATAAATTACTCAAACAAACATTTTGGTCTTCAGTTTTCATTTTGTATAATTTAAGGAAGTGTCATTTATAATCAGGTAGGAAAGATTCTTGGGGGGGGGGGGGTATATTTTCATATGATTCACACTTTTTCACGATCCCCACATTCGCACCACACACGATAATGACCATCAATCAAACATTTTAAACACAAAGAACAGTTTTTTTTAATTTTTACAGGTTAGTTATTTATACAATTTAATGGTCCGTTTATTATTTTGTGCATTTTTTTCTGCACAAGCTCACCCAGCAATTAGATGCTGAATGACCGATAAAGCTGTTACAAGACTACAAACCGTACAAAAAATATAACAATGTCTAATAGTACAAAAAGTAGGCTGACGTATTCTTTAAAGCTCATTTCAGTTCTAATGCAGCCTAATTAGCTTACAGTATTAAATGCAGAGTGTTTATCCTTGACTTATTTACGTAATCGTTCACTGACTCTCAAAAGATAATTCAGGATTAGCTATAATGTGCCGAAGGTGTGTAGTAACGGATCATCCAAAATGTTTACAAAGATAAGCAATTACGGTAGAACTTCTATCGTGACCTGCCGAAAAAGGAGCACGTCAATGTTTTCTTTCGAATTCATTACACGCTAAAGGGCGGGTCTCCATAAGGCCCATTTCATGGCTAGAACAGATTTCCTTCAAACTTTGTAAGTTATAAGTACTGTGTATTGGACATTTTGTCATGGATGGATAACATGAACTCTGCAATTGGTGCTTCAGGGCTATTTCTGGATCTATATTATCCAAGTCAATACTTAACTGCAGCTTCTTTAAGCTGTTTTCTGCAAAATTGTATAATTTCTGAAATTAAGATTGGCTGGTAACTGCCAATAAAATTATTTATCGATGTATAAAGCCATTTTTACTCGCTCTCAACCAATTAAATTGCACTAAAGACGGGTCTCCATAAGGCCCATTTCATGGCTAGAATAGATTTCCTTCAATCTTTGTGACTTATAAATACTGTGTATTGCCTCTTGATTGACAAAATATTAGATTGCATAGATATCAGTTAACCTTGATAGGCATGATATAAGTGGGTGGGTTAATTTCACATGTTTCTTACGTCTATCTCTAGAATGCTATATCATTTTATAGAAAACTGTAAACAAATATCAATTGTTATATAATGGTATAGATATATGTATACAATTTAGTAGTTGAAGAAGTTTTCCGGAAATGCTCCATACTGATGTACATACTTAAAATTTACACCTAAATTTTGGCAATTTTTCGTCTCCAAATTTACAAAACAAAAACAAAAAAAGAAAAAAAAATATTTTCCATTTTCAGAGCAATATAATATAATTATAAAGTGGATATAATGGACATTATAAAATCATGAGGAATCATATGTACACTTGTTTTAAAATTATCTGCCCCTGCATATGGAAACATTTCTATTTTTGCAAGAGAAAAGTTTCTAGAAGGCCCATTCCATGGCAAGACTAGATTTCGACAAATCTTTGTGCATTTTAAGTACTTTGTGTTGACAGCTATTTTTCAATATAGGAAACTGACCAGTTATGAGTTACCTGCAGTAAGTAAACTACATATGGGTGGGGTAATATCACATGACTCTTGCCTATATCTCTAAGATGTTGTACGTTTTTATCAGAAATTGTAGTCAAACATCCATTATCAAGTAATGGTAAAGATATATATACACATGTACCAAGTGGCAGATGCAGAAGTTTTTTTCTGATATGCTTCTAAATGATGTCTTTATACTAGCCTACAAGTCATACCTAAAATTCGGTTTTCTTCTCCAACTTTACGAAAATCAGATTAGTAGTTTTAGGTAAAAAACATCCAAAAATTATTTTATTATTTTGTGTGTTCAAAGGTGTTAAGATGGACACTCTAAGTTTATGAGGAATATTTTCTAGGCTTGGTTATTATGAAGTTATCTGCCCCTGAATCTAGAAAATGCTACTTTTCTAAGCTGAGTATGACCAATTATCTTATGTAGCCAGTAAATGTATTCTGAATCGTTCGATTCTTCAGAAGCAAGGAATACTCCAAAGAAATTAATGTCGCGTTTTGCATAACAACATGCTTCTGAATTTGGTTTGCAATAGGACAAGGGCATGGTAAGCTTTATGACAAGAGGGACGACTGCAATTTTCCCATAGTTAACTTTCCATCTATGAGTAGTCCTATCCCTCAAGCACCTGCATACTTAGTTTATGTCTCTCAGCTAGTCAGCTATGCTAGAGCCTGTTTCAAGTATCAAACTTTGTTAAAGGAGACAAGCTACTCACTAGTAAACAGCTGACACAGGGTTATCATAAGGTAAAGCTTGTGTCGACAGTTAAAAAGTTTTATAGGAGACACCATGGCCTCGTTGATCCTTACAATGTAGGCGGATCTTAACTAGTATCTGATTTGGTGGCCTCAGTGGAAACTTAGTTAGGCTTTCAAATGCCGGACTTTAATTTTCACTGATATTTTCCTCTGATACATAGATATTGTGGATGTATTATAATAGGCAGGTGATGCTCAACTCGGGAGCACCTGATCACACCTTTTTAGACTCCATATCTGTGTATCTAGAATATGCCGGAAGTGTCAATTTTTAAGGACATACGACTTCGGACTTATGATTTGGGTATTTTGAGCTGCCCACTACTTCTGTGCAAGTCATTTTTCTTGTTTTTTATCCTTGCTTAAATCTAATGTTTTAGTTTTCTTCTTCTGACTCACTTGAAGAACTTTAAATGTCAACGGCAACATCTTCAAACCAAGGTCATTATTTGAACAAAATTGGTAGTACTCAAGTACCAAATGCTCGATACCAGGTTTCAAGGCCATCGGTCATTTGGTTCTGCAGAAGAACATTTTTGAAGGTTTTTACCATATATCGGCATGGCGGCCATGTTGGTCATGTGACTTGGGCCGTTTGAACAAATTTCGTTCCCTCAGTCCCTATAGGCTCAATATGAAATTTGGTTACAATTTGCCCAGTAGCTTTTGAGGAGATGTTGGAAACTGTCAAAGTATGAGAGACATGGGTCAAAGGTCAATGAATGATCTTGACCTCTGGTGCTCTCAAATCTTCATGTACTCATTAAGATAACTGCATATACAATTTTTAGCCCAAAAACTTCAACAATTTGCATGAAATCTAAAGTTCTAGCATTTTCTCATATAAAAGCTCCGCAAAGCAAATTTGACCTTGCCTAAAAAATAGCCAATGCCAACTCTAGGTAATGATTTGAACAATATTGGTAGTACTTGTGTACCCAATGCTACATTCTCAGTTTCAAGGCCATCGGCCTATTGGTTCTGGAGTAGACGATTTTTAAGGTTTTTACCATATATGGGCGTGGCGGCCATTTTGGTCATATGACAAAAACGTTTTTACAACTTTTCCTCTCCCGCCCCCTAGAGGCTCTACATGAAATTTGGATACTATTGGCCCAGCAGTTTCAGAGGATAAGTCGTTTGGAAATGTTGACGGACGGACGGACCTATTAGCTCCCCCGGATCGGCTGGCTCAGGTGAATATAAGACTTCTACATCTACCACTTGGTACATGTGCATATACATCTTTACCATTACTTGATAATGAATGTTTGACTACAATTTCTGCTAAAATGTACAAAATCTTAGAAATACAGGGAATAATCACGTGAAATTACCCCACACGTCACGTAAATAGCTTGTTTACTGCAAGTAACTCAGAACTGGTCAGTTTCCTAAATCAACAAATACCTGCCAACACAAAGTACCTAAAATGCATAAAGATTGGTCGAAATCTAGTCTTGCAATGGAGTAGGCCTTCTAGAATTTTTTCTCTTGCATAAAAATTTTTTTCCATATTCAGGGGCAGATAACTCTAAAACAACTAAGTATACATATGATTCCTCATGATTTTATAATGTCCACTATATCCAATTTATAATTATATAATATCGTTGGATTTGCTCTAAGAATGAAAAACAATTGTGTTTATTTGTAAAGTTGGAGACGAAAAATTGCCAAAATTTAGGTACGACTTTTAAGTTAGTATACAACATCAATAGGGAGCATTTCCGGAAAACTTCTGCAACTACTAAATCGTATACATATATCTATACCATTCTATGACAATTGATATTTGGTTACAATTTCTTATAAAATGATGCAATATTTTAGAGATAGAGGTAAGAATCATGTAAAATTACTCCACCCACTTATATCATGCATGTCAAGGTTAACTGATTTCTGTGCAATCTAATATTTCGTCAATCAAGAGCCAATACACAGTACTCATAAGTCACAAAGTTTGAAGGAGATCTATTCTAGCCATGAAATGGGCCTTATGGAGATCCGTCCTTAGTGCAATTTAATTGGTTGAGAGCGAGTGAAAATGGCTTTATAAATCGATAACTAATTTAATTGGCAGTTACCAGTCAATCTTAATTTCATTCCAAATTATATAATTTTGCAGAAAACAGCTTAAACAAGCTGCAGTTAAGTATAGACTTGAATAATACAGATCCAGATATAGCCCTGAAGCACCTATTGCAGAGTAGATGTTATCCATCCATAACAAAATGTCCACCAGTAGTATTATTGGCGTACAATACAGTTTGCTTAAAGAATGAATTTCATTTTTCTTATGGGTATCGAAGTAAAACCAAAATTTGGTAGCTTGTAAAGTAAGTGAATCCCGAAGGGATTCATGTAAACTTTGCTAGCGACAAAATTAAGCTTATCCATTGATAAACTCCAGCAAAATCAAGTTCATTGCTTATATTTACATACTGTTCTGTCTATTGTTTGACCATAAATTTGCGAAAATGGCTACAAGTGAAACAACAAAAACAAAATACTTTTATACGCATTTTTTCTACTAAAGCGGAACAGCGTCAACGACGTAATAACGACGCCTACGTCAAATCAGATTGGAGAACCATGGTATATTTTGACGTTATATAACGTCAAGTAACGTCGCGTGAACCGATGTAGTTATCGAAGTATAAACTACATTACATTCTAATGGTTTACCATAGGACTTTTCATTAAATGCACTGAGAATGTAAATATATAGAAATGGCAGAACAGTACGTTGGCTCGATTAAGGTGCATAAGATTTATCGTACTATTATTTGGCACACAAACAAACAGTCTTATAAATCCCAACAATAATTAGCCATTTTTTTCATATTGAAATCTTGTTATTTTGTTTTGGAAGATTTACACATTAACTAGTCCTTAGAAAACAATAATCCTTTATAAGCATTTCATATTTCTTTCACCAATAAAAGAAAATTAATTATCCTAAAATTTATTTTATGGCGTCTTATCTTAACGCACTTAGCTGTATGGAAATACGTGGCTGAACGATTGGCAGTTATTTCAGCACAAACATCAGCTTGCTTTAACAGCACTCTTTTAAATCATATAATATAAAATGTATAACGAAGAAAATGTTTCCAAAATGCCGGAGTTTAACATTGTATCTCCGCTAGGCATTCGGGAAAAAAAGGAAATCGATTATGCGGTTGGCGTAAAAATGGCATCTATAAACGTAAACATGCTCTTAGAATAATGCATTATTTTTAAAATGTGCACTTCCTTGAATGTTTCTGACATATTGCCTTCAATTTCTATTCCTCGCCTATGCAAATTTAAAATTAAATATCTGGAATAAAAGGCCAAAGAACGAAAATTTATTTATTTTTTCCAGATACAGATGCGTTAGTGTGGTTTAATCACAAGCTATGTATTATGTAGTCCTGAATAAAAATATGTAGTTCAGAACAACAGCTAGTTTAAAATGATCATCAAACGCTCAGAAAATGGTTTATTTTAGCAACACGGACGCATAGATGTATTTACTAAACGAAAACGGAAAGTGAAAGGTGTGCATAAAATACCGTTGCAAACACTCATGTCATAATATGATATTATAAAATAAAATAACTTTAACTGTTAAAGTAACATTTTTACATTTTGTCCAGAACAGGTAACAATCCCTCCCTCTCTATTGAATGCCAGGGGCCCCAGAAAGGATATGTCTGATACAACAGGAACTACAATACTAATTTGTAAAAGCCAAACTCCACTATGATTCACTTCTCGGCCATGCAGACCGTTTTATGTTTTAGATTATCTTCAGAGGATAGTTTACCGAATTCATCGACAACTCTTCTTTATTTTTCTTAAAAGGTATTTTTCAATCAATTTTAGGTACTGACAACACAGCTTAATTCTAATGCACTCACAAATATAACTCGACGTGTGATTCGCTGACGTCAAAAAGTTGCAACAGTATATTCTGCGATATACTGTCGCAAACCCGATGTCATTATAAACCGTCGCTTCTCATTACGCTGTTGAAAGCGCTTTCAATGGGTGCAAAGACGTACACTTTGAGATTTGAAAATGTGAAAAAGTGCATTAGAATGGGGATACATGTAACTATATTGAAATTTGGCTTTTGGGGAGGTAAATGTCGCCGTAAAATGAAATTTCTGACCATTAAGCCGGCGAATTACCTCTCCAAATGACAATTTTCAATACAGTTATCCCCTAAGTTATAGAATTAACAGGAAAGCACTGGTTACAGAGCTAATCATATCCTCGTAGACAAACTGACCACAGCTGTATTAACGGTGAAATGAGTTCCACATTATTGGGACAGCACTGCTCTTGTACAGTTTAACAATTGGCCATCTACCAGCTGTTTAACTGAATATAAAACGCAACATCTATTTATACAGCACAAATGTCTGAGACCACATTCAGATAAGTTAATGAAGACGTACTAAAGCTGGGCAATAAAATTTTTATACCCCTCTTCTAGACAAAAAAACAAGATGGTCCCATAGCCTTGTGATCGAGGAGGCATCTATTTCTTGGTCATAGATAATGACAGGAGGGCCAATTAAACGCCGTGTGTCCGCTGGAAATTCTGACAGCTTCAGTCAGAATCATTCCATAATTATCAATGCCTAGCGTCCAATAAAAGGGGTACTTTCAAGTGATGTATATCCAGATCATACGCCGCAGAATGCAACAGCTCTTTGGTGTTGACCTTATTTGCATTAACTGCAGAGTAGCTGCAAATTATATTAAAATAAATGCATAAGCTCCTTTTATTAGAAATATACATGTCAAAAGTTTTAGGCTAGAGCCAACTTGGCATCCACTAGGGATATGGCTGCACATGGGCTCAGAAGTCAGTCCCATATTTATGCCAAAGTGTTACCTACCTTTAATCGTGAAATCAATACTTTGACATTGTCAGCGCCGGAAGCAACTGCTGACGTCACAAGAGTCATGTTGTACTGCTGTAGAAGGTCGTGAAAGATATTCATATGCTGCAAAAGAATGACCAATACAATGACTAATCTATCATGTGAAGAACTATCTTTTGAAAACTTTATGACAAGCCATATTCACAACGCCTCTTTAAACTTAGGTTTGTAAGCTACAAAGCAACATTTCAGATTCATTTTCTTTTTTTCAAATCTTCTCCTCGAGGTTTTGCATGTTCAAGCTTTAACAGAAGCCACATTTCTGTAAGTTTCAGCGTGAATACATCAATCTTAGTAAAACTGATATAAGAGTTAACTTTAACTTTATCAAAAGTCCTATACTTCAACTAAAAGGTCACAGATCTGTATATTTCGACAACTTTATGTTGCATTTCTGCTTGCATGCATTTCTTTTACAATCCGAAAATTAATTGATTTAGTCCTACATTCTTTTAGCAAATTCATACTTTTTATAGTTGAACCCCATTTTGGAGAGTGGCAAACCAATGACAATGACAGAAGTTCTTTCCGAGAAAGTGTATCTAATTTCCCTAAAAGGGACTTGGACTTTTATAGAACAACTTCGTTTGCAAGCTAGAAACACCCTCTTCCCAGCATAGAATGCATTCATGCATAAGAAATAAAGCATACTTACAGAGGTATATATTTCATTTTGGAAGAATATCGTTCCAACTCTTTCCCAGTCAAAATATTGCATCATCTTGATACGCAGGGGATTCAGATCATCCATTATTTGATTAACCATGAACAACGTTGGGAAGAACTCTTTTGTCAACGTCGAAGATGTCAGGGCGATATACGAGAGCTGAAGAGGAAAAAAAATGAACCGCGTCATGACAAAATCAACAAAGTGGCACAAGCGCCCAGCAAGACTCATATCAGTCTTGGCAGCCGCCCAGATTGATCAGAGATTTTGCTGTCAGCATGGAGGTAGCTTAGAACCTAAGCCATCCTTAAAGCCGACAGCAAAGACTCTGATTAAACTTGTCGGATGGCCGGGGAGATCTCAGTCTTCGCTGGGCGCCCATACCACTTTGTTGGTTTTCTCGGGTCGCGGCTCAAATAATGTTTTGAATGAAAATTGCCATAAAAGTGAGTGCACATATCGCTCCTTTAAAAACAATTTATTATTTAAAGTAAGGCTGATCCAACACATTTCATTTTTTCCCTCATTTTCTTATTCTCCTACTTTTGCTCCTCTCTCCATCTATCGCAATAAATACCTGACATTTCAGTCGCTATCTCTCGCTCGATTGTCTCCCTTTCCGGGCTTGCGAGTGTAGACCTGTGGTGTACAAAAGTTAAAAATGTCTTGCTCTAAGACTTTTTAGAATCAAATCTGACTACAGTAGATGTTAGGTGTCCTTTGGCGGCAATGTTACTTCTGTAGCGTATGTTGTGTTCATATTCATTGAGCACATACAGATAATGTGTAAAAATACTAGACTGCGCCAATAAGTTTATCATTGTCTTTGATTCCGTTTTGTGGTAACTAAGCTTCTTAAGTGACTGTCGGTAAAGCTGGCGAGCTGCAAACCCTCCACTCGGAACCTTAGGTAAAAAATAATGATTCACATAGAAAACTAACTCTTGGGGGTTCCGCAGAACTGGTCAACGCACTTCCTTCCCCACTCCCTTTAGCAATAGCTAATAGGGTCCGCTCATCCTTTATTTTCTTACACCACCTGCATAAAAAAACAGTTCTCATATTTCTCTCCGCTCGTTTAGTCATACAAGTGTCGTTCCTATTGTATTTTTCCCGTTTGCTGTCGTGGATGTGATGTGAATTCGACTGCATTGTCCTTTACATTTTTGTTTTACAAACTTATTTCCATCGTTTCCTCTGACGTTCATTGTCGGTTCAGTGCTCAATGTAAGTCGGGTCCGTTCGACATAATTACATTGGAAAACCCGAGCAATACCGAAGTATACTTTGGGCTGTCTCAAGAAATAAGTATATCATCGAGCAGGACGGGGAATAAACTTGAGTATTGTTCAATTTTTACCCAGTTAATTATGCCGAACGTCCTGGGCTACTGGGCGTAATACATATCTCTGGTTTGACATGGGAGTCGCTCGAGTTTACTCAAGAGATTATGCCGAACATGCTCAGAAAGCATAGTCATGGTGTAAGTACCCTTTGCTAGACTATAGTCTAAAGTATTATGCAAGGCATCCCCTTAAGAAGGAATTCCAACCTTCTGAATGACAGACCCAACGATGACAGACAGTCTGACGCTAACAAAAGAGAGTACCCTCATGTGCTTAAATACTGGGACACCTCTAAACCATTAATTTTCCGATTGGGACAAAGGAAAAAACAAGGTTGTAGGTGCCCTCATATAACAGTGTGCTTAATTGTTCAGATACCTAAATTCCATTAATTTTGCTTACAAAATTAGTCACGTAAAACCATTAAATTTCATTGAGGAGAAACGGAAAATTCATTTTTTTAGGCTTGCAGTACATCAGCATACAAAAAGATTCTTCTTGCTTTTCTTCATTTCAAACATATGTGCATGGCTGGACTTTAATTTTACCTCACTGCAACTGGTGTTGTGCCGTGTGGCGGCCGTTAAACGTCTCCCCGTACATCATCCATAGTGCAGATTATATTCTATTTTCATCCTTTGAGATCGGAGGATATATTCTAAGAAATCTAAAAAATTGAGGTTGATTGAGATTATTATTCTAGATCATCGTCTTTTACATCTTTTTGATCCGTTTTGATACTAATCAGTCTTTGAAGCGACTGCCCAATTAAAATTAACAAATTACAGTGTGTTTTTCTCTGGTTTCGTCACCAGATATTGCCAGGGTCACTGACGAGGCTTTGTTAGCCGAAACTACGTAGTCTGGCCCATATTCCTTCTCCTGAATGTATTTTCTGCTCTTGAAGGAACTATTTAAGATTTTAATTTCAATTGAAACAAATCTGTCAATATAGGTATTTGCCTTTCTTCTAAATAAGGGTTAAATCCTAAAGGTAAGTATTTGCTAGAAGCAATGTTTGACCTTTCATGACAGACTCCTTTTCGAAGGACAACCTTGCCCAGTGAAATGTGAAGAGGGAGACACAACAAAGTTGTATTCTTTTGTAACAGAGGCATAATGTGAAGGGAATCCCATGCATCTTCATATTGTTCCCATTGTACCATTCTATTTTAACACACTATCACAGCTGTGTATGCCATAAGTAAATCATCCTTCCATCCATCGTCCACTAAAGGAGCATTTCATATATTTTCTAGATCCCTATAAAAAACTCTTCAGGCGTAAATAATAGCTGTGTTTCCACTAACATGCTAAAAAATCTAGTCGGTAGGTAGGAAAAACTTTTGTGTATTCTTTTATTTTTCCCCCGAAGAAAATAGGGTCGAGAATGTATTTTTTATGTCTTTTGGTTTTTGTACATGTATTTAGTGGTTTTTGTTCATTAAATTTTATTTTTGAGACTGGCACTGTAAATGATAATTCATCTTAGATGCTCGAAAACGTCAAATCTGTATTTTGGAAGGAACTACAAAAAGGTAGTGAAAACAGAAGAAATTTCTATGGGAAAATGCAAAGACGAAACTGGGTAGAGTCGTAAATTGAAAATGGTAGGGTCGGTGTTTTATTTTTTATTTTGTTTTTTTATTGATAAAAAAAGCAGAGTCGGGGGGTCTGAAGCAGGGTCGGTCGGGTAAGTGGAAACACGGCTATTTTCTTTTAGGCCTCATTATCAAAACATTTAGGCACCAATGTTTGTATTAATTGATGTATAACCTTATTATTAGTTTTGGTGATGAAGAGTTTTATATAGAGACTAATAATGAGCCACGGCACGAGGAAACCAACAAAGTGTTTGTGTGACCAGCGCAGACTCAGATCAGCTTGAGCATCTGTCCAGTCTGACAGGACTCTATGCTAAGTGCTTAAATGGTAGCTAAGGGTCGATGCTAGCTCCATGTGGACAGCGAAGACTGATCAGACTGGGCGGATGTTCAGGATGATCTGCGTCTGCGCTGGGCGCACAACCACATTGTTGGTTTTCTCGTGTCGCGGCTCAAATATTGCTTACTTTTTTATTACATCACTGACCTGAAGAACATCATAGAACGGTGTGATCTGACCAACTACTGTAAGTTCGTAAGAAAGAGTCGGACCAAGAACGGCTACAATAGGGGGTCCCTCCGTCATGAGTTCAAACAGTTTTTTAGCTGCAAGACCACTTTTTCCCTGCAAATAGAGAATAAAAAGGTAATAGTACTGGGCAATTTCGGCACAATTATTTGGGTACACCCGAGCAAATACACTTGCTTAAGATATATACTGAACAAGAAAAGAAACGTTACACCAACATTCAAATCATTTTTTCCCGAAACACTTCATTCAAATTTAAAAATTTAACCAAGGCTGGCAACTTGAACAAGGAAGTCACTATTATGATTTCATTCATTTCCAATCTGTATTTTATTCACGCCAGTTCATTTGAAGTTAGCAGGGGCAGAAAATCAAAAGTTGTTTTTTCAATGTATGTAACGTTTCTTTTTTTTCGTTCACAATATGAATATATACACATTTTCGAGTAGTCAGGGGACTACTTAGGTATTGCTTGGGTTGCTAAACCTGCTCACTAAGAATTGGAATGCTTCAGTCTCATATTCTCGATTGTGAGGTGTATCACACGTGTTTGTAAAATGAGAAGTCATGAGAAATCTGCTGGTACGTAAAGCTAATTTGTGATGTTTTATGTGAGATAATGGCGGTATACAATCATAAAAAAATCGTTTGGATATGATGATAATAATAACACTACTAATATCAATGTTCACGGTCACCACTCCAAAGCATTTAACGCATCACTTACACAACAAATACAGAACCAGTCATTGTTTTTATCCGGTCATCAGAATATTTATGTTTTTGGTTCCCTGGCCTGTCTATATATAAAGGAATATGCATGAAGACGACCAGAAGCTTCCCGTCGCTACCTTTCAATGATTGTTATTTCTTTCAGTTAACTCATGTATGCCCGGCTGAGTCCTCTGGCCTTTTATATTAGATGAATTGATTTGTCAATCTATAGCTGAAACATTTAAATTACTTTTGTCATGAATGATTTATTTGAACAAGGATGCCCCTTTGTTGTACGCAAAAATTGTTGACGCTGATCAGATGCCACGTTGTTTGACGTCTGAGCTCGACCTTCAGTGTTAGCACGAATTTTTGTGTTAGCATATGTCCTTTTTATGGAGCACTAATACATGGGAAAATAGCCGTTAGTTACGTCTGTACTATTCGCCTTAAACGTATCTGAAAGGAAGAATTTAATCAGACAGCACATGCAAACAATATAATCTGCTTATTCCCCGTTCTCACATATCAAAAGGTATCATTTTGCAAAGGGACATCCATGTTTATCCTTGGACGTATAATTCACATATCGCTTTGCAATTATATGACTGTTTTTCAGGAAAGCATTATTTTCTTTTGGGCATGCAATTCAAAAGTAAAATTAATGCCATTGTTTGTACTTGGGGTTTGTACACCATTACGAGGACATAATTCACGTAGACAATCTTCTTCTCAATAGCCTGATCATGCTTTAAATATGTTATAGCATCCTCATCAGTACGACCTCCTACGTTGCAAAATATTTCGTTTTTGTGTTTTCCGTAATTGACCGTTCCGGGGCACACCCAGAATGTAACACAAAAGTCACGTAAAATTGCATATGTTAATATTATCATTTCTTGTAAATACAGGAAATTATCGACAAAAGCGTTGGCGTCAGGTCTTTCATCGCTAGCATAGATTGATGTAAGTAAATGACCTAATACTAAAAGTTCTTAGGCTTGAAATGGCTACGATGAATATATATTCAAACCACGGATATCCGTGGCCTAGCGGTTAAACGTTAGGTTGTTCACTGCTTGGGTTCGAGCAGCGGTCGTTGCACAAGTGAGGAACTCAAGTATAGCTTGACATCATCAGTTTCGCCGCGGGCTCTGTTTTCGCAACCAATTGTTTTAGAACAATTGACTTGATATAAGTAAAATAGTCTCGAAAAGGTCATATGTCCTATATTATATAGAGGCAGTTTCTCTTAAAACGATACTTATTTGTGCCATGTATAAATATTTTAGCAAAGCTCAGTTGTATAATGAAAAACAAATGAGATACATCGCTCGTCATAAATTTATTAATTTATAAATTGTGATATTTTAGCGCATCTGAACCAAAAGTAAGTAGGAAATTCTTAGGACCTGACACAATTCTATCCAAGATCCTACCCAAGACACCATGTGGTTAAAAGACAACACAAAACAGTCAGCACCAGAGTTATCACCACCTGCAGCCATTTTCCATGTAGGCGGTAATCGGGCTAGCCTAATCAAGGCAGAACCAAGAAGGAGGATTGTTCGACCACGAACCGGCCAAGCCCCCCAACCCCCCCCCCCCCCCCCCCCCAAAAAAAAAAAAAAAGAAAATAAATAAATAAATAAAAAAATAATAAAAAAATGCATAACTGGCCGTCCAAAAGCGGAACTTCTGTTTTTATTCTTTTTGGTTGTTTTGTGTGATGTTTGCAGCTATGTCTGCATTTTTATATATTGTTTGCTGTGTTAAGGCTAGCCCGGAGACCATCTACATGGGAAATGTCTGTTGTCATAGCTGTCCCTGGTAATGTCTTTGGTGGGACTAATTTTATATTTTTTTTTCCCACATGGTGTCTTGGATGGGAAATGGGATTGAATTGTGCCAGTTCCTGAGAATTTTTATATTTGCGTTTGAATTTGAGCCCGTCCGAATAATTCAGGACAGACGTATGTTGCATTGTGTACTACATAATTATGGCCTTTTTCACTAGTACATACTGCTCAGGTACATGGATACACGCCTTAACATCTAACGGAAGACAGTTTGGAATGGGGATACATCTACAAATCTGAACTCTTCCGAGAGCACAGTATTTACTTAAGACTATCTTCCTTACTGTAAGAAGGTATGTATGTAATATGATAGCGGAAATTATTCTTCAACTACACTTTCCTCCCATGTAAAAATGTTTTTAAACTCTTGATTACGCACTGTATCTCCCGTTAAAGGCAGTCTAATCAGAATATCTGATTATGTGGTTACCGCTGTTAAGGCGTCACCGTTTTTGAGCGGCCATCTTCTCAGGATGACTCTCCCTCAAACTACTATAAAGATTAAACCTGCATTAATTGGGCACCTGTCTTAGGTAGTCTTTTTCATTGTGTTCCTAAGATGACGCTTAGAGACAAAGTTCTAGGAAAGCTTTTTCTAAAAAAAACTTTTTCTTAATTTTATCGTAGACACTTTGAATTGGTTTCTAAATAAGATACAGGGTTAAGGTCACTTTTGCAGCGAGGCCTATCGGAACCTGAATTTTATGGTGACTTAGTATATAAATTACGCAAAATCGTAGGGAAAAAAGAATTTCCTGATCAATTTAAGAAAATTATCATGCGATTTAAACGCATTGGATATAACATAGATGTAATGCGACAGTCTGCATGCTGAGTGGTTAATCCAATCACGGTCGACAACTTTGCTGTCCTCTTTAATTGCACGCCGGTGGGTCGGGGTTCAGACTCTATGATAGCCCCTACATAAAGCTATAATTTAGTTGGTTGCGGCCGGATGTTTGTCTGTTCCTTGGCCCAACGGGGTTCAACTGGTGGTCTTCTTTTGCTCCAATGCTGTTGCTGACGCCCCAGGGATCTCCAGGTATCTCAACACGTTTTGGCTGTCGAATCCTCATCCTTGCTTCATCACAGACTTTTCTTGATTTTAATTGTTGGCCTTGATGACTCTCTGATGAGTTAGAGGACCTCCATACGAACCGAACTACCAATTAATTGTGTGCACCACGGCGGAGGGCGAGGGTGAAGGTATGGGCCCAGCAAAACCGGTTTAAACTCTCAGGAGTTATTACTGACCGTCCCATGGCGGTACTTTCGTTGCGGTTGCATTTATTTTATGTTCGGTGCTATTTAATTTATTGTGTTCTCATTTTAACCCTTCTATAGTAACAATAGAAAATAGGTAAATATAGTTGTTAAGTGTTTTTCGTATAATTTGCTTAGTCTGTTGTAACCTTTCTGGTCTAAATTATTTAATTCAGTATAAATAGCGGAGTTGCCATCTATTTGGGAAAGAGCTGCTGACTCGGCTTATCACTAAGTCTTGTAACTGTTTGTTTGTTGGGATGTCTTTGTCAATCTTCTTTGTCAATCTTTCCCTTTGATGTTGGGGATAGGGTTTGGGATCTGATTCAGTCAGTTCCTGGTGTGTAGTTACTCTTTAAATTTGTCTTACTTATTTCCGCTAGCGTGCATTACAAAGACAGAAGTAAATAATAATCTGACGACCACTTTGTCGATGAACTTTTGATCCGTCTCAAAACGAAAGCTTAACACATAAATTCCTAGAATCTAATTTAGATTTTACGTTTTCTGGCAATCTGCAATTGAAGTATTACATTTTGAAGGTGACATAATGTTTGAAGCGTTAATTGTTTCCTGCTTTTGCGCTTTATTTCCGTTTATCTAGGTATTATATACTGAGTCAAAAAATATTCCTATACATGAAATATCTCATGTGGCCATGGCAACTACAGAAGTTATGAAAGTTTTTACTCATTTCAAAAGAGTATCCGTTTGCCTATTGGAAAGAGTTATTTGTTTTGGTTTCCTAAGACTACACATGCTACAAGGTTTGATGATTTCTCTGAATCTGTGCTTCATACACTAGACCAGGCCCTAGGCAAGGCTGCCTGTCAAAGAAATTAAAAATTTACTCTTTCTGATGCGAGAATTTGAACAACAACTCAAGGTATCATGATTCCTTCAAACAATGGTTTAAAGGTAGGTTCCTGTACTTTGGAATGCATCACAATTTTGATGAACTTTCATCCAAGTTGTTGGAAAGCACTAATAAAAGGGAACTAATAAGTTTCACTAAAAAGTGTAAATCAAAAAAATATTAGAAAAGTTGTTTTGCAAGGGATTTCCTAACTCTGATTCGATTACCAGTTAGCGCTATTTTAGTTCGCGCCAAAAATAGATAACGCAGCTGATGTAATGCTGCATTGCATTTTGGGATAGTTTTAACCCATCCGCCATGCCAGGACCTCTAGGAGAGCTCACGTCAAGGGAAAATTGACCTTTGAGAATGGCATCAGAAATTGCGCTCTTATAGACATAATAAACATAGTTATTTTTAGAACTGGACTTCCAATGAAAGAAAATAAACCAAAAGTGAAAACGACTATTTTCGTCAACATCTGACGAGTTTCTCAGTAGCAACAAATTCAGAAAAATAAGAGAATTCGATACTGTTCAGAAAAAAGACGAAATTATTTTGTGGACATAATTGATATCGCTAGCCCAGGAACCTATCTTTAAATGAGGCATTTAAAGGGATTTCCATAGGAAGTTAGAAACGTTACGGCTAGCGGCCACGCAACGATTCTTCCAATTTTGTCATTAGGTAATGAAAACAAAGACATAACAAACATATTTATGAAGAAATTTTTGAAAAAAGACCAACAGGTATAGTAATGATGAGGTTTTGAAAATCGCTATAGTTTTAATTAAAAAGGGACATAATCTGAAGATTTGAAGAATAAATTTAAAGAGTAACTACACTTCAAGAACTGACTGAGTACAAGATATTGGACATGTTAAGTGTTTTCGAGATTCCTGCTTAATGGACTTTTCTGCGCGATGTACAATTTAATTTTGCGCGTGCGCACTGATGAGGTGCATTCCAATTAGCACATATTAAAACTTGCCAGATAATTCTTCTTTGAAAAAAAAAAACGGCTGGCGATTTTTAAAGCTTTTTGTTCCTTGGAGTCTTCCAAAACACACACGAGCCTCAGGTAAATCCAATATGCACTGGTTTCTTTGCAAATGTGGCCAAAATTTGGTATCGTTACCTTTTTGACTAAGTATATATGAAAATATAGGATATACAGAAGGGCTCTACAAAATATATCGGCACGGTCTGAAATATGGTTCAGGTTAATATTGGTTACATTTAAAAAACGTAGTGATGCGCGGCGGAAAACTATATGAAGAAAAATGATTAGCTTAACAAGTATCGTTTTGTTTCAAAAACTACTGAGTCCAGGCTACAAATACCAGCTAGATCGCACTGGTAGCTACAAAGTCATGAAGTACGAAAGAGAAATAGTTGCCATTCCGGACTCGGCATCACCGTCGGCGTCCACAGTAGCGTCGCATTCGCATCCGGGTCGACGTCCACATAACATTATACACGTTTTAAAGACACATCTCCTAAATCCACGGGTGAATCTAAATGATACTTCAACTGACGATAGATATTGGTCTGTATTTCTCCATAGTGTCACTCCCGATGTTTTTCATGCCATAGTAATCGAGAGCAAAGACTTAGATATGTCTCTGACAATACTGAATGTTCTCCGATAAAGATTTAAGAAAAATAAAATAATCCTCCCAGACTTTTGGATCGTATAAATTCAATTAGTGCATTGATGTTAAATAATGGTCTTTAATTTTGCAAGGTACCGTTGATCCCATCGATGGGAAGGTCGTGGAGTTAGAAATGCTTTGCTAAACTTTTGTACGTTTCTGGTTAAACTAAGTCAGTACAAGCACAGATGCTAAATTTTAGGCTTCACATTTTTCATAGTTACACCTCATCCTTCGTGCTTATCATTGACATCAATGTCATCGACTTAGATTCCAATTTTATGAAACTCAACTTTATTTTCATAAAGATTAGTTTTTTTTTTACTGCGAAAATGTATTTAGAATGTAACTTAAAACTCAAACAGATGCCTGTTCAGTAGTTTCATACCGTTTCCAGTTCCCGTCGGTGACAGTTCGACAAAGGTGCAGGAGTATTATTTGAGTTTAAAGTTTTTTAAGGACTATAGTTTCACAGTCTGGGTAGAAACAGTTCAACTTCTGACTGGATAGTATCAAATACTGCCCCGGAAGTTTACCCAGTAGCAGTATCGGCTCTGTCCTCTCCACGCGGCCGACAGGTTGATCTTGAAAGTCGAGTCACATGTTTCGAACTTTGTCTTCAAGCTGGCAACGCCATGCCATGCCAGCTAATATGTCCAGACGTCAGCTCCTTTTATGCATATAACAGATATGAGCCGCGACACGAGACAACCAACAAAGTGGTTGTGCGCCAAGCGCAGACTCAGATCAGCCCGGACATCCGACCAGTCTGATCAGATTCTTCGCTAAGCGCTTTAAGGGTAGCTAAGGATCTAAGCTACCTCCAATTGGACAGCGAAGACTCTGATCAGACTGGGCGAATGCCCAGGCTTATCTGAGTCTGCGCTGGGCGCACAACCACTTTGTTGTTTTTCTCGTGTCGCGGCTCAATTATAGTTTCTAGATAGATTGTCAATATGAAGGGAAAATACTCAAAGCAGAAAGCAGAGAGGAAGAATGATTTAAGTATTTATTTCTATTTCAGTTCGAGGCGTAGTGCTTTTTAATGCGATGCCGTACATTGCCCTTTAACAAGTAATAGACACATGATCTAGGAAAGTGATATTCAGCACGTTTGGCATATCACGTAATTAAGATTAAACGAACAGCGAATGTTTACCTCCTGCGAACATATCAAAATTTCACTCTGTTTTGGATGATATGAAGTCTTAATTTAATAGCTTTTGATGTATTTGAATTAAAGAGTTATTGGTCGAAAATGAATATTTTTCGAATGATGCCGCGATGCGTACATTGATATTTGCTATTAAAAATTCAAAGAAATAAAATAACTGTAGCGTAAAGTATTACATATTGAAAATTAAAGAAAATGGAACATTATATGGACATAAAGGATAACTGAGTTTATTTAGAGATGCTTTAAAAATAACGTTTTCTTTAAAAGTACATGATGCGGCAATGACCAGCAAGCAACAACAAATTCGCAACGTGCCCAAAAGGAAAGGAAAGAAATACAGACAACACTCAAAGTAAGACAAAACAAGCGAATATCCAAGAAATTAGCTTTTTCCCAACATATGGCTGCGATACTATCCTAATATAAACGTATTCATACCATTTAGCGCGTCAGACGCACGTTTCTGTATTTAACTTCTTCAGTGTCGCTAAACTACGGAGCCCGGGAGGGGACATGGTAATACATATACTGATTTCTTCCCACGAAATGCATTTCGTTCCCACGCATTACTTTTTCGTTCCCTCAGATAGTATTTCGCCCCTCAAAGAAAATCCGTTCCAATGCTATACTTTTTCGTTTCCACGCTTCATTATTTCGTTCCCTCAGTTTTGTACGTATTTCGTTTCCTCAAAATAATATTTCGTTTCCACGCTTTACTTATTCGTTCCTTCAAAATAGCATTTCGTTTCCTCAAAATAATATTCCATTCCCACGTTTTACTTTTTCCTTCCCTCAAATTAGCATTTCGTTCCCTCAAAATAATATTTCTTTAACATGCATTACTTTTTCGTTCCCTCAAAATAATAATTCATTCCTTCAAAATAATATTTGGTTCCTACAAAATACAAATTTGTTTCCCCGCTTCACTATTTCGTTTGCACGTACTAATATTTCTTTCCCTTGCAAAAAAGTTCGTGTCCTTAAAACAGTATTTTGTTACCTTGCAATAATAGTTCGTTCTATCACAGTAATATTTTGAACCTACAAATTACTATTTCGTTCACTCGAAATAACATTTCGTTCACACGATTTACAATTTTGAGGCCTCGCAGTAATATTACATCTATTTTTAGCTTTACACAGATCGGTGTATCATTGTCTTTCTTAATATGCGTTGAAAAGAGCTCTGTTTTGGATAAGGGCATTTAATAATGGTTATCAATTTCGTCAAACATGATATTAAAATTTCTCAAAAGAAACATATGTTGTGACCCTCATTAGAACCGTCTCGGCAAGACGGTTCTAATGAGGGGTCACGGTATGTTTTATGGACAAATATAGACAATTATCCCTAAATTATCCCTGTTACCCCTTCTTATCTGGAGCACTGACTTGTATGGTTTACGATGGGCTCTGGGTTCGTGTTCAGAAAGGCCACGATTTTGTCCTCATCTGTTACATATGGGAGTTGTTACATATGGGAGGGGCGCACAGATGATGAGGCTGAGTTGCTTCCTGTTTTTTTGACTTCCTGTTTGTTTCCTTTGGCAGTGTGACCATTTCGAGCGAGTCTGCTCTGGAGGGAGGAATTTTCTCCAAGGGGTGGATGAATTGCTTCCCTTTAAGGTGCACTCATTCACAGTCATAGGGACTTGGTAAGGCGGCTAAACTTAGGGTCCGGAAATACACTGGGAATTTAAACGTGACAGTTGGCATAATAACCTTTGAGCTATTGTAAAGCTGTGGTGTGTGGGTGCATCTCAATATTTTTTTCTGCCAGGTCTCCACAGGGAGATAACTGTAATGACTTCCTCCTTGCTTCCTCAGTGCCTTTTCTGGCGGGCCTGCTTTGGACGGAGAGCATTTGCTTCATTGGGAACAAATTCGTTTTATTGGGAATTGGCCCCGAATTAGAGGAGCACAGGGATTGGGATGACTAAAAGTACTAGACTGGCCCCAGTTAAGAAAATAAATTAAATGATAATAATAATAATAATGAAAATAAATTGAACATAATGATAGAATAAAAACATGGTTGGCCTTCAGAACAAACGGAGTCACATTAAGACTTGTACCATTTAGAATATAACATTTAGAATGGAAGCCAGACATCCGAAATGCACTATTGTTTTGTTTTTATCATCACAGAATATCTTGCGAAAAAACGGAAATCTATTTCATAGGAACGAAACGTTAACATGAGGGAACAAATTATTATGGTAAGGAAATGAAATATTATTGCGTGGGAAAGAAATAGTAATGCGTGGGAACGGAATATCATTTTGAGGGAACGACATGTCAAATTGAGGGAACGACAAAGTTTTGCGTGGGAACGAAATATTATTTTGAGGAAACAAAAACTATTTCGAGCGAAATATTATTTTGAGAAAACGAAATGCTATTCTGAGGGAACGAAATAGTAAAGTGAGGGAACGGAATATTATTTTGAGGGAACGAAAAACTATTTTGAGCGAACGAAAAAGTAAAGCATGGGAACGGAATATTACTTTGAGAGAACGAAATATTAAACTGGAGGAACGAAAAAGTAAAGCGTGGGAACGGAATATTATTTTGAGAGAACGAAATGTTAATTTGAGGGAACAAAATGTTAAATAGAAAGAACGAAAAAGTAATTCGTGGGAACAAAATTTATTATGTGGGAACGAAATCGGTATATGTATTGCTATGTCCTCTCCCGGGCTCCGTACTAACCCAAAAAGTTTGAAGGAAAAGAGTGAACAAGAAGTCAAGGAAAATAGAAATGTAAGTAGGAAAATTCTAAGGAACTGAAACAATTCAATCCCAGATCCCACCCAAGACGCATGTGCATAAACACAGGGGTAAATGAGACATCACCAAAGACATCATCAGTGACAGCCTGATGAACCGCTGTTTCTTATGTAGGTGGTCACCGGACTATCCTGAACATCACAAACAATGTATCAATGACATACATAGAAACAAACGACACACAAAACAACCAAGAATAATCAATACAGAAGTGCAACCATGGAACGGCCAGCAATGAAGCCCTTACCGGCTAGCAGCTGACTAACCCTCGTCCTTAGTTCTGCGTTTGTTCATCAGACACTTAGTTGTTTACCAAATACAAAACAATCATATGCAATCGACGATTTTTTTTTCAAATGGCAATCTATTTTCTATCTCTCTGTAAAAAACTTCAAGTCAATCGGTTGCGAAATAAGAAAGTTACAAATCAGTCCACTCCAAAAGTGTATATGGGATTGTCTTGAAACTTCACATTAAGGCAGAGGACAAGTAGGGAAAGTGCAGTGTATAAGAACCACAACTTTGCCGCCTTTCGTTTTAAATTATCTCCCGCGAGAAAAGCGATTCGACATGGCTCTTGTAATTATTGGAAATTGTATTTTTTCTCGTGACTACATATTGCTTGTATATATTGCTTATTATTTTGGTTAAATATATATTGTTTTATTGTTGAAACTCAGTTTTTCATTGAGGTTATCCGATTGTATTTGATATTTCGTTACCTTTTCTCTGTCATATGCATTTGGGTGCCAAATGTCTAGTTTTCCTGTCATCTTTTTACCTGTTAAAGTGCAAGTCTTTTGTCCATTTATGTATATACTTGTTCCAGATCATTGCCTTTCTATTTTGTACTTTTTAGCATAATCTGTGGATAAATAATAAATAATTCGTGTGTTCGTACACGATAGATGGTCTTGCCCGTGCTTCTGAATTATACACACATACAACACCTAAAGCGGAACATCGACGTGGGCACGACAAAGCGATAGCGATTGCTCTGTCTCGTACACCAGTACTTATGAAGGAGTCGCTGCGCAGCATTCCCTGGCTGTACTAACGGTACCTGGTTCGAATCCCGCAGGTGGCGAACTTTATCACACCGTAAATGGCTTCCATTGGACAAACCCTTTATCATTCCGGCATTGTCCCAAAATGACTAGTCTACTGCTTAAGGGGACATAATACACAATCTTTGCACAACGTCTACTACTACATGTATAACGGAGAGATAAACAGAATTCGAATTCTGTGTTCAATTGTCTGACGTAAGGATGTTGAAAGTGTAGCGAACTGATTAATGTTGCTACGCTATTTAATCTGCTTGTTGTGCTGTCTCTGCAGTCATTTGACCTTCTGAACCGCGTTCGACAAAACCTACAATGTAGCATTTGCGCCAAGCGAAGACGCATATAAGCCTGGGCATCCACTCAGTATGATCAAACCCTTGGCTGTGCGCTTAAAAAATAGCTTAGTGTCTATGCTAGCTCCATGCCGTCAGTGAAGATTCTTATAAGACTAGACGGACGCCCAGGCTGATCTGAGTCTTTGCTGTGCGCTCATGCCACTTTGTCGGTTCTCTCGTGTAGCGGCTCATCTAGACTCATTCAAAGAATGGAGTCCATTAAATGATTGCATTATTTCATAATCTTTTTCACATTTTACGACAGTGTAAAAAAACTAGGTTTATGATAGATATAATCTGTCGTAGAAGAAGTTCAGTTAAACAACCTTGATCACATAAATGTTAGGGGCTTTTTTTTTCTTTTTCTTTTTTTTTTTTTGTTTTTTTTAGCTCACTTGAGCCAGAGGCTCCGGGGGAGCTTATAGTATGGTCAGGCTCCGTCGTCCGTCGTCGTCCGTCGTCCGTCCGTCCGTCGTCCGTCCGTCCGTCCGTCCACAAGTTCAAACAACTTCTCCTCTGAAACCGCTTAGCCAGTTGTAACCAAATTTCATATAGAGCCTCCTGGGACCTTAGGAACAAAAGTTGTTCAAACGGTCCTGGTCACATGACCAACATGGCCGCCATGCCCATATATGGTAAAAACCTAAAAATATCTTCTTCTCCAGAACCAGTAGGCGGATGGCCTTGAAACTTGGTATGTAGCATTGGGTACGGGAGTACTAACTACCAAGATTGTTCAAATTATGACCTTGGGTTGACCTTGACCTTTTTTACGGTAAGGTCAAATTTGCTTCCTTGTGCTTTTATATGGCAAAATGCTAGAACATAAGATATCTTCGAAACTATTGAAGATTTTGGGCTAAAAATTGGTATCTACAGTCATTTTAATGAGTACATGAAAATTTATGAGTACAAGAGGTCAAGGTCATTCTTTGACCTTTGACCTACAACTCTCATATTTTCACAATTCCAAACAATCTCCTCAAAAGCCCCTGGGCCAATTGAAACCAAATTTCATATAGAGCCTCCAGGAGTTGAGGGATCAAAAACTTATTAATACGGTCCAGGTCACATGACCAACATGGCGGCCACGCCCATATATGGTAAAAGCCATTAAAAATCTTCTTCTCAAGAACCAATTGACCGATTGCCTTGAAACTTGGTATGTAGCTTTGGGTACCTGAGTGCTGTCAAGATTGTTCAAATTATGACCATGGGTTGACCTTGATCTTTTTTAAGACACGGTCAAATATGGGAAAATGCTAGAACATAAGATTTCATGGAAAGTTTTGAAGAGATATGCCTAAGAATTGGTATATACAGTTATATTAATGAGTACATGAAGATTTGTGAGCACAAGAGGTCAAGGTCATTCTTTGATCTTTGACCCAGAACTGTCATATTTTGTCAATATCAAACAATCCCCTAAAAAACTAAGCCAATTGTAACGAAATTTCATATAGAGCCTTCAGGTATAGAGGGAATGAAAATTTGTTCAATCAGTCCAGGTCACATGACCAACATGGCCCCCAGGACCATATATGGTAAAAAACTTTAAAAAATCTTCTTCTCCAGAACCAATTGACCGATGGCCCAGAAGCTTGGTATGTAGCATTGGGAATTCCATTACTATCAAGATTGTTCAAAATTATGACCTTTGGTTGACCTTGTCTATTTTACTGCAAGGTCAAATGTGGGAAAATGCTAGAACATAAGATTTCATGGAAAGTTTAGAAGATTTATGCCTAAAAATTGGTATCTACAGTCATTTTAATGAGTACATGAAGATTCATGAGTACAAGAGGTCAAGGTCATTCTTTGACTTTTGACTCAGAACTCTTTCATTTTGACAATATCAAACCATCTCCTCAAAAGCCCCTGGGCCAATTTTGAAACCAAATTTCATATAGAGCCTTCAGGGGGTTAAGGGAATGAAATTTTTTTCAAATGTCCAGGTCACATGACCAACGTGTCCTCCATGCCCATATATGGTTAAAACCTTTAAAAATCTTTTTCACCAAAACCAATTGACCGATGGCATTAGAGTAACTTACCCTAGAGTACTAAGGCTGAATGGACCCAGGTGAGCTACAGGACCAATGGTCCTCTTGTTTAATATTTTTGTACTGATTCCTTTGCGTTTGTAACCTTAGCTGTTAAACATATCACAGTGGTTTTACATGTTTTCCACGAAATGATTGGTGCGAGTATGATGGAATGAATTTGTCCACCTGGGTAAATCTGAACTTTTACAATTAATTCGTTGAATAACTAACTTAATATAGAACTGTCTGACACCTCGTTATTCCAATCGGTGAACGATTCGTTGAGCCGCGACACGACAAAACCAACAAAGTGGAATGTGCGCCCAGCGAGACTCAGATCAGACTAAACAGCCGCCCAATTTAGCCAATGTCTTTGTTTTGCACTTAAAAAGTAGCAAGGGTCTAAGCTACCTTCATGCGGATGCCCAGGCTGATCTGAATGTTCGCTGGGTGTACAACCACTTTGTTGGTTTTGTCGTGTCGTGGCTCAGTTATAATTAACAGCGCAGACAGAAACTGTCAAACGAATATGGTAATGGTTTTCAGGCTTTGAGACAACCGTTGGTAACTCCTTTTAAAAATCGATTTATAATCAGATATTAGATGCTTAATGCGGTTTTATCTAAATTAAAACAAATCTATGCCCATCTGGAGAACAACCATCTCAGAGGAAACATTCTTTTAGCTCAATATGGCGGTCCCATCGGACATTTAATAAAAGAGTCAAACATGGAAAAAAACGGAGTTGTAGTCACTGTTTATTCAAGCCCTCTGCTGATATTGCAGTACTCTTCTTTTCCTGTATTTATGAAGTTATTTCATCGACATAAATGTATTCCTATAAATTAATGTGAGAGAGAGAGAGAGAGTGAGAGTGAACAGACAGACGGACAGACAGAGTGTTTCGTGTGTGTAACAATTTTAGGTTGGCCGCATTACATGTTCCCTCCCTACTTCCAGGGCTCTCAGGACTATTCAGATACACATATGAAAATATGAAAGGCTAAGCACAACCTTCTCCTTTCGTCGCGATATCCTTCCCTGATTCGAAAAAGCTACCCATTTAATGCCGGCTTGACATAGAGACTTTTCCAGTCGCTGGCTTGCCGAACCCGGATTCGAACCCGCAACCTTCAGCGTTAAAATAGAATGTCTCTAATCACTCTTCCGCGGCGCAGTTGGGATTGCGTATCCGAAATAATTAATAACCCAAGTAAATGTGTGCCAGCTGATTTAGAGCTTTATGGGATCGGATTGTTATATTTATTATATTGCCGCTTTTAACTATGCATATCCTTTCACAAATACGAATAAATATTTCTTCCACTTGTTGTATGGCTTTGCCAAAGATACAGCGGGCCTCTTACCCACACCGCCCCTACGGCCACTAGGATACAAGAAGCCTTCCGCCGGCGGTGGAATTTGGCCTTGTAACTGCTCAGTATGATCCTACCATCAACTCGATATGACTGAAATACAGTCCAAAAGGGCGTAAAAGTCAATGATATCGGACTACCATGAGCCACACCGAAAGAACACGAGTCGGCAGTGAATATACATGCACACAGATCAGCCCGCGAATACACGTAGTTGCTGTTCCTCACGGAATCATTGTACCAGAGGACAACAAAGGCTCTAGTCAGTTTGTGTGGATGCGCAGACTGATCCGCTGACCGTACATGCCCCAAGGACCCACTTTATCATGGCACGGCGCATTTTGTGATTTGGTATTACAATGTTAGGGAAACGCAGTTTTTAAAAAGGAATTTGGGTTTTTACTCATAGGGTTTTTCCTTTTTCGTTGCGCGGCTCATTTTATGTCTGTTGCAGTAACTATGCATATCCTTTCACAAATACGAATAAATATTTCTTCCACTTGTTGTATGGCTTTGCCAAAGATACAGCGGGCCTCTTACCCACACCGCCCCTACGGCCACTAGGATACAAGAAGCCTTCCGCCGGCGGTGGAATTTGGCCTTGTAACTTTTCAGTATGATCCTACCATCAGCTCGATATGACTGAAATACAGTCCAAAAGGGCGTAAAAGTCAATGATATCGGACTACCATGAGCCACACCGAAAGAACACGAGTCGGCAGTGAATATACATGCACACAGATCAGCCCGCGAATACACGTAGTTGCTGTTCCTCACGGAATCATTGTACCAGAGGACAACAAAGGCTCTAGTCAGTTTGTGTGGATGCGCAGACTGATCCGCTGACCGTACATGCCCGAAGGACCCACTTTATCATGGCACGGCGCATTTTGTGATTTGGTATTACAATGTTAGGGAAACGCAGTTTTTAAAAAGGAATTTGGGTTTTTGCTCATAGGGTTTTTCCTTTTTCGTTGCGCGGCTCATTTTGTGTCTGTTGCAGTAACCATATTACTGTTAGAAGTTTGTTTTCGAATTTTATTTAAACATCCTGATATACACATCCGTTGTTGGTTGTTTATTCCGTTTTCTCCATCCATATTTTTATTAATTTTTGTTTACTAAAGCATTCATCATGAAAACCCTATTAGTCGCCCTCTTTCCGTATTCTCATAACGGTCTTAGCATGCCTTATAACGTCGCCCGTAAACGATTGCAACGTCGCTTATACATGACGTCAATGAATGGCGAAAATTTATACATACCTATGCTTGCTTATCAAGCGCTACTTGAAAAACGAACTCGGTAGTCAAGGACTTTCTTTACCTCATTTGAATCGACAGATGCTGTGACATAAAAAATCAGTTTTTGAAAAAAAATCTATGTAGTGGTAAACAAGCTGTGTACGTCTAAGTTTTAAAATCTGAGTATTTTCATAGCTTTCCCATTGCTGTCAATGGAACCGGCCTCAAAAATTCACGTTTTTCAGTCTGATCTAGAGACTAAACGAACTCGGTGGACTATCTTTTTTATTGCACATTTCGATGTAACACACGAAAATGCACTTCTGTGCAAAATTTAAAAAAAATTCTATGTATGTGCCATTTACGTATTCTTGACCTTAAAGACACCGTCTAGGAAGGCAATAATTTATAAAAGATCTCTGTTTTAGCCACACATACTGACGCATTCCGCGAGATACGTACTAAGTTGCAGCTATCAGGTAAGAGACGTCTACGTATTAACTCGCAAGTGCAGACCTCCCCTACTTAGCCACCTCAACCCATGCCTCTCTAGAAAGGAAGACTCAACGCAGACACCTGCGTGCGTATGGCTATTCAAATTTTCTGTGTTCTCACGTCGTGTGCTGCATTGTGTCTCCTGATTTTCTACGTTTCCATTTTGCAATGAACAGAAGTGAAAAATAAGATATAGCATTTTGCCACGTTTGACAAATCACGTAATACCAATTAAAGAAAACCAAATGGCACATATATCAAAAGCGGGTTTGCTTTATTCAACATGAAGTCTTAACCTGAGATGTGATTTAGCGCTTGAAGCAGTTACATTAAAACTTGTTTATGTCATAAATTATTTTTTTTCGTGAGACTGCTGTATGAAGCGGCAATGTTTCCTTTTACGTAATTTTCCAATACAGTTTTTAAAGGGAAGAGAAAATAGACACATAAATACAATCGGCTAAAAAAGAAACAGAAGATGAGGAAATGGCATGCACCAGCAATATTAAATAATACACACAAACAAATTTCCTCAGGAAAGATAAGTATTAAAGTAATAATTTTAAACTAAATCTTTTGGAAATGTCAGAAGTGTTCAAGATGCACCCATACGGTAAATAGAGGACCTTACACGAGTAGTCATTTTATATGAAAATTATGAAACGAGCCTTCGGCGAGTTTCATAAATTTCATATGAAATGACTACGAGTGTAAGGTTCTGTTTATCATATGTCCTTCAAAATGAAATTTAAACACATTCAAAATCAACATTATTTCAATAAGAAAACGTATTGTTGACATGGACGTTGATAATGACGTTATGTGTACGCGCCAAAGTATTACTACACGTGTGGAAATACGATTTTTATGAAATGACGTTATCCACTGAATAACAGCGACGTCATATGTGTATATTCATTCCCGTGCAAAAATTCTTAAAAGTTTGATTCTTTGGAAGCAAATAATAAATGAAGGATGCAAAATTAATTACTCGGTTTGATTGAAAAAATGAGACTGTACATGACCAGTCATGATCTACACAAATCTACATCGGTGTAAGCAATTTGCAAATTTAAGATCGCAAACGACTCTTACTACCTCGCCACTGCTTGCCTTTTTCGCTCGTCAATCATTTCCTAACGTATTTTTTTTTCTTTCCTACCCTTTAGCAGGGATAGCTATACATCGCAGAAAATTTTTGCTTGTCCGATAGAGTGCTTTCATTTTTTTTTTATCATTTGCTGTAAGGTTCAGAAAAATTACCTTCCATTCTGATTTGATACATTGTATTGATTTATACACATAATTGAGCCGCGACACGACAAAACCAACACTGTGGTTATGCGCCCAGCGCAGACTCAGATCAGCCTGGGCATCCGCCCAGTCTGATCAAAGTCTTCGCCGTCCGCATGGAGGTAGCTTAGAGCTTTAGCTATATTTTAAGCACTTATCGAAGGGTCTCATTGGCTTGAGCGGATGGCCAGGCTGATATGAGTCTGGGCAGTGCCCACAACCACATTGTTGGTTTTCTCGCGTCGCGGCTCTTATAAGACCACAGGATGGATCTCCCCCTCTCGCGGGGCATTACTGACGTTCTTACTAGAATCATTTATTACTTTCATCATGCATGTTTCAGAAAACAAAATCTCAAAATTATTTTTTACAGATTCTATTATCATTATAAGCACGTTTGTGTCTGTAAGGCAATGACAGACAGCTCCCATTATTAAGAACATCACAGGTAAATTTCATTACTATGGTCGTTTGCTGTATTTTTTACTCTGATTTTGTATGTGTTTCCAATAAGTTTTTTCCCGCAAATTTAATATAAGTATATGACTCCAGGATCAGGGAAGGCCCCTACGGCCCCAACTCTGGGATACAGTTTCAGAAAATCTATTTGACTTGTAATTCTATATCAGTTTTATAGACATTGGGCAGATAATCTCCTGGAACAATATTGTGAACATTACAGGAAGCTTTTATTACTCTCATCATTTGCTGTTCAATTCAACTCCGATTTTATTTGAAGATTTTCATGATTAAATACATGTATATGATCCACAGCAGGAGCAAATTACCCCTGTGGACATATTGCTGTTACAACAGATATCTTTAACGTCGTCTACCATAAGCTATCATTTCTCTGAAGACCACTACCATGATCAAACAAATAAAGAAACAAACAGGCACGCTAACAGGTTCCATAACTTTGTCAAAAAGTGTAAATGCCCCGATTGATCGCCTTGAATTTGAAACGATATAGATGTTTTCGTTGAATTGGTGTGAAACTAGTACTATTAATATCAAACTAACATCAATGCTTTTGTGCTCCGATATGTAGCGTTGGACCCGTTGCAGTATAATTCAAAACATGTAGAAATTGGAGTTTGCTCTTTCAGCCTTTGGCTACTCGTTTCATTTCTGATCAATATCTCTTTTAAAGCTTATTTTCTACTTCAGTATCACAAAATAATCTGGCATGATAGACGCATTCTATAAATCCTGGATAAACTGGGCAATTAGCACATCGGCGAATATTTGTGCCAAAAATCAACAAACGAGAGACATACCTGTTCTCTGTTTACACCATTCAGACCCATTCTGAATTCAGACCCATTCTGAATGGTTCAGCTCTTTAGGAAAAGTAGTGCATAGTGAGCCTAAAGAATGAAAGCAGCTGTATATTAATTCGTTATGACTGTTTTAGCAAGCAGAAACGTCAAATGGGTCATTTACCAGCGGGGTCATTCGAGTTGGCGTTGGTGTTGTCTTCTACAATGTTTACCCATTGCGTTTAGCTCCATTTCTCAGAGGCTAAGAGACCTGATTTTCGGTGCAAGAGAGGCAACCCTTTGCCTTGTGTGCAAAGTAAGCACTGAAAACACCCTCCACGTCCGCTCTGAATGAAAATATTTTTACCTATTTACATTTTAGATTCCAATGAATCATAAATTGAACATGGCGAAAGGGGAAAGGGGCGGTACAATGGGAAGTTAAATACGAGCATGACAGCATGCTTTTTTCGCATGTTTTTGCGAAAAAAAAAATGTTTCGACTTGATTTGTTAGACTCAACGTGTAGCTTAAATTTTTCTATTTATAAATCTCTAGTGACCTTTCAGCACGTTTTACTTTCATTAGATCTTACGAAGTAATCCGATCAGCACATTAGGAAAAAAACAGGTATTACATTTCGTTTCTTTGTCCAATACGTATTGGTTTCCATATGCATTTTTCCTATTAGCTGTTTACTTAATACTGGCTTAGCTCCTTAGCTACATTTTCTTATTGCGTGCACAAAAGCATGCACTTTATTCTCTTTTTTTCTTCATTTTCTCAAATGTGTATAGTGTTTATTTGTAAACTGTATTCTGACGTCTTTATTAAGTATAAATGAAGGCAATTATCACCACATCCTAACCTCCCCCTCGAAACCAAAAGGAAAACAAATTATACACAAATTGAAAGAAAATATCACGAAATACTATCAATATAAACCGAGTAAACCGCTCTTTTTTCAGACAAAGGTCATTCAGATACGCCAGCTGAAACAGCAGTAACATCTAGTTTCCTGTATTGGTCGAGCAGAAACCGGTTGAACCCTCCCATAAATTCCATTGCTGGCCGTTCCGGGGCGGCACTTTTGTTTTGGTTCTTCTTGGCTGTTTTATGTTTTACGGAGAAGGATGGGCTCCGCCTTTCATACCGCATAATGGGAAATTTTCGCGTGAGTTAATTTTCGCGGAATTTCGAGGTTGGTAACGATCCGCGAAAATTAAACTCCGCGAAATATTTTCCAAGTTTGTGCTAAATAGGAGTAACATTTTTATTTTGTCCAAACATGGTTTTCGGTATTTAAAGCGCCCCACAAAACCTGAAGTAGGTAGCTTTAGAGGTCTTCCCTGTGCCGCAATTATGTTTGCAGGTAATTAGCAGGTAGTCACAGTTTGACCAGGATATCACTTTTTACCCTTGATTAACGGTCACTTATACCTAATTATGCAAGCACAAGTGAATAAATTTTCAATGACTGAGAGTTATGTTTACTTTTATCCTAAACAACAGCCATCCTGTCAGTTGCTCGCATAATTTAGTTGACTGTTCCTGAATTAAACATTGATTTGTACAATGTCTTTATTTTTTGGGGCAGTAACCTGTAGAGGTACCTGTATTAATCTTCAGTTAGCCGTATAATACACGAACAAAGTGTCTGTGTTCGTGTATTATCCGTTGCATCCTGCTCACCGCGGGGAAGTGGAAGAATGAGCAGGATATATTAAGTCAGTTTTTTTTAAAGTTTCTAAAATGTCTATTAAAACACATGTATTAACAATAAAATGTTTGAGATGGATTCGAGATGGCTTGTGTTAAACTTGTTGGGGGAGGCATCTGTAGCTTATTGCCTTCACATAATTCTGTCTGTCTATTTCTCTACTGAGATACTTATGGTACAGTCATTGGATTTTTGTCATTTTGTCTTTTTCCCGTTTCAGGTCAGGTGCTGGTTTGCCTAAAAACGTTTTATTCACATATGTATTTGCTTAAAACTTGTTGAGCACTTCAATAAAAACGTATATACTCGGGTGCGCAGCGTGGAACTGGGCATTGTATTGTGTTGAGTATGTTAGTGCGTATGCTCATAACAATAGGATTGTACAGGTGAGTGAACACTGAATTTGTGCTAAATGAATGAGCAGGTTTCGCGCTCAATCGATGAAAGGGGAAATTTTTCGTTTGCGCTAAATTGATGATAAGCCATTTTTTATGTGAAAAGGAGCCGTTATTATCTTAACAATTGTGTTCAAAATAAAGTGATTTCAGCTACTTTACGTTTCTCTCTCAGTGTACGTCTTGATTTTTCAGTCTAGCCAATATGTTTGCGGGACAAACACAATTTTTGTTTTTGCAGATACTCACATCCTCGAAAATTTATCCTCATGTGTTAGTGGCAAATCCGCGAAACTTTGACGACGCGAAAATTTTCCATTATACGGTATGCTATGCCCAGGATACAGTCGGTCCCAGACCCCTACCGCCCCTAAAACTACTGGGCGATGGAACCTATTAACCTTTTTGGCCGTACTCTGCTCACGTAAAAGGCTATCATAATTATATACATGTGCAAAGTCAAAGAGAAGATGGAAAAAATGGTATAAGAAGAAGAAAAAGAAGAAAAGTACAGTTTATTGAATAAAGTTTAAATCAGATAGGAACGTTTAGCCTTATATACTGCCATAAATCAATCGACTTTTGGTGATTATCACCGCACACGAAAAGGAAAAAAGAAAAACAACAGCAGCAAAAAACAATGCTTAAAATGGCTAATGAAATGCTTGTTCAAAGCATACATGCGTTTGCCAAGGCTTGTTTATCATTTACTAGTTGCTGGTATTATATAATTAAAAAATCGTGATTTCTTTTATTTATTCTAATTGGCCCTGAACAGGAATTAAATTAATCCTAATTCCATTTGCAATTTTGTGAACACAGCTAGCAGACTGATTCATATTGAATCCTTTTATTTTCTCTTGGTTTGCAAATTCTATAGTCCATGTACTTCGAGACTTACTTACGGAAATCAGTCTGGTTAATGATGAAATTATATTAAAATACGACTTTAGGAATGGCTGCTCTTCTTTGTGTTGATGCAAATTAACCGTAAACGACAGTGTAGAACATAATGCTAGAAACTTTGTGGGTTAAATAGTAACAGACAAACAGAATAACACTGACCGTTCCAATATGTTCTGAAGAGTAAGATCCTTTGGCAGCAAGGAACACACAAAAGAATAGAAAATAACAGACTCGAATTAATTGAGTCTGTTCATGACTAGTTATGAAATGTGCGACACCAGCCACGCCCTCTAGCACCGGCTTTAGCGGAACTCTTTTTTCAAAATTACTCAGATGAACTCAATGATTCCAAAGGACCAGAAAATATAATTTGCACTATGATGATGTACGGGGAGCACTTCTATTGTGGTTCCTCAATGTCTTTGTGTCTTTGGTCTCGGGAAATAGGTTTACCCGAATAGCTGTTGATTCTTCTTTCTGTTTTGTCTTTTTTTTTTGTTTTTTTTTTTTAATTTAAAAATAGAACATAGGTCATAGCAGATGTTCCTGTTGTTGTCAATTAGGATCGCTGATTGGCCAGCTCTTTCGGAAAGAGCTGTTTATTTACATCGTAATGGTTTTTAGTGAACTTTTGTCAATCTATGTGTGTACTCCTTTCCCTTTTGGTTTTGAGGGCGGATATGGAATTTCATTGTATTAATCTCTGATCATTTCCCATCTTTTTACTTTGTAGTAAGACAAAAAGAGTGTATAACAATATAATTGACCCGCGACACGAGAAAGTCAACATTGTGGTCGTGCGTCCAGCATAGACTCAGATCAGCCTGTGCATCAGCCCAGTCTGATCAGAGTCTTCGCTGACCGCATAAAGGTAGCTAAGTCCATTGGCTACCCTTTAAGCGTTTAGCAAAGACTCTGATCAGAATGGGCGGATGCCCGGGCTGATCTGAGTCTGCGCTGGGCGCATAACCTCTTTGTTGGTTTTCATGAGCCGCGGCTCAATTGACCCTTTTCCTTGTGTCCGGTCATTGAGGAAAATAAATTCATTTGGCACACGAAACATAAATATCCATTTTTTAGATTTTGGCACATAATAGTAGCTGTAATTATTGTCAAAAAAGTTTTGTCTTGCAACCGACCCGTCTGTAAAGCTGCGTTGGACGTAGTCTTCATAAAGGTTTTCTTCCTAGCGCTTACTTCTACTGACATGCTCTTCGTAAAAGTGTACTTCCTTCCCACCTAGGTGTGATCATTAACTTTCGCTTCGTAAAGGTTCTCTTCCTTTTACTTACTACTACTAACAAGCGATTTACAAGGTTTTCTTCCTATTTCCGTTCTTTTGCTTACATGCACTTCATGAAAGTTCTTCCGATTCACCTACAACTACTTACTTAGTAATTGCCCCAGATGAAAATCCAATAGGTCATTGACACTTTCAACATGTCAGTAGATTTATTGGTGTAGACTGGTCACTTAGTCACATGCAGACCATCTTAACCATTAACTCTACGGAAGACGGATCAGATTATTATACGGGGCAATCACTAAGACGGTAAGAGGCTATGAAGAGAAATCTTTGCAATTAGGGGCACTCCGCTGACTCCGCTCGCTGCAGGCTCTAAATTGCAAAGATGTCTCTTAATAGCCCTAGCCTATACATCCACTCCATAAATATTATTTTCTCTTCCTATTTAATTATTTTACTTGCTCAACATTTTTATGAGGGAATACCATGTATTGTATAAAGCAAATCTGCTAAATATCCGGTTTTTTTTTTATAGTCTTTGGTATTTGTTTCAAATTTCGTAGCCTTTGTTAGGACGAATAAGCATGGTACATGTACTATAATTAAATTGTTTGATTTTATTATCGTTTCTTCCTGATGATGACCAGAAGGGGAAATTTTGAAAATAAATAGTAGAAAAGGTAAAGGTTTCCCATAGCCCAATAGCTGTAGGGGCTGTGGGAGTTAGAGACCCACTGTATCTTGGACACAGCTGATAAAAGGCGGATCCCATCTATCTCCTTTCGCTGCCTTATCCTTCCCTGATTCGAAAACGGTACCCATTTACTGCTCGGTTGACAGGGAGAGTTTTCCAGTCATCGGATGGCGACGGTGAGTCGCGAACTCACGACCTTCCGGTGACTTTCTGCGCAATAGCCGAGCCACTCTAACCACTCGACTACGGCGCCTCTCTAAATAAATAGTGATTTATTAATATTTACATAAACAGCGTCCCTTGTGAAGAAATACCGATGAATTCTGTGTGTCGTAGTGTTTGTATTTGATAATCTAAATGGCGAGAAAGTTTTGGAATTAGCTTGCACTCTTTAAACTTTCACAACAAATTTGTTATAAAAAAATAACAAACTGACATCTCATTACTGAAATCGGTAAACGATTAAGTTAAAATCGTCTGCGCAGATAGAACATGTCAAACACACCATGTAATAATGCTCTACTTGAAGTAAATCATTTAAAATCGATTACTAATCAACTTTCACAGGAAGATGCAGTTTGCTAAACGGTGACAATTGTATAAGAACCGTTTTAATTTAAATGAACGTCCCTGCTCCACTTGACGTCCCCTGCCTCTTTTTCGATAAAAATGTTGAAATGTCCAAATAACAAAATCCCAGACTCAGAATGTCTTCGGTATGATATATTTCAAGTGACTTTCAACTATCTAAGGGATGAAAAAGTGCAGCTATTATTCTTACAAACGGAAAGTCATCTAACGTTTCACAAAGGAAACAACTAGGAAACACTTTTCATAAATTCCTGTTTGCTTCGTTGGATAAAGAAGCTCTTTCAACTGGAGTTTCAATTTAAGTAAGGAATTGTCGTCTAGAGGAGCATTCGTTTTTTTAGAGAGATGACCCCTAATGACAACGGAGACAAAAATGGAAAATATAAGAATTGCATCCCCTGAAAGTGCATCCATCCATCTAAATACTTATTGTTTATTAGAAGTATGTTGGCAATGACTAATCTACTACCCTATAGGCTCAAGATACTGCTCCCCCACTTTCATAAAATGCGCTTATTTTATTTGTCGTCATCATTAAAAAAATGTTCTTTTGCGATCGTTTTTGTCTGAAATTTGTGTGTTCTTTTAAATGAAGTGATTTTATGCAAATGTACGACAACATGTCTACAACTGACCACCAGTCAGCAAACTAGTAGCTCCGGTAGCTCAGTTGGTAAAGCGCTACCCTATTTATATAGCAATCCCAGGTTGGATTATCTTTAAACCTGGTCAATTTCACATACCCTTTCAGTCACATCCCACAAACAAGCTGATATAGCTCAAATACCGTTGTAAAGGACGTGAAGTCACTTGTCATCCACTCAGCCATCCAATAAGCAAACTGCATTTTTTTGCTATTCGTAGGTTAAAAAATCCACATTGGAACCAACAGAACAATCTTTTTCACCTGTCTTGTCTAATCAAGTTTATTCCATAACCGTGCAAGGTCGTTGGGATACCACAGATAACTTCACAGCATATTGTTTCATCTAGTCACATCTTTAGCTGCCCTAGTTTTGCTGGCAAATAAGCTCTGAATAGTAGACTCCATAGGAAGCAAGGAAAACACCAACAGAAATGAAAATAGCAGACTCGGTTTAATTGGGTGAATATGCTCATGACCAGTAGAAATGTGCAACACCGGCATTATGATCTCTAACCTGCACTCGTAAATTTTGTCTTCCCACCACCTCTTTTTGTTACCAACTTGTGTATTTGCCTGGTTAAAATCGTGAGAATAGACTTAAAGTGTAGATCTAGTAATATGGGCAAGGTTTACATTCTCTCCCGCCTCTCCCTAGTACATCCAAATCCTAGTAATTTATTTTATCATATGGCGTCGCATTTGAGAGTTTAATCAAGCCATGCATTAAAAACGATAATCCACTACTGGATTAAATATGCAAAGTACGTCGTAACGTTATGCGTTAACGTCCATGTGAACGTCGCGTTCTCTTATGTCGACATCGAGACGTTAAGTTCAACAGTTGCTACTAAAATGCGATTATAGTGTCATATGATAAATAGAATGTTGCATTCGTGCCCCTGTATTATTGAGCCTAACCTCGCATCTTCTCTTTTTCCCCAACTCATTTGATAAATTCAATAATACATGAGCGCTCATGTAAGATCCTCTATTACTGACCCTCCCAAGGCGTTACTCTTGTTGTGGTTTGTTGCTTTACTTGGTTTGTTAATGCTACTAGACTAAGTATTTCTATCATGACATGAGCAATCGAAGCCTTTAAGGAGGAGTGACGCCGTACAGTGATTCATATGCATGGATTTCCCCATCCCCTACACCAGTAGAAGAAACTCCCCCGATCGGGAATCAATGACCTTTGGTGAACTTTGAGAATTTGACAGGTAAATGTTACTAAAATTAGTAAATTGTCACTCGATCGGGAACATTTCAGTCATTTTTATAGTGCCCTCACAAAACTCAAAAAATGTGTCACAGTTTTCACTTAATCTGCATGAAACTTTACCAACTTAAAGATGAATGATATATCTAGATTTGTACCGTGCAGAATTTTTTTAAAGTTCTTAATTTGAAAGTAATTGAATTATGAAAATATGAAATTTTTAAAAATAATTCTGATTCCCGATCGGGGACTGAAAATGTTTATGATGCCTGATTGGGAATCAACTTGGTCATTATCAAAGGCTAGCTGGCAGTCAGATAAAGGAAATGATATGGGTTGTGTACTTTGTGAGCCAACCTACTTGACACTGTTGGGTAACTTTCACAAGGTCCTACCATTCCATTCATGTCAATGCAAACTCGACTTTGAAAAGCCTGATATTGCAGCACATTTTTAGTAAAAGATACTGGTGCTACCGAAGAAGGAGAACTCAAACTGTATACTTGTTCGATTGCGACACACTTTGCCACTAATAGGTCTGGTCCTGTATTGTCTTTTATTCCATTCAAGAGAGACAGTAGAACTGTGTTTCGTTTCTTCAGAAAGACATCTATATTTAGAGATTTAAGCAAGCCAATACTTTTATAGATAGAGCCTACTTCTGCACAGTTGTTCACAATGTTTTCCCTTCCTCCAAGCCGGGCCGGGTAGCGCAATCGGTAGGGCACCTGACTCGTAAGTCAGAGGTCCTGGGTTCGAATCCCGGTCTGGCCACATACTTTCGTTTCTCCTTCCGCTGATTCAAGAAGGGCAGTTGTCAGTTACTGGCGAAAGTATGTGCACTTAGTACTGGTTAACCGCTTAGGAGGTCTAAGCCTGCCCAGGAATAGTGTAGTTAGGTTAACTGACCGTCCCGACATGACCTTAGTTGTTTACCGTGGACGTTAAGCATCAAATTAATCAATCAAAAAAAAAACCCCTTCCTCCACTACCGAGGGCATAGTCAAGTATTTGTTTTTCTTCATATGTATAAGCTACAAGGGATAAATTATGGTGTAGAGAGGTTTCAAAAAAAGTAAAAAGCACAGACAGCTATTCTGCAAGATATAAACGCCAGTTTAGCCCATGTAATTCACAATTATTTCTATGCTGTTGACTTAACTCCGACCTTAGACAGCAATGAAATTGTTTGTGACCACATAAATGCTTCAGCTGCAATCAAAGTCGTCAGAGTGTTTTCAAAATAGCATCCTAGCTGTCATCAAAGTGATACACGCAGTACCAGTCCAGCTGTCATATACCTATTGTTACTAAATAATCTATTGATTTAAATGAAAAAGGAAGAGTAAGCCACTGAGCATGGATTATCTTAGCCAAGTGTACAGATTTATTTAATTCCAGTGTCATTTTTTGTCTATTGATGGGCATGTACAACTAGCTAGTCAATTATGATGCTATTTGGGATAAGATTGTTACATCAGTGAACTTCTTATGGTACTTGAAAATTGAAGTCTGCTAGAGCTACTGACCGTCCCAAGCAGGTCCCTTCGTTGCGGTTTCAGGTGTTTTGTGTTTGGTACTTTTGGCTTATAATGATTTCATCTTAACTATTCTGTAGGTCTAAATTATTTAGTTCAGTACGGGTAACTGAGTTGCCACCTGTTAGGGAAGGAGTTGCTAACTTGGCTTATCACCTGTGATTTTGTTGTCTGTTTGCATGAATATGTCAATTTTTCCCTTTTTATACGCCCGTTTTGATAAAACGGACGTATTATGGCATGGCGCTGTCCGTCCGTCTGTCCGTCCGTTAACATTCTTGTGCGCATCATATCTCAGTAACCGTTTGAGATATCTTCATGAAATTTTGTAGGCACGTATATTAGGATGGGGCAAAGTGTCGCGTACAGTAACGGTTGCTCCCCCTTTCTCAGTTTCAAAGTTATGCCCCTTTGATTATTTTTTACCCTACTAGTCTTGTACGCGCCATAACTAGATAATCGTTTGGGATATCTTGATGAAACTTCGTAGCAATGTGCATGAGGCTCCAACGATGTGTCGCGTATGAAAATGGTTGTTCTCCCTTTCTTCGTTTTGGAGTTGTATCCCTTTGATTAAGATTTCGTGGGCTATTTTCGTGTATACAACTCTTGTGCTTTCAATTACTTAGTAACAATTTGGAATATCAGGATGAAACTTTATAGCAGTGTGCATGGTCACAAGACAGGGTGTCGCATATATGCATGGATGTTTCCCCTTCCTTAATTCTGAAGTAACCTCCCTTTGATTAGTTTTTATTCCCCCATTCACTCTGCCACTCCATAACCCTTTGAAATATGTTTATGAAACTTTGTAGGAATGTGTATAATAATGGGACAATATACCATGAGCATGAACCACAACTCTGGCTCACCTACTTCTGAATTATCTGCCCTTGCATTAATTTCCGTTTTACTCTGTAACTCCCTAAACGTTGGAAATCTTTTAACAAACTTTATAGTGATGTGTATATTGTCAAGGGAATGTATTATGACTAAGAATGGTACTCTTGCTTACTTAGTTTATGAATTATTTCTCAACTTCTGAGCTGCTTCATCCTTGTGGTTGATTTTTGGCTTTGATGTGTTAGATGTTTTAATAACATTGCTGTCATTAGTTACAGGGTTGTTTCCCCTGTTTTTCTGCATGTCCATCCTTCCATTAACAATCTTGTTCACTCTGTAACACCTTCATGACACTGAAACGGGCGTATTATGCGCCGCTTGCGAAGCTCTTGTTGATGTTTGGGATAAGGTTTGGGATCTGATTCAGTCAGTTCCTGAAGATTATCACTCAACTGACATGTACACTGTAGCAAAACTCAGTTGTAACTTGTTACCAAGAAATATTTTCACTCTGTTTAATTACATGCGTAGAATTACAAAATGCAAAATCACTAACGAGATTAAAAAGAGAATTAAGACTCTTGCAGTATACCTTCTAACATCCCTCTATGGAAGCGTTAGTCTGTGACTCTGCAGTTTGCAAAGGCAGGAAGGCGTCTGTTTGTATTACTTTGTCTTTACATTTACCACACCGTGTACAATTGGGAGTTACATACCAGTAGTCAACACAGCCTTTACAGTAAGACACTTTTGTAGATGGTTGTCATTTTTAACAATCTTGTCTAGTGTTCCTAGAATAGATTTCCGAATTAAACTTCGATTTTCTGATCATCAATATCCCATTCCTGATGAAAACAAGCAGTTCCACATGTTTTCCCAAAACGACCAGCCACGTTGTTCATTATACCCCCATCATACGAAGTATATTGAGGGGTACATAGTTTTTGTCTTTCCCTCCGTTCATCTGTTTGCCCGTCTTTCTGTCTATCTGTTAGTCCGTCCGTATGTAAGTTAACATATGCGTTAAAGTTTAGCATTAAGTTTTTCATTTTGCTTCTGTTAACTGGAACTTGTTCATGGATGCTTATTATTTTAGTAGAGGATGGATACTGATTAATTTGCAATATCTAGATGCTGCTGCTGGCCTGAGGTCAAGGTCACAGACTTTGAAATTTGTACAATAGCGTTAAAGTCTTGGGTTAAGTTTCTGCTTTTGCTCTGTTTTTCTGAAAGATTTAACTGTTACTTGTTCACATGTACTTAGTGTATGTACAGGATAGATATGTACATATAAGTTTACATCATCTGGATGCTGCTGCTGAAACAAGGTCAAAGCCACAGACTTAGGAATTTGTATACCATTTGCATTAAAGTTTTGTATTAAGTTGTATCTTATGCTTATATTTTGAATATACTTGAATAGAACCTTTTGCAATGGTACTAGGTTTACTTCTAGGTTGAAACAGATTAGTTGACATCATCCGGATGCTGCGGCTGACTAAATGTCAAGGTCACAGACTTTAAAATTTGTATACTCTTTGTGTTAAAGTTATGTGTTAATTTGTATATTTGCTTATAGTTTGAATGTACTTCAATTCAACCCTTGGTTATGCTACTAGGCTTACTTCTAGGATGAAACTGATTAGTTGACATCATCTGGATGCTGCTCTTTAGGTCAAAGTCACAGACATAGAAATAATATGTAAATTTGTGTTGAAACTTTGTGTTAAATTTGTATGTTTTTTGCTGATGCAAGTTGTAAATGGAACCTTTTGTGTACAGGCCTTTCACTGGGTCTGTTATACAATGTAGATTTTTTGTCCACCTGTCTGTTTGTAAACACTTGCTTTAAAGCTTTGTTTTTATTAGATAGTGGCGCTTGCCGTGTGGTTACGTTAGCCCCTGCTCATTTGCTCTAGTTAGCAATGTTTTACACATTGAGTAGCTGACCACTTAAAAAGAATCTGTTCCTAAACAGGAATCACTGGTTCCTAAACAGGAATTGGTGGTTTCATAACGGGAAGCACTAATAGTCAAAATTCATTATATTAGGAGCCTCTGTAACCTTTGTTTCACTTTTTATGACAAATCAGAAGCACTAACAAGATGAAGAAATATTTTTGCCTTGATTGGACTTAAGATGGGTTGATTGATTTGATTAATTTGATGCTTAACATCCACGGTAAACAGCTATGGTCATGTCGGGACGGTCAGTAAACCTAACCACACTATTCCTGGGCAGGCTTAGACCTCCTAAACGGTTAACCAGTACTAAGTACACATACTTCCGCCAGTAACTGACAACTGCCCTTCTTGAATCAGCTGAAGGAGAAACGAAAGTATGTGGCCAGACCGGGTTTCGAACCCACGACCCTGACTTTATGAGTCAGGTTCCCTACCGATTGCGCTACGCGGCCCGGCTTAAGATGGGTTGACAGAATCAAAATGCTCATTGCATTTTTATCACATTTTGTTGGTACTGAATGCCTATATTTTAAGGTGAAATGAAAATATTCTGTGAAATGCTCCCGATTAGGAACATTGAGTTTAGATGTTGTTAAATGTTTCCCGATCAGGCATCTTAAACATTTTCAGTCCCGATTGGGAATCAGAATTATTTTTAAAAATTTCATATTTTCATAATTCAATAACTTTCAAATTAAGAACTTTAAAACAATTCTGCACGGTAGAAATCTAGATATATCATTCATCTTTAAGTTGGCAAAGTTTCATGCAGATTAAGTGAAAACTGTGACACATTTTTTGCATTTTGTAAGGGCACTGTAAAAATGACTGAAATGTTCCCGATCGAGTGACAATTTACTAATTTTAGTAACATTTACCTGTCAAATTCTCAAAGTTCACCAAAGGTCATTGATTCCCGATCGGGGGAGTTTCTTCTACTGTACACCGGCGAGGGCCGAGGGATATTTTTTTCGCCATGTCCGTACGTCATTCCTTCCTTTTCATAAAATGTAATTATATATCACTATAACGCGCTGATGCATTCCGAGTGTCTTTAGACTGGCTTCAGTAGTACAAGTGTTATTGCCCTTGAATTGACGTAGAATCAATCAAATGAGCCATAACTAAGTATCCAATAAACGGGATTTCATGAGACTAATACTGAACGTGTATCATCATAACACAGTTATAATGTTTGATAAAAAATGGCATCAGTAGTGCATGAGTTATTGCCCTTGAATCAAGCTAAGATTGACAAATTCAGCCGTAACTAAGTAATCAATGAATAGAAATATACTAAATATTGACCACAATAACTCATTGATGCCTCTTATGTTTTGTCGGAATACCTTTAGTAAGCAATGAATTACTGCACTTGCATTGGTTTAAAGCAACAACTGATTCATAGCTAAGTAGCCAATGAATGGGGCTGGATAAAATTTGAAACAATTATGTATTGTCACGATACGGCAGTGCACATTAAGTTTTGCCATAATGACATTAGAAGTGCATGGGCTATTGCCCTAGAATTGATTTAAATTCCACAAACTAGCAATAACAAAGGCACCGATGAACAAAAGGTATTGGCACCTGTTTAACACATATAACTGTAGCATTGAAGAAGTTTTCATTTGATTTGGAGGTAGTCGACGATAAAGACTGACGACGTTCGGTCGTTTACTCTTGCATCCGGCATGTTATAAGGTTTCTGTTTAACCAAGGTAATTAGACGACATAGATACGTGACCTCTCATAAGAGCAATGCACGTAATATTCATGTATTTTATTGCCCGCCCTGTCGACCTGGGTTAGATAGCATGGTTGTGACAAGAGTTGTCGCTTCAAGAGTAACTTGCAGATATCCATACCTGGTATGCAAGTAAAGCTTCACAAGAATTTGTTTTATCAGGGGAAATCCTTGCCTGCTATGCAAACTTGGCTGTTGGTCTTAAGACACTTTCTCGCTGTGTATCTTTACAATTTCACTTTCAATAAACAAAAACATTTAATAAGTCTTTGTTAATTTTGATCTGTTTTGTGTACTTTCATCAGTTTTTTTCTTTTCCTTTTGGTTTTGAGGGCCGGCTGTGTGTTTCGATTCGTGTTTATTGCCTATCATTTGCTTCAAAGTTTCCTTTACGTCTCTCTATTCATCTTTTGTTATTTGTTCTGTGTGCGCTGTTATTGTTGTTTTTTCTGTGCAACATTTCTTTTCCTTGTGACAAGTTTCTGCTAGACAGGAAACACTGTGTTTAAGGAGTGGCGTAAATGGAAAGAAGGCGTACAGTTTACATATCAAAGCTTGAAAACCTAACATCTCATAAACCATTGCAAGCACAAATAGAGATTCAAAAACACCAGAGACGAGTGTTTTGCTCATGTACTGCGGTGAACAAATACTTACGAAAGATTAAAATCTAAATGCGAGGGATGTGACAGAAACAATACTTGTTCATGTTTGTTATAAGTGGACTTGTTGTCATAAAAGTAAAAATATGTAGCAAAGTTTGTCTTTATTTTATACCATTGAATCCAGTTATTCAACGTGTGCCTGTAGCTCGGTGGCGCTCTAGCCTTCTTATCTAGTGGTACCGAGCTCGATTCCTAGAGGCGGAAACCTATTTCAATTGTAATCGGAGTTTCAGTGTACAAAGCCTTTCACTATCACTCTTTCATCATCCCAATATGACTGAAATACAGTTGTAAAGGGCGTAAAATCGCTCGCAGGTCATACATTTATCCATCCATCAAATCAATTGCAATACACTGTGAAGGCGCAGTTTGTCACTTGCGGGGAATAAGAGGGGCATTAGCCCTCTCAAAAGGAAATGTTTTACCATTATCTAAAACATTGTCTGCACGAATTTGGAATAAACGATGTTCTTTTTTTTTTTTTTTTTTTTTTTTTGAATTAACGTATTGTAATGATTACAGAATTTTACCTCTATTTTTTTTAACTGTTGTGCAACAATTGGGATGATATGTGTTTTAGAGGGGACAACGTTCCTATAACGATCTATGTCTTAGTTCTAAATTTAATCGTTATACTTTAGACACTACTGATTATTTTGCCTAAAAATGATATTTCAGTTAGATAAAACAACTCGTGTGAAAATTTTAAATGATTTTTTCTTGATGGGTACTAGTACAATGCCTAACCCATTTTATACCTTTCGTCTTGCATCGTGATTTATTCTTGTTAAGATACCCTAACTTTGATACTTTGTCTTAAAGCTTCACACTTAAAGTTGTATGCAGTTGTTTGCTAACGAGGAACATCGATACATGATTTTAAACAGAAGCATGCGTGTCTCACATAGGCGTTATTAGCTGCGTCTAAGAATAGTTTTAAGATACAATTCGAGACCCGGTAAACGTCGCTAACGACTGATTTCTCAAACAGACATTCGAAAAGCATAGAGTTATTTCAGAAGGATGAACTCCAAGAAAACTACAGGGCACAGCATCATATATTTAAATTCTGCTAAGCATCTACCGCCTTTAGGAGATGATATTTATAAGCTAGTTAGCTTATTTTCATTTTACATTATTCTTGTATGAATTGATTGTGCATCTTTATATGTTGAATAAAATAATGTTTAAACTAACTACCGTTAAACGTGTTAGTACTTACTCAGATTTGAAAAAAAAGATACGGAAACTAAGCTAAGGCTATGATTTGGTTGTATATTTTTTGTTGACAGTGGTAAAGGCATTTTAATCAAGCTTATTGTCTACCATTTAATCCTTAAGATAAGTGACAAGCTCGTGTGTATGGCATTAAACAAAATCCTCACACGGCAATGTTGTTTTTGGAGACTTTTACAGTTGTATAATAAAATTTAAAAGCATTCCTTTAAGAACAGATAAAACATTCGGAAGAAGCAGCATGCGCCAGTTGAAAGAAGGAGCATGGGCCATGCTTCAAAGTTTCAGCAAACTGAAGCCTCATGACTGACACTAACATGAACTGGTGACGAAAACCAGAGAAAGCATTTCTAATATGTGATAAGGTGGTCGATCGAAAGACTGATGAGTATCAAAAAAGGGGGTCCAAATGAATAAAAAGCGCTGATCTGTAATATGATTCTAAACCAATCAATTTCTCTTTTTTTTCTCCTTCGCCTTTACCTCTCCAAAATTTGTTTGTATGCTTAATAACTTCTTGACAAATCATACAAAATAAACACTGGGTGCATCATGAAGAAGACAGACCGTTCCTTCGCATTACCGACTCAATTTTATATTTTTTCATTTTTTTTTGAGTCGTTACTATTGTGCTGTCACTAGAGTAGTTGTATGTAAGGGTATGGTGTGCCAAATCTTTCTTTTTACCAGTGTCTCTTAGATTCAAGCAGTTATGTGGAATAAAAAAAACTTATGACAGGGAATGACTCCTTGTCAGCAGACACTTTAAAGAAGTACTTCTAACGGTAATTGTTTAGCGGAATTTAAATACATTTTTGTTCGTTACTATATGCATTTGGCAACAAAATTTGACATACATTTTAGTCACATGGAAATGTTTCCTTTACCAAAAGTAATAAGTAAATTTCTCAGGACCTACATTAATTCTATCCCAGATTCCACACAATACACCATGAAGGAAAAAGACAACAAAATTTAGTCACCACCAAAGACATCACCAGCGGCAGCCATGTTAGCCATTTCCCATGTAGGTGGTCACCGGACTAGCCTTAACACCACAAACAATATATTAATAACAGACAAAGCTATTAACAACGCATAAACCAACTAAGAAGAACAACCAGAGGACCATTGGTCCAGGTGCTCACCTGAATCCATTCATCCTTAGCACTCAAGAGTAAGAAAAGTAAAAAGTATGCAAAGACCAGGAACTGAAACAATCAAAATCCAAATCCAGCCCTCAAACCATAGTTGGAAACAACTAAGATTACAAATAACCAAGATACAGAGAACATATGGTCAACCGAGTGAGCAGCTTGTTCCCAAAAGGTGGCCACTCAGCAACACAAACCGAACCAAAAATAATAAGAACATACATAAGGTAAAACATCACAGAAACTCTGACACCAAAAACAGGCAACAGAGAACCACAACAGAACTACCGCCTTGGAACGGTCAGTAATGAATTACTGGGGGGCTTAAATCGATTTTACAGGCCCAACCTCACCCTCAGTTACTGAAGTGGTACAAAACATTTAGTTGGTTGTTCGGTTCGCATGATAACCCTCTAACTCGTCAATGAATCATCACGGTAAACACATAAATCAAATTTCAACACCATGAAGAAGCAAAGACAAGGACTCAACAGATACAACGGGCCGTCTGACAGGTGGAGATCCCTGTCCTGCCAAACAACCCCACTGGAAATCTGAAGCAAAAGAAGGTCACCAGTTGAGCCCCGGTGGACCAAGCAACAGACAAAAAGGCTCCGGTCCCAACCAACTAAAATATATAGCTTTAACACTGAGGTAAGTTGTACAATTCGGCCTAATTTCAACTTTGACTGAGTTGTTATGCTTGTCCTAGTAAATATTAGCAAGTCTGATGAAGTCACAATAAAAAAAACATGTTTGTAAAACTTTTTGCCTAAATATTGCAGTAACACAGAAAATAATGCCAATTTGCACTTTTCCAAATACAAGTCTATGGAAACTTTAAAATGCCATAGTAATGAAACCATGTGGGCAACAATAATAATAAAAAAAAAAATTACGTAGTGGCTAATGTCATGAACATGTATGCAAAGAATCAGCTTCATCCCCCTATATGGTTTTTGAGGAATAGATTTTTAAATATTTTTTTTTCAAAAATATTTCCTTAATATTGCCATGGCAACAAATCAAATTCGGCAATTTGGACAAAATTAATAGGAATCATAGAGGACTACTCAAGCAACATTTCTGTAGATAAAAAATCCAAAAATAACTGCAGGGAGATAGCAAAAACTGCAGCTTTCCATTTTTCCCATTATATTTCAATGGAAACTATAAGTTGTCATACCAACCTATCCGCTGAAGCAATTGCCATAAAAAAACTGTAATTCTATAGAGGCTTGTACAAAAATCAGTTCTGTAAAGTTTGAGCTTTATCGGCCACATAGTTACTGCAAAAATGATATTTTAATATTTTTTTCTATTTTTAACCATTCGGTTGCAATGGCAATCAGCCAAATTGTGCAATTTACATAAATTTCATGTGGTTGATAGAGGACTACTGAAGGAACATTTCTGTAAAAGTTTAGGTCAAAATATCTGCAGTCACATAGCAATAAATGCAAATTTTCAATTTTCCCATTATAAGTCAATGACAACTTTAAGTTGCCATAGCAACCAAACTGCTAGAGCAATTGCCAAGAAAACAAAATTTTTATAGACGGTAGTACCTGGATCCTTTCTGTGAAGTTTGAGCTTTATCGGTTGTATAGTTTCTGAGGAGATGGTTTTTTAATATCTTTTCTTTTTTTAACCATTCGGTTGCCATGGCAACCAGCCTGTCAAGGAACATTTCTGTAAAAGTTTTGTCAAAATATCTGTAGTCACATAGCAATAAATGCAAATTTTCAATTTTCCCAGTATAAGTTAATGGCAACTTTAAGTTGCCATAGCAACCAAACTGCCGGAGCAATTGCCAAGAAAACAGTATTTTTATAGACGGTAGTACCTAGGTCCTTTATGTGAAGTTTGAGCTTTATTGGTTCTGAGGAGATGATTTTTGAATATATTTTCTATTGTAACCATTCGGTTGCCATGGCAACCAGCCTAATTGTGCAATTTACATAAATTTCATGTGGTTGATAGAGGGCTACTCAAGAAATATTTCTGTAAAAGTTTTGTCAAAATATCTGCAGTGTCATAGCAATGAATGCAAATTTTCAATTTTTCCCATACAAGTCAATGAAAATTTTAAGTTGCCATAGCAACTAAAGTTCTAAAGCGATTTGGATAAACAGACAGTATTATTGGTTCCCCCTGCCTATAGATGCTATATATGAAATTTGGTAACAAAGGGCCTGTTGTAGTTTCCTGTTGTAGAAACTTGTAGTTTCAGAGGAGATGTCTTTTGAAAATATTGACGGACGACGGACGACGGACGGACGACGGACGACGGATGCCTGCCTATACTATACGCTCACCTGTGAGCCTTCGGCTCAGGTGAGCTAAAAATTGAAGTGCCGCCTAGGGACGGCCAGTAATAAAATTACTGAGGGGCTTATCCAGTTTTTGGTCAACCAACCCTCACCCTTGATTCTGTCGTAGTTCATCATGCATTTAGTCGTTCAAACCAACAAAACAAATCACCATCCACACAACATACAAACGAAAGCATCAAGTTTGACAAAATGTACGCAAACATTAAACAGCTATTTTTGCCTATTTTTTCTTTCTTTATTTTAGGACTAGCCTTTACACCACACACACAATATCAATAACAGACAAAACAACAAAAAACTACAAATCAACCAAGAAGAACTAAAACAACGGTGTCGCCTTTGGACGGCCAGCAATGAAATTACGAGGAGAGAGATAGATAGAGAGAGAGAGGCTTAACCAGTTTGCGGTAGAGTCGTAGATTCTGATTTGGTTCATCAAACATTCAATTGTTCAGTTTGCGTGGAAGATTCTCAGCTCATAAGTGTAATATCTCAGACACATAATCCACTTTTGAATTACATGTTACCCATATGAACGAAGCTTTATCGGGCGATCGTTAATCCCTATTACGCGACCGTTTCTAAAGTAATTTCCGACTAAATGGCCACGTCCGAAATATAGTATGGCTTTCAGTTATCGGACTATAATTTTCGCTGACTATGTATCAGAAACATAGACATGTTGGGTGTATTATTATAGGCAAATGACGCTTACTACTCGCGGGTACCTGATCTTTGTTTCGGTGTCTATGTTTGTGTATCAAAATACTTCGATTTTGTCAATGATTTATGGATTCGAGCTTATGGTATTGGTGTTTTTGACTGCTTTTACCCTGTCACAAAAGCAGTGACATTACAAAGATATAAATAAATAAAAATAAATAAATACTTAAACGGGTACATGATTAAATATTAAAAGCTCCAATTAAAAGCAAATGTGAGCCCATCCTTGCCTTTTCTGCCATTTTGACAAACGATAACAACTTTTACGAGCTCTGAAACATTTTAAAAATGGAGACTACTCTTAAACAAAATCAAGTATTTGCTTGAAAAGTACAAATGATTTTCTTTCCCTAATGAAATTGGACACTACATTTTCATAGTAAAAACGTCCCAAATAGCCTACCTATATTTTCTTGCACACCTGATAGGGAATCCGCGTATTTCACCTGTTACCTGTACCGTCACTCTAAATCACTGTTTCGGCATCACGAGGTAAACACTTCGTGCTAAACAGTGACCCTTTTGATAGACTGTTCCATCCGCACCTCACACCCATAAAAGATTTTTAGTATTTATCATGGGTACGAGGTGAGGTAAGTAAAATCTGTCACGAGAGTCACTGTTCGGCATTACGTGGCTTGCCGAATAGCCGAACAGTAATCCCGAGTGACTTTTTTTTTGTCCACAACTCATACTCATGATTTTTTTTCGTCTATTTTCTTTTTACAAGCTTTAACTGTAAAATAAAAGCTTCTAAAAATGTACCATTTTAGCGTTTTAGAAGGTTCTGTTTAATTTAAATAGACCCCGGCTTTACACGAACGGCATTCAATTATTTACGTTAACTTCCGTAGAAGCAACCGGTGATTTCATTTTCAATTTCCATGACGTCATCGTCTCAAAGGAAAAAAACGACGTATATAAGTAAGCTCCTATACAACAAGTGCATTTAATGCTCGTGATTATTATCTTATCCCGGGTGAGTTAACATTGATGAGATAAGATATGTAGGTGAAGCTGAAACACGCAGCTATCCGGTGTGCAAGAAATATATAATCTTACCTAATAAAGCGTTACTTGACCTTACCTGTGTATCTTTTGTAACCAGTTTAAGTGAATAATCCGCCAGAATATCTGTCCTGTTTTCCACTTCTTCGAAAACATACTCAATAATATTAATGAAAAAGTTGACATATTTTTGATACCAATGATTTGATAGTTCCAATAAGGCACCAACATAGAGAGTCTTCTTCTCCGTTACTACCAATGTATTAGTTAAAACAATAAACAATACAACTGCTGAAATTATTCTTTCCATATTGCAAATGGATTTCTTAAACACAGTTTAAATATTTTAATATTTTTATTTAGCGGCACTATTTTTCCAATTGTGAAAAAAGACTACAAATCAACAAAAGGCATTCTAGGTATCTAATCCACAAATAAGACCGTTATCACTTATAATTTGTCTGTTGTAACAGTCACGCAAAGATACATCGAATTTCATAAATGCAGTTTAAATTGTCAAGTCTAACATTGATGTCGTAAATGAAATTTGTTTTTAGGTTTTCATATCGGTCTCTAGTAGATCTATTAAGTTGGCAAATGAATTTCTTCAATCTAGATATTAAAATCCATGCATAAAACCTGTTTTCCTTCGTGAAACAACAATGCAAAGAATAAATGTGACTCATACAGTTTTGCTGTTTATCTCCATAAATGAAGCCATTATTGAAATTAGTTATCCCAAGGTGCAATATCAGCATAGAAGAATAAAATGTCTTGTAAAGATTCACTGTGAATGCCCTGGAATCATCTCTTTGAATTTCCTTGAAAATGCGTCTGACGTCCTTTTATAGTCATAAATTGTACAGTTGTCATATTTTATAGGTTATCCTTTCCATTCTAATCTTTTCCTGGATGTAATATAGAGAATGCTTTATATAAACGACCTTACATCAAATCCGTAAAAGAAACACGAAAAGAGTCTGCACAGATGCGCAGGCTGAACAGATATTTTTGCTTTTCGCAGTTTATTGAATGCTTAGTGAATAAAGATTGCTGATGCTTAAAGGGAAGACCGGTCAGCCTGCGCATGCTCGCGGGCTGATATACGCCGTTACTGTTTTCACATTTTTTAGTATTTTGTTTTTTCATATTGTAGTTCCTGCCTTTAAGGTGTTTGCGTACATCTCCGTGGTTTTCCGTCGTATGTATTTACCTATTTATATCTAGTGGAATCTTCTATACTTGTCAAATAGATCAATCCATTTTGCAGTTCAGGGGTGTCTGATTTAGTTTATGTTTATCGTTTTTGTTTTATTTTAAATAGTACTTTAATATCCATTTGTTTTAGTCAAGTTGTGTAGCCACTGATCAAACGCGGCAAAACCTGATATGGATCTTCACTGTTTGCCAATGTCGCTTTTTATGGGACGCTAGGCATATAAGGGTTAAAGGAAAACAACGTTCATGGATTACTGGCCCCAAGGTTATAAAACTTTTTCCATGCTCAACTCAGCTGAGCATGAAAGTTTTTCTGCTAATAAATGCCAACTAATGTTGGCATTTTCAAATTCATAAGCAGAAGAAAGTCCATACTCAGCTAAATGCTTACTAATGTTGGCATTTTCATATTTATAAGCAGGGAAAATTTCATATTCAGCTAAACTGAGCAAGAAAACAACTCTACTTATCAGTAATTTGCTTTTTATTAGCAGGTAAAATTTCATGTTCAGCAGAGTTGAGCATGGAGAAAGTTTGATAACCCTGGGGCCTGGTTGCTTTCCTGGGCGACAGAATCCTTCCAAAAAGGGATCTGCTCTCAAATAAGAAGAACTTTCTAGCGGAGCACAGTTTCGACATTAAGAGCTAAACCCCACTGAGATGGGAGACAAAATGAATATACTAAAGTGGTTTCATCTGAAAATGTAACGATTCACCTTTGACAGCCTCTGGATGGACAGTGTCAAAAGAAGACAATATAGCGGCAAAAAACGGCTATGACTAACTTGCACATCCCCAGCATCAGATCACGACCTTTTTGTTTTAAGAATATCGTCAGGAGCGTCTAGGTAGTGAGCGGTCACTGTCATATTGTCTGAATATTCAGAACTCTTTCTTAAACGATAATTTGTGTTGTCTCGTGTCTTGGCTACATTGTCTAACTTTCAAACAAAAAAACTTGGTTTCATCGAGTTATTAAAATTATGATATTTTACCGTTTTGCTGGGGCATATGTAAGATTGTGTGCGGTACATATTTTTTATTAGTTTTGTTTTGTTGCGACCGTGTCATTACACGGTCGCAACAAAACAAAACTATAAACAAAAATGTGTACCGCACACAATCTGACATGGGCATATGTCAGATTGTGTGCGGTACATATTTTTTATAATAATTTTGTTTTGGTGCGACCGTGTCATGACACGGTCGCAACAAAACAAAACTATAAAAAAATATGTACCGCACACAATCTGACATATGCCGCATTCTGTAGTATTCAGTCGCATTCTATAGTATTCAGTCAAACTCATGGTGTTAAAAGCTAAACGAGTACGCTGAAGAACTTCCGGAATGCGGTACCTGTAAATACCGGAACGAACCAGTTATACCGCCTTCATGAGAACACCTCTTACACGCAGGGTGGAAGCACTAACAGAAGACTAATATAAGGGGGAAACTTATACTGCATTCAATACTGATCAGTCAAAAAATGACTTTTAAAGCTATACGAACAGCCTGAAAGGAAGCTCTCAAAAACAATGCCATGGTGATTTAGATCTAGCCCTTGGGATTAAAAAACATGTCTACATCATAGTGTTAAAAGCTAAACGAGCATGCTGTAGAACGGAATCTTCCGGAATGCGGTACCTGTAAATACCGTAACCAACCAGTGATACAGCCTCCATGAGAACACCTCGTACACGCAGAGTGGAAGCTCAAACAGGAGATTAATATCAAAGGGAAACCTATACTGCATGTAATACTGATCAGTCAAAACACGATCTTTAAAGCTAAAAGAACACCCTGAAAGGAAGGTCTCAACCACAGTGCTGTGGTGATTTAGACATAGCCCTTGGTATAAAAAAAATAATAAAACGGAAACAAGACACAAACTTCTAAAAAAGGATCATGACTCGTTTTTGTATAACAGAACACAGAAAATGTTTAGAGCATAACAACAAGCGTGTATGATGCAGAGTGGAGGCGCCAGCTGAAGATAGTACACAGGGTGACTCAGGTAAGCGTTGTTACGCTTCTCATTACAAACGTGGGGTGGCAAGTAAATAAACAAAGACTTCACATGTTAAAACGCGCTTCTCCTCCTGGAAGGGGAAAGATGTACAAACACGAATGAATGGACTAGCAAATGTTTATAGCAGACGACTTTATTTGGGATTAACATATATCAAAGACAATTAGGACTACAGAAATTATCCTTTGCTCTTAGGTAAACAAAGGCCGCTGCATCGGAACATTGGATGAACCTAATTATCATCTATTTGAGATCCTCATCTTTAAAATCAGTCTTAGCATGCTAGAGAACAGCAGCTAGGCGGACCTGTAGGCGATGGCGCAACACAACTAGTGGTGATATGCTCGATGAGCTGGAGTTGCTCTCACCAGAGGCTCATTTAGAGCAGACCTATTTAATCGTCTTCAAGATACATTCGGTGCCGTGTATCATGACAAAGGTAAATGTCTGAACCAAGATACAGGACTGTTACAGGTGAGGTCTGTTACACATTAGAGCACCACTCAGCTCTCAATATCGTAGATGTCAGGTCTATAGCAATTCTGCAGGGGAATAGCTCCCCTCTTTTTCTGTTGAAGCAGTAGTATGATAAAAAAGGAAAATTCTACCAATAATAAAAGCTGAACGGTCGCCAGCTTTTTGAAAAAGCTAATACTTGTTACAGAACTAACCGTCTATGACACGGGTAATCCTTCAAGTTTCATAAAATCCATAGTGAATATATGTACGCTGAATGGATAAACTTTCAGAGGAAGCAACTGTGGCATGTTCGTTCATTTCGCCCTTATCAGATGGGGTCCACTGTTAAACTAAAGAACTTGTTTCTATTGGAGCAAATCCCTTCTTTTCAGACTAGACCGTTTTATGAAAGGATGTGACATCCAGCAAAGCGATCCTGAGTTCACAGAATACGTTTCACTTTGAAAAAAAGGACGGAAAAACCATGGCGCGGTACTTATTTACCCAAATCTTGAATGTCACCATGTGTAAGAATTATGGATATAGGACAGAGTCATTTAACGTAATACAAAGCGTAAGTAAAAATTAGTGAACCATTAACATTTAACGGTTATTCATTATTCATGACGTTTCAGCATAATGCCTTTTTCGTTTCAGCATAATGCCTTTTTCAAAAGTGGGAAATTTGTACGAGACTACATATTTGAGAGGATTGTTTTACAATTCTTTTAGTATTCAAACCTGGAATCACGGAAATCGCGTAGTGTGAAGATAACCTACGACACGCTGTCGTCGTATTCAAACATTGGCGCGACGTTGACAGGATGAAACAAAATAGATCCTGGCCACCCTACGTAACATAAACAAGAAATTAAATGCACATCCATGGAATATTCAGATGCCTCATATAATCACGTACAAACGTCAAAATTTTGATAAAGTCATTATGCCGAAACATCATATATAAAGAGTGACTGTTCAGAGTATACAATATTACTTAATCCTACAAAGTAACGGATCAAAAGAAAAGGAACAATGTGATGTATTGCTACTATGAAGTTAATTTTAATGTTATACTAAAGCATATTTGAGCATCTGAAACAAAATATCATTTTTGTCAATTAACCTGGACAAAACCAGGATGAATGGCTCAAGTAACATAGAGGTGTTTTTCTTCCACTAATGACCATGAAAATGAGATCACATTAGTATCTATAAGTAGGTAAGTAACCATGAATAAAACCAAGATGAAGGTCATCGAAAGATGAAATATCAGCCTAAGAGAACATGACTTTGATATACTAATTACAAATGGTGCTTAATATCATACAACGTATAAGACTTAAATATGCTGACAATTAAGCAGGTATGTCATGGGAAAATGTAAATAAAACGTATAAAAGTTACCCTTGTAAACAAAGAACACACAAGAGAGCGAGAATCTGACCCGAATGAAGCTACAAGCTAATGATGATGAATAACGGAGAGATGTTTATGACCGCTACAAGGCAGTCTTCATAATCTTGTTCTCTACTGCGGTGATCAAAAGTGCCATTGCATCTGTTTGCTCAAAGCACACTAAACAAAATGTGGCACAGTCATCGATACGCTTGTAGCAGGGTATGGAAACGATTTGGTCACACGTCTTGTCGAAGCATCGCGATTTGAAAACTATAGTAACACGTACTTAATCGAAAGCATAAAACACTATTCATTTATTAACAAATACCTTCCTTACCCTTGAATAATCGTCTATTTACACATGATGTCGGAGGGCAGGTCGCAAAATATTAATGAATTTATATTCGTATCTGCCCCACACACCTGTATTAATCTTCGATAATTTACCAGTAAGCAACAAAACTATTTAGATTATATATATAATATTGTATCGAGTATTGTACTGGAGAAGTGTTGCTGCCTAACATTATACTACGGACGTTAGCACGCCAAATGAAGCACTTGATGTCACACAGATTGAGCTGGCGTATCGCTTATTTGCACGCGACGTCAGTCCGAAGCCAGGTGAAAGCAGCTTTCTTAGGTCGCCGATTTCTTTTTTATTCATTAAACAAATGACATCATAAACCATTTTCTAGGTACAAACTACCTGAACACCCAATAAACGCACTGAGTTAAGCAAAATTAAGGGGCATGTCATCAAAGACATAGCCGTTAGTTCTTCTTTAGTCCTGTATGAACTAAAAATCTGAAGGCAAACATTAGTGTATCAAATTATGATGAAAATGAAAGCTTACCGTGAGGTAATTTATTCAGACTAATCTAAATGTTGTTTAAAGTCAAATAACATGCCGACAAACGCTTTTAAGACTGCCTTTCTGACAAATTCACATTGAAAAGAACACACGCGAGAAGGTCTCTAAAGAAAGGTTAAAGCTAGTTATGATGAATTATGCGGAGACTTTTACGACCGCCACACTGCACTTTACTCTAGCATCAGTGAATTCGTGTTTAAACAGCAGAAGGTTATCCTTTGAAACAAAGAACAACGGAACGCAAATCTAAGTCTCAGCTTTTTTGAGACACTTGTATGACAGCCATGTCAATTGCAAGGCTGCTTTCACCCCCCCCCCCCTTCCCCCCGCACCATTTCCCTCCCATTCCTGACCAATGCTTGATTAAGCCATACTCGATTTTCAAAGTTAGGGATAATGAAACATAATAAGAATTAAAGCACACACGAGAACGAGAATCGGACCCTAAAGGAAGGTTAAAGTTGCGTACGATGTAAAACGTGGAGAGATTTACGACTGCAACACGGCACTTAACTCAAGCATTAGTGAATTTGAGTATAAGCAGGAAAGACTGTCCTTGGAAACAAATAACAACCAAACGAAAATCTAAGTATCAGCTTTTTTGAGACACTTGTATGGCAGCAATGTCATTTGCAAAGCTGCTAACCCCTACCCCCCCCCCCCCACACACACACACACACACGCGCTCCTTTGCACGCCGGTGCTTTAGTAAGCCATACTCGATTTTCAAAGTTACGGAAATTGGCTAGATTATGAATCCAAAAGAAAAAACATCGCACACACATAAAACAACATAATAATAATATAATAGGTTATGCATTAAAACTTTATTATATGAAATTGTGGTGTGTGTGGTGGGGGCGTGGAGGGGGGGGGGGGCATTGTTTTTTTAGTCACGACGGAACACTTTACACCAACTGCTGTAAAAAGACAGTTCCATTCAGGACAAATGAGCTCACATACGGGTAGAAACTTGTCACTGTTTAACAACGGAGTCAGTAGGAAGATCAAATCTGATCCGCTCTCAGCAGCAGCTTAATGAGGAGTATAAACCATGTGTATAAGATTGCTGCTGCTTAACGTTTATAGCGCAAAACAATACACATGTCAAAATTTAAGAACTGTCAACAAGAAAATTCTAAGTACCATCATATTAAGAATTCAAAATTCAAAGATAAAAAATTAACAAGGCGAATTATTCATGACCACCTCATCTGGATCTATGCTGTTTGCGAATTCAACTATCTCATTGTTTCGTTGTTAGAGCTTTAGTAATAAGGGCTTTCAAAACTCAGAAATATCGTATTTTTCAAATTGCAAGCACTTCAAAAGAGACTTACTTATGGTGTGGGATGACGTGGTTATGTGTCAGGTGACATTGAGCGACCAACGGCGTGCAGCTAAAAGAATCTAGCAATTCTACGACAATAGAAGTCAATCTGTTTTGAATGAAATATATTCTTATAATTTCATAGATGAGGAATGCTGTCACTCGATGAATTCTTTTTTTTCAAGTTTGAGTCATCAGGTGTATGCACCGATAAAATCTAAATTACGTGTATCTTGAAAATTCCTGGCAAAAAAGAACGAAGGTCTGCGCAGTTAATTGCACCTGAATGTCTGGAGCCTTTACGGTATTTGCAGACACGCAAAATATACATCAGTAATATAAATGGCCTGGTAATTGAAAAATGTCCCTACGAAAATGTACCTTTCGGCACGCGCATATCCACGTAAACTTATAACATTTAAAATAAAAAAAAAAACATTCTCCACTTCTTATCCTACTTCATACTTAATCTCGTAAAAAGACATGCAATTATTACAAAGAAGGACAATTTTGTGAATGCCTGTTTGCTTTCCCGGACGCCTGGACTACCTAGCTGTTGACTATATCCAGAAAGGAGGTAAACATAAACATGGCAGGATTGCAAACCCAGAGAGCTACCTATTTACCTTAAGGGTTGATACATTATCTTGAAGTTCAAAGATATTATCTTCAAAGTAATATCTTGGTTTCTCAACTTACAATTTTGTGTCCTTGTTTCCTAAAGAGGGCTTTTCGCTTATTCCGACACTTCAGTTTATCGCCTTTTAATTGGCGGATGTTGTCCATATTAAAAAGTTAAATTTGTGCTTGTTAAACCCGTAAGTCGTGCTTTATTATCTTCTGACAATTCTTGTTAAACTCACTAAAAGAACTAATGCCTAGTTACCGAAAAAAGAACTAAAGCAAATAAATCTGACCCTGATCAGGCGCCTTTTTGCGGAGTCTGAGCAGGTCCGACACTATTTGCATGAAGCAAATGGGTATTTCTTATATACTTTTCAATGAATTACAGAGATTTCTCGGTGAAATCGAAACTGATAATCTCACTGTATCAAACAGTGAAATTATCACTTTCGATTTCACTGTTTCTGATATAGGATTTTTGAGAACTAGCCTCAAGTTTTTTGTTGATTAATTGGCTAAATCTTATCAGGCTTGACAAAATTTACGTCACGCTTGTTTGCACGTCAGTACGACGTTAATGACGTCACTCAAAGCGCTAACGTAACATAGTTACTGCACGCGATGTCAGGCCGCCTAAGTCTCCTGTAGGCATTCTTTCTTCGCAAGTGTTTTTGAGATCCGTTTATCAAAATGCTATTTGAAGCTATATTTCAGTTGCAACCGTTGTTTACAACCAATATCATACCAATTAACACGCTGGAAGCATCAAATTTGACGGAAAACGGCTAGAAAAATAGTTGTGTTTCTGTTGTGATGGCTGACGCTCTAAAACTGCAATTTTCAAGCATAAAATAAATAGAAAATTTTACTTTTTCAGTGTAAGATGAATTTTCATTTCACTCATGAACACCAAAAGTTGAATTTACACTCGTGGCTTTGCCACTCGTGAAAATACTGCTTTTGGTGTTCATTCGGTGAAATAAAAATCGATCTTACACGGAAAAAAGTTTAATATTCTCTATTTCTTCTAAAACAATACAGAACCTGATAAAAATTAAATTAACCAGATACCCCTTAATTTACAAATGGATTCATCCCATTTATAAGGACAGAAGAGTAAACCAGGCATAAACGGGTTGTAAGTATGAAGGTGCCCAGAAACTGTCAGTCGTATGAACCTAAATTAGATAAAGTCCTCATCCATATATATGAACCACGTATCATAAAATGTCATGTCCAAGAATGTAATGATTTACTTATACATTACAAATTCCCCATTTCCAAATCCAATGGATTACCAAGGAACCACAGAGCACAGGACATCCATATCAAAGTAATGAGAAAACTGCGAATTAAATTTAAATCAAAGAGATCAACCAAGAGCAAAGGACACATTCAAAAGAAAAACATGGATTAAATTTTATGACAATCTGTATGTATGTTTCATGTGTTTTGTGTGTGTGTGTGTGTGTGTGTGTGTGTGTATGTGTGTGTGTGTGTGAGTGTGTGTGCTCTTCCTCGGGTTTGGACTTAGTGTGTCTGTTATCGGAGGTAAAGAGGATTTTCCACGTGTGGTCATTTCATAGGAAAGTTATGAAACTCGGCTTCGGCGAGTTTCGTAAATTTCATATGAAATGACCACGCAATCGCAATTGCATATGAAATTTACAAAACGAGCCTTCGGCGAGCTTCATAAATTGCATATAAGATGACGACGAGTGAAAGATTCTGTTTATGATAAGACCCTCAGAAAAGGGTTCACAATGAACATTGTTGCAATTAGGAAACTCATTAATGATAGGGTCGTTGCCAATGACGTTTCGTCTACGAGCCAAACTGTTACTAAACGTGTAGTCATACGATTTTTATGACACGACGTTATTCACTGAATAACATCGACGTCATATGATAAATACTATTCCGTTTATTTGTTTATATTTCTCATTTCTTTTTTGGTTGCCTTGGATGGGTTGTACTTTGTTATTGCAACCCATCTATGCCCAGTGGACACTTCTATTTTTATAAAATGGATGAGTCCATTTGTCATTTAAGGGGCGTCTGGTTTAGTTTATTTTTATCATTTTTTTATTTCATTTTAAGAAAACACGCATTGCCTTATGCAAATAGGTTAGCCTCTGTGTCTGCTTTGTTTGCCTATGTCCTGGTTTTGGGACGCTAGGCATTAATGTTTTCAGTTTAATCCTTGAATAATGATTAAATTGTAAAAAAAATAAAAGAAGCGTTTCAGAAATTGAGAACATAAAGATATTAGTTATTACCCAAATTGATTTTAAACTACGGGAAATATTTCCCGAAAGAGGTGCTGATCTTATTAACACACTTCTATCGCAGCACCATTTTGTTAACAAGATTCGTGTCCCATTCCTGAAAATTTTCCTGTATTCTATAATCAATATGCATTACCCTCTACAAAATCTCTGGCATTCAAAGTCATAATCCACTCTTGGATTCAATATGCAAATTACTTGGGTAATCTGTGTAATATTATGACAACGCCCTGTTTGCAAATGGTTAACTATCGTCGTTTAATCCGCAAATTGCAACTAAAACGAGATTGTAGTTTAGTGAGAGGTTAATAAGAACCCCATAATTTCTCAGATTTCGTTCCAACGCTATTTTGTTTTGTAAATTATATGTGTATGCATGTTATAGTTTGAGAACAAATAATAATATGAGCCACGACATCCAAAAACAACAAAGTGGCGTGTGCGCCGAGCAAATACTCTGATCAGCCTGGACATCCGCCCAGTTTGATTAGACTCTTCGATTTGTGCATGGTGCTAGCTTAGACCCTTAGCTACAATTTAACCGCAAAGCAAAGACTCTTATCTGACAGGGTGTATACCACTTTGTTTGTTTTGTCGTGTCGCGGCTCAGATATGTTTTAAAAGAAGGGATCTTGAATTGGTGCTTCTTTATTACTTTATTTATTAAACACGTTCAGGAACTACCAAAAAAAAAAAAAAAAAAAAAAAAAAAAAAACAGCAAAGGCTGGCATCTATTTCCCTATGTCGGTTAACGAACTTATTACTACATGTGTCGTATTGAGCACTCTTTAAAAGATCCAGTTTATAGGTACAGATAGTATATAAAACAAAGACAATCATTTTACGACATAATAAAGATGATTTATTTACTTATTATTTTTAAAATGTCATAGAATAGGAATTTGATATTTCGTTTACATCGGTAGGGGGTGAACTATTAGGAAGAAATGTCTAATTAGTCACAATAACACATTTTTTAAAAATTGCGTCGCTTTCCTCGCACGTTTTATTTCAGACACTGTAGGCGTTTTATGTGTCTTTCATAGTTTATTTTTTCCTGTCAGACTTCGATTCTATATTGTTCTTTGCGTTGGTATTTTGCCAATGAGTAAGACCGAGAGGTCATTCAAGTCCATATATGATACAATTAGTGACTTTTGTTGAGGTGGATTTGAAGTGTTATTGACTAATAAAATTCATATTGACCGACGCGAAGCACTTCATGTTGACCAAAACAAAACTCAACAATTGTTTTATTAAATAATAATTATAAGTCCAGTTAAACCGGATGCAATAACAGTTAACTTGATGTCAAATTTCAGTTTCCGTTAAGTAATTCACAAACTGTTTGGCATAACGACGTTACGTCACCAACCATGCGACATAAAGACGTTATGACACAAACTATGCGACACAGAGTTATGCCTACCGCACGTGATCAGCCTCTGAACCTATGAAATGAGTTTTATTTATAGATTATATAATAATTATCGTTATCTTCCTATGTATTGTTTATTGTTTAATGTCTTCTGCTTACTTCGACCGCTAACTAGCAAAATGTTGACTGTGAACATGCACAATTGTACAGATGCGCAAATACTTGTGCACGTAGTAAATGCTTACGTTTTTACAGTATACTGTGCTTACTATTTTTATCATGTAATACCAAAGCATGATTATAGTCAAACCGTCAGCAAATATTACAAGAAATCTGTAAATTCCTTGCACTGCTGTTTCGATCATAGCCTTTAAATGTATTAGTCACTTATAGTATTACACTGTTTTATTCTGAAATCATCTGCAATAATCTGTGCAAACTGGCCAGTGCTTTACTTTTCACTTTTTAGATATTCGAGGATCCATAGATGGTATATGCCTAAGATGCACAGACTAATCTGAGTATTTCTTTCTCGCAACGCATTCAATAAGGTCCCTTTTCCTGCGATTTCAATTCAATAATGAGGTCATTGACCATACTCTTGTTCCATTAAGCCCAGACACAATGTATATATTCAATGCATCCAGGAAAGTTTAGGGTGAGGTTGGGCCTGAAAAATCGATTTAAGCCCCCCAGTAATTCATTACTGACCGTTCCAAGGCGGTAGTTCTGTTGTGGTTCTCTGTTGCCTGTTTTTGGTGTCAGAGTTTCTGTGATGTTTTACCTTATGTATGTTCTTATTATTTTTGGTTCGGTTTGGGTTGCTGAGTGGCCACCTTTTGGGAACAAGCTGCTCACTCGGTTGGCCATATGTTCTCTGTATCTTGATTATTTGTAATCTAAGTTGTTTCCAACTATGGTTTGAGGGCTGGATTTGGATTTTGATTGTTTCAGTTCCTGGTCTTTGCATACTTTTTACTTTTACACATATATTTCATGGACTTTTCTAAGCTAATTCACAATCTGGTCAGGTCACGTTCTTAATTTTCCTTTGTATTTACATGTTATGACTTATTTTTCAAAACTACCAGACCCATTTGGAATCTTAGATGTTAGAAGGCAATGACAAAGCATTTGGTAAGATGCTTAATTTTTGCAGCAACTATAACGGGCAGACTGAGAATCATAGTGATATAAACATAAAAAATTCCTTTCGATTCAAACTTTATGCCGATTTAAAAAATAAATAAAAGAACTGTTCCGATTAAAAACAATAGAAATGCCCTCCTTACCTACATGAGTTATCTCCCTTACGTCTGAAAAGTATTCAAACCACAATGCACTGTTCTGTGATGTTATACACGGTTTTATTTTTAAATGATTTTTAATTAAATAACAAATTTTCTTTAAAGAGTAAACAGTTGTTATTACATATTGATTATGTAAATCTTAATTTACCAGCCGGTTTATTTAATAGGAATATTTCATCCACAAATCTAAATTGCATTTGCAATTTGAATTTAATTAACAAAACAAGTTTAAAATTAGATTTTAAACTGCTTCGTTAACGAGTAAAAACGATCATTGCCAGAAACCTTTTTGACAAATTTTGGACTAAATCCATTGATATATACTGACAAGCGTGTTAATTAATTTTGCATTTATTATTTAAATTTGAAAATTTAACTGCTTAGATTGCAAATATGATCAAAAGTTTGATTTCCAGCAGTTGTTATTAGTTTCACTTACACATGAATACGAATTGCACCTTTTTTAATATTCAAACTGAAAAATGTTTGAGATTTAAAACAATTGAAAAATCAGTGTTCACCGATGAGGTCAACAATGACCTTATTAAAAAAAAAAAAAAAAAAAAAAAAAAAACAGCTGAACATGAGTGTCACATAGCATAAACTCTTTCTATCTTCAAAACTGTTACTGTTAATTTGGTGCGATTTTCGATACTCAATTGTGTAGAGAATAAAAATAAATATTACTATGATTCTGTAATAAAAGAACACCTCTCTAATTGCCCTTTGAACTCTGGGAGGAGCGGCGGTAGTGTCGTGGATAGGATGCTGGACTACCAATCTAGGGATCGCAAGATCGATTCCCGGCTTCTCCGGTATTTGAATGAGACTTTAAACCGATGTCCCGTCTCCATATGATATAGTTGTTGGTAGGATGTTAAACGCGGGTTCACTCACTCACTCACTTGAACTCTGTACTACAATATGTAAATTAAGCCGACACTTTCACACTGAACTGCCGGACTGAGGTTTCAGATTTGACTCAGAATTTTTCACGTCACAAAAAATTAGCATAGTAATTGACGACAGATTATTCTTACTAAATACACACATTTACTATTCACGATCTGAGAATTACTTATAAGGAACACACGGGCTCATTCGACGAGATGCAGCAACAATGACAGTAAAATGTCTATCAGTTTGTACCGTACATGGCGAACACTTTATTTATATGCAGAACACATGCACAGCAAAGCAGCTTATTCGCGAAATATACCGAATGCATTTTGGTTTATATTTTATTCATACTTAATTATGTACATACATGCATCTGATGATCAGCGTAATGCTGGTAGGACAGCCATATCCTGAAATATATTTACAATGTTTTCAAACTGTCAAAAGTCCAGTACACACTGTCAAGTTCTGTAAAATAGCTGACTATTTGCAAAATAAACTTTTGTAAAGATACGGCTGCGTACGGTTATGCATGCCGAATCACAAGTAGGCGATTGTTCCGATATCATTCACTATCTCTAGAATATATAATTACGATATATTGTGATGAAACTGCCAAAATTTACGCTTCGTACTGCATATATGTATGCATGCATGTATGCTTACAGCCGGTTGTATTCAAAACATAAAACAAGAGCGTAATCTGCATATGACCTACTAAGTATCATACTGGGATTTATTTCCCTGTAAACATACGCCGGTAGCTGATCGTTTTGTACAGTAATGTCCATAAAATATACTTAAGGTTTGTTGAACAGATTGCTGTTCAGTCATGGAACAAAGTAAATGAAATGCAGTGTAACAATATTTGATGTTGAACCGACACACTGATAACCGCATAACATATTAGCCTCATTTGGAAAGAAAAAGGGGAAACCCATCAAAAAACAACTAGAAATGCATTGTCTAGGCCCTTATCTGCAACGAAATGAAAATAGCAAATACATAAAAACACTCTGAATTAGATTTTTTCTTCTATCCGTCGGGCTTCCGTTTTGAATTTCGAAATGCCAAAGGTTTTAAAGTTGCTGTGCTTGTCTGATCCAAACTTTAGCTCCGACGTCCAGTGTCTGAAGTATTTGCCTTGAACCCCAAGCACCGGCCCAAACGGAACCCATTTTCAGAATTACTCTAAATGAATTCAATAATCCCCAAAGGACCAGAACATAAAATCTTCACTTTGATGATGTACGGATAGACACACGATATAATAATATTTTGTTACACTCTAGCCGTGCTACAGCATATGACATATGAGGAAAATAGAAATGATGTAGAATTACATGCGTACAGGCGAAGCATAAATAAATTGGCACGGCTGGTCACATGAGTAAGCAAAGCACAGGAGAACCGCTAATCTTAAGAATGCTTCAAACATTTATATTGCATATGTGTGTAGTACAAGCTGCACACTACAAAACCACCAAAAGGCATTAGCGTCTAACGAAGACTTAAATCAGCTTGTGCATCAACCCAGTCCGATCAGATTCTTCGCTATCTACATTGAGCTGGCTTCGACCCTTAGCTATCGTGTTTGAGGGGCTTTTGCAACATTATTGGTTCGTCGTTTTTGTGTTTTTTTTTGTAATTATGAATTTGATTGGGTCCTGCTACGTAATAGTTATACCATGGTATAGCCATTTTATACCACCCTTACCAATGAAGACGTTGCTCGTTCCAAAATAGTTTTTGCTAAAGTTGTCGTCTTCTGGTAAGGGTGGTATAAATTTCTTATTGATATTGTCACCCGACCAGGCGAAGAGGAGATACAATGTACAGAACTGACCCTCATCTGTCCGTACGTATCCATCTTCCCATCTTTTCTTCCGTCCGTCCGTTCGTTCCTCTGATATATCCTCCTACATTATGTATCGGATTGATTTGATATTTGTAAGTTGTGTTTTTATCACATTAATAGTGAAAGTTGGTTTGAACTTTCGATTGAGCCATATTAAACAGATTTATGGCACTTTCCGATCTACACTTTGTCACCGCAACTCCTGTCATATCTTTAATTAAAATGAGCCGCGACACGACAAAACCAACAATGTGGTTGTGCGCCCAGCGCAGATTTATATGAGCCTGGGCATCCGTTCAGCTTGATCAGACTCTTCGTTAAGTGCCCAAATGGTAGCTAACGGTCTAAGCTACCTTCATGCGGACAGCGAAGACTCTGATCAGACTGGGCGGATGCCCAGGCTGATCTGAGTCTGCGCTGGGCGCACAACCACATTGTTGGTTTTGTCGTGTCGCGGCTCAAATCATGCTGAATTATTCGCCATGACCGGAAGATGTGCATGCAATCTTGGACATTTTGGTGTCATATTTGTGACAAAGTTGGGGCTATTTGCCTGTTTTGGCTGTTTGAACTGTTTGACCTACGGAGTTTTTTGGTGCATTGCTGTATGTTAATTTCTGCTATATAGGTTGCTGAAAAGGTACACTATTGTTCCCCTGCTTGATACGCAATATTCCTACAGTTTTAAGAACACTTATAGAACTATTCAAATAAGTAGGCTGAATGGTCATAAAATTGTCTTGAAAACTAAAAAGAGATGTTCTTTTACTACTTTTTTATTCGTTTTGATCAGACATTTTTATAAGCAAACCTATGGTTATTGTTTTCGTCTTATTTTAACATCTTGATATTTTTTACATTCTGATAGTACCTCAATCTGTTGATCGCCTAAAATATTGGTGAAAATAGTTTAAATGTATGTTAGTAAGAAGTATGCCTTAAAAAGCATTGAAATTTTACAAATTCATAGAGATCCAAGTTTTGGCATATGTATTTATCTATGCTTCCTCTTTTTCTTTTATCTCGGGCAAGGCAAAAACAGTTTATGTAAGAGATACATGCTTATACCTAGAGTTTAGAATATGTCTTGCCGTCTTATTACAACTGTCAAGCTGCAAAAAACTAATATTTTTAGTGGTAGTTTCTTGTACATGTAACACAAATGAGCCATGTCATGCGACTTCCAACAATGTGACAATTTTGTCATTTGATATTCAGATTATCCCTCACATTTATGTAGGGTAAACAGGGGCCTCACGTTAGGCTGTATGGCTTCCATAGATGGCTGATGTGACAATAGAAGGCTCTGATCAGACTGTCACCATTGCCACATTGTAGGAAAGCACATGGTGTGGCTCAAATATTAACAAAATTTACGTCTCCTGTATCCGAATAGATTAAGTACGTACGCAACTGAAAAGTTTTCCTGTTTGTGTAATGTACAAGAATGGCGACCAGCCTGGACACCCGCCCATCTGATCAGTCTTCACTGACCGCAAGGAGCTCGCTTAAACCCTTAGCTACCCCTCAAGCGCACAGCGAAGACTCTGGTCAGACTGGGTTGATGCCCAGGCTTATCTGAGTCTTCGATGGGCGCACATGCTACTTTGTTGGTTTTGTCGTGATGCGGCTCATTTACAGTTAGATATTGTCCATGTGTCCTTAGCTCAATCATTTTGTGAAGGGATAGTTGTTCTTACTGGGTATCGAACTTTTTCTATCTTTATCGGTCAGACCGCCAATATCTAAACAATTATACAACGCAAAGGCATAATATCAACAGGGACATGTACATCGTTAAATAATTGCACCGAAAATACACAGATCCATGTGATGGCTTAACTTACTCTTGTGTTTAATGTTACAACTGACATATTTAGGCCAGATCAAATGACTTTAAATCATTTAGGTGTAATGTTTATAGCGTGATTACATTATTGGAGCACAAGCAATGCCCGTCAAAGGATGTAACAAGGAGCTTGAGTTTGGTTTATAATACACCTGCCAAATCTGTTTTGATAGCCAATAGAGAGTTCTTTATTAGCACGGACTGTATTACAAGGATCCAGTAAAGGTTTGTAAGTCAAATTGGATTTTAAATAATAAAACATGTATATCGATATTTTTTTATTTTACTAATAAAGTGTTACTCGTACTGTCGCCCAAAGATAATTTGTTTCCCGCGCAAATAGTCTAGCATGCCCATTTATCGATATCAGGTAAAACAGGTAGTGAGTAGCCTCGGGCAATTATCCTCAGCTTTTGCAATACTTCCATGAGTATATTTCTTAATATTTCATCAGTCAAATATATAGTTGGCACGTGGTCGAGTGGGTTAATGGCAGCAGTTGCGAATTCGTTTGACAAGAAAGCAGTTTAGTGCGAGTTCGAAACTCAGGCAGTGACATTTGTTTCACAGAATTTTTCTCAAGAGTTTTTACTTCCTTCGTATTTAATATTTTTACGCTGTTATTCTTATTCTTGTTCATTTTTTTTTCTTTTTTCTTTTTTTCTTTTTATTTTGTATTATCATATTTTCCTTTGTCAGTTTTATTTTCTATCGTTATTAACTTGAATAGATATAACACAGTGGTATAATGACCGGTAAATATTCCATTCTTCGGGTGTCACTGGTTCGATCTCAAGATTCAATCAGACATGCCGTCACGATATTAAGAGACATTAAAATTATTTTTCCAGCCTACTGGTATTTTGAAAGCGTCGGATTGAAATCTCAACATCAAATGCGAAATAATAAGATTACCCAGCAGCCACATCAAGATGAATTAACATTGAACTAACGTTGAATCAACGTTGCGTCGACGTTGAATCAACGTTGAGTCGACATTATGTCAACGTTGTGTGCCTAATGGGTAGGTATTTAGCACCTAGAAAAAATAATAACCTCAAAAGCAAGAATACCAAACAAACACACACAAAAAAAACACGACCGTAGACACATCAACCTAGATGTTGGTAATCTGGTCCACTGAGCTACATTGATTCGTGATTTGTTCTGTGGCATTTTAACCATTATAATATGGTCAGGCGTCCTAACTTACTACAGGTAAGTACCTGTCGCCCCTTTCAATGGTGCGTGCCATGTTTACACCAATGTTTGTCAATAACACATTATCGTTGGGCCACTGTAGTAGGCATATATTGTGGGTGTGCAACTTATGGTTTAAAATCGTATATAAAAGTATATAAAATATATTAGAACAGCTTTCAAACAAGCCTACCGAGATTGTCATAAGCCAGAAAACGTAATAAGAAGTATGAGTACACATTCATGTTTTTCCGCCTATTTACTTAGCCGAAATTTGTTGTGACCTTCTGTTTGCTGCCCAGGACGACGCATTCTTTCCAAAGTGGGATCCACCCTTAAATTCAAAACTGTTGTACCTAGAGAGCAAACGCTAACTTTTAAGAAATGACCTTAAATGAAAAAGACGGACAAAAGAAATGGCATTGTTGTTTTGTCTGAAGATTGAAAACAAACACCTAGAAATTGGAATATTAACAATTTTGTCGCTCATGTATTTGTTTTTGGTCTACAGGTTGGTAAAATTCTTAAATGTATGCATTGAACTATTTTTTGGATAACTACTGTAATATGATGACATGTCTGAGATTTTTTGTTATAGAGGATAGTTTACTAGCCTTATTAGGCCTTACTTTATAGGTATTGAATTGCATGCCGAGACCGCGCATTCACCTAGACAGTACACATGACTCCATATATAGTCTCATCAAGGAACTTTAAACTTCATATTGAATTTCTTGAAATTCAAGATTGACCATCTTTGCACCTAAAATCTTGTATCTGGTGTAATGGCCAAAACTATTCGGACAGCTTAACAAATTCTTATGATTTATATTACTATCAGACCATGTGTCCAACGGTGCGGCGTCTGATCTGGATCTACACCTTCCAATACCCATCTATCCAACTAAAACTATTGCAATTAAGGTGGTATCTTATTTATAATATTTGTTGAATAAAAACATTTTAATCGGCCTTTGTAGCCTCATATATAAGAACACTGGCTCTAACCATTTAATTTAGGACTCTCACAGCTGTGTATTCAAGCCTCGGCGGCTCACATTTGAGAAAGCCAAGTTCAGCTTTTAAAAGATCAGGCGATTTTTCCTCGTGAGCTCCGGTTTTCGCCCAATTATGCGTAATGATCGGCTCGGAAGTTGTGAAATATACTTGAAAGGACCGTAAAACAAATATCCCCCCCAACACACACACCACCACCGCCGCCGCCACCACCACCACACTCTCAAGCACACTATTAATAATAGTAGTAAATATAATAAAAATCAAGAAAAAAATAGAAAAGATAATCGTCGCAGATTAAATGGAAGTGTGTTTTGTAATATGTCTCTAGCTGAAGAGTTGACAATAACTTTCATGAATATTACTCAAGTGAGCTATGTCGGTAGGCACCCGCAACCGTAATTTTTACACTGGGTGGCGACAATGACCTATCTCAAGACTGAGCTGTCCAATTTGGAATTCCAAAATGGACCGTGGTCAATCTTGAGATTGACCTGATTTCAAAACAGTTACCGAAATGATGCACTGTTCGCTTGTGTGTATTAAACCGAAGGTTAAAATCGAGAGTAGATCTACAACGAAAATAAAAAAAAAGTTTTGAATATCTACTTTTGTGTTCGATAAAATTTCTATTGTAAATTTACAAAAAGACACACATTTTTAATGAATATCTGACAGAGTGCTACAATAACTGACTAAATTTTGACATACGCGTTATTGTCCAATGGAACCTTGTGCAATGTGGAACCTTGTGGAACAATACTGAAACTATACGCCGCAGCGCCGCGAAAATAATAAAACTGCGAAAAATTTGAAGGTCTTTTCGTATAGATTCGTGTGGTAGTTTATCGCGAGGTATCGCTGCTAGATTTTCACTAATGACCGCGATTGGCTAGCTTTTAATTGGCTAGCTTCTAACACTTTTAAAATTTCTTTGAGTGTCTCATAAACTGATTTTAAAAAAAATATTTATATCATATTATTTGGCAAACAAAATGACCTCATTTTGATGACATAACTTTTATTAATAAATTGTAAAATACACTGCACAATAATAGGTTTCCTACTCACAGCTTTTTTCTATAACGCATTGCTCGGCAAAGAAACAGACAAAGAATTGCAGTATTGTTCATTAATTGTTTGCCCTTCCTTTTCTCAAGCTATAAGTAGGGTACTGTGATAAACGATATATGATATGCGGATAGTTCTGAAAAATTTACAAGAGGGAGGCCCGTTTACCGAAGTATGTTTTACACATTGCATGACTATGTTTGCGGTTTCGCTGTTGTTTTCTAGTCACATAGAGATTCTCCGCTGTTGTGGCAACTAGCTTTTGTCACTGCGTATGACTTTGGATACAGCATGGAAACAATGCGATATACTGTATAATAACTGAGCCGCGACACGCAAAAAACAACATAGTGCTTGTGCGCCTAGTGCAGACTCAGATCAGCCTGGGTGTCCACCCATTCTGTTCAGAGTCCTTGCTGTCCGCATGTAGGTAGCTTAGACCCTTGGCTACCCTTAAAGTGCTTAGCAAAGAGTCTGATGGGACTGGGCGGATGCCAAAGCTGATCTGAGTCTGCGCTGGGTGCACAACCACTTCGTGGTTTTTCTTTTGTCGCGGCTCAGTTTTTGTTTTCAACTAGGCTATGGTCTAAGACCTTGTTTCCCTCTTTTTACGGCACACCGGTGACGAACTACAGACTCCAGCATTATAACGTATTAGGGCGCGTTTACACGAGCAAAGTTTCTATGACAAAGTAGGTTTGTCACGGAAAAAATTTGCTCTTGTAAATGCCAAAATATGACAATGTTTCTTTGACAAATATATATGTTAAAGTTACTTCGATAAATTAAATTTGTCCGTGTAAACGGAGAACTTTGCTAAAGATTATATAACAATGAACTTTGCTATAAGCGTGGAAAATGTGACAAAGATTTTGTTTCATTGCTGCAGGTAACTTTGACGAATGATATTTGGTCGTGTAAACACTGCATCAAATATTTCATTGCCAAAGTTTATGTGACAAAGATTTTATGGCACATTTTCTTTGACAAATAATTTGCTCCTTGTAAACGCAAAATGTTTGTCATACTTTCTTTGTTAAAGTTTCTGTGACATAGAAACTTTGCTAGTGTAAACGCGCCCTTATATATTTCCTGCCTGTGGTCGATCTAACGGGCTGAAATTGGTAGATTTCTTGCTCACCTGGATTCCAAGTGTTTGGTATTTCTGTCGAATCCAGATTTCTGTTTCATCGCAGTGTTTCCATTTAATCCCTTAGCTTTCTGCGATTGTTTATTAATGGGATAATTTAAAAACGCCTCTAGAAAGGACACACAAATATATGGTATATCATGGCAAATGGTAAAGCAATAACTGATACGTAGAACGGTTCAAGCCCTTTTCCTCCACCTCAGGCGCACGGATAATTCGTTTCAGATAGTCGCAAGACGGTGCTGCTGGTTCCGTGAATAGCTGTAGGGCTGAAAATGTACACGAAGATGGAAGTGTTATCTCTTGATTGTTTCATATTGGATATTTTGCCACAATATCACCAATCTGTCAATGTGGTGCTCCAAAACATTCGTTTTCAGACGAGAAGAAAGATTATAGCCTTACGAAACAAATAGTCTCTTTGGAAATCATTTTGTGTAAATAACCTTAAAAATTCTATGAGTACATCGCCGTGTTTTCCATCAGTTTTACAAAGGATAACAATATTTCGGACTATCTGTTTGCGTTACTGGAAGACGAATCTCTTCAACTAGTTTTACCGGAAAAAATGGGTACTAGGAGAGCAAACAAGAGGAGACCATACTTGTCTGCCTCTATATTTTCCTTTCAAAGTTGACTCCCATGTAAAAAGGACTGTAAAATTGTAAACGGTGGACTTCCAATCTCTGAAAGTCTACCATTCAGCTTAAGTCTTAAAGTTATATTTATAGATTAATGAAAGCACTCTTGTTGGTACATTTTGTAACTTTATAAATACAAAAACATACATCTTAAAAAAATAGTATTACCGGCGCAAATTAATCAAGAAATGCAAGTGTGTAAGGTTTAGTCTCAAATGACTTTATGTTTAATGTTCAATACTCGAGCACTTATCTGTGACTGGTTAACATCTCTGCACCTTGTTGCATGCATTTAACTTACTTTGTACGGTACATTCTTCTAAAAGCGTTGTCGTAGTTTTATGTTCTTTCATACATTTGTCATTATCAAGGCTGTAAATATGTTTATCTGGGACAAAAACGCTTAGAACAATTGTTAAATGTTCCTATAACTAAAGACAGGTAATGCAATATTCTGCTGAACTTGCATTTATAATATGGAACCTCGCGACTCTCCATTATGCATGAGATTTGACGGCCGTGATACAATTATCCGTGTAATTTCAGATAATATAAACGAGGTAATTAAGAATAGACAACATCAAATTATTATATAACATAGTCTGCCGGTGTACTAAAATCTGACTAGATCTGATGAAATATACTGAACAAAAAAAAAGTTAAGGATCAAACATTAGACTGAAATTTTTTATATTAAAAAGTAATTTTCAAAAATTCATTTGCTTTTGTTGAATACATCTAACAATGTTGCACAAGACTGCGTGACACATATAGGAATCTGATCACGTGACTCACCAGCAGAAATGAATAAACAGGCATACCCCTAAAATCAAAGTGAAAACTGGCATTAACACAAAACTGAATGTCCATTATTGTTTTACTTTATCCATGCAAAATCATTTTCAGTTCTCAGTGTGTCCTCAAAGGGCCTGAATAACTGCGTTGACAGCCACTCGGTATGCTTCTGGTAAATTCCGAGAGGCCCATTTAGGGACTCGTTTGTCATTGTTCATGAAGGCCTGAATGAGCTCTCCTTGAGTTTCGGGGAGCCTCTTGTTATCAGGATTGGTGGTGTAACATGTCCAAAGAATGCTCAGTCGGATTTACAAAGTTGTGATCAAATTGACATGTCAATGCGGGCGATTGTTTCTGTCGCTAGGTACTGGTCCACCACATTTGCCCTGTGATTCGATGATGTCATCGCCAAAAACTTCAGCAAAAGGCCTCGTAATTGGACAAAAAATTGTCATTCCTAACTCGAACACCAATCATAGTGCCTCTGTCTGGCATGTGCAAGTCCACACAGCTGCCAGTCCAGATGCCGCACCATACCATCATCCACCCTCCTCGAGACATGTCATATTCCGCAACACAATTTAATTCATAGTCTACGTCTCGCATCATCGTGGATATCAACATACAAATCTGGACTCATCTGTGAAAAGAACATGGGTCCAATGACCCAGCTGCCAATTTGTGTCACTTTTTGCCGACTGTCGCCTCGCATTTTTATGGAACCGTATCAATCATGGCCTCATTACCAGCATCTAAGTGCGCAAATAAGCTGTGTAAAATTAAAATCTTAAAAAAGTTCCTTCAAGAGCAGAGAATACATACAGAAGTAGGAACATGGGCCAGACTACGTAGTTTCGACTAATAAAGCCTCGTCAGTGACCCTGACAATATCTGGTGACGAAACCAGAAAAAAGCATACTGTAATTTCTAATTTTAATTGGACAGTCGATTCAAAGACCGATTAATTTCAAAAGGATCCAAATAATATAAAAGACGATGATCTAGAATGATAGTCTAAATCGGTCTAAAATTTTAGATTTCTCAGAATCTATCCTCTGATCTCAAAGGATGTAAATAAAATATAATCTGCACTATGGATGATGTACGGGGAGACGTTTTACGGCCGCCACACGGCACAACACCAGCTGAGTGAGGTAAAATTAAAATCTTAAAAAAGGTCCTTCAAGAGCAGAGAATACATACAGAAGTAGGAACATGGGCCAGAAAAGTCTGTTTCTAGCCGTTTTAGCTGAAATTGGCCGATTAAATCATTTGATTGACAAACAATGCTCGTCTTCAAAGTGTTATTGTGATGAGCCAGTAGTTTTGGACAGAGACTATCGTCTGAATGGACAAGTCTAGTTAATCGCAAGTTTTAAATCTGATTGAACATGCTCGACAGATGTTACAAAACACCAATTATTTTCATCAGAGGCTTTAGGAAACTCTTGGAGGGCTTATTCAGGTCTATCATGAAAAACGGCAAACGAGTCCCCAAATGAGCCTCTAGCGCTTTGCCTAAAGAACACCGTGTTACGAAATGGATCGTATCGTCCACTATGTCGTCGAGATTATTTTAATTCTTTCAATCTGTAGAGCTACAGTTTTTAGGGCAACTGTGGTAATAAAACGTTTACGGAAATTGTGACTACGTTATGCATGGGTTGTTTGTGAATACCTCTCGTGGACATCGTAATACATGATTTTAAGGTGAATACTTGCACGAGTCTTTTGATTGTGGAAAGTGTGTTGCATGATTTTAATGTGAGACGCATAGTATTTATACGCCTATCTTTTAATGAAAAGTTAGACGTGGCTGTTTAATTCTTGATGGATGTTATATTGTTGTGTGCCCAGATTCTGTGTTAAGACCTAGAAGGGTAAGATTTTATTATATTTATTTAGAATAGTTTGGCTAAGAATGAAAAATGTGACTTCTGATTGATATGGTATGATTATATGTGTCGACTGATTTGATTTTGTTGGCAGTGATCAGGCTGCGCATGTGTCGACCGATTTTGTTAGTAAGCATGCTGCGCATAATATTTGTATATTAGGAAGTTTTGTAAATTTCGGAAATAGTTTATATCACTGATGTTGGTTGCAATGGTGTGCGTCTATTTGACGTCCAGTGACGTCAGTTGCATTCATGTTATTCATGTGACGTCAGTTGCATTCATGTTATTGCGACGTCAGCACTTTTTACATTAGTTTCACTGGTGCGCGTCTATTTGACGTCCAGTGACGTCAGTTGTATTCATGTTATTCATGTGACGTCAGTTGCATTCATGTTATTGCGACGTCAGCACTTTTTATATTAGTTTCACGTATACGTGGCCTATTGAAGTAGATTGATTTGTCATGGAACTAATTTATATACTCGTGACGTCAATTGACGCCATAGCATGCACCGCATTAAGGGTTTTTTTCCATAAGTTGTAATGGTAACATTTGGTCGTCATGCGTTTGATTTGCCTTCACTAGATGACGTCATATGGTATAACATCATTGGCGTCATGATGTCAGATCAAACGTTATGATCCCAAATGTGTTAGAAACGCTTATTCAGTTATTATATTCTATGGCAAATGGTATTACGCTTAGTTTAAAGAAATGAATTAATACATATGCGAGTTAGATTTTGGTCAATCAATTTAATGTAAATAGGTCATTGTTTAGATTATTCATGTTTTATGTGGGGTATGTCATGGTAATGCCTGTTGACGTCAGTATACTTCTTGACAATGTTTGACGTCAGATCCTTCGACGCACATGCGTGGTAGGATCTACGTTTCTTCATTGGCGGAAGTGGTAAGCACACTTTTAGCTTTACATCGTGAGCGCGAGTCGTGTCTAGTGACACGGCTGGCGTGTGCACGTTATGCTCGGCATTCGCCGAGGGCGTTGTATGGTATTTCCAAGACAGGCCCAAGTCTTACGTATTGTTATTATGTAGTTACAATGTATTAAGTGTAAGTTCGTTATTTTTAGGCACATCAAGTCCGGCAGTCAGCTGTTAGGACTTAGAGCCACGTCTCACCTGGAGATTCGATTTACGTCTCCAGGTTAATACCAACCCGGGTAGAGGCAGTTACAACGCCGTTTGTGCAAGGTTCCCAAGCAGAGGCGGGAAGCACAAAATGTAGGCGGAAGTGGTTAGCACAGTTTTGCCAGATTCTGTGATTAGATCTGAAGGTCACATCAAGTGTGGGACAGTGTTCGTCCACTAAGGTGTATTAATATATTTATAGACTGGTCCCTGGTACGATCCAGGGAGCGACCAGTATATAATCGTGCACGTGTGAATATAAGTTGGTGTTCCTCATGATATATGGACTGGCCCATGACATGATCCAGGGAACGACGAATTGAAGTCTACCAACATAAGGCCTTGTTTTTTTGTATGAGCTCAAACTAACGTTTTTTTTGTTCTTTGTGTTTTCCTTTAGTTCATGGCGCTGAGCCGAGTACGGTGTTGACGTCATACGGTAATCTATTTGCGTATTGTACGCAAATCGATTACAGATTTGAAACAAACACCTTACTTGGGCCAGCGACATGAACTAATATGTGTTGTATATTATTGTAATTGTGACAGTTGTAAATTGTATTGTTGTATATAGAATTTACATTATATATAAACATAAAAAATTCTAACATTGTTAGAGTTTCCTTGTCAGTGTATTACACTAGTAGATAACCCTTTAACCGGAAGTCACCCTCCGCCGTCCTGGCGACGCATAAGGCTCTACACCCGTGTCGACCGAGTGTAAAACCTTCTGCGTAACATGGTGTCAGAAGTGGGATTTGACTTCTGGTTAATATCTGCCAGTGTAAGACATTGACAATATATACAGAATCTAGGCAAAATTTTGTCAGTCATTTTTTTTATTATTATTGACTTTCTGATTGTTCTTTTCTAAGGTGACGTAAGGCTGTGAATTTTAGGGGAGCAATTTTGCCACTAAATTCTTTGTAAATGTAACCTACACTCAATTAAGGTCAACTATCCTTATTCCCTGCGTGATGAAGTACGATAGCCCATGCATTAATTTGTGATAAAATGTAACAGGTTGCATATCTGAGTGGGGAAACTGAGGTATATAGACCTGAATTGTCTTGGCACGGATGATACGTATTTAGTTTTAAGGTCCGGTTGAGTACCTTGGCACTGCTGTTGCATGACAATCTGTAAGTTTATTAACCTAAACGTTTTGTACGTTGTGTCGTAACCGTTACTGAGGTCCATTTTATGTCCTGATTTAGTAACGTAGGTCACTCGTAACGTTATATAATATCGTTATAATGAATTAAACCTAATAGCGGAATCTTAAATTTGATTTACCGTTGGTATCCTATAAGGTTTTGTAATGTAGGACGTACAGTTGTCGTGTCAGTGTTAATACGTTGCGTTACATACGTTACGTTTGTATATCCGATACGCTAGATCAAGTTGGGCGTAATTGTAATGTGGGTTATTTACGTCATCTAATTACGTCATCTAATAGTGAAAAGTAATTCTCGGCAAAGTCAACGTCAGTTTATGACGTCATTTCCGGTCTGTTATGAACGTAACTTTAATGGCTGCGTCCAGATCGCGAGTATACTAATTAATCAACGTTTTAGTTGGATTAGTTCGTTATTATTATTGTTAACGTTTTAGTTAACGTGTGTGACTACAAGTGAACGTCGGTTTCAGTTAAGTTAACGTGAGCATTACGTTAAGCGGCATGGATCAGTTAGTTAAGACGGGAAAGGAGTTAGGTTATGAGGGGCAGGCATTGCAGGAATTTGTAAAGCAACAGCAAGAGACTGAGAGGGCAGAAAGGCACGCGGTAAGGGAACTTGATAAAGAGAGGGTCGCGGCGGAGAAAGAAAGGATCGCGCAGGCTGAAAAGGATAGGGAAGTAGAACTAGCTAAGATTGCGGCGGATAGGGAAATCGAGATTGCGCGGATTGAAAGTATAGAGCGGCAAGCCGAGAAAGATAGGGAAGCTAGGTTGTCTCAAGTCGAAAGCGATAAGGAAGCAAAGTTGTCGAGCGAGATCGAGTTAGAAAAGTTGAAGTATAGTTTTGAATTGCAGCAACGCGAGTTGAAGAATCAGATAGATTTGCAGAAGGTAACGTTTAGGGTTGAATTAGAAAAACAGAAGTCTGAAAAGTTAGCGCATGCGCGAGATCCCAAATTACCGTATTTTGATGAAAGTAAGGACAAAATGGATAGTTACTTATCAAGGTTTGAGAAATATGCGACGGCGAACAAATGGGATAAAAACGTTTGGGCTGCATATTTAAGCGCATTACTTAAAGGTCGCGCGCTTGATGTTTATGATAGATTGTCTGTAGATGATGCAGCGGATTATGACAAGTTGAAAGATGCGTTGTTAAAGAATTTTGATATGACTGAACGCGGATTTAGGAAGAAATTTCGCTATGATAGGCCTGAAAAGTCCGAAACGTTTATTCAGTTTAGCAGTAGACTAAGGTCGTATCTTAATAAATGGTTGAAAATGGCGAAGGTAGACCAGTCTTATGAATCTGTTTGCGATTTTTTCGCTAGAGATCAGTTTTTAGAATCTTGTAGTAAAGAACTGTATGTTCATTTGAAACCGAAAACATTCACGAATCTAGGTGAGATGGCTAGGGAAGCAGATTTATTTGCAGAAGCACGTGGCGGTGTCTACGCTTGTGTTAATAAGGGGCAGCGTGATAGTAAGGGCGTAACTCAGAATAGATCTGATAATAAGCCGAGTGCGAAGCCAGAGATAAAATGTAGTATTTGTGGTAAGGGACATTTAACATATAAATGTTTTAAGAATCCCGATAGGAAGCAAGCATATAGTGCGGAGGTAGGTGCAAGTGCAAGCGGGTATAGCGGAAGTAAGGGGAGTAGTTATGCACCGAAAGATGAGACACAAAGATCACAGAGTAAGAGCGATACTGTACAGACGAAGGGTAGTAATTCAGATCGTGGCCGTGGTCGGGGTTATTCCCGCGGACGTGGTCGGGGTGGCGGACATCAAATGAGCTTTTGTAAAACTACAATGAATAGGTCTCATGAAATAGAAGGTCCCTATAAGAGTAAGGAAGAAAGTCCATTAATCGATAATAACGTGGATAGGGAAGGTGTCTGTTACTTTTTAAGGTCGCGATTACCAACAGCGCAGGGTACGGTTAATGGTAAGACTGTTGTAGTTTTAAGGGACACAGGTTGTACTGGGTGTGTCGTTCGTAGAAACTTGGTTTCTAATGATCAGTTACTTGGTAGAGAATCTGATGTAACTTTGATTGATGAATCTACCCAAAGGTATCCCTTAGCAATGGTTGACATAGATTGTCCATTTTTCACAGGAAAAACAGAGGCATTGTGCATGGAAGATACATTGTATGACCTGGTTATTGGAAATATTGACGGGTCAAAACTTCCCGATATGTCCCATTTTGCAATGGCGGCAGTGACTAGGTCACAAGCTAAACAAGGTGAAGAGGTCTATAGGAAACTTAAAGTTCCTGATCAAATTATTGCTAGTGATAAGGAGGCATTGAAGCAGGCCCAAGTTGTTGACCCTAAATTGAATGGCATAAGGCAAAGAGTGGAATCTGGGAATGTGACTATTAGTCGTGGATTGAACCGAGGTGAAACTAAGTTTATCCAAAAGAAAGATTTATTGTATAGGCAGTTTACTAAGGGAAACAAGGTCACTTTGCAACTTATTATCCCTGAAGGTTTTCGTGAAAAGGTGTTAAGATTGGCGCACGAAACCTTGATGTCAGGTCATTTGGGCATAAAGAAAACTATGGATAGAGTTTTAACTGAGTTCTTTTGGCCTGGAATTTGTGGTGATGTGGCAAGGTTTTGTAAATCTTGTGACATATGTCAAAGGACTATTCAAAAAGGTCGTGTCACTAAGGTACCTTTAGGAAAGTTGCCACAGATTGACACACCATTTAAACGAGTCGCTGTTGATATAGTTGGACCGATAGAACCTCGTTCTGACAGGAAATCCCGCTATATTTTAACAATGATAGACTATGCGACGAGATATCCCGAGGCGGTAGCGTTACCCGGCATTGAAACGGAACGCGTAGCCGAAGCGTTAGTTGAGATGTTTAGTAGAGTTGGCATACCTGATGAAATGTTAACAGATTGCGGAAGTCAGTTTACTGCTGAAGTTATGAAAGAAGTAAGCAGGCTGTTATCACTCCAGCAGTTAACCACGACGCCGTATCATCCTATCTGCAACGGTCTCGTAGAGCGTTTTCACGCGACGTTGAAGCAAATGCTACGTAGGATGTGCGCAGAACGTCCAAAGGACTGGGATAAATATCTCCCAGCACTACTGTTTGCAATAAGGGAGGTTCCGCAGGAGTCATTAGGGTTTTCTCCGTTCGAACTGTTATACGGACGTAACGTTAAGGGCCCTATGGCAATATTACGTGAATTATGGTCTGAAGAGGTACCGGATGAGCAGGTTCTGTCTACGTACCAGTACGTAATTGAGTTGAGAGAACGGTTAGAGCAGACGTGTAAGTTAGCACATGATAATTTACGGAAAGTACAGGTAAAGCAAAAGGCTTATTATGACAAACGCGCTAGGTCGCGTAAATTTAACGTGGGAGATAAAGTACTGTTATTACTGCCAACTGACAGTAATAAACTGTTATTGCAGTGGAAGGGTCCATATGAAGTAGTAGAGGTGGTGAATAGAATGGACTATAAAATCGACGTCAATGGTGTCGTGAGTACATATCATGCTAATATGCTGAAACAGTATGTCGAACGTCGTACTGTGCCGTCACATTGTTTATTGTCGACTGAGACTACAGAGTCGGTTGATGACGATGGTAGTGATGAATTTTCTCTTGATGATTGTGCTTTTCCGACGGCTAAAGAGCCGGAAACTTATAACGACGTCAGTATTTCAGATACGTTAACGTCAGAACAACGTATGGAGGTTGAAGCGTTGATTAAACAGTACCCGGATGTACTATCAAGTTTACCCGGTCGAACTGATCAAATACAGCACGATATCAAACTACTCACGTCAGAACCCATACGGACGAAAGGTTATTCTATCCCGTATAAGACGCGTAACGTCATGGAGACGGAGATACAGGATATGTTAGATTTAGGGGTAATCGAGCCGTCGATTTCACCGTATTCATCTCCTGTTGTCCTAGTTCCGAAGAAAGACGGATCAGTTAGATTCTGTATCGACTTCCGGAAGCTTAACAAAGTGACGGAATTCGATGCAGAACCTATGCCAAATATGGAGGAGGTTATCAATAAAATGTCGGGACATAAATTCTTTACAAAGATGGACCTGAGTAAGGGTTATTGGCAAGTCAGTCTTACTGAAAGGTCTAAACCTTTGACGGCATTTGAAACGCCTAAGGGTTTATTCCAGTTTAAAACTATGCCCTTCGGTTTGGTCAATTCGGGAGCCTCTTTTTGTAGGTTAATGAGAATCATATTGTCCAATCTCCCAAATGTTGACAGCTTTGTTGATGACATGTGGATATTTACTGAAACATGGAAGGATCATGTGACGTCATTACGTCAAGTGTTAGATCGGCTCAGATCGGCCAAATTGACGGCAAAACCATCTAAATGCATGATCGGATATGGCAGTATCGAGTGCCTTGGTCACAATATCGTCGGACAGACGGTACGACCGCAAGAGGACAAGATACAGGCTATCAGAGATGCTCCTCGTCCATGTACGAAAAGGCAAATTAAATCTTTTCTGGGATTAGCTGGGTTTTACCGTCGTTTTATCCCAAATTTCTCATCCATAGCTTCTCCTCTGACTGATTTAACTAAACGGGATAGACCTAATTCTATCAAAGATTGGCAAGATCAGCATGAAAGGGCATTTCAAACCCTGAAGAGTAGGCTCACGTCTAGTCCTATTCTTCGCTTACCTGTTTTTCAAGAAGGTAACCCGTTTGTACTCCGAACAGATGCTTCAGACGTTGGCCTTGGAGCTATTTTGCTTCAGGAATTCGAAGGTGAAGGTCGTTTGCCGATTGCTTATGCTAGCAAGAAATTGTTACCTCGGGAAAAGAACTACTCTGTAATTGAGAAGGAATGTTTGGGTATTATCTGGGGTGTTGAGAAATTTCGTAAGTACCTGTATGGGGCGGAGTTCCTACTTGAAACTGACCACAAACCTTTGTCTTATATGCAGACAGCTAAGGTGCTCAATCCCCGAATCATGCGTTGGGCCATGAAATTACAGCCGTACAGATTCAGGATCGTTGCTATCCGCGGCCAAGATAATTTGGGGGCGGACTACCTTAGTAGATAGTTTGGCCACGTTAGGCATCGCACCGTTGTTGTGTATATAGCTAGTTTTCCAGTTTTGACATAGCCTACGATTCGATCGCATTTCGTACTATTTCAGAAAAGAAACATTGTTATGTTTTTTTCTCCCTAAGGGGAAACCTATGTTACGAAATGGATCGTATCGTCCACTATGTCGTCGAGATTATTTTAATTCTTTCAATCTGTAGAGCTACAGTTTTTAGGGCAACTGTGGTAATAAAACGTTTACGGAAATTGTGACTACGTTATGCATGGGTTGTTTGTGAATACCTCTCGTGGACATCGTAATACATGATTTTAAGGTGAATACTTGCACGAGTCTTTTGATTGTGGAAAGTGTGTTGCATGATTTTAATGTGAGACGCATAGTATTTATACGCCTATCTTTTAATGAAAAGTTAGACGTGGCTGTTTAATTCTTGATGGATGTTATATTGTTGTGTGCCCAGATTCTGTGTTAAGACCTAGAAGGGTAAGATTTTATTATATTTATTTAGAATAGTTTGGCTAAGAATGAAAAATGTGACTTCTGATTGATATGGTATGATTATATGTGTCGACTGATTTGATTTTGTTGGCAGTGATCAGGCTGCGCATGTGTCGACCGATTTTGTTAGTAAGCATGCTGCGCATAATATTTGTATATTAGGAAGTTTTGTAAATTTCGGAAATAGTTTATATCACTGATGTTGGTTGCAATGGTGTGCGTCTATTTGACGTCCAGTGACGTCAGTTGCATTCATGTTATTCATGTGACGTCAGTTGCATTCATGTTATTGCGACGTCAGCACTTTTTACATTAGTTTCACTGGTGCGCGTCTATTTGACGTCCAGTGACGTCAGTTGTATTCATGTTATTCATGTGACGTCAGTTGCATTCATGTTATTGCGACGTCAGCACTTTTTATATTAGTTTCACGTATACGTGGCCTATTGAAGTAGATTGATTTGTCATGGAACTAATTTATATACTCGTGACGTCAATTGACGCCATAGCATGCACCGCATTAAGGGTTTTTTCCATAAGTTGTAATGGTAACATTTGGTTATCATGCGTTTGATTTGCCTTCATTAGACGGCGTCATATGGTATAACATCATTGATGTCATGATGTCAGATCAAACGTTATGATCCCAAATGTGTGAGAAACGCTTATTCAGCTATTATATTCTATGGCAAATGGTATTACGCTTAGTTTAAAGAAATGAATTAATACATATGCGAGTTAGATTTTGGTCAATCAATTTAATGTAAATAGGTCATTGTTTAGATTATTCATGTTTTATGTGGGGTATGTCATGGTAATGCCTGTTGACGTCAGTATACTTCTTGACAATGTTTGACGTCAGATCCTTCGACGCACATGCGTGGTAGGATCTACGTTTCTTCATTGGCGGAAGTGGTAAGCACACTTTTAGCTTTACATCGTGAGCGCGAGTCGTGTCTAGTGACACGGCTGGCGTGTGCACGTTATGCTCGGCATTCGCCGAGGGCGTTGTATGGTATTTCCAAGACAGGCCCAAGTCTTACGTATTGTTATTATGTAGTTACAATGTATTAAGTGTAAGTTCGTTATTTTTAGGCACATCAAGTCCGGCAGTCAGCTGTTAGGACTTAGAGCCACGTCTCACCTGGAGATTCGATTTACGTCTCCAGGTTAATACCAACCCGGGTAGAGGCAGTTACAACGCCGTTTGTGCAAGGTTCCCAAGCAGAGGCGGGAAGCACAAAATGTAGGCGGAAGTGGTTAGCACAGTTTTGCCAGATTCTGTGATTAGATCTGAAGGTCACATCAAGTGTGGGACAGTGTTCGTCCACTAAGGTGTATTAATATATTTATAGACTGGTCCCTGGTACGATCCAGGGAGCGACCAGTATATAATCGTGCACGTGTGAATATAAGTTGGTGTTCCTCATGATATATGGACTGGCCCATGACATGATCCAGGGAACGACGAATTGAAGTCTACCAACATAAGGCCTTGTTTTTTTGTATGAGCTCAAACTAACGTTTTTTTTGTTCTTTGTGTTTTCCTTTAGTTCATGGCGCTGAGCCGAGTACGGTGTTGACGTCATACGGTAATCTATTTGCGTATTGTACGCAAATCGATTACAGATTTGAAACAAACACCTTACTTGGGCCAGCGACATGAACTAATATGTGTTGTATATTATTGTAATTGTGACAGTTGTAAATTGTATTGTTGTATATAGAATTTACATTATATATAAACATAAAAAATTCTAACATTGTTAGAGTTTCCTTGTCAGTGTATTACACTAGTAGATAACCCTTTAACCGGAAGTCACCCTCCGCCGTCCTGGCGACGCATAAGGCTCTACACCCGTGTCGACCGAGTGTAAAACCTTCTGCGTAACACACCGAGTAGCTGCCATACAGTTATTTAGACCCCCAGAGATATCGATGAGCACTGGCAATGGTTTTGCATGGATAAAGCCAAGAATCACGGACATTCAATTTCGTGGTGATACCAATTTTCACTTCAGTTTTAGGGGTATCTCTGTTTATTCGTTTCTACTGGGGTGTCACATGATCTGATTCCAATATTTTTTCATGCAGTTCTGTGACGATTTGACAGCTGTATTGAATAGAAGAAAATTATTTTTGCATAATTTATTTTTCATTACTTGAGCTTCAGTAACATATTTGACCCTAACTTTTTTTGTCCAGTATATGTACGTAATAGGCGTGTTTTTTTTAAGTTTAACCACTTTACAGACACCATAGCACTGTTCCGTTCTGATAATATCTTAAAATTATTCAAGCACCTAGGCAAATTTTATAGGTTGATCCAGTGTAACATTTCCTTTGCCCAAATACTTTTCCTCTGTGTCTTTGTAAATACAACTGCTTGATTATTATGACCTTGATCCACAGACCCCGTCCAGTAGTAATTTATTTTAAAAAACGAACGTAACTATTTTGAACAGCGAATTCTTAACCATTTGTATTAATGATACTATCAATTTTGACAAACCAAATATTTCAGATTGATGAACTGTCGTTCCCGAGTCCATCTCGCTTAGTTACATGATTCTCTCAGCGGCTAAGACGTTTTAAGGCTGCCGTTTTCTATGTAAATGTGATTGATTTGGATACTAGAATGACCATAAACACGCTTATAAATTTCGGTAACGTATAACTGCCCATTCCCATGTGGTACTTCCGTTGTGGTTTCTCATCGTTATTTGTACTGCGTATCCATATTATACATTTGTTTGTTACTGGTATACTTTGAGTTGTATTCTCTTAGTTAAGTAAAGATTGCTGAATGACACTGGTCTTGGAAAGAAATGTTCATTCGGTTCGACGTTCTTGTCTTTCGTGATTGTTTTTCATTTTTGTTTTCAGGGCAGTATATTGAAACTGTTTGTATCAGTTGCTGATATTTGCTTTAGACTGAAGTACAGGTACATAATATGAAAATACACATCGCAGTGCTATATTATTATATAAAAACCAATTTTTCTTAAGGGTTAATGCGAACACGTTCAGGGAAAGACAAAATGTACATCCGACGAAAAATCATCTGGAAGCAAGGAGCACATGAAAGAAACGAAAATAGAAGATTCGGCAGTTTTGAATCTGTTTTTGTGCCATTTGCCATTTTTAACTTTTTCTTTCCTTCCCAATGAAGGTAAACTCTCAAACGAAATAATTTTTAGATTAGAACATTTTTGTTGCAGAACAGACCCAATCTGGATAGGCTACGTCGTCCAGAGACATCAAAAAAGTTGTTTTCATTTTAAAGATTGCATAACGTGCTGTGGTTTCCCAATGTTAAACATATTAAATGTTACTGCTAATTATTAATGTGGAAGAACGGTGCTTATTTATAGTTTGGATGATGGCATCGAAAAGCGGCAAACATGTAACACTGATACATACGTTTTTGTCATGTTCTCTACATTTTCAAGGTCTTCTGAACCAAAAAACAGTACAAATGAACAACACAAATAGAACAAAGTAAATGCATTTTACACCCAGTTTGCGTCTTTGAAATTGGCTTTTCTCCTATAATGTGATATAATGAACTTTATCTATTCTGAAACCATGTTATTATATTATTCACAATTATAACTTACAAGAAGTGCAGATAGGAAAATGTCTCTTAAAGTCTGAGGGTTTGAAGTTTGCAAATCTAGTTTGATTTGCTTTATATCTTAAATTAATAATTACAGGGTTGAATACTTGGAATAGAACAATTGTCAATGAATTTGTTAATGATAGGTGCAATTACTGCCTCAAATAAGAACGATTGACTGATTTTTGATTCATTAACTTATTGATCTATTCTGTCGCGTTTGTTTCTCACTTGTTTCTTTCGGTGTTCTTCATCTGTTTTTGCTTCATGTTGACACTTAAATGTGTATGAGAAAAGAAACATGTCGTTGAAACAGTTTACAGAGGAAATTAGTTTTGTGACTTCCTATTTTCTTTCAGATACAATGCAGCCCTTTCAAAATTGGGTTTACTCTTAAAGATAGGGGAACATTTTATCTTTTAAAAATTGACGCCTGTTTGGAAGAGAGTGAAAATGAAAATGACGGAGTTGAAAGTGTGCCCTATAGTCTTAAATATACTGTGATCGCACTGTTACTCGGAAACTTCTCAAGTCAACTCATATCTATACTAGGATCATATGATTACTCATTGCAATTAGCACACGAACATACATATGCAAAATTAAATTAATCATTAGCAGCATAATACCTGGTACGTTTTAAAGCGTTTACAGATGAGCTTGCTTATTATCACCGGTCAAAAGCAGAGGGATATAGTTTTGCCCATGTCCGTCCGTCCTTCCGACCGTTCCGAGCTATAACTAATACTCTATAAAAGGAATTTTATGACACTTTAGGTAGATGGCTACTTAATAGAAGTATTGGCGGTGATTCAAACCGTAATACCAGCTGAATAACCTAAAGGGATCAGAAAATAAAACATTTCACTGTTCCATTTCCCTAAAAATAAGTTTGTTTTAGTTTTTACATTTAAAAGAAATGCAAGGAAATTCGATTTTATTAGCAAATCATGGAAACATATTTTCAATCGATGGGGCATGCGTATGCATATTATTTCAGTAAATGTTACATTATATATTAGAGAATTAGGGAAAGAAAAAAATCGTTTACTGGCAAAACAATGTTAAAGTTAACAAGAAAAAAAAACTTTTAAAAAGATAATCAGCGCAGATTTAATGGATTTTTTTTGTTATATGTCTCTAGTTGAAGATTTGACGATAACTTTCATAAATAAGTAAGCTATGTCGGTAGGCACCCACAACCGTAATTTGACACTTGGTAGAGACAATGACCTATCTCAAAATTGAGCTGTCCAATTAGCAATTCCAAAATGGACAGCGGTCAATCTTGAAATTTACCTGATTTAAAAATAGTTATCAACATGTTGCACTGTTTCTTTGTGTTAAACCAAAAGTAGAAATCGAAAGTATATCTAGGACAAAAAAAAAGAAAGTTTTGAATACCTGCGTCTGATTTCGATAGCATTTCTATTACAAGCGAAACATTTTGAATAAATATAAGAGTGATAGTATTCACATTGCAGTACGACGGGGAAAAACCGAAGATTAAATATTCATTTACCTTTGATATTATTGGCTATTTTTTTACATTTGCGTTATTTGACCAATAGAACCTTGTGAAATGTGGAATAATATCGAAATTATAAGAGGCTCCGCAACTATCGCAAGATCTGAGAAACTGGCAGAGGTAATGCTGCAGTTAATACCCTTGAATAGCTTATTGGATGGTTGCCTTAGATTTAACAGCTCCATAAGAATTCCAGTCTATATCGAGCCTTCTCCCAGACAGGTGGAAAAAACAAAAAAAGAAAAGAAAGTGATAGATCGAGGGTAGAGGATACAAAAAGGCAGGAAACCCCCATCCTGCACCTGCTGCAAGCACAGCCGGTCCTTGCCCTACTATACTAGAACCAAATTCTAACCAACCACTAATTTTAAAAGTATATATATTTTTTTCTGCAAACCCAAAAGGACTATCAAATATATGTTTCCATCTTTAAATAAACTAAATAAACTAAATCTGTATCAGTCTGTCATTAGATTAGCGAAAGACACGGGTACCCCTGTTTCCAAAAAACGCAATATTTCAGAAGTTTATTATGATGCGGGCAGAACCACATTTCGAAATCTAATCAGCATATGCTTATCACTGGTGCAAACATTTAGAAAATGATAAATTGAACTTGGTATTGCACCATAAAGCAGCCTTTTAAAACAGAACTCGCCATTGCTGTCAAAATTTCAAAACATTCTTCACCATAGTCCTACTCTTTGCGAAGTTTGAAAATGAGGGTACATGTGAATCCTCTGCTATCAGGAAAAAAGGTAATAAGGATGTGTATCTCAAAACTTAAAAAACTTTACGTGACTAATTGAGTATATTGAATATAAGAAAATTATGTCAAGATACCTTTTACTGCCCAAGACAGAGCAAGTGGTCGGTTAGAATTTACTCTTAATATATATATATATATTCTCCTGTTAGTCCGGTTCTACCATAGAGTACTGCCTACAAAAATGCACAGATGAAATGGCAGCTGTGTAGACCCTAAGGGGCAGCGTGATCTTGGTTACCATTGTTTTTACAGACCTATCTGCCCGAAAACTCAGGATGTTTACGGTTGACATTGTAATATACCTGTACAAATCCACAGTTGGCCAATTTTGCGTAATGAACAATAACTCCGTTTTGTTTTGACAAATGCAAATTAGAACCATTGAGTGTCCATCTACCTTAAAACAAATATATATCACTTTATTTAAAGGTCGCGTTTTATGATTTGAGTTTTAACTTTTTGTTATTATTCTGCTTCCTTTTTTGTTTTCTCTGAAAAATATTATTTATTTATTCATTTATAGTTTTGCATACTATTACATTGCGCTATTGTTTGATTTGTGAGAAATGCCGATGTGAAATCATCACTGTTTCGACAAACTCATGATCATGAAAATGTCAAACCGGTTTCAAGGTTAACCGCACTTGGAAACAAGCAAACGTTTCTGATTTATTTACTTGTTTTGTTTGTCTTTCGCTATTTCCAGATTACAAGATGATCTTCTACGTTGCATGTTGTTTTGTACTGCTGACAACCTACAGTGCATCACAAGTTCTGGCTTTTCCACGAGTTGTTCGCGGTATAGCAAACAGCCAAACATTTACAGGTATCAACATATCTCTAAAATGTTTAAACAAAAACCTTGTCAGAAACATTTACTCACCTGTTGGTCGAAACATATTTTATGTCGTTTTATTTTCAGTAGATAAACAAACACATACATATATCAGTAAAGGTTTTGGAAAAACAATCCCTATTGACGTCATATCGATACTATATTGTATACTATCCAAAAGTCTGATGAACCACTTAGTTTTCTATCATTTTTCTCAATGTTGTTAGCAATTTCATAGTTCAGTTTGCAGCCAGATATAGGCAAATATGCCGGCAAATCACAACTTAAAGGTTAAGCATTATTCACCACCTTGTTTCCAGGAGGCAGAGATGAATACGGACGCCCCCATTTTCACAAACAACAAGAATTTGCATTGAATTGTAGGGTAAGATTAATATTTTGACCCAAAGCGTCCATTTTAATGCAAGAAGAGTGTTTCTGCATACATCTGTTTCCTCAATGATAAATTTACTTTACTAATGAAGTGGTTTTGCACACGTAAATTGGATATTTCTCGAATGGATTTTCACAAATTGTGAAATTTGATCAAGCTTGTCGGTGTAACCCATTTTCGTTTTATCAGTGTTATTTCTTCATCTATATGCTTCCAGTGATGAGTTGTTGGTGCGCTTGAATACCTCCACGCGGACCAAACCAAAAATCATTTGAATTACAGTTGAAACTATAGGTATAGGTTTGAGCTCCGTAAATTGATTTGAATTACCCCTCGACCAACCCCAGTATTTTATTACGGATAGTTTAAATACAAATGCTACGGTCGTGGCTTATCTATGCTACCGTTATTGGTTCCTGTTATAAGCAGTCTCCAACCTTACGGGATTGTTTTATTTTTTTTTCTATTATTTTCACATGTGTAGGTAACAGAAAAGGGGTAATATAGGTGTGCGGTATAAGTTAAGAAATAGCTAAATTAGATATTTACTATATACCTAACGTATTTTGTTTAGTTAAGGCTAGGTATAAGACCACCTGCGTGGGAAAGGACTGGTCATATTGCTATCCGCTCGTCTTGTCTTGTTGCTTGTGTAATTGTATCGTGCAACTATTTAGGGGGTAATTATACTCCTATACTCAAAGTTGTCATTTGCGGAGGTAAATCGTCGGTTTTCTGGTTGGAAATTTCGTTTTGCGGCGAAGCGCTAGCGGACCCGTAAAACGCAATTTGCGACCATAAAACCGACGATTAACCTCCCCAAATGACAATTTTCAATACAGTTATTCCCATGCTAATGTACTTTTACACATTTTCATGTTTCATAATGTATTAATTTGCACCCATTTCAAGCGCTATCAGCAACACAAAACCAAACGTCAGCCAATGAGAAGCGACGTAACTTAATGACGTCGGGTTTGCGACAGTATATCGCAAAATATACTGTCGCAAATTGTTGACGTTATCCAATCCGGCGTCGCGTTATATTTGTAAGTGCATTAGAATTCCTGTTTGATGTGACAATTGATTGTTTCAATTCCATTATGACTCTTTTACACTCCGCATAGTCGATACATGGATTCCGAAAGTCAGCACAGTGCATTGTCTTCATTTTCGATATTGTTTTGTTTGCATATTGTGTTTGTTTGTAGCCAAGTGCAGAACCTTTTTTTTTTGCCTTGTTACGGTGTTGTACTTAATATTTGTCATAGACCTAGTTGCGGTTCCTAAGTTCGTTGCAAGTACATTAATATCATGCGCATCTAGCCTTGATGCTTAGCCGGTGGAATCATAGCTCCTTAATGAATATATCATGTCAAAAAAAAAAAAGAAACAAATTAACTTATGAACAGTAAACACGTGAACTCAAGTACAAGACACTTACGCTATTATCCGCAAAAACATATCTCGTTCTGATTTATTTGTATTTGCATTCTTAAATTCGACGGAATAGTTTCGTGTCGCGACGACATATTAAAATCAGAATGGCAATACTGGTTCTAAGAAGTAGATTTTAAGTAATACTGGTTCTAAGAAGTAAATTTTAAGTGCACGAGAGCCCAAGTCAGAGACAGCTCCTGAAGAAGCAGTCTGGCCTTCGTATATTGTCTTTACCGTCCTGCTATCATTTAGGTTTAACCATATTACAGGCGATCTTGGAATGCTTTTTAACACTACTGTAATGAACCTTGCTACCATATTATCCATTCGCGCAAAAACTCTTATTTTGAGCACAGCTGACATTGAAAGCCGTGTGGCGGACATCTTTATATGTTCTCTGAAGTGTAGTTTATATTTCTGGTTATTTGGGACCATTTAGGATAGTTATTTAGAGTCGGTTACGAAGTATATTTTTTGCTTGGTATTGTTTGATTTGAAAGAGTGAATCTTTTTAGACATTTTATTTTCACTTTAGATGGTGTGGTAAGTGCTGTATGACGGCAGTAAAATGTCTAACCAGATTTCACCAATTCACATTGTGTACATTCGAATCATTTGAAATGACTGACGTTCATTTGTGATCGTTATGAAAAGGTAGTTTTATTGAGGCGGGAATATAAGAGAATAATAGCATGAGCGACTTTGCTCACGAAAACAAAATGAATGATAAAACAGTTACTTTAGGATACTGTTTGATTTCAAATTATCGAAATTTTCATAAAATTAAAAAAATAATATGGTCCTTTTAAGCCTTTGGACTTCGATCAAATCCTGTACATTTTACTCAAAGTTTGTTACGAAATGGATCCGATCGTCGACTATGTCGTCGAGATTATTTTAATCCTTTAAATCAGTAGAGCTACAGTTTTTAGGGCAACTGTGGTAATAAAACATTTACGGAAATTGTGGCTACGTTATGCATGGGTTGTTTGTGAATACCTCTCGTGGACAGCGTATTGCATGATTTTAAGGTGAATACCTGCACGAGTCTTTTGATTGTGGACAGCGTGTTGCATGATTTTAATGTGAAAACCTGCACGAGTCCCATGATTTAAATGTGAGACGCATACTATTTATACGCCTATCTTTTATTGAAAAGTTAGACGTGGCTGTTTAATTCTTATACTGAGGATGTTATATTGTTGTGTGCCCAGATTCTGAGTTTAGACCAGAACGGTAAGATTTTATTATATTTATTTTAGAATTGTTTGGCTAAGAATGAAAAATGTGACTTCTGATTGATATGGTATGACTATATGTGTCGACTGATTTGATTTTGTTGGCAGTGATCAGGCTGCGCATATGTCGACCAATTTTGTTTATACTGACCATGCTGCGCATGGTATTTGTATATAAGGAAGTTTTGTAAATTACGGAAATAGTTTATATCACTGATGTTGGTTGCAATGGTGTGCGTCTATTTGACGTCCAGTGACGTCAATTGCATTCATGTTATTCATGTGACGTCAGTTGCATTCATGTTATTGCGACGTCAGCACTTTTATATTAGTTTCACTGGTGTCCAGTGACGTCAATTGCATTCATATTATTCATGTGACGTCAGTTGCATTCATGTTATTCATATGAAGTCAGTTGCATCATGTTATTGCGACGTCAGCACTTTTTATATTAGTTTCACTTTTACGTGGCCTATAGAAGTAGATTGATTTGTAATGGAACTAATTTATATACTCGTGACGTCAATTGACGCCATAGCATGCACCGCATTAAGGTTTTTTTCCATAAGTTATAATGGTAACATTTGGTCGTCATGCGTTTGATTTGCCTTCACTAGATGACGTCATATGGTATAACATCATTGGCGTCATGATGTCAGATCAAACGTTATGATCCCAAATGTGTTAGAAACGCTTATTCAGTTATTATATTCTATGGCAAATGGTATTACGCTTAGTTTAAAGGAATGAATTAATACATATGAGAGTTAAAGTTTTGGTAAATCAATTTAATGTAGATAGGTTATTGTCTAGATTACTCACGTTTTATGTGGGATATGTCATGGTAATACCTGTTGACGTCAGTATACTTCTCGACAATGTTTGGCGTCAGATCCTTCGACGCACATGCGTGGTAGGATCTACGTTTCTTCATTGGCGGAAGTAGTAAGCACAATTTTGGCTTTACATCGTGAGCGCGAGTTGTGTCTAGTGACACGACTGGCGTGTGCACGTTATGCTCGGCATTCGCCGAGGGCGTTGTATGGTATTTCCAAGACAGGCCCAAGTCTTACGTATTGTTATTATGTAGTTACAATGTATTAAGTGTAAGTTCGTTATTTTTAGGCACATCAAGTCCGGCAGTCAGCTGTTAGGGCTTAGAGCCACGTCTCACCTGGAGATGCGATATACGTCTCCAGGTTAATACCAACCCGGGTAGAGGCAGTTACAACGCCGTTTGTGCATGGTTCCTAAGCAGAGGCGGGAAGCACAAAATGTAGGCGGAAGTGGTTAGCACAGTTTTGCCAGATTCTGTGATAAGATCTGAAGGTCACATCAAGTGTGGGACAGTGTTCGTCCACTAAGGTGTGTTAATATATATAGACTGGTCCCTGGTACGATCCAGGGAGCGACCAGTATATAATCGTGCACGTGTAATTATAAGTTGGTGTTCCTCATGATATATGGACTGGCCCATGACATGATCCAGGGAACGACGAATTGAAGTCTACCAACATAAGGCCTTGTTTTTTTTGTATGAGCTCAAACTAACGTTGTATTGTTCTTTGTGTTTTCCTTTAGTTCATGGCGCTGAGCCGAGTACGGTGTTGACGTCAGACGGTAATCTATTTGCGTTCTGTACGCAAATCGATTACAGATTTGAAACAAACACCTTACTTGGGCCAGCGACATGAACTGATATGTGTTGTATATTATTGTAATTGTGACAGTTGTAAATTGTATTGTTGTATATAAAATTTACATATATATATAAACTTAAAAAAATTCTAACGTTGTTAGAGTTTCCTTGTTAGTGTATTACACTAGTAGATAACCCTTTAATGTGAAGTCACCCTCCGCCGTCCTGGCGACGCATAAGGCTCTACACCCGTGTCGACCGAGTGTAAAACCTTCTGCGTAACATGGTGTCATGAAGTAATGGGATTTGACTTCTGGTTAATATCTGCCAGTGTAAGACATTGACAATATATACAGAATCTAGGCACAATTTTGTCAGACATTTTTTTTATTATTGACTTTCTGATTGTTCTTTTCTAAGGTGACGTAAGGATGTTTGTAAGGCTGTGAATTTTAGGGGAGCAATTTTGCCACTAAATTCTTGTAAATGTAACCTACACTCAATTAAGGTCAACTATCCTTATTCCCTGCGTGATGAAGTGCGATAGCCCATGCATTAATTTGTGATAGAATGTAACAGGTTGCATATCTGAGTGGGGAAACTGAGGTATATAGACCTGAATTGTCTTGGCACGGATGATACATATTTAGTTTTAAGGTCCGTTTGAGTACCTTGGCACTGCTGTTGCATGACAATCTGTTAGTTTATTAACTTAAACGTTTTGTACGTTGTGTCGTAACCGTTACTGAGGTCCATTTTATGTCCTGATTTAGTAACGTAGGTCACTCGTAACGTTATATAATATCGTTACAATGAATTAAACCTAATAGCGGAATCTTAAGTTTGATTTACCGTTGGTATCCTATAAGGTTTTGTAATGTAGGACGTACAGTTGTCATGTCAGTGTTAATACGTTGCGTTACGTACGTTACGTTTGTATATCCGATACGCTAGATCAAGTTGGGCGTAATTGTATTGTGGGTTATGTACGTCATCTAATTGTGTCATTTGAAAGTGAAAAGTAATTCTCGGCAAAGTCAACGTCAGTTTATGACGTCATTTCCGGTCTGTTATGAACGTAACTTTGATAGCTACGTCTAGATCGCGAGTATACTAATTTATCAACGTTTTAGTTGGAAAAGTTTGTTATTATTATTGTTAACGTTTTAGTTAACGTGTGTGACTATAAGTGAACGTCGGTTTCAGTTAAATTAACGTGAGCATTACGTTAAGCGTCATGGATCAGTTAGTTAAGACGGGAAGGGAGTTAGGTTATGAAGGGCAGGCATTGCAGGAATTTGTAAAGCAACAGCAAGAGACTGAGAGGGCAGAAAGGCACGCGGTAAGGGCACTTGATAAAGAAAAGATTGCGCAGGCCGAAAAAGACAGGGAAATTGAGTTAGCTAAAATTGCGCAGGCCGATAAAGACAGGGAAATTGAGTTAGCTAGGATCGCGCAGGCCAAAAAAGATCGGGAAATTGAATTGGCTAAGATTGCGGCGGATAGGGAAATCGAGATGGCGCGAATTGAAAGCATAGAGCGGCAAGCCAGAAAGATAGGGAAGCTAAGTTGTCTCAAGTCGAAAGCGATAAGGAAGCGAAGTTGTCGAGCGAAGTTGAGTTAGAAAAGTTGAAGTATAGTTTTGAATTGCAGCAACGCGAGTTAAAGAATCAGATAGATTTGCAGAAGGTAACGTTTAGAGTTGAATTAGAAAAACAGAAGGCTGAAAAGTTAGCGCATGCGCGAGATCCCAAGTTACCGTATTTTGATGAAAGTAAGGACAAAATGGATAGTTACTTATCAAGGTTTGAGAAATACGCGACGGCGAATAAATGGGATAAAAACGTTTGGGCTGCATATTTAAGCGCATTACTTAAAGGTCGCGCGCTTGATGTCTATGATAGATTGTGTGTAGATGATGCAGCGGATTATGACAAGTTGAAAGATGCGTTGTTAAAGAATTTTGATATGACTGAACGCGGATTTAGGAAGAAATTTCGCTATGATAGGCCTGAAAAGTCCGAAACGTTTATTCAGTTTAGTAGTAGACTTAGGTCGTATCTTAATAAATGGTTGAAAATGGCGAAAGTAGACCAGTCTTACGAAGCTGTTTGCGATTTTTTCGCTAGGGATCAGTTTTTAGAATCCTGTAGTAAAGAACTATATGTTCATTTGAAACCGAAAACATTCACGAATCTAGGTGAGATGGCTAGGGAAGCAGATTTATTTGCAGAAGCACGTGGCGGTGTCTACGCTTGTGTTAATAAGGGGCAGCGTGATAGTAAGGGCGTAACTCAGAGTAGATCTGATAATAAGCCGAGTGCGAAGCCAGAGATAAAATGTAGTATTTGTGGTAAGGGACATTTAACATATAAATGTTTTAAGAATCCCGATAGGAAGCAAGCATATAGTGCGGAGGTAGGTGCAAGTGCAAGCGGGTATAGCGGAAGTAAGGGGAGTAGTTATGCACCGAAAGATGAGACACAAAGATCACAGAGTAAGAGCGATACTGTACAGACGAAGGGTAGTAATTCAGATCGTGGCCGTGGTCGGGGTTATTCCCGCGGACGTGGTCGGGGTGGCGGACATCAAATGAGCTTTTGTAAAACTACAATGAATAGGTCTCATGAAATTGAAGGTCTCTATAAGAGTAAGGAAGAAAGTCCACTAATCAATGATAACGTGGATAGGGAAGGTGTCTGTTACTTTTTAAGGTCGCGATTACCAACAGCGCAGGGTACGGTTAATGGTAAGACTGTTGTAGTTTTAAGGGACACAGGTTGTACTGGGTGTGTCGTTCGTAGAAACTTGGTTTCTAATGATCAGTTACTTGGTAGAGAATCTGATGTAACTTTGATTGATGAATCTACCCAAAGGTATCCCTTAGCAATGGTTGACATAGATTGTCCATTTTTCACAGGAAAAACTGAGGCATTGTGCATGGAAGATACATTGTATGACCTGGTTATTGGAAATATTGACGGGTCAAAACTTCCCGATATGTCCCATTTTGCAATGGCGGCAGTGACTAGGTCACAAGCTAAGCAAGGTGAAGAGGTCTATAAGAAACTTAAAGTTCCTGATCAAATTATTGCTAGTGATAAGGAGGCGTTGAGGCAGGCCCAAGTTGTTGACCCGAAATTGAATGGCATAAGGCAAAGAGTGGAATCTGGGAATGTGACTATTAGTCGTGGATTGAACCGAGGTGAAACTAAGTTTATCCGAAAGAAAGATTTATTGTATAGGCAGTTTACTAATGGAAGCAAGGTCACTTTGCAACTTATTATCCCTGAAGGTTTTCGTGAAAAGGTGTTAAGATTGGCGCACGAAACCTTGATGTCAGGTCATTTGGGCATTAAGAAAACTATGGATAGAGTGTTAACTGAGTTTTTTTGGCCTGGAGTTTGTGGGGATGTGGCAAGGTTTTGTAAATCTTGTGACATATGTCAAAGGACTATGCAAAAAGGTCGTGTCACTAAGGTTCCTTTAGGAAAGTTGCCACAGATTGACACACCATTTAAACGAGTCGCTGTTGATATAGTTGGACCGATAGAACCTCGTTCTGACAGGAAATCCCGCTATATTTTAACAATGATAGACTTTGCGACGAGATATCCCGAGGCGGTAGCGTTACCCGGCATTGAGACGGAACGCGTAGCCGAAGCGTTAGTTGAGATGTTTAGTAGAGTTGGCATACCTGATGAAATGTTAACAGATTGCGGAAGTCAGTTTACTGCTGAAGTTATGAAAGAAGTAAGCAGGCTGTTATCACTCCAGCAGTTAACCACGACGCCGTATCATCCTATCTGTAACGGTCTTGTAGAGCGTTTTCACGCGACGTTAAAGCAAATGCTACGTAGGATGTGCGCAGAACGTCCAAAAGACTGGGATAAATATCTCCCAGCACTGCTGTTTGCGATAAGGGAGGTTCCGCAGGAGTCATTAGGGTTTTCTCCGTTCGAATTGTTATACGGACGTAACGTTAAGGGCCCTATGGCAATATTACGTGAATTATGGTCTGAAGAGGTACAGGATGAGCAGGTTCTGTCTACGTACCAGTACGTACTTGAGTTGAGAGAACGATTAGAGCAGACGTGTAAGTTAGCACATGATAATTTACGGAAAGTACAAGTAAAGCAAAAGGCTTATTATGACAAACGCGCTAGGTCGCGTAAATTTAACGTGGGAGATAAAGTACTGTTATTACTGCCAACTGACAGTAATAAACTGTTATTGCAGTGGAAGGGTCCATATGAAGTAGTAGAGGTGGTGAATGGAATGGACTATAAAATCGACGTCAATGGTGTCGTGAGTACATATCATGCTAATATGCTGAAACAGTATGTCGAACGTCGTACTGTGCCGTCACATTGTTTATTGTCGACTGAGACTACAGAGTCGGTTGATGACGATGGTAGTAATGAATTTTCTCTTGATGATTGTGCTTTTCCGACAGCTAAAGAACCGGAAACTTATAATGACGTCAGTATTTCAGATACGTTAACGTCAGAACAACGTATGGAGGTTGAAGCGTTGATTAAACAGTACCCGGATGTACTATCAAGTTTACCCGGTCGAACTGATCAAATACAGCACGATATCAAACTACTCACGTCAGAACCCATACGGACGAAAGGTTATTCTATCCCGTATAAGACGCGTAACGTCATGGAGACGGAGATACAGGATATGTTAGATTTAGGGGTAATCGAGCCGTCGATTTCACCGTATTCATCTCCTGTTGTCCTAGTTCCGAAGAAAGACGGATCAGTTAGATTCTGTATCGACTTCCGGAAGCTTAACAAAGTGACGGAATTCGATGCAGAACCTATGCCAAATATGGAGGAGGTTATCAATAAAATGTCGGGACATAGATTCTTTACAAAGATGGACCTGAGTAAGGGTTATTGGCAAGTCAGTCTTACTGAAAGGTCTAAACCTTTGACAGCATTTGAAACGCCTAAAGGTTTATTACAGTTTAAAACTATGCCCTTCGGTTTGGTCAATTCGGGAGCCTCTTTTTGTAGGTTAATGAGAATCATATTGTCCAATCTCCCAAATGTTGACAGCTTTGTTGATGACATGTGGATATTTACTGAAACATGGAAGGATCATGTGACGTCATTACGTCAAGTGTTAGATCGGCTCAGGTCTACCAAATTGACGGCAAAACCATCTAAATGCATGATCGGATATGGCAGTATCGAGTGTCTTGGTCACAATATCGTCGGACAGACGGTACGACCGCAAGAGGACAAGATACAGGCTATCAGAGATGCTCCTCGTCCATGTACGAAAAGGCAAATTAAATCTTTTCTGGGATTAGCTGGGTTTTACCGTCGTTTTATCCCAAATTTCTCATCCATAGCTTCTCCTCTGACTGATTTAACTAAACGGGATAGACCTAATTCTATCAAAGATTGGCAAGATCAGCATGAAAGGGCATTTCAAACCCTGAAGAGTAGGCTCACGTCTAGTCCTATTCTTCGCTTACCTGTTTTTCAAGAAGGTAACCCGTTTGTACTTCGAACAGACGCTTCAGACGTTGGTCTTGGAGCTATTTTGCTTCAGGAGTTCGAAGGTGAAGGTCGTTTGCCGATTGCTTATGCTAGCAAGAAATTGTTACCTCGGGAAAAGAACTACTCTGTAATTGAGAAGGAATGTTTGGGTATTATCTGGGGTGTTGAGAAATTTCGTAAGTACCTGTATGGGGCGGAGTTCCTACTTGAAACCGACCACAAACCTTTGTCCTATATGCAGACAGCTAAGGTGCTCAATCCCCGAATCATGCGTTGGGCCATGAAATTACAGCCATACAGATTCAGGATCGTTGCTATCCGTGGCCAAGATAATTTGGGGGTGGACTACCTTAGTAGATAGTTTGGCCACGTTATGCATCGCACCGTTGTTGTGTATATAGCTAGTTTTCCAGTTTTGACATAGCCTACGATTCGATCGCATTTCGTACTATTTCAGAAAAATAACATTGTTATGTTTTTTTCTCCCTAAGGGGAAACCTATGTTACGAAATGGATCCGATCGTCGACTATGTCGTCGAGATTATTTTAATCCTTTAAATCAGTAGAGCTACAGTTTTTAGGGCAACTGTGGTAATAAAACATTTACGGAAATTGTGGCTACGTTATGCATGGGTTGTTTGTGAATACCTCTCGTGGACAGCGTATTGCATGATTTTAAGGTGAATACCTGCACGAGTCTTTTGATTGTGGACAGCGTGTTGCATGATTTAAATGTGAGACGCATACTATTTATACGCCTATCTTTTATTGAAAAGTTAGACGTGGCTGTTTAATTCTTATACTGAGGATGTTATATTGTTGTGTGCCCAGATTCTGAGTTTAGACCAGAACGGTAAGATTTTATTATATTTATTTTAGAATTGTTTGGCTAAGAATGAAAAATGTGACTTCTGATTGATATGGTATGACTATATGTGTCGACTGATTTGATTTTGTTGGCAGTGATCAGGCTGCGCATATGTCGACCAATTTTGTTTATACTGACCATGCTGCGCATGGTATTTGTATATAAGGAAGTTTTGTAAATTACGGAAATAGTTTATATCACTGATGTTGGTTGCAATGGTGTGCGTCTATTTGACGTCCAGTGACGTCAATTGCATTCATGTTATTCATGTGACGTCAGTTGCATTCATGTTATTGCGACGTCAGCACTTTTATATTAGTTTCACTGGTGTCCAGTGACGTCAATTGCATTCATATTATTCATGTGACGTCAGTTGCATTCATGTTATTCATATGAAGTCAGTTGCATCATGTTATTGCGACGTCAGCACTTTTTATATTAGTTTCACGTATACGTGGCCTATAGAAGTAGATTGATTTGTAATGGAACTAATTTATATACTCGTGACGTCAATTGACGCCATAGCATGCACCGCATTAAGGTTTTTTTTCCATAAGTTATAATGGTAACATTTGGTCGTCATGCGTTTGATTTGCCTTCACTAGATGACGTCATATGGTATAACATCATTGGCGTCATGATGTCAGATCAAACGTTATGATCCCAAATGTGTTAGAAACGCTTATTCAGTTATTATATTCTATGGCAAATGGTATTACGCTTAGTTTAAAGGAATGAATTAATACATATGAGAGTTAAAGTTTTGGTAAATCAATTTAATGTAGATAGGTTATTGTCTAGATTACTCACGTTTTATGTGGGATATGTCATGGTAATACCTGTTGACGTCAGTATACTTCTCGACAATGTTTGGCGTCAGATCCTTCGACGCACATGCGTGGTAGGATCTACGTTTCTTCATTGGCGGAAGTAGTAAGCACAATTTTGGCTTTACATCGTGAGCGCGAGTTGTGTCTAGTGACACGGCTGGCGTGTGCACGTTATGCTCGGCATTCGCCGAGGGCGTTGTATGGTATTTCCAAGACAGGCCCAAGTCTTACGTATTGTTATTATGTAGTTACAATGTATTAAGTGTAAGTTCGTTATTTTTAGGCACATCAAGTCCGGCAGTCAGCTGTTAGGGCTTAGAGCCACGTCTCACCTGGAGATGCGATATACGTCTCCAGGTTAATACCAACCCGGGTAGAGGCAGTTATAACGCCGTTTGTGCATGGTTCCTAAGCAGAGGCGGGAAGCACAAAATGTAGGCGGAAGTGGTTAGCACAGTTTTGCCAGATTCTGTGATAAGATCTGAAGGTCACATCAAGTGTGGGACAGTGTTCGTCCACTAAGGTGTGTTAATATATATAGACTGGTCCCTGGTACGATCCAGGGAGCGACCAGTATATAATCGTGCACGTGTAATTATAAGTTGGTGTTCCTCATGATATATGGACTGGCCCATGACATGATCCAGGGAACGACGAATTGAAGTCTACCAACATAAGGCCTTGTTTTTTTTGTATGAGCTCAAACTAACGTTGTTTTTGTTCTTTGTGTTTTCCTTTAGTTCATGGCGCTGAGCCGAGTACGGTGTTGACGTCAGACGGTAATCTATTTGCGTTCTGTACGCAAATCGATTACAGATTTGAAACAAACACCTTACTTGGGCCAGCGACATGAACTGATATGTGTTGTATATTATTGTAATTGTGACAGTTGTAAATTGTATTGTTGTATATAAAATTTACATACATATATAAACTTAAAAAAATTCTAACGTTGTTAGAGTTTCCTTGTTAGTGTATTACACTAGTAGATAACCCTTTAACCGGAAGTCACCCTCCGCCGTCCTGGCGACGCATAAGGCTCTACACCCGTGTCGACCGAGTGTAAAACCTTCTGCGTAACAAAGTTGACGTATAAAATATTGTTTAAACTAAAAAAAACGCAGGTCGTTTTCTTGTCACAAGGCTTAGTAACTGCATTATATTTTATGCCATGTCTAGCACGATGGATAGAGGTAGAATCGCTTTGCTTGCCGTTTACTAATTCGTCAAAGTACTGCTCTTCTTGGTGTCAGCAAAGGGTTGAAATATTTCAGTAACAACTTCCTAGTGACGTTTTTATAGTTATCCTTTCTGTCACTGTATTCTGTTTGACCCCCGGGGTAATCTCATCTGCTCTGGAGCTATGTGCATGCATAAACTATATCAAACGCAATACAAAATCTGTCGCACAGGATTCGTCTGAATCGCAACATAAGTGATCAAAAATGGAAAAAGAAATCTCTCTTAGAGGTTCAGTAGTCCGTTCTTTGTCGGTGTCTGTTCTCTTGCCAGGACTATATACGTGCGTAAAATCAGTGTAAAAATCTAACTAACTCGAATACGGTAGTTTGATTAGGAAATTCGGTGATAGTAACGTCGGCGCCTCTATTTGAAGACATTTATCACATTGCCTTTTATCCTTTGGATGGTTTAAATCATCAGAAGATTTTTTTCTACGCAGAAATCGAATCAATTTGTTAAGATAGTTGTCAAATGCAGTGTTTGATTATTAGTTATTGTATTGAATTAGTGGCAACATAAGGTTGAAAGGGTGCCCTGTGCTTTATACGTAAACTGAATACTTAGGAAAAGACTGAATAATAAAGTTTATGTAGATCGTATGTGTTACGCACAGTACCAGCTTACAATAATTGTAGTTGTATGTGTAGCAGTAACAGTCGCACTTACGCCGATGCAAGGTACTGATGTTGCAGCAGCATTCGTCGACATGTAGCAGCAGCATTTGTTGACGCTTTCAGCATTGTCTCTTAGCTATGGGCTAATTTCAAATAACTAATATAATGAGTTTGCATAAACATGTATTTTGGCATTTATCATGGAGTCAGTTTCCAGTTACACGTGAGATAAATCACTAACGTGTTTCAGATATAGTGTTTCGGCCAATATTTAGTTACAGTTTAGAGTCAGATCATAAGGTTCAGCGTGGATTTTGTTATTTAATCCCTGATGGATTTTCTTTTTTGTTTTGTTTTCTTATATTTCCTAATTTAAAACAAGTATTAGTCGAAGGGAAGCCTATAATCTTCAGTATTGACTTCAATATTTTTGCAAAGTCATTATAGCAACGTTTTGAGCATGCGCACTAATTACTGACAAAGGAATGCTGTAGCTGATGTACATGTATCTGAGAGCGCAAACAAATACAAAATCAAAATATTTGATTAGTCTGAACGCCAGTTACAGGACGATCACAACATACACCATAAAAGATGATTTGTATATTTGAGTTAAGGTAGATGAATGACTACCTGTCTGAAAGATAAAAGACCTGTTCGTGTATTTCTTCTTTTTTATGTATGTATAAATAAGTTTCCTTTTTGGTTTTGAGGGCTGGTTATGCGAAAAAAAATTCAGCTCCTTGTTTGTTTCTTTACGGAATCTCAACTCTTCACAACAGCATCGTTTTTCCACCCCTATCTCCCCTTGCCTCACCCCCCCCCCAAAAAAAAAAAAAAAAAAAAATGCCACTCACCTTACAGGTGAACCAATGCTTCGTCGTGGACAACAGGACAAAGTAACATTGAGGAACCACAACAGAAGGGTTGCCTTGGAATAGAGACTGATAAGTTACGGAGGGTGGAGGTGCTTTGACCGGTTGTACTGGATCCCAACCCTTGCCCTTAACTTCTGTAACAGTTCAAAACATTTGGCTAGTAGTTAAGATCGCAAGATTAAGATTAAACAGTCATACCATAAGTGTACAACCGAATGTACCATTAAGCAAGCATCTTTAGTACTGAAGTCAGTACATAAATGCTTATTTAAATCAGCAATAATATTCTTATTCAGGTACTTGTCGTTTTGTTTGTATATTGTTCATGTTGGTGTTTTCATTCATCTGTTGCTTGAGTTTGTGTGGTTGTTTCTATGTTTTGTTTTTGCTCTTTTTTTTTCATCGTTGGGGCAACTGAATGGCCATCTGTCTGGGAAAATTGACCATCCGTTTATCCTGCACGCCGCCTATCGTGCTGTCATTTTGTGTATATATTTCTTTTCCGTTTGGGTTTGAGAGCAAGATGCGGGATCTGTTGGTATTGGTTCCCGATCATTGCCTGTCTTTTCACATTGTCTTACCTCTTTTTGAATTCATTTGGGTGATAACAGGTTCCCGCAGATATCTTCCAGTTGCCAATGCCTATTGTTCGCCGTGGTGTTGATGTGGCTTTGTGATGGAAGGCCTGCGTTTGCGAGTTAATACTTAGGCATCTCTTACTTAATGCCTGCGACTGATGTGCCTCACGGATTACGTAAACAGGTTTCGAGGTTATAAACATGAGTATAATCTCAAACGCAAAATAAAGCACTGATCACAAACGCAAAATAAAGCACACTGATCAGTGCTTTATTTTGAGTTTGAGAATGTACTCAAGTTTTATAACCTCTTGGCCAGGTGTGGCTATAGAGGATGTCCATTTCCTGCCGAGACCTACGCATAACATGTTTGTTTCATTATATGTTTTGGGCTTTAGCGATACTGAAGAAGCTAAATACACTAAATGTGGTAAACATATACATTTGCCTGACATTTGCCTTACATACATGAAGCATATGAGCCGCGACACGACACAACCAACAATGTGGTTGTGCGCCCAGCGCAGACTCAGATCAGCCTGGGCATCCGCCCAGTCTGATCAGAGTCTTCGCTGTCGGATGCCCAGGCTGATCTGAGTCTTCGCTGTCCGCATGAAGGTAGCTTAGACCCTTAGGTATCCTTTAAGCGCTTAGTGAAGAGTCTGATCAGATTGGCCGGATGCCCAGGCTCATCTGAGTCTGCGCTATGCGCACAACCACATTGTTGGTTTTCTTGTGTCGCGGCTCATATAATATGGTGACTGACAAATAAAATTCATAAATGAGCTCCTTAAAGAGCAAAAGAAAGAAAAAAAAAACATTCATTAGGCAGAATGTGGGTCAGACTACGCTTCATTAGTAAAACTTTTAAAACTTTCGTATGTGTGAAAGTTATGTTCTGCCTATATTTGACATGATTAAAACGACACAATGCTGGGCGGATCCATGTATATCCAGTAAAATGTCAAGATATCCCAGGAGAAAAAATACCCAAATGTTTCATGTACATGCGATGAATCATTTACAACGAAGCATTATAAAGCAATTTTATATTGTTGAATGTAGTCCTATATTTATGTGTAGATTAAATGTCGAGTCGGATAGTATATATCGATAGCTTTGTTTCAGATGTGACTGATGCAGAAGGAGTCAGAAAAGTAGTTGTTCCAGAAATAAGAACAAACAACGAAGATTTTTATCATACCATTAACGGTAAGGGAGCAAAGCATAAGTTCTACTTAATGTTCCATACACTCAATGTGCGCTGTAACCCTGCTTAATAGTGTGGTCTAATAAGTTTTATATAAAATCTCTCCAATCCCTATCTGTCCCCCCCCCTCCTCCGAGTAATCTGACAGCCGACCAATTCGGTTGTTGATCTCTGTGAGGCTGACTGTGTCTGCTGTCGAGAATGTGATGGTCATCAGTCGTTTGAGTTTCTCGTGCATTCTTTCTGTGCAATGACCGGGTCATTCCTTAATTGCGTGGCCTATCATTCGGGTTTATTGACAACGATATCAGTTTTGGCCCGAGCATAATTAAATGCGTATGCCATACAATTAAGTAACATGTAGGAGTTTAATTGATTCTACATATATCCCAATAACAAATTTAATCACTCCAGATTAGGAATAAAAAGAAATTATTCCGCAGTAATATTCATGGTTCTTGGAAGGAACATGTCAAGAACATATAATGTGTTGGTGAAAGATGAACTCTTTTGATAATAATAAGTTCTGAATAGTACGATCCTTTGGAAGCTAGGATTACACCAAAGAACAGAAAATAGTTGACTGGATTTAATTGAGTCTGTTCATGACCAGTAATGAAAATTGCGACACCAGCCACGTCCCCAATCACCGGTTTAAGCGGAACTCTATTTTTAAAATATCACAATGATCTCAAAGGACCAGAAAATATAATCTACACTATGGTGATGTACGGGGAGACGTTTTACGGCCGCCACACTGCACAAACACCAGCTGCAGTGAAGACAAATAAGTTTTGAATAGTAAGATCTCTTGGAAACAAGGTATACATGAAAGAACAGAAAATAGCAGACTCGGTTTAACTGAGTCTGTTCATGACCAGTAATGTTCGACACCAGCCACGCCCCTTCGCACCGGCTTAAGCGGAACTCTATTTTCAAAATTAACTAAAATGAACTCAATTATCCCAAAGTACCAGAAAATATAATCTGCACCATGATGATGTATGGGGAGACGTTTTACGGTCGCCAAACGATAATAAAACTACTGATTAAACTTCATAAATAACAACAAAATAGACGGAAACATAAAAAATATACATATTGTGGAATCAGAGTTTGTGGTCAATAAGTGAAGAGAAATAATACGCGAAATAAATATAAATAAATATATATTTCAGAATAAAATGGCTTTGCCTGGAATAATTCAATAAACTAATAAATAAAATGTTGTCAGCAACATTTTTTCCCCATTGTCTCTCTTGACGCGCTGTACATATTTATTTCAAACTTACTGAGATAAAACAGGCAGAGAGATCTAATAGTTAAGTGCCCTTCATTATTTTCAAAGACGGTACAACATTTTATGTGCTGCTTGTCTGTCCGTTTTGATTGTTTCTTTTCTGCGCGTTATCTCTTGAACACCAGGGGCCGTATTCATAAAGCCACTTAAGTCGTTGTTATGCGGTTGCTAAGGCTAAATATCTATAAAGGAGATTCCCTACAACCATGAAACTTGCTCTGGAGGAACAGTCTTTGTAAGACTGTTCCTCCAGAGCAAATTTCATAGTTGTAGGGCATCTCATTCAAAGAAATTTAGCCTTAGCAACAGCATAGCAACGACTTAAGTCGTTTAATGAATACGGCCCCAGTGCAATAAGTCCCGAAAGCATAAGCAAATTGGTTTAAACAGTATTTTATTCAGTTAAGGTACACATATGTACACAAATTACATTGAAACAGTGTATTGCCAAGGAACGGTCAGTCATAGATTACGTGGGGCGTAAGCAAGCTCAGAAACTGACACAATACAATCACATTCTCCACTAAAAGTAAAAAGATAGGCAATGATCAAGACACCATTTTGGAAAAGACAACACAAAATAAGACACCACCAAAGACATCACCAGCGGCAACCTGGTGAACAACCTTTTTCCATGTGCAGGATAACCGAGCTAGACTTAACATCACAAACAATATATCAATAACAGACATAGCAACAAACAGCACATAAAACAACCAAGAACAGCCAAAAAAGAAAGTCGACCTTGGAACGGTCTGCAATGAAATTACTAGGGGGACGGGGAGTAACTAACCCTGCAGTTAGGCATATGCAAAGTGCACGTGTGCAGGCTAACAAGTGTGGTATGTTCTGCGTATGCACAACTGTACTATTGCCCATATTGTCTTTTTGCAGGATATTCTGATTCAATCCGAAGAAAACGAGCAGTCGTGCAAGCAGTTCGTAAGTTACTCCTGCTTATTATTTACAGACAAAGCTGCTGTTAAGCAAGCATGTATTTGATGCAAAACTAAAATAACATAGAAATGGGGAAACGTCTTTTTTTCTGCTTTTTGATTGCGACATGTATTTTCTTATTTTTATACTTTAACATAATAAAATAAGGAAGCGGTGTATTTTTTTTTTTTTGAGTCGAAAGTAATTGTTTTGATACAGCAATAAGCTAATTTAATTTGAGCCGCGACGCGACAAAACCAACAATGTGGTCGTGCGTCCAGCGCAGACTCAGATCAGCCTGGGCATCCGCCCAGTCTGATCAGAGTCTTCGCTTTCCGCATGAAGGTAGCTTAGTCCCTCAGCTACCCTTTAAGCGCTTAGCAAAGAGTCTGATCAGACTGGGTGAATACCCAGGCTGATCTGAGTCTGCGCTGGGCGCACAACCACATTGTTGGTTTTCTCGTGTCGCGGCTCATTTATCTTATTTCCTGGAGATTGTATGTGTGGATGTATACATATTTACTTCCTCTTGAGGAATCAAAATATTTTCCTTAGATCTCTGAATGTTGGTATATCTAATTAATTTGAACAAACAGTCAAACAGGTTATAACATAACATAAAAAGAAAAACTTTGAAAATATAGGGACCATATATGTTTTTGTGAGAAAGTTGTTTGAAAAGGAGGCGTCAGCCTCGTGTTTAAAATTCTACAGCGGAGCTCGGGGAAATGTTGATGCAATGAAACAAAGTGTATCCTCGCTATCTGCGAGTTTTGTTATGAATCTATTGAAAACATCTCGAAAATATCCGGAAAATAAAACAACAGAACGTAGTTCATAGTACAATATGTATCCTTACATCCGAAAAACTTTGACGCTAACAAAAATGAAAACAATAATGCTTATTCTAGGATGGAAACGAAACGTCAAATCAGATAGTAAGAATAATTATTGAGTAAACAGGTTACGGCCCAGAATGTGAATTAGTAATCTAAAACGATGTTAAAGGCCAAGATACAACAGGAGCAGTTTGTAGTTAAACTTTTTAGCACCTAGTAGATTTTGCCAAAGCCCTCTCTCTGTCTTAGCATGGTTCAAGTTCAAAGGTGGTGGATTCATTATCATCTTACACATGTAGAATCTCACACCTGTACCTGGACCCACTAACTATTCAGCAGGTAAACACCACTGTTGCTGCTGATAAGTATTATGTATACATATTAAATTGATACCGGTATAACCAATATATGTAATGCTAAGCTTCCCATATTGCAAACAGTATAGACCCAGATCAGTTGAATGCAACGGAGGTTATACCCTCCTTATACTGGCAAAGAATGGACTTTTCCGAACTGTGAAAGAAAATATTATTTCCTAAAGTTTTTTTTCTGTTTTTTAATTGTGGCACTTGCTGATCAGATGCTTGCCTGTTTGTATATTGCCTGTCGAATAATTTAGCATTTACTGATTTTAAAACAACTAATATGATGTTCTGGCATTTTTAGTAATGTATTTTTTATGAGGTTTTATTTTGTTTGAATTGGGAAAATTGGGGGAAACAAGAGAAGAGGGGGCTACCATGGAATAGTTCTGAAATGTTTGGAATGTATCAAACTATAATTCTTGGACAATTAAGCTGTTAAAACATTACAGATTTTGATCAGCTTGCGTATCTTTGTAGTTATGCATTCAAATGATGCAGATAGTGTAGACCACAATAGGAGCCGTCTGCTATGGGTCTGTACTTTTTACTCAAGCCTATATGTCCCAATATTTAGAATATTAACAATAGTATAAAAATTTGGAATAAATTATACAAGCACCTGTTACATGGAGTCAGAATACAGACTGGTGAAGGAGCAGAGGGCCTTTAAAGTCCAGTACATTATGCAAGAGTATACATGTATCTAAACCACGAGTTCAAGTAGCTCAGTGGGTTTAGCATTGGTCTGCTGATCTGGTGGTCCTAGGTTTGATTCCCAAAAATCTTCCTTTTTGTACACAGGGTTCCCTTGTGCACTGCATTTCATTAATCCAGATATGACTGAGTCACAGTAAAGCCCAGGACATCGGACTCATCCATCCATATAGCTAAACCAATGGATGGAATCACTCATTTTCTTTTCTTTCTTTGCTTTGTTGACAAGAACGTTTATGTGATCGGATTAAAATTTGATATTATCGAGCCAGGAAGACCTTTTGAGCCTTTTTTCTATTTTATGAGGAGCCGGGGTAGCTCAGTAGGTTAAGCTCTGGCCTGCTGATCTAGCCATGCCGGGTTGGAGACCCACACGCTGAAGGCGGGAATCTTTTTTAATGGTAAACGAGGTTGCACACAGCCCTTTGTATCAACCACCCATCGTACTGATGTGACTGAAATAATATTAAAAAAAGACAGTATTTAGATACCAGGTGAAGAATTCAGCTGAAAGCAGTGTCTCACCTGTCATCAAGTTGACACAAACCAGAGCTAAAAGCGTAAATTCAACAAAAGTTGACGCCGCCGACGCCGGAAAAGTAATACAGTGTACATAGCTCTTGCTTCTGCTAAAAACAAGCGAGACAAATCAAATTGTCCTTCACTATCAGCATGAGAAGCCCTGTAGCTCAATGGGTTCAGCGCTGACCTGTAGTTCTACTGGTTTCCATGAAAATAAAGCTCTGTGCACATAATTTCATTTTCAGCAGCATAGTTTCAACTATTACACAAGACAAAGTTGACAACACACACACACACACACACACACACACACACACACACACACACACAGTATTCCATGTTTTGGGGATATCTTCTCGGATATCTATAATTCATTTACAAACTAATTATGAGTATCAAAAATTATTTACGGATATCCGTAATTCGACTTTTGGATATGCAGAAATTGAATTCAGTGATTTTTGAAAATCCAATATTCATTTTTGTTTTGAATATCCATGATTAGATTTATGAATAACAGTATTCAATTTTGGATATTCAAAATTTGCTTTCTGGATGTGGGGGTGGTCGGGTGGTGCGTTGGTGCTGCGCGTAACTTCCAGTTCCGGGGCGTCTTACTGATTTGGATAATAGTAGGAAAAGGGCCTACTGTGCTTGCAGTGGGTGCGGGTGGGGGTTGTTTGGACATTTTATCCCTCGTCTATCATTTCTCTTTTCTTTCTCTCTCTCTCTCTGGGAGACGGTCCGATATAGGCTGAAATACTGTCTCAAAGGGCTGTTAAACCCAAATCAATCAATCAATCAATTTTTCATGATGTCCGATATTCACCTTGATGATGTGATATCCAAAATTCGAATTATGGCTATCCTGAAAACAAATTATGGATATCCAAAAATGAAATCCTAAGATCAAGATGAATATTGGGCATTCTAAAAACGAATTATGGATACCCATAAACAGTGAATAATTAGTAATCCAGAAGCCTACTTTATAGTGCATATTACGTTCTGATATCCATTATTTGATTTACGGATAACTACAGTGTATAATTCGAAGTTCGGATATCCATAACTGGATTATTATTATTCATCTTGATTAAAGGATATCCAAAATGATTAACGTATATCCGCCAAGATGAATATTAGATATCATAAATCAAATTATGGATATCCATATATAGTGAATAAATAGTAAAATGGAACCCTATTGGAATCAAGTTGCATGGTCACGCACCAGGGTCTAAAGTCATTCACTGTCACTCAGTTCATAATAATTTTCATCTATGCCTTCATCATCAGAAGTGTTTCTGGGTCATTGGTTGTCACAACATCGATAAGAAGTCCCCATATGTCACTGACATAGGTATAAGTTTTCTTCTTGTATGCTTTCTTCCTCAGATTTTGTCGGATATGGCAAACATTCTGTTTTGAACCCCTTGATGTATATCCTCTATCTACATGAGTATTCCAGTCAAGAACAGCTAAGTCTCTCCTTATTTTGTAAGAGTTTTCATTATAGTGAATACGTTTGTCCAAATAAAACAACATTGCGTTCTTGAACCATCGACATAGTATGTATATTTTGATAAGGCGTAGTCTTCGGCATGTCTGTACAGTGTAAGAGATCTGAGAAACGCTGTGAGAAGCGATACAGCTACGGAGTCATTCAGACCCGTAAATTTATATGACATATTCAGGATACTTGCATGGGGAGTCAGCTTCACTGTGATAAGTTGCCCTCTCAGTTTTCTGTGGTATGGAACTACAAACTGCTGGGCCATGGACAAGGGGGGTTAAAAAGGCTAGCCGTTATAATCATTTTTGAAAAATAAGATGCTTTAATAAAATTACAGTATGTAGATTTGTACGGACTGAATGACGCAGGCTGGTGATTGTCAGTTACATGCTGCAAACTAGGAAGAAGAAAATTCCTAAAACAATGAAACTGTGAAACTTATCAAAGTTTCAGGTCTATAGCAAAAAGGAGAATAAAATCACAAGACTCGGCATAAAAAGAAAGTAAAGTTACAGAGATGTAGATGTTCAATCTAGTTTGAGTTAGGCTTCTGCTGCTTGGAGTATGGTTTCGATTAAAATTTTTCAACATTCAAAATAAGACAAAAAAAGGAATTAAACCATACTTTCTGGTCTGGGAAAACATACATATTTTAGGGCAATAAATAAACTTTTAAAATTAGATATACAGATGTATAGTCAAAAAAAGGCTATGTATGTCTCAATTCATTCTTTGAACATTCCATTAGTACTGTATTAGCTTCATCAGTAAGTTCTTATGATGTTAGCTCTGGATCTAATTATCTGTCCATATGTGTTCTTGTTCCTAGGTCTAAAATGGAGATAATTTATGCATATACCTGCAACCAAGATTGTCTGTTAATTTGACCACATTAGGTCCCAATTAATGAACTTATCCCTATTATGCTACATTATTAACACCTCTTAGCCAACTAGAAACTGCTCCTGTTGTATCTTGGCCTTTAAGACACGAGAATTCCAAGATAAAATATTGTTTTGGTCCATCTGAACAAGGCCTCAACAACCATGCGTAAAGGTGTTTTTGTGATACTATGCAAAAACATGTTTTTGACTATATTTTTGACGCCTTAAGTTTGCATATCTTACAGGATCCCTCCGGTTGAGATGAAAAATGTTAGAAAAAGTGTAATGAGAAAAAACGCCTTTGCCTAACTCCATTCTGTTTTCCTGAACAACTGTCCCTTTCTGATATTCTCGTAGGCTATATTTGTAGCCTTCTTGCAGAGACACTCAGTCGCCCGAACTAGGGTGGCACTGAATTGAACTTCCGCACGGTGGTCCATAAGGTCGCTTGCCATAGCAATCAAAGGCTTTTGTTTTAAACCTATGAAGACATAGTACATGTGCATAGTTCTTGTGGTTGCAAGTTATTCTTGCATTGGATTCTGATGATGAAGATCAGTTTCAGCTGTTAATCGGCGTTTATCTCTTCAGCCTGCAGTTTGAGCCTGCGCAAGACTTAGATCGGATGGTTGATGAGGCGGAGAAGAAAAAGTTATTTGTTTGATTGATTGATTAATTTATTGCTTAACGTCCACGGTAAACAACCATGGTCATGTCGGGACTGTCAGTTAACCTAACCACACTATTTCTGGGCAGGCTTAAACCTCCTAAGCGGTTAACAAGTACTAAGTGCACATACTTTCGCCAGTAACTGACAACTGTCCTAAGAAACGTGAAAGAGAAAAAAACAAATTGAAATGAAATGAGATACATGTAAAATGAAAATGAGGAAGTCAAACATGCAACTTTGCTAAATTCACTGTGCTAAGCGGCTTATATCTCAACAGTTTTAGTCTGAGATATTTTCAAGGTTAAAATGAATGTTTGATAAACCACAGAACGAGGGCTGATGTGTCAATAGACAAGTAAGAACCGACGCATTTATTTTACTAATATTCCCATGGCGATGCCTCTGCTTTGAGTCGTTTTCGGACTTTGTTATTGTGTTTGCTTGTCATCTTTAATGTTGATTTTCTTTTTATCTGATTTTCTGTTTGTCCAAACCACTATGTTTGGTTTGGTTGATCAAGTTTGGTGGTTACCAACTTGAAAAATAAAAAAAAATGTGTTCACATATTGTGTATAACTTGTATTACCGTGCTATCTCTTCTACAAATGGTAACGAAGCAAAAGTGGCATGTGGTAGTTGATTGCAACAGCAGCATCTACATTGAATTAAGATAAATCCGTCTCAGCGTATCTTGGGATATCAATAGTTGGCTAAATGAAATACCTCGCAACACATGCTTGGATTCACGTAAAAAAGTACCACGTTACATGCGTAACTGCGACTATCTATTCAGCCTGTGCACTTGCGCAGTCGGACCTGACCTTTTGCAACTCGATCCAGTTTGAGAATTCTGTGCCACCTAAAAATGATGAGAGTTTTCAAAGATGCTTTGTTTTTTTGAGAATTAATTGTACGCACATTACTAAATGTGCATTCTCATGTTACGTAACAGCAGTACTATCTTTGTCCACCTGCATGAGAAGATTATCCATGAGCTCTAGCGAGTGGATTATTTCCCGGACAGACGGACAAACCTTGGTAGAAATATTTTATATCACCATTATCGGTGTAGAAGTAAAAAGTATGCAAAGACCAGGAACTGAAACAATCAAAATCCAAATCCAGCCCTCAAACCATAGTTGGAAACAACTAAGATTACAAATAATCAAGATACAGAGAACATATGGCCAACCGAGTGAGCAGCTTGTTCCCAAAAGGTGGCCACTCAGCAAACCTGCACTTTACGAAGTAGTTTGTGCTGAAGCTTGCGTTTTTGGTAAGCCTCTTAAATGATAATTATGTTGGATTTTTCAGGTGCTATTCAGATTGGTTTCAAAGTTGTAGAAGGGTTTTTGACTAATGCTAGACAAGTACCATCCTCAAATGAGTTACGGAGAAAGTATATCAAGCCTGGTGGTAAAAAGCAATGGCAGCGCGACTTTCAAGCTATCATATACGACGATGTTAAGGACTATAAAACGAAAGACGGGGTGGGTAATTTTGTTACATACGTCATTACATTTATAATCATGTACACTGAAGAATCGACTCTATACAAAAGAAGTGTCTGATCCAAGCCCCTTGCGCAGTTCATATAATTAGTCTTGTCTTACTTACTTATTAGTATGAAATGCACGAAATATGATATACCATTACAGTACTGTGGATTTATGCAAGTGTGTCATACATTATAATATATATTGTTTTTGTTTAAATGGACAAGATTGTGTGCTTTCGTTGCTCACATGACACACGATTCGCATCGCAATAGGAGAGATGTCAATTATGTGTTTAATAAATAAAACTGTATGAACAAATATTCTGACATTTGGTACACAAATAACGAAATAGATAAGCTCTATTTTTAAGGCAATGCTTTGAACATATATGCCCAATTTTTAGAACTGGTGCATTGTAAAATTTATAGATTATATAATTACAAAACACACCCAAGTCTGACACCATCCCCGCAAAAACAACAACAAAAAAAGAAAACCTGAGAGACGTAAACGATGCCCGTAGTCTCACAGAAGGAACTACTTGAATTAAAATTGATTAATGCATATGCTACCCTACACTTAGTTCTGGTGCAGCTCCAGAACAAGACTAATAAAATCTATGATGCTGTTCAGACCGAGACAAGAAAATCTCAGGCTAACTTTCAGATTATTTAGTCGAGCGTGGGGCAAATTATTTGAAAACGAGCCTTAGATTTCCTTGCCAGTGTTCGGTTTGCATATGTGTCTTCTATCTCATCAGTGAGTCGTCATACTTAAACGCATGAACTCAGCAACAACTATGACGAAACAAAACTTATGGCACAACATCCAAATTCAGCCAACTTTAAATGGTCGTGGTTGGTGCTGCACATTTCATTACTGGCCTTGTCTAGTATATCCCATAAACTTAGAAGGTCGTTGGGCCTTCCAGATCACAAGCATTCCTTTTCACCTAGTCCTGTCTTCAGCTGCCCTAGTTGTGCTAGTAAAGTTCATAATTGTCTACTCCTTAATATTGTCTTCCCACCTCCTCTTCTGTCTATCTCTTATTCTTGTTTTCCTTCACTGTGCCCTGTAAAATCGTCTTTGCAAATCCAGAAGACCTTGAAATGTGGTTGCTTGGATCTTTCTGCCGACATCCTTATTAGAAACATGATCAGAACTATGTGGCTTGTGCAATCACTGATAGAACCTCCGCTTTTGATCCACCATTTCTCCAACGTGTTTGAGCTTGTAACCAAAGTTTTAATCTGGTCCTTTACCTTGATCTCCCTCTGGGTGCGTTTGGCGCTGTCGTTTTATAGTGTAGACTTCTCAGCACATCTCCAGTTTATACATTGTGTAGGTTTTGTCTACACTTTCAACTAAGGCTTCTAGTTCCTGCTGTTTCTTAGCAAGAGCGTTAATGTCATCGGCAAACTGCAGATTGGTAATAGTTCTGTCGCCTATGCTGACTCTCTAGTAGTGCCTTCTGAAGCATCAGACTTAATCCTTTCGAATGTTAAACAGGGTGCATGAGAGAACGCATCCTTACCTAACTCCAGCTTTGTTCTGAACCATTCTCCTGTGTCGCCATTCATTGAACTAAACTTATAGCATTGTCATAGAGGTGCTTAATTGCCAAAACTAGACATGCATTGATATTATACTTCCGCATGTTGGCTAATAAGACTGCATGCCATACCCTGCCAAATGTTTTATTTCTCAGATCTGTTAAGACATGATACAGATTCTGCACTTTTTATACAGGACTCTGAGGTTGGATAATTGTTCTGTGGTGCTCTTTCAGGCTCTGAACCTGTTCTTCAGCGATAAACTCTGGGGTTTAAGCCTTTTCATTATGACTTTCAGCATGACTTTAATCGAATGACTAATACGGCTGATGGTTCTTCAGCTCTGACAGAATAAAGGTTGCCCATTTTAGGGAGTGTAATGATCAATAACGGATTCCCAGGCGTTGGGCATTCTCCTGTTACAGATTTTCGTCAAAACATAGAACAAGGTCCCCCTGCCTGCTTGAACAGGTTCTGCTGGTATATTACCAACACCGGCAGACTTCCGCCTTTTTTCAGTGCTGCTACCACAATGACATCTATTCACGAAGGATCGGCTGTAGATCTTCTAGGTGCCGAGTGCAATCCAGATCTGCATTGTCAACTAAACTCTTATGGTTATATAGCTCTGAATAATATTTTGTCCAGCTTCTGAGAATCTCTTGTTATTTATTCAATAAGGCATTCCCCAGACTTGTCCTGGATAAATGTGAATCTACCCTGCTTCTCTGAAGTTAGATCCTTTTACAAGCAAATAGCATATTACTGGTCATAGACAGTCATTTAAATTGAGGCTCTAATTTTGATTTTTGTGGTAAATTCCTTGCTTACAAAGGTCCAACTATTCAGAACTTAATAACAAGAATCCACTAGTTGTCGACATATTGTCAGGTGCCAATCAGCAGTAACAGATTAAGAAAGTCGCCTTCATTTAGTCTGAAGCCAGTCTCACGGTCCAGCATTTAAAAGGGACATCAAAGTGACGGCTTGAACTGGTTTAACTACCATTCTACAGAGAGGATTAAATTATTTCAGAATGAAATATGGGTTTGAGAAAATCGCCTTTTCTTTTGAATTAAATTCAGAAAGCATTTCATTTATGATTCGATAAGCCATGACATACACTACATGTATATGTCATGCTCCTCACATATTATTACAGAGACCGCATCATAGATATGTTGTGCTTTGTACCTTCGCAGAATGGCGTCTCGATGGGATTATTGGGATAGACTTCATTTGGGGTACTGATTGATAGTACATGTCGTATGTAGACGACGTGTCTAAAACGTGTGAAAAAAGGAGCATTTTGGGTTTGAACTGTATTATATTTACGAAAACTACATACATATACATATTTACAAATCGGCTCAATATAGGATCTGATGACAATTTTCATATGCATATTCCAGTAACAATGTGTTTCATGTGACATGTATTTTAAAATGCTAACCATAACCATTTACATCTTCTTTTATAGATAAATGGACAAGTGGGAAAAATAGGCGACAGAGTAGTGATTTCGAAAAATAAGGGACCCGACGGAAAACCGACCATTGAAATACTTCGAACCAAAGATAAATTCGAGTATAAGAAAACTGGAAGGAAATTTGATAGAACGCGCGATGAAATCACATACATTGACTGACTTTGGTTAGGGGCAACTGGTTCCACGTAACGTATGCATGTAATAGTTTTGCGAAGATGCTCCTCTGTAAGGCAGAAGGACACTAGAGAGCAAAAGCTTTTCCATTTACGAAATATATCAGAGAATTAAATTATTGAGAATGAATGATCGTTTTGAGAAAATCATATTTTCCATTGTATATTTTAAGGAAGCATACTACTTGTAATTCGGATGGAGCATGGCATACACTGTATGCCATGCTCCTCTCGAATTATAAGTGAGATGACGCCATAGATCTTTACCATAGCAACTATGGAATGGCCAAATGTTGTTTTCGGTACCTTTGCGGAATGAAGTCTTGACGACGTCATTTGGACATCAATATGAACACTTAGTTGCTATGTAAGAGATGTATGATGTCACTGGTATCAGTGCATGGAATGCATCGTATGCCATGCTCCGCCAATTTTCAATGACATTACAAACTGAAATTCTTTCAACAGAAAGTCCATACTTTCTTAAACAGATATTTATACTCAACTCATTTAATTACGTGTTACATATGGCAGCAAGTCATGAAAGCTTTCAATGGAAATACAGTAGTAACTTCCAATTGAATTAAAATTCTTAAAATCTCTTGAGCGGCATCTAAGTTGCTATACTGGTGTTAACAACACTTTTATTCAACCAAGGAAATATAATTCACTCAAAGGAAGCATAGCTTTAGACAAAAAAAAAAACAAAAAAAAAAACATGTAAAGGGAATGAAATACTTCCATTCAGATTGATCTTACTTGGAAGTGAAGACATTTTCTTATTGCAAGTGTTACCCTAGCCATTAATTAATGATTATTTTACATTAACATCATTCTGTACATTTGATATGAAAGTACCTTTATCAAATTTAGTGCAACCGACGCGCACTACTGTATTTTATTTCTTCAATGTCGCTAACCCCTGAAATTTGAGAGAAAACTAAACTTAAAACGAAGGCAGTGAAACAAAATTTGTCATTTGATACACAAGATTTACTTTACAGACTGAGGCCAAAAGAATTTCTTCATTAAAGGTATAAATTAAACAATGATAGTATGGGTCTTTCCCTTATACATTTTATGCTTAGTGGGAGGTCTGTCAAATAAATAACTGGGGCCGTATTTATAAAACCACTTAAGTGGTTGCTATGCTGTTACTTAGGCTATATTTCTACGTTGGCGATTCCCTACCACTATGAAACTTGCTCTCTAGAAACAGTCTGAAAAAGACTGTTCCTCCAGAGCAAGTTTCGTGGTTGTAGGGAATCTCCTTCAAAGACATTTAGACTTAGTTATCATGCGAACCGAACAACCAACTAAATGTTTTGTACCACTTCAGAAACTGAGGGTGAGGTTGGGCCTGTAAAATCGATTTAAGCCCCCCAGTAATTCATTACTGACCGTTCCAAGGCGGTAGTTCTGTTGTGGTTCTTTGTTGCCTGTTTTTGGTGTCAGAGGTTCTGTGATGTTTTACCTTATGTATGTTATTATTATTTTTGGTTCGGTTTGGGTTGCTGAGTGGCCACCTTTTGGGAACAAGCTGCTCACTCGGTTGGCCATATGTTCTCTGTATCTTGATTATTTGTAATCTTAGTTGTTTCCAACTATGGTTTGAGGGCTAGATTTGGATTTTGATTGTTTCAGTTCCTGGTCTTTGCATACTTTTTATATTTAGCAACAGCATACCAACCACTCAAGTCCGTTTATAAATACGGCCCCTGATCTTTTGTAACTACTTGAGACGTAAGCCATTGTCCTGACAATCATTTGAATTTTCATCACAGAACTGAACAGCACGCCAAAAAATCTTGCTACCTTTTTTTCGATGCCACCATTGAGTTGATGCTAGTTGTGAAATTTATGTTGAGGAGGTGAAAACAAATTACATATATAATTAAGAGTTCAATTTCGTTTTTTAAAAATGCTTATTTGATATATATTACATTTGTTAAAAAAATAATGATACATTATGCTTAAAAGCAATAATATTGTTTGTATCAGACTGCAAAAAGTCAATAAAAATCCCGAGACAATAATCATTCTACTGATATTAATAAAAAGATTGAAATACCACCACGGGTTGAAGGTTTATTCAAATAATAATAAAAATAATCAAAATGGGGTTGTCATGTGGAGTTGATATGTGGTTGCAATAAAGACGACCTGTTTTGTCTGGCTGAATGGTGCCACTATTGTTTTTTTTTTCTTGTCTGAAGAAATATGTTTAATTTGTGTTTTATACGTACATGTGTACAGGTCAATGAATACTCCAGAGCAATCAACAGTTTACTCTGTATTTAAAGAGAACATATTGCAATTTGCCATACAAATTACTAATTAACGAGTTTTTCATATACTTTTGAAACGACCTTACACATTATACATGTACCAGCATTGTTAACTTGACATTGTTCCAACCATATATTTACAGGGGGTGGGGGGTGGGGGTTGTCCGCCGATTTAATGATTCAGTGTGTAGTTGCACAGGGCGATATGCAAATTAAATATATTAGAATTAAATCAAAACAACTGTCCTTACAATCGCATAAGCTGAGATATCAAACTTAAATATGACCCAATTTATTTATTGGTTTGTTTATATACGACTTCTGAGTTAGAACCAAAAGTATTTTATTGCATGTCAGTATTAATGTTTGGAACATATAAAATGATCCTAAGATACCAAACGTTTTAGCGTAAGAAACACCGTAACGTACAAGGTCTGCACTGGGTAACATGTATCAGTTAGCATGTCATTATTATGGTTTGGAACATGACTGGCCTATTTTCATGATTTTTGTTGTTCTACTGGCTTGTGATTCATGCTGCATAACTCGGCAATTACATATTGCAGGATTCTAATATTTTCAGGGTTGCTGTCTGTTGCATTTTGTTATGCACTGCATAAAAATCAGCGACTTTTATTTATTAAATGCGATGCAAACGATTGATAGCTATGGTGTCACAGAAATATATTAAAATAAACAGTCACGTGATTTTCAAGGACCCACTTAAACTTCATTTTAGGAATCTGTTTTTAAAATTTTGATTGAGATCACATTGTCACGAATCTACTGTAGTAAATATATGCTCCAAAATTTGAACTACTACTCATTTATGAAGTTTTAGTACTATATATAACCCAGTCAATTTTCGTATGGCATTGTTTGCATAATGTTGGGACTACGAAATGCTTTAAACTCTTTAAAATGGACAGAATGACTTGGAGATTTTTTCGATGTGTTTATTAGTACCTGAGATATCGTAGGCTTCAGTCAGCGATAATAGGCTTCCCTTAACTGGACATTGCCGGAGTTGAATCAGCTAAATTGCCAGTATGGTGAGAGTACCCTTGTTTTAAAGCAGATTGTGAATGTTATGTCATTGATACAAGGATCAGTTTTTACAGCTAATATGTGATAAAATTCCGGGTTTCTGAATGGTTTTATTTTAGGTGAATATCACCTTTCGTTTTCGAGATATAGGGCAGTGAGTGAAATTTTTGGATGACCCTCGTAAAAGTATGTGTGACAATACGTCTGTCGCTATACCTTTGCCCATGAATGCATGACATTTAATTTGTATAATCCGCGGCACAACAAAAGCTGTTTCATATCAGTCTGCACGTCACCACAGAAACGTTACTGTAACCATTATTAACCTTTATTTCATTCGAAACAAATGACGAGAAAATCGAAGACACTGATTAGTCTATAGAGTGGTTTGTTCCGCATGGGTTTTCGCGTAACGTTTTTTTTAGTTACGGCCATGTCTCACATACAAGACAACGTGTAAATAATTTACAGGACTATCCTCAAGGAGACTATGAGAAGAGTTTGGTGACATAATTTCCATATATTGAAGCTTCATCTCTAAAGTAAAGCAGCGTTTGGAAGCGTCTATAAACCCTTAGAATGTTTTGATATTTTACCACGACCAAGTAATTTTATGGTGACATGTCTAGGTATTTTGCGTCATAATGACAAACAAGAGGGCCATGAGGCCCTGAATCACTCACCTGCGCAATTGGCAAAGTGGCTTTTTATTTCTGAAATTGCCAAAATATGAGTTTTGAGTGAAAAGTCAAAGAATGATCATGACGTCTTGTACTCATAAATCTTCATGTACACATTAAGACAACCACACATAGCATTTTTAGGCCAAAATCTTCAAACCTATCCATGAAATCTAATGTTCTAGCATTTTCCCATGTTTGACCATGCCGCTAAAAAGGTCGAGGTAAACCCAAGGTCATCATTTGAACAGTCTTAGTAGGACTCTAGTACTCCATGCTACTTAACCAAGTTTACAGGCCATTGGTGTATTGGTTCTGGAGAAGAAAAAATATTAAAGGTTTATACCATAAATGGATATGGCGGCCATGTTGGTCATGTGACCTGGGCTGTTTGAACAAATTTTTGTTCAATCAAGCTCTGGCGGCTCTATATGAAATGTGTTTACAATTGGCTCTTTGCCTTTTGAGGAAATGTTTGAAAATGTCAAAATATGAGAGATCTGGGTTAAACGTCAAAGAATGACCTTGACCTCTTGTACTCATAATTCTTCATGACTTCATTAAGACGACTGTATATACCAATTTTTAGGCCTCAATCTTTAAAACTTTCCATGAAATCTTATGTTCTAGCATTTTCCCATATTTGGCCTTGCCATAAAAAAGGTCAAGGTCAACCCAAGGTCATAATTTGAATAATCTTGATAGTACTGGAGTACCCAATGCTACATACCAAGTTTCAAGGCCATCAGTCAATTGGTTCTGGAGAAGAAGATTTTCAAAGGTTTTTACCATATATGGGCATGGTCGCCATGTTGGCCATGTGACCCAGACTATTTGAAGGTATTTTCCTTCCCTCAACCCTGAAGGCTGTTTATGAAATGTGTTTACAATTTGCTCAGTGGCTTTTTAGAAGAAGTTTGAAATTGTCAAACCATGAGAACTCAGGGTCAAAGGTCAAAGAACACTTTGACGTCTTGTACTCACAAATCTTTATGTACTCATTAAGATGACTGTATTATCCAATTTTTAGGCAATCTTCAAAACTTTCTATAAAATCTTATGCTCCAGCATTTTCCCATATTTGACCTTGCTGTAAAATGGTCAAGGTCAACCCAAGGTCAACATTTTAAACAATCTTTATAGTACTGGAATACCCAATGCTACATACCAAGTTTAAAGGCCATCTGTCTATTGGTTCTGGAGAACAAGATTTTTGAAGGTTTTTACCATATATAGGTGTGGCAGCTATGTTGGTCATGTGACCTGGACCGTTTGAATTAATTTTTGTTCCCTCTAACCCTAGAGGCTCTATATGAAATTTGGTTACAATTCGCCAAGTGTTTTTTGAGGAGATTGTTTGAAATTGTCAAAATATGAGAGTTCTGGGTCACAGGTCAAAGAATGACCTTGACCTTTTGTACTTATGAATCTTAGTGTACACATTTAGATTACTGCATACTCCAATTTTTAGGCCTTAATCTTCAAAACTTTCCAAGAAATCTTATGTTCTAGCATTTTCCCATATTTGACCTTGCCGTAAATAAGGTCAAGGTCAACCCAAGGTCATCATTTGAACAATCTTGATAGCACTGGAGTACTCGGTGCTACATACCAAGTTTCAAGGCCATCGGTCAACTGGTTCTGGAGAAGAAGATTTTTAAAGGTTTTCACCATATATGGGCGTGGCGGCCATGTTGGTCATGTGACCTGGACCGTATGAATAAATTTTTGTTCCCTCACCCCCTGGAGGCTCTATATGAAATTTACTTTCAATTGGCCCAATGGCTTTTGAGAATATTGTTTGAAATTGTCAAAATATCAGAGTTCTGGGTCAAAGGTCAAAACATGACCTTGACCTCTTGCACTCCTAATTCTTCATGTACTCATTTAGGTGATTGCAGATACCAATTTTTAGCCCAAAATCTTCAACAGTTTCCAATACATCTTATGTTCTAGCATTTTGCCATATAAAAGCACAAGGAAGCAAATTTGACCTTACCGTAAAAATGGTCAAGGTCAACCCAAGGTCATAATGTGAACAACCTTGGTAGTACTCGCACACCCGATGCTTCATACCAAGTTTCAAGGCCATCGGCCAATTGGTTCTGGACAAGAAGATTTTTTTAGGTTTTTAACATATATGGGCATGGCGGCCATAGTGGTCATGTGACCAGGACCGTTTGAACAACTTTTCGTTCCCCCTTCCTCTGGAGGCCACATATGAAATTTGGTTACAATTGGCCTAGCGGTTTCAAAGGAGGTGTCGTTTGATATTGTGGACGGACGTACGACGACGGACGACGACGGACGACGGAGCCTTACCATCCTTTAAGCTCCCCCGGAGCCTCTGGCTCAGGTGAGCTAAAAATAAGTCAACATATTCACTTAAATTGTTGCGACCAAACTTAAAAAGCATAAGGAACAAGAAATCTAGACAAAACATTATAAGAAGGTTATATTCTTGCAAAAATGTATTAGTTATCCATTTAAATACACGCTGTGGCCTGTGCCTGAAAAAAGCTGCGTTCTGATGGATACCTAAAGACAGGACTTCTCTGCCAAGGGGGGGGGGGGGTCTGGTTCTTAGCAAAAGTATATGTTGTTACCTGTACAGGTAAGGATGCAAAAAAATTATTAAATAAATCAGAGGACCAAAATTACAAGTAATAATAATTTCAATTGCTGACTGGAGGTGTTGACACAAAGTGAGCAAGACATTACAATGACACTGTCTTTTCTGTTTAAATTCGGGTAACGACGTTACCTAAGTGGCTTAGCAATACGTAACCATAGTTGCACACACCTGGCTCCGAGTGTCCGTCCATGAATGCACTGTGGAAGTTAATCCTCCTTATATAGTACCACTCCTGTCTTTAAATGATCATTTTGCAGTAATAGGTACTTACAGCTTGAAAGACCTATATCAATACCAGCTATATGCGTTGCCTTGCCAAATCTATAAAGCACGATCGATGAAATAGTATGTGTGTGCCTGGAAAAGGCGTGAATAAGTGGCGTATCCCTAGGATACAGCCGAGATTGCTGTATTGATCTTATTTTTACGAACCTGTATAGTTTTTAAAGAAATAATGCGTAAGATTTCATGGAAACTTTGGCAGCGTGACGCGTAAAAGAACGATAAAGGTGGACTCGGTCTCAAGGATTGATTGAGTCGGTTGATGATCAATATTGAAGTATGGTTTATGTTTCATGCTCTATGACACCAGTAGAGCAATACGACTTTAAATAAGGCCACATGTCTTATACGGCAAGTCTGCACGTATAAAAGTGTTTATAATGATTGATGGGGAGATCCTTACGGCGGCAACTAACCACTTGACTGATGCTGTATCAAAGCTTATTCAGTTCTAAAATGGTAGGATCCTTTGAAGCTGCGAGCAGTTGTGTTAAGTAACATTTTAGGTCCTTATGGAAAGCTGTACGTCTTCAGGATTAAAAAGGAAGGATGCATCTGTTCATGTTATCTGCTTTTCTTAAACGGAAGTCATTATATGAGGCTCCATTTAGAAGAAAGTATGGTTTGAAAGGAAACAATGATCGTCATAGAAAAAAATCTCGCCTTCAAGAGTTGACATCAACGCAAAAAGAATGTAAAAAGGAAATGACATAGCTGCGTTCCCTAATCTTCAATCAAAATGCAGAGAAACATCTATTCCCAAAAGGAGCTTTTACATAAAGACACACGTGTTGGATGTCGACTTCTGAAATATATATTTACCCCTTCAACTTGATTGTACAAATACATCGTATATGACCCGATTTGTCAGAATATTTTTTTTTTCTTTTCGAAGTTAACGTTCATTTGAATATCATAAATCAAAAACTTTTCAGGATGAAAGTGTTTCCTGTATCCGTTTGCGAACATATTCCCTATCGTTTTGTGAGTTCCGAATGTCTGAAAATAAAGTAGGGTCTGCGTCTGCACAGTATGCCACTATGCGTAGTATATGAGCCATGACAATACAAATTTATCAAGACATCGCAAGTGCGCCCAGCGAACAATTCTATCAGCCTGGGCAGCCGCCCAATCTCATATAACTCTTCTTGATTGAGGCGAGCTAAGGGTATAAGTAAGCTCATTGTGGACAGCACACACTCTTCTGATCAGAATGAACGGATGTCCACGCTGATTTGGGTCGTCGCTGAGAACATATGCAACTTTGTAGGTTTTGTCGCGCCGTGCCTCATTTAACGGGTATATATATGTGATTTGTGTTTGATCCTTATTGTCATTTAGAATCTTTTTTGTATTCAACTGAAATTGGTAAGGGGACATATGAATCCATAATTTTAATGGGTGTTTTTTCGAAATTATTCAATTCTCCTTAGAGCTTAGTCTGTTGCTGATTCACTTTATTGGACTTGATGTGTCTGCTATCGCGTGTAGCTTCTCGCGTTTTTTTTCACTCCGTGTTTCACACTTTGTCCACTGGCAAGTTATCGGGTGGCAGTGCGTTGTGAATTTTTACTTAATTAGATAAACGTATCCATTTTAGCCCGCAGAACTAAAATGCGTCTTCCAAAATATAAAGAATAGCACATAGCTGGCTCTTTAAAACTAAAACATTAACGTAAACATTCAACAAATTGGAACATCTAAACTAATTACCGTTACTGTCTTTGAAATTGAATGGTTTGATTTCACAATGCAGTAATGCCTCCAAGAGATAAGGATGAAATGACAAATATTGTAGATGCTAGTCAGTCTGCTCATTCAGGAGCAGTCGGAACTGCTCATTTAGGAGCATTTGGATTCGGGTCTTCACTGTTTATTTCAGATCTATCTGCTTTCTGTACCAATCCAGAAAATTTAACGGTATGTTGTGATGACTATGGTAGTGAGTGGTATAAAGGGATGTACACTTTAAAATGCTAACAGATGTACCTTCAACTTCTTCACAATTTTGCAAAATGGCTAACTTTTGAATTTAGTACTTGTCGTTCTTCAAGAATGAATTAGTTCTTATAAGAGTTGTAGCCGCTAGCGAGGGGGTGGGAGACAATTATGAAATCAGCAAAGTTAGTTGCCCTGAAAGAATCTCCATTCAGCTTAAGAAGCAGCTATTATGGACAGACTCCATCAAACCGCATGTGCTATTGCCAACATTTAGATGTTCGCATGAATGGCACAGAATACTCCATCTCGTTTTAGTTCTCTTCAGCTATCGATTAGAACCATGATACTTTCAAGCCCGTAAGGATGCAAATTAGAGTGTAGTACAACATACTATATCACGTTTTATTTTCTTTGATGCGTCATAAAATTAGAGTACTCTAGGAGGCTAACATCTTTTGTTTGAAATGTTGTGGTCTCAACTGAACACCGCACACTACGATGGCACCCACTCCGACATTATGGTCAGAAACGACCGAGTCGTAAAATGAAGGTTGGTGAGTAGCCAGCCAGGAACCTCTCAGCCAGTCCGACATCTAGATAGATAGATAGATAGATAGATAGATATTATATTAGTCCGGTATTTGCTTTGCGCAGAATTTTCCTATGTAATAAGCTGGAATTTATTTGAGTGATACTATCTGTGACAAGCATTATAATTACTAAACAACTACAGCATAATAATAAATTTGCTTTTCCTTTCATCGAGAGCAATAAATTTTATCTAGTTCTTTCTTGGAAGGTAAGGTGTTTCAATTTGGACGCCTTCGTAATGCAGATTAAGACATTAGTGCAGTATATAAAGATTTCAAGGGAGAAAATCTGTTCAACTTTTTACTCCTTTCGATATAATGAAAACTACTAAAAGCCCCAGCCTGCCTCGTCACACGTCTAGTAGCTTGACAATACGAGGTGCGGCTTCGATGCGCAGGCTTTAAAAAGATCAGACCCTGGTAGTATACCAAATGACTGTATTTATTTTACAAAACGTTTGCCTGACAACGCAAATGTACTGTGGTATGGGAACATGTGGCATAATTACATACTTCGATAAAGCCGAGCTATGCCCAGACATTCCTTGGGCTACTCGAAGATATGTATGTAGAGGCATTCCTGTGTCTACTCGAAGATATTACATGGGTATACCTAAGTTATTATACCGAACGTGCCCTGTTTTATCATTAGATTTTCAACGGATGTTTCTTGTCTTGTCTTATGTGGGATTCAATTTGTCATCGTAACGATTCCTCAGTAGTATTTGCCACTTTAGCATTAGACGCAACTATGATCTGACGGGTTATATTTGAGAGTATACTATAATGCGTACAGACATTCGTACATTTTTTAAATTACAAACATAAAAAACGAAAAAAAACAAGTAGGCCGGATATTTCAAGCTGTCTGTCAAACTTATAAAATAAGGCATCGGTGTTACATTACATGCAAAACTATCTCAAGCTGCAACAACCGGTAGGCAAGTTTATTCCGTTTTAAAAAGAAACTTGTACAAAAAGGAAATGGAAGCCGATATGCATGTATATCTATCATATCTAATATTAGTTATTCTATTTTTCGTTTGTCTATCTAGGTTTATCAGTTTAGTTTTGCAAACTTTTTTGATCAAAGTCTCTATGTACTTTGAGGCTTGTACACTTGCTTGATTATTATTATTACTTTTTTTCTCATTTTACAAACATATGCATAGATATAATTTGAACATAAATTTTTCAAGACGGGCACTCGTCATTACCTAAACAGTTAAGCAATTTCTTACTAAGACATTTCCCGCCTACTATTCGCCGTCTTAAAAAAAATGACTTTGCATAACTTAAGCACTCGCAGTGTGCAAAGTCAGTGTCGCAGTATAAAAAAGGGCATGCTCAAAGTCAGATTTGCATTATACAGTCAAACCTGTCTTAAAGGCGCACCAAAGAGACGTACAAAAATAGCTGCTCATGACAGGTGACCTCTTGATACAGGTTCATTTACACTCCATTTTGGTTCAAGGGACGCGGCAAAAGTGACTGCTTAACTAAATAAGGCAGTTGAGCAGATTCGATTGTACATTGTATAACACATAAAACCCAAAGTTAACAAGCAAATTCGACGAATTTATGTCCCCCGCCGTGGAAACTAGGTCTCCACTGTATATACACTTAGTGTTTAGGCTGGAAAAGCGGCTAAGTTAAAAATGTGAAAGAAATAATAAAACAATAATGTGAGGATTAAATCCAAACTACATGCATATTTTCAGACCATGATCAAAACATCTGTGAAGTATCAAAGGAATCGGCATAAAACTGAAGGAGGAGTTGCACATACAAAGTACCCACTATCTATTCACTTTGATAGTAAAAATGTATGACAAATAACTAATTAAAAAAAATTGCGAAAAAAGAAATAAAAAATAATGTGAGGATTATACCCAAACCACATGCATATTTTCAGACCATGAACAAAAACCCGTGAAGTTTCAAAGGAATCGGCATAAACTGTAGGAGGACCTGCGCACACAAGGTACCCACTATCTAGTCACTATGATAGTAAAAACGCCTAAAAATTACTACGTTCAACTTGTGGAAAAAGTGACAAAAATAATGTGAGGATTATATCCAAACCACATGCATATTTTCAGACTATGACCAAAATACCCGTGAAGTTTCAAAGGCATCGGCATAAAACTGTTGGAGGAGTTGCGCACACAAGGTACCCACTATCTAGTCACCTTGATAGTAAAAACGCCTATAAAATGACTAAAGTCAACTTGTGGAAAAATGACAAAATAATTTGAGGATATATCCAAACCACATGCATATTATCAGACCATGACAAAAACAGCCGTAAAGTTTCGAAAGAATCGGCATAAAAATGTAGGATTAGTTGCGCACACAAGGTACCTACAGGTTTAGGAGGACGGAAGGACGGAATGCCAAACACTATGTCCCTCCGCTTTTCTTCGAAAAGGCGGGGGACAAAAAAAGAACATAAAGTACTACATTTGTACCACTAGCGTTAAGGCAATCAGGACGGATAGCAAAACCAACATCTTTTTTTTTTTGTCCAGGTAGATGGTCATAAAGCAACAACTTAAACATTACATAGATCCTGTTTACATATAACGCATTACCCAGTGTGCTGCAGAACAAGTAGATAACAGAACTGGTTAACCGAGATAGACACCTCAAGCAGTATTATAATGGTAGATTAAGCACATCGGAAGCACCGAGATGGAATGATCAGTACAATTACGAAGTAAGATGGTTGGTGGTCAACGTGGTGTTTTTAAGCTCCAACTATTAATCCTCATTATTGACCCTCCGAACCAGGATGGACAGAAACATTCGCATTTTTTTCCGTTTGGCTGCCTTTTATTGAACACTGAAACTTAACAGACGTCCATTAAGGTACTAACAACGTTCTTATGAGATAAAACACTGTGAGAAAGAAATATATATAATGACACAATGTAACATAAGTATAATCACAAAAATCTAACTATAACCTTTTTAGCTAACAAGTATGTGTATTCATGACAGTTCACTCCATCTTTGTATGTATATAGACATACTTCAAAAGATTAGCAAACTGGTTTATCTCTAAGGTAATATCTAGCCAGACATCTGTGACTCTAGTGCCTTGCCGTTAGTCACAAACCGCTATTAGCGGTGAGCGTGTAACAGCTCAACGGCACGATTGGTGTCTGCAACCGACAGTCAAGCTATCATGTACATAAAACGCCGTACTTTGAATTAAAATATATCCGAGACTTAAAATCTAAAATACTGATTGCAGCAAACTCGTATCTTCCATCAATGTGCAAGTGATAAAAGTATAAAAATCGACATGACATATAGTTTTACTATTTATGTTTATATTTACAATATTTCAATTTGAAAATAAGGAATTTTAGGCATGCGCAGCAAAACACATTAGGAAACACTATCAAACAAATATGGTCAGAAGGTTTAGAAGGATTCATTTTCTGTATGCTACACTGTTTGCCAGTTTGGCTTTTACTGTTGTACTGTTATTTAACGACGAAACCTGGTGTGCTTAAGAAAATCGATGTAAAGATACAAACAAAATTACAATCAAGTGGAGAGGAAAAGTATTAAGCTGTACACTGATCCTGTGACACTAAAACTTGTTTACATGTGCCCGGCTTATCCTCTGATTTTCTTCGAGTTTGCATGGATTGTGCTTTGTTATTATCGTTTCTCACTTTGTAAAAGCTGTCCTTGCCTGTAGCTTGTATAAGTAGACATTTTAGCCGCTCCATTGCTATCGTCTCCTGAAATATAAACAAAACCGACTTAAAAACAGAAATAAGCTGCCCACTTGGCTGTCTGATCTTAAAACAAGAAAATATATAATAATTGATGAAACTGAAACGTATTCTGATTGTCCATGCTGGTACTTTCGGTCCCCGTTGTGCGAATGGTATTTTAGTTGGAGAACTGAATGAGAAACTGTCAGGGGAAGAGGTGTTCCTTCGATTTGCCTTGTGAGCCTTTCGTCAACTGCTGTTAATTTATATATATTCTTTTACCTTATGGCTTTGAGGGCGGGGTATGTGATCTGATTGCATAAGTTGCTGATCGTTGTCTGTGGGTTTATCGGACTATTGATAAATGCCATGAAAAATGTATATTTCAGCAGCAAAATTTTACATAAGAGTGTGCATTCTGAACAAAACAGTTAGTTACCATAAGATATCCAGGAACTGATAAAATCGAATTCAACGTCCAATTCGGCAAAAAAAAAGAAGATTTACCAAAAGACAATAAATCGCGACTTATAGGAGCTTGAATTTAACAAAGGCAAGTTAACTATATAGAATACTGGCCAAGTGAAATGCGGTCGACAGCAGTGTCAGAATAAGCAGATATTCATAATTATCTATACGCCTGAAATATTTCCATAAATATGAAAATATCACTTAATTGAGAAATCTGAAAGTGATAAGAGGTCAATCACTGTATTTGTACACTTCCAAGAAACATAAACCAAGTCAATTAAAAAGTGTTAAAGATGTTGTTTTAAATCACTGAACCATGAAATGTAGATCACACTGACGTCCAATAAGTATGCTGTCACTCACAGTATCAGTTCAGAACATTCCTTGAAGTAAAAATGACTGGACAATGACATGTAGATAACACTGACCTACAATTAATTTTAGGGTTCTCACAATGTCAGTTGAAACCATTAACAGAGTATAATGCAAATACACGAAACAGTGTAAGAAATATGACAACAAAAGCGCGGAAGTCAACCATGATGCAGTAAAAGAAGTGATGCTAGGCGCTCAGCATCTTGAAAATATTGTTTTCAATCGCTATCCATATTGATATTTCACTTAAATCGCCTACCCAATGCAGACCAAACGTCAATGAATTATCTAAAATTCCGACTAACGCTTACTTCCTAAGATGATTAAAGACAAATCAAAGCATCAGCCTGCATCAGCGCACTGCGGGTTTGCTTGGGACGGTAAGTACATGTACAAAATTAAATATGTCCTAGCATATTATTTCTGACTCAGCTATTTATAACTTAGTGCAATGGTTAAAGGTTCAAAGGTTTCAATTTCATTCACGCTCAGCTGACCAGGTCTAGCGTATTTTGGAAATATGTGGTGATATTCTTACATCAAGCCCTCTTGTCTACTCCAGGCTGTAGTATCTTCTATTTCATATATTTCATCGTCTGCATATTCATTGTTTGCTTTATTAAATGAAATATATGAAAGTTGCATCTTTGTAAACTGTATTTCGTTCCACTGAGACCCATCCCTTGTATAATAATGCACATATTTTGAAATTAAAGACGTTTTTGCAGCATTTATACAACGAATAAAACATATGAGCCGCGACATCAGAACACAAACGAAGTGACATAAGCGTGTCCAGTAATGACTAAGATCTTAGTTTATAAAACTGATAACTTAGCCGTTATCCATAGCATGCCTCTGAATTCAAAATTCCTCTCATTGTATTTAGACTAGTCTTGCACTGGAGATTTAGCTCATTTGGCATTCAGACTATTTTAAATTATAAATGAAAGTTTGTTTTTGTTGCATACAAACATATATCTTAATATATTCACAGAATATATATTCGACCATCAAGTTTTCAAAACTGCAAAAACGTTAAATTGTGAAAAATAGTGAGTTAGCATAGCCTTGCACTGAGACCATGATATATAATTGTATTGCTTTCAGTCCCATCTCATTTATTATACGTTCTATACAGCTAGCGTTGTATTTATTTGAAATTACGAATAGTATGATTAAACTAATATAAAAGACAATTTCGAATGCTAAATGAAAGCGAGAAACTGCAGATTCTATGTCAAAAATATATATTAACCACCGCATATTTCATGTTGAGATAATCACAAATGAATGTAACTGATATAAATTTTGCTATCGACTATAGCTTGTATATAGATCCATATGTGAAATTAAATCTTTCTCAAAAAATATATTTTATTCCCTCTCGAAGATTATTTGTTGAATTAAATCACACTTACAGCCTCAATTTGCATTCGCATACGGTTAATGTCATTCTTCAATTCATCAGGATTTTGGGTATCTGTTTTCCCCGGAGCACAACTTCCGACCGTCTTCGACACTGCAATAAGCACAATGTGCATAATATAAATATGCCACGACACAACAAAACCAACATAGTGACACGTGCGCCTAGCGATGACTCAGATCAGCCTAGGCATCCGCCCAGCTGGATCAGAATGTTCGTTGTGCACTGAAATAGGTGCCTGGGGTCTAAGCTACGTCCATACTGACAACAAAGACTCTGATTAGACTAGGCGGTTGCCCAGACTGATCTGATACTTCACTGGGCGCATTTACCACTTTGTTTGTTTTGTCATGTCGTGGTTTAAATGAGGAATCAACAACATTAAGATTGTTTTTGTGTTTTTTTTTCAGTTATTTCTGTAAATTGCTCGATAAGTTCAGAATTTACATGTTGGATTTGAATGGACTATGATATACATCAAAATAATTTAACAGTCAAGACAGTTAATGCAACAAAAAAGGGAATTATTATATATGCACCATATGAGCCTAAATATTAACCCGGACTCGATACCGATAAGTTACTCCTAATTCTTAGTTTTAGTGATTTACTGCTGACCCATCGCGGTGATTCGATTGTGTTTTACTATTATTGACATTGTTTGTCGGATTTCTATTTCATCTTTGACTTTCTGTACATTATTTAGGACGCCCTCGCTGTAATCGCCTGGAAAATAGAAGACCTTTTGTATTTTTACATTCTCGTTTTGCGTTGTATGCCGTCTGTACTCGATTCCGTTCCCATTTGACAGAATACAAAATTCGACTTTATGGTTCCGGATAATTGCCTCCTTATCTACTTAACATGTTATGTCAAAACGATACATGAAAGTACGGAGAAAAGGCCTCAATCACACAACTTGCCTCATCAAAGACAGCGACACAAAAACAAAGGAGTAACTATCTACACGCATAATATGCATGTGTGTGTATTGAAATTTTGTCAATTTGATAAAATCCCAGCTTGTATATGCGCAAGTGGGTGTTGAAATTTTTTCAAGTTGACAAAATTTCAACGCCCACTTGCGCATTTACAAGCTGGACTTTTGTAATTTGACAAGATTTGACTACCGACTGCCAAAAAACGGAAAATAAGAAATCTAGGAGTTTTACACCTAGATTTACGCTAAAGGATATTGAAACATGTTTGTGTATATCAAGTAATAGCCCCTAGTCACGCCCCTGAAGAAAGTAAAAACACAAAAGACTTAGCAATAAGGGCCCAGTCTCAATGTCACGTTTTGAGGGCTAGGTTGTTCTGCATTTCCCGCCCTACGTTTGGCAAAAAATGTACCCCGTCTTGTAAGTATTTAGGTGTTACTACGTGTCTAGTACGTTTCTTATACGTTTTACCACGATTTACTTCATATTACCGGGTTATCAAACGGCTTAGTATAGAAGGGATGAGAACAGTTTACTTGCCTACTACGATTCCGTTCGTTTTACTAGGGACTATTAGGTTGCGTCCGGTATAATTGCCTAGTCAAAGTGAGGTATGAGTAGGTATCGGAAAACATCAAACATCGTAATAAAACGCAGAATAAACGTCACAAAACGTACTAAGACGTGGGAAAGGCGTATATAATGCGTAGAAGTACGTAGAGGACCTTCACGTATGGCTACGTATTTTCACGTATTTGTAACGCTTCATCTACGTTCTTGTACGATTAGACTAAGTTTTAAGACGTTTTACTATGCATACAATAAGTATTTCGAAATGCTACGTTTAACTTGAATTTTCACTTCAAACGTAGCTAGGCCACGTATGTAGCTGTATATATCCGTTTATAATACGTATTCACCACGTTTTTATACGCATTCTCCTGTTTTAGTACGTTTTGAATACGTAGAAAAACCTAGTTCTCAATACGTGACACTGCAACTGAGGATTAGGGAACACCTAGGCTATTCTTGTTACGTTTTAGTTCGTATTCAATTCGTTTAGGCTACGTTTTAATACGTTTTGACCACTTTTAACTACATGTTGCTACGTTGCTACGTCTTTCAAGGCATACACTACGTATATCAAAATGCCATTTTTGAATTGAACATTCTAAATAAAACGTAACTAGGCCACGCATTAAGCTACATCTATATACGTATTCACTACGTTTTACAACGTATACTGCCACTTTGCCACGTTTTAAAACGTCTACTTGTAAAACCTAGCCCTCAAAACGTGACAGTTAGACTGTGGCTTAACAGATGAAATAAGTCTATCAAGGAAAAGGTATAACAGATAAATCTCCAAGAAACATTTACAGCTAACAGTATTCTGACTTTAGAATAAAATCTTGCCAATAAACAACGGAGCTGAACTGCTGTTGAAGGCCAGGTGACCAGAATACAAAGGCTCAATCAAACTACATTAAACTATTTTTTTCACAAAATAGGAAGGCATCATTGGTATAAATGCCATTTAGCTGCAAGCTGATAGACTGGTATTTGAAGACGAATACTAGTCAAGGCCGCTTCTTGGACATAAGCACTAATTCGTAATATCATTTTGAGTCCATGCGTCACAACAAAAAAAGATAAAAGACAATAATGTTAAATCCAAAATGGAATTAGATGGAATTCAGGCCCTTTGACGTATATTTATGGAGAATTGAAACGAAAATTCTCAGACGATCTGACTGCAGCACCGCTGCGCTGCTTTTATAATGCATCGTCATTTACAGAGAGATAAATAGAGAAACCAGCTAGCAAGCAGGCAGTTTCCGAGAAAATTATGAATAAAGGAAAGAATAAGAGCCAGGACCACACTCAATTATAAGTCATTTCTGACGATTCATCAAACATTGTACACCGTAGCTTGAAAAGTTGCAGATAGAGCTATAACAATTATTATTTTAATGTGCTAAATACAGAAAGACAAAATACTGGATAAGATAAAGACATAATGAGAGTAACATACTTTTTTCAATGCATCAGTTCAGCAATTCCTTGTTGGGCTGTATATTACCTTTGAAGTATCCAGCTTGAACTGGTCTTCAGAAAGATGTGGCACTTATTTGCTATGAAAGGACAGAAAAATTGATAAATAAAAGGAAGAATAAATGCAGGGAATGGGGATCCACAATACAAAAAGCTGATGTCCTTATGTATACAGAGTTTGAAGATTCTAGTTTGCATATTTTAGGGACAACTACTACACGACTTACTATGGTAAGACAGAAAGACTAAAGGATGACTAAATAGAAAAAAAACATAAGTATAATGAGCATAACTACCAACATCAAGATGCAACATCTCCTTGTTTGAACATATACCAAGCTTGACTGTTTTAATATTCTAGATTGCAGAGTTCCTGACAAAACTGGGATACAAATTTCCTTCGAAACGAACATTAAAATAAATAGAGGATCTTACATGAGTGTTCATGTATTATTGAATTTATTAAACGAGTTGGGAAAAAGATAAGATGCAGGGCTCTATAGAATTCAATTTATTATATGACTCTGAAATCGCATTTAATTAGCAAATTTTGCACTAAAACGTCACGATTTCGCCGTTAGAAAAAGAATCGTTTTATAGAGCTTAACGCATAGCGCTACGACGTAATTTGCATATTTAATCCACTAGTGGATTATCGTTTTTAATGAATGGCTTTATTACACTCTCAGATGGGACGTAATATGATAAAAGACAAGTAAGAGAAGAGTTAAAGCAATGAGCCCTATTCTCAATCCTGTGCTATGAAAAGTGATTATCCATATGATTGTGTCATTTGGAGATTCTAGCTTATGCGAGGGATGTTCAGCAAGTTATGATCGTGACGTCTTATTTTGGTAACCATTATAAATACAGGACTTCTGACAGCGAAAATATATATCGGTATGATATGTCCGGACAACTCTGCAAACCTGGTGCATATTTTCTAGGAGTCATATTTTTTAAAGTTTTGAAAGAGCCTACAGCCACTGCAGATTTTCTTTGAATAGGGTCATAGTTCATATATGAGCAGCCATTGAGTTGTTTTCATCATTACTACTTAAACGTATTCCCCAGGCAACTGTGACCTGTAAGTATCGCGGAAAATATATATAATCTAGGTTCCATACTGTCCTTTCAATCTAGAGTATAAGCGCATTTTATATAGTAGCTAATTCTCCCTTTCTACTAAAGTGATAATGATTTTGTAACAAAAACAATGGTTTTAACATTCAAAATCTTGTTGAGAAGAGCCTTTGTATGGGCCAATTCGAAACCGTGGAAAAATTAAAATTGAAATAAACAACGAAGCCGCTACGAGCGTTCGAAAGTGACGTTGACGTTGTTTTCACCATCGTCATAAGAACTGCGTATTGCATTGCAAGGACTTAATCGATAACGTTTACTGCCCTTCTAACTTTTGAATGGATATTGAAAACAACGAATGACAAGAAGCTGACAAAAAATAATTTTGTATTTACAATGATTTTTCTCTTGAATGACACACTAAAATAATTTCACATATGAAATTAGCCCAGTGGTATGACTGGGGCCTAAGAACATGCGTTGTAAATCAATAAGAATAGTGTTAGGTATCATTATGAAGACGAAAAGTACAGCTTTCAATACATGCTTAGCATTTGTCCCCAGCATGCCGCTAAACAAAGTTATGCGGCTAGAATCAGAACTTTCTGAACAACCCTCGTATAGTACCTGAGAACACTATGATGCATATTTTAATAAAAATCTTAGGTAAGTACGGACATCTCCGGAATTATGGACAAACCAAATCCGGTATATCTCCTTATTTTCGAATCAGACATATAATATTCAAATAACCATCAACTATCACTCTTATCTTATTAAGTCCTCTGAGGACGGTGTTGAACTACAGGTAAATGCGTACACATCTAATGGATGTTTTTTTTACATTTAACAAAGGGTGACATCTATTGTGACTTCCATTTTACTTTAATGCTATCCTTCTGTTGTGTACCGTTTGCTGCAGTAGGATTTTACTATTCAGAACCACTTTCAAAGGAAAGAATTTGATATTAGACAATCAAATGCATCCCTTTAAGCGATATTTCCATATACAAAGGCAGGAACAATGAAAATGACAGAGTTGCTTCCATTGACAGTAGGGATGATGCTTGTTACAAATTTCACTTATTTTGATAAAAGTAGGGTAAGTGCCTACTGTGCTTGCAGTAGGTGCGGGCGGGCTTAGTTTGGATTTTTTCTCTCTTCTGTCATTTCTCTTTTCTTTTTCCCTCTCTCTCAGAGACGGACCGATATAAATTGAGAACTGTCTCAAAGGGCCGTTAAACCCAAACCAACCAACCAATCCACTGAAAGTGCACTCGCTGACTTTATAGAGTTAGACTCACCCCAGCGGGCAAATGACGTCAGAATGCCGTCGTACTGACGTCAATGCAACGTCATAACGTCGCATCGACGTCAGTACGACGTTATTTCAACGTCATGTGCCTGCTGGGACCGTACTTATCCGAATGGTATCATGCTGGCACTATTTACCCTAGTTAGATTGGTCAAACGCACTGGCTATCACAGCAAGCGAAGTGGTATCGATGTTGAAGCGACGGCTAATTTGTTTCAACAAAATTAATAACGTTGCATAGCCATTGTTTATATTTTAAGCACAGTCCATATATAGAAGCAAAAACGTTTTTCATGCTTTATCCTACAACAAATCAATGTTGGTCTAATTGTCGAGATACGTGCAGTTATTGACGTTTTTGATTGCATTCTATCGATTTTTTAATACTCCATTTGTCAGAGAACATGCATCGTGGCGGTGTAAGCGGGATCATGCATGTGCAGATGGAAGAGGCTGTGATTAACTGAAGTTAACAAATAGACGCGCACTCTGTGCTCATGACATAATCTACTTTTAGCTGACCTCTAAACAGTAAATTATCAGTCAACAATTCGCAGAGCTATTTGATCTTTAACAGTTCCGATTCAAGATCGATGCCACGTCGGTTGGATCGACCATTATATGAATTGTTTTAAGGTTACACACAACGTTGAAACGATGTTGTATCAATGCTGTTTACCTATTGTTTCCTTTATACCGTAAAATTTCTGAGTATTTTGACAGACACGACTTAGCAAATTTTGCAGATCCAATCCATAAAAGAACAGTCTAATCAGTGTTACACTGTTTGCCAAGCGAGCTGCATCTTTTAGACCCATTGTTGCGTTGAAAAAAAAACAGTCCATATTTAGGACAATTTCGGTAATTATTAAAGATATCCAATTTTACGGTAACACGTCTATCCGCTGAATCATGAATATTCATAAGGCCAATGGCTAGACTCTTTACCTTCTAATCCATCTTGTTCCGTGTTTCTGCCAGATTTCTGTTGTGAGCCGCTAACTGAAGAGCTAGGATGATTGTTGAACGAAGACTGTATTATGAACTTCCCATTCACTTTGTTTCTAATCTTTATCTACCGTTAAAAATAAATAATAAATGAATAAAGTGTATATGCATACAGCTAAAATAACTATTTATACTCTGCAAAATGTATTGAACATTTTTTTCTGTTGTGCAATTTTTCTGATCACTCAAATAAAACATTGAGTTGTATTGCAAGGAAATGGACCGTATTTAAGGCTTAAAAGTAAAAAGTATGCAAAGACGTCATGGAGCTTTAAAATGGACAAAATAGACACACAATCAACTAGGGCGATGTTTGATTGCAGAGCATAGGTTTGTGACGTCACTAAATTTTAATGACGTTACTAAAACCGGTTATGAAATGTCGCTAGCAATTAACGGACGCGACGTGGGAGGCTTAGTTGCATCTTCCATTTGCTCTTTAGAAGATAAAATAGTTACCAACCGTATTTGCCGTCTATTTTCAAGGTGGAATACAACTAACTGTTCACGGTACGGTTCATTTCGTGTCTCATGTATAAATATTAGAATTTCTTAGATGTATATGAAGCTATAACTAGTTTTCTCTTTGCATTCCGTTGGGTATAAGGTGACAGTGACACTATTTGCATTCTTCCTAAAAGTTAAATTAATACTTTTCTTAAATACCTCTTGGTTACATAATTAGCTATATACTCATCTATTTGTCTATCATTTTCACTTTTAAACAATAAAAAAACGAAACGGAAATACCTTTGGAATGAAGAGAATACACAGGCACATCGTTGTACAAAACATGACTAGGGCTGATAGAAGGACAAAGTTCAAGGTCGTTTGTTCTGTTGGTAACACGTGCGTGAGTGGCACTCCGAAGACGCAGACAATGACGACATTGTAGATGCAGAACCCGATGTATTTAGAATCATTTAGTGCTGAAAACAGTAAACCTGAATTACGATTAAGAAATTAAGAGAATCGGCCACATATCCCATACCGGACTCAAATCTTTCGCTGTGAAAACTCTTAAATACGTCTGTCATTAAAAAGAACACGATTACAACGGACACATGTTGAATATGCTATACATAATGCGTTCATTATTTATTCGTTCTAAAACATGATCCTGCTTCAGTGTACCAGTTTTAAGAATTGCAAGAGGATCCAACAAAATATAAGCCCTTACAAAGCATTTACGCGCACTACATAGACGGATATCGGCGATAATATCCATGAATTGACATGACTCTCTACTGTTATAGCTAGGCATTTTGAGATTCAGTACTTTCCCTTATATTAATACGAAGACATATACAATTAGCACTGAAGACTCTGATCATTCTTGGCATTTCTAAGTCTGACTAAAATCTTCAAAATTCATATTGCACATTTAAGGGGATCAAAACATTTTTGACGCAGATACAAAAGAGTGTATCTTTGCTTATCGCACATGCTATAATTAAGGAATGAATTTCATTTTTTCTGAGGTTTATCGAAGTGTAAACTACATTGGGTCACGTGCAAAGTAAATGAACCCCGAAGGGGTTCATGTAAACTTTGCTAGTGACCCAATATAGTTTACACTTCGATAAACATCAGAAAAATTAAGTTCATTGCTTATATTTACATCCGTTGCAATCAAATCTTTCATGAAAAAAATCTTATATAAGCGCTAAAATGGAAGCAGTAAAACATGTACACACAGTTTTGTTACTAACAGCAGAACGGCATGCATGACGTCATGACGTTGCTGACGTCCAATCATGTTGTAGAAAGCCATTGTTTATTTTTACGTCATTGACGTCGCGTGTCTCAATGTAATTATTGGAATGTAAACTACATTACGTTCCAATGGTTTACTATAGGTTTTTTCAGTAAATACACCAAAAATGTACAATTTTCGCGCCGAGGTTCGGTTTCGTGGACGAGCGATATTTGCATGCGCGTATACATGAGCTGCGACCCGAGAAAACCAACAAGGTGGTTGTGCGGACAGCGCAGACTCAGATCAGCCTGGGCATTTGCCTAGTGTGATCGGAGTCTTTGCTAAGTGCTTAAATGGTAGCTAAGGGTCTAAGCTACCTCCATGCGGACAGCGAAGACTCTAATCAGACTGGGCGGATGCCCAGGCTGATCTGAGTTTGCGCTGGACGCACGACCACATTGTTGGTTTTCTCGTGTCGCGGCTCACATCTTCCTTCTTCATGGCGGTTAACTCTTAAAAGAAAGACGATGCTTCCTCGGAATAGATTCAATATTGAAAGACATTGGTAATCAAGTGCAAAAAGCATGAAGCTGTACACGTATACCTTAATGTAAGCGAAGGTGTTGTTATTTTCATTATAGCAAAGCTAAGCTTTATTAAGGTATATTTGAGACAAGGCTAAAACGGTAAGACAAAGTAGTAGTAATGTTACTACGTTGGTCTGCCTTTATCAAGCCCATGCATGCAGAAGGAAGACTAGGAAAGAAATTTCACTACTAGTAAGGTAAAGGCCTAGAAGATACCTGGTACTGTGACATGTCTCGTCTCCCAAGCCAGAAACGTCCCAAATGCCAGTAGCAGTCCCTTGTATATATAGATAGAGACAAACCAGTACCCCTCGTATTGATGGTAGCAATAGGCATGAACCTCCGCTATAATGTTGTTCTGGTTGTATAAATCCTGAATAATATTTTTAATTCAGATAACTAGTATCAAAAAAGGAAACATTGGAGATGGAGAAGTGTGTGTGTGTGTGTGTGTGTGTGTGTGTGTGTGTGTGTGTGTGTGTGTGTGAAGAGTCTATTTGTTTTGATAGTGTAAGATCAACGATTTGTTTTCTGAATGGACACAACAGACAATCGCCTTGAGTGGTATATCATAGAATGATATTTTTCTGTGTGTTAATTAGTGAAATAAACATTTGTTCTAACAGTAAAACTCTATCCGGTTTGGTTCGATAATGCCTTTTAATTATAACACTTAAGCATTTTCGAAGGCGTCAATCTTTGCGAACGAATTATCTTTATATGCATGAGTTTTCGTCGCCCAAATCATATGATGCGCGAAAGTTTCATAGCCATACGTCTAAAACAAAGAAAGGCAAGTTGCTCCGTTCTCGACTTTCAATTCAGATATTTTTCCTGTTATAAAAGCCGTAAAACGCAAACATCATTGTCTGCTATCTGTTCTTACTAGAAGTTCAATGCCTGAAACCATTTGAAAACTAGCCATTTGCTTTCTTTGAAAGAAAATATTGAATCTTTCAAAAAGTCCGATTTCGATATTTTGAAATTAAATGCGTTTACAGACTGGTTGGATGACATGTTTCATATGTTCTATAGTCTAAAGCTTGGTCGTTAGCCACTTTTTAACGTAAAATTAAATATCATTGGAATAATGATTTTTTTTCAGCAAAATATATATCTGTCTTGAACACACTTGTCATACCTTTGTTTTCCTGACAGCATTTTCCTTTTGAAGTCCATGGGTAACAGACCATATAATCAATACAATGCAATCAAAGAGCAGGAGAAAACCAATGATTCCAAACAAATGTAAGTCTTTGATAGTCTGGAACAGATCATACACATGCAATAATTTACTGAGAATCAGATACCCGGACAATTAAGCTAAAGCTCTCAGCGCGGTTCAATGGTAGTAAATAGTTAAACCTTTTGGGGAGTTTTGGGATAAGGCGAAGTAGCCGAGAGACCTTTGGAATTAGGGTGTCCTGCTTGTATTGGCTTAAAGTAGGGCGAGGCCTACTGTATTTGTTCAGTATCTTTATTCCATTGCCTTCATTCTGGCAGATGGCTCAATCTAGACTAGAATTATACCCCAAACCAAATATACAAGTCTAATGTCACGTTTAGGTGCTCAGTTTGAAGGCTAAGCCTTATTTTGTTATAGAAAACTTGTCTTATTTCAACTAGACGGCAGCAAGGGATGGGGGTGGTGGTCGGGCGATGGGACTGGTTATAACTTATTTGGATAAGAGTAGGGCAAGGGTCCACTGTGCTTGCAGTACGTGCTGGTGAGTTTGTTTGGATATTTTTTCTCGTCTGTCATTTCTCTTTTCATTTTCCACTCTCTGGGATACGGTCCGATATAGACTGAAATACAGTCTCATTGGGTCGTTAATCCAACACAAAAAAAAAAAAACAAAAAAAAAAAAAACTAAACAGCAGGGAATAATTTTGTGCAGTCTTGCAGCCGTAAAAGCATACCCGTGCATCATCATGCTGCAGACTATTTATGTCCTGGTCCTTTGACATCATTGGATTTATTCGGAGAAAATGCGAAAATAGAGTTTCGCTGAAGCTGGTGCTAGGTAACGTGGACAGTGTTGCAATATCACATTATTGCACATAAACAGACTCAATTAAACCGGATAAGCTATTTTCTTTTCACTGGTGTGTTATTTGCTTCCAGAGGATCTTCCATCACAATTTGTTTCTCATAATTATATACTATCGAGTTTTTCTTACCTACTAGACAGAGTTTGTTCTATTTTTAGCGGTGCCGGAACATTCTACCTTGCCCATGAGCTGAGACAGCCCACACGAGCTTGACTTTTGCGTATTATTACTCGCTCAATGAAACGTGATAAGCCCGGCTCGGCGATTCAATATTTTATGCATTATTTTTAAAGCAATGAATTTCCTCTAAGAAATTAGTTCTTTGTAAGCCCATCATTATCTGTTTTTATGTCTTAAAATCAAGGGGAAAAAATAAATTAATTAAAAAAAAGTAATGGTCAATGTTCCACACAAACGCTGTCGAGAGTGCCGCCATTTTGGAAACGTTTCCAACTGACGTTTGAAAAAACGCTGACGTTACCTCACAATACTACTTACGCTTGTGTACGTTCGCATGGAATAATAGTTCCCTTTTCAATTTAAAATGATTATTATCGTAGGTAAGAAAAATAACCAATCTTTAGTGTCCGATGCGGATAGGGAAATCCAATTCCTCGGGCACAAGGGCAAGCCTCGTTTTCGACACACCCCGTGTGCCCTTGCGTTGAGATTTCCCTGTCTGCATCGAAGACCAATGATAGATTCTATTTGTCTCATACAACCTTTTTGTTCAGTTTTAAGAAAAGTGTACGGAACTAGTACAAAATGACAATGCCTTCCTACACGCCTTATTTGCGTATGGGTTTGCTTACTTCAAAAGATACATTATATTTTACCCATTTCATGAAATTTTACGGCGCAAAACAATTTGCACAATATGTTCATCAATCCTTGTTCTTCTATTCAATAAAATGGTGTGTGTATCATAGCAGCTTAAATCAGATGGACAATACCGTTTATGCAAACACCTTACGGCAAGTTGTATAAGTGACTTCGGCCTGACCTTGATGTACAGTACCGGCAGCGTAAAACCGTACAATTTTCGCGTTTTGAACGCGTGTCCAACGCGTTTTTCGTGCGTGTGTATGAAACGCGTTTTGAAACGCGTTGACACGCGTTTTTCGCGTTTATCTCGTTTTCCAAATATCCAATCATATCGCTTCCCGAGAAACCCATGCGAAACGCGTGTTATCCGCGATTTTCGCGTAGCATAACTTAACCAATCAGAAAAGTTCATTTGCGTTTCTCTGTGACGTAGATAACGCGAAAATCGCGATTCATAATAAGCCAATCAAAATGCTTCTATCAAAACGCGTGCGAAGCAGCCATAATATGATCGTACGCGCATCACAATAATTTATCAGTATTTTTGCAGCGTTTTAAAGTGAATTATCAATTGGATTTATAAACAGAGTCATATTGTTTTCATATAAATATTTTTAGTTCGTTTTCTGTGCTTTAATTTATTGTGTTCGCAGTAAGTCTCATAACATATTTTCGTTCAAAGTATTGAAGTATTGTTTGCAGTTTTTTAGGTAACCGGAATTAAAGATGAGATTTTCGGTTGCAATCCAAAACATCATTTTGGACCTGCATCGTGACGGTATGGCGCATTTGCAGCAGTAGTCTCGTTGTTTAGATCGTTGTTGGTTGTTTACATCCACGCCAGAATCATAGTTGTTTCGAAAGTTTCCGGAAGCTAGGAACGTCAAACGCCTGGATTAGACTTACCCACATTTTGTGGACAACGGACAGAGAGACTCGGTGCCAGAAATGTGCAACCCTGAGCATCCTGGGAAACGTTTTGAGAATTGGAAAAAACGCTGTTCTATGTCTCCAAGAGGCCGCATGGTGCTCCTGATCTTGGCGCCGATCGAGTCAGTGTCCAATCAATGCAAATGGGATCTGTTTTCATTCTTTCTTTTTTAAAATATATTGTTCAGTGCGAAACAAAGTTTCCACAGATGTAGTAAGATTTTCAAGAGGGTTGGGGGACTTGGGTCTCATGTCTTTTTTTTTGTGTGTGTGTGTGTGTGTGTGTGTGTGTGTGTGTGTGTGTGTGTGTGTGTCGGGAAGTGGGGAGAGGGGATGGGATTCTAGAAGTATGATGTTGCCTTTCCTGTTAAATATTTTTTGAGGGGAGGGTCTCTGGTTCTGGCTGCCCCACACTCAAACCGTCCGACCCCAACGAATATGATTTCATGCAAAATTTATGACTAGGATCGTTTTCCTGTTTCCCATGTAACTTGCGGCATCCGTTGACGCTGAAAAAGTTTATTCTCTCAAGCTTTTACCATAATTTTGAGGGAATTGGAGAGTCACAAAGGGCTTAAATTTAAATAGTTTCAAGTTCTAGAAAAATGTGTTGTTTTCAGCCCTGAACTTGGCACCGGGATTTCATTATTATTTCTATAGATCTAATTTTCTTAAAATACTTCGTCGAAAATAATTGGGAAAAAGGCAAATCCTAATTTTAGTACTTATCAAATTTAGTTGGTTCTCAGTTTTTCGATAGCATTGTCAATGAAGCTAGGAACCAGTCTATACGAGACCGAAAAGCGTTCGGCAAACGCAATTTTCATTGGTCTAGACACCGAACGCGTGCGCACGCGAAGTAACGAAAAACGCGAACTGGAATCGCAGTTCTGATTGGCTAAAGAGATTTTCGCGTACAAACGCGATTATTCGCGATTTTATGCAGCAATTTGATTGGTTCTTTCACAAACGCGTTTCTAAATCGCAAAACGCGTTTGAAAAATACGCGTTTCGAACGCGTTTTGAACGCGAATTTCTTGCGAAGCGCATGTACGGTTTTGCGCTGCCGGTACTGTAGGATCTAGATTTAGTAAGCTTTACCCCTTAGCTAATAGAATGTACATCGAGTGAATCTTAAAAACATAAAACATGTTCAGATAGTGCGTATAAATTACAATTCGAATCGTTCTGCCTATTCGTTTTCTATATAAAAAATACAAACATTAGCACGTTAATGTCTACTACATGTATGTCAGACATAGAGGATCTTACATGAGTGCTCATGTATTATTGAATTTATTAAACGAGTTGGGGAAAAAGATAAGATGCGAGACTATGCCGAGCATCTTATCGGTTTTATGGCCGAGCATCTTATCGGTTTTCCCCCAACGAGTTAATAAATTCAATAACACAGGAGCACGAATGCAAAATTCTATATAATCATATGACACTAAAATTGCATTTTATTAGCAAGTTTTGAACTAAAACGTCACCATTTCGAAATTAGAAAACGCGAAGTTTTTATGGACATCAACGCATAACGTTACGACGTCCCCAATTCCATATTTAACCCACTAGTGGATTATCTTTTTTAATGCATGGCTTTATAACATTCTCAGATGCGACGTCATATGATAAAAATGGGTCTTGGCAAAAATATAAATCTAGATCAAATGCGGCATCTGATCACGCACTACGCTATTTGTATTGAATAAAGGAATTTATAAAATAATGGCGGGCAGCCCTTATATCCGTGAATAATCTGTTCAAACTGTATGGCGTAATCGTGTTTCCGTTTTCTCAAATGATTCCATACTAATTGGCTGAAATAGATTCCCCTAATTGCCCTGATATGGCACTGATGTAACTTGAGATTTTATTATATTTAATGACTTGATTCTGTCAAAAGGAGAAAGAAATGTTGTTTAAAAGCTTCGTGACGCTGGTTATTTTCACCTGAATTAAAAAAAACACAACAGTTTGTAGACCTTATAGATAGGCCATTGACAAGGATAAGTCAAAGTCACTTTAAACTTTATGAAAAACCGTATTAGCTTATTGCAGTCTTTTCCCACCGGTAGCAGTTTGTCATGCGAAACGAAATTTGACCCGACAATTATTCCCCTATGTTAGAAGGGATAAGGTGAGAGGAGTTTATTCACGATCTTTTGACCCTTCTCTGGTTCTCCGAACAATCTTGGAGAAATATTCACATTTTATCTTTTAAAATAGCTCTGAAACATGCTGAATGAAATTCGAAATGTGCTACTTTGTAAAAATATCCACGTTTATACTATTTGTTATAGGCACAAACCTTGTTTAACAGGACTGAAATGTGGCCAAGAATTGCGCGAGTTTCAGCAGACCTGTGCTGTCGGTCCCACTTAGCTGCAGGTAACAAAGCACCATTTCAACCACCCCTTTCAATCAACCAATCGCCTTACCCTGATAAAGTAGAAAGGACTAAACCGGTCTTGTTAATAACTCATATAGAGTAACGTTACAGAAATATAATTTCGCTGCTTTGCCTTGATTGTACAAGTTTTCGGCTCCCTTATTTCTTGCAAGGCAATTTTTCTATGTCCCTCATAAGAAGCCAATGGGACATGGGGAAGGACTCGAAAGATCAGACAGAAATTCTGGGCTTATCCACAGGTTTTGTGCTTTTTATGTGAATGACAAACATCATTTAATTGGAGTTGAATCAACGTTGATTCAACGCAATTATATTGAATCGGTATTAATTCAATGTTGATTCAATGTTGAGTGCCTGATGGGATGTTTCTCACTCCTGTTTTCAACTTCTTCTCACACACTTATATTTACCCAATCATTTTATTATATTCATTTTTTCTTATTTATTTTTTGTTTACTGACTTATGCATTTTTGTCCGCAACGTATATACTTGCATATCCCTTCTTTTAGTTTTTTTCCTGTTTCGTGCAGTATTGTTGTTAATAGTTCCCTCATAGTCAACAGCGAAGAGCTAAATGAGCTAGGGTAGTGTCTGGTTTACTAGTGTAGCAGTCCATGTGCTGTACCACATAGTGAGATTGTAATGTTTATTAAGCATCCTTCAAATGGTTTATATCTTGTATAAACTCATATATCATATGGATGACCTGACATTCATCTAAGTTAATGTTCTGTTCTACAATCCAAATCGTTAAGTCGTCTTTTCTGCTTTTTTGGGACGAAAGAAACACAAAAAATCTTTATTTCTTTAAAAGTAAGATATATTAAAAGTATTACTAAAAATACTGTTTATTGCATTCCTTTCATTCTGCCTGCACAATATAAACATACCTTTTTCTTGAGTTGATGGTCTCTAAATAAAATATGAACTCTCCACGTCTTAGAAAACAGCGCTCCGAAAAGGCACGTAAACCCTAGGCACATGATCCAGACACGTACCTGGAAATAAAGGTGTATGTTGTACATATATAATGGTCGATTCTGTGACGATTTTATTGCAGTAGCATATGCGTTAACTGTTAAACAGAAAACATGTGCACTATCCCTATATATTTAAATCATCACTCTGAGGAAAGCCAGATTGGTTTTGAGGGACACGCATGATGTTTTTTTATGCAGTTATAGTTGTAAAACTGACAGGTAAAATGAATATACGTTTATATACTGACTACAGACGCCCTGGATGCTCCGATAAGACAAAAGTTAGAAAAAAAAGTTGATGGTTTGACGTCATTGTTGCAATGCGTTTGCGCAACTCTTATCTCGCATGCATTATGTACCCTTTTCAGCGCTCCTTAGGCGGATCATTGGCTTCCAAATGACCCCAGGCCAGTCCGCAATTAGCTGAATGCAGCCACCATATTACGTCATTACATTATCACAATGTGATGCTGTTCGGTCAAAATGTACTTCTTGTTTATTTTTAAATCAACAAGCTAAAATGATGTTTGATAAAAAGAAGACCATATTTATTCTTAATATTGTTTTTTGTGTCAAGCTTATCTTGCTTGACCCGAAAAGGCACAATGTCACGGCAAGCCTCGTCTCTCTTATGCGTTTATTCATTAGTTATTTTTATTTTTAAATATTTTTCATTATTGTTATTATTATCCCGCCTATGAACGTGATACCTAAATGATCTAACATGGAAATATTCATTTTTGTAAACATAATACAAAATATCCCGGAATTGTCTGTAAAAATACATTTTTTAGAGCCCTGAAACTCTTGTATAATCTGAAAAGACCATCAACTGCACTAGAAATATATGTCTGACGCTTGTTATTTGATCAAGAAGCATAGTCAGTGAAGTGTTTGTACATTAAATTTTATAAAAAAATTATAAGTCGAACTATGCGAAAATATATAATATCACCATAGGATCTAGTCCATGATCAAAATTCCGACGGCGAAACGATACTTATAAGGAAACAGGGTATACAAAGATAAGACCCGGGATTATAATCAGTTTGCCCCGGACACGACTCGCAGTTTATTTCACAGGCTAGATAAACACACTGAGGAATCAATGGTCGCCCAGAATTCAGTGAACGCGCAGCCAATCAGTGAACGCGCAGTAAAAATGTTTTAATTTTACGTGTGTGGTCAGCTTCTGCGCGGATTTTCGTGTTTATGTAAGATGTTCTGAAAATAAATCTACACATACATAACTTGGCTGTAATGGTATATTTCATATTATGATAACAAACCTTTGCGAATATCTCATGGAGTCGGGTAAGACCCGTTTTATTATGGTCAATATCATAAAAACGTAGAAAATAGCAAGGTTTTCTTCTTTTTACCACAATACGCTATATTCTGTTTGATGTTTTCTGCAAGCAGAAGTAGAAGCAAATAAATAGCTGCAAGTACAATAAAGTTCGTCATTGTTTGTCGTTTAGTTTATGAGATATTCTGTATTATATTAGTGTACGCTGAAAATCAATGAACGAGTAATTTGTATCAGTGAACGCGACACTGTGGACGAAGTAAACGTGTAAGCCAACAATTGTAGTGTACCCAGTGAACGCTAATATTGCACCCAGTGAATGCGTGATATGCACCCAGTGAATATGCAAGTTTTGCGTTATCTGCCTGGAAGTCCACAAAATTTGTCAGTGGGTTTACCAGTAGGTGTTAGTTATGCGTGACTTTAGTTTTAAGCATTCTTATGTGTTTTTCAGAGGTACGAATGGCGAATACCCCTGAGTACAGGTGCTATAGCTGCTCGTTTTATCATGTTTATGGAGACTTTCAAAATGTCATGGAACACTCTGTTTACTCTCACCCTGACAATGAACTAAACTGCCGAAGACGCCCTGACAAAACCACATTTCTATATCAAACAAAAGATTTTCGGATAAAAACAAAAGAAGTTTTTATGCCTCCCTGCAGCCATTAAAAATGGAGGGGGCATATAGTATCACCGCTGTCCGTACGTACGCCCTGTACGTCCTGTACGTCCGTCCGTCCGTCCTGTACGTACGTCCCTTACGAAATGGTTTACGTTCGATACCTTTTGAAAACAGTGGTGTATCGAATTCATGTTCTATACACAGGTATAAAATCATAAAATACAGGTCAAGTTCGATGTTGATTAAAATCCGTCTATTATTGTGGGAGTTATGACCCTTTTTACGACTTCATTCTGTGTGAAGAAAATGGTTTCCGTTCGAAATCTTTTGAAAACATTGGTGAATTGAATTCATATTTTATACACAGGTATATAATCATAAAATACAGGTCAAATTCGATGCTGGGTAAAATCTGTCTTTTATTGTGGGAGTTATGGTCCTTTTTCGACTTCATTTTGTGTGAAAAACTAGTTTCCGTTCATTATCTTTTGAAAACCTTGGTGTATTGAATTCATATTTTATACACGGGTATATAATCATAAAATACAGGTCAAATTCGATGCTGGGTAAAATCCGTCTGTTGTTGTGGGAGTTATGGTCCTTTTTCGACTTCATTTTGTATGAGAAACTGGTTTCCGTTCAAAATCTTTTAAAAACATTGAAGTATTGAATTCATATCTTATATACAGATTTATAATCATAAAATACAGTTCAAGCTCGATTTAGGGTAAAATCCGTCAATTATTGTGGGAGTTATGGCCCTTTTTCGACTTCATTTTGTATGAAAAACTGGTTTCCGTTCACTATCTTTTGAAAATATTAATGTACTGGATTAATATTTTATACACAGGCATATAATTATAACATACAGGTCAATTTCGATGTTGGGCAAAATCTGTCAATTATTGTGGGAGTTATGGCCCTTTTTCAACTTCGTTTCATACAATAATGGTTTCTGTTTGTTAGTTTTTGAAAAAATACTTGTTTCCGGGCTATTTCATTTGGAAAGTTGCATGGCATCCATTTCTGTGGTAAGATACGGAATGTTATCACATATCACAGTTATGGCACCCCAACTGACCCCCCCCCCCCCACACACACACACAGAGACACATGCTTCTCTTGATCCGAGCAGCACAATGCATCTGCCTAAGGAAAACAATAAAACATGTACCACAGAAGTCTGCATTGTGAACCTAGTTATCTTACAAGTGCCAGTACCTTTAACAAGGCGCCATCTTACTTAGGGCACTAGGCGAGGGCATCCGTGTCCTATAGACATATTCTAGTTGAATCTAGAAAAAAATAATGTTCGATTCAGTACAAGAAAAGGTTGTCATTAAAGCGGATCCGGACTGTTGTCCAATACATAAGCAGCTCAAAGAAAATGCTGATTTTTTTTCAAGAATCAAAATAATTTTGGATCCTGCCTTAATAGCACAGACAGCTACTTTGTTCTTGACCTGAAGGTTAAACAATTGTAGTCTCCAGCAACTGAAAACTAACCAGTCTCAATTTACTGCTGAATTTATTTTACTTGATACAATTGATAATTTTAAACAACTGTTTACAACGGACAAAATAGTGCAGTCTAAATCTGCTCATTTAGCTGCCTAATCTGGGTCTGTACTGTTTGCCATTAAATATTGAGGGTCTGTACGGTAGAATTTGCTGCAAGAAGAGCAATTGCCTCTTTACTGGACGAGGAGTCTTTTATTATCAGGGCCCAGGCTCACAATCATTCCTTAAACTTAAGGGCGACTTTAAAGTTAAGGTATAAAATTTCAAGAGTAAATAAAACCTTACACATACAAAATGCATTTGATTTTTTTTCTTCGTATCACTTTTCTATGACAATTGTCAGTAGGATCACGCAAAAACTGCGATATTCAACATGATTTACGTAAATATGGATTTTGGAAGGCCGAAATTTTCCACCTTAAAGGTAGGTTCCTGTACTTTGGAATGCATCATAATTTTGATGATCTTTCCTCCAAGTTGTTGGAAAGCACTTATAAAAAGGAATGAATAAGTTTCACTAAAAAGTGTAAATAAAAAAATATTAGAAAAGTTGTTTTGCAAGGGATTTCCTAACTCTGCTTCGCACACCAGTTAGCGCTATTTTTAGTTCGCGCCAAAATAGATAACGCAGCTGACGTCATGCTGCATTGCAATTTTGGATTGTTTTAACCCATCCGCCATGCCAGGACCTCTAGGAGAGCTCACGGCAAGGGAAAATTAACCTTTGGAGAACGGCATCAGAAATTTCGCACTTATAGACATGATAAACATAGTCATTTTTAGAACTGGAATTCCAACGAAAGAAAATAAACCAAAAGGAAAAACGACTATTTTCTCCAACATCTGAGGAGTTTCTCAGTAGCAATAATTCAGAAAAATAAGAGAATTGAATACTGCTCAGAAAAAGACGACATTATTTTGCGGACATAATTGTTATCGCTAGTCCAGGAACCTACCTTTAACTTTAAGGTGGTCCTTAACTTTAAGAATGATTGTGAACCTTGGCCCAGGTGTGTGAATCATATGAAAACACACACACACACCTGATAATAAATGACTCGTCCCTAATCTGAGACGGTCTTATTCAATTAAACAGAGCTTCGACCAGCACCATGGATCGTCAGTCAAGTGCAAACTGTGAAACCTTGGATCAATCTGCAGTCTGATAAGAGTCTTTGATGTTCGCAATACTAATTCCACAGGGTCCATGCATTATTTATGTGACACTACTCAGACTTAGCCAGTGCGCAAGCTGATCTGAATGTTTGTTGTTTGCACACGCACTAAGACTGTTTTCGTCAATCAAATTAAATTAAATTGGCAGAATTGTCCAGTATACAACTAAGATATCCGCACAAATATTCCGGCACACTTCATTGTAAAATGAAAGTAGAGTTTAGCTCCGACTAGAGCTCTTCCTCGGTATTTTCTAACGGTGCAAATTAAAAAAAAAATGTTGCTGAAGGAAAATAAAGTAGGCCATGATACAAGAAGGGATTATGGGTACTCAATTTAGATGATTTCAGGTTGTAATTTTAAGCTAAATGTAGCTCTGGCTTTAATGACGACCTTTCCGACGCGTTCAATGCGTACACTTTTTCCCTTTCACTTCGTACATCGCAGCGCGTTTGCTTCGTACACACAGATTACTGTGCTACTCGTTCACTGATACAGTTTGCGCGTTCACTGATTTAGAGCGTACATTGCTAAAATGGGTTGTATCCCTAAATGCCTGCATCTTATGGCACGAAACTTTTATAGGTTCAGGATTGCAGTCCGTCGTAACCACCTACAACAGCAAATTTACATCATGAGCTTTGTTTTATGGGAAAAAGCCGCCGTTCAGAAGATTTATGGCACGGATTCCGAAATAACCTTGCAGGCCAATCGTTTCCTTATAATTTTTCTAATAACTTGTTTTGACAAAATTTATTTCAAAATAGCATCAGATTATTATAATTAGCTTTGGATAAAGGGCAATAGAAGTGGTTATAACATAAATAATACCACTACCTACCACTTTAAGTAGCAGTACCCCGCTCCAAAAAACTAAAATAAACTGCGCGTTCACTGATAGGCTGCGCGTTCACTGAATTCTGGGCGACCATCGATTCTTCAGTGTGATAAAGCAACATGACTGTAACGGAGTAGTCAGGTGCATGGGTAGTGGAATAGCGGCTCTCAGCCTTGTCAAGACTGTGCAATCGACATTCTTAGTCACACGTGCGTTAAATAAGTAGCTTAACGTATTAAAACATAACCAGCTTGAACGTACTATAAAGTACATGTCTGCTTTGTGACGATTTCTGCGTTATAGTGCGTCTTAGTATGTTACCCACTATGCAAACAAAACGTTATAGAACGGCCAATTTAATTAATATGGGATATGGTACGTAAAAGGACCTTGACGAAAGTCATATTCCTTTACTGAAGTACATAATAGTTCGTTAAAGGACGTTAAATTAAGTGCAAGCGTTCTGCTTGCCGTGGTTTAATTTTGAACCTGTGACACACACGGCTCTCGCAAGGTTTTACAAGTCATTTAAAACTTCAAACAGGGGAAGCTTCAGCAGTAAGTACGTTAAAGTGCATTAAGGTGCTTTCAGGTATGGTATTTCTATATACGTCAAGCTACGTTCTAAATACGCCAAGCTACGTTATTAACGCTTGTGTGACCAAGGCTTCCAAGGTAAATTCTAAAAGTGAAACAAAACGAAAACATAAAAAGAACATTGGGAAAAGCAAAACACACTTACCATACAAATGTTCCCCCTGAAGCTATCGGGAAGCAGATTACCGTAGTCGAGCGTAGTAAAGAAGACACAAGTAAACATCAAAATACTGCCAGCAATTATTATGTTGTTGATCATAGGACTTGATAGTTTAATATTACTGCAAATGAAATTATGTGTCACTTCATAATTACGTGCAGATTATATGAGCCGACACAGGGCGACCTGCTTAACCCATTTATGCAAAATGGACTTGTCTATCCTAATCAATATGATGAATCCAATTGTCACTTAAGAGGCATCTGGTTTGATCTATACTGCTCATTTTTTATGTTATTTTAAGAATATAAACGTACTTATACCAAAGTTAGTGCGACAGACGCGTGTTTCTGTATTTAACTTCTTTAATTTCGCTGAACCCCAATAGTTTGAAAGAAAAGATAAGATGGCAGGTCTCGGCAGGCAACGAGCATCCCATTCCGAGCCACACTTACAGTCGCATTCCGCGGGAGAAATAAGCTGCAGACAGCAAGTAAGACACGTCTATGTATTAGCCCGCGAGCGCAGGCGGCGTCCCCTATCGAGCCACCTCAACCCCTGCGTCTCAAGAAGGCGACAGAAATGGGCATCAGGAAAGAGATGTCCGATGCAGCAAGATCCCGCAAAAGCCAAAACAACTAAACAGAATGGAAGCCAAAGTCAGCTAAGATTCACGTCACTATGACAAGTCAGTCTTAGTACTAGAGCAGTTAAAAAAATTTACCAGATATAAGAAATATCCATTTGGGTACTGCAAAAACGTGTAGATCCTGACCAGATGCCGCGTGTGGCGGAGTCTGATCTGCATCGGCACTGTTTGCCTTTGTCCTATTGTGAGATGCTAGGCATGAAGTGTTTGATAAAGCAAATGGGTAGAACACCCTTTATCAAAGGGAGAAGACTTTAAAAGTGTTTCTTGACTTCTTTGTTGGAAGATCTCCCACGCAAAAATAATTTTGTTTTCGATTATTGGAGCGGCAGTAGTGTAGTGGATAACACGCTGGACTATCAATCCACGGTCGCCAGATCGACCCTCAAATTCGCCGGTCTTTTGGATGAGAATTTAAACTGAGATTCCATCTCCGTATGACCTAGTTGTTGGCGGGACGTTAAACCTGAGTTTACTCACTCACTTTCTATAAAGGATAGACCGCATTAAGAAAACGGACAATATCAAACTGACAGGAGATAACTGATATAAGTTATTTGGCTTTCTCGAATTCCATTTACATACAATGTATTTATATGCATTGATATGTATCCTGCATTGTAGGAATATATGAATAAACAGGCTTAAACCAAAATGACAGAGTTTCTACATGTCAAGCTGTATCCATACGACTTGACTTTCTTAAGATCCGTAGACAGTTTGTGCGTACCGGTGCGCCTTAGATCAAATATTGCGGACCTAAAGGATAGTTATCGGTTTGCATTTTTGCACTTGTCCTGAGGTTTTCAACCTCACAATGATGTTTACTTAGCGATGTCTGAAATACAAGAATAATTGCAATATTTACCTGACATTAAAGAGTACAATTAATAACGATCCATTAAAGTATTTTTATATCTTTCACCGGCTTTTGATAATGAGACTTGATTCAACTAAACAAACTGCCAATTAATGATTATGTTGTTTGAAAAGGATTGTCCAAATTAAGTTCGCTTATAGCTCTATTTTCAAATATTTTTAAACCATAGCTCATAAAACGCAATGTTAAAAACATGTTAAAAAGATATATAAATAAATCAATAAATATATAAATAATTAAATATAAGTAAAATAATAAATAAATAAATAAATAAAAATGCAAATAATAATAATAAAAAAATAATCGAAACGCTGGAAAGTCTAGGTTACATATATGACTTCCACCACACGGGTCTCTTTTCAATGTTGATCAAATACTCATTTAATCAGCTTTCATCAGGGTCTTATTCAAATTGAAATTTTGATCAGAAAAGTCTTTAAATTGATGAATGTTCAGTTGAGATTAAACATGGTGTCATTTTTATGTAAATGCGTGTTACCGTATTCATTCGGTTATAAGATGGGCATGTATCCGTCCAAAGCTACCGCAAATATATAAATCAGTATTGTGTAATTCAGCCACAATAAGCTTATAAGACGGACCTAAAATTTTGGGATTGTTTTGGAAGGGAAATCATCTCATCTTATGAGAACGAATAACCAAGGGCAAAGGTACATGTACGCAAAATATCATGATACTATTTTTTATGTCGCACGTCATAATAGTAAAGCTCACTCTTTGGATGACAATAAACAGATAAATATACAACATCGGTCTGAAAGAAACATATTGAATTAATAATTTATATATAATATATGTTAAGGATCAAAAAGTAAATATTCAGATAGTATAACAATCTATTAGAATCAATATTCAGAAAATATACATTGACACAAAACAAAAGACATCTAAAGCACGCAGCGGAAAGTTCCAATATGGGTCTACAATGCGATACTTGTACCTCAGCATCGTCCCCGCAGTGTTTATACATTGTCATGATGTGTAAGGATGCTCACACATTCATGTTCGTGCAAGTATTATTCACGCATTTATCTTTGCTTATGTAGCATGTACATAGTATCCGAACGCACTTTACCATCTCTTCTGGCTTTCATAGCGTTGAATCGAGAGTAAAAACATTCGCTTATAACCAGTAGTCGGAAATCATTATGTTTTGTGACTTTATCCGGAATCTGCTGCGTCATGTATAGTTGTTCAGCTTTGAAAATGTAAAAAGGTAAGTTTAATAGTATTTGCTCTTCGTTCTTTTTACTTTATTGTCCTGTGCAATGTTGTGCAGGCGTGAGTAGTAATTGGTACAGTATTCAAATCGCCCTTGGCATAATTCTAAAACAATTTTCTGCCTCTTCTTACATGTTTTATAAAAATCTTTAAAATAAACGGAAAACGTTATCGATCTACAGTTTCTTTATTTTGAAAGTAGGATGATAGCTAGGTTTTACACGACACAAACTGGTGTTACATTAGCTGTTCGGAATAAAATTTCTGTGATGGCCATGCGGTTTTCGTTGTACAGGGGAATAAAGTAAAAGACCGAAGAGCAAATTATATTAAACCTACCTCTTTACATTTTCAAAGCTGAACAACTATAAATGACGCAGCAGATTCCGGATAAAATCTCAAAACATAATGATTACCTACCACTGGTTATAAGCGAATTTTGTAATCTCGATTCAACGCTATGAAAACCGGAAGAGATGGCACAGTGCGTTCGGATACTGTGATATATACAATAATTTATTATCGACTGCATTTCAATTCTACTGTATAGATACTCGCCAAAAATATGTTTCGCCGAAATTTTAATTGGGATTCTTATGATTTCAGATTTGATATCTTTTTTTTTTTTTTTTTTTAATTTGCTTTCAATTGCATTATAACTTTGTCCATGGAAAAGACTTTAAAAAGGTGTAGGTAGCTGAGATGTTTTCTGATCAGTTCAAAAAAGTGCCGTTCGTTACAAACATACCGGATATAACATAAATGCAATGCTCAGTCTGCATGTTTAGTACTTAACCAAATCATGATTAATAACTTTGCTTCCCTCTTTAATTGCACACCGGTTAGTCAAGTATCAGACTCAGTGATGGACCCGACATAAAGCTACTTAGTTTAGTTTGTTGAGTATACCTTGTCTGTTGCTTGGTTATTCGGGGTCTAACTGATGGCTTTCTTTTGCTCCGGTATTTCAGTAGGGTTGTTTGACTTTTCAGGGGTCTCCTGGTGTCGCAATACGTTATTTCTGTTAATCTAAAGAGTAACTGATTCATTATAGGTCTTAGATGTGATGTTTTTGTTTCCGATGACGATTCATTGATGGGTTAGGAACCATTCATTCGGACCAAACAACTAACTTAATGTTTCGAACCACTGCAGAAGCAGAGGCCGAGGTTTTGATCCAATAAAAGATGTTTAGCCCACTAGTAATCTTTTGCTGAACGTTCCACGGCGGTACTTCTGTTGTGGTTCCTTGATGTTACATTGTTCTATGTCCTTTTTTCTATGCTCTTTAGCAGTTTGGTCACCTGAGTTGCTACCCAATCTGGCTTTTGGTTTGCTTTTGTTTGTAAATTAAATATAAAATAGATAAAAATAGATGTTGATGCTGCTTTTGATTAGGGTAGCTGAATTACCACCTGTTTGGGAAATAGCTGCTCATTCGGTTTACCGTGTGTGTCTTTGGTTAGCTTGTGGCATTTTTGTCCGTGTGTGTGCTTCTTTCTCTGTTGGTTCTGAGAGCGGGATGTGGGATTTGATTGTATTAATTCTCTATCATTGCCTATCTTTTTACCTCAAGTTTCCTCCTTGCATGTACAGAGTTACCTCGCATAGCTATTAACCAATATAAACTGAGACTAAGCTTTTAATGCCCAGGCGCAGTACCATGATATTTGTCTTATTTCATTTACAAAAAACCCTACAATTCAGAAACATTAAGTACAACCCGAAAAAAATTCAAATGGCGAAGATTGCATCTTAAACTATATAGGACTGTAAATTACTTGCCTTCGAATCAAACAATAGGAAATTTGATTTTCGAATAATGGATGTATTAGTCAATAAATTTAGGGTTTTTTTTATTGTTTTTTTTTTGACATTAGATGATTTTCTACGCAACATTCCTTAATAAAATTACATTAGTTCATTGCAAAATTGTGAGAGGTATACAATTTTTAAATGTGTATGGCTATGCCACTCCAAATTTTGAAAGTCCAGCTTATCTGCCTAAACGTTTAAATTTAGATGTGCTAGATTATCGTTAAATCTCTTTTGAATTCCGATTTACTTCAATATGTAAGATATTTGGAATTCCAAAACTGTAGCTAAGAGGAACAAACGGGATAATGAGAATAAAACTATATGAAAGCGCAATTTTTTTCTTTCGTGAGAAATCTCGGAAATTAAGAGTAACCCCAATAAACATGAAAGTTGCGGAAACTGTCGGTTAACATTAAATTTCAAAACTGTGTCCGTCTAGCAATATTAAAATGGCATGTTAGTACCTCAATGACTGTTTAACTTAATTTGGTACCTTATCAGAAAAAGTCAATGCGGCGGAACTTATTTTGACTAGTATATGATTCCAAGGCTATAAGCACTTTGTTGTGCTTTATACTGGATGAAATAATGTTATGGTATGTTTATTTATCTTTCCCTGCGACTTCAAATTAATCTTATCACAATCGCAGTATGCTTTCTTACCCTCAACAGACAGAACTGCTTCTCATGTCAATAATTTAATCCATAGTCATCTCCTGTAGTATCCGCATAATCCAATTCTAAATCGTGGTCGGTTGATGGTGCTGCGTAACTCTCCTAACTTATCCTAATTTGGATAAACGTAGGGCAAGGGCCTACTGTGCTTGCAGTTGTTGCGGGGCAGGGTTGTTAGGACATTTTTCTCTTCCTATCATATCTCTTTCCTTTATCCCTTTCTCTGGGAGACTGCTCGATATAAACTGAAATACTGTCTCAAAGAACAGTTAAACCCAAAACAACAAACCAACGAATTTAAAGATGCGAATCGTATTCAAAGCTACATATGTACCTGTTCTTACGATAATATATGTTGAAAACAAGGAAACCAACAGCAACAATGAAGCAAACCGAATTTCCTATGGTTATCAATACCAATGATGGAATGTTGGGGGCCACCAGGACGCTGGAGTATGTAAATCTGTCTTCAGGAATTTCGCCGCCTGTTTTAAGAAACAAAAACATGTTTTAATCTTGATTATCAGTCAATATATTTAATCGGCAATAATTTGATCGGTACGTTGAGTATGCCTGTCTATGTTTGATAGAAAAAAAAACACTGAATTTTCTCGTTTTTGTTAATCAAAAAATTGTATCGTTAATACGATGTACCTGCAGTTAGGCAAAGGTATTGGCGAAGTAAATATGGTTACATATGAACAAACATTTTACCGCTATGTGGTACATAACAAATTTGCAGGTATCTCTTTTCCAAACATCGAAACATTTTAGCTTTACTTCATGATTCGGACAGAACCACAACTCGGAATGTCATACGCATATGATTATAACTACTTTAAAAATATAGAAAAAGACTCAGTGGACTTATGAATACAATTTAAATCATCATTTTAACGCATAATTCGCCGAATTCAGTCACAGGGTTTAAAATACAATTTTTGTTGAATCTGGAAAATCTGCTTTCATGGAATGCGTGGAAATCGCATTGATCTCAAACCTTTCAACAGGTCGCATGAATAAATGAGAGTACTAAAAGTATAACAACATTACGTTTAAATATTACATGCTTCTGCTATAGTGCTAGATAATATTACTGGTCGTTTAGAAGTTCAACTTAGTAGGGGCAGTCAGAAATGCCCGATACAAGCCTCATAACTCCTTTATTTATAACAGATATACGAGTCAAGATATAAAGTTATTACCTCGATATGTCGTGAATATAATTGAGAAGGTTCGGATATTTGATTGCTAAATGATGTGGTAGATTTACATCCAACCGCATGTTCAAATAAGTTGAACATAATTCTGGTTTTGTCGTAACTCGAATGAATTAAATACTAATGCAGATAAGACTCGTGTGTATCCCCTTGAATAAAGGACAGGCCGTTTACGAAACAATATCGAACGATTTGCATTACAGTGCGATGCATTTATGAACAATACTCATTTATTTTTTTCTTTACCAGGCCACAGAGATTCAGCTGGCACCAACCACGTGAAAGTATCGGTGATACCGTTATACATCGCAACATTCACCCGAGAATTGTCTGAAAAATAAACAAAGCAAAGAAAAACGTAATAAAACTAGTACGAAAGGCTACATGAAATTTGCCATACACAAATGCTCTTATCGCTCCTCATTTCTAATTGGCCCGAGTACGAGAAGAGATAAAAAAAGGCGTTGACTTATCCTGTAACTAAAAAAGGTAATGCAGTTTAGTATTTTTTCTCATACCGTAGAAAAGTTCATTTTTTTACTACGTAATGTGAAAGTTTGAAGCAATTTCAACGAAAAATAAGTGTTTTTTTTTTCATTTTATATGAGGCAGATACAGCTACAGTGGAGCCAACATGAGATAAAACTGACATACAAGGATCAAATAACATTTAATTTGATCATTTAAACATTTTTTTTATTTTGTCGTCAATTTTTTACTATTATATAAAAAATGGACCATGCATATAAAATCCGGTTTAATGATAAACGTCATTTTGTCACCCTTGTATGACCGACATACCATATTCTACGCTACATATGCAAGCATAACCATTGTTGAAGGCAATAATCTTTAGTAGTGAAAAGCAAAAACCATAACAAAATAGCATAATAAATGTCAAGCATTTTACCCCACTGAAAATATTAAGCATAACCAAAGATAAAACAAACAATTCGAAATAATAAGACAAAATTTAACCGTGATCCGCAATACCGCCATAGGTAACTCTGACAACCTATATAGACTAATCCCTGATGTTTGACCGGTAAATGAAATACACCATTTGATACATGAAGGACAAACCTGTATTTGTTGCAAATTAAATGGATTTTACTGTTAATAATAAACATTCTACAGCAAAAGTCCACGTATTTTGTTGTTTTCATCGCTCGTACATTTTACAAAATAAAGCGTAAAAAAAAAAAAAAAAAAAAAACATACATTGCTTCGCCGAGGTTTTGTTTTTCATTATGACTTACAGGCTGCGACAGGTAAATTGATGGGGACCAGGCAAACGGTGCGTATGCAACACCTTTATATCTACAGTTTGATTCAGGTTTGCAATCTTTGTGCAGCAAGTAACTTTGAAATTGTAGATTATACAAGAACATTCTATGAAGCTACATCGCCCGCCAAAGAGGCTTCATAAAATAAATTGCAGTTGTTACAATTATCATGTAACTTGTGCCAGTAGGATGCTAATTTACTTTCTAAAAAGTATACACTAGCTTTACTTTCTCGCTTTCCTCAGTGAGTGGGAAATATCTCGGAATTAATGTGGAATTGAAATGAAAAAATGTACTTAATATCCATATTCAATGTAATGTATTATGTTTCATAAATTTTGTTATATCACTTGCTTATGGCACAAAACAGACGGAATGCATGATTTTAAAACTATCAAAGGAAATAAATCTGGCAGTTCTAATCGATTTCCTTGAAACACATGCATAATGATGATATGTAGTTCAATGAAGCGTCTAAATGCTATATCCAGTAGTTACTTAAATATTGTTTCTGACAGAAACATAAGGATTTTGAAAACGCAATAACCCATGTTTTCCGGCAAGTCCACCAAAACCTGCTCAAGCAACAGGTAATATAGTATTTATGTTTGTATTCCGTTCAATGAAATAGTATTACTGCTGACTTTGTTATGGCTAAATGTGTAGGTGTTAAATCAGTTTAAAGGCAAACACTAGTGCACAACCAAAGTTAGTACAACAAACCTGGCACTATGGTGAAATGGATCCCAGAGTTTAACAAAATTTCTTCATTCGCTACTATCAAGTGGATATTTGATCTTTCAGGGGCCATAAAGCATCTGTCATGACATTCATTATGACAAAACTGGCGCATGTTCCCGCAAACTATAGTGAAACTGATAAATATTTGTCAAACGGTTTTATTTAAAAAAGAAACGTTTATTCGTTACTTATACATGCATGTGACAGATGTTAAAGATTTTAAATTTATTCAAGAGCATAAATTCATGTATAACTGCTGCCATGCCGACTCTGTTGAGCTAACGATATTTTTAAATACTGAGCTCTTATAAGTATAATTCATTCCCTTCTAATATGTGATAGAAATTATTGAGGACATGAAAACATATCAATATCATATTTTCCGCCAGACCCTGTATTTAATATCTGATTTGTGAGATACTAAAACGAACTTCAGGCAACAGTATTCAGGAATACCTAGGCTGCTACAAATAAAAATAATGCTGCACCAAAACTTCGAATTATACGAAACGACGTTAATCGACATCCGTAAGTAATAATTACATGATAGAAATAGAGACTACAGGAATGATTAAAAAGAAAAGCAAAAACATCATGTAAGGAATTCATCATGCTGAGAGTATACAGCTCTTTCTGAAGGGAGAACCATTATTTGATTTATAAATACCAATGTGTGGGATCTGGAATTTAATTGTGTCATTTTTTTTAGATTTTCATATTTGCTTTTAATACTAGTTATTTTTGTTGTTGTTGTTTTTGTGTGTTTTTTTTGTAATACTTACTGAAGTTCTGTTCGATATATGTTACACCAACGCGTCTACCTCCTGCGTCAAATGACAACGGTCCCTACAAGTAAAGAGAAATTTCGATACAATGAGTATAAATGTCTAACACACATTGTAGGACAACGGGTCATTGATTTTGGTTGCTTTTGTTATTTAGACAACGCCTAGTGCTCCATGAAAGGTTCTCTCGCAAGCAAGCAATAAAATCTCAGATCAGATGTCGCAAAACACTGCCTCGGATAAGGGGCTACACTATTTGCATATGACAAATTGGTTTTCCTCATTCAAATGAAATGAAATTGATGACAACAAACTAAACCAGACACCCCTTAATTGACAATTGGCCTCATCTAATTTGTACGGATAGAAGAGTCTACCAGGCATAAATGGATTGACTTGTTTTCTACCAAAGGCAGAAGTTGAAGTGTAGGACAGGTCTTCTAACATAGAGATGGTCATGCCAGACGTTGATATACTGTGCGCATCATAACAATTTACAAGGACCCACGTGGAATCAGAGAACCCATGAATGTACCTGAGTAAAAATCAGAGTTCGACTGAGACTCCTTCATGTAACAGCAACGACTTAATAAGTGAGCTCGGGTTGTACGTCCAACTAACAATTAGGTCAAATGGAGACGAGACCGAGCTCGGTTTAAACAATCTTATACGCAAGGCTGCGTATGCCCTACTCGATTTTCAGACCCAAACACATTAAAACTTGAGAGTAGAGATGGACAAAAAACATGTAAATATACCGGTATATAAATTTATTTTGCAACAAAAGTTAAACTTCGTAAAGAACAGTATTAGATGTTTGAACATTCGAATTTCCTACAGTGCATGCAAATTGACATATCATTGAACTACAGAGCTCTACACGCACGGACAATGCATTATAATCCCCAATACTCATTATTTTGTTTCAGAATCTGAATTGTCCAGAGTATAAAATGCATAGCAATAACATGTGGTAGTGTAAAAACTATGGTGCAAAAAAGCATATATGTCGTTTCATTGAGTAATGCGGTCTTAATCTTTCGACACCGACACATTTCGTTAAGTCATATCTCATGGTAAAACGTTACGTTTCTATATTGACACAGAGTCAACCATAATCCGTTTCTGTCATATTTCAGTCCTTTAATTTTTAATTTGCGTCTAAAATGACACACAATCTTTATGTTTAAAACAGTAATACAAAAATAACTGTCAGATAAGAAAAAGTGTTGATTCCAGTTTCGGCGTGATATACATTTAGTATGTGTACTTGAAGACGGCGTCGAAATTATACCTTTTTCACTTGAGTCTTTGCATTTATAATTTTACAATATGATTTCAAATATAATAGCTGATAACCTTTTCGGAAAGAACAAACAATCTTTATTAGGATCACACTAATATTGCAACTTATTACTTTTTTCTGCTGAATTCGCGTGTCATTTTAAAATGGCATACCCTAACACCAACAACTGCGAATAAACAAACAGTGCCGGTGTAAACTGACCACAGAGTTGCGGTATATGTATATATTGGTTGTTGTTAATTATTGTCTTTCCTGTTCAATTTTTAAACTTACCGACATTCCTGCGAAGTTCACCTCATGGATTCCATTTAAAATGGCATTTAGATGGTAAGGGTTGTTGGTATAATCTTGTAATCCACTGTCATTCAGGTAGCGTAAACTATTATTAAGACCAACAGCTAATGCCCAAGCAGCATCATATACCCAGCCATAATAATTCGACAGTTTGTAGTTGGTCTGAGCCAGTTTTGCCTTTAGAATATCCGAAATTTGAACTGGTGTCTGCAAATAAACAAATATATGCGTAAGTAATGGTTCTACTACGACTGTTACTACAACTACTTCTTCTACTACTACTAATGATAATAAGGGAGAAGAAGGACATGCAATACGCATCCGGTCCATACTGCATACATGTATATGATACTAAAGGCGGACGAGTAAAATTCATAGTGTTTTTAGACGAAGTCTAATAAAATCATACTTTGGCGACAAAACTTGACTTGATCTCTGTATGGAAGAGAGCATATGTCATGGAATTGTTATTCACCTGTCAGAAGATTTAGTTACATTAAAAATGTTATTATTTGCACTTTGCATTTAGTTTTAGATATGTTTTTCACTTTAACGCTGTAATGATTGATAGAGTTAAGCAGAACGCGAGAAACGCAAATGCCGATGGCTTGAGAAAAAAATGATTCTATGGTGCGAAAAGTCTTTCGTAGTAAAAAAGTAGTTCAGGCTGTACTCGGTGCGTGAATTTACCGGAACGGACCCAATTACCGGGTCGGACCGGAACGGACCCTTAGTATTCATATTTCCAGCCGATTTTTGAGATATTTTGATACAATCTACACGCGCAGATTAATTTAAGGCCCTACCTATGACTAACATGTATTATCTTAACTTGCAACCCCTGATTTCATCCACCGATTTGATACATATAGCTCTACATAGTTTCTATGGCTGAAATGTTGGTCATGATACATTGGAACAAAAATTCGGGACTTTTTGTGTTTTTCATTCGCTCCAAGTCTTAGAAAAAAGATAACCAGATTTTTGTATAAGATTATATGATTTTAAGATGAAACGCATATGCGTGGGTTATTAAGAGGCCTACCTATGGCGCAAAATACTCAAAGAGTATTTTGACTAATATCTCTAATTGATTTGCGCTAGATGGCATACAGAATATGTATTAATACTAAATAAGAGTTATTTATGGCATACAGAATATGTATTAATATTAAATAAGAGTTTTTTTATAAAAAAATATTGCAAATATCTACTGAAGATAGGGGAAAACTGGTCCGTTCCGGTGTCCATTCCGGTAATTCAGTCCATTCCGGTCCGTTCCGGTAAATTTATGCACGCGGCTGTACTGAACCGGGTAAAATACAGTACCGTATCATCGGAAGCATATCGGAATGTACCGAAGAATGTCAATAATTTACGGACCGGTTTGGTTTCTCGCCGTAGTGGATAACCCCAACATAAGGATACTGCTATTCAATAATAATCTCAGACATGTGATACAGCTGAGAAGACAAATAGGGAGATTGTCCTCTTCTTTTTTTTCCAAATAGGGAGAATGATTAAACAAAGAAGGGAATTCTTGTATTTTGATAGGGAGATCTGAAAATTCCATATAGAGAGATGTACAAGACACATATGGGGAAATTCTAAAATTCCAAATAGGAAATGGGCAATTTCAGCAGAAATAATAAAAAAAAATAATTATTTGTTTCAAATATGCCTTCTTTCACTTCGTCTTATATCTTTTTTTTAAATATATTTCTTGGTTTTGTATAATAACGTTGTGCTAATATACTCAAAGCATTGACCACGTATGAAGTGGCATAGCACATGTTAGGAATAAAGTAACAGGACTTGACTACATTTTGGATAGGAAGCGCATTGGTGGAATTGGCAACAGCCGTCCCCGGGTCTACATGTACAGCACCAATACTTATCAAAACATTTCATGGGTGTTTCTGACGTGGGAATAAAACATCTAGCCTAATGGGCACTGTCTAGACGGTTAAGCAGATCTCTTCTGCACAATGAACATCCTTCCATAATGAAATCTACTCTCGAAGAAAGAACTGCTACTACAAGAGCAGTTGGTTTCATTTTAAATCTGAGTCCAATTAAACATGGGAGCAAAAATGAAAATGAACGGGTTGCCTCGGCTACAAATGTAAAAGTAACTACTCGCCCTCAATGAATGATTGTGTCTTTAAATTTCAACATTTTCGAAGATGCATTTTCGATATTTAAGGATTGAAATTTGATTTTTCAGCTTCCATCGTGTGATGAAGCCAGTGGGCGGAGCTAAAATGCAATGAATCGGGAAGCGCTTCTTGTAGAACTTTAGCGACGATCACTGGCTTCTTCACACGATAAACGCTGAAAGATCCTTTTTTCTTATATTAACACTTTATTTTACGGCCCTTCCTGTGCTTTGTTTGTTGTAATTTAATGTAGAATATGCTAAATATGCGTAGGGGAAAAGACAGAAACGACGTATTCGGCCATTTCGTTAAAACAACCTTCGCCATAACGTGGCGTCAATCGAACGCTACGTAGACCAATCAAGACGTTTGTTTACCTTAGACGTCGCTTGACGACAACATCAGATGATCAACTGTCGTTCATCAGTGTATGAAGCTAGTTGCTCTATACGGTTTACCTGTGGGAAGTCAGAGGCAAGTGTAAAACATTTACGTTGACGACTGACGTAACATTGACTGAAGTCATGAGTGACATCGTTTTAACATTGTCATCTGCTTCATGATGCCTTTGTCTATAGTCTTTCTTAGGACGCGGGGGATAATGTCGCTCGGTTGGGGACACATGTGCTCGCGAATTAATACGTAGTCTTTTCTTACCTGATGTCTGCTGCTCCTAATCTCGCGAAATATTTCTGTAAGTGTGGCTCGGAGAGGGCTGCGCGTTGCCTGCATCGATCTGCCTATCACTTTTTTCTTTCAAACTTTGGGTTTTACAGAAAGGCATGCCTCTCGGACTGCATTTGGTTAAGTTGCATTTATACTCTAAACGTATGTTCGATTTGACGACCACAGCCGATACATAGTATGGCTTTTAGTTACCGGACTTCCATTTTTACTTACTAATCCGAGATACATATAGATGAAATGTGTATTCTTACTACTCGCGAGCACACCTCTGTTTAAGGATCCACGTCTTTGTAATAAAATAATTCTGATTTGATATGTTTTATGGTTTATTATTCGGGCTTACGATTTGGATACCTTGACCATTTTTTCCATTATAACTTGAAATGACAGCGTGCCTCTTTTGCAGAATTCTTTACAACATTGGATATGTTCCAAACACTGGTTTGTTCATGATGCCGGGTTGTCTGAATTGTTCAAACGTCAAAGATAGAAAAAAAGGCTCTACATTATTTTTACCAATTCATTAGGTCATTGTTTTACTTTGTGTTACAATGACATAAAATGTCTTTGCATTTATTTTTTCAATTATTCATTTGACATTTATTTCCATACAAGACCTGAAAAGATCTTGCTTACGTTTTTATGGCTTTTGTCTGGAAATAAACAAAGTTAATTTTGTAAAAAATGATAACGACGTTGTAACAATTACTCCAGCATATGAGCCGCGACACGAAAAAAACAACAATGTGGTTGTGCGCCCAGCGCAGACTCAGATCAGCCTGGGCATCTACCCAGTCTGATCAGACTCTTCAGTAAGCGCTTAAAGAGTAGCTAAGGGTCTAAGCTTCCTCCATGCCGACAGCGAAGACACTGATCTGACTGGGCGGATAAAAGGACATTGGCAAACATGTGTAGACCCAGGTCAAATACAAACGCCGCAACCTGTGACGTCTGATCAGGGTCTACTCTGTTTGCAATTATAATAATGGATCAATAGGCATTGCATTAATTTATACTTACACTTGATGTCGATAGGTTACCATAAACATTCAACTAATTATCGTTGTAAAACCAGTAAAACCTGACTTTGAATATCGCTGAATCGACCATATCATTAGAAAATGAAAATAATATATATAATGACTTCAGTATTTCAGTATATGTCAGAAATCCTATCCTACTTTCAATCGTGATGAATAATGTACAAATAATTTAGAAGAAGTCAATGACTTTTGTTTCCTTCCTTTTCTTTTTTTTTCATGTAGTTGTTTCCTTTGTCGACTAATTAACATTGCTGACGTTTCAGAATGCTCCATTAACCCATTAAGCTCATAAATGCCTAATCCCCATAAAAAGGGATAATATAGACGCCAGATGAGCTATCATAGAGCTTTTAGTCAGGGTCTTTGCTACGGGGTTTTGTATGACATATAATTTAAATCGGACACTTATTCATTGGAGGATGACCTGTCCGAGTTGCACGTGTAGATAAAAAGATGCTTCATAGCAAGGATAGTTTAAATGTTGTGTAAATGCTTCGCAAACTTGAACATTTATGCGCCTGGCAAAAAATCACATGTATCTCTGACAGAGGTACTTATCGGTTGCTACAGGCATCCCAAGTAGACTGTGACTAGCAAAAAATAAAAACAACGAAAGGTAGACTTTCTCGATAAAATATGTGGTAACCAGGAAGTTTATTGAAATTCAGGAAAATGTTATTCGAACCGTCAAAACATTAACATTTGTCGCCCGTCCAATCCAAATAACAATTGTTTTCCATATATAACAGAGAATTAGATTTATGTAATACCTTGATCCGAAAGAAATGTCAGGGCTGGACTATCTTTAAACCTTCCTCGAGACTTTTCTATTGTATAAAAAGGAGCATTAACAAACGCGCTGCTCACTCACCGGTATTAAATGTATTCAGCTATATTGAAACTTACAATTACCATGTAACTTATGCAACTCCTGGACATGCGGTAGAGTCAAGAATAAAAGCTCGAGGCTACCATATTATATGTATATGTACAACATCGATCAAAAAACAAGACTAATCGGATATGCAGGCTGATCTAAACATTTTTTATTCGCACACACAATATAGTAATTTTGCATCCGATGTCAATCATTTACTGTTATAGGTCAATAGATCAACTGCCGGATGCACAGATTGACCTGAGTCTTTTATTTTACACTTTCTATATGTTAAAATTTACATTTATTTGGTAACAAATTATATACAGACAATCCTGCTTGGTTTAAACATATTTGATTTTCCTTTTATTTTAAATTGTTACTGTCAGAAATAGTGTAAATGAGTCTGCCATTCCTGGGAATGTTGACCGATTTAAGAAATTTATGTCTTAACTTTTAGGTACTAATATCATCGAAAGGCCTTCACGCAAAAAAATGAGAAACTGACGTTTTCTTCAAAATATAACTTGATAATTGTTATTAGGGTAGGGACACTGGATGGAAATGGACGAAATGTATGTTAACTATGGATACCAATAGGTCTGGCTTGATACATATAAAATGACAAGTCTTTCAAGTCTTGATGTATGTTTTTCACTTTCAATACGTCCCTCTAACTTATGACAGCAAACAAAGTTAAATATATTCTGTATGGGTCTTTTTATTTGAAGATAATATCGTTTTATCATTTTGTAATTTACATCAATTGCTGTTAATGTGCCACTTTCGGCGTGGATTTTGCACAGTGTCATCAGTCATATGATGCAAGTTGTACCAAACTATAGTGAGCTAATCATTTCACAAATAAAATGCCCGTTATGTATTGAAAATAAATGTGCATAAGTAAATATTTACAGTCTTGGTGTATTAAGTGAAAAGCCCTAGAGTAAACCATTGGAACGTAATGCAGTTTACATTCCTATAATTACATTGAGACACGCGCCGTCAATGACGCAAAAATAAACAATGGCTTTCTACCAGCTGATTGAACGTCAACAACGGCATGACGTCATGCATGCCGTTCTGTTGTTAGCAGAAAAACCTGCGTGTACATGTTTTATTGCTTCAATTTTAGGGCTTATATAAGATTTTTTCAAGAAAGATTTGATTGAAACGAATGTAAATATAAGCAATGCACTTCATTTTTCTGATGTTTATCGAAGTGTAAAGTACATTGGGTCACTAGCAAAGTTTACATGGATCCCTTCGGGATTAATTCATTTTGCACGTGACCCAATGTAGTTTACACTTCGATAAACCTCATAAAAATAAGATTCATTCCTTAAAAAATCACAATTTATTGATGTAATGCATTTATAATTTAATATTACTTTGCATTTATAACCGCATAGCAGTGGAATAAGCTCGTTTATTATGTTATTTGTCTAGAATCTGGAAACGATTCCTGTATAACTTTCTTATTTTACATTTAAAAGACAACATTACGTGTTTATTTACTAAATATATTATTGCTTCATTGAGTAAACAGCAAAAGAATACAAGGAACTTTCAAAGGAAATCTACCGTTTCCAGTATCCAACCCTTATGACGTAAAAGCATGTGCTGACACGCATGAGTGACTTAAAAAGTCTTTTTGCGAAAACTCTTCTTTAGCACTTAAATTGACCATTTCAATGATTAGAGAACTATAACTAAATATCAACCAATAGGATACCCTGACATCATTTACACAATTTCTAAAATGCCCCTCGTACAAACATACACATATATAATATTGAATACAATCTTGGATTTAGAACGAATGCTGAGTTCTTATAGAGTTCTTCTGACTGAAGAAACCTGCTTATAGGGTGACCTCTATCACAGCACAGGCTGATCTTATCATTCGGCATTCGCCTATGTTAGAAGTGCCGTTTCTCTTGGTACATATACAGCCTGATTCCTGATCAACATGTATGACCATATGGCCTGTATGAACAAATTCACTTTGAAGGTTCCTTATGATCCAAAACTTGTCTTTGTGAAGACTGCCCCATGAGCAAAAGACATTTTAGTTGAACATACAAAGTAGACAGCCTTGAGCTTGAGCTTGTCTTCGCTGTAGACAGTTTTTGAGAGCGGAATGCGGGATTTGATTGTATTAATTCCTGATCATTGCCCATCTTTTTACTTTACACTGATAAACCGTATTGATGTAGTGTGTTTGACTATATTCCTAACGCGATAGAAAGAAGGTGATGAGTATACTGGGAGGATGCGCATTATAATCTGATTCTTCCCTGTAACATCGATAATCTACACGTTGGATAAATAGCAATATTTTGGCGCATCAATTTAATTGTCAATGTGTTCCAGAATTTCGCGGCAAAACTTTCGATGGTCATAGACCCTCTTAAACACCGCCACCATGGTTCCCACAGGAAATAGGAAATACAATTCCATGCCTTACTAGACATTATCAACCTCTACTTTCTGCCAAAAAAATACTAATGTGCTGTCTGTTTGATATTTGAATTCACCATGCTGAAAGCTAAGCAAGTTCCCAAAGTAGAAGTTGAATTTCCATGACCATTCAAAAAAGTCTTCCTTCCTGTGTTTTGCCATTTGAGCCGCGACACAACAAAACAAACCATGTGGTTTTGCGCCCAGCGCAGACTCAGATCAGCCTGGGCATCCGCCCAGTCTGATCAAAGTCTTCATTGTCCGCATGAAGGTAGCTTAGTCCATTGGCTACCATTTAAGCGCTTAGCAAAGAGTCTGCTTAGACTGGGCGGATGTCCGGGCTGATTTGAGTCTGCCCTCGGTGCACAACCATTTCGTTGTTTTTTCTCGTGTCGCGGCTCATTTGATTCTTTATAACAGACAAAACGGATAATTATTTTGCAAAAGTAATTGACTTCTTCTTTTCTGACGAAGAAAAACAAAATTAATTGCTCTGATGAAAAAAAAACAGAAAGGTTTTTCTTAACATTGAACAAACGGGCGAAGCGAAGCGCCAAAAAAAAAAGAGAAAGAATGACATCCAAACTGGTATCTCACGTCACATGTACTTGATTTCCTATGATATTTTATCATTTTTCAAATTCCATGATTTTCCATGTATATTTTTTTTCAGCCTTATTCCATGTTTTGACATAATATTGATATTTTGATGTTTCTAGACGCTTATGATCTCCTACTTGCTCTGAACCAAAAATGCTTATCAGAAATGTGGTTCATTCAGGTTACATAAAATATATTTTGTCGCTATATGGCAAGGCCATAGTACACACGTTCCAACTTCTTCAAATGCGATCAGATAAATAGTCGGCAGAAGTCCATAAGTGACACTGCTGTGGGGCTGACAATGCCAATGTTAAGACTGCTAAGAAAATTAGGAGCATACGGAACGTGAATTATTAACAAACAAATCACTTGTAAAATGCGTCAGTAATTCAGAGCATGGTACGTGCAAACAGCGAAGACTCAGCTCAGCCTGAGCATAGGTGATGATTAAAGCCGTCGCTCTTCGCACAACGAATTTATAACTTCTCGGGATCATACAAATTGGACAGTGAACGCTGTCCATAGATAGGCAGATTGATTTCAGGCACTTAAACTGCTCTATGTGCTGTTTCATGCACGCTCATCATTTATTTAAGTGGCGCCAAGACACCTTAGGCTAACTGCGAAGACAAAACAACAAAAAATCAACTTTCGATGATTCAGATTCGAGAGTCGAAGTTCATCTCTTAGTGCTTATTTAACAAAAACAAAAACTTGATATACTAGTAGTTTGAGTAGTTTGAGATAACAGGTGTCAGTAGTTTGTGAGTGTGTGTGAGTGTGAGTAGTTTGAGATAACAGGTGTCAAAAATAAAAAAAAAATAAAAAAAGCATGTCCAAATTATATTCTTTGATACAAAAGGGTAGCAGTTTGAAATAACAGTGTTTGAAATAACGAGATTCAACTGTATGTTATATTCTCGTAAACATATAATTAATATCTTGATTCTTGAAATAGGGAGTACTTTCGTCAGACTGTGCAGATGCATAAAATGTCGGAGTATTTTCAGTATGTTCAGTATGTACATGCCGTAAAGTGCAGTTCCACGTGAGAATTTGCACATCAATACTTTCATTTTTTACAAAAGTATTATATTTCTGTCAGTTTCAATTGCGAACGCTTCGATAGACTGATTCTGTTATAGCCATCCGTGTCTTATTTCAATTGATGTTTCTAAATGTCAAACCAATCTACGTTTAAGGTTATATGCAGAAGTTGTAACAATCGCTAGTTTCAAATTTACGCTATCAGCTTGTCAGCTTTAATGATGTTCACATTCTAATACGTCATGTTCTTGTCTTGTTTTCTTAACTTGTCACGAACAGCTTCAAATGAAACTGCTATTTTCATATTTTTTTTTCTTTTTTTCACTACAACTGGAATTAAGTGCCATGAGGTTGTGGTAAAATGTCTTGAAAATAGTTGAAATATATAATTTCTGGTCATTTTGGATCAGCTCATACGCTTTTCGCCATTATTTTTGCGGTCTTCTAATTTTATCGGTATTTCGCGGTAACTATGAAACCGCGAAAGTTGAAAATCGCCAACTATGTTCTAATTTCTGACAAAGTATCTTCAGTATACACGGCGTCCATATTTGTTCTTTGTGTCCCTTTGCTTCGGAAGTCTGACACTTTTCGGTCGACCTTATGCGTATCATCGATTCAACATCATCGTTTACCATCGGCAATGCTAAGTATAAGTAAGAGATGAACTCAATAAGAATGATCATGAGGGCGGGATAATGCAACACTATTAACAGCAAACTGATCACATGACATATAACACGCAAATTGATTGGTATCAATCAAATGGATTATTTCTGGTGAAATAATCATCTGTTTCATTCAAAACCACTTTAAAAGAAATAAATACAATTACGGTAATCGCATTATGTTATAACATTATGTAAAAAGATGGCTGGAACTAAATTGTTTCTCAAATACGTTCCAGTTATTGCTTTGATTTATTTTATACGAGCGATTTAAATTTGCCCGCATTTGCTAGACCGCTAAATTATAATTGCGAAAATTAGTGCTTACATTTTACTCAAAACCTAAAAAAAATGAATCCGCGAAAATTATTGCATATACTCGAATGTTATTCAAAACTGGGTCCTATTAAATCTGGTGCCAAAATGCGATGATAATCTTACATAATTATATCTGATCATGAACATAGCCTTACTCAATCTACCCTAGTCAGGCCTTTTGTGTTTCCGCTTTTTTTAATATCATTGTTTTCCTGTCGAATTAGGTGTTTGTGGCGGATCGGGTAATCGAGTGACTTGGTTTCTGGTCTTTGCCTTCCTGTCAACTCTGCTATGTCTATATAACTTGTTTCTAAAGGAACTAGCTTTTCGAACGAAAACTGCATGTTTGACCAACATTACCTCCTTTGTAGGCATCTGCGCCATTGTCTCTCTGCATATCTCTCTCGCTCTGTCTCTCTCGTCCGGTCCTCTCTGTATGATTTTACACAAGTCCAGTCAGATCAAACCTGATGCTAGTACCATGTAGGGTAGCCCTACTTATTACATGTAAGCAGATAAGACTCGGGAACCAGAGAGAGTAAACAACTATATGTTGCTAGGTATCGAGACTTAAATTAGGGCAGGCGGAACACTTCGTCTGTGTTCCAATCCACCTGAAAGTTTTTTTTAGGATTCTAAAATCTAACATGGAAAGGGTGGCTAACTCTCTTAGCCATGGTTGCTAATCTACATAGAAATTGCTTATTTTCAAAACACAACCTGACGAAAACTGTATCATAGCCTCACTGGGCGAAAGATGTCATTGGAGGAAATAACTCAAAACAGAGTTTAAATATCTATGGCTAATCCTTCGGTAGCAAGCAGACATTGCAGTTACTGTAGTAGCACTGAAAAAGGGGAGTCTGCAGAAGTCAATAATCAGCCAGTCAACTATCTGACTATGACTTAGCCTTATGTTTCAAAATGACCGTATGCACTATGATGAATTACGGGGAGACCTTCTTTAGACGCCTCACGTCACTTAACACTAGTTACAGTGAATATTAAAACAATTCCGAGGGAAGTAACCCTGGAGACAAGGAGCCAATCAAGAATCGAAAATAGTAGACCAGGATGATCGAGTCTGTTGTTTTTGCCGCTGTGTAATGTCGTTACTCTGCCCACGCTCCACTGCACAGCGGACCTCTACTTTCAAACTTAATAATAATTAGAATGAGCCCAATGACCTCAAAAGACGATAAAATGTACTGTGATGAATTACAAAGATAATTCGCAGGGACTTTACATGACAACACTAGATAAGACCTCAGGCGGTATCCTGATAAATGGCTGCAAGAAAAAATGGTTTTCAACGGTATTTTTAGTCAAGTGGGTCAAATATGCCTTCCAATAGCATAGGCCGAAGAAATATTACAAGTCTGTTTTTTTTTCTAATGGCACTGATTGACTTGTTGAGAAAGTACAGGAACTAAACGCCTAAGATCACGACACATTTTGAACAATATACAGGCTACAAAGACCAAAATGATGACAAACAGAGTCAGCAGGATACAAATGAAAATCAAAGTAAATGATGGATTGATTACTTGCGATTTTACGTCCAGTATTACAGTCATATGAGGACGATAGAAAGGTGATAATCAAACGATGTGTGCAATGGATTCCCATTGCCGCCTCTAGCAGGACTTGAACCATGGACCACTGTATCAGCATCAAAGAAAAGGATGAATGTATAAAAAAACGGTGATAAGTTTCTAGTAGATTGGAACAGTTGTCCTAGATAACGTCTTACAGGTTATGTTTCTCTCAATGATTCAAGAAATCGCCGCTTCCCCCATAAAGCTGACACTACGACTTATCTCTAAGATAAAAGTTAAAGCTGCTGTGATCCCTTGTCATATTACCTGCGAAGCTTGGAATTGAGAGCAGACAAAGAGATAAACAATAATACAATAAAATAAAAATAAATAAATAAAAAAAAAAAAAAAAAACATATAGGCCATCTATATGACATGCTATTAAAGGCTACTAAAAACTTGTAAATTGACTACAATACCAATGAAGGTGTTTGCGAAAAATCGAAACTGCCATTGAAGAAGATAATGAACCTTCTGACCAAAATCATAACCAAATACAGTCTATAGATTCTTCATGCATCTGCTGCAAATTTCTACCTGATAACAGGGGTATGATAACATAATGTTATATCACGTCACGTCAATTTAGAAATGCGCTTGTACGAATGAAACCAGGCATTGTCTTCAGAAGCGATCTCTAAAAACGATTGATTACTCAGTTACATGGGACGAAATAACAGCATTCGATTGGTCAAATGACATCACCGAAACACACCGTGACGCTTATAGCGACGTAGACAATTTCAGGCAAAACTGCCTTTAATTTAATTTGCTTGAAACATCCAATAACTAAACTCATCTGAGAAATGAAATATACCACACTTCTACCGTTATAAGACTGGAGCTTACCCTTCCAAAATTACCGCAAAGATATAAATTAGTCTTGTGTAAGTAATTCAGCTATAAAATTTTGGTTTCTCTTCCTAAACAGATTCTATAAGATTGATCTATAATTTTGAGACTGGTTTTGGAAGGAAACAACCCTCGTCTTATAACCGAAGACATGCGATTTGTTTTTCTATCCGGAGATACATCCATAGTGTTTGTTGTGGGAACAGTCTATTTTTATTAAGATGAAGGTTTTTAAGACTTAAGATTATTGTATTACGTTCTCTTTGATAGTGAATTTATGTTCGAGCTATTGATGTTAATAGCAACCATATACAACCTAGCTTCCGATTTAGTTCAAATAAGTCTCCAATTATGCATAACATCTATCAGCTTCTGTTCATTTAAATGAAGTAATTGCATCTGAACGTGCAGGAAACAAAACGTTTTGGAGTATCGTATCATTATCACCGATTTAAAAGGCTACAAAGGACTTGCTAAAAAGGTGACATTTCAAGTTATATTGATTTACTGTTCTTTTTATTCAATCTACGAAACCATTACAAGACTTTGACTCCCAATTACGACAAATTTATTTGCTATCGTTTAGAAGCATACATTTTCGGCATAATTTTAACTTATCCGAAACACTTTGTTTTTATCAATGTACCTTTTCACATTTTAGATTCGACGCGAGAAAACCAACAAAGTGGTAGTTTGCCAAGCGCAGACCCAGATCAGCCTGGGCATCCGCCCAATCTGATCAGCGTCGTTGCTGTCCGCATTATTTTAACTTATCCGAGACACTTTGTTTCTATCAATGTACCTTTTCCCATTTTAGGACATAAGATTCGGATTTCGGTATTTGAGCCGCGACGCCAGAAAACCGACGTCGTCGGTGTTATGTAGGTCTTTGATGTTTTATACATTATTAAGGATAGTCTCACGGTCAGCTGCTGAGAAAGAACTTACCTTTTGGAATTTTGATTGTCTGTTTTGTTTAGTGTGTCGTCTTTTCAAATTCCATCACCATTTGGTACTTAAGGCTGGAAGGGGAAAACAATTTTGCCGATTCATGAGCAATGCCTTCTCGTCTACTTTTAGAGTACTTTATGTAGAGAATCTTACACGATAGATCATTTCATATGAAATTTATAAAACGAGCCTTTAGTGACTGTCGTATATTCCATATGAAATGACACCTCCTGTAAGATCTTGTTTATCATATATACTGAGGAAAATAAATTTAGCTAGTTTTTAGCTATGATTCATTGACGAGTTAGAGGGTTATCATGCGAACCGAACAACCAACTAAATGTTTTGTACCACTTCAGATACTGAGGGTGAGGTTGGGCCTGTAAAATCGATTTAAGCCCCCCAGTAATTCATTACTGACCGTTCCAAGGCGGTAGTTCTGCTGTGGTTCTCTGTTGCCTGTTTTTGGTGTCAGAGTTTCTGTGATGTTTTACCTTATGTATGTTCTTATTATTTTTGGTTCGGTTTGGGTTGCTGAGTGGCCACCTTTTGGGAACAAGCTGCTCGCTCGGTTGGCCATATGTTCTTTATATCTTGATTATTTGTAATCTTAGTTGTTTCCAACTATGGTTTGAGGGCTGGATTTGGATTTTGATTGTTTCAGTTCCTGGTCTTTGCATACTTTTTACTTTTACAAATCAGCGTGTAATTCAGACTGATTTAAAGAGTTGGAAGTTGTATTGGTTCCGCTGTGTTTCCCAAAACAATATCATGAATCGTTTATATACCTCATCATTTTTCAGGCGCGGTTTCCTCTTCAAATCTTGTACCAGACCAATTGTCGGTGATTTAGACATTTGTGAACAAGGACAAGCTGGTGTGTGCTAAAAGATGGTTACCATGATAAACGTAAATGTGCTAATGACGCCGTCGAAATTGGCATTCACAAAGCAATTGTGACTGAGCAAAAGTCACCGTTAACGAATTGTTCCAAAATCTTGAACTAAACTGCAATGGCGTTGCCTCTAAATGGCCAAAACATGCAATTTGTTTGCTTTAAATTGGCGCTATTCCCGCAGATTTAACCACACCAGTTTCGCCAGTTACGTCATTCTGACGTCAGTTTTTAAAACCATCAAAACACATTTTGACATCAGCAATATTGAACTTAAAGTTTTTCTTCTCTAAGTGCGCATAAGGGTCATTGCATATGCACAGATTTTGTCAATTTCCGTCAAAACGTAAACTTGATAAGGCGGTACTTTTGTTGCAGTTGCATTTGTTTTATGTTTGGTGCTGTTTAATTTATTGTGTTCTCAGTTTAATCCTTCTATCATAAAAATAGAAAATAGGTAAAAATAATTGTTAAATGTTTTTCATATAACTTGCTTAGTCCGTTGTAACCCGTCTGTTGGTCTAAATTATTTAGTTCAATAAAGATAGCTGAGTTGCCATCTATTTGGTAAAGAGCTGCTGACTCGGCTTATCACTTGTAATTTATTGTTTGTTGGGATGTCTTTGTCAATATTTCCCTTTGATGTTGGGGATAGGGTTTGGGATCTGATTCATTCAGTTCCTGAAGTGTAGTTACTCTTTAAATTTGATGCCTCTATTCAAATATTTAAAGGTTCTGGCAGTTGCATTAAAACTAATAAATTACCCAAGGTAATCTTTTTGCATGATAGTGTTCCCCAAGTTTATAGTAATAAAGCGCAAAACGATTTGAGTCGAAACGTCAACTGAAAATGTTTAAAATGGCGGTTGAATTTTTCGGCAAGTTAACGTCAAACTAACGTGCCCCATTGTCGGCTTCTTATGCGTTTATATGCTAACCCATTTACGGTTTTCTTGTTCAAGGACCCATTTAAAACTTTTCAAAATCATTTTAACAATTTTCCTTGTTCAATTGTTTGTCAGCAAAGAGTGAATTCATTTAAAGTGACGTCAGACGTGGGTTCAGTCACTTTTTTCGTCCAAGTTTGGTGTAATCGCAGTCTCTTAACTTAAACTAACTATATGCGATCAACAACCTGGAAATACTATCCCTAAAAAAATGTTCACAACCCTTTGGAAAACTTGCTAAATTTATTTTTCTCAGTATATTAACCGCTTGAAATGGGATTTATCGCCTTCAAAATAAACATGATTTCCATAAGAAAGTGCATTACTAACACGGACGTTGTCAATTACGCTATATGCACGCGCTAAATTGTTATCACACGTGTGGTCATATGATTTTAATGACTCGACGATAACAGCAACGTCATATGATAAAATAGGTTTCTGGTGGTATTCAAATTAGCGGAGATGTTCAGCGCACTCAGACAAAGTTACTTGGGTAAATTGCTGCAATCTCGAAGAAAGGTATAATTTCTAGGGTAAAGTTGAGCAAATCTCAGGTATTCCGATATGCATGATTACTTGGGTAAACTCTAGCAATACCCAGATAGTCATAGGATACCCAAAGATATTTATATGTAAATTTTTCAACAGATCCAAATAAACTGCGTACCATAATTACTTGTGTCCTAACAAAGAAACTGTATACCAAAATTTATCGGATCAAGTCTAATATACGACTAAAATAGAACCATGTTAATTTTTTCCAAGTAACTGATGCGGTTTTCAGACACAATAAACACATAGAAATCAAAGATAAAATTAAAATAGTATCCTGTGGATGTTTCTTCGTAAAGCGGCTTTCATAGATCAATAAGCTGTTGGTGTGCTTATTGAATACAGTCTTAGAATCTCAGGTTGTCAGGTCAACGGGTCGACAAAACGGTCGACAGGTTGACACGGTCGACAGATCGACAGGTTGGCACGGTCGACATGGTTGACTGACACGGTAAAAATGTGTCGACAGGTAGACACGATTGAAAGGTCGACATGGTAGGATGGCCCAGTATTCAGCGATGGCCCAGTATTCAGCGGTCGCCGAGGTAGAAAGTTCTCCCGGTTTCCATTTCATAAACAGAATGCATAACTTACTAATAAATTGACTTTTACCTTTACTTAACTTCAAACCCCTTCTGTTTTATTTTACACGTTCCTTTGCAGCCTGGAACTCTACTGAGTAGTTTACTGTGCGGTGAACATAACTTTTAGGCAAAAGTCAACACTGTTGCCCTGATAAACTTTTACCGACCATGTCGACCGTGCCTACCTGTCGACCGTGTCTACCTGTCAACCTGTCTAACTTGTCGACCCTGTTGAGCGGTCGACCGAGTCAACCTGTCGATCGTGTCAACCTGTTTACCGTGTCACCCCTGTCAACTTGTCGACCTTGGCAACCTGTCGACCGCTTCAACCTGTCTACCGTATAACAATGTATTTTAAAAAAAAGAACAGAAAAAATAATAGAAATAATAATTTTATGGCCAAACAGTTTGTTTGCCATTTTTAAACATAAATCCACCCGTCACATTCATCAGTACAAGCGCATTTATATATTCCTATCTTGCGCATTAATACATTAGTAAAGCTATGCATTAACCCAATATCTATGACGGACTACTTAAGTCTTTTAATAGACTTGAACACATTTGTCTACATGAACTTTTTTTACAATTGGACACAATGTTTTGCGAGTTGTAGTTTGAAAAAGAGATGGACGAAGTATAATCACGGATGAAGTAGACTGTCGATCCTATAAGCCAACCGGAGCTGTCGACTTGGGTGACCTAAATATCAGGGCAATTGATACCTATCTTCACGTAACATTATCCATCGTCAAACACGTTCATAGACTAGTTATTATCTTGTTCAATTATAGTGTCGTCTGTGCTCTGATTTATACTGAACATAAATATTTGTTTAAAATAGTATTATTCAGTTCAAGAAGGTATCAATTTCCGAACAAAATACGTCGTACGCCTATGATAATTACCATAATTTATTTTTCTTTGAAAACCATATGTCAAGAAATTGGGAAAAAATTAAGATGAAAGCAGTCCATAGAGTTAACTTTGTATGTCGTTTAACTTTCCATTCGATGTTAAACTGACGGGTTTGTTTAGCTCCAATATTACCGTGTTGCAGTTCGACATCCTAGGAATATACCGTTGTCGCAAAACGTTGTTTCTAGGTCTGTGGTGTCCTAATCTTTGATTTCTCGCGGGCTTTATCATTTTTTTTGTTTGCTGTGATGATTCATTGATGGGTAAGGAAACCTTCATGCAAGCCCAACAGCTATCTATATGTTTCGAACCACTTCTGAAGCACAGAGCGAGGGTTTTGATCTAGTAAAACTAGTTATTGCACGCTCGTTCCACAGATATCTATTACTGATCGACACATTCGAAAGAAGGAACATAGACGATACTTCGAAGTTAGGCTATTCAAGCCTCATCAGTGACCCTGTCAATATCTGCTACGAAAGCTAGAGAAATGCATATTGTTATTTCTTAATTTTAATAACGCAATCAATTCAAGACTGCTTAATATCAAAAGCCTGCTTCATCACAGGGAGAAACAATACATGATTGTCATTCAAAGAAAGTAATTAAAATCAAAATTTATAATGTATATGTTGCTTTTAATAACGATTCCTATTTGAATCAATTAACAGCACTTTAAATTTAGTTAGATGAACACTTTTTGCCAACGCATTGGCAGTTAAAAGAAACAATACATAGACTTGTCAATAAAATGTTAGCAGCTATATCAATTATCACGATTAAAACCTTTCATACATTTAACTAAAACGTACTGTGTACTTTGGATTCAACACTATGCATTCCTATAAGTATACTATTATCTACAAACTATGGATGTAGCTTTAGCTCTCTTGTAAGGGCTAAGGACTAGCTTTCTTTGATCACAAATTCTCGGGTGAATGATTGTCTTTGAACGTTTCACTTGTCAAACGGTTCTGATTCTGATTTTAATTTGGAAACTATCAAACATTTTACTGTAAGTTTTAATATTCCGGGGACCCACTGTAAAAGAATTTTACGCCACAACTCGGCGAGAATGTGCGTCGATATTACGCATTTTTACACAAAAAAACACAAAATACAAATTAAGGTGATCTGTCCAAATACGCAGACTCTCAATAATTTACATGAATCAATATACAAATGTCACAGGGTATAGGTAGGTATCTCATACACTTGTACTGCCTTGCGGTGCAAGCCAGCTTTTATAGCGGCGTGGTAAAGTGCTCGACTTTAGATCGAAGGGTCTCCGGTTCGATCCTCGGCCGGGAGACGAGATTTTTAGCTCACCTGAGCCAGAGGCTCCGGGGGAGCTTATAGGATGGTAAGGCTCCGTCGTCCGTCGTCGTCCGTCGTCCGTCGTACGTCGTCCGTCGTCCGTCCACAATTTCAAACGACTTCTCCTCTGTAACCGCTGGGCCAATTGTAACCAAATTTCATATATAGCCTCCTGGGACCTTAGGAAAGAAAAGTTGTTCAAACGGTCCTGGTCACATGACCAACATGGCCGCCATGCCCATATATGGTAAAAATCTAAAAAAATCTTCTTCTCCAGAACCAATAGGCCGATGGCCTTGAAACTTGGTATGTAGCATCGTGTACACGAGTACTACCAAGATTGTTCAAATTATGACCTTGGGTTGACCTTGACTTTTTTTACGATAAGGTCAAATTTGCTTCCTTGTGCTTTTATATGGAAAAATGCTAGAACATAAGATATCTTGGAAACTATTTAAGATTTTGGGCTAAAAATTGATATCTACAGTCATCTTAATGAGTACATGAAGATTTATGAGTACAAGAGGTCAAGGTCATTCTTTGACCTTTGACGCTGAACTGTCATATTTTGACAATTTCAAACAATCTCCTCAAAAGCCACTGGGCCAATTGTAACTAAATTTCATATAGAGCCTCCAGGGGTTGGGGGAATGAAAATTTGTTCAAACGGTCCAGGTCACATGACCAACATGGCCGCCATGCCCATATATGGTAAAAACCGTTAAAAATCTTCTACTCTAGAACCAATTGACCGAAGGCCTTGAAACTTAGTATGTAGCATTTGGTACTCCAGTACTATTTAGATTGTTGAAAATGATGACCTTGGGTTGACCTTGACCATTTTACGGCAAGGTCAAATATTGGAAAATGCTAGAACATAAGATTTCATGGAAAGTTTTGAAGATTTTAGCCTAAAAATTGGTATATACATTCATCTTAATGAAAACATGAAGATTTATGAGTACAAAAGGTCAATGTCATTTTATGACCTTTGACCCAGAACTGTCATACTATGACAATTTCAAACAATCTCCTCAAAAACCTGATGGCCAATTGTAACCAAATTTCAAATAGAGTTTCCAGGGGTTGAGAGAATGAAAATTTGTTCAAACGGTCCTGGTCACATGATCAACATTGCCACCACACCCATATATGGTAAAAACCTTTGAAAATCTTCTTCTCCAGAACCAATTGACCGAAGGCCTTGAAACTTAGTATGTAGCATTGGGTACTCCAGTACTATCTAGATTGTTGAAAATGATGACCTTGGGTTGACCTTTACCATTTTACGGCAAGGCCAAATATTGGAAAAAGCTAGAACATAAGATTTCCTGGAAAGTTTTGAAGATTTAGGCCTAAAAATTGGTATATACATTCATCTTAATGAGTACATGAAGATTTATGAGTACAAGAGGTCAAGGCCCATACTTGACGTTTGACCCAGACCCGTCATATTTTGACAATATCAATCTCCTCAAAAACCACTGTTCCAATTGTAACCAAATTTCATATAGAGCCTCCAGGGGTTGAGAGAATGTAAATTTGTTCAGATGGTCCAGGTGACATGACCAGCATGGCTGCCATGCCCATATATGGTAAAAACTGTTAAAAATCTTCTACTCAGAACCAATTGACCGAAGGCCTTGAAACTTAGTATGTATCAGTGGGTACTCCAGTACTATCTAGATTGTTGAAAATGATGACCTTGGGTTGACCTTGACCATTTTTACGACAAGGTCAAATATGGGAAAATGCTAGAACATAAGATTTCCTGGAAAGTTTTGAAGATTTAGGCCTAAAAATTCATATATACGTTCATCCTAATGAGTACATGAAGGTTTATGAGTACAAGAGGTCAAGGCCATTCTTTGACTTTTTACCCAGAACTCTCTCATTTTGACAATATCAGGTGAGCGATTCAGGGCCTCATGGCCCTCTTGTTTTATGAGTCCGTGACAATTCTCCGATTGGAACCAATCAATAGAGCATTTCAGAGTGGTTTCAGGCACGAACGCAGTACTGATGGTCACTTGGTTACATCAGAAACCATTATACACGAAGCCTTCATAAAGTAAGAGGACTAAGTTGCTGTCTTCTTTAATTTAGAGAAGGCTTACGAAACAACTAGGAAGTATGGTGATACTATAATTAATGATTTACCTGAAATAGGCCTTAAAGGCCGATTACCATTATTTGTTTCAAGGTACCAACCGAGTCTTTCATTGATCATTCGCTCCAATGTTTTACATACGCTGCACGTTAAAAAAATAGGACGGTATTTGTTTGGGTTCGTATCATCTTTTCCAGGTTTTGGTACATGGATAATGGTAGCTTCTTTTAAAGACTTTGTTATATTACCAGTTTTCAAAATATCATTAAATGTTTTCAACATAACCGAGAGAGAAGAGTCCGGAAGATGCTTCAAACACTGGTAATGGGTATCATCAGGACCCGGAGATGAATCACGGGCCTTTGAAAAGGCACTTTTAAGTTCGGAAAAAGAAAAAGATTGATTATTTTTTTCAGTGACACAAGCAAGAATATGAATGAACTACCCAAGAACAGGACACAATCACACGGCGACACGCCAAACACAGGAAGTAAATTACAAAAACGAGAAAACGGGGCGTTTACTATTTTACCTAAAACATGAAAGATAATGCATTACCGATACATCAAAGTCAACACATGAATAATCTGCGTATTTTCAGTTTCAGGAAACTGAATATTTGTATTTTGTATATCTGATGTGTGAATAATATCTGCATATGGGACATTATCAAGGAACAGTGTATGTCTCCTTTTCTTCCTCTTGGAAGGAGATGCAAAAAACAACGATCATAAAATAAAAATCTTTAATAAATCATAATTTGGTAATATATAAGATTACGGGAACTGAGTTAATGGATAAAGCACGCCAATCTTAGTTTGGAATATTTCAGGCAGTTATACTAAATTGAGTAGACAGGCTGCTTAACCCATTAATTTAAAGAGTAACTACACTTCAGGAACTGACTGAATCAGATCCCAAACCCTATCCAAAGGGAAAGATTGACAAACATATCCCAACAAACAATAAATTACAAGTAATAAGTCGAGTCAGGAGCTCTTTCCCAAATAGGTGACAACTCATTTATCTTTATTGAACTAAGTGATTTAGACTTACAGAAGTGTCACAACAGACTAAGCAAATAATACGAAAAACATTTAACAATTATTTTTACCTATTTTCTATTTTAATTATAGAAGGGTTAAATTGAGAACACAATAAATTAAACAGCACCGAACATAAAACAAATGCAACCGCAACGAAAGTACCGCCTTGGGACAGCGTCCCATAAAAAGGACACAGGTAAATAGTCCAAACCCAAATCAAACGCGCAAATCTTATTTGAGGAATGGGCGCATTCATTTGAGAAGGACAGAAAACCACTGTGCATAAATGGGTTAAACTGAGCACTTTAGTATCCCGGCAAGACATTAAAACCTGAAAGTTTGTCCTTTTTTTGCCTTATTACAGTTTTTTTTTACTCTTGGCTTATGTGTGTACTTTGATACTTCTTATAAACTAGATGAATCCATGCGAATCAAATTAATTGTCACATGAACGAAGAGAAGACTTTGGCGAGGGTTGAGCTCTGTTGAAATGGTGAAAGAAGTCACCAGCATTAATTCAATACTGACCTTTCCAAGATGTTTCCAACACTGGGGTTTATCTATGTTTGCCGTATCTGCTTGTCCGTAGTCTTCAAAAACAATTCTCATCTTTCATTGCTCATATTTATTTATGTGTTATGGTTTTCTTTATGTAAAATGAAATAAAAAAACATAACGAAAATAGATGTTTTATATAAAATAATGTAAAGCTTGAGTCTGCATGTTGAGTGGTTAAGCCAATTATGGTTAAACACTTTGCTTCCCTCTTTAATTGCACGCCGGTTGGTCCGGCATCAGACACAATGATATTTGAGTCAATATTATGAGTATTATCTCAAATTATTTCCTTCTTAACATGACATGGAAAGTCATTTTACTTTTCTGAATTTATACACCTAGTCGCCATAAAATTTAGGTTTCGAAAAAGCTTGCAGAAGAAGTGTTTCGATTCCGATATAATATCTAGACACATGGTCGAAATGCCGTCGGTAAATTTTTGAAACGCTAAACGCTTTACGAAATTTAAGGTATTGATAAAATTTTGCGACAAGTCCTGCTGTAAAACTTTATTCCGATTTTAAACTCATCAACATGACTGGACACTCGAGCAAAACGAATAACTTGTGAAATGTACACTTAAGAGGATGTAGAAGGAGAAATACCACAATATAAAAATGGAAAATAGCAATAACAAAATCGTCTCGTTTATCGTTAACTTTAGTTGTAACAAAAACATCTGAAAAAGGAAAATCTAAATCTAGAAATGCGGCGCTGGTATCTGTGACGCTAGCCTTATTTAATTGAAGTTCAGAAGGGTAGATTTGACTAGACAACCCATCGAAGAATGCACTATTAATATAGAATAGGTCATTGTTACACCGAGAATTAGAATTGAAAGATTCAGTTTCCTCTGCTCTGCGAGAGACAACATGGGGTCTATCTCATAACAGAACAAGAACAATTCACCGACAAGAGGGGCACGATAAGTGCCAATAGGGATACCTACAATTTGTCTACAATAAAAATCTTTAAGAGTTCCCACAAGAGCAGAGAACATATTCACAGGAAGTAACACGAACCATACTTCGAAGTTTCGGCTAATAAATTGCACAACGTTGGGCTTGATTTAAGGCATGGCGTCTTTTGCTAACCTTATACGTCACAGATATTTAGGCAACAGCCATGTACCCAATATTAAGGGCTACTCCTAGATAAATAACAGAGCAAAAATAGAAGATTCTGATCAGAGTGTGTGCTTTGTGTATTAACATTGATCATTGTAATCAGTTGCATAATTTCACGTTATGTCCAGTAATGCAGTTGCGCGCGTTAAACACTAGATATAATACAGAAGAGAATCCAAAATAAAAAGGACATCTCCACGAGATGTCCTTTTATGCACTGAAAATGCAGCTTTTTGGACTGTAAAAAGTGCAAAATAGCAAGTGCAAAATTGTGCATCAATGAAAATGGTTACCTAGAAACCTTGTTTTGGGGTGGTCGAAATCACACTTCACCAACCATGGGTTTGCTATGGCTCAACTGATATCAAATTGTAGGAATATTCCTACAATTTGATTCATTCATGAACCATCAACTTCTTTTTCAATGAACAGCTATATCTATATTGATCCATCATCATTTTTTTCTAACTGCAGAAAAAATGCAAAGAGGAAATAATAGCTTTAACAATATATTACAAATCGTAGGAATATTCCTACAATTTGGAAATTGCTCATTTGTAAAAAAATAAGACACAACTGGGCTAACTCAAATTGTTTTTTGTTTTCTTTTTTGTTTTCTTAAAAAAATCAAATTCTTCCCACATCTTCCGGATTGTAGGAATATTCCTATATTCTTGAGATTACGACCAATTTGGTTCAATCATATTTCAACATAAGCCTTTCAGATTGTAGGAATATTCCTACATGTTTTGAAGATGGTATATTTTCAATAAATGACAGATCTGACCAAATGCATATTGTCAATACATGTAAGATCCAAACAAATTGTAGGAATATTCCTACATTCTTGAGATTACGACCAATTTTGTTCAATCATATTTTAACATAGACCTTTCAGATTGTAGGAATATTCCTACAATTTTGGAGATGGTATATTTTCAATAAATTAAAGATCTAACCAAATGTATATTTTCAACAAATGAAAGATCAATAGAAATTGTAGGAATATTCCTACATTTTATTTCATGCTCCATTATCTGTTAAATGGGAGGAAATTACAAGATAAAATAATCGTTTTTTTTTTTCGCAAATCGTACAATCGCTGTGCTGTGCGCAGCGTCTCAGGATATTATCAGTTCAGTATTTAGATGCACAATGTCCAGTTATAGTCTAAGTCAACACTGTATGCTGGTCTAAGACTGCACAGTTTGCGTACGTTTTCATTCCATGAAGCTGCGACCTGCAAAAACGTGTTACAGCAGTTGCTCTGGCCAGCTTGCGCATCCGCAGAGTCTGAAACGAGTCTATGCCGTCCGATTACGTCATGTACTGACTCTGAAGAATCTACAGACACTTAAAATGCAGGCTGATTTGAGTCTTCATTCTTCGCAGATACGGCTAGGCCCGCTTTTTACGTGTCGAGGCTCATTTTAACAAGAGACCAAAGTCACGTATGCACCGTTATTAGCCTAAATGCTGGGACGGTCTACTAGATGTTTGCACAATGTGTATTTGGTCACAGAATTCTCCTGAATGACATATCATTCTGAATACCCGTTTAACGTTTCAAAATACAGTCAAGAGTACGGCTTAATACGGCTAGCAACTGTCTTTATGTAAACAGCCTATTATGCCATCATTTATTTCTATTTTATTTTCGACACAATGCTGGTTAGTACCGATTTGATGTTTAAAATGGTGTCCCAAAATACCGTTATGTTAATTAGGCTTTAAAAAATATGTGTGATTCCGGTTACACCTTGAAAAAAAATATGGGTCGGTAGGTCGGATTCTTTTTCCAAGTCTGTGACAGTACATTTCTGCAAGATAGATACCGACAGTACATAGCTCTGACCAGACTACGTAGTCTGATCTAGGTCTACACTGGTGGCTGAGACATATTTAGGTTAAGTAGGGTAGAGTCACATGTGCTACTAGTGTTATTTCACAACTACGCTGCCGTTCGAGACAAAAAAAATCGACTCCTATATAAGACATGTCCAAAGTCGGAAATAGAAAGAAATGTAATTGTGTGAAAATTAAAGTCAGATCTGCCACATGTGCAATAAGCCTTCTGATCATGGTCTATACTGTCAGAGCTGTATTTTTTGCGTTTATGCGTTTTTGACGCAAAGAAAATGGGTAAAATTGCCTGCAGTCCCAAACTGATGCGTCAAGAATACGCCCACCGAAAACGGGATTGACGCATCTTAAAAAATTGGAATCGTCATTTCACGCACGTATGGAAGCAAACTTAAAGAATGATGACACAGACAAAAAATTTTGCTCAGTTGCCACTGATAACAGCCCAATCCAAGTCAAAACGGGTATCAAAGATCAAAGCGTTTCGATCAGCATTTGAACTCAAAAGATATAGCCGCTAGCGGCATGTGCCGAAAGGTTTACTTATGGTGCAATTTCGAGCGCAGGTGTTGTACCTTACGGTCTTTAAGGTGGACTCGACTCAGTCAGCGGCGTCTGATCAGTGTTCGCACACACATATGTATACGAATAAATTGAAATATGAAATCTAATTTGTTTAGCTGTGTAGTCTGATTTTCGTATTTAACAGTTGTATGCATATGGCTAGCGATATATTTTCGCACGACGTCATTCCGCCGTAATACCGCTGGACAAACCTTGTTCTGTTCAGGCTGCGCAGACATAATTTCTGATTCGCTCCCTACATCACACAGTTCTCAATACGCACGTCTACTGACGGCACGCAGTCCTAAATGAAAACGTTTCTGCAGACCCAGGCACTCGACAGAATATTTGTATTTTTTTATATCTTATCATCTGTCAATCTTTTTTCTATCTTTCTGTTTAAAATTTCCGTCGAGTGCCTATGCCGTGAATATGGGGTTATCTGAAACCATTTTTTGTGATCAGATTGCGCAGACATTTTCCGGTAGCAAGATTTACGATGTTCACGTATATTAACACGTGGTTATCAAGCAGATGATCTGCGCATGTCGTGATTTTCCGCAGGTATTTTGTACATGTCCCGTTTACTCGTTTAGACTGTTTATATATACCTTTACCAGAATAAAGTTCAACGCTATTCGAATATATGCTACGCTGTTTTTGGCGCAGATATATGCATGCCCCTATAGGGCTGCACAGTGGTATTCCGCTCAGCAACTCGCATATACACTAACTAAAGCCTTTCATTATTACGTTTTGATCTAACCAACATTTTTTTTTCACGGATGAACTGCGTTTGCTCGATCAGACTACTGAGACTAGCCAGTTTCCTGGTTGGTGATGGGAACTGTTCTTCGTTTTTGTCAACATCAGTTTGGTAGTCTTTGAAAATTATTCGTCGGTGAATTAATTGCTCTTGTAAAGTCGCCAAGATATATTGTAATGACGTAATAAAGTACATGTATATAATACGGTGTCGGAAAGTTGTGTGACTATTGCGAGTTACGCATTCGCCATAAAAAGAGTGTCAAGACGGTAGCATTTGTTAAAATACGGTAAACACAACACGTTTATAGATAGTCTCGTGACTTATCCCAGATTGTGAGACAGCAAAGGACGCCGCTCAAAGCACTAAACTGGACGCGTGTCACATTCAATCGTAAGATGGTGAAAGGAATCTTATCCCGTGCGCTGATAGTAAACACTAAGATCAGCCTGCGCGATATTGCAATGCGACTGGTATTTCCTGTTTGCAATTTTGGTATGGGACACTTCAATCCACTATTTTCGTTCCGGAACCGAATCGAAAATGACGACAAGAACCGATAATTTTTGGCAATGGTGAAAAAACTTTAGGGTCGGCGCAAAAATATATGGATCGGTGTGGAAACCGGATTTATTTTTGCGATGGTGAAAAAACTTTAGGGTCAGTGCAAAAATATATGGGTTGGTCGGGAAACGGAATCTCACCTATTTTTTTTTCAGGCCTTACCGTATTTCAAACGACTAACCGATGGTTCTTTTGCCTCCGCTAATTTTTGAGAGGTTCCCAGTGGGTGAATTATTTGCCAGTCCACCGTATTTGTGTTAGTTAGGGTTGCCCAATATTTACAAATAAAATTATCAGCGGAACTATTATATAGTGAGGTACGGCTGCAAGCTTCTCACTACAGTTCCAGCAATATAAATGACTATGATAAGTCAATTTGAAAATAATAATAAAAATGATAAAAACCTCTTTGAGTTTCACTTGAAAAGATTTCTATAGTGGCGGCTGATATGAACTAGTTTAGATTTCATGAACTTAAATTAGATGGTAAAATACAATATACAGGAATGGGACCCTCTCTATTGTCCCGCTTTTTTCTGTTTAAACTGAATCATTGGACGGGGAACCAGAAAAGGAAAGTTGTATTTTGTGGAGCAAGTTGTCGGTGTTTTTCCGTTTATTTATTTCTTAAAACAAAACTCTCCCAACTTTTTGCCAGTTATTACTCAGTATTTGTACATGAACCAACACTTTTTTCACCAAACTTGAGTGTTGATTACTAGTATGGAGGCCTTAATTAGGTACACTTCCAAGACTTAAAATCAATGATACAATTGTCATACATTATGATTTTCGCATTTAATCGAGTTTTCACGATATGCACAGAAAAATCCTTTATATCTGCTATGCATAATATCCATCAGTTATAATCCTTGTGAAAAATATTTTTTTAAATCCATCGAAGAAACACTAAACATCTCTTCAGTTATGATAGCCTGACAGGCGTCCAGTCATCAACATAATTTTGATCATTTTCCAACAAACAAATAAATAAAATCAATATTATCAACCTTTTGCAATTTTCCCATTTTTTGACAATAAAATACATGTACATAAAAAAGTTCAAACCAGTAAAACTATTCTTATATAAGTGTATTTACTACTGTTTACTTATCGATATATCGCTTCCGTCTACCAAATTGCGTAATAGATAGCCATCTGTTTTATGTGGCCATGAGTGTTCAATAAACAACGTACCTGGCAGGAGACCATGACTGTAATAAACATGTATCTGGTTTTCAGGAAAGAAAGTTAGCGCTGACTTTTTATGATTTCACTCAGCTACTTGAATTTACTTTGTTGCGGTTACTCCGTTTAGAAACATAAAACTTCTAAGTTTTATATTCAAAATTACAAGGGAAGCAACTGAGCTCTTTTCTTTTGCCTCGCTTCTTAATTTTGGCCAACTCTTACACGAGTTCTATCCTTTAAGTGGAAGGGCTGCATCAAATAGGAAGTCACAAAACTTGTCCCTCTATGTAACAATGGCGGGAAAATATGGCGGTAAGTGAGTGAACTCGGGTTTAATGTCCCAGCAACAACCAGGTCGTACGGAGACGGGACCACGGTTTAAAGTCTCATCCAAAAGACCGATGAAGAGGAGACTCGATCTTCCGACCTCTGGATTGGTTGTCTAGCGCGTTATCCACTACACTACCGCCGCTCCTGTGGTGATTAGTAGAACAGCCCTATACACAAGCAAACATCGAGAAAACCCAGACCAGCATGCGAACTTGAGCATTCTGTTTTGTCGACATATACACATAGAAAGTCTGTGATCAGTGTGCGTCGACGCAGCATTTTTTTTGTTGTTGTTGTTGTTTTCATATATGCAAAATGGGCTGAAAGGATGCGGCGGTTAATCAGACCCGTCGCTTATATAATATGTTCAGTGTGTATAATTCGGCGCGTGTGTCCACATATGTGTCCACGCTTCAGAATATCACTATGATTGGTATCGCGTATACAGGTACTTTACGCATGCGCGAACGGGAAATATTACTGTTAGCGTGCACATGAACGCAGTCTGATCAGGTTTCCATCCTTGCACAAACAATATTATTGAGCCGCGACACGAGAAAACATACAAAATGGTTGTGCGTCCAACGCAGACTCAAATCAGCCTTGGCATCCGCCCATTCTGATCAGACTCTTCACCAAGCGTTTGAGAGGTGGCTAAGAGTAAAAGCTACCTCCATGCCGACAGTGAAGACTCTGATCAGACTGGGTGGATGCCCAGGCTGATCCGAGTCTGCCTGAGCGCACAACCACTATGTTGGTTTTGTCGAGTCGCGGCTAATAATTATGACGTAATCACTTTGTAAAGTGAGAGATGAAGGCTCCCACATTTGCAAAAATCCACACGCTGATATGAGTATGCAAGTTCACGCGGCGTCAGTGAAACTACCTTAAGTTTTTTTAGTCAACTGCGCAGATTTAAAATCAGCTGACACAATACCCTACTGACTGTTTATTGAAACATGCTGTTTCTCTGGGACACTAAAGTACAGGTAGGGGCCAGGTAAAGGGAAATCAGATGTCAAAGGAAAAAAGAAAATATGGCTATAAACAAATTATAATTGGATCAGACTGCGTTATTGAAAACCACATAAAACCGTGTAAAAAATACCATTATTTGCTCAAAGACAGGAGAGGGCCATGTAAATAGGAACTAGTACATTATACCATTCGTGCACACAGAGGAATTTGATCAGCCTGTGCAGTCTCATCAGTGCCTTCCCTGTTTGCATGAACAGTATGAGATTCCTGGAAATTTAAACAGCAAAACTGATAATCCAGATCAGTCTACACATATGTGACGGCTGATTTGAATATTAACTGCTCAGAAAATGAAAAATTCGGATCAGTCTTCACAGATATGACAGCTCATTTGAATATAGCAGTCTGTCTTTCCTTGAAATTCATAGCACAGAAATGAAGACCCTGGTCAGTCTACAAAGCTGCCTAGACTGATTGAATATTAATTGTTCCCATAAAAGTTTTGTCAGCAGTGAATATTCATATCAGCCTGCACAGCTAAACAGCGAAGAAGACCCCGATAAGTCTATGCATATATGTGATTTGAATATTTACTCTTTGTATTCAAATCAATCTGCATAGCTAAACCGCAAAAGTGAAGACCTTGATCAGCCTACACAGATGTAAAAACTGATTTTAAAACATAAACTGGTCAAATTGAAAAAGTGTCATCAAAGAGTATTCGAAACAGAATGCTTATCTGCACTGACTGATTAGTCTTCATTTTGGCTTTTCACAGAAAAGAAACAAAACAACATTTTACTGGAGTTTTTTTTTATTGTTAAACTTCAAGACAATTAAACAACTTAAAATAAATTTAACAAATAATAAACTAAATAAATCTTAAATAATTACTTTTTAATTCAAGACTTTTATCATGGAGACTTGTTTTTCGTCACTGCTATATCAAAAAGGAAAGAAATAAAGAAATCAAAATATCTTATTACAACGGAGAAATACTGATCTGAAAAGGGGCAAACATTTTTGAAAATATTGCACCGCCTGACAGACCTATGGATTTCGCCTTTCAAGTCCGCCGGGCCCGATTTTACATACCCTGTACTGCGTAATGACCGTATCTGCCAATACCGTATTTATTCGGTTATAAGACGGGAGTAAACCTTCACAAAATTACCACAAATATGTAAATCAGCCTGCAGTAATTCAGCTGTAGAAGGTGTTTTTCTCTTCCAAAACAATCCCAAAGTCTAGATCCGTCTTGTCTTATAAAACGGATCTATATATTTGAGATTATTTTAGAGGAGTAAAAATACCTGTTTTGTAACCGAAGAATTACGGTAAATAGTTGAAATGATGATGCGTCTTCTTGTTGATTGACTTTTACCGTGCGCATCCCAGTTTGCGATAAGAAGTCGGACGGATATGCAGGACCAGCTTCAAAACTGATCGTTCGGTTTGATCAGAGTTTGCAATGCTATCGGGAGTTTTTGATGATACAAATGGACATACCCAAACTCAAAGATGAAAGGATGATTCAAGTTTTCTAGTATTTTTGGCAAATGTTGCAAAGCATAAGGCATTTTTTTATTCTGAGTGCATTTTGTCAGTTTTATATACATATAACGTATTAAATAAATAAACATAAATAAATAAATAAAAATCAAACCAAGAAAAAACGGATTTACTCAATTAATGTAAATTCACTTTCAATTGTCAAACTTGGCCAAAACAGATGACCTGTATTGCGTAATCACCGTGTCTGTCACCTGTCACTTGCAATAAACAATACGAAAATACTTTTACCAGAGGCATCCCTATCATTCGGACAGACTCGCGGGAGCAGACAGAACAGACTTCAACCTGGTCTATTCATTATTTGCAAAGCTTGTAGGTGTTCTTGTTACGTTTTTTTCTTCTGATAATAAAGATTCAAAGAATAAAGATGGTGACTTCAAGCTTCCGAATATGGTGCAAATCAGTTTCTTAAGAAGTGATGAACAAGGATTTATTTACAGAGTGAAAGGAAAACAAATCTGGATGAACTGTTGTGAAAAAAAAATGATAGGATGATGTCTTTAAACTTCTCTCTCTCTCTCTCTCTCTCTCTCTCTCTCTCTCTCTCATTAATGTTTTCTATCAAAAGACTCCATCCACCTCACCCACAAGTTTAAACAAGGAAAATTACTTTGTTTCTTGGCGCATAAAGCAGTACTGTTGCTTTTATTTATTTATTTATTTATTACACGAAAGAGGTTGTATTATAAATTAGTAAGACATTTAGTAAGACGGGCGCAAGAGCCCCGGTAGTTCAGTGGGTTAAGCGCTGGCCTACTGGTCTAGCGGATCGGGTTCGAGCCCCGCTAGAGGCGAGAATCTTTCCTACCATAAACGGGGGTCCATTGCACACAGCCTTTCACTTTCACCGTCTCAGCTTCCTTATATGACTGACATACTGTTGAAAAGGCGGTAAAATCGCAAGTCATCCGTCCAATGCGTCCATCTATAATGCAGGCGCTTTTCCGTATATATAGATTGTCGAAGTGGCGTCGTTTCGACGCCGATGCGATGTTACGCCGACGTTGATGCAACGTCATTTTCGCGTTATGCGCCTAGTTAGCTGTCTTTGTGATTCTCGGCACCGTTTTATTAAGGTCAAGGAGTTCAGATAGGATTGAGGTGGTTTCGATTCGTACGGCACGGAGACGATGGTTGTGGTCCCTCATTAGACTTTATTATTTTACTTTTACCCTCAGTTTGCAACAAAATCTACATATAAAAATACAAAATGCAACCCTTCTATATTAATCTATATTATAGGTGCTTTCATCGTAACACCTGCCCTTCTTTCTTTCATTTTTATTTATTTTTTTTTCTTTGAAGATGTGATACAATTAACTGGATTGCGAAACATGGTAGATACAGATCGGAGTGCCTCCCTCCAACCGGGCATACAACCCCAAGTCAACATTGAATCAACGCCGCTTCAATGTCATGACGTTGAATCAACGCTGATTCAATGCTGATTCCACATCGTATGGCCGCCGGATTTAAGAGGGCAGTCCGACCAACTCTGCACTGTTAGCTGGAAAATGTTCTTTGCGCTACTTACATGGTGAATCCGGAAATGGCAGATGGTAGATAAAATCAGCTGACAACATTTATAAAGTTTTTCTACAAATTTTAAAAACAGTTGTCATTAGAAATGACTCTAATGTTGGACGCCGCCTTGTTTCTGCATGATTGGTCTCACGTGTAGCTAAATAATCAGCAGCGTCATGGGGGTGGTGCCTAATGTATTGTCAGTGAACGGTGAAGGCCCGGAGCAGCCAGCTTATTCGTATTCCTGATCGTGTGGTTCCGTCGACAGAGAGGATTCCTTTCAGATTCTGAGTGGGTCTGCACTATTTGAAATTCTCATAAGGTACATTTTCCCCTGGTGAGACCTATCCATCATAGAAATACTTGTTGGGTATTCAATCCAAGATAACAGATAAAATAAAACGATTGCATAAGAAAGAAAAAAAGTCACACACACAATAAGCAATGGTATTTTTACATATTTCTGTTTAAATTCACATCTGTAGCATATAAATGCACTTTCACTTTTGCAAATCATAGAAATTATAGGATATTTAAAACAAACTGGTAAAAATGCGTATATCTTGATAATAAGTACTTTTTTTATTTGTTTTGAAAGTGCAAGAAAATAGAAATTCATGAAAAAAAAAATCACGAAAAAAATTGTTTAATCTACGAGACATAATTATGCATATTCTTTCAGTAAAACTTACAGAGATTGTTACAGAATAAGGCAAAACTTAAAAGTTTCACCTTTTAGTTTGCCGGTAAAACAATGTTAAAAAGTTCCGAAATACGCCAATACTCCAATTTCTCGAAACTGGCAGATTTCTTAATGTTGGAGTTAATTCACCTGAAGCGTTGATTCACCCCCCCCCCCCCCCCCCCCCTCCCCCGCTCCCTTAATCATTCTCACGAAAGTAGGAATTGCTATGTTAGTACAAGAAGTAACTTTTAACTGCCTTGATTTGTTTGCAACTTTGAGAGTGAAAGCATTAAAAAGAGCATATACCGCAATTATCCTAATTTTTCAAATACCCGTAAAATTCGTAAAATTACCGTAATCATATTATAATTGAAACTAAGCGGTAGAGAGAGTAATGTCTACAAAAATTTGCGAAAGAAATGCCAACTGTGTAGACTCTGATCAGACTGCTCTTAAAGATCTCGGTTTGCACTGTTTTTCCTGACAGATCTGTCCGAAAAATTAGGATCTTTACGGTAGACAGGGACGTAACTAGGGGTAATTACATGTTACGCACAATTATGTTTTATACCCCTTTATGACAAAAATAAGAGATTTAGTCCTAAAGGCATTTCATGTAGTTGCGTCTGTTTGCAGTTACTACAGAACTCTTGTATAATTTACAAAATTTCATCATCATCAATTTTCAATACGCACCTGCATATTTGCGTATAGGCAGTTACGCCTTTGGTAGACATTACTAGTAGGCTATTCTTGGACAGCACTGTGGAAGTATACGGTTTCTGCTTCATTATGAACGGTTAGAATCGAGTTATATATAATCTTTGTACTGAACTGAACTGAACAATATTTATTAGCTTTTACAAAAAGCTTCTTAGCACATATTAACTTGTGTGGTCATTCTTCAATCTTGCCTCTGCGGTGTCGGAATATAATTATCTTCAGTAAACTATGTTTATCTTTTTAGTCTTGGAAGGTCAAGATGAAGAGGGCATTACTCGATAAGAGACCTTGCGGTATATGCGAGTTCAACTAGCGCAACCGCGTCATTCTCGTTTGTGTATGCTATCTATAAATCATGCGGAGGTTAAACTCGAAAAGTGTAGACTCTGATTAGTTTGCATATGTCATCTGTGCGGAAATTTACAGTACGCAGATGGCATACGGTCCATTTTTCACTCGACGCTATTCCATATATTTTTTGCAAAAAGTGCCTACCCAGCGGGCACCTTGTAAAACATTGTTTGAACGCCACAACGTTGAATCAACGTTGATTCAATGTTGATTCAACTTTGTGTACCCAGTGGGTAATTATTATTTCCCAAGCCAGTGCAAGTATACAGTCTGCTCAGTGTAAACAATCTACGAATGCTGAGAAAGACACCACGAATAAGCAAACTAATCTGAATCATCACTGTTCGCATTTTCCACATGAAATCTTTCCTCTTGGCGCTGCTCATCTATCTGAATTGACGGAATCGAAAAATGAGGCGCCAGAAACATACTACCCCGGTTGAAATAAGAATATTTTAGCTGAGGGCCCAGCCCAGTGGAATGAGTGCTAGCCTTTACACTTAGTGTGCCCTGAGCTGGAAAAGGATATTAGGGTGGCGTTTGGGCGTTGCAATGTAGCCAAACGTCAGTGGAGGCATCCGGTTATCCATCCGGCAAAACTGTGCATATACAGCGGGTTAAATCCCGGCTTACTTATCTGGGGGTCTCGAGTGCGAGTCCCACTGGAGTCGGAAATCTTTTCAACTGCAAACGGGATTCCATTTGGCACAACCTTTTATAGTCGTTCTCCCATCATCCTGATATGACTGAAATACTGTAGAATTGCAATTCATCCATCTATGCCATTGATTACGTTTTCATTAGAAACACTTTCTTATCGAATAAGCGAACATCGAATGAGCCGCGACGCGATAAAACCAACAATGTGGTTGTGCGCCCAGTGCAGACTCAGATCAGCTTGGACATCTGCCCAGTCTGATCAGACTCTTCGTTAAGCGCTCAAAGGGTAGCTAAGGGTCTGAGCTACCGCCATGCGGACAGCGTAGACTCTGATCAGACTGGGCGGATGCCCAGGCTGATCTGTCTGCGCTGCGCGCACAACCACATTGTTGGTTTTCTCGTGTCGCGGTTCAAATGGAGGTTTAAAAATATTCCACTGTTTTTAAAGGTGTGAATGGAAAATGTGCTCAAGTTAATTTGGTCATCTATTGCATTCATTACAGATGAATAGATAAATTGTAGGAATATTCCTACAATCTGAAAGATGTGGTATGATTTTTGATTTAGTTAAATCTGGTTGTTAACTTCATTCCTTGTAAATGAGCTATTTTCAAAATGAAGGGATATTTTTAATAAAGAATAATTCTTGCTTACGAGAGATCTCAAGAAAGTAGTTATTTGACCACAATCCAGAAGATGTGACTTGAAATTTGTATTTGATCCAACTGGGTTGTTACTTTCATTCCTTGCAAATGAGGAATTTTTCCTAACGTAAGAATATTCCTACAAGTTGTTTTATATGGATGGAACCAATTCACAAAATAAAATGGTGATATAAAGAAAATATAAATTGTAGGAATATTCCTACAATATGAGAGATGCGACTTGAGGTTCAGTTAAGCTAAATCTGCTTGTTACGTTCTTGTAAATGAGCAATTTTCAAAATGTAGGAATATTCCTACAATCCAGAAGATGTGGCTTGAATTTTGATTTTATCAAACCAAGATCTTACTTTCATTCCTCACAAATGAGGAATTTCCAATATGATTTGAATTACGATTTAACTTACCTTCCTTTCTTGAAAATGGGTCATCTTCAAAATCGTAGGAATATTCCCACGATTCGTAAAATAAAGACAAAGCAATCATTTTCTTTTTGCATTTTTCTGTAGTTTTAAAAATGATGATGGAACAAAAAGTAAATTGTAGGAATATTCCTACAATCTGAGAGATGTGGTTTGAATTCTGATTAAACAAACCTTCATGCCTTAAAAATGGATAGAAGTATTCCAACAATTTCAGACTTTTTTATTTATCGAAAATATGCCATCTCCCAAATTGTAGGAATATTCCTACAATCTGAAAGATCTAATGTTGAAATAGGTTGAACAAAATCGGTTGTAATCTCTAGAATATAACTCTATCTCTACAATCTGCAACATGCTGGATAAATTCGGATTGAACCCAGTTTTGTTTTATATGTCAAAAATGAGCCACTTCCAAATTGTAGGAATATTCCTACGATTTGTAAAATATAGATAAAGTAATCATTTCCTCTTTGCATTTTGCAGTTAGAAAAAACTGATGATAGAACATAGGGGAAATTGTAGGAATATTCCTACATTCTGAGAGATGTGGTTTGAATTATGATGGAACTTACCTTCATCCGTGCAAATGGATTTTCTCCTAAATGTAGGAATATTCCTACGATTTAGTTGGATCTTTCATTTATTTAAAATATCTCTGAAAATGTAGGAATATTTCTAGAATCTGAAAGATCTGCGTAAGATTTGGATTGAATTTAATTCTTCGAAATATAGGAATAACCTTTCCTTTTAAAAGGTGGTGATGGTTCATGCATGAATCAAATCGTGAGAATATTCCAATGATTTGGTAGGATCTTTCATTTATTGAAAATATACCATCTCGGAAAATGTAGGAATATTCCTACAATCTGAAAGATCTGTGTTGAAATTGGATTGAATTAAGTTCTTCAAAATATAGGACTTGCTATTCATTTTGAAAGAAGTTGATGGTTCATGAATGAATCAAATTGTAGGAATATTCCTACAATTTGATGATATCAGTTGAGCCACAGCAAAACCATGGCTGCTGAAGTGTGATTTTGACCACCCCAAAACAAGGCTTCTAGGTAACTATTTTCAATGATGCTCAATTTTGTACTTGCTATTTCTCACTTTTTACAGTCCAAAAACCTGCATTTTCAGTGCATAAAGGGACATCTCGTGGAGATGTCCTTTTTATTTTGGAGTAAATTACAGTCAATATATTTTCGTAATTAAACACCTTGTCACGATACAAAACTAGGTTAAATTGCAGAAATACATCCGCACTTTCATGATGCTGCTAAGTATGCACATTAAGGTATCATGACCGCCAAACCCAGTTTTGAATTTAAGTCAAGAAGCTCATTAGTTGCTAAGAAACAGTGAAACATAGTACTGTGTTGATATTGATATGATTTCTAACAAAGCCATAATGCGACATTAGATTCAAACATTGTATGTAGATTCCATTAAGTTTCATGCCGTTACGTATTCTGGCAATTTTCTTGTATATTCTTTTCAAAGCAGTACTCTGCTTTAATAGACAACTTGAATAGGGGACAAAATGTCCCTAAATAATCATAGGCAAGCTGCATGAACGTAGATTATGATTTGAGTTTCTATAAATATCCACAAAGACTCTCAGGAACGGCAACACCCACACAACCACCACATGGCGCAACAGACAGCAGAAAGGATGAACGAAAGTAAAAAGCAGTACATCTACGATAACAAAGATACCCAATCTAACAGGTGGGACAACTGTTTATAGACACAATAAACACCAGAAACCATTTAAAAGACACTACCAAAAATTAAACACCTGTTTACCCATTTTCTATTTTAAACCATGAAACAGAACAAGAAGAAAATAGAAAGCCGTATAAGTGACCACAAAAACAAAATACAACAAACAGGTTCCACATGAAATGATTCCACCTTTAAACGGAGAGTAGCTTAAGCTTCTTACGTATTGAACCCGTTTTTGTGCGTGTCATCTTGCACTTCCCTCTGTTGCACATCCAATGCGAAAACAGTTGACCTTCCTTTATCAAATAATAGAGGTTGGACACAGTTCCTATTTATTTTCCTTTTCATTTCGATTTCGGAACTTTCAAACGACTGCTATCTAAAAAAAAACGGGGAGAACCCGACGAGAGACAAAACTGTTGACGCGCAAACCAATAATATACTCTGTGCAGTCGACCTTATATCATCGTTTGCGGGTTTGTTTTTTCATGTTGTACAAAACCAATTGTCATTTCGTCTGCTTTCCAGTTTACAAAAAATGTCTTCTTTCGATTTCGGAAAAGTATAGTTAACCTGCTTCGGACTAATCTACAAATGTGTTTCATATTTCAAGTTATTATCTGATTAATCGAGTAGTGAGTCTAATATCCTGTAGGCTTTTTTGTTCAATCAGTAGCTGTCTTTTGAAAGTCAGATATGAAGTGAATCAATGTCGGTCTGATTAGCTTCCTCCTAGAAGTTGTCCTGACATCTAGGTACTGTCTAATGTATTATGAGCATTTTCCAATTACTATTTGAACGATATATGCTTTTTCTAAAGCTGTAATTACATCTGCAATCTCTCTTCTTCTACAGGCTCAATTGCAACAGGACATTAAATTTGCTTATGTCTCTTACATGGATGGCATTTCGAATACTTTATCTGAGACCGTGACTTTTTAGCGATTTAATTTGTACAATATCTACGAGTTTAGTTTGTATAATTAACTTACTAAATAACTTCATGCCTGGGTATCTACGTACGTACGTACCTATCAACCTACCTATCTACCTACCAACCTAACTAACTAACTAATAATATTAACATTTAGACTCTCATCAAAGTAAAGCCATCATGTCTTGAACACTTTGAAAATCGTGGGCGTGCCATATGTGCTAGCCCAAATGACTTTTAGGGTTATTTCGTTCAGATATTGAAGCCAGAAGAAAATAATTAATCTCGGTACATTTTAGATTGATAGGCAGTTTGGAAACCATTTCTACTAGAAGATATGGAGAGAAAAAAACTCGCCTCGTTACATGATTATGATGCATAATATTTAATAACAACCAGGGACAAATGTGTTTCTCTCAAATTCCTGTTAAATTATACGAAGGTGACAGCAGAGACGCTCAAATAAAATTGAAGGCCAGACAACAAACTTTTATTTCTATGGAAAAATATAAATGAGTTCCTTTAAATGCAATAAAAACATACATACGAGAAAATGTGGATCAGACTAATTAGTTTCGGCTTATAAAACCTCAGAATTGATTCTGGAATGGCTTGGCAGTGTGCATCTGATTAACGCTAAGGACAAACTAAAATACAATATCACTTATCAAAGGTTTAAACAATTTTACTGTTCATTTTTATGCGAACAAACTGATAATTTCAACAGGTTAGGCATTTTCACGCGTTGCGGTTTAAGTGCCATTAGACGTGTTCTTAAAGATCGTACATGACCAGGTAAAAGAATATTGTTGCAGAGACAAATAGGGTGCCACATAGACCTTGTAAATTGATTAAACAGAATAGACTGGATTTGAGTGATGATAAAAGTGGCAAGCTGATGAAAGATTTGGAACATCAACTAAACATGCAAACAAATAGCGCCAAACTGATGAAACAGTAAGTATAACTACACTTTAAATAGCGCCGCAGATGCGCCTTTTTGCATTGAAAGTAATTTTTCTGCTGCTTATTCCTATAAGATTTGAAAAATAAAATTGATGTAAAGACCGCAGAAATTAAAGGAATCCCTGCTATAAGAAACGCGAACAAACGCAAACTGCGAGACCGCGTATCCGCTTTTTTCTTTTCTAATACCTTCTTTTTTATCCAGCAACCTTTTGGGATCGTTTGGGTACCGTACATGACTTTTCACAATAGTTTTTTCCACACAGTTTTTACTTTTCAGCTGCTAGTTGTACTGACAAAGTCTGTCATGACAATGGTTTAACAGTGTATTCTCACCTCGTTGTCTGACTACCACTTCTTCCTTTTCCTTTCACTGTGACAAGAATTGTATTGGATAGGGCAGATGACCAACCTTAGTCTACGTTTACTGACCATGATCAGGTGATCGTCGTATTTTCCAGTGACTGCTTAGGGTCTTTCTGCCAACATACTCATTAATTATGCAGTTCTTGTAAGAGATGTTAAATAACCTTCACTGCCATGTCATCTCAAATTCATGCATTCTTTTCTCTAGCTCTGCTATCAATATCCAAGATACAAGCACACAAAGATATGAATGTGACAAGCGTGTACCATTGATTCAAGAGATATGTTGTTATCTCTCCAAATTGGCTTCAGCTTTGTTAGAGCAGCAGTGGGTTGTGAAATCCACGATAGAACCTTGGGTTTTAGACCGTCATCCGAGACAGTTGCTCCAAGGTAAGACAACCTTCGCATTTACTCCTGAGCGAAGGTATCTTTCACCAAACAAACTAAACTCCATCTGGCCGAGAAAGACTATAATCGTCAGCACTCTTTTTTCCACCGGACCACAAGTCCATATAATTTTTAACACAGGGACCAGCGTCTTGAAAGTGTCGCCGAACTGAGTTCATAGCATACATCTTCTCACTTCATCGCGTTGCACATGCAAATTGAAACTCCAAAGGAACTTTGAAACAGCGGGAGCTCTATGGTAGAGGATTTATAAGGTATACTTTTACCTGTTAGATTCAATGGAATGTCTTTCGTAACGACACAGAAAACGGAGGTTATAATTAGATCGGTTCATATAGAAATCAATGAAAATTAAAGAAATACAGGGCGTACAGTCTTTCTGTTGCTACGTTACGTAATGACGTAAAACGTTCCGTTTGAGAAAAACCATATGGCGTCAACGTTAATCGCTTCTGTGATCACACAAAATGCAAGGAGGCTGAGACTTGAGTGAAATTTAAAGGAAATAAAGCCCCTTCGAAAAGTAACTGAAAAATTATAGTCTGTTTTCCGAGGGATAGTTTTCTATCGGAATACCTGTTTTCTGACAGTTTTTCATCAGTTTGAAGATGGATTCGCAGCTGTTGAGTTGCAATGCTTTTATTACCAATTTCTCACGACAAAAAAGCATTATAAACTTTAATCCACAATCTTACAATGAGTAGTCAGTTCAGGGTTTACATTTCGATCTCGCATTTTTGTCCGAAGCTTAGAGCAAACATAGTAGCAGCCATAGAGAGGTTTTATCATACTACCCACACATTTCGATCTCGCATTTTTGTCCGAAGCTTAGAGCAAACATAGTAGCAGCCATAGAGAGGTTTTATCATACTACCCACACATTGTAAAGAGCGATGTCTCGCCTATAGGCAGTGCCTATTTTCATATTATATATTTTTTATGTTTGGCTTTGTGTGGCTGTTCTCTTACTCAGTCGGCGCTTCAGTAAAATCTCTGTGATGGGACGCGGACGAAAGCTCAAAGCCCAAATAATACTGATGGCCGTGCTCAAGAGAATAAGTAGTTAAACTACCATGTGCCGTCAACATGAAGCAAACCTCCGTACAGTATATGTTGCTTTGACATATCAATATTGTTTTAATATGTTTAACAATTTATCAGGTTATAGGTTAGAAAGATCATTTAAAATCGGTTCCTCATTACAGACAACAGTGCCTAAGTAACGAAATTACCCATATAGCAATAATTTCCGTATATTGTGATAAACTAGGGGACAAACTTGCCCTCCGTTAGGTATTGCGGGCCCGCAGTATTAACTGTAAGTGTGCATATATAACACTGAATGCGACATATGTCTTTATTTAATGCAACAGTTGCGCATTTCTGTATTTAACATCTCTAGTGTCGCTCAACGCAAGAGCTATGCTAAAAAAATCAATCTTTCATTTGTCGAGTCTATATGGTTTTCCTATTCTTCCTTCAGGTCCAAAATAAATATATATCCTTCAGATAAATATCAGTTTATTTAGAAATGCAAGTATTTCATTGCTGGAAATGATTCTACACGAGTGCCCATTTCAAATAACATTTATGAAATGAGCCTTATGGCATAAAAACAAATCTATCACATGGCTATTTTAACTGGATGTTATTGCCTTTGTAGTAAGTGTTACTTTTTAAGTAGAATATATAACTGTGTCACAGGCGCCATCAGGGTGTTATGGGCCAGTTATCAAGTATTTTATGACAAGGTATAAGCCACTGAATACTCATATAATGAAATTTGCTTCCAAGTCGGATTGATTTCCAGAAGTAAAATCGTGTGACAAATGGTTATTAGACAGGTCATGTCTTATGTATTTGCAGCAGTAACAGGTCGTTGAACAAAGTTTCCTTGCCTTGCTGACAATGTACAGCAAGCATATTCGTACAAAAACATCTAGGAAATTAAGAGGTTATATAACTAAAATTCAACGTCATATGATGCTCTGCTTGGCAAAATTGTTTCCCAGTTCCCAGTATCTGAGTCGCAGGTCGAAGGGTTGATCAACACAATGTAGTCAGGAGTTTTACTTTTTATCTATTGACAGGAAAATATAACAATTTACCAAAGAAGAACATAACGACAGAACCGAAAATAAAAGTTATCAGCAACAACAACTTACCAGGTTTGCAATGGTGTTCTCATCATGGTAATCTATCTCAACGTAGTTAAGTGTGAAATGCCCGTCCGCTACCATCAAATACTGTTCATAGGTACAATCTTCTTTTGTAAAGTCAACATTCTGCACCCAGTGTGTCCGCATTATCGGGCCAGCTAGCACCCAAACATAGTAACTGCCGTACAAACCCTGCTTGTATGCCTGAAACATGACGTAAGGTTTTTTTATCATTTATTTTAGCTAAGTTATGAGGCGATTTCTTTTTCGTTTCTATTCTTACTATTTTTTGTCTTTCACAACCGATTAATATTCCATGTATTGTTTACGAACGACACTAAACACTAGTCGATGATGCGACGGAAGTGTATGTTTCATTTAAAGTTTGTGTTCACAAAATGATAGATCGTGTGTTTTCGCCCATGTTCAGGTTCATGACAAGTCCACTGGGTTTCAAGTGTACGAGGACTTTTTCTGTTTCAGTGTGTTTCGCTGCTCTTGAGTGCTCCTATTGCTTCATCTCAGCATTGAATCTTGACTAACATGTATATCAATGCTGCTTTTATCCATCGATAAATTAAAAGTCCTACACGAACGGAAAACGGTAACGTTCGCAGGTTTATAAACCACAACAGAATCAAGGTTGAGGGTTCTGCAATGTTAAATCAATATAAGCTCACCAGCTATTAATTCCTGACCGTTCAAAAAAGTAAAAAGTATGCAAAGACCAGGAACTGAAACAATCAAAATCCAAATCCAGCGCTCAAACCATAGTTGGAAACAACTAAGATTACAAATAATCAAGATACAGAGAACATATGGCCAACCGAGTGAGCAGCATGTCCCCAAAAGGTGGCCACTCAGCAACCCAAACCGAACCAAAAATAATAAGAACATACATAAGGTAAAACATCACAGAAACTCTGACACCAAAAACAGGCAAAAGAGAACCACAACAGAATTACCGCCTTGGAACGGTCAATAAGGTGGTATTTCTGTTTTTTTTTCAATATTATTGTCAGAATTTAATGGCTCTCCTTTAGTCTTTCACTTTTATTTTCTTTATTTAGAATAGGTTCGCGGTCATCTGCTAGGAAAGAGCTGACATGTTTGCTTTTTGCTGTCCTGTTTTGCTTCGGATGTAATCTTTTTTTTTTCCATTTGCTGTTTAGGGAAAGATGTGGTTAACGATTAAGTCGATCCTTCTGATCTACTTATCACGATACTCAGACAGCAAAATTTTTATGTTGTACGGAAAAACAAATTTTTCTACACTGATTATTGTTAAAAAACGAGCACTAAAACATTTCCACTCTTTTTTAAACTGAAAACATACAAATCGTAATCAGGCCTAGGTAATTTGAGAAAGAGGCAATGACCAAGAACGTATTCAATCGAATCTCACAGCGAAAGGGACATCTATAGCTAAGACGCCACGAACATTAGCAGCACCAGCATAAAGCCAACGGGACAGCTCTTTCCCAATAGATGTCCGCAAGACTATCCTTAATAAATAGAACAATTAAGTCAACGAAAAAACAAAGAAAGAAAAAAAGAAAACGGACGAACAATTAAAATTATAGAAACAACACAGGCCACTCCTTGGCACGTTTAGTAATAAATTACTGGAAGTTTAAACTGGTTTTACACTCGAGCAACCCACCCTACTTTCTGCAGTTGTTCATAAACATATGGAAACTGTTCGGTCCGCATGAAGGACCTCTCTTACTTGAGAATCAAAACAGCGAAAATATTCAACAATATTTAACACTGTGATAAAACAGGACGAAACCCCTTTTAAACGCTGGAGCTACAGAAGTCCAACAGTTAAACCACGGTGGGCCCAACCAAAGACTGATCATGAGGCCTCCGCCATCTTTACTAAAAGTTTTATGCCAGAGTCGTCATTAAATTGAAGGCCCGACTTATCGGCGTGCAATTAAAGAAGTCTCCATGGTTTTTAAGTGTGATATGGCTGTCAACCGAGCATGCAGTGTGTCGCATAAAATTCAATGAAATTCAAATGGTATCCGATTTTTTTGTAACGAATGATAATTTTCTTAAGTTATTCAAAAACCTTCAGATTGGAATTAAATTTAGAAATATCAACTTGAAGTTTGGAAAAGAGCTGTTCATATGGTTTATTGTGCATGTCTAGAGTAAATGTTTGCCAATTTATGTACACGTATATATACTTCTTTCCCTTGCGATGTGATGACGGGTTCTGGTATCTGGCCATTGCCTATCTTTTTACCTTGCTGTTAAGGTGTATATGAACACTATCTTCTGTCTTCATTTCCAAGGGAGACAACTGAACAGACTAGCATTTGCTTCCCCCATAGGTAAACCCCTTGTCAAACCGTGTTTGTTTTAAGAATATGGGTTCCTCAGTGGAATGACCATTTGATAGTTTGGTACGAGTATTTGAATACAAACATCAATTAAATGTCTATAAAAATGGAGTTATAGGTAATTTCAAAGTTTCTGTCATTTTCTAGAATAACATGCATCAAGTAGCACATCACACAGAGCTTTGAGGTACAATTTCAGGTCTTTAGGCAAAAACTTAGCTGATTGGTCAGTTCCTCCAGACTCCTTTCCAACCTTATCTAATGATATCAAAGCACAGCGGTCAGTCAAGAATGTGGCAAGTCATTAAGATGAGATAAGCTAGCTGTTTTATAGTATCTCCCTAGAAGTAATTTCTCATAAGAAAACCTGCTTTTTGCATATGCGAGAACAAAAGGCCCAGATAAGCTGCACATTCACGCAGGCTGATCAGTGCCTTTATTGTTCGTTGCATAGATAGTACAATCTCCTTAGTTTCTTAATTTCAAAGTACAAGCCTTTGACTGGTCTCTGTGCCTAAGCAGGCTAGTGTGTGTCTTACCAGGTCAGAAACCCTTAGGACAGGTTTTCTCATGACATAGTTCATTACCAGTGCATACTAAATTGTAACATGGTAATTGTAACATGGAAACACTCCGCAGCAGTTACTATCATTTAAGACTTATTATTATATTTTTATTGTTATTTCCAATTTTAATCCTTTTAATGAAAAATGTGTATTCTATCCAGCTTTGTTTCTGCAAGCAAAATACAGTTTCTGGTATTATACAGACTGATAATAAGAGCCACGACACGACAAAACCAACAAAGTGGTTGTGCGGTCAGCGCAGACTCAGATCAGCCTGAGCATCCGCCCAGTCTGATCAGAGTCTTCGCTGTCCGCATGGAGGTAGCTTGGACCCTTAGCTACCTTTTAAGCGCTTAGCGAAGAGTCTGATCAGACTTGGCGGATGCCTAGGCTGATCTGAGTCTGTGCTTGGCGCACAACCACATTGTTGGTTTTTTCGTGTCGGGGCCTAAATTTATTAATGTTGTTGCAGGAGGCAATAAAACTCATAGCAGGGTCAGCATCTTGATAAAACAGTGGGAGCTAATGAGCCTAGAGAAATTGCTCTTTGATCTTCTTGACCAATGAAATTAAAGTTTGCCTAAAGACCTGAAATACAAAGCCTATAGAGGTACTTGGAAGCTCTGTGTGATAGGCTCTTGCATGCATACTATGCTGGATAGGCGACTATCAGCATTTCCCCGAAATCAATAACACATAGTCGTAGATGAACGGAAACTCAAAAACAAAAACAAAACAAAACAAAACAAAACAAAACAAAACAAAAAAAACAATGAGCCAAAAACAGAAACACCGTCCTCGGTCGCTTTCTGATTCAAGGCTGTTCAATAAAGTTAAGGTCTTACATGCAAAACTAAAATGCGAATGACAGCAGGTTCCAGTATTTTGGAAAGGCATGTCTATACATTAAATTAATCCTCCGGCAATTATAATATAGGCCGCGACACGAGAAAACCAACAAAGTGGATGTGCGGCCAGCTCAGACTCAGATTAACCTTGGCATTCAGACTCTTTGCTAGGCACTCAGAGGGTAGCTAAGGGTCTAAGCTACCTCCATGCGGACAGCGAAGACTCTGATGAGACTGGGCGGATGCCAAGGCTGATCTGATTCTGCGCTGGGCGCACAACCATTTTGTTGGTTTTCTCGTGTCGCGGCTTATATCGATTTTACTTCCAGAGCTACATTTTTCCGCCTTTCATTCCATTTTTGGTGATAATTAGCTCATCTTATCACGTATTGGAGCAAATGCAAGAAAAATCACACCATAATACTATATAACACTGACTTTAACATATATACAGCAAATATGTAAGGTAGTCTGCTTCAACCTGGAACTAACCTAAGATACGTCGTGCAAGAATCACAGCATACGCTATGCAAGTTCCGAAAAGAGTGACCTTGACCCTATTGCGTAAAGTGATATGTGAATATCTGCTACTCTGTATCGGCTTGAATGTTAACCTCAAATATTTCAAAGGAAGTGAAAATGACCTTATGCAAAGCGCAGCATCTTAAAGCATACTAATCTGTATCTACGATGTGTCAAATATAAGCATATAGGGACATGTTCCCACAATGATCAAATAGATAATACAATTGTTGTGCAAAATATTACAGTACACTTAAGCAATTACTGCAGAAAGATTAACGTACATACCAGTGTTCTGTTTCGAAAACTATCCTCGCCCATACTAGATACTTACCTCACAGAAAATTTTCGGGGCGTTTGTACTACTAAACGAACCCATTATTATTCTAACGTCATATTGCTGAAAGTAGAGAAAAGAAAAATATAAATATAATATGTACCCAGAAAAAAACAAAATTGAAGTATCCTGACATATTTTTTTCATTACAAAAATATATGCAAGTTAAATTAAAATACACGTGTTTTACTAGTACTAAGTATAATTTGAGCGCAAGTAAAATGCAACACAAACATTATATGTATCAGAACAGTACCGCCTCAAATGTTTTTACCATTTGCGACAAAACTTCACACAGAATTGAAATGGAATCGACCTCACTTGCCGTTCATGAAAGACTAGGAAACAAAATGCATATTTGGTCCATGGTTTGTTAGAATATCTCGTAAATAATTAAAGGTGTCAAAGTTGGGACTTCATGGTCTAATAAAAACAAACTGTTAATGTGCCTCTTCGTTCTTTTCTACTAACGCTGCCGAAGATCGTCTGGTTTTAGGGTGAATATAATCAGACAGGAACTGATTCCACCAAGACAATATAAAAAATGATAAGCAGAAAAAAAAAATGGATACGATATTTCATTCCAATAGCCAATGAAATCGCTGTTTGTAGCAGAGAGAAACCACCGCTTCCGAAAATTACGCGACAATGACAAATAACTGAGAAAGACGTGCCAAGTTGTAACGTCACGGTTTCTTACGTCACAATGTAGCTTTGGGTGACGTCATTGGCAGAGAGTACCTTGCCGTTATAGACAGTTGATTATTCAAGGTTAATTGGCCGGTAAATAGATATATACCGTATAAATCATATTAACGTCCTGGGGCCGTTGCAATTTACGAAAGTTAGCGAGGGGGCGAAATTGTAATAAATCAGCAAAATACCTCTATATAATAAACAGTAGATTGGTTAAAGATTATTCTCTAAATTTTTGGCTCCTTTCTCAGTAGGGGTGGGGTTCAACTCTTAAAGGAAAGAATTTGCTCTTCTTGGAGCAATTCTTTCCTTCAAGAGTGGACCCTATATCAAAGTTCTACCTAATCTAGAGAAGCAAACAAGGTTTTCACGTAAGATAATATAACATTATTGAATGGGGGCGTTTATTAGAGCAGGGGTGTTTATTAGGATAATACTGACGACTGCCTTTCTTGAAATAGCAGACGGAGAATGAAAGTAAGGGGCCTGAACGCGTATCGAGCCCAGGACCTATGGCTTATAAGTCAGACGCCCTACCGACTGTGGCACGCGGCCCGGCATAACTTAAGTCATGGCAAACAAAAATATCAGTGTGAATCGACATGTCATTAAGAAACATATCTGTTTATGAAAATGATTGCCTACTTCAATATAGGTTAATCTTAAGTGTCAATTTGGATAGAATTATCATAAGCAAACCTAAAACAATCAAAGTAGGCACCTAAAGGGGTAATGGGATAGGTACTGGAGGCGTTAATGGTGGGGGAGGGGTGCCCAATGCCATAAACAAAAATAAATATAAAAAGCCTCATATGTCATACATTAAAACATTGTTTCTATTTTACCTTAAATGTGATGTATTCGTTCTTAAAAGGATTTGTATGACAAACAGTTTAAAGTTGATAGCCTCTGACCCCATCCAAATAGAAGGATCATATTGTCTGTTTTATGTTTATATTGTGATCATGCTCAGTGTATGTTACAATGAATACGTATGTTTAAACAAAATGGTCTAAAGGAAATTTTCCACGACGCATTTATATGGAATCCCAGCGTATAATCTTAACCAAAGACTTACTGATAAAGAAGATAAATTGGATAACAGACTTGTGGGTAATATTAAATTGCACCCCCCCCCCCCCCCTGTCCTAAAAGCCATAGCATTTTACTGATTATATATTTTTTCATGTCTCCAACTAAGACGTTAATATACCATAAACCTAAAATATTATTCAAACAAATATAATACTAATGAGCTTATATGACATAAGCAAAATCAAAAGAGGGCCTCTATCCATTCCATTTATTGACAAAATAGTAACAAGCCTTTTACGTTAGAGGCGTTGTCACGCCAAAACATTTAGGACCCAACTATCATATAAGTATATAACGACCAACCTGTAGAATACAGATTATGTGAAGCAGTCAGTACTATTCAAATGAAATGGTTCAATGCAGGTCATGCGGCTTGGTACAAATTTACGCATTCGAAGAGCGTATTCTCTATAACGAAACAGGTCTGGTCCATCCTTTTCTAAGTACGCCTTTTGGGTGCTTTTTCTCTATGACTTGGATTTCATTGTTTAGCTTTTTTAAACTAGTGGACTTGTCCATACTAAGCATTTGGATGAGTCTGTTTAAGCGTAAGGCGGTTCTGTTGAACGATTTCATTTTAACCGTATTTCCATAGAAATTCTTCTGAGCAAACAGTGTATACACTGATAAGATCCGTGTTCTGTGGTCTCCAAACGGGTCTTCACTGTTTGCGTATGTCCCCCAAATGGGTTTTAAGTCTTGAGAGTCTTAAAGATTATTAGCACAGCAATCTTTCTAATTAGCTCCTTTGTTTCAAATCTATTAACTGCATTTCATTTATCTCACTAAGCTGCTTATTGCTTATATTACTGAATGCTTCTAATTGTACAGAAATGCACTTCAGCAAAAATTACATCTATAACGTATATGCGGCCGCTTAAGCCAACAATCTGCATCACGCACTTTCCATCTTAAATTTATTTTTTAACATAGAGCAAAGCTTCTGTTTAAAAATGATCGCAAACATGATAAGGTTTATTATTCTCTAACTGAAATTGGGCCATGCAACATTGTCTTCCATTCCCCTCTCAAAATTGCATAGCTTATTGGTTTGCACGTGGAGGCTGCAAAACATTATCCATCGAAACAAATGTTCTCATTTAGTTTAGTCGGTGATACTGATGGTTCGTAAGTATTTCGGGTATTCATTCGTGCTGTATCAATATATGTTTATGTGGGTCCGTTTAATGTTGACGACTTAAATAGGATGACTTAATTGTATTAACGCGGGGAAAACATTATGGTATTTAATCATTTTCCCATATTAAATTCAACTCTGTCTGTATGATTCGCCTGATTCTGTGCCAAGGTCGGTTGTTTAAGTCTATAAACAGTTTTAAAAGTAAAAAGTATGCAAAGACCAGGAACTGAAACAATCAAAATCCAAATCCAGAAACAATCAAAATCCAAATCCAGCCCTCAAACCATGGCATTAAAGCTGAGCACATAATTGCTGGTTGTAATCATATGACAGAGATCAATCTTGCCATACTACACTGTAGAGAGAATGCTTATTAGAAGCGGCATGTTGACTGAGAACAGTTGCAACATTTCTAAATGCTCAATCAAAATCCAAATCCAGCCCTCAAACCATGGCATTAAAGCTGAGCACATAATTGCTGGTTGTAATCATATGACAGAGATCAATCTTGCCATACTACACTGTAGAGAGAATGCTTATTAGAAGCGGCATGTTGACTGAGAACAGTTGCAACATTTCTAAATGCTCTTGATGATTAATTACATATATCAGTTGCACTTTTCCCGGAACAAAATAGAAACAGAACAAAAACGAGATAGCTCTCGCTTATATATAATATATTCTTTAAAATCACTTTTTGCGGCTGTTCTGTCTCTTGGCTTTGCGGTTTGCGTCTGTTGGTGAAATTTTCGAGGGTAATTTTAATTGCAAACTGAATTTTGCCCTTCAATTGATTGTATATTTGTTCTACTCTCTTGTTGAGGCACTCCAGCAAGTGGTTTTTAGTGGAACTTTTTTCTTTAAAGATGCTTAAATATCAAAATTTTAGGTTAAACATACCCAAAACCATTTCTCGTAGCTAAATACTGACTTGCAACATATTGCATGACCTCTTTTGTCTATTTTTATCATTTTTTGTTTTGAGGTGGGTTTTCCAATAGTAAAAATATTCCTTCTGGCCCCGAGGTTATAAAACTTTTTGAGAACATTCTCAGACTCAGGAGAGCACAATTCCTGAGTTTGAGCATAACCCCGAGGTTATAAAACTTTTGAGAACGTTTTCATCCTCAACGTTGAGCATGATGTTGAGCATGAAACGTCCAAATCTTGAGCAAGCACTGGACCATTCTCAGAGTCATGCTCAAGCAAAACAACATGGCGGCTCATTTACGCGAGACACATTGTTAAACACGGAAGTTGGCCAGATGACCGGGCGTGTTCGCACATAGAACGAATCCGCTGGAGGATTTAAAAGAGGACCGATACCGCTTTAGGCAGCAGACTGTTATGAGGGTATTGGGCTACCTTTCCACCCAAAAATTGAGAAAGAAAAACCCAAACCTTTGCTTCAGCTGTCAATCTTCTTATAAATGCATCTCCTGTTTTGTAAATCGCCGAATTTCGAGTAGGTCAGCAGGCGGGACGTACAGGTTATGTGACATGCAAGCTTTGCAAACCAACTTTCTAGAAACGACATGACGTTTCCATTTTGCAGGACTATTGACGAAGAAAATGCATCCTTCTCCAAAACAGCAGGTGATTTTCAGTTACCTTCGATTTTCAGTATCGATCGGTTTTCCACCGGTTATATAAATAATCTAGCAAGCTATTGGTACAGCTACAATTTGACGTTGCAGTTATAAAGTGTGACGTCAAAATGACTCTGTCAATTTAGCAAAGGTTGCACACCACCAAAGATATTTATCAACACTACAGCCAATTGGGGTTTAGCTACAACCATCCAACGTATGCTTATTTATTTCTTCGCTTTCATCATGTAGCGTCTTGTATACCCTTGCACCCGCACATCTGGTAAATAAACTTTGTACGTCAAATCTATAGACATCAACTCGCCCAATCTCTCTCTCTCTCATTTCTAATCAATTTTCCTGTCACTTAGGGAGAAGTCATTTATTATCAGGTGAGTGTGTCGGGGCGGGGTGGGGGGGGGGGTACATTTTCATATGGTTCACCAAAATTTTTCCGACACCCCCCCCCCCCCTCCAGTCTCACCAGAATTATTTTTCCGACCCCCCCCTCCGCCCCCTCCAGATATGTGACCAAAAGTTTTATGACCCCCCCCCCCCACACACACACACACAATCCCCCAATCCCAGCTACCCACCCATGCCATATTAGCCTACCTATTTTATGTCTGACTGACTTCAATCAAAAACCTGTTCTAACAGGTTAACTGATCATGGTCTGTGTTAACTTTGTCTGGATTTCTTGCAGTTTCTTCTGCTTATGGGCATCCAGAAATCATTTTATCGATTGCTTAATAATTACAACTATTAATAACACTAATTGGGACTCTGGGTGGCAGGGGGTCTAGGGGCGCAGCCCCCAGAAGCCACAGTAGTTTTGCTGATGAAAAGGCACCTGTAGAGCTGATATCACAAACGCAGGCATTAGGCTAAATTTAATTGAGAACAATATCATCTACTTGATATGATTTTATAGACACTTTCATACTGTTCCTGGATATCGGTGAGAAGCAGTCCCGAGTTTTGTGTATCATTTCCATAAATGTCTTCAAGTTTTGATATTGAAAGAAAAGAGTCTGAAATTTGAGGAGTAATGAGGCTCTCGCCCCCAGAAGCTGAGACATTTTTAAAAATGAAGAATGATTGAAGAATTCTGATTTCCCAACCTCCCCACCCCCATCCCCCAATATGCCTAATAAAATATATGATCCCCCCTGATCCGAGGCTCCACCCCCCCCCCTCCCAGTACATCACCAACAAAAATTCCGACCCCATCCCCTTAAATGTAATTCCCCCCCCCCCAACCTGACAATAAATGAATCGTCCCTTAAAATCTAGATTAGATTAGCTTCAGCAGTGAATTGTTGAGTAATACTTCACTGTTTGTGAGTGTCAGCTGTAAAGCAGATCAAACCACGAGCACGGATTGCTAGTGATATATCTACCTATAACTGGCTGACAAAATGTAAATTATTACTCAATAATGTACTGCTGGTGCCGACCTCTTTCGATTGACTCTCATTTAACGCTGAAAATAATGCTTTGATATGGGGAAATGCTAGAACCTAAGAATTCCTGGAAACTATACTGTAAGCCCTTGGCCTGTTGGAAATCTGTACCATTATTCATAGAAGTAAAAATGATCATGAATATGCTATATGCGAATCTTCTATTGCACAGATCCGCAAAGTTCTATGAGCCTGAAAATCAAAAAAAGGAAAAAGGAATTTTTAGTTCATTTCCTTTTTCCTAATTCGCAGTTTCTACTGTTGAGCTTTGGAAATCTATGCCATTATTCTAAGAAGTAAAAATGATCATGAATGTGCTATATGCAAATCTTCTATTGCACAGATCCGCAAAGTTCTAGAGGTCTGAAAATCGAATAAGGAAAAAGGAATTGTTCGTTCATTTCCTTTTTCCTTATTCGCAGTTTGTACCGTTGGGCTTTGGAAATCTATATTATTATTCTAAGAAGTAAAAATGATCATGACTGTGCTATATGCGAATCTTTTATTGCACAGATCCGTTCTATGAGCTTGAAAATCGAACAAGGAAAAAGGATTTTTAGTTCATTTCCTTTTTCCTTATTCACTGTTTGTACCGTTGAGCTTTGGAACTCTATACCATTATTCTTAGAAGTAAAAATGATCATGACTGTTCTGTATGCAAATCTTCTATTGCACAGATCCGCAAAGTTCTATGAGTCTGAATATCGAATAAGGAAAAAGGAATTGTTCGTTCATTTCCTTTTTCCGTATTCGCAGTTTGTACCGTTGAGCTTTGGAAATTTATACCATTATTCTTAGAAGTAAAAAGGATCATGAATGTGCTATATGCGTATCTTCTATTGCACAGATCCGCAAAGTTCCGTATGAGTCTGAAAATCGAATAAGGAAAAGGAATTTTCGTTCATTTCCTTTGTCCTTATTCGCAGTTTGTAACGTTGAGCTTTGGAAATCTACATTATTATTCTTAGAAGTAAAAATGATCATGACTGTTCTGTATGCAAATCTTCTACATTGCATTGCACAGATCTGCAAAGTTCTATGAGTCTGAAAATCGAATAAGGAAAACGGAATTGTTCGTTCATTTCCTTACTCCTTATTCGCAGCTTGTACTGTTGAGCTTTGGAAATCTAAACCATAATTCTTAGAAGTTAACATGATCATGAATGTGCTATATGCGAATCTTCTATTGCATAGATCTGCAAAGTTCTATGAGCCTGAAAATCGAATAAGGAAAAAGGAATTGTTCGTTCATTTCCTTTTTCCTTATTCGCAGTTTGTACCGTTGAGCTCTGGAAATCTATACCATTATTCTTAGAAGTAGAATGATCATGAATGTGCTATATGCGAATCTTCTATTGCACAGATCTGCAAAGTTCTATGAGCCTGAAAATCAAAAAAGGAAAAAGGAATTTTTAGTTCATTTCCTTTTTCCTTATTCGCAGTTTGTACCGTTGAGCTTTGGAAATCTATACCATTATTCTTAGAAGTAAAAATGATCATGAATGTGCAATATGCGAATCTTCTTTTGCACAGTTTCGCAAAGTTCTATAAACCTGAAAATCGAATAAGGAAAAAGAAATACGGAAAAATGAATAAGGAAAAAGGAACTAACTTAACAATCATATAAAAATGTATTTAATTCAACGCTATGGTCTGCTTTCCTAGGCTAAGGTAAGTTGTCAAGTGAGTTCGATTTTGTCTGAATCATTGGCTCCAGTTATCAACAGCACCACCCGTGTATTCTACTATTTTCTCAATTCCGGTAGCAGACTAGTAGAATAAGTAACGGAAAAGTGTCTTTTATTTTTCTAGCTTTTCTTTCTTTTTGTCGATCCTGTTGGTGCGTGTTAAAGTGAATGATCATAAAAGTTGCGACTGCATAAGTTACCCCCCCCACACACACACCCCCTCACTCGGTATTATCCACATCAAGTAATCGGGGCAGCTACAAATCAATTCTAATTCCGCGAGTTTCTTTTACATGATTTTTTATACCGCAAGTTTCTATAATAAAAAAGCGTCATCAAACTGTTTCAATGACTCTGTTAACACCTTTTTCATAAAAAGATTTTAGCAACGACAATGGTGATCTGCTGTAACAGTTAAAGTTGTGTAAGCGACCAGACCACATTATTGTTTCTCCTCTCTGGGAGCCATACTGTTTTCTCATGTCTGTCTGTCTGCCTGTCTGTCTTTCCGTCCATCTGTCCATTCATCCGTCTATCAAAAATCATATCCGTCCCATAACTCTGAAACAGATGAAGTATTTTCTCGAAACTTGGTACAAATATAAAGCATCAGCGGATGTTATGAAGAGAATGGCATTTTAGCTGAAACCACCCTAAATGATTATGTCCACCCCCCCAACACCCCCCGCCCACCAGTGGGGACATGTTGTGTTTGGTGTGGATCCCGTTGGCATCTGCGTCGGCATAGCAGATACATTACTATGTGAGGAGAAAGAACTGATTAGATTTTGGGGACATTGATTTTGGGGACATTGACTCCATTTTCAAGGTCACAGGAGGACAAAGAGTGTTGAAAAATGCCTTATCTGCACTCTATCTCCCGAATGAATGGATGGATTTTAACCAAGCTTGCACAGATATATTACTAGAAGCTGTAAATAATTTATTTTGGTGACCTTGACCCCATTTTCAAGGTCACAGGATCTCAAAGAGTGTTGACAAATACCTTGTCTGCACTCTGGCTCCTGAATAATTAAATGGCTTTTAACCAATCTTGCACAGCTATATCACAGGGAGATGTAAAAGAGCCGATTATATTTTGGTGCCCTTGACCTAATTTTCAAGGTCACAAGAGGGCAAAGAGTGTTGAAAAATGCTTTGTCTGCACACTATCTCCTGAATGGCTGAAAGGATTTAAATTAAAATTGCACAGGTATATCATTGGGAGACGCAAAAGAAGTGCTTGTACTTTAGTGACCTTGACCCTACTTTCAAGATCACAGGAGGTCAAGGAATGTTGAAAAAATGGCTTCTCTACACCATATCTCCTGAAGGGATTGATGGATTATGACCAAACACAGACAGGTGTATAATCAGGAGGTGCAAAAGAACTACTAAGTTTTGGTGACCTTGGAGATCTTAACTTGGCAAATTAGGGAAAATGATACGAAAGCGCAGGGGCGGGACGTCTGTTTTTTTTTTTTGTTTTTTGTTGTTTTTTTTTTTTTGGGGGGGGGGGGTGGGGGGGTTGGTCAAAAATCATTTATAGTTGACATTACATTATCAAACCTAGGATAATGACATGAGTTATGAGTGGGATGACATGGGGTAAGGTTCAGATTAGGTGTGGGAGGGGCAGAGAGATATTTTAAAATTAGGAAACGATGAAATGGCATGTACATGTAACTATAGCTTTAAAGGCAAGGGACACAATATCGACAAATTTGCTTGTTACTTTATTTATTTATTTATTTATTTATTTATTTATTTATCTATTGTTTTAGATTCTCCAACATTCATAGATTCAGATTAAAATATGCAGAGCCGCAGGCTAATCTGAGCATTTCCTGTTTGCGCATGCCGTAAAGAATCTATTCGCATGACATTAATAACTTTCTAAGAGCGCAGCTTTTGTATAAGTGCCGTCGTCCTCGTCCGTCAGCTTTTGTATAAGTGCCGTCGTCCTCGTCCGTCAACACATCCAAACTACTTCTTCAGAAGCAATGAGCAGATTGGTACCAAAGTTCTTATGAAGTCTCCTTGAGCTTGGGCAACGATATTTGCACAAATGGCCGCGTACCTTGATCAGATATGGCCACCAAGGTAGATCGCTCAATTTAAGCCAACTAGACTTTTTTTTCTTTTTGCAGGGAACACTCGATACACTTACTCACTCAAGTTTGTACAAATCGTAATGTTCAAATCACCGGTTCCCAAGAAGGGGTCATCGGTTTTGTAAAACGTCGTCATCATCAAAATTAAGTAAACTGGCATCTGTCAGTCCCTCCTATGGGGCTATGTCCATGCATCAAATCAGGAATGAATATATAACAAAAACCAGAAAAATACAGGGACTTTTATCAAGCTTGGAACTGTCATTCTAGTAAAACAATGGTTCCCGTCAGAAAAAAATTGTCGTTTCTAGTAAGAAAACACCGTGACTTAAAAATAAATTATAAAAAAAAAAGAATAAATAAAATAAAAACTAAAAGCAAAGGAAGCTACACTCACAAACATGTTTGGGTAAACCTCCCCCCCCCCCCCCCCCAGCAAACAAAAAAATAAAATAAATAAATAAAAAATAAAAAATGAAATAAATACTTAAAAGAAACGTTTTTTCTACCAAAAAAAAATCTCGAAAATCTCCCACAACACCTCTGAAATTACACATGCGCGACTGAAAATCCAGTAACTTGTCATGTAAGACCAGCGGCTTTTGAGACCTAGCAGAAATAAAATAAGAAAATATTTACATGTTTCTCTCACAGTGTATTCCGTTAAATAAAAACAAGAACTTAAAAAATCTAACAAACAAAAAATTAAATGCGCAACATTTACCCCCATGTGCAGAGAGAGAGAGAGAGAGAGAGAGAAGATTTTACTACACGCATTCTCTTTATTCTTAATTCATTTGTAGTTAGTCCTGGTACCTCAGTCGGTTAAGCACTGGCTTAGGCCCACTGCTTTAGCGGTCCGAGTTTGAGCCCCGCAGTAGGTGAAAATCTTGCCAACCGTAAACAGGGTTTCATCGACCGTAAGCAGGGTTTCATCGCACTCTGCCTTTCATTATCACCCTCCCATCGTCCTGATATGACTGAAATACTGTTGAAAAGGATGTAAATTGCTAATCATCCATCATCATCTAGTTTTGTGGCGTGAAAAGAGATCTAATTTAGGCTATACATGCGCTCAATGAACATACTCAAGTCGGCCAGCGCAACTGAGCAAACGGTTTCCGATACTTCAAAATGCCTTCCACGATCTAGAGTTCCTGCGATCCAGAGTTTGCACAAGGGAACTGGGAAAACTGTGATTAGACTGTGCCGATATCCGCGGAGGTTGATCTGAGAATTCCGTTCGTAGATACCATAAGGTATCCTTTAGTTTAAACTTTATTTATTTGTACAAATTTCTCACATACATACATAAGGTATCCTTTCATGAGACGCCACTCAGTATTACAGAATATAGTGGTATGCGACCTCTTCTAATAATTACGTCATTCTTGATGTCACGAGTTGATCAAGGTCATAGTTTGTGTTGATATCAATAAATAGCTTTCTGTCACTGGATTCTCCCATCTTTCTGGGACTTTTAATTCGCCTATATAAGAAGAAGGTAATTTCTTCTTTTTCTTTTCATGCTTTCCTTTGTTTTGCTAGCAAGTTGTTCTGCTACACAACTGGACATCGCTTCTGGCCTTAATTGAAATGAATAAGTGTTTTTAACATCAAAGAGCTCCAAACTACCGCTTGCGTATTTCAAAAAGAATATGTTTGAGAACGTTCTCAAGATGCAACTCAGACTCAACGTCATGCTCACCAGAGAATGTACTCAACGGCTTTTATAACCTCCAACTGAACTCAAATCTCAACTGAGAATAAACTCAGACGCTTGAGTACGACTTTGAGTTGAGCACGAAAAAAAGTTTTATAACCTCGGGGCCTGGTTTCCAGCCTTTGATGAGGTTCATTTTAATTTTAATAAAGCTGGGAACCACCCATTGTGACATCACAACAGAAATGATGTCATCACTAATCACCTGATCTGTTTTGGAATATGACCGTTTCAGCAAAGGGTTGTTTGCAGTGTCAGCTACACTTATGCATCTTTTTGTTTTCCAAAAAGATATTACTTATGAAAATAACTGCTATAAGATATAAGCATAAATTCTTCTGAAATGATTTCATGTTAATTTTATATGAAATGGTAATTTTAAAGAATGTGCTTGAAACATGCCACCCCTACAGCAATAATGGTTATCTTGAGGCGGCCATTATGAAACTGAAAAAAATACATTGCAAGAGATTACTTTCCAAGCTTGAGAGCATGCCAATGAATTTCAAAAACTCTACTGGACAAATCTGACTACGAGAAATGGTAGTAAACTGAACCATGTAAGTGGAATTTGCTGTTTCTTTATCCTTTAAGTATAAACTTCGAAAAACCACTTGCTGGAGTGCCTCAACAAGAGAGTAGTTTAAAACTGTTAGGATTTGGTAGACTACAGTTACGAATACGTAGCTGTCGCAGTAAATTGGAAACGATTGTATCTGTTTATGTAAACGTTAGCACGGAGAGTAAACCAACTCACGGTTGACAAGTTTGCTCCCGCTTAAATAAAACGATGGTGAGTCGAAATTGAGACCAAATGTCGGCACACTTTTATGGAGCTGCATCAGTGCTAGCTGTAAAGGTAGCATGGACAAAGAAAAAATAATGATAAGTAAATAAATCGCATTCAATTTCTTGCGCAACTTTGAGGACGAATTCTTGCTTTTTGTGATTTGTTAGTTTTATTTTCTTTATTTTTATTTATTAACTTTTTTTCTCATTTGCAAAGCTTTCAGACTACAAAGTTTCTCGACATGCTTATTGCATTGAATATTCAACTACTGTTATGAACATCAAAATTTCAAAATTTGGCATTTTTTTTTTCTTTTTAAGATTAACCATCTTTGCCGCTTTCATTCTCTCTCCTTCGTCAATGGTGTCTATTCCTGAATGTTAGAATTGTCTCCTTGTGCCCTGAACGAAAGAATTGTATCCTTTGCACATTTCCCTATAATAATAGCCCTCACGTTTAAAAGACATCGTTTTCCTTGGAAAGTAAATAGAATATAATAAAAGCCGTTCCCTTAGTAAGGGGTGAAAAAATCCTCTTTATATTAATTCGCGAAAATCATAGTTTTTGCGAACGTTCAAATGTACACCGTGTACTGTTTCTATCAAATGTCTGTTAAGTCGGCCTGTTGAAGATTAAAATGTACTTACAATTAGTCTAGCAATTAAGCCTTTAATGTCAGAATTTTTATCCGACGCAACGGCTGACGTCACTAGGGTCATGTTGAACTGCTTCAGTAGATCATGGAACATATTCATATGCTGTAAGGAAAAAGGAGACACATGGTATTGCTGAATATTGAATACAGTTTATCCTCTTTGAAATTTTAGGTGTTTCCCTTCGAAAAGCTGGACTAAATATAACCTGGAATAAATCAATCCCAAACTCCCGTTTTTTTCCAAGGGAATATAAGGATCTGTCAAGCGTGTGAGGTGTGGATAGAAAAATCTGTCACGAGGGTCACTGTTCGGCATAACGAGGTTTGCCGAGTGATGCCGAACAGTGATCCCGATTTACGAATTTTTCTATCCATACCTCACACCAATGATATATACTTTTTCTTGCACACCACGTATTGTTTTAATTTCAGAACTTCTTAAAATGCGTAATTCTAGTGCTTGAGAGGTTTCAATTTGATTTTGAAACAAATTTAAAGAGTAACTACACTTCAGAAACTGACTGAATCAGATCCAAAACCCTATCCCCAACATCACAGGGAAAGATTGACAAAGACATCCCAACAAACAATAAATTACAAGTGATAAGCCGAGTCAGCAGCTCTTTCCCAAATAGGTGGCAACTCTGCTGTCTTTATTGAACTGAATAATTTAGACCAACAGAAGCGTTACAACAGACTAAGCAAATTATACGAAAACCATTTAATAATTATTTTTACCTATTTTCTATTTTTATTATAGAAGGGTTAAAATGAGAACACAATAAATTAAACAGCACCGAACATAAAACAAATGCAACCACAACGAAAGTACCGCCTTGGGACGGTCAGTAATAACTACTGCGGGGTTTAAACCGGTTTTACTGGGCCCAAACCTTCACCCTCACCCTCCACTGCGGTGCTTTTTACGACCGCCATTCGGCTCTTTACGTCAACGAGTGGCGTGCATTAATTGACGCCATTTTTACCGTCTTCATGACGTCACAATCTAAAATGCCAACGTCACTGGACGACGCAGGTACGTGAGCTCCTATACAACCAATGCATTGACGGCTCGTGATGTTTTCCGGTCCTGGGTCAGAACACCAGGGTAAGATAAGATTTTCTATCCCAGGTGAAACGAATGGCATTTTCTATCCGGTGTGCAAGAAAAGGTGTTCCCCTTGGTAAAGCTCAATTAAATAGAACGTATAGGTTATATTATAACTCGTAAGTTATATTCACTCCAGCTTTGCCAAGGGGAACAACTTCTGATAATAAAACCTATAGATTATATTTATTCCAGTTTTACCAAGGAGAACACCATCCGTGACTTTCTGTTTGCTTTCTAGCACGACGTTAATCCTCCAAAAGTCTTAAAGGAAAGAATATACTCACAAGGCAGCAATTCATTTTATTTCTTTTGTAATTTATTTATTTATGTTATGTATTTATTTTTTAAAATTAAAGCCATTTGGAAGGGGAACCAATAAATCGACAGTTGCTTCTCCTGGAAGTTTATTCATATAACTTAATAAATTTGTTATTATTGCATCTTTCTTTAAGCTATGCAAAAATAATTAGCAAGCCTCGCCTTTCCTAGGCTGTTTCTGGGTTCGCCTAATAAACTTGGTATCAAGAAACATTATCATGGTTTTCTATTTATCATCCATCATTAGATGATTTTGCGGCTTTAAGAGGGTCAAACAAATGAAAAGCAATTGCAGTTCTGTCCTAACTTGTTTACATCGCGCATGCATAGTGATGTAAGTTAGTGACGTCATTTTACCAATCGAATTCTGTTATCACAGCAGACGTCAGTGTGAGGCTCAGGAAGTCGTCTTCAGAAATCGCTTCTAAAGGATCGCCTGATAACATTCACGGAAGCGCACTTCTAAAGTGACATGATGTAACATCATATTGTCACGGCCCCGTTATCATGTGAATTTTGCAGCATATGCATGATGATATTAAAAAATAATTAAAAAAATGTCAAGACGTCTGGTAAAACGGGCAAGTGTTCGCCTCTAGAAGATACTTAGAAAAAATGCTACTTATGAATCTTTATGATGTGATAAAAACAGTAAACGAAGTCACAAATCCGTGGAACACTGAATAACACAAAGTCCTTATCTCGCCGTTAATGTTTAATCACAAGGTCTTCATCAAAATTGAACGTGAAATATAAAATTTGATAATACTAACGAAGGCGTAAGAAATATTTTTTTCTCTAAACATCTGTCTTCATCGCATCGTATTAATTCAAGTATGTATCATCCTTATTATGTACACGTTTATTCTATACCTGGAGAAAAGTTGAGCATCCCCCCCCGGATATTTTACAGTGGTGTCAGTATCAAGTTTTCTTATCCAAACAGTGATAATACATCCAATGAAATTATGGTTAATTTCTGAACTTTGACACTGTGGCTAACACGTCCAAGCAGAAACTGACCAAGTTTAATACAGTATCAATTACGAAACTGCAATGTATTCAAGACGTATCATTTTCGACTAAAACAGATGTCGGTTTTATTATGGAGCGACAGAGCTATAAGCGAATTTTCTGTGATAGCTTCTTGGCAAAAAATTCAATATCAGTCTCTAGATGATTTTTTGTACCTTAATTGGCCAATGCCGGGTGAACCGTTTACGTTCTTCCAGTTCACCCAGAGTCTGTGAAGGAGGGTACATTTTCTGTATCCAGCGCCCAGGCTGTTCCAGTTATGCTCCAGCTGATTTCATATCCAGGCTTCAAGCTGGCGAAGGACTTTTTTTTAATGCGTAACGTTGGGTAAAGGCCGTCTCTGTCCTCTGACCGGTGGGGCCCAGCGTTGTCGTCCATCCATACAGGTCTAGTGACAGGTAGATTCTTCTGAAAATGAGGCACAATGCCGGCCCGAGGATGTCATGAATGTAACGTTCACCAGAAAGGTTACCCTGTATGGTCACCAAATGCTGTTTTTTTTTTTTTTTTTGGTGCGATAGGTGTGTTCCTGTGCCGACAGACTCTCATTTAGCCGCCCGTTACTTGCAGCAAAAATCGGGTCTTATCCGACCTGTGGATTTGCTGCCATGTCCTTAAATTCCAACTTCGTCTCGCTTAACACCACCGTAAAGGGTTCTTTGATGCCTATCTGTCAACAGAGGGCGCTTAATCGATCTCCTGGAGGCTATTCAAGCTGCCCTTAGGCGATTTCGCAGAGTTTCAGAGACAGGCATGAGGATGCAGCCATTGAGGCTTTAGATGGGTACTAGTCGTTGTATTAACCGGACCAGAGCTCGATCTGTTCGTTGTGACGTTACGCGAAGCTTTTCTGACCTTGGCAGTTCCTCGACAACATTGGTCTGACGATGTTTTCGCACCAACCTTTTAACAGTGTAGTGGAATCCAAGTTGATGCCCGATGACTTTGAATAACATCCCAATCGAATGACAATTTGCCACTTTTGCGCTCACGATAGTCGTCTTCTAGCCATATTTACCTTACAATGGCCTAACGTTGAAAAAAATGCGTTATTAATACTTGTTTCAAGTAGGCGTGGTTTCGGAAAAGTTAATGTTATAACGAGTTGACTGCAAAACGGTATTGCCTCTAGGACGTTCTCAAAGGTGAATGGATAGATTGACAGTTTTTCCTCTATTGTTTTTCTTTCTTTTTTTTGTGAAAGCGAGACAACAACTTTGACTCTTCATTCGCATTTTTGGACAGACAACAAAACGTTTCAAAACAAGGTCTATACTACAAGAGTTCAAGAAATAAAAGATATTGTGGAGGAACATATTATTTCCCTTATGTGTTGACAACCACTGGAAAACGATACAAAAGAGTAAATGCTTTCCATAATGAGTAGCCATTTACCTTAAATGGAAAATCATTTTGCAGGTTATTATAGAAAGTCATGAACTTATATGATATGATTTGTAGGCAGTCATTCACAAGCACAAATAAACAAGGCAGAAGAGCAGAACGCGGTTGTAGGGTTTTGATTTTCAACTTTAAAAGCAAACACCACACTTACAGACACGGATATGTCATCCTGGAAAAATATTGTTCCAACCCTGTTCCAATTGAAATATTCCATCATCTTGATACGTAGAGGGTTCAGATCATCCATAATCTGGTTTACCATAAACAAATAAGGAAATAGGTCCCTATCAACTGTTGACGACGTCATCGCAATATAAGACATCTGAAGAAACGAAAATACAATAACAATAATGCCAATTAAAGTACAATAATGTCAATTGAAGTATTTTATAAATTAAGGTGACGTTAATCATTGATTTGTGTTCAAGATAAAAATCACCATAAATTGCTGAAAATACGACAGATTTTCCCTATCAAATATTTTTCAAACTCTACCTTCTGACCTGTAGTTTTGTGCATAAAGATTTATGCCCCATCATTTTGTTTCCAACTTTTCCTTCAGACATACATGCAGTTTCAATAATAATGGTCGTTTATTGGTTTGTGCACCGCAATTTTTCTCCTTATCTCTATTGGTTAAAACAGAAGTTCTTTTTTTTCCTTCTTTTTTTTGTTTTGTTTTTTGACGTGACGAGTCTCACATATTTGCGAAATTCTGAATTGTTAACCAAAAAATGAAAGAAAAGGCAAGCTAAGTTAGTGATGGATCCGATCCTGGTTGACTGAGAACGCTTTCCAGTCGTCGCGATACCCGGGCGCGATCTCAAGACCTGGCGACTTTCTGCATCATAACCGAGCGTCTCTAACCATTTGACAAGGGGACCAATCTAGAGTAGTCCCTTTACAGAAAACAATTAATTACCGATCACCTGCATGTTCTAGTTCAGACTTCGAGTATTTTAACAGATCCACGTAGCAGGTTAGGTGGTGATAATCGCTAATATTACAGTGATTAAAAAATGCATAAAATGATATAAATGAAAAAAAAAAAAAAAAATAGAGAAGACAAGGTTAGGGTAAGCCAGCAGTAAATGGGTATCTGCGTCAAATAAGGGAAGGATAAGGCAGCGGAAGGAGAAGATGGGTTCTGCCTTCCATCTAATGTGTCCAAGATACATAGGACCTCTAACACCATTGCCCCTATGGCTATTATGATATAGGAAACCTTTACTGTTTTAAAAGGACTAATCAAGTTTCAAAATTTGGATAATATATTTAGTGCCATGCAAGAGAATTTGAGAAATAAACGAATTAGAATTATTATTCTGTGGCGGTACTTTTAGTTGAGACACTTATACATGTACCTTATTGTGTAGCGTTGCACTTCCATGTTTTCCCGCCATATTTGAAAAAAAAAAAAAAAAAAAAAAAAACAAAAAAAAAACATCTGTAATATCCTGAAGGCGTCTCAGGACAAAAATCCCTTCCAAATGGGTCTTGTCCTGATAGAAGAAATTAGACCCACGTAAGAAGTTAATGGCTCGAAAAAGAGCAAATTAGTTCCTTCAAAATTGATATCAATTGAGAGAAGAATGAAAAAAAGGCTTGCTCAGAGTTTTGCTTTCTCAATATATAATTTTATTAAGGCTTCTCTATAGCAACTAAAAATTTACAAATATTAAAAAAATAGAATTTGAAAAATTACTTGTACAACATCGTAGAAGGGCGTTATTTGTCCTACAACTGTAAGCTCGGCGGACAAGGTTGGGCCGATAACAGCTACTATCGGAGGCCCTTCCGTCATCAGTTCGAACATTTTCCGGGCCGCCAGTCCACTCTTGCCCTAAAACGAAAAGATAAATAAATAAATAAATAAACAAAACCATGCTTGCGTAGTTCAGGTGCTACGTCATATCCTTTTTTTTTTTCGTTGTTGCTGATGCTTTGACTAGTAGGGTCAAAACAGGTAACTTCGAACAGCGGGGAATTCGGCCATACCATTGCAAACAGTAAAAATCCAGATGAGACGTATAATGAGCCGTCCCATCGGGATTTTCACTGTTTGCCCAGTGACATATAAAGGAAACAATGTATCTGTCCGAATTTACCCGCTGTCCGAATTTACCCGACCTTACCCTATCACCAGTCTACTTAAACAACAAAGCTTTTGTAACACTGTTCATGCTGATCAATGTTTGATTATGCTACCTTTAAGAAATGCAACACTCATGATGTGATGAAACTAGTGGCGGAAATTACATTCTTGTATATGGTAAACGGTTATTGTTGAATTTTACTGAATTAACGTGACATATTAAATCAAAATCACACTTCGATCGCCAATAGCTGTTATGCATCAGTTATAAAGTTTTAATGTGCCGCAATGATATTGTCTAAACTGTCGCTTTATATATTATGTTAATCAGCCACCGCCAGCATGTGGTGTCAATCAAGCGTTACGATAGCAAATCAACTGGTTTACTTATCAGTGACATCATGCTGTATCAATCTAAGGTTACGATATAAAATCAACCGGTTTACTCATCAGTGACATCATGTGGTGTCAATCTAACGTTACAATAGCAAATCCACTGATTCACTTATCAGTGACATCATGTGGTGTCAATCTAACGTTACGATAGTAAATCAACTGATTTACTTATCGATGACATCGCTCGTGCGTAGCGTCAATTGCTCAATTATCTTGCATCGGTATATGAAACAAAAAGATAAAGAATAAATCATCGAAAGGAAGTCGTCTATACCAAGAGATGTGCAAGTGATGTGCATAATAAGGCGAAGAGTTCTAATTTGATAAAGCTGATATAACTATTTTCTATTTTCGTAAACTCATCAACGGTAATCGTTTACCAAGATCATTCAATCTTGTAATGACCAACCCACATTTTATTTCATGGGAACATTGTTTCCTTTCAGGGAAGAGTTTAACATAAAGTCGTTAACAATGTAGAATCATTGCCATATTTTGAAGTGTTCATTAATCACAATGAATTTGATTGGAGTAAATATCCACACAAGTACCTCCTTTGGAACATGACAATCGTAATTACTCCTTGAAATTTGGCTGCTCACGCATTCCCCTCCCCTCCCCCTAAATTTGAGGAAGCGGGGTCGTTTACCAGGATCATTTACTCATGTTAAAGCCAGTCCTAATTTGATTTCACCGGAAAATGTGTTTATTTCGCGAGCAAATCGTTATATCCCAAAACCAAAAAATTACGGCGCATAATGTTATAATTCCAAGATTTTCAGTGTCCGTCCTTTCACGTGCCCGTCCATCAGCAGTCGTGTCCTCTCGTATCTCAAGATCCTTTTCAGATATTCTCATGAAACTTTACACAAAATGTTGAGTATTATGAGACGAGGTGCAGAACACTAGAACGGTAACGCTGGAAAATAAGCGCCTTTTCTGTTCGTGTCCGCTCTGTGACTCAAAATCAGTTTCAAATATGTTCATGAACTTTATAAATGTAAACGGTAGTTCTGGATGGCTCTCTGAGAAAAGATAGTAGTAGATTTTAGGTCAGGTCGTGTTCGCTTTGCAACTGAAGAAACGTTTCAGGTATTTTCATAAAACTTTACACAAACACAACTCTGGATTGCTGTTGTTTTTTTTTTATTTAGTAATGGCCCTTTGACGATTGGAAATAGAAGAGTGAGCATTTAGGACATGAAATTAATCCAATTACATGCATTTATACTGACAAAATTTAGATAAAGATTAATAAAACTTTCTTTTTATTTCATGTTTGATAGAGGTGTAGCATTTGATAAAGTGCAACGGCGAGGCATGGTGTAATATCTGCAACGCTTTTATTAACATAAACGAAATTTACATTTCGGATACCGTACCATAACTTACAGTATTCATTAACACAGGGCAGCCTGTCGGAGTCAGTTAAGACATTAGTAGACCTTTTGGGACATGACTGCCATAATCAGTCTTCAAATTCTTTGAGTAAAATAATTGATTTTGTCATTCTCTCAGGAGACCCTAGCAAATGAAATGCATCCCTGGCACTGAGTCTGTTCGTGTCTCCTTCAGTACATATAGCCTTAAGATATATTACTTTGACGTATAACGAGAATTCTATTCAAAGATAAAAGGGTTAATAATTAACGCTCCTCGTGTATGCTGAGGACACATGCCACTTTGTTTGCACTTAATAAGTAAATGTTGTAAGTCTGGCGAGGTATTTAAGGTATTTTTTTTTTACATTTTTATAGCTAATGCCCTTCCTTGGATTAGCTTTCGTCTCTTGTCTATCAATGTTCTTACCTAATGAGTTTGCGCTGTATGCAGTGTTAAATCAAGTTGTATTTTTCGACTGAAACATCGAGCCAAAACATGCGATCACATCAAGCTTTTTCTTAGTTGGAATGTTCAAACTGCAGTGATATCAGAATGTGTTCACCACACTACTCAACTAAAACAGACGATACAGGCTAGCCCATTGACCACCTACATGGGCAATGGCTGTTCACATGGCTGCCGCTGGTGATGTCTGTTGTGGTGACTAAGTTTGTGTTGTCTTTTTCCCACATGGTGACTTGATTTTGATCGTATTCTTACAGTTCCTGAGAATTTTCCTCCATACTTTTATTTATACAACCATCCTACACATGATAACGCACAGAAACATAAAGTCGCAACAATTGTATAAGAAAATATTGGTGAATATCAATATAAACAGCTCTTTCCAAGGCAACTGGTCATAAATCTGGGCATAACAAATGTATAAAAGGAGATACTCAAGAACGGCCACAATCAGAATGCACAGCCCACCAAAGCCACTGAACGAAGAGCAAGTGGTTGTGTAGCCAAGCACAGACTCAAATCAGCCTGTAATCAACATGTAATAAACCGGGATGTTATCACTGAAAAAGATATCTAACCAGTCTATACATGCACACAATTAGTTTGTCAGATTGTTTTTATTGCACTTTCCGTGGGTCCGTTGACAAAGTTTGACTCAATAAAAAACAATGTTTCACACGATTCACTGAAAAAAAATGAGAAAAAAATGTATAATTATTTTCTAAGTTAACAGAACATGAAGGTGTAGTATTTATTGCTGTTCTAAAAACTGTGACAGCTACTTCAAGCAAAATATGAAGAAAAAACATTCGGATTTCTAATCAGTGAAACCAATTATTATCTACAAATAGCGCAGTTGTCTGAAATGTAGGGGCTTTTAAATCTTATTTCCGATTTGATGAATAAAGCGGAAGCATATTCGGGCTTTTTATTATGGACTTTCTTTTCCGCTAATTTGTCCCTATGCTTAAATGACATAGCAGGTGTATTACAATTGGAAGCTGATCCTTACACTTGCGAGCATCTATTGACACATCTGTATAGTTGGCATGTCTATATGTGTAACTATTTCGTTTTTTTCCCAGTGTTACTATGGTTTTTGATTTGAACATTTGGCGATTAATTATACACAAATTTAATAATAACAGACAAAAACGTATTCATTTGCTAACAGCTGCAACAGACACCTCGCTGCATCAGCCATATCCTTCCTGATGCCCATGCATGTCTTCATGGGACAAAGATAACACCAGTGGCAGCCATATGAAAAGCCATTTCCCATGTAGGTGGTCAACGGGCTACCCTGAACATCACAAACAATATATCAATAACAAACGTTGCAAGTAACAACACATAAAGGAACCAAGGTCCAAAAACAGAACTGTCGCTTGCGACGACCAGTAATGGAATAACTGGTGTGGGGTGGGGTGGGACGCCTTAACCGGTTTATGGTCGAATCATGTCCTTTATTCTGTCTTGGTTCATCGGATGTTCAGTTGTCAAAACCATTTTCATGCTAGATTGACGATATGCTTGGCATATGTATATGATACATATGCAGCACATATGTATATGATACATATGCAGCACATAAATACAGGTCAGCTAGACTGTGCGCCCTATAACTCTTAAAGACCAAGTAAACAACCACATCCTTTTTAACAAACGTGCGAAAATGTGAAATAAACGATAGAAAACAACAGACCTAGGTCAGTGTGAGAAATGAGTGAGAAGGATATGGGATGGGTGCATACATTTAAGAGATACTTACATTTATTTCTAAATATCTTTAGGGAAATAAAGAATATTTACATAGCAGCAATTAATTAATAACAACCATGCCTTTTACTTACTTACCTATTACTATTCCGTGCGGTTTACTAGGGGCTACTAGCTTGTGCCCGGTAGAACTACCATATGAAAGTGCTGTTTGAGTAGGTATCGCAAAACATACCAAATCGTATTAAAACGCAGAAAAAACGTCCCAAAACGTACTAATTTTAAGAGTAACTACCCTTTAGGAACTGACTGAATCAGAATCCAAACCCTATCCCCTACATCAAAGGGAAAGATTGACAAAGACATCCCAACAAACAATAAATTACAAGTGATAAGTAGAGTCAGCAGCTCTTTCCCAAAGAGGTGGCAACTCAGCTATCTTTATTGAACTAAATAATCTAGACCAACAGAAGGGTTACAACAGACTAAGCAAATTATACGAAAAGCATTTAACAATGATTATACCTATTTTCTTGTTTTATTATAGAAGGGTTAAAATGAGAACACAATAAATTAAACGGCACCGAACAGGGGAAAGCGTGTTTAATGCGAAGTAGTACGTAGAGGACCTTCACATATAGCTACGCATATTTTAGACGTTTCATCTACGTTCTAGTACGATTAGACTACTAAATAGAATCGGCTAAAACACAATCAGGGTGGGCATTTCACAAAACACCATGTTTATACTTTACTATGATGAACTCCTAGAATGTTGTTATTATCATAGATTGACAGAAACTTTCGCAAGCTTTCCAGTGGTATATAATATGTACAGGTTATTAGTATCACAAAGATTTTGTGCATGGTCAAATGTCTAAAAGCGGCATTTTTTCAACGTTAAAAAGTTTCACTTTAAAATTTTTAAATTTTTAGAAGATACTGACAGTAAATCTTTCAATTACATTCAATAAAATTTTATTTTTTATCAGGAAGAACACCCTGGCTCTTAGCTGGGATGATTTATTTTCTGCCTCACGTCTATTTACAAATTGTCAGGCATTTCTTCCAATTTAGCTCTTTGTTATAAATTCTAGCAATATGTTAGCCTCAAATCATGAGCTTCTAGATCTGATAGAATGCAAAACATTTAAACACAAATGCCATTTTTTGCTTCAGACATTAGAGCAGATTGGACGACAAAACATTTATTGTACACAGAATGAAGCCCTTATACATCAGCTGAAATACCATCCTAGCACACAATGTCGTGTCCGTATCACCAATTAAGCAACTCTTATTTAACTATATTAATAATGCTGAAGTAAAAAAACATTTATACTTCTATTTGCGGGTCCTGCCAGTATACATCTGAAAAGAAGCAGTCTGCGGCTAACTACAAGATTTCATCAGATACAGCAACAACTATTCTGTCCGTAGGCCTGTCGTGTCCGTAGCCCCATTTCTGTAGTTGTCTTATAATGATAAATATACCTGTATCTCGTCTTTTTTATTTTCTACTTACATGTACATTATTATAAGTCATAAACGTACCATTTAATATCGTTTGGAGCTATTCTTAAAGTAAACCTGGAATTTTAAAGATTTCACCTAATCAACCATCATAAACTTGCAGCTGAACAGTTTTTCATCTTAGTTCTTTAGACTATTTTTTGTAGAAATTTGGGATAGATTGTCTTACAAAGTTAAGCTTAGGTATCTTAAATGATTTGAAAATATGTTAACAAGGACTTGAGTGTTTTATATGCTAATATTATTGGCAAGACTGTATCAGAACATATGGGGCTATGGGCACGACATATTTACTAATTTCACTGAATCCTCAATTCCTGCCAACAGTTTCAGACACAGCTTGAATCATGAGGCTTAAACAAAAAGACAGTGTGCAGTCAATGAGTCTTTTAGTGAAACAGAGACCACTATACACAGCATTATCAGAAAAGCACAGAAAATGAGGAGATAAATTGGGAGAAATGCCTGAAAAATTGTAAGAAGTCATGACACAGAGAATAAATCACCCCAGCTAAGAGCTAGGGTGTTCCTCTTGAAAATAATTAATCTTTTATTGAATGTTACTGAAAGATTTACTTACTGTCAGTATCTTCTAAAAAATTAGAAGTTTTAAAGTGAAACTTTATAACGCTGTAAAATTGATCAGGCACAAAATCTTTGAAATACTAATAACCTGTACATATCATATATCACTGGAAAGCTGGCGAAAATATTTGTTAATCTATGATAACAATAACATTGTAGCAACGTATTAACATATAACATGGTGTTTTGTGAAATTCTCAACTTGATTGTGTTTTAGCTCTAAGAATATCAATGTTTCTTTCATTGGACTGATGTTTGCCATGTCCCTGGGAAGAAGTGTGAACAATCGGTTAAAGCTTGTGTTCAAACAGTTTCCCAAAGATTGAGCAACTATTAGTGCACATAAAAAACAATGTATCCATATGATCCCAATGTTATCATTAAAGTTCTGGAAAATAGTGTACCAGGGTAAGTTGATGATTTTGGATATCTTTATTAAAAACGGTTTCAACAATTTATTCAGCAAAGTCTGTAAATTTTAGGACAGAGATATCTATAAATTTATTGATGGTCTACAGATATCTATTAATTTATACATGGTCTACAGACTATTTGTAAATAAAAACCCTCCCCTCCTCGACCTCATAATATCACCATATCAGGAAAACGAAATGTTAAAATTGTTCCCCTCATTAACTACATATTAAGGTAAATTGGTATACTTTCAGAGGAAGTAACTCTACACTCTGCCATTTTGCCTCCCGTCTCAGCAGAGGGCAACTGTTAGAGGAAAGAATTTGCTCCTTTAGGAGCAAAAATTCTTAAAGGAGCAAAAATTCTTTCCTGTAAGTCTTTTTAGAGTAGATCTCATCTTAAAGTTACATCAGCCAGACAGCAAACCGGAATGCAGGCAAGTTAATACAACATTAGTTTTGGAAAAGAGGCAGGGGTTCATAAGAGCAAGGGCATTTATTTGGATTAATACCATATTTATTTCAAGTCCTTCAGAAAAACTTTGTTTTGCAGCTGAAAGAGTGTCTGTGGTTCTGCTGGATCACTGTTGTTATGCTAATTTTCTTTTATGCAACATTTGTTTTTCAAACATTTGTAATTTTCATTGAAGTTGTGTTCAAACTTTGTTCAGTTTTGAGCATCCCATCTTTACTGTGATGATAACTATACTACAGGCCAAGAGTAAACAGCAGAAAGCATAACAAGTCATATAACATAACCCTGGTAATAGTAACTTATGTCATCTAAACTAAAGCAAATTTGACAGTTCTGAATATCGGATCATGAGAACATATGTAAGATGTCGTGTCCGTAGCCCCATACTCATTTATAATATAAAAGCTATAATAATGTACTTACAAATTTTCTTGTATTTTTCTAACGTTTAAATATAACTACTGTTAGTAGAATGTTTTCACTTTTACTTTTAAAGCAGTTATTTTAGTTTTGAATAGTTCTGCAATGATATCCTTGGTCTTCACAGACAATTTATGAACATCAAGTGTTTATGACAACAAAATCAACTTACTAGCAATAGGCTAAGAAATTCTGATCAAAATTAGATCTAGATTTACTATTTGAAAACACTCACTGGGTTATAAATAGTGTTCTCACCATGTTATTGGACACATTTCACAAGATGTTAAAACTGTCGTGTCCGTAGCCCTTGATAGCAAAGGCATATACGTATTAAGAATTCTTACCAAACACAGTTCCTTGTTGAAAAGCATGGTGCAAACACATTTTTATTCATTGTGGCTCTCTTTGAAAGTTTTAAAGTTCAGAATTTCTGCTGAGTTTGGTATATATAGAATTTGAAAAAGGAATAAGATTTATTTCCTAAAAGGTCCTATTTATCATCCTTCACCGGTACATTATACACCACTGGAAAACATCCAATGACTCTGAAATTACATCTGGACCTTTGAAATCGTATTTAAAATTAGAAATCTCCATTACAAGATAAAATACATAATGTTTGAAGCATGTTGTATGTTGTATCTGTCGTGTCCGTAGGCCCAACAGACAGGGGTAACAAGAGGACATTATAATTTTGAAACGCCTAAAAAGTAATGAACATTTTTGCGTTTTTGTATGACCGAGATGCCGCAGATTATGGTTTCGACATCAAAACATATCCACCATTAAAATATTTTTTTGACAAAAGTGAAACCCAAATGCCCACCCTGATTGTGTTTTAATCGAATGCCTGTTTTATCCAATTTGTGAGCTATTGAAAGAATGCTTGTATGGCATTTTGCACTGACAACTGGAAGGCAGAACAGAAGAGAGGCGTTAACACAGTATACCTATGCCAGTGTTTCACACGTCTTACTTCATCTCTATTAGTTGTATTACAGGTTTTGAAACTGAGGTGCTGGCTTTCAATATTTCTTAAATTTATCATTTTTCTTCCTGCTAATATTTTAGCAAAGCACAAAAATGAATTTTTAGAAATGTAGAACCTTGCATAGAAACATATAGAATATCTAGTTTCTCGTATCTTTTATCCAAGCAGTGTACCTACTAGAAAGCATACGTTCACACCTTTTCAGTAACAAAAAAGGATGAATGAAATCAAATGGTCAATCTTGTTAAATGATTAAGACGGGAGATGAAAAAAGCAATCAAATCGAAATTTAAACTTTTTTATAGCAAAACTGAGTAAATTACCCCAACCCTCTCTTCCGTCACGTTAAATTTCCAATTATCAGTGACTAACCGCAAGTGAAACACTATGAAAAGTATGTTTGCAAAATAGGTTGCGGATGGGGAAATAGAGATATTCTGTTTACTAAATTTTCATAAGCAAGCTAAGCTGTTTCTAGCACTGGACCTATGCTAATTTTCTGAAAGACGGTCCCGTCTTGCTCTTTTTAAGGTCAAATATGTGCTTACAGAAAAGAAATGTATGCGAATATTTATTAGATGTAACATGTTTAAATATCTGGTGTTGAAATGTCGATCTCGGTTTTTCATTACCATATTCCTGTACACCACGAAAACGACAAAAACTACGTGGAAGTGTTCAGCACTTGTCAATTAAAAACACATAACTATTAAAGTTATGTGTTTTTAATTGACAAGTTGCAAAATATCTTCTCCACAATATTCAATATAGCAAACTTTTCTGGAATCCTAAGCAGTGTCCTCTTATTCATTTCCACGGTAAGTGTAAGATTTTTTAACAACATAGACTTTCAGCCGAATCTAGAATGCTCTTTGGGGTATGCTCAGACTTATGAAAAAATTGCATAGGTATAAAATTAATGCAAAGCACCTATATATCCGTATATATATACGTATTCCCTATGTTTTATTACGCATATTCCCGTTTTGTTACGTTTTAAATACGTAGAAAAACCTAGTCCGCAAATACGTGACAGTGAGACTGAGGCTTAGAGGGAGGATCTCTACGTTATTCTTATCACGTTTTCGTACGTATTTGATGCATTTGGGCTACGTTTGAGTACGGTTCAAACCACGTTTTATTACGTCTTACTACGTTTTACTAGGTATACGCTATGATATCAAAATGCCATGTTTGAGTTGAAAATTCTAAATCAAACGTACCTAGGTCACGTATTTAGCTATGCCTATATACGTTTTCATTACGTTATACAACGTATACTGCCGTTTAGCCACGTTCTAGAAACGTAGTTTTACATTGTCCTCAATACGTGATATGGAGACTGTGGCTTTAGTAATTTAAGACGCCTTGTTTTGCGGTGTCTGAACTTGGTCTATACTGTTTGCCTAAGTGCATTTTATGGGACGCTAGGCATTAATAGTTTATCTATTTATTTATTTACAATACCATATTATTTCCTCTTAATATCTCCGGTATACAGTACGAATACCTTGTTGAAAACTGGTGGTTCTTCTATCAAAGTCTTGGAATACGCGTTAACAATCAGTATATTCATGAGTCTGAGCGTATGTAAATCATGGCGCATTCCGCGAGACACAGCAGTTTTAGACATCAGGTAAGAGACGCCTACGTATTAATTGTGAGTACAGGCGTCCCGCACAAGCCTTTTGATCCCCGCATTCTGAGAAAGGCGACGGACAAGGGCATGAGGAAGGAGATGTCCGATGCAGCAACAGCACGCAAAAATAATCCACAATAATGGAGGCCATACTGCGCTAAGAACTTTGTCGCTTTGACAAATCAGGCTTAGTTTGCCCACGATTAAATTTAAGCAATTAAACTTTATCTGCTAGAGAGTTTATTATTATTATCATTGTTGATATTACCATTACTATTATTTTATTTCTTCTTTTTTTCATCTTCTTCTTCTTCTTCTTCTCACTTAAATTAACTTATAGTGTCTGCATCTCCTTCTGAGAATCTACCAAAATGTATTTGCCAGGCAAATCAGTAGTCCCAGCTTGCTGGTATTTTCTTAATCAAACGGGACTATGCTACCATTATTGATGGTAATTTGTTTTACTAATTTCGGCATCATGGGTGTCTAATGACTAAAGTTAAGTCTTAACACACTGAGGAAAAAAACTCTCCTTGAAAAAGATAGAAAACAGTTAAAACGTCAGACCGCCGCGTTGCACACAACCCGAATCGTGGCAAAGCTATAAAATACTATTTACCATTTTTTCCCATTTTTCAGCTTATTGCGTCTTGGTGGATATTGCAACATTGGTATGATTATTAGAAATATGTAAAAAAAACGAATGCACTTGTACATACTATGGAGACGAGTGAACGGTTTTTATGTTAAACGTGATGTCAATGTATCTATTCATAAAGTTTAGATGGAGTACGCAAAAGTCTTACACGACATGGTATGAATTCTATGTAATGCTCATATTTTTGTCTGACAAGTAGTTTCTTTTATTCATTTGCTTTTTTCTATTTATTTTATTTCACATAATGACGTTATGTTCTACTAAATTTCACTTCTATCGAGCAGACGGTTAAGCTGAAGTGAGCAGAAACCGGCGACCCCGTCATAAAGCCCCCTTGCCTTCCGTAAGTAAGACGCGGCTTTTTGAATTGTACGCCAAGCGAAGCTGGAACCCACAGCGGCGAAAAACCTAATGTATAAGTGCCAGCATTCTTATCCACTAAGATGCCTGATTACTTAATTACTTTATTTGATTATAATAATCGAATGGAAGACAGTCTTGTTATATTTATGCAGTTAGAAAACTCAGCCTTACGTTCAGTTCAAACAAAAATTGTAGGTGTAGCAATATTAAAATATGTACCTGATTTTGCTGTCATAACGATTTAGTTAACTGTGCATATGCACAGCCTGCTTGCAAAACCGGTATGAAGTAATTAGCAATCTGACTTCCAAAAAAATGAACATTAGGTAAAGGCTGCGCAAAAAGCTAATGCTCAGACCAGATAATGCTCGCGCAGGTATAGGACAAGTTTCGATGTTCTATCAGCTCTATTTTTTGGAATGGCAGAGTCTGTCGACAACAGATGAGGTCGTAAATTCCTTCTGCGACCCATGTTTTAGCGACGGCAGTGTCATATTGCACAGAATGTGTCGAGTTTTAATGTAAGAAGTGCCTGGATACTCATCGTCGATTATTGGCTTTATCACATCATATAACTTAATATGGAGAAGATAGCCGACTTGTCAGGCTGACAAACCTGTGAATTTGAATAACATCAGAGCCACGATAGCAAAGAAAGAGCAAGAAAATGCTTTGACCTTTGTGTGAATATCTGTGGAATCCGCTTTGACGTTAAGTAATTAAGCGTTAAGCCGTTAACCAAATAATTTCTGAAGTCGAGGTTACTTTGAAGTTGCTCCAACAAAGAAAAAAAAAACAACCTCAAGGAGAAAGGCAGTTTCTTGGATTTTGAGCATTTACAGACAAATTAAAACTTTACTCTAAAGAAATTTATGGGTATTGACTCAAAAAATTGCAAAGGAATATAGATGTGAATTTCCAATCTCAGCTCGGTCCTCAGCGCAAGCTTGGTAATACATAAATCAAAGAATCAGGTCTTCAAATAGAAGTTCCTTGCCTTTGGCCCTAGAACCTTTTGAAGGAAACCATCAAGACAAATACCAAACAGCGTCAGGAACAACAAGTGCAGTGGAAGGAGATGCATCTTCGCCAGAAAAGCGCATCAGTAAAACTAAATTTAATGTGAAACTAGGTCAGGATACATCTGATTGCTACATATCTGGACTTGATATATCTTTTAAGTAGAACTCTGCTTCTTGCGGATCATTACAATTGTAAACTGAAGCTCTTGTCACCGGAAGGGCAGTTGCTATTTTCCTTAACACTACCACAAAACTCAAACGATGTTAAACGAAGAAGTTTGGTAGAGTTTGCTGCAAGTTTGTTTAACAAACAAATAGGCATCATAACCATTATTAACGGCGATAGCTTCTCTATAAAACGTATCATCAAACTTTAGGAATATGTAGACGGAATCACAGGATACAGCAATAATCTGGTAATTGCCTCTGCTGTGTCTGCTATGAGTTTTCGATAGGTCAATTGATATGTGGAGTAAACCGTTGTGGGCAATACGAGAACGAGCGGACAATCTGTTTGAACGCACAAAGTTCCTTACAGCCACTTGTAGTGAATACGGTGACTGTGTGATTGTAACGGACACGAAGAAACGAACAAGTTTACCAAGGTTGAATATGACAGTACACATTAACTTATTTGTCTGGAATCCAATCCAGACGAATTTTAATTTGTACTGAGGTAAACTCTGTTATACGGAAGTAGTGACGAGTTAGAAATTTCGCTCAGTGTACCTTCAGACTTTGATTATCTATTATAGATGTGAGGTTTGGATAATATTACTATTGCACATCACGAGTCTTGCCAAATGATGCTGAACAGTGAGCACGACTAATAAATTTTGCAATCCCAATTCAATTTCAGACTCAACCAAATACACCTTGTGGGAAACGGCCTTGTTTCATCAGGCAGTTAGCTGTTTAACCGACCAAAAAACACCACCCACATAACAGACAAACAAACGCATCAATCTGGACTTTAAGAACAAATTATACGAACTACTTTTACCTATATCCTATTTTGTACTTTAGGAAATGCGTAAACATCACATGCAGTATATCAATAACAGACAAAGCAACAAACAGCACATAAAACAAACAAGACTGAAATTAAGAATATGTAAACCAAGTGACGTTAAAGTGGCCAATGTATCCAAATCATAGGTCCTATCCAAATCATAGGTCCTAATTCGTAACCAAAGAACTACTGACATCCGAAAAAGACAAAGGACATGAGCCTCAAAACAGAGGCGTAATACTTAAGGTTCTCGCCTGTAGTAAGCATCACCTGCCTTTTCGTACACATGACCTCACCTTCATCTCATATAAACGTTTCATAAGAAATGCTGTGATCTCTGAATAAACGCCGTTTTTCTCTGATGTTATCGGAAAGCGTTGGCAGTATCTGTCTGAGTAGATTTCCAAGTTTATGCTTCAAAAGGTCATTATCCTCAAGAAATCGCCATGAACCATGGCTATCTCCATTAAGGCCTTGACAATTCACATATAAATTATCTTGTTTCATGTCAAGCAGTATATTTTTAACAAACCGAGGCATTTAACTAAAAGCGACGTGTATCAACTTGACCCTTTCTAGTATTTCACCCACTCAAAGGTGAAGAAGTTTTAGTATTGCAGCTGTTCAATTACTCTTAGCCGTCTTTGTTGTGGGATGATGAAGCGATGAATATTGAAAAGCACCTTTTGGATCTGTGTTCAGCGCTCTTATCACCGGTGACTATACCGCTTGACCTGGGTCCAGAAGGTCCAGGGTTTGAATCCATGAAACCGCCGACTGAAATAAATATCTAAGCTCAGCAGTTAAGGGGTACCTGATTCGTATAAGGAAAGGTTGAACGACTTCAAGAACATACGCTTGAGCCCCGTATTTTATATGTTTTGGTACAAGCACAAATGGGCTTTTAAAAACTACTGCCATCAGGCCACTACAAACCTTTACAATTTGCCTTTCAATACTATTGTCGGGACAAAACAAAGTATAAACTATTTCTCTGTCAAGGATTGTGTGTTTAGATATATATCTGATTGACGTCTCAAGGAAATATAACTTACGGCATATAAAAACAAGGCAGACACAGATCCGCCTGTGCATGTGGGCAATTTCATTAGATATCCCATCTTTTTGCATAGTTTCGATTGAACTTGGGATGTCTATTAAGAGAAAACTGAAAATTCTGATCAGACAGTGAAAGGTGCATGCTAATATGAATTTTTTACGTACACAAGTGGCTTCAGGATCATACATTTCAGCTGCATTTCATTTACAAGATTTCAGCTGCTCCAAGTAAACCAAGAATGTATAAATATACTTTTCACAAACAGTATAGGATATTAAGCGTTGAACAGTTCTTGCGTCTGCAACAAATGTGATAACCATATGAAACGATAAGATTCGATAAGAAAAAGAAAACCTTTCAGACACTTTTCATGCCAGTTTGGACGATTTATCCAGTCACGTGATCTGCATACAATTTGTTTTAGATAGGGGGTTAGAACTAAAGTGTAGCAAATTCGAAAAGAAAATTAGTTCAAAAATTTCAAAGAAGCTAACATTTTAATGCATTTTTCAGTTTTGTATGTTAAAATATATTTTTTTCTACTTCAAAACTGTCATTCTGAGAAAACTACTAAAACAATTGTACCGGTATATCGTGTCACCGACAAATTTTGACGTTTGTGCCTTGTACACTTCATTTTGACAAAACAGCTTGTAAAACTAATGTTCTTCTTCATGACGAGAGTTTCTATGTAAATTTTGTAATCCGGAAAGAATCTGTTGCTGTACTAGATTTGTGTGAAATTTTTGTATGTGGACCGTCTATCTGAAACAAATTGCATGTAATTCACCTGACTGGACATCTCATCAAAGCTATGCAAAATGTCTTACCAATACTTGCTTGATTCCCGTTACAGATGGATAGGATCTTGTTTTGTTTCTAATTTCTACAATTTTTAATTGCTAAGTTTCCCCTACTTTTTGTGACTGGTATATAACCAAACTTGTAGTATCGAGTGGAACTTCAATCTCATTTTTATTTATTTATTAATTTATTTATTCATTTATTTCAGTCTAAAAACTTAGGTCTATTGGAAACAAGGAATGAAGAATTCACCAGAGAAACGACTACAGAAGTCTCTGTTTGATATAGTGAGTCCTTGTCCAGAATGAACAATGTAATAACAATATCTTTATATTGTGTTATATTATTATATATATATATATTTTTTGCTATTAATAAAAAGTGAGAGAAAGCATGTTGTTATTGTTCTTTTTTTTGAACACTTGTTTACTTCACGAGGTTAGACCTCATGTGTCTGTGTTTAAAGACGCTAATTACAATCAAAGTACATCGCCGAGTGCTATAATACTTATTTGTTAGCGTTTAAAGGAAAGAAAACGAAGTAGCAACCACTGTTTTGTCAGTACATTCGTCAGATCTAACCTGATACTCTGTGGCAAAAACAAAGCAGTTAAGAAGACACTGACCAGGAATAGACACAATTGATTTCAACATCCAGCCTTAAACAACCAATGAGAAAGGAAAACGATAAAGACGGCTTACCAAACAAAACAAGCGAAAACCAACAGCCCTTCTCTTTCATATGCATTAAATTGTCTCGGATGCCTTAGATATGAAACTTAAAAACAGACATATCTATCATACAAGAATTCTGCCCGATGGTATGTCACAAATTTTATGCAATTTTTGGATGATTGTAGGTATTATATTGTTGGTATTGTACTTTGCGATTAATGGGCTTAAACGCTGGAGAACGTCATTTTGGTTGTCATTTTTGAACGGAGTCAGCAAAGCGTGAAAAATAGATAAAATCTATAAATAAGTGCAACATCATTCGAAGTAATTCTGAAAAAAGTTTTATACCTATATTATAATGAATGTCAATATCATAGACCTTAACGCAAAAGTCGATAGAGCTCTGAACTGCGGACGGATGGTATGACTGACTGTTGGAAGAATGGTAAAATTAACTCCTTTATTGCATCTTGCTACAGCAGATGCGACAAAAAGGCAGCTGTGAATGTAAAATTGTTATAAACACGACAGTAATGCAAATATTGAAGTACCATAGAACTTCCATATAGAGAAACAGACATGTTTGAGAAAGCAGTGGATAACCAGTAAAGACTGCTCTGATGTAGACGTGAGACGAGAGTTTACACAGTTTGCCATTCCATTTTCATCTTTTAGATGTATTACTGCATGGAATAACCAAACTGTTTCATTTAAAGGCAGTAACGATAATTATTTTAGGTGTCACATTTTTGTTGTTTTTGATGTTTTTACTGTCATGGGTAGGGTACTATGTGGTAAGAGCATTGCTCCGGATCTGCAGTGATTTACAATGAATACATATTATGTGTACAGGGTCTCTTAAGCCATTTATGTCAGTATTAAATGCTCATAAATCGACGCAAATACGTTCCGTATCCCACCGATGTCATCCCCTTTCCCCTCATGGTACAAAAGAGGTTATGGTGGGGGAAAACCAACACCTTACGGCATAACATATAAGACAAAGTACGCAAAACAAAGAAAACTGCTTTGAGTTAGAAGTACATTTTCTTTCATTGGAAATAGAAATTTCATATCCGTGAGGGAAAAAAGTGATGCATTAATGTCACTTGTTTATGACGATGAGGCGTGGTGCCTTTATATCAAAATTATGAAAATTTACATATTTTAGTTCTGCCTTATTTGTCTTTAGTTGACTCTTCTTTTTTATGAATTAAGTCCATTAAGAATTTTAAGGTTGTCTGGTTCATTTTCTTTTTCATTTTTTTTTGTGGAAAATTGCTATAATTTTTATGCAAACAATGTACATCCTGATCAGAAGACGCGTTCTGCGTTAGGTCTACATTAATTGTCTATGTCCCATTTATAAGACGCTTAAGCATTAATTGGTTTAACGTTACTCGCCTAAAAGCTCAAATATGCAGTCTATTAAAAATGAAAAGGTTGATGAAGGCCTCATGCTGAAACTTCATGAATAGAGTTTATCATATTGTTGCCTATCTCTACAAGGATTTTATACCTTCATTATATACATTAATGGGTTAGGACAAAATTATACGTGCTGATTTGAAAACTGTAGCATTACATGCTGAGTTCGGCCAATTTTATTCTGGTATGCCTTCTTGTGTCATTTACCAGGGCTTAGCCTTAATTACAGTGCAAATTACGCACGCACACCATGGTTTAAATAACGAAAATTATAATGTAATACGATGATTTGAGGTCAGGTAACAAGAACCTGTTGTAAGAACTACGAAGTTAAGCTGTACTAACAACGGAAACATATTAAAAGAAAACAAGCTAGTTTCTCAAAATGTATTATTATGCCACAATAAGTTGACATGGCACTTTGAAAAAAACAAAAAAATGGCTCCCTTGTTTATGATAACAAATAAGAAATATCGACTATTCAAAAGAAGTTCTGCAGTTTATTTTATTTTATTTATTTATATATTTATTTATTTATTTGCTTATATCTTTAAAGGTTTGGCCCCAGTAAAACCGGTTTAAATTCCCCAGTAGTTATAACTGACCGTCCCAAGGCGGTACTTTCGTTGCGGTTGCATTTGTTTTATGTTCGGTACTGTTTGATTTATTGTGTTCTCATTTCAACCCTTCTAAAATTAAAATAGAAAATGGGTAAAAATAGTTGTTAAATGTTTTTCGTATAATTTGCTTAGTCTGTTGTAACCCTTCTGTTATTCTAAATTATTTAGTTCAATAAACATAGCTGAGTTGCCACCTATTTGGGAAAGAGCTTCTGACTCGGCTTATCACTTGTAATTTATTGTTTGTTGGGATGTCTTTGTCAATCCTTCCCTTTGATGTTGGGGATAGGGTTTGGGATCTGATTCAGTCAGTTCCTGAAGTGTAGTTACTCTTTAAATTTGCTGATCAAGATAATTCCACCTTATTTTACGTCAAACATCATGCATTTGGCCTCGTAGATATGCTAGATACAGGCTGTTTAAACTTATTCGTACTGGTTCCACTGCGAATGCCAATTAAGCAATAAAACAATATACTGCTTTTAAACGAGTTAAAAAACGTAATGATACTAATAATGATAATAGGAAGAAGAATAATAAGGATAATAACAATAACTATGGTGGTAATATATATACAAGGGTTGATCCAGAAGTAAAGTCACTGTGTCCACTGCGCGCTTATTCATCGTAGCATTATTATGAAAATCATATCAAGCTGCACTGTAATTCAGTTCTGATTTTCAGAATAAATATATATTTGGAATCTTTTTTCTTTCCAATTATATAGACTTTCAAAGTATGCAACCGACGCCATCGCGCCGCACGTCAGAATAAGGTTAATTACATGAACATAATTTTCAAAGGCAATCACAAATCAAAATCAAACTAATGTGCTAAATCATTTGAAAATTTGATACGATGACGAAATATATTTCTGTCGTCCACTGTTGAAATTTTAATATTGTCACTGCAGTTTGAAGTTCGCTATATAGCGCTAATGCTTGTTACTGCTGAGAGTAAAAATGTTGATTTCTGACAAAAACGCGTCAGCTGATATGTGCGGTTTTGCCTCGAATTTGTAATATCACCATTAGAGACTCTAGAGCTGTTTAGTTAGACATGTGGTGAAATAATAGACTTATTATGAGGCTTGTTTAAAGCGGCAATCAGCGCGATACGCGTGCAGATGAGTCGCTAGAAGATAGTCTGAAAACCGTAAAACCTTTAAGTGCAATGTCAGACGAAAACGTCACTCTTGTTTGGACCCCATATATGAAGATCAATGTTCTGAAATTCGAATATTGTGTATGATTCTTAAAATGGAGTTGCCGGGCCCTTCAAGTAATATTGAAAATGAGATAAACATGGTCGAAGAGACATAAGTGCTATGGTGGAACAGTAAATATGCTACTTTGGACATGACACAATATCGAAATTTCATCTGGTGCGTCAACAACGTCATTGACGTGCGGCGCGTTTCGTTACCATGCCTTCTGTCTATCTCGATATCTCGGTTGCTGTGCACTGTATTTCTATGACATTTTCAGTCCATAATGCAAATAGATTAAGGTACTTGGATACAAAATTTATTGGTCTCCCTTTATTCCACATGATTTCATAGCTGCAGTGACATTACTTCTGGATAAACCCTCGCATTTACTATAAATAATTATCATTATAATGGTATTGGCGATTATAACTGGTAGTTTTATTTTATTACTATCGTTGTGATTTATCGTAGTGCTAGAAGGAAGAAGAAATGTATTACCATCACAGTGTCCGAAAGCACTGTACCATCTCTTCCGGTTTTCATAGCGTTGAGTCGAGAGTACAAAATTCGCTTATAACCAGTAGTCGGAAATCATTATGTTTTGAGATTTTATCCGGAATCTACAGCGTCATTTACAGCTATTCAGCTTCGAAAATGTCAAGAGGTAACTCACATATAATTTGCTCTTCGGTCTTTTATAATGCCCTGTACAATGAAAACCTCATGGCCGTCACAAGAATTTTATTCCGAACAGCTAATTTAACACGAGTTTGTGTCGTGCAAAACCTAGCTATCAGCCTGCTATCAAAACAAACCAACCGTAGATTGATAATACCTTCCGTTTATTTTAAAGATTTTTATAAACATGTAAGAAAAGGCTCAGAATGGTTTTAGAATCATGCCAAGGGCGATTTGAATTCTGTACCATTTACTACCACCCATACACGACATTGTACGGGGCAATAAAGTAAAAAAAACGACGAGCAAATTATATTAAACTTACCTCTTTACATTTTTGAAGCTGAATAACTATAAATGACGCAGAGATTCCGGATAAAATCTCAAAACATAATGATTTCTGACTACTGGTTATAAACGAATTTTGTACTCTCGATTCAACGCTATGAAAACCGGAAGAGATGGTACAGTGCGTACGGATACTGTGAACATCCTTACGGCTGAAATCATGGTTGTAATCAGACCTCTCCGTGTCTGCTATGGTTTCTTAATCATAATTGAGCTGAACACGAGAAATCCAACAGAGTGGTTGTGCGCCAAGCACAGACATAGATCATTGTGGGCATCTGTCCAGTCTGTTCAGACTCTTCGCTAAGCGCTTAAAATGTAGCTAAGTGTCGAGGCTATCTCCGTGCGGACAGTGAAGACTCTGATCAGACTGGGAAGACGCCCAGGTTGATCTGAGTTTGCGCCGGGCGCACAACCACTTTGTTGGTTTTCTCTTGTCGCGGCTCATCTGTCCAGAGTTTAGAATTTGAACGTTACTACGATTCCAACTGTTGTCGTAAATTTACTTGCAACATGGATATTATTATTACTTGATATAGCTGTTTATCTCTTGCGATGAACGATCAGATGTTGTTTTAGATGTTTATTGTCTTGTGTCACTCTTTTTACCTTGAGCGAACAAGACGCAGACTATTTTATTGTTATTATACTAATAACTCAAAATGTACTTTCAATCATAAATTTCACTTAATCAGCCTGAAGGTTCTTCTACAAAACAAGAATAGTTTGACATACAATCAAACTATGCCACAACTGTTAACGGTACATAAACGAATTTCACATATTAACGGAGGGCAGTTAGAAGAAGTGCAGAGTGCAAGAACCATAATGCTGTCCTAAGAAGTCTTGAATTATTTCCCATCTTCTTGTGGCCCTTCTCCAGAGTATACCTCAACAATTGTTGAAGCTAATCAAACGAATGATAGCTGACAGACAATGCAGTGTGCAAGAACCATTTATCTAATACAAACAATCTTGGTGTTTATACTGATCAGCCTTTATGTAGAAGAAAGGAGGAGATTGCATATGGATTACTTTCCAACAACATAGTGACTGCTTACATTATTATTTTCAGTGATTGTTTGCCATAATTTGCCAAGGATGAAATAATTGTGGCTCATTCCATTACCGATATTTTTCTCATTTATAATTGCATAAACTTTACATAAAAAAACAATACTTCACCAGGAAAGCAAGGATTTAACTATAATGGCACACCTTCGGGGAGCAGCCATTGTTTCCACCGATTCTGTTTTTATGATGAAAAGTAAAAGCTGTCAAATATCAAAATCATATGTCAGATCTGATGCAAACATTAAGCAAGAAGGCCATGAGCCTTGAATCGCTCATCTGATTAAAAAGATTAGTAGTCTAACTGGTATCATCATTTCAACAAACTTGATGGTTTAAACTGTCAAAATATTAGAGACATTTGTTAAAGCTAAATAAATTCTACTTTATTTATTAACTTCTGCACCAAAATTTTCTACGAGTTCCATAACTTTTAAATTCAACCATTTTCACCATATAAAAACACCAGAAAGCAGAGTTGACCTTGCCAATAAATTATCACAGTCTCCCAGCCTCTGGAGGCTCTCCATGAAATTTGGTTATCGATTGCCTAGTGGCTTTTAAAGAGATTTTTGAAATTGGCAAAATATGATAGTCCTGGGTTAAAGGTCAAAGAATAACCTTGAAAAACCCAAAGACATCATTTGAACAAGCTTGATAATACTCGAGTACTCGATATTACATACCAAATTTGATGGCCATTTGTGAATTGGTTCTGGAGAAGAAGATTTTTAAATGTTTTAACTTGTATGGGCGTGGCGGCCATGTTGCTCATGTGACCCAGCCCATTTATGGAGATTTTCGTTCCCTCAGCCCCTGGATGCTCTATATGAAATTCGGATACAATTGGCCTTGTGGCTTTTGAGGTGATTGTTTTAGATTGTCAAAATATTAGCATTCAGGGTCAAAGCACAAAGAACGACCTTGACCTCTTTGACTCATGAATCTTCATGTACTCATGAAGATGACTGTATTTACAAAGTTTAGTTTAAATCTTCAAAACTTTCCATGAAATCTTATGTTCTAGCATTTTCCCATATTTGACCTTGCTGTAAAAGGTCATGTTCAACCCTTCTGAACAATCCTGATAGTCCTAGAGTACCAAATTATAGTTTAAAGGCCATCGGCCGATTATTTCTACAGAAGAAGCGAGGGTTTTTTAAAGTTTTTTTTACCATATATGGGCGTGGCAGCCATATTGGTCAATTGACCTAGACCATTTAAAAAAATGCATTCCCTCAACCCCTGAAACTTCTTTATGACCAGAGGCTTTTGACGAGATTATCTGGAATCATCGAAATATGAGAGACCTGGATAAAGGATCAAAGATAGACCTTGGCCTCTTGTACTCTCAAATCATCATGTACCCATTACGATGACTGTATTTTCAGGCCAAAATCTTCAACATTTTCCAAAAAATATTATGTTCTAGCATTTTCCAATATAAAGCACCAAAGACCAAATTGGAAAACTAATTAAAAAGAACAAGGTCAATCAAAGGTCATAATCTGAACAATTTTAGTAGTACTTACATACCAAATACTACATACCAAGTTTCAAGGCCATCGGTTTATTGGTTTTGGAGAAGAAGCTTTTTTATTGTGTTTGCCATATATGGGCATGGTGACCATGTTGGTCATGTGGCCAGGACTGTTTGAAGAATTTGTCATTCCCATTTCTACGAACCCAGGAGGCTACAAATTAAATTTAGTTACGATTGGCCTAGTGGTTTCAGCGGAGAAAAGGTTTTAAATTGTGGACGGACGACGGATGGACAACGACGTCTGCCTATCATTTAAGCTCCGCCGGAGCCACTGGCTCAGGTGTCTGAGCTAAAACATCCAAAATATTTAGATACACAGACAAGGGCACCCAAAAGTAAGTGTAACCAAGTGCTTGCGTCTAGTAAACGTCAACTGCCTGTTATATCATACCAAACGAAAGATCTAATTGGTCACTGTTTACATAGAGGTAAGCCTTACGCATATTCTGATTAATCTGGCTACAATTAGGAGGAACAAATGCACATATGTTCTTGTACTTAACAAGCATCACACTCACTCAAGTACTTTCAAAATGGTTCTCATCAATTTGAGGTATGTTTTCAAATTAACATTCAATGGAGGTAGTTTGAATATTTCAGAATACAAATTAACAAAAACGACTAATTCTCTAATTATGGAAGACTGATTACCCCTTCTTTTTATAATGCAAAACTCGATTTACCCCTGACATATCTTGATTTTGTGGCAGTTTGATTCACCTTTTGGTGTTGCTATTTTCATTTTATGTCATGAAAAGACTCAATTCAACCGAGTCTGCTGTTTTCGTTTTTTGGTGTATTTCTTGCTTCCGAAGGATCAATCTGTTCAGAACTAATTTATGCGTTTTAAAAAATCCAAAGGCATACAAAGATGGAGACAAAACTCTAATGTTGCAGAAACGTTTTGATCACAACATTGAATTTTAATGATATGAAAACAGCCCAGAATTTAGATTTCAAAATTTTGTTAAGTTTATATCGAAACAGGTTTAACATTACCCTTAAAGGCTTAATTACACATTCTTTCTTCACATTAGACTGATGAGGAAAATTTTCGGATTGACAACTTTAAGTAATATCATATATAGGAATCGTTTGACTTTAACAAATAAACATCAGGTACTGTGTCCTTATTTACTGCTTGAAATAAAATATCACGCTGATTACCTACAATTATGTACGAAATCTAAAAAAACGTATCTCGTTTGTAACAAACTCTACAAAACAGTTACCGGCAATTTGTCTGGCTGACTGATGCTACCAGTAATAAAATCCTCACTCAATAAGACAAGCAATTCCACATACAAGGTATACCTTTTTGAGGCAAGACGAGTAAAAAAACTTGGACTAACTATAGAGAGTCAATAGCGAAATTATCAGTAGAAAACTATGACATAATAACCAGAAAGCTTGAATTGATATTGTCAATTTTCTCGACTCGGGGCTCGATAGAAAATGCTTGGTCAAATATGCAAACACGTGTTAGCAGGGACCAAGACCAAACATGTTGAGTTGATTTTAATTGAACGTCCCTGCAACACATATGTGATACGAGATGGGAATTCGGTATAAATTCTCATCTGAAAGACTGGAGGCACGGGGGACGGGATCTGCGATCCCTGATAAAGTATTCTGACCAAGACCAAGCGTGTACTCTGAAGCAAAATTGCTGGCCATTCCGAAGTGGCTATTTTTGTTGTGGTTCTTCGCTCTTTTTGTCTCTGCTAGCAGTGTGGCCACTGTGTTTCCTGTTATGGTTTGTAATAAAAAATACGTAAATAAGATGTTTCATGTATTTTGTGTGCCTTGTTTTTATACCTGTTGACGCTTTCGTTGGTCTGTTGTATTAGTGGCAAATTTTTGGGTTGAGATGATCCACAGCAATAAACAAGATAGCGGATTTGGAAAGAGTAAAGTTATTTTAGCCCACCCAAGTAGTCTATTACTAACCTTTCAAACCAATCTATTACGGTTCCTCTGTGTAACATGTTTCATGTTGACTTGTCAGGGCTGTTCTAGCAATCTGTTTGCCTGCATAATTGCCCACTTGGATTTCTGTTTCGTGTTGTAATTTAGAATAGAAAAAAGGTATAAATAATGTTACTGTTGTTTTCAGATAGGGTCAGGAGCGCTGTAGTGTAGTGGAAAACACTCCGGACTACCAATCCAGGGGTCGCAAGATCGATCCCCCGCTTCTCCGGTCTTTCAGATGAGACTTTAAACCGAGGTCCCGTCTCCATATGACCTCGTTGTTGGTGGGACGTTAAACCCGAGTTCACTCACTCACTCACTCACTCAGTTAGGGTCGCGACGAATAACTATCTATTTGGGGGAAAACCGTTCATTCAGTTTACCGTGAGTGTCATTGTTGAACTTTGGTCACTTTATGTATATTGTTTTCCCTTTTGGTTTGACGGCACGATAGGAGGGCAGGAGGGCAGGATCCGATTGTATAAGTCTCAGATCATTACCTACCCTTTTTAATTAAGAAACCGAAACTCCGTTCCAATTCCCACCAATACTTCATAAAAGGTTCTATACATTATATTGCTGTCTTTGGAGTGCGGTTTGGAAGCTAAGAAATCGTATTAAAGCTGTTTGACCTATAGAAAAATTGCCGTTAACTTATTCTAGTCACTTTTTACTTGCTCATATATAGAGGATCTTACATGAGTGTTCATGTATTATTGAATTTATTAAACGAGTTGGGGAAAAAGATAAGATGCGAGGCTTTGCCGAGCATCTTATTGTTTTTCCCCAACGAGTTTAATAAATTCAATAATACATGAGCACGAATGCAAGATTCTGTTTATCATATGTCGCTAAAATCATATTTTATTAGCAGATTTTGCACTAAATCGTCACGATTTCGCCATTAGAAAACGCAACGTTTTTTATGGACGCCAACGCATAACGTTACGACGTAATTTGCATATTTAATCCACTAGTGGATTATCGTTTTTAATGCATGGCTTTATTACACTCTCAGATGCGACGTCATATGATAAATCAGCCTATTTGATCAGTTTTTTCATAACAGCTGCCCTTTAAGCGTACAGCGAAGACTGGTTAAATAGGCTGATATTTGATATTTGGAGGCTGATATGAATCTTCGCACGGACTGCATGTCACCTTATTTGTTTTACCGTTTCGCGGCACATTCTCATGCAGTGTGCCTTACTGCGGCATATTTATTAAACTCTTTGATATATCTTTATATTATTTAATATGGCTTATTTCTTAGTGTGTGTATTTTGTCTTTAATAAATATAAATGTTTGGCCTATATCTGTTGGGTTGAAAGTTTAGATTGTGTTTGGCATGTTTTAGTTCATTGCATTCATATATTTCATTTTTTTGTTTTTACTGCAGCAAGAGTTTTGTCATCAAAAATTATCACCGTGTCCAATCCTAGTCCAAGTTATATTTTGTCTGGTTCTGTGGGTCTCTGGACCCAATCCGAGTCAGTGCCAAATAGAGTTCCGCCAATGCGGTGCTAGGGATGTAAACTGTGTTGCAACATTGAATTAAGGCGCATGAACAAACTCAATTGATCCGAGTGTGCTTTCTTTCTTCTTTAATATTGACTTTCCTTTCAGAGGATCTTCCCTCAAAATCCATTTTATTTCGGGCAAACAAAAAGAATTCAAACCGATATGTTGACACAGATATAATATGCATTCTCGTCTGGCTCATATTCCTACTTCTGTATGTATTCTCTGCTCTTGAAGGAACTTTTTTAGATTTTAATTGTACCTCACTGCAGCTGGTGTTGTGCCGTGTGGCGGCCGTAAAACGTCTCCCCGTACATCATCCATAGTGCAGATTATATTTTATTTACATCCTTTGAGATCAGAGGATAGATTCTGAGAAATCTAAAATTTGATATCGATTTAGATTATTATTCTAGATCATCGTCTTTTATATTATTTGGGTGCTTTTGAAATTAATCAGTCTTTGAATCGACTGCCCAATTAAAATTAAGAAATTACAGTATGCTTTTTTCTGGTTTCGTCACCAGATATTGTCAGGGTCACTGACGAGGCTTTATTAGCCGAAACTACGTAGTCTGGCTCATATTCCTACTTCTGTATGTATTCTCTGCTCTTGAAGGAACTTTTTTAGATTTTAATCGTAAGAACTTTTGAGTTTATCAGCTCTAAATGAAACTAAACATTACTGTATTACTCGTGTCTAAGCATTTCATTACAATAATTGCAAATCACTTTCAAAGGAAGTGTCTTCCTCTCACGGTACAAGTGACCTAGGTATGTGCTTTCGTTTGATATTTTTGTCGTTCTGAAGTTTAAGACACTATAAAAACGTAGACTTGCCTCTATGTTATGAGTATATTTATCAGACCTGCGCTATATCGCAGACATTTTGTAAGGCAAAGTATTGTTTTCCTAGAATACTTGGAATAATATGCGAATAGGGTACGCCAAAAGATAAATGTTTATTTTCAAATTAGTAAAGCAAACAATAATGTTAAATGTAGGGTAGATTCGGGTACCTTCCAACAGCAGGTAAATGCAGACATACCATTTTCAATATCTTTCCCTTAAGAGTAGACCACATTGTCACACCTTGTTAAGTAGTCATAATCAACCGTCTCATCAAGATTTTTACTGTTTGACCAGTTAATTTTGTTTTAATTGCAAACAACTGACATATAAAGGAAACAATGTTACTGTCCGAATTTACCTGCTGTCCGAATTTACCCGACGTAACCCTGAAACGAAAAAAAACAAAAAAACAAACGGAATATAACATTTGTAATAGTTATGGGCAAAGTTCGTAAAAAAATACAACACATAATTTATTTTATTATAACATATATATTTCCCTATCTTCCAACTTCAACCACAAACCAAATCTGAAGGCAAAGTAGTTAGATATAAGATTGAATCCACTTATTAATTTATTACTTGCCGCCCGAGTGCGGTGCGTCCGTTTCATCTCATCTGTCTAAGTATTGTGCATGCTTGGTCTGTTTCTCTTGTTTTCGAAAGTCGTTTACTTTCTTTGAGGCTGCCTTGGGTGGTTTTCTTTCTTTCTATGACCGCTGTTAACGTTTGATGGACGTTGATTCAAGTACGTGTTTTTTTACGCTTCTTCTTCTGTCACGTGTTGTTGGTATCATTGTCCCATTTTTCTTAATTGTAAGGATGTGTGGAATAAGATGTACGAGAATCAGTTCATGATTTCTTTTCTTTTCATAATTTATTTACATTTTTTTAGCACAATACTTGCTTAAGATGGTGTTTTTGGGGCTTAAGCAGCCTTGGAAAGACATCGCTGGTGTTCGAAGATTCTGAATCAAACAGAGGCTAATATGTTTATATTTATAATACGTCAGTTATTTCTAAGGCAACATTTAAGTTTATAGGTTTTTGTTGGAAGAAAAAAATGCCAGTGTATGATCTGATCTGATAATACTCCCATAGAGAAATGCATTGGTTTCTATTTCTCGTTGACCGTCCCTATGTTTCATTCAAATAACAGCTAATTAGCCTAAACAAAGAGCTCACGAATAACCGAGAAATTTAAGTTATTTAAATAAGGAGGGTAATAAGATAATATGATATCCTTTAGCGAACAGAGTACTGCACAACAATTAATTTCTATGATAATGTGCGTTTAAAAGTGAAGAATCATAGGCACAGAGACTTAAAAGTGCAAATAAAGTACTTTTTTCTTCCTTAAAGCTTCACGGAATGGTTTAAGGGTTATCTAATACGTGCAGATTTAAAGTATTGCGTTAACAATTAACCTATTTAAGTTCCCAGAGATGCGTATATTTTTTTTTCAAATGTCTTTATTAGATTTTATACATTTACCGTGATATATAAAATATATGAATTGTCAACCTTTCAATCCCAAAGGGGAGGGCAAAATACTAAAATACAAACAAGCCGCGACACGACAAACAGAACAAATTGGCATGTGCGCTAAGGGAAGACTTTGAGCAGCCTGGGCTTCGGCTCAGCCTGATTAAAGTCTTTACTGTGCACTTAAAGCGTACTTAATGGTCTAAGCTTCATCCATGCCGACAGCGAAGATTCTGATCAGACTTGGTGGCTGTTCAGGCTGATCAAAGTCTTCGCTGGGCGCACATGCCACTTTGATGGTTTGGTCATGTAATGACTCAAATGAGTAAACACAGAGATCACAATCACAAAAAGCACAGTCGATCCGATAGATTTTACTGAGATTCCGCCCTCGTGCTAGGATGTCCAACCTCGACCAGGCAGTTGGCCTATGTGTTGGTGGGAAGTAAACCTCGAGTTCACTCACTCATTCACTTCAACCCATGTCTATGGCTAAAAAGTTGCTTTAAATACATAATATAGTAATTACTCTTGAAAAATTCTCGGAGTGAAAGCTGACAGAACTCCATTCTAGAGGACACGACTGTAGCTTGAACTTTAAACGGTGAACAAACTTTACATTTACTTCCACAAACTGGCTACGAAATCGATATTTCTTCATTATAACAGCCCAGCTTAATTTTCTTCTATTATAAATGATTTTTTTTTTCATAACATAAGGATAAAAAAAAGAAACTCCTTCCCTCCCAACCACGTCCATGAAAATCCTAGTTTTGCCTTTCAGCTGACGTAAATTTGAACTAAGTTTGGTTATCGGAAAGTAAGCTATTTTCAATTTACTTACAGTACTTCTAATGATGATTACAAAATCTGACAAAGAAAATGAATGCCCGACTACATGTACACAGTACTTTTTTACCTTTTACAGGTCTGATTGCAAATAACATCGCAACAAAAGTTATAAGCTAATTTGCTCTGCGAATTTAATTTAGCAAAAAATACAAAAAAAAATGATAGGATATTGTCCTGTTTTATTACACTTGTTTGCTTGAACCTTCTTTTATCGTATTCATTTGAAACTTAAGAACATAGTGATTTTTTCTACATTTGCAAAGTCAATGTTGAATAAATACATAGCAATGGAGTTTTACACACTTTAATAAAATGGATGAATATTGACCATGCTGTTTCTGTAATGGGTTTGTGTGCATTTTATTTCAAAACTCATAGTATTTAAATGAAACGTAATGATAAATATAAAATTGGTAATGATCACTTAATAAAAATGATAATCGTAATAATAATGCTGTACAAGGTCATTTTTACTAATATACTCGTACATTTCGTAATTTACACTGTGGTACTCATTTTAACTAGTTCTATTTAAATGAATAAAACACATAAATATTAACAGGTAGTGCCGCAAATTTTATTTATTTTTCTTTTTTTCTTTCACTGATCGAAACGTGAAAAAATATCTTCCTTTTTACTGCTGAATGCCTACCTCAGCCAAAATTAAAGATCTTACCTCTGTGTCTTTCTTGATAAGCTTGAGAGAGTAGTCTGACAAAATGTCAGTCCGGTTGTCAACTTCTTCAAAAACATGTTCAAGAATTATACAGAAAAAGTTGACGTATTTTTGGTACCAGTGATTTGATAGTTCCAGCAATGCTCCAACGTAAAGTGTCGTCTTCTCTGCACTTACGACTTTTAATAAAGTAGCCAGTGCTATTGCACAAAACAGGTATTTCAGCATTGCCTTTTCATACAATAAGTAGTAGCATATAGCTGTTGTCTATATGCACAAAGCATCCAGTTTAAAATGTAAACAACACTGGCAGTTCTTATACTGATTGATAGGTTTATTGGAGTTAAGTCTTATGTCTGTATATTTAACGATTTAGTAATAATATAGCCACACGCAATTTTTGCATCCAATGATAACATATGTCAACTCAGCTGCTCTTTTTAGTCTGACAAGCTTTCGCGCAAGTATGATAAATTATGAGAGAACAGTAGAAAGACAACTGATTCTCTACCGAAGCGCACTGCTTGTCTTTACAATACTGACTACCTGACACCAATAAATCATTCAGCACTCTTAATATCTGTCCTCAAGATTTCACAGATTACATGTAACCAGATTAAAATCTAAAATAGTGCCTTCAAGAGTAGAGAACACATTCGAAAGAGGGAACATGGTCCTACTTCGAATTATCTGCTATTCAAGCCTCATTAATGACCCTGAAATGCTCTAGTGACAAAAACCAGGGAAGTCGCCTTGATTTTATCATTGAAATAAAATAAATTCACCTAAACTATTTAAATAAATAGATATTAAGTAACTAATCCTAAGCAGAACAAATCTCCACCCAAGAAAATGCTTCTTCCATCTACTGTCTTTAATGTAGAATGTATGAGCATTTGTTGATATATAATATTCTTCCACATACAGAAACGTCTTGAGAGGCCGATCTATTAAGATTATGCTCAAAACACTTCTGTAGCGTAGCATAACCATGTACAATTACATGGAGCAAATAGTGCCTTATGAAGTAGCCACAATGACCGTGGCCCTAAAATTATCAGAGACAATCTAGTTAACAAAAAGCTTACATGTATCACAAACAACAACTGACTTATTTATAGAGGAGCACCGGTAGCTAAGTGGGTTAAGCGATTACTTACTGATCTAGCGGACCGGGTTAGAGACTAGCTTGTCATCCAACCACATATCTATGACTTATTCATATAAAAAAATTTAAAAAGATGGGCAATGATTAGGAATTAATACAATCAAATCCCACATTCTGCTCTCAAAACCAATAGGGAAAGAATCACATACACAGAGAAAGTGGCACAAGTTTACAAAAGACACGCACAGTAAACTGAATAAGCAGCTCTTTCCTAAACAGACGGTTAAGCTACTCCAATAACAGCATCAACATCTATTTATACTCCCCTTTTTATTTTGGTTACAAAACAAAACAAAACAGAAGGCACATTTGGCAGCAATACGGGAGACCAATCCGCCAGAGACCATAGACAAGCGGAGACAGCACATTATAACTCAAGGAATCGCAACAGAAGTACCGCCTTGGAACGGTCAGCTAAAGAATACTGGGGTGTGCTTAAACATGTTTTACTGGGCCAAAACCTCGCCCTCTGCTTCTGCAGTGGTTTGAAACACTTAGTTAGCTGTTTGGTCCGCATGAAAGTTTCCTAACTCATCAATGAATCATCACCGGAAACAAATCACGGATAAGGCCTATGATGAATCAGAGATGAGGACTCAACGGAAAGAACGTATCGCAACCAGGAGACTCCTGGGAAGACAGACAACACCACTGAGATACCGGAGCAAAAGAAAAACAATCAGTTGAACCCCGAATAACCAAGCAACAGACAAGGCAAACTCCGGCCCCAACCAACTAAATTAAGTAGCTTTATGTAGGGCTCATCATTGAGTCTGATGCGAGACCAACCGGCGTGAAATCTAAAAGGGAAGCAAAGTGTTTAACAATAATTGGGTTAACCACTACACTGAACGAATATTATAACCGTTCACTTTTATGTCGTAACGCGAAACTATCAATATGCATAACATATCAGAAATCATGTGCATAGTTATGGACTTCAGTTTAGCGATATTTTGGAATATTGGTGATGCTTTTACACAGTTTGTGAAGCAATATCCAAAACTTAAACTGTTTGACAGAAAACTTTGTTTAAAGACATTTTCATGCAGGTTTTAGTGCAAATGTGAACAGTGTGTTCTACCAAACCAATAAATACGAAAAACGTTGAGATTCTTAAAACACGTAGTTTTAACGCAATTTTACAAAAATGCATTTCCGAGAAATGACAACAGATTTCAAAAATCGTCTAAAACATCCAGTTGAAATCAGTGCATGTACCTTTTTAGATCTTGGCCTACAATACCACGCCTACCAATCGCTCTCATGCGAAACCACGGTTCAGAACGCCAATCCATGAGAGGAGTTTCCGGTTTTGCATGAGGGGAGCCAAAATCGTAAACAAATTTGACATCGGCACAAGGTTTGAGGTATTTATTTTCTCTGAAAACTATTTATGCAAAATATAAGAATGCTATTTTGTCACATATACATTGGTTCTTCGGCACAGGAAAGGATTAGGCACATGGTCTTGCATTTTTCCAGATATGCATTTAGTACGGCGGAGCATGTGTTCAAGATCAATCTCGGCGATATATACATGTAGGGAAAAGTCGCATTCTCTTGCTTGATTTTGAGTCTCTGACCTTGGCAGTCGCAAAGAAGTGAACAGAACTACTGTATGCTTGAATCCAAACGTTGAAAGTAATCTTTCCATGATAGACAGTTTAGAATTTAGAAAATATACGCAAAAACTTGGCATCGTCGGCCCGGTTCCACATGAGATAATAGAAAATATAAGGAATTTTTATCAAACACAAAAACAGCTTCTGAACAATGATTGGATCAAAACTAACATGAGCTCTGTGATAAATCATTATTTCATACATTGCAGATGACTTTCTGGCTGTTTTTATTCCCCGTTTGTCTTTAATGACCTATTGCAAACCCTCTTTCAAACCCCCTTTCATGCCTCAAAAACGGACAAACGGGGATTAAAACAGCCAGAAAGTCATCTGCAATGTATAAAATGATGATATATATCACAGAATTCAAGTTAGTTTTGGTCCAATTATTGTTCAGAAGCTGTTTTTGCGTTTGATAAGAATTCCCTATATTTTCTATTATCTCATGCGGAACCGGGCTGACGATGCCAAGTTTTTGCGTATATTTTCTAAATTCTAAACTGTCTATCGAGGAAAGATTACTTTCAACGTTTGGATTCAAGCATACAGTAGTTCTGTTCACTTCTTTGCGACTGCCAAGGTCAGAGACTCAAAATCAAGCAAGAGAATGCGACTTTTCCTACATGTATATATCGCCGAGATTGATCTTGAACACATGCTCCGCCGTACTAAATGCATAACTGGAAAAATGCAAGACCTTGTGCCTAATCCTTTTACTATGCCGAAGAACCAATGTATATGTGACAAAATAGCATTCTTATATTTTGCATAAATAGTTTTCAGAGAAAATAAATACCTCAAACCTTGTGCCGATGTCAAATTTGTTAACGATTTTGGCTCCCCTCATGCAAAACCGGAAACTCCTCTCATGGATTGGCGTTCTGAACCGTGGTTTCGCATGAGAGCGATTGGTAGGCGTGAATACCATACCTGGTGAGTCCACATTGCAACCGAAAATTGTCAGCCATTTCGCACACTTCCGGTTTCTTAATAAAAATTCAAAATTCAAATTTAACGGTATTTCTTTGATGAAATACATTCTTCGAAATGTTACCGAAGATATCCAGTAACGATGCTATATCGCCAAAAATTTCAATGCCGTATGGCTGATAATTACGTCTGCAGAGCGACATGAACTTTGAACTTAGAATATGTGCTTACAGCTGAACTTCTAAGATTTAACTAGCGGCAGTGCATTTTTCGCGTTTTTATTTGCGTAGTCCTAACGGCAAGTCCGATCGCATCAGATTACTTTTAATAAGCAGATTACTTTTGAATCTTTATTGAAGGTATTTGGTTACCTCTTTGGGATAGACTTGTCCTCAAGAACTACGATATTTGAAATCATTTATACTGTAGCAAAATTTGTGACTTTTTGAAACGAATGTACCTTTGTTCGGACTGCACCTATGCAAGAAGTAGATGCTCTATTGAAACGAAATGACTTGAAGAGTTTTGGCAAGGTGTTAACTTCTGTATGCAACCGACTACTTTTCACCACCAAGTTTTATTAGCAGAACCAGTCGCCAAAATGTGGGGTGGACGGTTATAAGTTTCGTTCAGTGTAAACATGCAGACTGTAGCATTACATTTATATTATATCCAAAACGTTTGTTACGAACGATTCTGCTAACTTTCAATGAGATACCTTATTTTTATGGTTTTATGCAGATTTTTGCATTTACCATAAATCACCACCTTAAATTGTTCAACAGTTCTTACGCCTACATAGATATAATTATACTACAGAACAAGAGAGAGAGAGAGAGAGAGAGAGAGAGAGAGAGAGAGAGAGATACGGCTTGTGTTTGTTTGTGTGTTATGTGCAAAAGAAAACAGAGAGTATCACAAATTATCAATACTATAAAAGAAGGTTGTTCCTTTGTCTAATGGCGTAGGGCATCTGGTTGTCAAAGGCCATTTTGCGGCTATTAAAAGTCTCTTTGCACTTCATGATACTGCTTATTTTATTTTTATTTCATTTTTACTTCCTTCGGGATTATTGAGCCCATGATAGAAATTAGGAAATCGAGTAATGATTAAGCCAGCGCCACGGAGCGTATGCAGCTCTACCAACGATATAGCGAATTGCCTCAATAAAAACGATTCATTTTATTGCCTCGAGGTTTTCAAGGGTGCAGTGTGTTAGATGCTTTAGTTGAAGATTTTACCCCAGTTTCAAGTTTGGTTCTGTCTGCTTTTTAGTCAGTGTTTCTGTGATATTTATTTTATTTCTTTTGTATATTTAGTACAAGATTTTAATCTGCACACCTTTTACCAGTGATTTCACTATCACATTTTACTTCTTTTTTCTTAGAAAAAGTATGCATGGGCACGGACATCCAAATTTATAAGAAATGAAAACGGCAAATTATTTGTAATTCGTGCGTGTATGTTTTTTTTTTTTTTTTTTTTTTATTTGTAGTTCTTTCAAACTTGCGGTCGTTAACCTGTTGGTAAGCATTATGGTCGGACCTGGCGATGTATGGTCTGTCGGTGTATTGATATGCCGGCTCGTTGATCGGTTCACATGTCGATTTGTTGTTCTCGCTCTATTTTCATGTCATTGTACAGAAACAGAGGTTTATAATTACTCACGGGGCTGACGGCTTCTTAGTATAAGGCATGAAACATCAAGAGTGCGGGTTGGGTCTAAAATACTCTCCAGATATTGGGTTTTGACTTTGGAGCTTATCAGTTATCCTATCTCAAGGACACTGTTAAGACACAGATCAGACTTAGACTGATTTGATAGTCATATCTTATTATTTTGATAGACACTTTTTATTAGAAATTCACTGTCATACAATAAAAAGTTTGCCAAACAGATAATACAGTTCATGACAAGATCTCTAAAATATATGAACCTGATTAACTTCATTAAAACATTTGCTTGCATAGCTAGCTGTTAAAGCAAACACATTAATGTCAATCATTGCTGGGATGACCACAGATGATCATGACACTTTCATCCTCGATGATGTTTTCAGGTTCATAGCCCCGTGAGTAATTATAAGCCTATGACAGAAATTATTGAGACTAAGAAAACAGTTTTACTCAGTTTCTGTTTGTTCTTCCACTCAGGCACTACTTGAGTTGTATTTTTACTTGCTTCGATATAACAAACCCTTTGATCAAGTACATAACAAAATAAGCTGAAACAGGTGTGCATGAAGTATTAACGAAACCAACAACATTTCTTATGCTGGTTAATATATGTTTTATCATATGACGTCGCATCTAAGAAGGTAAAAGAGCCATGTATTAAAAACGATAGTCAACTAGTGGATTAAATATGCAAATTACGTCATAACGTTATGCGTTGACGTGCATAAGAAAATCGCGTTTTAATGGCAAAATTGTGACGTTTTAGTGGAGAATTTGCTAACAAAATGCAATTTAAGTGTCATATGATAAAAAGAATCTTGTATTCGTGCTCTTGTATTATTGATTTTATTAAACTCGTTGGGAAAAACCTATAAGATGCTCAGCATAGCCTCGCATCTTATTCCCCCCCCCAAATCGTTTTATAAATTCAATAATACATTAGCACCCATGTAAGATTCTATCGATCATATGACACTAAACTCGCATTTTAGTGGCAAATTTTGCAATAAAACTGCACGACGTTTTTATGGACGTCAACGCATAACGTTACAACGTAATTTGCATATTTAATCCACTAGTTGATTGTTCTAATGCATGGCTTTATTACACTCTCAGATGTGACGTCATATGATAATGTATGCTTTTATCAGATTCGGTGCACCTTTTGATTCTTTGGAGGCTTTGAAAAGTGTAATATTTGCAGTAAGTTGCCAAACATACCAGGAAATTTGGAGAATATATCTAGTGCTGAAAACTTATGCTGTGAAACCTTATCAAAGCGTTTCAGTGAGACAGACCTGAGAAGTTTTAGTCCTTCTCAATCATTATATTATCTTAAAGACGGCCGCTTGACAATAACAATTATTATTTCGTTATGCGCAAAGGAATGTTGATTCATGTGTTTTACTTGAAATTGAGATAAACAGTATTAATATTATTTTGCTCCATTGTTGAGCATTGTCATAATGTTGACTAGTATACTTCTCCTACGTCCTTTCATTCTACGCAAATCATACTATTACCTTATATGGGTCTTTCTTTTCAACCTTAAAACCTTAAATAAAAGAATATCAATTCTTAGACGTGTGCGGTAGTTTGTTTTTGAAAGTCCTGAAATACGTTAAAATGATTTCAAGTTCTCTAAGAAAAGATGGCACCAATAGTATCTTTTTATTTTTATGATATAAATTGTAGTCCGTTTGCACCAAATTATATAGCCATATTTCTGTTATAAGTACGCGGTCTGTGACGCTGATATATATAATTATTATTTTTCTGGTATTTGATGAAGCAGTTCAACTTTCTGTATTAGTAATCTACTGATTAAACCAGGGTCTATAATTGATTTGCACGCTCCATCTATGAATATGCGATAAAAGAAGGATTTCGTTTGAATTTGTGCAAAATGTAAGCATTGGCAGCAGGTTCATTACCATAGCTTATAATTATAAATATAACAAAGAGTAAATTGACATGTTTTGTTTTCATTCTTATGATGCTCAGTATGAGCAACCTTCAGAAACATTTCACTACTTAAACAACATCATATATGCACGCAACTTATGCGAAACGTTGAACTAACATCATGCCATTGTATCAAATGCTATTTACAGAATATAAAAAAGTTTCCGGAAAAAATGCTGTCTTCAATAGAACTGCAATCTATGAAACGCTGATATATATTGCGAGTCATTGTATATGTAAATCTAGATTTATGCCAAGCTTTCGTACGCATGTGTCCCAACATAACAACCGGTAATCACATAAAGATCAATGAATTTTTTTCTAAAGGCAAACACAAAAAAAAACGTGGTAACAGTAAAAAAAGATTTATCTTTCAAAAGCAAACGCAAATGTGAACGGTGGTATTTTTTTTTCTGATTTGCAGATATCTTAAAAATAGTTTTTGCGCCATGCGCCTGTTGAAAATACAGTATGCATGCATTTCAATATATATACTGAACAAAAGTGAAAAACGCTACAAGTGATCTGTCTTCAAAGTTTCTGTTTTATGGAACCAGAAACGGTTCATGAATATGAATGCATTTTAAAGTTAAATGCATGTGTAAGGCCATGATACCAGTGTATATCTGTAAAAGTCGTTTAAGATAAAACGAAAACATTCCAAAGTAAACAGGGGTCCGATTTTCTGCTGAACAAATACGGAGTAGTAGATCAGGCATTTTAAACTTGATTTAAAAATAGTTTTCATGATACGGTTGTCCTTATTGTGTCTTAGGTAAACAGCCAGTGTACCAAACATATCGCAAGAGAAAGCACACATGAGTTGTCACGTCTTTGAAAGTTAGTGTCAACATGTCGCTATTTCTTCGAAATCACAGTAAGAAACAGTGAATAATGGAAATTCCCATATGAAATTAATTTGTGGTTGCCCCACACATTGTCACAATTTTGCTTGAAATTAATGATAAGTAAAGTGCATTATTTATTGCACTACAAGAAAGAGAAAAAAATTTGCTCAGAAAATTGATAAATCAAAGAATAGTAAAAAAAATGAGGTTTTCCATAGTTTTAATGCAAAGGGAGATAATTTATCATTTTGAGAAAAAAGTTTTTCTAAGATTTGACCTTGAGCCGACGTGACTCAGTTTCATAGGGGGCTTAGATATACGGACAATAAACATTTTGACATAGTTTCAAGAAGATTGGGTCAAAACTATGCCTTCTAGTGCTTACACAACGTTTTTCTATGATTTGACCTAGTGACCTAGTTTTTTTACCCGACATGACCTACTTTCAAACTTGGCCGAGAGTTTATGAAGAAAAACATTCTGACAAAGTTTCATAAAGATTAGATCAAAACTGTGTCCTCTAGAGCGTACACAAGGTTTTTCTATGATTTGACCTAGTGACCTAGTTTTCGACCCGACATGACCCAGTTTCAAACTTGTCTTACGTATTATGAGGATAAACATTCTGACAAAGTTTCATGAACTTTGGATCAAAACTGTGCCTTCTAGAGCGTACACAAGGTTTTTTTAAGATTTGACCTAGTGACCTAGTTTATAACTCGACATGACCCAGTTTCGAACTTGGCCTAGAGTTTATGGAGATAAACATTCTGACAATTTTTCATAAAGATTGGATCAAAACTGTGTCCTCTAGAGCGTACACAATGTTTTTCTATGATTCGACCTAGTGACCTAGTTTTTGACCCGTCGTGACCTAGTTTCGAACTTGTTCTAGATATTATAAGGATAAACATTCTGACAAAGTTTCATGAACTTTGGATGAAAACTGTGCCTTCTAGAGCGTACACAAGGTTTTTCTAAGATTTGTCCTAGTGACCAAGTTTTTGACCTGACATGACCCAGTTTCAAACTTATCTTACATATTATAAGGATAAACATTCTGACAAAGATTCATGAACTTTGGATCAAAACTGTGTCCTCTAGAGCGTACACAAGGTTTTCTATGATTTGACCTAGTGACCTTGTTTTTGACCCGACATGACCTACTTTCAAACTTGGCCGAGAGTTTATAGAAGAAAACATTCTGACAAAGTTTCATAAAGATTAGATCAAAACTGTGTCCTCTAGAGCGTACACAAGGTTTTTCTATGATTTGACCTAGTTACCTAGTTCTTGACCCGACATGACCCAGTTTCAAACTTTTCCTACATATTTTGAGGATAAACATTCGGACAAAGTTTCATGAACCTTGGATCAAAACTGTGCCTTCTAGAGCGTACACAAGGATTTTATAAGATTTGACCTAGTGACCTAGTTTTTGATCCGACATGACCCAGTTTCGAAGTTGGCCTAGAGTTTATAGAGATAAACATTCTGACAATGTTTCATAAAGATTGGATCAAAACTGTGTCCTCTAGAGCATACACAAGGTTTTTTCTATGATTTGACCTAGTGACCTAGTTTTTGACCCGACATGACCTACTTTCAAACCTATCCTAGATTTTATAAGGATAAACTTTCTGATTAAGTTTCAGGAACTTTGGATCAAAACTGTGCCTTCTAGAGCGTACACAAGTTTTTTCTAAGATTTGACTTAGTGACCTAGTTTTTGACCCGACATGACCCAGTTTCAAACTTGGCCTAGAGTTAATGAAGATAAACATTCTGACAAAGTTTCATAAAGCTTGGATCAAAACTGTGTCCTCTAGAGCGTACACAAGGTTTTTCTATGATTTGACCTAGTGACCTAGTTTTAGACCCGATGTGACCCAGTTTCGAACTTGTCCTAGATACTATGAGGATAAACATTCTGACAAAGTTTCATGAACTTTGGATGAAAACTGTGCCCTCTAGAGCGTACACAATGTTTTTCTAAGATTTGACCTAGTGACCTAGTTTTTGACCCGACATGACCCAGTTTCAAACTTGGCCTAGATTTTATAAAGATTAACATTCTGACAAAGTTTCATAAAGATTGGATCGAAACTGTGCCCGCTAGAGTGTACACAAGCAAAAAGTGACGGACGTCCGTCCGGACGGACGTCCACACGTACGACGGACGACGGACATCACGGTATCCTAAAAGCTCACCCTGAGCACTTCGTGCTCAGGCGAGCTAAAAACAGGTTATTATTAGAAAGTTTAGGCTGACATGTCTGTGCTGTAATCCCTTCTGTAACACGTCTTCAAAACCAAAAGAGATACACATAAACAGACAGCAGTTGACGAAAGGTAGGCACGGTAAACTGAATTCATTCAGCTCCAAACTAAAATAAATCACTCACACAACAGGGAAAGGAAAGCACCGACAGAAAAAGAGCACTGAATAAAAGTAAGGAACCACAGCTGAAGTTTCACCTTGGAAATGTGGATTTTGAAAGATCTTGAAAGGGCGGACACGCCATGGATAAACAATGACCTTATAATTCTGTTAGTCTTGAGCACCATATAAGGGAAAATTTTCGCGTCGCCTAATTTTCGCGGAATTTTGCGGTCGGTAGCGAGCCGCGAAATTTAAACTCCGCGAAATATTTTCCCAGTTTGTACAAAATAGTAATATGAAATTTGAATCGTCCAAACATATGGTTTGCGGAATTCAAATCGCCCCACAAAACCTTAAAAGAAAGTAGCTATAGAGCTATTATTTTCGGCTCAATTATGGTAGCTGGTAATTACCAGGTAGTTACAATTTGAATAGACGGTCTTTTTGTTCCGCTCGATTAACGGTCACTTGTACCTGATTATGCAAGAGTACAATTACATTACTTTTTATTGACTGTGAGTTCTGTTTATTTATATCCTGAAAATAGCCATTCTATCAATTGCTCGCATATTTCAGTGGACTGTTTCTGTGTACAGAGCATTAATTTGTACAAATGTCTATCTTACGGGTTTTTTTTTCTTTGTGATAAAACAAAAAGGATGGGTATTCTCCCAAACCTCAAAAAAGCCGATTCTGTCTAAACAAATGTGTTCATAGCAAAATGATAACAGTTACTTTACGTTCCTCTCTCCTTGTACGTCTTGATTTTTCAGCCAAGCCAATATTTTACAGGACAAACACAATTTTTATTTTTGTGGATATTCGCATCCGCGAAATATAAAAACCGCGAAAATAATCCTAATATATTTGGGGAAAATCCGCGAAAATTTGGCGACGTGAATATTTTCCATTATATGGTATTTTTTTCAGATTACAGGAAGAGTTAGTGAAATTGGCTATAGAATCATCATTAAAAGAAGCAGTGATTTTAATGGGATATCAACACTTGAAATATTCAAATTCGGAATTATCAGAAAATCTGATCATAAAATTAATATTACTGGGGATGAAATGGCACACAAAGATAAACAACCAGGGAAACCCGATATCGAGATTTCAGAGGTTGCTGGAATTCGGAGGCAAAGAAATAGGACGCGCGACCCTAGGGTCAGTATTTAACCTCTTATATCTGACCCCAAAAGAAGGGCATAAGTCTAAAAACAACACCAGATTAACCAAACAGATAATGAAGAAAGCACATACGATTTTGTTTTGTTCCATACTCACCTTTCAGAGTACAAAATCGGTTGTGAATCATAAGTTTCCGTATTTTTTTTACCAAAATGCATTTTCTCTTACTTCTATTTGCAGACTAACATAACAACGCCTACCAATCGCTCTCATGCGAAACCACGGTTCAGAACGCCAATCCATGAGGGGAGTTTCCGGTTTTGCATGAGGGGAGCCAAAATCGTAAACAAATTTGACATCGGCACAAGGTTTGAGGTATTTATTTTCTCTGAAAACTATTTATGCAAAATATAAGAATGCTATTTTGTCACATATACATTGGTTCTTCGGCACAGGAAAGGATTAGGCACATGGTCTTGCATTTTTCCAGATATGCATTTAGTACGGCGGAGCATGTGTTCAAGATCAATCTCGGCGATATATACATGTAGGGAAAAGTCGCATTCTCTTGCTTGATTTTGAGTCTCTGACCTTGGCAGTCGCAAAGAAGTGAACAGAACTACTGTATGCTTGAATCCAAACGTTGAAAGTAATCTTTCCATGATAGACAGTTTAGAATTTAGAAAATATACGCAAAAACTTGGCATCGTCGGCCCGGTTCCACATGAGATAATAGAAAATATAAGGAATTTTTATCAAACACAAAAACAGCTTCTGAACAATGATTGGATCAAAACTAACATGAGCTCTGTGATAAATCATTATTTCATACATTGCAGATGACTTTCTGGCTGTTTTTATTCCCCGTTAGTCTTTAATGACCTATTGCAAACCCTCTTTCAAACCCCCTTGCATGCCTCAAAAACGGACAGTATGTGTATCTTAGGTGCATGGATTTAGTCATTCTTCAACTTCTAACAATGACGATATATACATCGGACATGGAACAAATTCGAGAGTAGCCACAACGGTATACTGCAGTATTCCAAGAGAAAACAAAAATCAATAATATACTAGTCAGCAAATTCGATTTCTCTTGAGTTGTAATAATAACGAATCTCATAAAATCTTCAAATTTTTGTCTGCTGTCTTTGGACTCAGTTCAGTCCAGTCACCTTCTATAGGTAAATCGGTGAAATCTTGATCTTTTTTTTTTGCGATGACAGAAAAAACACTGCATTTGGGAAAATTGCTGCGTATACAGTATTGCGCGACAAGTATACCATTCAACTATCAAAGCACTTTTTAGAAAGACCGATGTCATGGCACAAATGATTCGTAAATAGACAAACTGGTGGCGTTGTCACAAAATTCAGGATTTTTCATTATAAATCCACCATTTCTTATACCTCAACGCAAATAATGTGCACATATATACGATGTATTCTTTCAATTCGAGTAGCATATTTATATTTTGTTCGACTTTTATTTCTAGAACGTTGAACTTTTATTAATTTCTTGATGGGAATGGCAGTATCGTGTCCGGGTCATAACTCTTAAACCGACGGTCCGTATGGAATGTTTGTATGACGCTTCACAGATGTTTAGCATATCAAGACGATATGTCGTGAACAAGGAAGACAAATATTGCTATTTTACTTTAAGTGCAATCTGCTTTTGTCTAATCCGTGTCCGGTCTATAACTCCTAAATTCTTTAGAACTTAAACATGAAATTTTACAGACCGATTTATCTTATCATGATTGTATGTCCCGAACAAGGAACACAAGACTCGCTGGTTTACTTTTTGGGTTATCTGACCTTCACAAAATCCGTGTTTAGGCTATAACTCCTGCATTGTATGGCATTTTACCATGAAACTTCGCATAAGGGTTTATCTTATTCAGATAAGATGTCGCAAATATAGACGACAACTCTTGCATACATATTTCTATAAGTCTGTGTCCAGATCATTATTCTTAAACCATAAAGAAAGTAATCATGAAATTTCAAATACGGGTTTATATTATTGAGTTGATGTGTCATAAGCAAAGGAAGACAACTCGCGTTGTTTTAGATTTTGAGTCTTGCCAAAATACGTTTCCATTCTATAACTACTGAAACATTCAGAATTTAATCATGAAAGTCACACATGAGTTATTCTAAAACTAAACTATTCTAAACTTTTGCCAACTTTTCTGATTCAACTCTCTTTTGCGACAGTGCTGTGACAGGGGAGATACAGTCAACCATGTAATTATTATTACATTTCCGCCACTAGAAATCTGTCTGTTGGTTAACGTAAAATAAGCCATTAGAATTATTCATTTTATACTTGATTTCAGTCCATTTTAGGGGAAATTCCGGGAGAAAAAATAAATAAAGAATAAAGATGTTTTGTGAAGCTATGTTTTGGAAGAAAAATATTGTAACTATGTACTATAGGTACAAAGTATTTGACTTTTACATTAGATTTTTGCACAGTGATCCAGGTAAGAGGAGGTTCCAATGATAGTTCTGACCCCTCATTAGAACCGTCTCACTAAGACAGTTCTAATGAGGGGTCACAACGTATTTTCTGTTACGAAATAAGAAAAAAATGAAAAAAGTATCTGAGAATTATCTTAAAAAAAACTAACCAGGAACGTACTTAACGGTCATTTAAAAAACACAACTTATCTGGAGCCTGAATTAATTTTACACATCCACATATTGTTTTTTATTTTTGAAGGTTACAGATTTTGAAGGCGAAAAACAAAGTCTTCATTATGAACTGTTATCAATTGTATCCATGAAAACTCTTCAAATTTGTAGGTGAGCTGTCTCTTAAATGTGTGTCGTTGAATACTGTCTTAGTTGGGGCATGCTTGGTGATTTACTTATAAGTTTAGATAATAACTGGCTTTTCCAACATATTTTTGTTTGAGTGGATTAGCATTTTCAACACTTTAGCATTGTCCCTAAAATGTGACAGTTTTATGCCCTTTATTCAATTTTTTGTATCAAAAGTCAATACGAGTGAGGAAGAAGAAAGTTTCAAAAATACAATTTTTCTTTCTTCTTCGAAGTTGAAGAGGCGTATTGTTTCTACCTTGTTTTGTTTTTAATTACGTTGATTAGCATGTATTCATTTTTCATTGTCTTCACTAACTGCTATTTTTTGTATTTGTGTGTATTGTGGAGGAGGACAGCATGGGGGAATGCCGGGAAGGGATAGGAGATTAATATTTATAACTGTCCAAAACAGTTGTGCAGGGAACAGTTTATTACTCAAAGCATGCTCCTAATTTCATGGCCTGTACTTATCTCCCCAATATTTATTTTAGGCAACGGCTAGTGACAACCGGTTTTCAGCAGCCTCACAGGCTAGAGGCAACCGGCTGTCATCAGCCTGTGAGGCTGCTGACAACCAGCTAAAAAAAATTATACTCATTTTAAAGGACATGGAGCATTGGTTCATTGTAAAAAAGTCACAAGTAATTCTCAATATGGTTATGCTTTAAATCAAGCTACATATGGATCACAACAACAAAACATCTGCAAATAAAAAAGCAAAACTATGGAGAAGAGATACCTTCTTAAAGTAGATTTTCCAAGGGAAGTAACTCAAATCATACTTAGTACTTACTCAAAATACCACTTAACAATTTTCTCTGAAGTTTTATGTGCTATATCTGCACAACTGCCTCCATGATTATAGTAGTTTTACTTGTATTCATATTATGAATTTGTAGTTTATTTTTCCTAGTGCGTAGAATCAGTAAATAAACAAATTTGCTTGACTGAAGAGCAAGAATATAAATGTAGGGAAGAGCATGCAATGGTAACTGGAAAATTTAAGTTAAAACTTTTTTTCCATCAAGGTAAATGTATTATTTATGTGCCTGTCACACAGTCATGCATAAATTATTTTAGCCATTTGTATGAATAAGTCAATGACTACCAGACATAAATAATGTAGGTAATAGAAAAACATAGAAACTCACACCTGATTTGTTTAATAGTTTCTTACTTTTAACAATCAACTTAAAACTTGATCAGAGCGAAAAGAAATATCAACAGATATCATGATTAATAGAAAATACCATGAAACTAATGTTCTTAAAATATCTTGAATATTATTATTTGAAAATAATAGGATTTATAGTAACTGGTTGTCAGCAGCCTGTGTGGCTAGTAACAACCGATTGTCAGCAGCCTGTGAGGCTGGTGACAATCGGTCGCCAGCAGACACTTCCTTTATTTTATTGCATATAATGTCCACCATACCTTTATTTTGGAACTATTTTGTGACTAAAACATGGTGGATATTTCAGATTTTTTCTCATGTAGTGGGTGTCTGTTATTTTTCATTTGTTTCTGTGCAATTTTATTTCGGGAGATTGTAGAAGGGTAGGTGGAGATTTTAACAGTATAATTATTTTGGGGTAGACTGTCATCCAATTGGACTTCTGGCGTCCTTGGGATAGCCAAGTCTCAGATATGCTAATTTTCTTCATAATTGCTTTAATTATACATGTTTTACCCTAGAATGGTGTTCAGGTGGTATGTAACATTGAGGGCTTGAAAACTTTGTGACAGACCCAGTCATTTAAAAACAAGTAACTCACATTTTTCAACCTACCCCACCCACTACACATTATGATGAACACTTAACAAAATACCGCTACGGAACCAATTTGTCTTCTTAGAAAATGCTTCTCCGCTGATAAATGTAGCAGAAATGTAATCCAGAGCTGCTACCCCTTAACGTGTATCTTATTTAGCATAATATCATCCTTGCATTCCATAGTTTAATTTCTCCTCTCCAAATAGAGCCGCCAGTTCTTTATTGAATGGTTTGTAGAACTCGTACAATATACGCCGAGTTTCGTTTTTCATATTACCATATCGCGAGTGTCCTTTAGCATTCACATTTGCTTTAGACAAACTGACAATCTCCTTCATTTGGGTACTTGATAATTGATCTGAAACAAAAATTGAAATACATATTTTGAGGAGCAATTGTCGAGCCAGTAAAGGCGAGTCCAATTATCCAGTTCAAATGGCCATCAATATGAAAATTTACAAATATGTTTCCAACAAGTTCGCTTTCACCGTGATCAAGGCAGACGTCATGTATGATGTCAATACTAAAGTTTCCTTGCGCGCCAATCAGCGAAAGCTGACTGAAGTTGATTCAGCCTTCTGTTTGCAACAAAATACTCATCTGATGACATCCTTGATAAGATGTTAGAATATCACGAATTCTGGAGCACTACTAAAACAGATACATCAACCAAAAAATTGGCATGATTGAACTTATTTTAATTGGGCTATTAGTACAAACATTCTCTTCTATTTTGTTTGTTTCAGCCGTATATTATCAAATTTAATTGACAGAAGGGAGCCGCTCACCAGTACAACGTTGTCACAGGGTTATCGCAGAGCGAACATGGTGTTGACACTTAAAAGTTCTAAGGAAGAAACAATAACCTCCTTGATCCCTACAATATGGTAATTTCTAAACTTACTTCCGATTTGATGGCCATAACCGAAAAACAGTAATGCTTTCAGACTTAATAAACCATTCCATAATAAAAATAGAAACTATGTAAAAACAGTTGTTAAATGTTTTTCGAATAATTTGCTTAGTCTGTTGTAACACTTCTGTTGGTCTAAATTATTTAGTTAAATAAAGATAGCTGAGTTGCCACCTATTTGGGAAACAACTGCTGACTCGGCATATCACTTGTAATTTATTGTTTGTTGGGATGTCTTTGTCTATCTTTCCCTTTGATGTTGGGGATAGGGTTTGGGATCTGCTTCAGTCAGTTCCTGAAGTGTAGTTCCTCTTTAAATTTTAATAAAGGCACCAACCTAAATCTAACATAAAAGTAACACAGACGGTTGGCGCACAATACCCGTCCTGGTGCGTCTTGTGTTAGGCCCACCGTGACTTATCGGGTACGTTTCTTCTGCTCTGGATTTTCTGTGTTGCTATTTTTGTGAGTCCTCATCTTTGTTTCTTAAGAATCTTATATCTTATTTATGCTTATGCCAGTGCAAATGTAAAACTGGCATGGAGTGTGGATGAATGTTCTATCTGATGTTTTAATTTTGATTTCTATGGTTCTAAGATGCTAGGAATCGTCCGCGCAAACTGACCAAGTAAGGTGTCTGATGAACCAAAGCAGAGCCAAGGGCGAGGGTTGGTCGCGATCGCAAACCGGTTAAGCCCCCCCCACCCCCGCCCCCCCCCCCCCCCCCCCCATCCCCCTCCCCGCTAGTTATTTCATTACTGGCCGTTCCAAGGCGGCACTTCTGTTTTGGTTCTTCTTGTTTGTTTTATGTGTTATTTGTTGCTATGTCTGTTATTGACATTTATTGTTTGTGGTGTTATTGCTACTCCGGTGACCACCTGCAGGGGTACTGGCTGTTCACATGACTGCTGATGATGATGTCTTTGGTGTTGACTAATTCTGTGATGTCTTTTTTCTCCACATGGTGTCATGGATGGGACTTGGGATTGAATAATATCAGTTCCGGAGAATTTCCATATTTATGTATACCTTTTCAGCTACCGGAATTTAATTTTCACTGACTTATTCCACAGATACATGGCTATTGCGGGTGTATTATAATATGCATATACCACTCGCTAGCACTTGATCACACCTCACAACATACTGCATCCGTCAGTGAAATTGTCATTTTAATCATTAGATGTAATGGAAAATCTGTTACATGTACAAAAGCACCTGAAAGACGGAATATTCGTATTCTATTATATATCAATATAAGGTTCATTTGGATTAAAGAACAGTTAATGGCAGTTTCGTCGTGTTCTATAAAATAAGCAAAGAAAGAATATAGGCAAAGATCAGGAACTAATACAATCAAATCCCACATCCCCCCGCCCTCAAAACCACTAGGGTGTCCCCTAATAGGGAAACAAACACACACACACGGAAAAAATACACAAGTTCGTGAAAGACACGCCCGTTAAACCGAATTTTCCCAAACAGATGGTCATTCAGCTTACCTAATAAAAAAAAAAGCATCAACATCCGTTTTTATCTTTTATTTTTAACTTACAAAACAAAACAAAACAAAAGGCAGATTGGGTAGAAAAACAGGTGACCAAACCGCCAAAGAACATAGACAAGCTGACATAGCACAGGATATAGCACAATGTAACATCCAGGAACCACAACAGAAGTACCGAGCAAAAGATTACTGGGGGAGGGGTCGCTTAACCATGTTTTACTGGGCCAATATTTTGCCCTCTGCTTCTGCAGTGATTCGAAATATTAAGTTAGCTGTTTGGTCCGCATGAAGGTTTCCTAACCCATCAATAAATCATCAACGGAAACAAACAAATGACCAACAAGACATATGATGAATTAGAGATCAGGACACGACGGAAATAAGGTATTGCGACACCAGGAGACCTCTTCGAAGTACAAAAACATCACTGAAGTACCGGAGCAAAAGAAAACCATCAGTTGGACCCCAATAACTAAGCAACAGACATGGCCCCAACCAATTTAATTTAGTAGTTTTATGTCGGGCCCATCATTGAGTCTGATACCTGACCAACCGGCGTGCAATTAAAGAGGGAGGCAAAGTTAATAATAACCGGGATAGGATTAACTACTAAACATGCAGACGGTAGCATTACATTTATGTTTTATCCAGTACGTTTGTAACGAACGACAATTTTTCTGGACTGATCAGAAAAACCAGAGCTACTCCAAGTTTTTCGAATTTATAAACTAAGTCACCATAAAATTATAGTTCTAATAGGCCTTGTTGGAAAAAACCTTTTTATCCGACCTTGAATTTAGAAATCAATTCACAGTGTCGAAAATAGAATTGCGAAATACATTTTCGAAGTTTATGATACCGATTGCCCTGTTGGAGAAGCTTAGCAGTTAAAATTTCATTACGGGCATTGAAGTCAGTCACATGACTAGACACTCTAGCAAACCTAGTAAGTTGAGAAATGTAAACCCCATAAGATGTAGAACGGGGAACATCACCATAAAAAAATGGAAATTTGCAATGATGTGATACCTTCAAGAAAAAAGTGGAATTCATATCGGTTACAGAAACAAGCATACAATCAGTAGTATACGTAAATGCCCCTTTTGTTAAAGGAACGGTATAGCAAGATTCAACAATTCGTATCAATGTCTAATTCAAGTCCACAGAACGAAAGGTAAGTATCAGTTATACAACGCGATACGAATGTTGGTTGACTAATGACATTCCATGCAGTATCAAAATTGTAAGGATTGAAATACTGAAAACTCATTGCAAACAATCCCTGAGGATTGGAATGATGAGAGCACCTGTTTATACTTGAAAGCAAATGAACTTTACATGACATTGTATACTGAGAGCTCTAGAGCTGTAATCTTTAGATATATGGATACATAGAAGAAGGAAGATTACACTGGGCTGAGAAATCTGTCTCCCTTCTTCTGGCAGGCGGGTCTCACTGAAGAAAAGATTTATTTACTATTATTATTATTATTATATTACCCATTTCTAGAAACTTGAATATCTCCCTCATCGATTTTTCCATGTCTTCTGAGCGACCTTCTAAGCGTTGAATAAAAATCTGGTCTCTGGGAAACACTTGTAGAAAATCTTTGATAAGGACTGAATAAAGGCCAATCCGCAAATTTATCTGAAAAAAATATTGACGTCACGTGATCGATTCGCGTGTTCAAGGCTTTGAGTAGGCTTATACAAGTCTCCTACTTAAAGCATATTTTACTTTTTATTTTCTGAATATTTTCAATCTTTATCAAGCTCCAGCTATAGATTGGCTGGAAGTAGGAGAGTTATAAACCTTGCTTAGACAGCCTAGACCCCCCCAAGTAGTATCATTTATCTAAAGTGAAAGAAATGCAGCTTAATGTTTATTTACTTAACGTCGCCAGTTGTTAAATATTTCACACTAATTCCAGCAAGGTGCCACTGACCACTGTAACATTATTTTATTGCTTTGACTTCCCAGGAATTCATTCCAGGATGAATTTTATTGACAGAGAGGAACATTTAATTAAAAATACTGTGGAATTTGTTTTACATGTTCTGGTATAATATAGTTTATCCTTCGCCAAAAAAAATATGTTATGGCACCTCAATAAAGAGCATCTCCCCAAGGCGGATTTGAAAACCAAAAAAATTAAAAAAATGAGATACCTAAGATAATGACCGTATTTTTCTTAAAATGGAGCAGTGTGGTTTTACAGTGCAGTAATGCGTCCAAAAGATACACATACAATGGCAAACAGTGTGGACCTTGATTAGACAGCTCCTTTAGCAGTCTGCTCTGGATCTTCACTTATTTGCTCAGACCTGTCTGTCCCAATACTATGGATTTTACGGTAATGCTAGTCCTAATCACGTTTCATGAAGAAACTAGAAACTTGTGTCTGTAAGACACGAATGATGTCCCCATGCAACACCTGTCACAGGCAATGCACCTCCCTAAAGCAGCTTTTGAGCACAAACACTATGTACAAAGAATCAATTGACAATTATACTATCCCATTATTCTTTAATGCCGAAAACTATCCAAAATTACTAAGTTCAAAAGGCTGTAATTCTGTCAAAATTAATTTTATCTTTAGAAAAAATCTACAGTCACATCTTCATTATGCCGCCAACATGTGTACATAGTTTGAAAAGAGCCCATTTAAAACTATAGAAGTTGATTACACAAACACCTTACCACAGAGTGCAAAAGGCTCAGGCCCAAAATGACAAAGTTTAAAAGGCCTTAACTCCATCAAAATTAATTTCTTCTCCATCAAAAACCCACATGTACATTTTCATTATTTCTACAACAAGTATGCATGGTTGGAAACAAGTTCAATTGAAAACTGTGGGAGGAGTTGATTACACAAACTCCATAACCTACAATGAAAAAAATGCCTAAAATGACTAAGTTCACAAGGCCGTACTTCTGTTAAAATAAATTCTGCCTACATCAAAAATCTACATGCACATCTTCATGTCCACAACATGTACGCAAAGTTTGAAAAAGATCCATATAAAATTGTGGGAGAAGTTGATTACACAGACTCTATACAATAAAGTGTGACGAACGGAAAGACGGACTGACAGACAGGAGCAAATCTTAATGCCCCCTGACTATCATCACAGGGGCATAATAAAACATTTCTGCATTGTACATAATCACGGTGGTAATACCAATTTCGCTACCTATGCTTTCGACTGAGACGGTACTATACAAAATGGCTTTTGACCGAGCACTACAAATACCGATAAATGATACTTTTGTTCATGGCTGTCGACCAAGCTAATAATGTTCTCGATTGCCTCGGTCGACAGCTATTTTTGCATGAATGGTAACTGACTGGCTCGGTCGACAGCACAGGTAGGAAAATTGGTATTACCATCTTGATAATCTGAACTGTTATATAATTCCACTACTGCAGTTGTGATATGCCAAGTCTCAGATCACAACGTTTGTCTGCACAGACTGATCAGAACCTTTGCTTTTCACTATTCCTTCACATTAAAAATACAACTTAACTGTTTATCATTGTTCAACATCTGGAGAATGACCAAGAGATCCTTATCTAAATGATCTCTACTTAATGGATTAGTTCTGCTGAAATGTGAAGCAATATTGATTCTTATTTTGTCCCGGCACTGCAAGGTTAATCAGTCTCTTATTCAGCTGCCCTTAAAACGGGATCAGAGAGGCATATTGCTGAATATGAGACTGAATATCAGTCTAGGTTTTGAGTCATATGCGAAGTTAGCCTGTAATTTTTCGATACAATGTATAATGCAGTGGCTTGCTTCAATTTCCAACTTTTTCAGTTGGCCCGGACTCAAAAATTGCTAATGACATAAACGAAGACAATGACCAGATTGCGTGGATGTTGAAGCTCATCCGAGGTTTTCCTGATAGTGTATGCTTTGCTTAACATTGTTTTCATGCAACTCCATTTATTAATAAATTCAATCAGATCTCCAGACAAAAAGAAGCATAAATGAGTAATTTTAAACATGCCTTCTGATCTTAATTCCTGTCTCGGTCGCTGTTTATTTGCCAAATAGGGCATTATAGGAGGACATTTTGTTACCATAGCCTCATATTATTGAAATTAGTTTCGATATTTACAGTTTTGTTCTTGTCTCATTTATACATCTGAAAAAATATTGAACCGTACCCGTATCAAGGGAAGGGAAATAATATGATAGCTATAACATAATATTATTATATTATTTATTATATGACGTCGCATCTGAAAGTGAAAGAAAGCCATGAAAGAAAAAAACGATAAACGACTAGTGGATTGAATATGCAAATTACGTCGTAACGTTATGCGTTGACGTCCATAAGAGTGTCGCATTTTCGAATGGCCAAATCGTGTAATTTTACTGCAAAGTTTGCTAATAAATGCGATTTTACTATCATATGATAAATAGAATCTTGCATTCGTGAGCCTTTACCACATACTTTGATGAAGGAAAAACTTATGGATTAAATTGAGTGGACTTTCCAAAGGAAAGGTTTGCCTTTTCTTGCCGGTCGCGACAGAAACGCTTTCTTTGATTCTTAACACTAAAATCGATATAAACTTTGGTCGTGTCAATATATGTCTGAAGCAATAACATACCTTTAAGATATTATTTACATTAGATTTGGTACAAAGTTATACAGACAATTTTTATTTATCCCGATGGGTACTAATTGTGTTCTTCTTGTAGCGGATTTGTTTTCATTTTGCTATGAAAGAGACTTCATGGCTTCTCTTTCTAATGATAAACAATCTGAAATTATTGAAACTTTTTAACTCTACATCTAGATATCTAGATGATCTTTTAAATACTGACAATCCTTACTTTGATGGCATGGTGAATCAAATTTATCCACCTGAGCTGCAGTTAAACAAAGCCAATGCAGCCGATACTGAAGCCCTATTTTTGGATTTACATTTATGCTTAAAATGGGCTTGTTTCATCCAAAATTTATGATAAACGCGAAAACTTTGATTTGACATAGTAATTTTCCTTTTTTGGATGGTGATATTCCCCGTTCTACCTCTTGCGGGGTTTACATTTCTCAACTTATTCGTTTTGCTAGAGTGTCTAGTCATGGGACTGACTTCAATGCCCGTAGTAAAATTTTAACTGCTAAGCTTCTCCAACAGGGCAATCAGTATTATAAACTTCTTTCGCCGACACTATGAATTGGTTTCTAAATTCAATGTCGTATTAAAAAGTGTTTTGCAACAGGGCCTATCGGAACCAGAATTTAATTGTGGCTTAGTCTATCAATTCAAAAAAAAATGCATGTAAGTCTGATTTTTCTGATCAGTTCAGGAAAATGATCGTTCGTTACAAAACGTATTGGATATGATATAAATGTAATGCAACAGTCTGCATGTTTAGTGGTTAACCCAATTATGGTTAAAAACCTAGCTTCCCTCTTTAATTGCACGCCGGTGGTGGGTCAGGCATCAGACTCAATAATGGGCCCGACATAAATCTATTTAATTTAGTTGGTTGCGGCCGGATTTTCTCGCTGTTGCTTGGTTATTCGGAGTTCAACAGATAGTTTTCTTTTTATCCGGTATTTCAGTGGTGTTGTCAGACTTCCCAGGGGTCTACTGGTGTCGCAATACGTTCTTTCCGTTGAGTCCTCATCTCAGATTCATCATAGGCCTTATCTAAGAGTTGTGTGTGTCCGCTGATGATTCATTGATGAGTTAAGAAAAAACTTCATGGGGACCAAACAGCTAACTTACTGTTTCAAACCCGTGCAGAAGCAGAGGGCGAGGTTTGGGCTCTGTAAAACTTGTTTAAGCCCCCCCCCCCCCCCACGTTAGCTTTTGCTTACCGTTCCAAGGCGGTACTTCTGTTGCGGTTGCTTGATGCTATATTGTGCTGTGTCCGCTTGTCTATGATCTCTGGTGGTATGGTCACCTGTATTGCTGCCCCATCTGCCTTCTGTTTTGTTTTGTAATTAAAATAATAAAAAAGCAAAAATAGATGTTGATGCTGTTATTGGGGTAGCTGAATGATCATCTGTTTGGAAAAGAGCTGCTCATTTGGTTTACTTTGCGTGTCTTTCGTAAACTTTGGTCAATTTCTGTGTGTATGTGCTTCTTTCTCTATTGTTTTTAGAGCGGAATGCGGGGTGTTATTGTATTAATTCCGGATCATTGTCTATCTTTTTACTTTTCTGTATTATTGAATTTAGTAAACTCGTTGGGGAATACCGATTAGATGCTCAGCATAGCCTCGGATCTAATCTTGGTCCGCAACTCGTTCAATAAGTTCAATGATATATGAGCACTCATGTAAGATGCTCTATATATTGTTACTACAACGAAGTTTAAATGTTTTTTCTTCGTGAATCTGTCACGGACTCTTAAAAATCTCAACTCCCAGACCGAGGATCGAACCCGGGACCATTCGATCTAAAGGCGGGCACTCTACCACAAAGCTATAAAAGCCGGCTTGTACCGCAAGGTAGTACAAGTGTTCATATAACTAATTACCTACACCCTGTGACATTCCCCCGCCAAATTGGACTTCGTCCCCGAAGTTCCAGGCTAAAGAGCTGCATATAGAAATAGGCTCGAGGAATTACTGCACAGGGGTCAGGCTGGATTTTACGTTGGGCGCCATTTGTAACGGACTCTTAAAAATCTCAACTCCCAGACCGCGGATCGATCCCGGGACCCTTCGATCTAAAGGCGGGCACTCTACCATGTCGCTATAAAAGCCGGCTTGTACCGCAAGGCAGTACAAGTGTTCATATACCTAATTACCTACACCCTGTGACAAATCCTCATAATAACATAATTACAGGCATGCCTGTTTCGCTTCAGTAAGCTGAATTAAAACACCACGAAAACTATGTTTAGAAGCTTTTGAAATGATAAGGTTTTTAATACAGCGTAAGAGAGCACTTGATGATAATATTTTTTGGTGATACACTTAAATGCTGCTCAACAACTGTGAACTGTTCAATGAAAATCCAGATACCCCACTCACTCAACTTTGCAAGTCAAGAAACACTTTACGAAAATTGCAATGGATCAAAATACAAAAGGGTCATGAGACACTGAACCGCTCGACTGAGTAAAATTGTCAAAGTTAAACGAGGGCAATCATTTGAACAAACCTGATACTTAGAAACTGTCAAAATATGAAAGTCATTGGTTAAATATTAAAGAATGACTTTCACCTTCATTGCTAAAACACTTTCATGTACTCGTTTATCTGGCTGTATTTATTAGCTTTTGCACCATAATTTTCTACAAGTTTCATTGAGGTCTTATGTTTAAACATTTTTCCATATAAAAGCATCAGAAAGCAGATTTGACATTGCCGTAAAACTTCAATCCAAGGTCATAATTTGAACAATTTTGAACCGAGCCTTCAAAATTTTGCATAAACTTCTATGTTCTGACATTTCCAATATTTGATCTTGCAGTAAAAAAGGTCAAGGTCGACCCAAGGTCAACATTTAAACAAACTAGGTAGTACTCGTAAACTCAATGCTACAAACCAAGTTTCAAGGCCATAGGTCTAAAGGCCATAGGCCTAATTATTCAGGAGTAGAAGACTTTTAAAAGGTTTTTATCATATATGGGCATGGTGGCCAGGTTGGTCATGCGACCTGGACCGTTTAGATAAATTTTCATTTCATTTCCTCCTGGAGGCCCTTTATGAATTTTTGTTACAATTTGCCAAGTGGCTTTTGAGCCTATGTATGAAATTGTCAAAATATGAGAGTCTTGTGGTCAGAAGTCAAAGAATGACCTTGGCCTCTTGTACTCACAAAGCCTTGTGTTCGCGTTAGGAAAACTGTACATACCAATTATTAGGCCAAAATCTTCAATCTTACCATAAAATGTTAAGTTATAGCATGTTCCAATATTAAACCTTGTCGTATAAAAGGCCAAGGTCGACCTAATTATATATAATTTCATCATCTGAACAATCTTGGTAGCACTTGAGTACCCAATGCTATGCACCAAGTTTCAAGGCCGTCGGTGAATTGGTTCTGGAAGAGAAGATTTTTGAAGGTTTTTTACCGTACATGGGCGTGTCAGCCATAATGGTGATGTGACCTGTACAATTTGAACAAATTTTTGTTCCTTCAGCCCTTGGAGGCTCTACATGCAATTTGGTTACAATTTGACCAGTAGCTTTTGAGAAAACATGAGCCCTGGGTTAAAGGTCAAAAAATTAAACTGTCAAAATATGAGAGCCCTGGAGTCAGAGGTGAAGGAGTAACCCTGGCCTTTAGTACTCATAAATCTTTATTCACTCACTAAGATGACTGAATGCATCAATTTGTAGCCCAAAATCTTCTAAATTTTTCATAAAATTTTCCCATATAAAAACAACAGAAAGCAAATTTGACTTTACCGTAAAAAAGTCACGGTCGACCCAAGGTTATCATTTGAACAGTCTTGGTAGTACTCGTGTAGCCAATGCTACATTCCAAGTTTCAAGGCCATCGGATCCTTTGTTCTGGAGGAGAATATTATAAAAGTTTTTTTATCAAATATGGCCGTGGCGGCCATGTTGGTCAAGTGATCAAAACCGTTTGAACGAGTCTACCTTCGTTAGAACCCTGGAGGCTACATATGAAATTTGGTTACAATTGGCCCAGTGGTTTAAGAGTATAAGCTATTTGAATTTGTGGACGGACGACGGACAACGGAACCTACCTATCCTATAAGCTCGACCGAGGCCACTGGCTCTGGTGAGCAAAAATGTGTACCAATTGATTCCCTATGACCTAACTAAGAGATTAAATACCCACAACGTATGTTTATTTTGTTTTTGAGCCAAAAATGAGCGTTTTATGTTGAGATCACTGGACTATGTCCTAGAAGCTGGAAGTTTTTTTTTTTTTTTAAACAAAAGAGTAGAACAAAGTACTGTCAGTGCATGATTGCTCACAGCTGAAAATTTTACATATTGTTGGCATTATTACAATGCAATATTGTGCTAAAATTAGCTGTGCACATTCATGCGCTGACATATTTTATAACCTAAACAAAGGCCAAAAATTGTCGAAAATGTCAACACTCAGCAGAGTAGGGTGCAACAAGACGCGTATAAAAACATAAATACACAAGAAGTTAGAAAATTTTAATACTAGATGGCTTAAGGTTTCAGAACTCATTAATCATTAACACAGGCCAAAAATATAATTCTGAAAGAATACTAAATATAGGGGCCAGATATGGCCCTAATCATATTAACCCTGTTAAGTTCATCTGCCGAAAAAGAGCTGACTTCTTGGCTTTTTTATTGTCTTGTTTCGCTTTGTGTGCCTCTATCATTATTGTTTATATTTATTTATTTGTGTGTGTGTGTGTGTTTTTTATTCATTTTTATTTTCCTTTTTCATTTCCAATTTGTTGTTTAGGGCAGAATATGCACGCCGATTGTGTCGATTACTGTAATTAAATCAAGGTTCGCGCTGTACTAATGATCGTGATTTCCGGAGTGAACATACATGCGCATAATTTAATATCCGCGAACATGAGGACTGTACAAAGGAATAATAGAAAATCACGACTAGTTCACAAACTTAAATAACCTTGAATGCAAAACCACAAATTTTTGTCACAGTGAAAATAGATACTATTACAGTATTGCCACTGCCTATTTATCTACTTTTCAACTCTTTTATACTTACAGTTGTTTTGAAATTCATTGAACTCAGTGGACATTTCCAACTTGGACTAGCCTGGACCTTTTCAAACTGAAATAAAAGAAAAACAAAAAGGAAACGAAACATTATATCAGCGATGTTGGTAACCTGAAGCATAATCTCGTGTGCATTCGGGATCGAACAAAGGTTGAAACTCCAGTATATATGACCCGCGACACAACAAAACCAACAAAGTGGTATGTGCGCCAAACGAAGACGCATATCAGCCTGGCCATCCGCACAGTCTTATCAGAGACTTCGCTGTCCGCATGGAGGTAGCTCAGACCTTCAACTACCCTTTAAGCTCACAGCAAAAACTCTGATCAGAATAGGTAGATGTACAACGTGATCAGTGTCTTCGCGTGATGCACGTGCTACTTTGTTGGTTTTCTCATATCGTGGCTCATGTTATACTTCCGCAGCCCCCCAATGCAAATAAGATTGGGCTTATTTTTCGAGCTGACGAAGATCCCATAAAAACATTCGAATGACATGTAATAGCATTTTATTTTTTGAAATCCAAAATGCCGAATGAGGTTGAATTGCTTCTGTCAAACATTCCCATTACATGTAATACAGAAACTGCGCAGCTTTAGTGAACGACGTACAGGAGTAGCGTAAACGCATTGGTTACTGAGTTGTGGGCGTATGGTAATGAAACAGTATCCGCTCGCACAAAGCACGGTTTTACTTGTCAGAGCAAATTGTAGTATAAATACGAACTAATAATTGATAATATTCTGAGTTCTTGGTGTAATCCACTCCTCTCAGGGTTTGTTAGGAAGTCTTGCTAAACAATGTCTTAACATATTGCAGGTAAACTTACACTTTAAGCACGAAGGCGTTTCATGTAGAACAAAATATATTTTACAGAATAGCACTTTACAAACTTAGCCATAGTGCGAGTGTTAGTGTTAAATACAGTGAAACAGTGCATACTTTGCGCAAACAACTTCTAGCGTTCCAAAGAAATAGATTCAAAAATTTGAATATTACACTTGTTCTAAACATGTTAAAGATTGTCTCCCTGGTTTATTTCATGTTTCAAGAAACAAATATTTTAACGAAATTTCGTTCAACTATATGTAATAGTCTCAAAATAAACCGTACAAATTTTGAGAAAATGCATGTTTTTTCAATAAATGTGGAGTGAAGAATAATCTTCGATTTAAAATATAATTAACCTATTTCCTCACGGCCTGTTAGAATATCGATTTTGGCCACGTGTGTCATGTGATCATGAACACGTATTTTTATTATTCGTGCACGTGATTGTGACGTATGAATAAATTATTTTCGTCCAATAATGCGATTTCGAGCGTGGCCCGAGTTCGTTTGAAAATTATCTTATTTTTTGTTTAATTTTTTTCCCAAATATTATTATTGAAACTCTATTTCAAATGTGTAGTCAGACCATGTAGGAGGTATTGCATGAAATATTTCATCAAATCATTTTTGTTATTTTTATAAAGGGAGTAAAACTTAAATAAAGCAGGTTTTAGTTTCTTTGATTGTTTGGAAAAATCGCAGATTTTCCTACCTACTTACTTTTCGAGGTTTTTGCTTTTGAAAATAAAGGTTACAGTGCGTTATATGTTTAACAAATGCCCTTAGAATTGAATTTGAACCTTTGCACATATACTGAACGCCAAAAGAATCGCCTACAAAGTTTAATTATTTAAGGACTTCTATGATTAAGGCGAGGATTTTCCCCATTAGACCGGCGAGACAGGTCCGAATTTTCAGAAGTATAAAGTGGGCAAATTTTTCTTAGCAGAGCTTCCAAAAATATGTAAACCGTATGAAATCAGATCATTTGTGATTCAGACCCAAAGACATGGGGAGATAATCCATTCTGACCCTACCTACCCTAAATTCAAGGTGTTTGCATTCCTTATTTTTTGAGCTAATAAAAATATTGAAATCAGTCATTCATTCCATAGATTTTTTGTCATAAATGCATGCTAAATACACGCATATAACAATACAAAGCAATGATTTTCTTCTTGTTACACTTGATTGGCATTTAAACGTGCAAAACCATAGTTATAATTCCGGTCAAAGCGGCCAAAAGAGAACGCTTCACTATATCTAAAATACAAGTACTTCCCCCCCCGCCCCCCCCCCCCCCCCCCCGTGACCCAGCTTTTCGTTCATGCAGCAGACTTATGTGATGCAAATACGCAATATATATGAGTGGGAAGCTGGGTCACGGGGGGAACGATACTCAGTAAGCCAAAGAAGAAGAGCGGTCAACAGTAGCACTGTGTTCCTCAAGGATTATATTGTGTACCGTGACCTTGAAATTAGGTCAAGGTCACATACATATAGTCAAAACTATCCAGTGTTGTCTGTTATCTAAGTAATGTGAGTCAAAAAAGGGTGAAATGTATACAATAAATCATTATTTCAACGATCAGTTAGAGGATAATTTACAATTTATCTCAACAATGACGTCAACGTCAACGTATGTTTAACGTACTTAACATAGACACAAACACTTGAAAATTCATTTGTAATGCAAGTTACATGTCATAGTCATAAATGCAAAGCAAAAGTCAGTGATCTGTATAACTTTTTAATTATGAGGAAAATTCACGCCTTAAGCATAGAAGTCCTTTGCAAAGTAGGCAACTGCTGCTAAATTTTTGTCTTGTTAGTTTGACTTGTCCATGTGTTTTGGAGAAAAAGAATATCTGAAACCCTAAATATCTCTTTTATTGTAACTGTGTAAACCAACAATTTCAGTATGGGGTAAAACATAAAGTTACAAAAAACAAGAAATCTTTTAGAGGTTATATTCTCAACTGATGAAATTTGTTGAATTCTTTTATCAGAAGAACATTTGCTGGCATTAATTTTGTTCTTCTGTCTTCTGTTTTTTAAAAACCAGACAAGGAAAGTAGGTATAGCAAGAGATATTAAACAAAATTTCACTTAAACATAGCATTTTCCACTGAACTTTGTTACTCTGATATGTTCAAACAGAAAAGGAAAATCTTTGTACCAGTAGTAATTCTATATTGAAATGCAACATATAAAAACATTCGTAAAAGAAACTGCAGCGTGAAGCCATAAACAGTGGCGTAATCGGTCTTCAAAACGTACTCTTTGTTTAATACAAAGGGAGGTAATTTGAAAATTGGCAGATTTCATAGCGCTGCCGTTTAATAAATAACCATAACTTTTACATGAATTTAGCGCTGTTCTAACAGTTACATATCAGAGACCATTTCTGAACTCAATATGTTTTATTGGAAAAGGAAAGATAACTCTAGCAATGGAATTTAAAGTTTTTCGAGAAAGTGGGATAACTCTTTTCCGAAATAATGAAATCATGATAGCTTCATCGTGTACTTTGGTCAGATGAAAATCATAATTTGTGCATTGATCGATTTGGACTTGTCTGGTTACAGTGCCAAGAAAAAAGAACATGGCGCCCAGTACATGTTGTACGTAGACTATATTGCATCTGTGCACCACGAAATTTCGCTTTAAAATTTAGTCTATAAATGAATGAATTTTGATAAAATTACTGCTATTCAAATAAAGCTATTTTTCCATTTTTATGATCAGTAGAAAGATGACAGATACAGTGCAGCATATTTTCTGTTTGCCTTATCATAGACTTGCTCAAAGAACGGATATTGAACTTTTGCTCGCACATTACAAGCATAATTATTATTATAATGATGTGCATACAGACATGTATTGGTAAAGTTTCAGCTGTTGGTCATCATTTAAACTTAACCATTTCCGGAGGCTTGCTATAAAACCCCGCATTTTTATGCATTTTAGGACATTCAAGAATGCACTGGTATATTTGCATCTAACTTTAAATACATCTCTATAACTATATTTGAGTAAATTTATATGTGAAAGTTCTGAACGACAAGTTAAAAAACACTAAATGCCTGACTTTGCAAATAATGAGCAGGCAATTAATAGTAGGAGTAGCATGAAAACAGACATAACGCGCATAGGCACGGACAAATCCGAAGTATTGTACGATTAGAACAGCCGTGGTTTGTTTACACCCCTCTGCCCCCTTCCGCCCTCCCCCCGCCTCCCCTGTTTTCTAACCTTAATAAACTGATTCTGTTTCCAAAACAGCCGATAGAGGCGCATATGAATATCTACCACGAAATTAGTTGCCTGTACTGGCAATTTCTCCGCTTGTCTGCACGCCAAGAGCTGACATTTTCCTTGAACCATCAAAGTAATACGCGTAATGTGTTTTTCCACGCGTATCATTACGAATCATGGAATGGTGTGTATATAGAAAGACGGCAATACAAGAAGCACGCGGAAATTCAGAGCAGCAATATGTAAAGCAGGTTTGACCAAAGCAGAACAAGGGCGAGGGCTAGTCGACTACAAACCTGTTCAAACCCCCAAGTAATTTCGTTACTGACCGTCCCAAGGACCCTCTATTTTAGTTATTCTTGGTTGTTTGATGTGTTGTTTGTTGCTTTGTCCGTTATTGACATATGTTGTTTGTGATGTTATGGCTAGCCCGGTGACTAACTACATGGGAAATTGCTGTTTACATGGCTGCCGCCGGTGATGTCTTTGGTGATGACGAATTCTATGTTGTCTTTTTCCCACATTGTATCTTGTGTGGGATCTGGAAGTGTCAGTTCCTGAAATTTTTCCTATTTACTTTTTATTATATAAATGGTGTGAAGTAAATAATTGGTACTGGTAAGACAGACAGCCGGGAAAAAAGCAGCTCTGTCGACATTGTTCGGCGCGGTAATTAGTGTCGAAATATGCTTTGATGGAAACAACAGTTTGTTAGATAGTAAGAAGCGAAACTGACAAAAAGTAAAGGATAGGTAATGATCGGGAAGTAAAACAATCAGATCCCATATACCGGACTCAAAACCAAAAGGGGAAAAGGTAAATACATAAACTGACAACAGCTGAAAACGACACAGAATAAACAACTCTTTGCAAGACAGGTGGTCATTCAGCTAGTACTTAGACAGAAAATAACAGTATTTTACCTATTTTATATGTTGAATTACAAAACGGTAAGCAAAGAGGGCAGTTTAAGAGATAACTATTTTGCTAGAAGCTCACAGACAAATGAACATAAGAACACGTAACATTGAGGAACCGCAGCAAAGTGCGGCCTAGGAACGGTCTAGTAATAGATTGCAAGGGATTTAAACAATTTTACTGGATCAAAACCCTCGCCCTCTACTTCTACTCTTCGATCTACGTGAAGGTTTCCTAATCCATCCATGAGTTACCACAGTGAGCAGTGAAATCAAGGATAAAGCCTAAAATGACACAAATATGAAGACACAAACAACCAACTGCGGCACCGAAAGATCCCTGGGGTGTCAAACAAATCCACTGAAATACTGGAGCAAGTCAACCTCCAGTTGAACGCCAGATGGCCAGGCAACAGGCGTGTTAAGCTATATATCTTCATATTGGTTCCATCATGATGCTTGACCCGCCGCTATTCAGTTCAAGCAGAAATCAAAGTGATTTAACATGATTGGGTTAACCACTGAGCATATAGGCGATGGCATTACCTTTGTCATATCCAACATGTTAGACACGAATTCATAGTGTCTCGGATAAACTTTTAAAAAAACATTTCGAAGTAAATGATACGCACAGCCATTTTCTATAAGTTTAGAAGTTAAGCTTTTATTACGGGTATTCAGTTACATGAACTGGTGAATATAAAGGAAAAGGTTTCCCATAGCCTTACAGCCGTAGGGACAGTGGGGTTAGAGCCCCACTGTATCTTGGGCACAACATATGAAAGGCGAAGCCCATCTCTCTCCTTTCGCTGCCTTATCCTCACCTCAAAATAGGTACCCATTTACTGCTTGGTTGACAAAGAGAGTTTTCCAGTCGTCGGATGGCGACGGTAAGTCGCGAACTCATGACCTTCTGGCGACTTTCTGCACCATAATCGAGCCACTCTGACGACTCAACCGCGGCGCCACATGCACAGATACTCTAGCAAACCGAAAAAGTTGAGAAATATGGAAACCTTAAGAGTCGGAACGGGGAACGCCACTGCCCAAAAGAAGAACGTATACTTTGTCAAAATTAGATTTATCATACATTTTGGATAACATAAATCCGTTCAAAATAGATACATTTTAATTAAAAAATGGAGAAATTAGCTTTGTTTTATTGCAGCTCAGGTGGATAAGTGTATTTAATTGTCTGGCTATCTAAAAGCTGAATTTAATGCCATAATTATTCTATCTTGTTTATGAATTGAAACTAGAAATGTGTCCATAGGACACGGATGCCCCCGCCTAATGCCTGAAGTAAGCTGGCACTTTAAGCTACTGGCACTTGTAGGATAACTAGTTTCATAGAGGCAGACTTGTACAATTTAAATGGCAAATCAAGAGACACGAAATATCAAAACGACCTATGCAGGACTTAGTTATAGGCTGGACAAAAAAATGTTTTCACTATAGCCTATACATAAAGTTTACATGCGCAGTGTGACCATGACCTTCAAGCTAGCCGTTTGTCATGGTGATCATTCATACAATATAATTTGAATCCCACCATGCAGGATAAAGTTATGGACAAGACATAAACATGTTTCACTGAAGCCTATGCATATAGTTTAAGTGCAGACTGTGAGCTTGACCTTTAAGCTAACGATATGATTCTTGCATGTCACACATCAACTTGTAATGATAATTATTTATGCCAGATAATTTTGAAATCCAATCATACAGGACAAAATTTCACTACAGCCTTTGCACAAGGCTTAAATGCTGACTGTGCCATTGACCTTGGAATTAGCAGCCGTGTTTTGCACACGACACTCTGTCTTGTCATGACAATTATTTATGCTAAATAATTTTGTGGTCCCAACATGCAGGACAAAATTATGGACCATACACAAACATATTTCATTATAGCCTGTGCAAAAAGTTTAAAAAGCACACTGTGACCTTGACCTTTAAAATAGTGGCATGGTTATTGCACGCGACACATTGTCGTGTCATGATGATCGTTTTTGCCAAATAATTTTGAAATCCCAACATGCAGTCGAAATTTATGGATCGGACAGGAACATATTTCATTATAGCCTTTGTATAAAGTTTAACTGCGGACTGTGACCTTGATCCTGAGATAGCCACATAGTTCTTGCACGCGACACATTGTCTTATCATGATGATCATTTGTGCCAAATAATTTTGAATTCCGACCATGCAGTCCAAAGGTATGGGTCGGACACGAACATATTTCATTATAGCCTATGTACAAAGTTTAACTGCGGACACTGACCTAGACCTCTAAGATAGCCACGTGATTCTTGCACGCGACACACCATCTTGTCATGATGATTATTTGTGCCAAATAATTTTTAAATGCCACCATGCAGTCTAAAGTTATGAGTCGGACACGAACATATTTCATTAAAGCCTATGTACAAAGTTTAAGTGCTGAGTGTGACCTTGACCTTTACGATAGTGACATGGTTCTTGCACGCAACACAATGTCTTGTCGTAATGATTATCTTTGCCAAATAATTTTTGAATCCAACGATGCCATCGAAAGATATGGATCGGACACAATTTCGGTAACACACAAACGAACAAACTAACAAACACACACACATACATACGCACACACGGACAGGGTACAATCTATATGCCCTTACGCCATTTCATGGCGGGGGCATAAAAAGTCATGTTATATCTTTGTTAATAAAATATATATAAAATAGATTTTTTTACCTGCACTTTCCGAGCAGTGTATTTTATTTACTAAATTCTGCTTAAATGCCGATTTAAGGAAACATTACTTCTTCTTACGATTCAGCGGATAGTGATGAAACATTCCTTAAACTCCTACTGCGCTGGCCAACTGAAGTAAGATTTAATTTTGGAAACCAACAATAAAGAATGCTTTAAAACCAGAAAAAATGCCACCAGGGGGATGGCAAATCCTCCAACTGAAGGCCCCATGCCCCTTGGTAAAATTGACGGAATTCGTCCAAAACCTAATCAGTTAAGCTACTTATCATTTCTAATAAGTTGTCAAAATGTCAAGCGCCTAGCTCTTACACTTTTTAAGATATCTTGCTGACAAAGTCAAAATGCGCAAATTTTCAAAGGGCCATAACTCCCTCAAAAATAAACTGAATTTGTTCAAAAGTTAATCAATTCATCTACTTATCATCTCCAATAAGCTGACAAAGATTAAAGTCCCTAGCTTTCTTATTTTTACTTTACAAGAAATCTTGTAACAAAGTCAAAATGCCAAAGTTTCCAAAGGGCCATAACTCCTACCAAAAATTGACGGACTTTGTTCACAAGTTAACAAATTCATCTACTTAGCATTTTGAATAAGCTGTCAAAGTTTCAAGTTCCTAGCTCAAATGCTTCTTTAGATTATGTTGTTGACATGATTGTATTATAAATTTTGCCAAGGGGCGTAACTCAAAAAAGGGAGACATCTCGGTCAAGAAAAAAAATACATATCCGCTAGTTATTCAAGGACGGACGCACAGACGGAGGACCGGAAAACCCAGAGACAATATGCCCCCCCCCCCCCAACTTCTTCTAAGTTGGGGGTATAATAATTTACTAATTATGTTTCTGGATTAACTCTCCAATTAGCCATCAAATTGGGTTCCGAAAGTCCTTGTCTTTTGGTTTTGAGGGCGGGATATTGGATTTGATTGTATTAATTCCTGATCCTGGCCTATCTTTCTACTTTGCAGAAGAAGTGTTTTCGATCCGATATTATAATCAGACACTAAGTCGAAATGCCATCGATACAATTTTCAAAACGCTTTACGAAGTATATGTTATTGTTATATGGATGGAGGGCTTGGGTCTTTAAGTTCAGCCATATCAGGACGATGGGAGGGTGATATTTGGAAGACGTGTGCAATGAAATCCCGTTTACAGTTGGAACGAATTCCGCCAACAGTTGGATTTGAACCCGGAACACGTACATCATCAGGCCAGTGCTTAACCCACTGGGCTATCGGAGTTCTGTTAACATAGAGAAACGCAATATATACATACTGTAGACCGCAGAAATACTTTTTTGTCGTAGACACAACTTCTTATGGTTCTATTTTTAAAGCAGTCACGATACACTCTAGTACCTTCAACGACAACCTTATGAAATGTATCAGCCGATTTATCTCCTCTTGTTGTGTAGAGAAAACATGACCATAGTCTACAAATTACAAGCAGATAAGAAACGAAAAATGAAAGGCATTATATATACAACTTTAATTTATAGAAAAAAACGCTGCATGTTTTGTTCCTACCCATTACATCAGGATGGCATAACCAATTTTCGTTCAGTATTTTAAACGCAATTTTGATACACAGCAGTCTCTCAAATGGCCGTCCCTTGAAATTAATTGCCCAAGTTAAGTTTGTATTTATCTTTGGCTTTGGCCAATTATTATACAAGGTCCCTGACGAGACATTACTAGTAGAAACCGCATGGTCTGGCCAAATTATTATACAAGGTCCCTGATGAGACATTACTAACAGAAACCGCGTGGTCTGACCCATATCAAACATATCATGTTCTTTATGAATGTATTGAAGTGCTCATAAAGGACATTTATTTCAGAGTTTAATAAAACAGCTGAAACCACTGTCTTGAGCTTTTGCAGAGCAATGATAAACATAAGTTCAGCTCTGGAGGCTTGTAGACATGTAGTTAAAACTTTTCAGCTCTAGATGAAATGCAAAATAGAAATACGGTTTCAAAAAGTATATGCCTTGCAAATGTACTTGCTAATACATGAATATAATGATAAAGAAAGTAGGAATATTCTCAGGAACTGACAAAATACAATTCCAGATCCCACCCTAGACACCATGTGGGAAAGGATAACACAAAATAGGACCAAGTCAAAGTCATCACCATCGGCAGCCAGGCGAATAGCCATTGCACATGTAGGTGGTCACCGGGCTAGCTTTAACATCACAAACACTATCTCAATAATAGACAATGCACCAAACAGCACGAAAAACAACCCCAAAAACACACACACAAAAAAAAACAGAAAAGCCGCCTCCGGCAGCCAGCAATGAAATTATTGTGTGTGCGTGTGGGGGTTATGATTTTATTTCAATTTCGTAATGACCAGAACGCTTCAAAATACAATATAGAATAAATAAATAAATAAATAAATATGATCTAATAGCTGTAGCGGCCTGAACATTTTCGTATGTTGTTGCAAAGGTTTGCTGATTGCGCCCCCGTCCACACCCCAGCCTACCCGCCCTCACTCTAATATTTCTCGATGTTGGTTCAATTGTCGTTTCTTAATTTTAACATGTTTTAGTTTTTGTACTGAATAGACAGGCAAATAGTCTGCTTTACAAGCTCTACCAAAATAAAATAAATGCCTTCTCAATGCGTTATTTGTGGGGTTGCCCATTTTTTTTTTTCGTTTCATCTTAGATTTAATGTGATTTCCTTGTTTTCTTATGAGGGAGGAATCTGCCACACAACCAAAACAACAAAGTGCCTGATGAACCAAAATAGGGTCGACCGAAAACCGGTTAGACCCCCAATATTTTCATCGTCCATTTCTGTTTTGTCTCTGCTTGGTTGTTTTATGTGTTTCTGTTGCTTTTTCTGTGATAGATATATCATTTGTGGTATTAAGGCTAGCCATACATTGGAACTGCTGTTTTCCTGGCTGTCGCTGATGATGTCTTTGGCGGTGTGTAAATTTGTGTTGTGTTTTCCCACATGGCTTCTTGGGTAGGATCTTGGACTGAATTGTGTCTGTCCCTGAGAGTGTTTATATCTACTTAATTTTTGTGGAGGAGGTGGTGGATTTTCCCGGCATGGGGGAAAAATAGACATCAAAAACACCCTTTTATTTTGCTTTATTGTACGTTACCACGTAGAATTTTCTCATGAAACTCGAATCATATTCTAAGATAGCATGTATGCAAAACTGTTAATAAAAAAACTCACCTGTCAATCGGATTTCGCACTGAATAGATTATCTTTGCTCTTGGATTGAAGTGATTAATATAATCAGCGTTTGTAAAAACTGGTTCCGTTTTATTGTAGTTACCAGGCATTATCGGCCAAAAGTCGTGATAATAATGGTACGTTGTACTTGAATCGCCTGTAAATAAGAGCGTACATTATATACTGTTACACGTAGTTTATACAATTAATGCTTTCAACAATTTTACATGATCCATAATTTACTAATTGAGTTCTTTCGGATAAGACGTAGCTGTATAAGTAGCCGCATCTGGACGTTTTGGAGAGGGAGAAGTCATTAATGCATTTTTTAAATAAATCTATATAATGCCATCAAATTTTAAGCTGAGGTAGATAAAGGTACTTGTTTTACATATGCCTATGGATTTTTGTTTCTGATTAAGAGGTTTGGTGTATGTCTGTCCAATACTTCAATGTCCTCAGTCGCTTAATGATTGGATGATTCTGAAGAAAGAGCAGGTCCGTCCGTCTTTCCGTTTGAATGTCACACTTTCCTTTCCATACACTTTGAAGTTATTGTTATTAGCCCAAATCTGGCGAACACTGATATCCTCTCTTGTCGACAATAATATCCTCCCTTGTCCTCAGTTATATTGAACAGGCAATGTTATAATGCTTTGTTTAGATGGATGTGTATAATTGAGTCATATAAGTGGCAAAAATAGGCAGAACTTGTTTTTGAAAAATGATAAATTGTTCCATAAAATGCAGTTTCAATATTTAGTGGGGGTGATGTGGTCGGACAATGGTGTTGTGTGACTTATGGTGCCGTTTGGATAAAAGTAGAGCAAGGACCTACTGTGCTTGCAGTAGATGCGGATGGGGTTTGTGTGGATATCTTATTCTCTATCTTGTCTCTTTTCTTTCTCCTCTCTGAGAGACGGCTCTACTGAAATAATGTCTTAAAGTCTTAGAGCCGTTAAACACAAACCAACACACCAACCTATCAATTTCTGGTTGTCACCCGACGTAGGCGGATGGGGACTATTGAAATGACCCTCGTCCGTATGTGTGTCCGTCGGTCGGACCGTCCATCCGTCTGTCCGTCCGAAATCTTTTCCCCGCAACTCCTCCTACGTCTTTCCTCGGATTTGAAATTTTACAGATTGTAGTCTTATGATATGAAGATGTGCATTTGATTTTTTATTTTTGTTTCAGCCATTTTGATGGAATTACAGCCCTTGCTGACTCAGACCTTGTCCCCGCAACTCCTACCCTATCTTGTATCAGATTGACTTATAATTGTGCAAAATGTTTCATCATGATCTGAAGATGTGCATGTGATTTTGGAATTTCAGTTGTCCTTTTTTACAGTTATGGCCCTTTGTCGTTTTGACAAGTTTCCAATTTATGAACCGTTTGAACGAGAGAGCTGAAATTTGGTACGCTATTAGTATTTGGTGAATTGATAATTCTATTTATTGTTAGGATGCGCTAAATTGATTGGTTATTCCCCATTCATAGATAATAGACATTGACTTAAAGGTTAAAGGATAACTCCAGAACTATTCATATTAATGGGCGAACTTGCATTAATGCATTGTTCATTTTTCATCAGATTCATATTAGCTGGATTATGTCCCTTGTAACTTTGTTATTGGGTATACCGTCTTGATGTTTTGGGCATTCTGTAAGAGCCTAAAAGTTGCAGTCACCTAATTTTACAGACAAATGCCCCTTTCTAAACTTAAGTATCTTATAACTTCATAGAGGCCCAGTAATTGGGTATATGTGTTTGCTAATATATATATGCTTCAGTTATTATTTGCCTACCAGGTTCTGTAACACACATATTTTCTGGTTTTGGTCATATACTTTACTCTGAAACTGAATAAAGGGCTGCAGTTTGTGTCACATTTCAAACGTCGGGTGACACTTTGGCGACACTTCGAGGGATGCAAAAAGCGAGACATTGATTTTTAACATTTAAGTCAGGTTTACTATCGAAAGTATGACCAAAATCAATTTAAAACCGTTTTAGGTGAAACTCAAAGATGTTTTATTTGTTTGAAAGTGGCAGTAAGGATCTTGCAGCGACTGATAAAATATTTAATGAATGTTTACCTCGCTACAGCAATGGTGTCTATAAGCTTTATGTTTCAGAGTTTCATGATTGTGAATTTCAAACAAGAATTGCCTTGTCATGCTTTTAGAATAGCATGGTATGCAGCATAGGTGACTTCAGCACATATGTAAAATTATCCCGGCGACAACTTCCCCATCCAAAATAGCCACCTACCACACTAATCGCCCCCATGGCCCCGGGTCATGCCCCCAAAAAGATTTTTTCACAGTATTAACATATTAGGTCACTGGTAGTTTATTTATGTAATGAATACAGCAGCATACTAAACAGGGGACACAGAACACTTGTACATTGTTTTGTTACCATTTTGTTAAAGTTTGTGATATCGAAAGAAGGTTATTTTATTTGCCAACTTAGAAAATGACTCAGTTATTTTTCAAACCTGTTTCATGTAAAGCTCAATGATAATTTATTTGTTTAAAGTTGAATATTCACAGTCATTTAAAATGACAAAACTATGGTGGGACCGCACGATGCAATATTAAATGCTGATAGAGCAATGGGGCCTTTATCATCGACACTTAAATGAGCTTGACAAGTAGGACAGTAAGTGACCACTTTACGGTCACGCAGATGCATCGTTGCTAATCAGAGTTGCTTGCTGTCGCCGTGGTCCATAGTGTCACGTAGTGGGAGCTCACTCAGTTAGGCAATGACCTCTAAGCCAGCTGAATCATATTGTGTTTGCTCTTACCTTGACCCATAGTCTCACGCCGCGGTAACTCACTAGGCTCTGGCGTGCTAAGCCAGCCGTCCAGGTTCGGATCCTGCTGCAGGTGAAGTCCTTTATAATCGTAAATGGCGTCCTCTTGTACATCATTATCCTCCTTCCATCGGCTCAATGTGACTGAGATACTGTTGAAAGGGTGGTAAAAACGCGTCATCAAACCCTTTTTCACAGTGTTGATAATGTTATACAGACATTTCCTGATATGCCTTTAGCAGGCACATGGCGTCGCATAGTCAAATCGACGCCATTTCGACGTCGCGTGCCCGACATCGTAAGGTCGGGAGGGGGAGAAATCATGTATTTTGTTAAAGCTACTTCTTGGAAGAGCACCATGAACCTATTACTTCCCTTGAATAAATGAAAAAGGTAAGCCCTGTAATGAATAGAACGCATTATGTCAATCTTTTTATTCTTTCTGTTATCTGAAACTATTGAAAATTATATAATATATTGTTAAACACATCACATATTATAAGAAAATTATTTGTAACCGGAATTTTCCACAAAAAAAAAAAAAAAAAAAAAAAAAAAATTCTCTTAATCAATTTATTTATATGCGAAACTTAATTAGTCGACAGTTTATGAAATTGATTAATTATTGGAACATCGCTGACAAGACTCAGATGGAGAAGCGGCAAGGAGAGGACCTCGTCATGGTCCCTGTGCGAATGACACTTGGCTTTGCCACCTGCCAGTATGTACTCTCCTACGTCGGACTACCATTACCTCCTAGCCAGTATAATGCCTCCAGTCTGCGACGGTTTAACTTACCTTCAGACGAACCGTTCGTAACGAACGAACTAACTAACTTACGACAGAGAAACTAACCTGGAAGAAAAACTACCTCGGCCACGATACTATGGCCAGTTACCATTTGATTCGCTAGCACATCGACGACCCATGTGCTAGCTAAGGACTCATGGGACTATCATGCCCCCAGAGGCTAATTAACCCAGCGTGAAGTGCCTCTCAAAGGTCGGGAGGGGGAGAAATCGGAAAGCTGCAGACTGCCAGGTGGGACCTAATCACCATGACCGTCTTAGACATCGGATTACAGTACCCCTGGGGAACCTAGGAAGATAGACCGTCGGCATGGTGGGCGATTGAGAGACCGAGGCTCCTTTGGGCCTAAAGAGGACCGACGAAGCCAACATCAGCAACAGCGTCCACCCAACCACTTCAGCAGGCAGACAACTACCAGGAGGCAAGCCCTTTGTTTTTTTACTTTCGGTCCTTTTTTGGGCCCTACGGCAATTTAATCTGGATTATCCGGGATAACCCACTTGTGCCTCTGCTACCCGGCTACCTTAAAAATACGTGAATGGAATTAAGACAAGACAACTGATCGATCCCTCTCCGATACGTCCAGATACGTTCAGATACAGCTACTGATACAGATACGTCTTATCGAAAAGAACTCTAATAGCATACATCACACGTTAAGGTTCCGCAGTACACTTCGGCCATTTTGGACCATATTTATGCATAAAACCACATCTAATCATGGCCCAAATAAAGCAAATTTTTGAAATAAAAGTGTTTTTTTCCCCTAGATTTAATGAAACTGTATCTCTAAATGTACAGAATGCTATTGTAAAAGGTACCTTTGAAGAGTTCTCATTTTTTTCGTTTTTCTGTCACATGGTCAAAATGTGTCTAAGTCCATTTTATACAAGAAAGTGTTGATATTATCCCCGTGATGTCATATGATATTATTCAAGCATTACTGAGTTTGTCCTCCTGAACACACTGTTCACCCAGATGCAACAAGTTGGTGCCCATGCCAAAACATGCTCATATAAGTTTATGGGAAAATGCACTTTTTGAAGTGCATGCTACTATTATTTGTCTGTGTATTGTTACAGAAGTGCTAGGAATTTGCCATCAGTGTTGAAGGCAGCAAGTTCCAGCAGCTAAGCCTGGGCAACTGTGGGGGCTTCGAGCCTAATGTGAAGCCAGATATCAGTTATGATTCATTCTTTCTATTCTGTAATGTTAAGTGCTTATTTTGAACAGTCTTTCATAACAATGTTCTGTATCATCAATTCAATATAATGATTAAAACGTCCATCTCTGTGATTGTCTCGCCTGCGAAGCAGAGGCGAGGCATATGTATTGCTTTTCCGGTGTCGTCGGCGTCGTCGGCGTAAACTTTTGTCGAGTTTTTGCCTTTAGGTCATTTTCTCAGAAACTATCAGGGCTAGAGCCATGAAACTTGATTCATGCATACATTTGGAAGAGTAGAAATCAAAGCCATCATTAATACTGAGTCTTGACCTACATTTTACGGTTGACTGACTTTACAATTTTTCATCGGATTTTTGTGTTTAGGTCATTTTCTCAGGAACTATAAGGGCTAGAGCCATGACACTTGGTTAATGCATATATCTGGAAGAGTACATCTCAAGCCATCATCAATACTGAGTCTTGACCTGCATTTGACGGTTGACTGACTTTGCAATGTTTCGTTGGGTTTTTGCATTTAGGTCATTTTCTCAGGAACTATAAGGGCTAGAGCCATGAAACTTGACTCATGCATACATCTGGAATAGTAGATCTCAAAGCCATCATCAATATTCAGTCTTGACCTACATTTTATGGTTGACTGACTTTGCTATTTTTCATCAGGTTTTTTGCGTTTAGGTCATTTTATCAGAAACTATAAGGGCTAGTGCCATGAAACTTGGTTCATGCGTATGTCTGGAAGAGTAAATCTCAAAGCCATTATCAACATTGAGTGTTGACCAACATTTGACAGTTGACTGACTTAGCAATGTTTCGTCGAGTTTTCGCGTTTAGGTCTGATTCTCAGAAACTATATGGGCTAGAGCCGTGAAGCTTGGGACATGCATTCATCTGGAAGAGAAGAGCTCAAAGTCATCATCAATATTGAGTCTTGACCTACATTTTACGGTTGACTTACTTTGCAATTTTTTGGTCGAGTTTTCACGTTTAGGTCTGTTTCTCAGAAACTATTAGGACTAGAACCAAGAAACTTGGTTCATGCATACATCTTTGCTGATTTAGCTCTGTTTTGTGACAAAGCGCTAGCAGGCAAGACACCGCATTCCGCGGAATTCTTGTTTACTTGTCTTTTAAAAATCATGTTATAACAAGTGATGAATAGCCTAGACTTCTCATTTGCTCCTTACTTGGAGCCCTTTACTCCATTTGTTTGGCTGGGCACTCCTTTTTTCAGAGAATAGTCCACTCTTGATATCTGAAAGTCAAAGTTCATCTCAAACTACTGGTAGCTCAAAGTCAATTTTCTGATCCCTGAAAATTTATTTTGAGATACCAGTAGTTTATAATAACAGGAGATGAAATATGTCCAAACCATTTTCTTTGATTTAAGAGGGTACTTTGAAATATCAGTGTTTGAGATAACAAGAGTTAACTTAACTATATCGTAAAAACTGCATTATCGTAAAAACTGCATTATGGGACATCTACGTTTCCTCAAGATATCTGTAAGCAACTCTTATTTCAACATCCTACTGAAAACCCTAGAGGGATTTTCTTTCTGTTCACAGGGGCCGAAAATGCCTAGCCCTACTGTCGATGGAAATATCATTTAAATCATGCAGAATTGACAATGTTTAAAAAAAACCAAGGTTTGGGTAAAAGGCAACATTCTCAATATACTTGGAAAAGCTCTGGCACATACATGTACTACTTAAATCAATATTAAAGCTTAATCTTGTGATGCATTTTGCAATACTGTATTTCTACTGTATTTCTTCCAATAAATGTCCCCTCTGTAACAAACACTCCTTCCCTTCTTTTTCTGTAAAGATTGACAAAATAACAAAGAGACTGGCTCCATACCACCATTATTTATTCATTGACATAGTTTTGTCTAACGAGTTTCATATATCCACCCTAGGACTAGCACTGCCTCTGGCATTTATTAAGACAAATACAGTACTTTCTCAGTAAGGTGCCATTATGGATAGCTAATTATGGAAGTTCTTTGCGCGTTTGTTTTTCGTATAAAATTGTATAGCCTTTCATACCTGCAGGGGAGTTGTTTATGGCCCTACCAAACATTTATCACCTAATGCAGCGAGAATAAAAAAAAAAAACAGATGGATGAGCTTCTGGAATCAAAGAATGAAATAAGCAGACTCTGTTCATGTGCAGTTATTTAAATTTGCAACTTTACTGCCCATATACCCCTGCCCAGAAAGATTGGATAGAAAAAAAACAAATTGGATGAAAAAGTCAGCTACAAACAATCTCCATAAAGCACCAGGTACTGCAAGAACAGCAGAGCCTTGTCCCAACATTGGCCAGTATCAGCAGTACTCCCCAGTGTTAAAGGCTGTCTTGGCATCTTCGCCCTCCCATTTATCTCCAAATGTTAGAATTAATACTATATTTGTGACATGAAATTCAAACTGCCTATAGAATGAATGTATTCATATATTCTCCCCTATTTCAATTGTTCTGTGTACAACTGGATATCCAGAGTGTTTGACAGCTATGCTGTGATCAATACATATTTGCTTGTAGACATTTAAAGCCTTACATTTGTGATATTGAGTCAGAAACTTGATTCATGAAAAATCTCATGCTATAATTTAGATACAGAGTTTAAAATATAAATTTCACAAACATGTGGCTGAAACAGAATATGTTAGTATCATGCATCTAAATCCATTTGATAAGACAGTTATAGATTTTTTGGATTGTTTTTGAAGAGAACCACCCACCTTCCCTTCCCAATTCTTGAAGCTGAAAAAATAGTGATATTACTCATTCAATGTCACATCAACATATAAATTTATACAGTTAGAGAAGGGCTGCATCAGGCAAAATTATGCAGCCATTAAAACGATGGTAATACCTTGAGCAAATCCATTTGCTCAAACTGGCTCTATGATTTTGGATAAGACGTTTGTTGGTTCAAAATTTGGATTAATATCTCTGCAGGAAATATACTGTACTTTAGTTAACTGATGAGTAATAATTAGAATTAGATCTAATCCATTTTGTCCAAAATTTGGATAAACCAAATAGCCTGGGGTAAGAAAACACCCTGCCTATGCCTTATACTGTATGAAAATACATGGCCGAAAATTTTATCCAAAATTTGGATAAGCGACTGTGCAGGCAATACAATGCAGCGTATAAACAGACTGAAAAACATTAAATTTTATTTTATCCAAAATTTGGATAAAACCAAACTAGCTGGGAGAAACAAACACCCTGTCTTGCCCCACACATTATGCAAACACACGGCCAAACTTTTTATCCAAAATTTGGATAAGCAGGAAATGCAGTACAACGAATACCCAGAAATAATTTTATCCAAAATTTGGATAAAACCAAACTAGCTGGGAAAAGCAAAACCCCTGTCTTAAAATACGCTGTTCCAAAACACAGTTGTAAGTTTTATCCAAAATTTGGATAAAACTTTTAGTTAAAATACGCAGTGAATGTCATCGAAGTTTTATCCATAATTCGGATAAACCACATTATGGTTATTGCAAAAAAATACCATGAACAAAACTATGTCGAAATTCAGACGAATAAAATGTATAAGAATCTTATTTGAAAAAAAAAATAACGTCTTTGTACACTTAACTTATTCTAATTTTGTCATTTAATCAATTAGTATAACTGTCAGAAAACAACTGTTTCTAAGTGTTTCAGAAAAATATTTTTATCGAAAAGGTGTTTATTTTAGTGTTATTATTTCATTTTTATTTATTTATTTTTATTAGTTTTTTTTTGTTTCGATTTAGATGCTACGCGAAAAGTTGCTCGCAAAAACATGACAACTTATGTTTCATCTTTATTATACTGAGTACATTGTAACTGATTAATGACGCAGTTAGATAATAAAGAATAAGTATGTATGCATAAGACATACTTAAGACATGCATCGGTAGTCAGGTTTTGTTTTCAGTGAACGGAAATGGGATTTAAATCGTAAACGTGCATATGAAATAAATTCTATTTTCATCATTCAAAGTATTTGTATTTAGATTTCTCTACAAAATATTTTTACTGAGTCCTTAGAATACGTTATAAATGCATGCCAAAGTCCATTACATATATTTTTTTAAGTTGAATCACATTAAATTAGAATGCAGCACTTTTGATTTGGGTTTTTTCTGTTTTTTTTTTTTTTTCTTCTTCTTTCGTTGTGTTGTGTGATCTGAAATGACAAAACATACGTGTTAATGACTGACAATATGTGTTTATGTTATTTATAAAGGACCTCTGACAGTAATAATGTTAATTTGCCTATAAAATTAGTCAAAATTAAATTTTTGATATACCCAAGAATTTTTCTTAAAATTTGTTGCTCTCAACTTCCCCTAACTGGCTATGAATTTAATTTCTGATTTTTTAGTACATGGACTTCAATTCTGGTTGAAAAAGCCAAATTTTATAATTAAACGTAATCGAAACAGGAAAAGTTTTCTAAAGATACCCCCCCCCCGTGCCTCAGCTAGCCACTTTGCATGTATGAGTGTACTATCATAATACACATTATATGTGAGTGGCTTGCTGAGGCACGTGGGGGGGGGGGGGGGGGGCGAGATAGTCTACAGCTGAAAAACTGAAAAAGTGGGTAGGGTACTAACACCCTTTATATCTACAAATAGGCTAAAGTCCTAATTATTGAAAACATATTGCATACTATCAGTAACAGTAGTGTGTACTTTAGTTTTAGCATAGTTATCAATTAAAATTTCGATATATTAGAAATCCCAAAAATGGACTTATTTTCAGAGTCTGAAACATTCACGTACCCCCTCTTGATGAAATTGGTTAAAGTTAGTCTAGATGCCTGATAATTTTTCAAAATCACTGTTAAAATGCCTTTATAGTACATAGGCCTACATATTGATGCCAAATATTTCAACTTTTGCTGCCCGAGGAAGGTGCAATAATTTGTCGAATAATAGGCAAATATGCATTGATACTGTCAGAGGTCCTTTTCTTTATGCGCACTCTGAGTCTCGGAGTCCGGTACCGGACTCTTAGGCGCTCATCCGAGGATTGTCTCCGGGTCCAGCATGTCTCAATACGGGTAATATATGTCTCAAATGGAAAGAAATACACAGTAATCGTTAAATTCTTATTAGATTTTGATCTTTTCTACGTATATCGCCATTTGTACAAGCGGTATTACGGTATGACCAAAGGTCATACTAAACTAACCAAAACTGAAATGAATTACAAAGCGGGATCACAGTAATTGTTGGTACTGTAAATAATAATATATTGTTCTTATTTTTATTTTAGTTATTTATTTATCATATTTTAATATATTTGTTTATTTGTCTGTCTATTTGTTAAACAGTGGCGAGGTATTGTGTTTTCCAATTGGCCGTCCGTGTGTTCGCCCGTCCGTTGCACGTATGTTGCATGAAAGTGAAATTGTGAATAAAATATGTTTAACTATTTAAAGTAACAACCGCTAATTAACATACTACCGGACCCCGAGCCATTCTTAACAGGCGAGGCTCCGGGTCAGGTACCGGACGCCGAGACTGGCAGGCTAGGGATCCGGTACCGGACCCCGAGACACTGCTTTTCTTTAAAATTGATATCGAGACAGTAATGATATATTTAGTCCCCAGTATCTCAGGAATTCCAGCCTATAGAGACTCACCACCCGCATGTCACAAGAGGAGTAAATTGTTACCAAGACTGAATACGAGTCATCCGGAGATGAACAAACGTACAACAAACTGCCATAAACATTGTGGAGTTTGATATGAGCGTCTAACTTTCCGACATTCACGAACTTCCGTGCCCGTGTAAAGTTCGGAGTCTGTATTTCATGCGGAAGAAGAACATTGCAGGTTTATTCAGTATATAGACAGAACCGCAAAAGACTAAGTCGCATCTTCCTTAGGTGTCATGAACCAGCGGTCTGCTGTCGCAGGTCGAACACCTTGACAAACAAGCTGCCTCGGGGCAGAAGAGGAGTACACCGCTTCACTGGAAGGTCTTCCGCGACAGCCTGCACCATCGAGGGTTTAGTAGTCGGACCGCCTTCAAAATAAATTCGAAAGAAGTAAGTCTTGCTGTCCACTTTCAATGAATCCAATATTTCATGGCTGAACAGACGTACTCTTTATATCTCCAACCTACATTTGATAGAGTTAAAATATTACAAGTCGCTCAGGTTGCTGCACAACTGCTAGAAAACAAGTAAAAAGGTTGCTGCAGGGTGCAGCAAAAGATAATGCACGGCAAAAGAAATAAGCTTATTCAGTTTTTGACGATGGAAAATATTTGACCAATGGTCCTGTTTCTAACTTTCATACTTCAATTAGGCATGTTTATTCACAAAAAGGAAAAAAAAAATCATAGTGTCAAATGGGGAAATAGACATGGTAATGTGAAGTTTAGGATCAATTTCTATCATTGTGCCAAATGTGAACTATATCTATCTCAGAATTTGGAACAAAATTCTTAGTATATTATGTGACCTTGACGTTCAAGCCATCTAGGAAGTGGGGATGGGAATCATCCAAAAAATTATGGTCACTTTTCGTGAACTGTTGTCAGTTTAATGAAAATATGCCTTTCCCTTTAATATGGGGTCTGAATGAATATATATGTTCCCTATCATTGCATTTTACTTTGTAAAACCAACCGATGATCGACTAATAGTCGACATAAATTGTTCCTTATCTCATTTTGTTTCTGGGCTTATTGCAGGACTATTTCTTTTTATCAAATTTCTAAACATTTCTATTGCTAACCTAAATTTTACATTGACTTACTCAAATAAACATTATATCCTTTATTTTACATGACTTTAAAAAAATGAACATATGCACACGCTGTGCCCAAGATATAGTGGGCTTCTTTTCCTCACTACCCTTATGGCTACCATGCTATTGGCAACGTCAACGTCAAAGCTACTGATCTGAATACTGTGGTTAAATGTATGAAGCTCTACAAAGCTACAAAAATGTTAATGTATGGACAGATGAACAAACAGACGAAAAGACAGACGCATGGAGGGCACATGTTACGAACCATCTTAGAGCGGCGTATAAAAAATAACTTCGAGTTCACAATGGCGGACACATGTGAAATCAGAGCATGATGCTGAGCACGTGCTAAAAACTTTGCACATTTTACAAACAACAAACTACTTCCAAAAGGTAAAACGCGGTTCAATAAACACAGAGTCAAAAGCAACAACTCTTAAGCTCTTAAAATAAGTAGGCGAAATTAAATTATCCTAGTTATATATAGAAAAAAAATTCAATGGCAAAAATGCGCCCATCACTCATGCAATATCAACGTGCATATCTGTGACCTACTGGTTTTAGGGAATGGGATGCAGCTTTATCCTTCTTAGATACTTTCAAGGCTATTAGCATGACAGTGATGAAGTGTTAGTAGCCTCTGGACAAACAGGCTATAATTACTGATAACATCTTCGGTCCTTGAAAGTAAATCGTCGATTAAAAAGTTATTCCAGTGAACTCAATACTAGAGGAATTACGCACATACTAGGAAACTATTATGATGCGATTCGGCATGATTCCATGACCCTGATCTATTATTTTGGGCACTGAGTTTGAACAAACTTAGATAATTATACACTGCTCATGCAGACTGGTCCGGTTTCAGAAGCTACATGACAGGAATTTAGCAACCAAAAGGACTCACCCACTAGACTGTTTGGTGTCAGCTACTTTATGAAGCAGTCATTCTTTTCCTAGTAGATCAGTAATGCAATAAGTGCTATGGCTGTAATGAGTGATATTTTATATACAGAGCAGTACATTCGCAACAAAAAGCGGTTCAGTCCCATAAAGTGGTCATACGGCTACGTGTCCTAGACCCACGATTTAAAATTATCCTGTTGAGGAAAGGATGTCTGATAGCTTAACACAAAGACGGTTGTAAGAAAAATACTTGCAAGATTTGTAAAATAATAATAATAACAAATAAATACATAAATATATGATACTGAATGATACATACTCGCTATTAGAATATGGCAGTTTCTGCATGAATTTGTTACATTTTGTTACTTTGTGGTACTTATATATTTACAGATGTTCTCATATTTAGAACAATGCTTTACCAACCATTTTGAAATTAAGGACAATTTATGCAATGTTTTATCTAGATAACTTAATAAGCGCAGGTGAACAATAACGTCGTTAACATGCTACCAGCCTTTTGATAAGTTTTGCGAAACAAGCTAGTAAGGGAAAAATTACAAAAAGCGATATCACAATATCAGCTATAAGATACCAGATATGACGTGTCAGCTTGACACACAATTGATCTGTAAGGGTATTGAAAAGCATGGGCATTATCAGAACAACAGGAATCTGCCAGATTTAAGAGTGCATATCACAGAAAATGAGTCTTATGCCCCGAGACAAAGATATATGTTGGAAATCTATTTGTTTTATATTAAGGTGAGTGGGTACACTTTCAGGGATTGAGACTTCTCCATTTTCGTTTTTTGTCTCCCTTCTCAATAGGGTTCAACTCTTAAAAGGAATAATTTGCTCCTGCAAATTAAACTCTTACTTTTAGGAGTAGACTCCATTTTTGAAGAGTTACGTCATTCAGGGAGGCAAACATGATGTAATGGAAGTTGTTTCTCTTTGTAAAAAGTGCAGAAAAACACGGAGCTATACCCATACACTTTAAGCTGATTTTAATAGTTGGAAAAGACAAACAATGAAGATCTTGATAAGCCTGCTTATTTCAGATGCAGTCTGATATGGGTTTACACTGACCGCTAAGGCATCCATCTCCCGGCATTTAGTTTCATACATTGGTAATTTGGGGCTTTAGGCCTCCCAATTTATATTTTTATACAGTCGGAACTCAAGAGAATGGCAAGAGGTAGTTTACATGATATCTCACAACATATATTTATTTGTAAAGTTTTGATTTTAAGCAAAGAACAAGTCAACTCCAACATTTTAATTCATCTTATAGCTCGGCAATGGGCTTTTTGACTCCCTTCAAGTGATTCATAAGTAGTAAATGTGTTTTGCTATGTTTTTGTTTTTTCTTTCCCCAGCAGCCTTTATTTGTGTTAACAATTTAATGTTCAGCAAGGTCTATGCATGGTAAAGGTAAAAAGGTAAATGTTTCTCATACATGTAGCCTAATAGCCGTAGGGGCAGTGGGGGTTAGAGACTCACTGTATCCTGGGCACAACAGATGAAAGGCGGAGCCCATCACTCTCCTTTTGCTGCCTTATCCTTCCCTGATTCAAAAGAGTTACCCATTTATTGCTGGATTGACAGAGAGAGTTTTCCCAGTCTTCGAAACGCGGGCGCGATCTCGTGACCTTCCGGCGACTTTCTGCAGCATAACCGAGTTACTATAACCACTCGACCACAGAAGGGTTTCTTTTTTACAGTATCGAGTTTCGAGTAATAAAAAGAGAGTTTCGAGTTATAAAAGGCAAGTATCGAGTTATAAAAAAAGCGAGGTTCGACTTGTAAAAAGGGAGTATCGAGTTCCCAGCATGCTGGTGTTATTTTTTTATTTTTTTATTTATTTTTTTTTCTTCAATTTTATGTATCATTAATGAGCTGAACGCACTGCTTTTGGCATATTTATGCATTAAGGTCTACACCGCAGAATTTTCACTTTCATTTTCATCTGATTTGTCAAAGACATCAAAGGAGTTAATTTTGCCAATTGAATTCTCTAGGACCATATATCATTACATGTTTTAAGCAGGTGTTGATTTCTTGCATCTGGAGATGTGCAGCTGGAGATATGGCCAATCAGCTGACAGTTTTTGTGTGATAGACTGAAAAGTTCCTTTTTCTCATAAATATTACATGTCACTTGTTTAAATATCATATATCATCTATGTGTAACCTGACATGTTTACCTACATAGATGAGCTTTTGTTCTTTTCTGTTCTGTTCCGCAAAATGAATTATAATTTCGAATGCCGCCATGTAGTCGGATTGCTCTGCTTTTAATTGATTAGGTGTTCTGAGTGTGTGAGCGTGTTTTTTTTTTCTTTCGTTTTGACAATATGAAAAGTACAAGAAAGAAGAATACAAAAGTTTTATCCGGAATTTCGGCCTTCGTCCGGGCACGTACACATCTGAGTAAGTATATATAATCATGGCAAGAAAGCAAAATGGCAATGCAGCGCACACAGTGGGCATAGACAAAAATTGCTTAGAACACTGCAGGACATTACATACGCAGGTAACCTTGTCTCGACAAGCTTGTTGGGAACAAAATCTCAAGAAGTAAGGGAAGCTATATTTCAGTATATTAGAGATACCCAGTATGAGGAAAAAATATAGGGCCGTGCACAAACCTATCATTTGCGACAGTGTCATGGGTGAGGGGCATTCGAACGGACAGTTCAGGCAGGCCAATCCTACCCACTATTTCAACTGGAACAATACAGACATAGACAACGGACATACAATACTAGGAGTCACCGGGGGGTGTGATTACAGGGGTCTGTTCCATCGGACGTATCGAAGCGAGGTCCGATGGAGGCTTACAGATCTGGGAATATAGAGCGGATGTTGACAATGGCCCGAAGAGGCCTCACATGCCATCCGTCTCCTGACGCTCTGAGATGTATTGCTAAGGCCTGCATAAATGGGACCCTGTATATAGGATGTGTTTTATGCTGAAAGTGCATGGGTCCATTTGGGTACGAACCCATATTGCATAACGACGCGCGCCAACATGTCGCCACACTACCTGGCCCTGTCTGGCGGTCTGGACTGGCTGTGGGACTGCGGGCGACTGTGGATTACAGGTTTGGAATGGCCAGATCCGATGAAGCGGTTTCCTAGCCACGACTATGGCCTCTCCCGGCTGCCTAGGCATCGCTCGGGGGATACGCGAAGCGGGGAAAGTAAAACAAAGTGGACATAATGGCTAACATTAATAATAACAACCCCACACGTGTTGGCGCAGTCCGATCCTACACCTACATCGGAGGCAGAGTATTAGAAAAAAGACAGACATACGAACCATTATATTACAGACATTCACAGACTAGACTTGACGAGCGGTTGCATAACGACGCGCGCCAACATGTCGCCACCCTACCTGGCCCTGTCTGGCGGTCTGGCCTGGCTGTGGGACGGCAGGCGACTGTGAATTACAGGTTTGGGCGAGAGCAAAATCGGATGAAGCGGTTCCCTTTCCACGACTATGGCCTCTCCCGGCTGCCTAGGCATCGCTCGGGGGTGCGCGAAGTGGGGAAAGTAAAACAAAGTGGACATAATGGCCAATAGTAATAATAATAAACCCTACACGTGTTGGCGCAGTCCGATCCTACACCTACACCTCGGAGGCAGAGTACTAGAAAAAAGACAGACATACGAACCATTATATTACAGACATTTACAGACTAGACTCGACGAGCGGTGGCATAGTGTTCAGCGAACTCAAAATGATGTGCGGAGCCGGTCACATGCTAGGTGGGGCTCCTTCCCACTTGCTGGCCGGCTCTGAGTAACATCCAGGATATAAAAGTCTCTAACGCATGTGCCACCGACCGCCGAGCCAATAGCAGACTAGACATAATCGTACACTACAGTAAACAGACGTACAGACGTACAGAGAGGCGCGCAGTGGAGGTGGATCAAAAGCTCTTATACATACTCGGACATTACCGAAAACCCCAATCAAATCCGAAGCCCGAAACAGAAAATACAGCATCCAACATTTTTAGACCACAAAATTTGGTGCGCGTTATTAATATTTATTTTACAACAAAAATCAATATCGCGAGCTCTCACGGCTTAATGGCATTCCACGGGAAGCTCAGGTGTGGAAGCACGAGATAATTCAACAAAAGCGCAACTGGCCAATTATAGGGTCAATGATCTCCACTGCGAGTTTCTAACATACAACTTACCGTGTGCACCGGAAGTGTCTGGGCGGTTTATAAAGGTAGGGCTTAATATGAACTCGTCCATCCTTGTAAATGGACTAGTCTGGAAAGCGGGTAGGATAGCATATCACTGAGTCGGCACGTAAGGAGCGTCTGATCGGGGTCTACGTGTGATAGGAAGAGAACCGCCCGGACGTTTTTGGGGAGCACAACGACGACTTACATTTAAGCCAGATCAAGGGAAAATGTTTAATATGCAGTCGTATCAAGAAAAAAGGCAAAAAAAACAACAACATAAGAATTACTTTCATGAAATTTGTTGAATTTAGGAATTTTAGGAATTTAGTTAGGATCACAGAGCGAAATTGCAACTCCGAAATTAATAAATCACAGGCACTCGAATGAAGAAAGAAGAAGAAGTATTACAGCATAAAATGAATTTAGGAATTTAGGAATTTAGTTAATTATATTAGGAATTTAGAGTAATATAGGGAATTAGTAATCTACATCAGACGCTAAACCCTACCAAAATAGAAAGAGACAACAAAAGGCAAACATTAGTATGGGTTAAAGTTCTTTCAAAAATTTCTTTATAAACCCCTTTTTGTAACGAAGCATAAATTTCAAAATACAATAATAGAACAAATAAATACATAAATCGCTTAAATATGGGTTGGCCCCCTTCCCAGTACCTGCAGGGAGGGGGGGGGGGTGCCAATTATAAATGTGGACGACTCCACTCCGCAGGCGGGGGGGGGGGAATGACGCATAGACTATTTTTTGAATAAAAAAGGCGACAAAAAATGGAAATTCCGTCCTTTAACTCGGAAAATCCTCTCGGGGGCCGATGGTGGGCTTCATAAGGGTTAGTAATTATTCCCCGGGTGTATAAGGAATGGAAACATCCCCCTTAGAATGTGGACGAGACCATTATCCGGGAATGGGGGGGGGGGGTTGGGCTTCGCGCGGCTAGACCCTGTTGCGACGTGACCGTAAACATAGAAATCCATCATTATATTGGACAAAAGTGTTACACGCAGCGCGCGCGGGAGACGGTGCGCGTGCCCCCTCAATGAGGAAAGGGCAAGGGAGGTAATCCCATCGGTGCCCCGACGGGGGGAGACACCTCGGCTATTTCGCCATCGAAAAAAGAACAGAGGGGAAGAAAGATGTGCCATGAAAAGGCTGACGCATGAGGGGCCAAAACATAGGTGAGCAACACATATTATATTTCAATAAGACTAGGGTAAAATAACCTACACACCTAGGCATCTAATTTGGTATTTTTGCAACAAAATGAGTAACAGGAATTTAAGCAATAACCAATTAAGGACCGTCCTTGTCTCTCTGGGTAATGACACTCCGCCAGTCTTACCTTAGCATGCCTGTTAAAGTTACGGCGCGGCAGCGAAACAACGATGGATGCAGGACACAACAACGGTGGAGACATCCCAGAAGAAGAGGATGGAGACGGACAGACGGACAGATACGCAATCACATACATAAACACACAAACACGCACGCAAGCCGGCATACACGCAAACACGCATGCACGCAAAAAATAACAAGTACACGCACATTGTGCTAGCACAAAATAAGTAGGCACACACACACGCAAAACATACTAACAACCAAACTTGATGCTCTGCCAGCCCTGGGTGAGGCGTGTTTTTAATAGCGACAGCCCTATGGTGGCATCATCATACTCACAAGAAAACTTACTAACGGCCCATCAACTTATCAATATTATATACCTAACTAACTGGGGTTAGTATATAACAGCCACATCTTTATTATATATGCTTGACCATACAGTGCGAGACCCATCCCTATGCAAAAAAAACTTTAAACCATTCCCAACTAATTTCTGCTCTTTTTAATATCCTTTAGGATCATAAATGATTAATGAGCAAGGCGCAAGCATCCTAAAGCCGGCACCACGCTAGATGCTCACTTTTGACGGGGGAGTTCAAAATTCAAACTTAATGTTGCACTCATCACTTGGCAAAATTACTCGACCAAAATAACTGAAGTGCAACAGCCCTAAAGGTACTTGGATACGGGGGAGGGTTAAAATTAAGGGCTGTAAGTAATATGGGACCCCAACAGGCCCCATCCTTGAAACCTAAGGAACGCCTGCGTGTTCTCTCGTTGGGACCTGGGTTTCGGTGTGCTCTTCCTCTGCGGGCGGGGTTGGCCTGTGTTTCCCTGGACTTTCCGCTGGGGTGGCTTTCATGTGGCGCGCGCCTCCTTCTCCGGACAGAACCTGACTTGGAGCCGTAGAAGGCAAACATCTATGCATAAACACTGGTTAGGCAGCACTGACCGACGAGACATTTACAGACTGAATGACATTGGACGGACACATGGCGCCAAATGTGTGCAACTATGGTTACGTACCGTTGAGCCACTTGAGTAACGCCGATACGAGAATTGAACAGAACAGAACAGAAAATGGCAGATCATATCAAAACTAAACACAAGTACAAGCACTGGATCATACCAAATGAAGTTCTTTTGAAAATACGTTACGTTCTGGTGACGTGGGTTTCTGAATGACCACTGTCTGGTTTGATTTACCATGCGTGTGTTTCGTGAACTTTGGCAGTTTTTGTATGTACTTTTTGCGTTTCAACCCCACATTTTCGTCAAGATTTTCAAAACGAACGCCTAGTGATGGAACGCACAAGAATAGCCTTAAAAGACTGTGGTTAACATTTTAGTTTAAGTGCCGAAACTGTACTAAACCCATTGGTGCATAACATTGAAAAGATAATAATAATAATAATAATAATAATAATAAATGATAATAAAGACTTTATTTTCAGTGGGTGACACAATTAGTTACAAGCTACTCTTATTTGAGGCCCACTTAAAAAATATGTACAAATCAAAAGATCTATCAAATACAAATATACAACAGACACTGGTCAGCGAAACCAAACATTTACTGTTTCAGGCCTCATGACTCAAGAAAAGAAAAAGCACTGGCAGCAATCAGTACTACCGTAAAATTCTAAATATTGGGACACCAAAAATAATCGCCGCAACTGTCCCAAACACGGAACAGCCTGGTTTTACAAAGCGGTAGCCAAAAGATTCAGGCGGAATAGCAAACAATGTAGACACTGATCAGACTGCTCCTCTAGGATAGCCTGATAGGAGTCTACACTGTCCGCTCAGACCTATCTATCCCAATACATAGAATTTTTTATGGTATAACGGAATGAAAAGAAAGAAGCCCAATCCAGTAGCCTACCCTACCCAAAAACGAAAAGCAAAAACGAGCCCCGGTTTCTGGGTATCTTCAAAAAAAAAAAAAAAAAAAAAGAAAAAAAACGGGTCACTGTAAATGTACATAAAAGTTAATCGATCATATGCCATATGTACGCTCAAAAACAATCACACAAAATATGAATTTACATAGTTTTACAATATATGCGCTACGCAACATCTGACGGTACCCTTGCAAGGGGAAGTCTGATCACAATCAACGCTGTTTTTCCATTCCACTGGCATCTGTTGGGCGCATTGCAGCACTTTAAAATATATATAACTTTACATTTTTTTCGAGTAATTTTTGTAATTAGTTTTGGTGTCCCAATGTTTATTATAATTTTTGGTACCAAATATACGGAATACCAGACCACGCTTTCAGCTGCACTGCTCAGCGTCAGTTACACTTCAGAGTCGTTTAAAATGCTATAATTTTACAATCTTTGTTGTTATAGGCGGTTCAACAATGCCATGAAAATTAGCGAATTATCCCATTGGTCGGACCTAGAAAGACCTATTACACTCCCAGTTATGGCCTGCCATCCAAAATGTGGCTATTTAGCAAATTCTTCGTGATTTTTATCACTGACTAATCTGTCTCTGGGTAATTAATTGCATATTAGATGTTTGCAGGGTACGAAAGATCTGTACCATGTTTTAACTTTGATAAGAGATAATTTTCTTATAACACATATGAAAAAATTTCTAGAGAAACAAAGTTGTGTTTGTACGAATATATAATTTAATCCGTATCATCATAAACGCATTGTGCAGGGCCTAATTTGACACCATTTTGCTTTAAAGACAAACGTTTTCAGGCTCTACCTTCGCTTTGCGCAAGTCCCTCAAAGCCAGTCCCTCTTTGTTTTCAAGTCTTTCAACAATCGTCTTACCAAAACGTCCAGCAGTCGTCGTCGTCTTTATTTATTTACCATTTATAGTATCGAACTATCTAAAGCGAGTTTCAAGTAATCAAAAGCGAGTAATATAAAAAGAAAGCAGTTATAGACAGTATGGAGTAAAGAAGTGATTAAAATTTATATACAGAACTCTACAAAACTATCATATTACGAATGAATATCATTTGATACTGATTTGATTTCTTTTCATTACTGGCAATGCAACTACGCATCAGAGAAACAATAAATGGGATCCTTGTCTTACATTTTATTACTATTTTTTTAACGCGTTCACCTTGTATTTATCTTCATGTACATTGTAGTTTTACCATGTCATAAAGTTTGTGAAATCGATAAATAGGTCATTGAAATATTTTTTTTTATGATTAATCAAGAACGGTTTAATGTTTTAAAGCCGGTGTCTGACTAGGATAGCTTGCGCACATGCGCAGTCTGGTATGTAGACTAGCTCCTTGTCTGATACTAATGATTTTTACAGCCCTGCTAAGGCAATAATTTTTCCTGGCCGCATGGGTAAAATTGTACTCAAAGAAAATAGTAGAGCAAATATGTTGGGCTATCTTTCAAGGGGGTGGTCTACGGAGTGTAACATTTGTTTTTGTATATCAAAATGATCGCCTGGATCTATAGTTATCAAATTCAGCATTTGCCACCTTGGCAAACCTTGCATAACTCTGCAGTGGCCAGTTATTTACGTTACCCCGTTAGATTTTAAATATCAAACATATTTATTGAATGAAGTCAATAAGAAATGTGTTTCAACAATATAAATGTATCAAATATTAAAATTTTCTGCAAGAATGATTAATATGTCATAAACAAGGCTGCTTAGAAAACAGTTCAGAGCTTCTATGCTGTTGTTTTCGTTACAATATAGTATGTACCCCTCGAAAATTTAAAATGTAACTTAGGTTGTTGCATTTACAAACAGTTTATGATAAAATAGCCCAAACTGTTTCTATTTTCTAATTGTCCCGTTTAATACATTTCTAACAAAACAAATTTGAGACCTCTAGCTTCTATACTTTGTCAAATACGTGTTGTTGAATATGATTACACCTATTCCCTGTTGGGGGCTGCAAAGTCATTTTCTCACAATTGTTCGTATGAAAGATGGCTAATAAGTTATTTAAACCGACAAATTGGCCCTGTTGTAATAATATCATGTAATATATGATATGAAAAAACAATTCACATTTTTTCTTTTGACCTTACAAAACATATTTTGACCATAGTAACGTACTTTACAGATTAAAATGTTTGAGTAAAGCATACATCATTCCCATCACGAATATACCTTTCTGAAATTCTGACTTTTAAAAAACACAGTTGTGATGACAATATTTGTTATTTATAGTAAAATGAGAGTTTAATCGCCTACTTAGACAGAAAAAAGTGTTATGTACATGACTTGCAAAGCTGAGATTGTCCTGATGTTCAAACGAAGCATTTGTGAATTAATCTGTCAATGCAATATATATATGTTATATTAATAGCCAAAATTACTTTAAAACAAAAACAAAAGTGGCAAACTAGCTAATCATAACTTACAGTATTGTACTCAGAAAGGTAACGTAAATGCTAGTATCGTCTGACTACTTGTCTTATAACTTTATGCTCTATTTTCAATTTGATATCGCAAGTGGATGGTTTCACAGAAAGAATCAACCCCGATTGCTGCCCCTTAACTTTACTTTCTCTGTTTCGATCTTTTTCTATTAAAAAGCAATATATAAAACATACATTTATTTTTTTTTTTTGCCTAAAAGCATATATTTTCATCAAAGTAACGTATATAACAGGTTAAAAAGTAGTAGTTATTTCATTCTACTGCAGCAAGTGTAAAGTTCCGCGTGCTTGCCATGAAAAGTTCCGTCGTACCTCATCTTATTGACAGTTATGTTTGACATAACCTAGGCTCATTCTGAGTCAGTTTGAAAAAAGAAATTAGCTGAAGCTGGTGCTAGGGGGCATTGGCATTGTTGCAACATTACATTGCTGGGCACACACTCAGCTTTACCCAGGCTGCTAATTTTGTTTTCTCTGAGGCATTCCTTGCTTCAAGAGAATCTTCCTTCGGACCTTTGTTAAGTTTTTATCATTCAACCAGACCTTAAGGTGAATGGATATTGTGTGAAATGAAATAGCTATGACTTTCTTGGCCTCCCTGTCTAACGGGGTAACCTTTTTACTTTGAAATCATCATCAAATGACATTTAATTCGAGTCAGTGATTATTCACTAACTTTGACTCCTTGGTTAGGTGTTCAAAAAGGTAACGCATACAGCGTACAGCAGTAAACAAGTTGTCAGATTACCCTTTTACTGTTAAGATGTTTTTTTTTATATTAATGCTAGAGTAACAAGGTGCAGAAAGCAACCACCCTCAAGTATAGCGCAAATGTTGAAAGCAAACATTGAGGTGCCGAAGGTTAACCTAACAGCAGTACGGCCATACATCTCTGAAGGGATTTGAATAAATATTTGATACAACTGTTTTAAATAATGATAATCCCAAAGAAAGGGCTAAGACAGTAACACAGTTACCCACAAAATTTTTCTATAAAATGCATGGTTTGTATTAGTATTATGCCTGTTTTAGATGTTTTACTTAAAGGCGGTTATCATCTGCACCTGGTAACCCGAGCATCAATATGAAACTTGTTTACAGTAAAAGGGTTCGTCTGAAGGAACTGATAAACTTTTAATGCTACATCTTACTGCATCACATCAAACAGATGATATCATAAAGAATCATAATTCTAATCTGACAAACCATTTACATTTGAATGTTGTATACGTTACCTTTTAAATACCAAAACAAAAATTCAAAGTGAGTAAATCATCATTGACTCAATTAAAAGGTAATTTTGATAATGATTTTAAAGTAGTAACAATATGTCATAATCAGATTATCCGTGCCAGATCTTGAAAGGAATCAATTAAGCGAGTCGGCTATGTTATTTCTTCTGTGTGTTCCTTGCTTCCACATGATCTTCTAGTATATTTTGGAAATAATACTGTATAATTGTGAATGGAAACACCATAGTGTTTTACTACAATTTGCTATGCTTCCGTAGATGCTTCCTATAATACCTATAACTCCTATGGATGATGTAACCCATCCAAAAATTGTCTACTCTTAAAGGAAACGCTTTTCTCCTACAGTAGCCAATTCTTTCCTTTTAGAGTTTACTCCCATTAAGAAAAAGGCTAAAGTAAAATTTGTAGAATTATTTCACGTAATAGTGTATCCAGGCACCTTAAACTCTTGGACTGATTATTTAGATTAAAAAAGATTTCCTGGAAACAAGGAATGGATCACAAAAACAAAAACAAAATAGATAAATAAGTAAACAAAACAACAACCTCGGTTGAACTAAGTTTATGCCCAGGAATGTAATGTTGCAACACTTCCAATGCAACCTAGCACCACCTTCAGCTAAATTCCTTTTTTTCAAATCGACTCAGAATGAGTCCAGATTATCCCAAATGACCAGATAATACATAATTTCCATTTAGTTGAAGTACAAGGAAGCGTTTCATGGTGGCCACATGACAATTTACTAGGTGCAGTGGAGTAAAATAACTCCTACTTTTTAACCTGTTATATACGTTACTTTTGTTTAAATATATGCTGTAGGGCCAAAATATTTTAACTACGGTTCTATATATTGTTTTTATAGAAAACGGTCGAAACAGGTAAACAATGTAAAAGGGCTCCGATCAGGAATCGATTCAACTAGGGCCACGATTCTCCCACAACACCAAACTGAAGATAGTAACATAAAGTAAGACATGTACTCAAACGAAACTAACGGGTGGTCAAATAAACACTCAGTCCATTCATGCAGATGACCACAAAGCCAGTCTATATCAAACATACCCTGCAACACAAATTGTCTATTTTCACCAATTTTCTTTTGTTTCTATATACATCAGAAACGGCCAATAAACAGACAAAACAAATCAATTTTTTGAAGGCTACTGGTAACTGAACAACACAAACTATAACATCAATAGACCAAACGGGTGCACCGCCGTGAAAATGTCACTGATGTCACACGAACCTGCCGTTTTGAAAATATTTAAATCAAACTAATAAGGCTTAGGCACACTTGGCTGTAGCAACACTTAATCTCAGGGATTGTTTTCAAATAACGGTTACAAACGTTACCTTTCTGAATACCAAACTGTATGTTATGATCTTTTTTTTTTTTTTTTTTTTTTTGCTATAATGGATGTTTTAAACGTGTTTCGGATATTAATGGAAAAAATAATAGTGTTCCATGTACAGGTTAACTCAAGAAGGCTTATTTCTAATTGTACGACAATCACACCTTCGCATGTCATGTAAATTCGCATGTCATGTAAATAACACTCGTTAGTTTGCTCCCCAAGTAGCCAACTTTACTATGCAAAAATTTCATTTAACGATAAAAAAGACACAGTTATCACAACTGGGCTAGTTAAAAGTCAGAATTTCAAAAGAGTGCTTTCCTGGCCGGAATGATAGACCCTTTACGCATACATTAACAATATGTTAAGTATGTTACTTTGCTTAAAATATGTGTTGTAAGGTCAAAAATATTTTTTAAACATTTACTTTATATCATATCTAACTTGATCTTAGTGCAACAGACCCAATTTGTTAGTTTTAAATAGTTTAAAATAGCTTATTAACCACCTTTTGCACCTATAATTGTGTGAAAATGACTTTTTCAGCCTCCATTAGAGAATAGGTGTTACTATATTCTACAATACATGGTTCACAAAGTATAAAAGCTAGAGGTCTCAAATTTGTTTTTCTAGAAACGTATTGAAAATTGCAGTTGGACAATTAGAACAATTGAACAGTTTGGGCTATTTTGGCACAGAATTTTCGTAAAATGCAACGATTTAAGTTAATATTTTAAATTTCCAAGGGGTATATTATATATTATCACGAAGATAACAGCACAAAAGTTCTAAAGTGTTTCCGAAGTAGCTTAACTTATAGTACATTGATCAGTCCTTCAAAACATATGGACATTTGATACATTTATAATGTTTAAGCATACTTCCTATTGACTTCAATAAATATTTTTGATATTCAAAATTTAATGGGGTAACGTAAATAACTGGTCACTGCAGAGTTATGCAAGGTTTGCCAAGGTGGCAAACGCTGAATTTTAAAAGTACAGACCAAGGCGATCATTTTGATATATGAAAACAAATGTTACACTCCGTAGACCACTATCTCCCTTTTCTAGGCCACTTACGCAATCATATTTGCTCCACTAAAAACTTCAGACAGAATCCGCAATTAAGCATGTAGCAAAGTTACCATATACGAAGTTTAACGTATTTTCAATATATCAATCCGTCAAAAATGATTTCGCAGAACTGAAAGTAATCACAGTTTATTTATCAATAAGATCCGCCTCCTTTCAGCCAGTAGCAAACTGCAGAAGCCTGACAGACTGCGCATATGCTGACGATGGTCTGGGCATGCGCACATTTTATGTCTCGAGATATATTCCCCGGACATAGCTCATATTGAAAACCAAGATAAACTTGCGCATCTGTCCAGTCCGAAATCACAACTCATATATCCTACTGCCATATGCTGCACCAATTTCGCTCAGGCTAGTGGAATGATCCTTGTTTTCTTCTTTCCACGGACAGATAGAGAGAGAATTTCGCTCAGGCAAATGGAATGATTCGTCTTTCCAGAGAGAGAAGGAGAGAGAGAGAGAGAGAGATGAGGGAAAGATACTGCATATAGAAACATATGTCTTTGCTTTGTAGAGGTATTTTATCAGACTTCCCTTGAATGACGTAACTCTTCCAAAATGGAGTCTACTCTTAAAGGAAATCTTCTCTAAGAATATAAGAGTTGAACCATATTGAAAAGGGAGACAAAAAACAAAAGTGCCAGAGTTTCAATCCCTGAAATTGTACCCACTCACCTTAAGATAAAACAAATCGCCTTCCTATAGCTAATTACGTCTTGGGACATAAAACTCATTTTTCAATCTGGCAGATTCCAGATGTTCATGCTTTTCAACACTTTTACCGGTCAATTGTGTGTCAGTCTGGGTCAAGTTTAAATGTCATATCTGATATTGTAATGTCACATTTTATCAATTCCCGACTTATTATTATAAGCGTAATTCCATTCCCACCGATAAATCTTTTGCAAATAAATAACCAAAATATGTCGATGCTATTTGACTCGTATGCATGTAAAACGCATTGTGCAAACTTTCTGTTTTGAGTTAAAAAAAGAAAGAAAAAAATAATGGTGATGAAGTTATCACAAAACTCTTGAGAGTTGCTAAACCAAAATTTTGCATGGGCAACTTTCCTATTCAGGCCTTGCATAAGCGGTTTGAATTAACATGAATTATTTTGTGGAAAATCGTTCTTTTCCACCATTAATATTGCGTTAAGTTCTTACAGGACAAGGTGTGGTTGGGTTCGGCGATGGTGCTGTCCCTACTGTGTCTTATAAACGTCCCGAAGAGAGTCTGATGTACACATTTATACATACACTAAAATTTGACAATCTCGTGTTAAATTTAAAAAAAAACTGTACTCATACGTATGCGAAATGTTTGTCGTACACCAACCTATTCGCAATCAACTTGCGCACGTGAAGACTGAGTTGTATCGTTCTTTGTTGGACGAACTGTGATGCCTCAAACAGATTTCGCATATGCACAAGCTATCCTAGACATGCACAGTTTTATATTATGAATGTAAAAAGATCATATCATGATTAATGATAAAAATATACGTAATACATGTAAGGGAATTTAACTAAGAAATAGATTAGCTCTAGCAGTGAATTGTTGAGTAATAATGCACTGTTTGGAGGTCGGTTGTGAAGTAGAGCATATCACGAGAGCGGAGCGCGAATGATATATCTACTTACTACAGACCGACAAACAGTGAATTATTACACAACAATTCAATCCTAGAGCTGAACTATCTTGATTCTAACACTAAAAAACGCTGCAAAAGTATTCTTTTCATTCAAATTCTCTCAACCTTCTTGCCAGCGCGTTAATGCTCCCGCCAATTTTCTTAACTGTATTTAAGATAAATGTACACTTTTAAGGCGAATTTAGAAAGAAAAAGGGACATAACACCGTCTAACGTCTCAAAACGTCACAAAATGACGTCAGTATCGCTAGTGACGTCAGTAGTTAGACTCACGTGCTCCAAAACAGCGAATCGTTGCAGAATAAAGCACAGGAACTTTCCATTGCTTCTATAGGCGCACTGTGATAGAATAAGAACCAATATAAGAAAAACGTATAACATGACTTTATTTTATAATGCAGGCGGATTGTTTGGTATACTTATGCGTGTTGCCGGACATGGGTTATTAGCTCGCCTGGACGAAGTCCAGGAAGAGCTATTGCACAACCCCCGGCGTCGGCATCGGCGTCAGCGTCGGAGTCGGCGGCGGCGTCCGCATTTACGCTAAAAGTTTTAAGAGCTTATATTTTCTAAATTATTTGATGGATCTGGTTCCTATTTGGTATGATGATAGACATAGGTCCAAATTTTCTTTCAGCAATACTCCTGCCCAAGCCTATGATCTCAAAGTCAGAGCGTCATGGGAACAGAAAGCTTCTGATCACACTGGACGGAAACAAAGGCTGATGTGAGATTTTGCTGGGCCTATATGCCACTTCTTGGTTTTGTCATGTCGTGGCTCATATTTGGTATTAGCACACTGACCAAATATACTCTAACATTTTCTACTTGCTGTCAGAATAAGTACTTCACTTTACTATTTAAAACAAGAGGACCAAGAGGCCCTAAATCGCTCATCTGAGCGAAAAAGTTAAAGGTCAAACAAGGGTCATCATTTGAACAAACCTGATAGTTTGCAACCATTTCCAAATTTTGAATATTTTCCTATGTATTGCTATGGTTCAAACCCATTGAACAAACTTGGTAAAGGACCAATAGACAATGCTACATACTAAATTTCAAGCATCTGAGCCAAGTGGTTCTGAAGAAGAAGATTTTTTAATATTTTTCTATGTTTTCTATGTTTCAAACACACGACTCCCTACCGCGAGGTCATTTTAAACCCTGGGGCCATCATTTGTATAAAGTGGATAAACGACTACAAGGCAATGCTACATACCAAATTTCAAGCATCTGAGCCAAGTGGTTCTGAAAGTGAAGATTTTTGAATATTTTCTCTATGTATTTCTATGGTTCAATCTCATGACCTCTGGGGTGGGGCCATTTAGACCCTGGGGTCATCATTTGAACAAACTTGGTAAAGTACTACTAGGCAATGCCACGTACCAAATTTCAAGCATCTGAGCCAAGTGATTCTGAAAAAGTTTTTTTTCCATACTTTTCTATGTATTTATATGATTCAAACTTAGGACACCCTGCCGTGGGGCTATTGTGGACCCTGGGGCCACCATTAGAACAAACATGGTAAAGGACTATTAGGCAATGCTACATACCGAATTTCAAGCATCTGAGCCTTGCGGCTCTGAAGAAGAAGATTTTTGAATATTTGTCTATGGTTCAAACCTCGGACTCCATGCCATTGGGCCATTTTGGACCCTGGGCCCATTATTTGAACAAGCTTGATATAAGATTATTAGGTAATGCTACATAAAAAAATTCAAGCAACTAAGCCAAATGGTTCTGAACAAGAAGATTATTTAATATTTTTCTATGTATTTCTATGGTTCAATCCCATGGCCCCTGGGCCGGGACCATTTTAGACCCTGGGGCCATCATTTGAACAAACTTGGTAAAAGACCACTAGGCAATACTACAAACAGAATTTCAATCACCTGCACCGAGTGGTTCTTCAGAAGAAGATTTCTAAGTATATTTGAATTTCGAACCCAAGACCCCTCGGGCCTTTTTGGACCACAGGGCCAGTATTTGAACAAAACTTGGTAGAGGTCCACTAGACAATGCTTCATAACAAATATCAAAGCCCTAGACCTAGTGGTTCCAGAGAAGATGTCATTTAAAGCAAATTGACGCACGACGCACGACGGACGACGGACACCGACTGATCACAATAGCTCACCCTGAGCCTATATGGCTCACGTGAGCTAAAAAGCGCAAGAAATTTTCAAAATTTAAATTTTCAATTCTATTCTGTATTTTATAATTACGAAAGCAAACACAATAGTTACCTATCAATAAATTTCCTCAAGTTATATTATTAACCACAGTGAAATACAAGTTTTCGCCACCTGCTGAGAAATTTGAAATTCCTTTTCTGCTGCGCATGCGCCGTTTATAAACATGCGCAATCAATGGTTGGCGCATCAAGCGGCCAAATTAAAAAAAATCGTGTCAGTGTTTTGAATTATTGTGAGAAATGTTGTCTGAGAAAAACATCTTTTTGGATAGTTAACTAGATTATTGTGATAAAACAATTAAAACTGTTAATGACATCGTGTCGCTCATGTCATCGTCTCGTATGGTAAGTAACACAATGTTTATTTTTATTCTTTCCTTCGTATTTAAACGTTGAATACATTATCATCATTGTGCTAGAATTCTTCGCGCTACTTGTTTCTGTGTGCAAAATGTAGAATATTGTTTGTCTGATTAGAACAGCCTCACTGAGACGGTTAAAATGAGTTACCACAATAAATATTTTTGAGCTGTGAGTAGAAGACGTGTGCCCCTTATAACCCTTTGTCTGTTATTTTTATAGGTAAATGCATAGAAAATCCAAGCTGCAGAAGTGATATTGTCCTACGCGTGATACTGGATTGCGATGCACAATCAGCGTTGCACAACCTCTGTTTGCGATGACGCAGCGTATGATGATTTCGTGTCTCATACTGTATCGCCCGTGTAAACGTCACAGATGGTAAGTAACACAATGTGTTTTTCTGTTCTTTGTTGTTTTTCCCTTTTATATTGTGCATAAACGATGAAAAACTCATGATTGTGCTAGCATGCTTTTGTTACGGTGCTTGTAGATGATAATTTATGATATTTTACTTGTTTCTGCTCGCTACATGTAAAAGGAATTAGAACAGTCTCAACGAGTCTGTTCAAATAAGTAACCACGATTTTTAGCAGTGTGCAGAAAACGAATGCCCCTTATAACCCTAGTTCAATTGATATTACACGTTAATGCATGGACTTATCAAAATATAGCTAATATAGTCATTTGGTTATGGTTTGGAATTCAGGCGAGAAAAGCGATATTCGTCGTAATAGTACGCTTTTTCACTAATTTAAAGACTGCTGGTAATTGATGCAGAGAGGACAAAAAATAATAATGAATAGATAAAAGGTGAACAAAATGAATCCGTGCAAAACTAGTTAATCGACAATTTTTAACTCCCTTTCTGTAAATAATTCTTATATGGGGTGGTCAAAAGATTGAACCTGTTTGGGAGCTCTAGATTGCTGTCTTTTCCCATCGAATTCATGTTACACTATGTGAAACATTGTTTACACCCAAGGCCACAGTATGAAAAGCAGGCTCCGCCCTCAAACTATCAATCGTGGTTAATTCAAAATCATTTCAGATTTGGATACATCTTTTTCACTGAAACATTAAACCATTATTTTTTCAAAATAATTTCAGTGGAAGTTGAATTATTCTTCTTCTACATATACACTGATTTAACTGTTCTTAGGGATGCTTTCAACACCCTGAAGTTTAAATGTATTGTGAAGATTTCTAGCTAGTCAAGAAGAAAAAATGACAGTTTGAATGTTTACCTTTGACCAAGTCATGTGATTTAAACAGTAGCTATCCTACTGTCCTGGTGAACCCTATTAGTCTCTTTGACAGAGAGAGCCCAGTAACTTCTATTAAGCCACACCCTCATATTCATTGTATGGCCTACATGAAACTGGGCCTTAAACTAAACCGAAAAAGAACAATAAATATACGGTATACGCAATATTATTTTCTTGGCGAGAGCGTTAAAGTACATTTTTTCACAGAAAATAATTAAGGTGAGTGAAACCCAAACACATTTGCTGGGGTACGCTTCCGATACTTTAGCTCCGCCCACTGACTTCATCACACGACGAACGCTGAAAAATCGAATTTAAATTTATATATTTACACTTTATTTTTAGACTCTTTTTAAACTTCATTTTACTGGGTCCCAAATGAACGCAATATGGAGGATTTATGGGAACATTACAGCGATTAACAATTATAACAATCGCAGGGGTCTGGTTATGCTTCGTACTTAATGTATTGAATATGTGATTACATAGCACTAATGTCTAAATCATAGCGATTTACTCATGGCACGTTGTCTGTTTCATTTCCCAAACGCAACGAATTTAAGTTGCAATACAGACATGTTCAAGTGATTTGTTACAACATTTCAAGAAAATCATTTTTGTGGAAAAAAAAATACGCGAGGTTGTTAGTTTAAACAGTTTTTATTCAACATGTAGACATACACAATCAATACATACAAGAATAATATGAAATGATTCGATAACAAGCTAACTAGCTAATAAACATCGTCGCCTACTTAACATGTATTTGCAATGACATATTAGTGCATAAGATTTCTAAGCAACAGACAATCAAGACACGTTTATATGAACATATACATCATTGTATTAGGACTGAAAAGTTTTGATGTGAGAACAGCATTCAATAAGAATCAATCGAACCATATTTAAGATATAAGCTTTGTAAGAGAGAGAGAGAGAGAGAGAGAGAGAGAGAGAGAGAGAGAGAGAGAGAAAAACAACAGATGTTTCAATTCATTTCCGTTGTCTGAACCGCTTCCCGACAAAAATGTACCATCAGCGTAGCAAAATACTTGGTTTCGTAGTTGCAGATAATTTGGACAATCGTACAGATAATGTTTTACTGTTTCTGTTCGACCACAACAAGAACACGTTGAACGCGAGGTTGAAAACTTGGCTGTCCCATTTTAGGCTTGAAAAAGGGGCTCGGTAAAGTTAGCAGAACGAAAATTCTGCAGAAAATTCTGCAGAAGATTCTGCAGAATTTTTGCAGAAAAAGTGGTAAAGTTAGTGAAATGAATATTCTGCAATATTTTCTGCAGAATTTTCTGCAGAAAAAGTGGTAAAGTTAGCGAAATGGATATTCTTCAAAATTTTCTGCAAAATTTTCTGCAGAAAAAGTGGTAAGGATAGCGAATTGAAAATTCTGCAGAATTTAGCAATTTTTATTTCTTTGTTTTGTCAATTACGGACCACAAAATGTGAGTGCGCACCGATTACCGCACTACCCTATTTCAAATGAAAACCGAGATATTCACAAAAATTGCACAGTTTCTTCTGCTGGAAAGTAGCAGAACGACATTAAAGAAACCCGTAGTAAGCAAAGTTTAATTTCCATGTTCTGTCATCTGGAGGCCACAAAATGTGAGTGAGCACCGTTTACCGCACCACTATATCTCATATGTGGACCGAAATATTCACAAAAATCGCATATTTTCTTCGGCTGGAAAGTAGCATAACGAAATTTCAGAAACCCTTTGTGAGCAAAATTTGATGTCTATGTTCTGTTATCTGGAGGCCACAAAATGTGAGTGAGCGCCGTTTACCGCACTACTCTATCTCATAAAAGGACCGAGATATTCACAAAAATCGCATATTTTCTTCTGCTGGAAAGTAGCAGAACGAAATTTTAAAAAACTCTTTGTTAACAAAGATTAATTTCTGTGTTCTGTCATCTGGTGGCCACAAAATGTGAGTGAGCGCCGTTTTCCGCACTACTCTATCTCATAAATGGACCGAGATATTCTCAAAAATCGCATATTTTCTTCTGCTGGAAGGTAGCATAACGAACTTTCAGAAACCCTTTGTTAGCAAAATTTGATGTCTATGTTCTGTTATCTGGTGGCCACAAAATGTGAGTGAGCGCCGTTTACCGCACTACTATTCTCATAAGTGGACCGAGATATTCACAAAAATCGCATATTTTCTTCTGCTGGAAAGTAGCAGAACGCAATTTCAGAAACCCTTTGTTAGCAAAGACTGATTTTATGTTCTGTCATCTGGTGGCCACAAAATGTGAGTGAGTGCCGTTTACCGCACTACTCTATCTCATAAGTGGACCGAGATATTCACAAAAATCGCATATTTTCTACTGCTGGAAAGTAGCAGAACGAAATTTAAGAAACTCTTTGGTAGCAAAGATTAATTTCTGTGTTCTGTCATCTGGTGGCCACAAAAAGTGAGTGAGCGCCATTTACCGCACTACTCTATGTCATAAGTGGACCGCTATATTCACAAAAATCGCATTTTTTCTTCTGCTGGAAAGTAGCAGAACGAAATTTCAGAAACCCTTTGTTAGCAAAGATTAATTTCTATGTTCTGTCATCTGGTGGCCACAAAATGTGAGTGAGCGCCGTTTACCGCACTACTCTTCGTCATAAATGGACCGAGATATTCACAGAAATCGCATATTTTCTTCTGCTGGAAAGTAGCCAAACGAAATTTCAGAAACCCTTTGTTAGCAAAGATTGATTTCTATGTTCTGTCATCTGGAGGCCACAAAATGTGAGTGAGCGCCGTTTACCGCACTACTCTATCTCATAAGTGGACCGATATATTCACAAAAATCGCATATTTTCTTCTGCTGGAAAGTAGCAGAACGAAATTTCAGAAACCCTTTGTCAGCAAAGTTTGTTTTCTATGTTCGGTCATCTACAGGCCACAAAATGTGAGGGAGCATCGTTTTCCGCACTTATCTATCTTAAAATCGGACCAAGATATTCACAAAAATCGCATATTTTCTTCTGCTGGAAAGTAGCATAACGAAATTTCAGAAACCCTTTGTTAGCATAGTTTTATTTCTATGTTCTGTCATCTGGAGGCCACAAAATGTGAGTGAGCGCCGTTTACCGCACTACTCTATCTCATAAATGGACCGTGATATTAAAAAAATCGCATATTTTCTTCTGCTCGAAAGTAGCAGACCGAAATTTCAGAAACCCTTTGTTAGCAAAGATTGATTTCTATGTTCTGTCATCTGGTGGCCACAAAATGTGAGTGAGCGCCGTTTACCGCACTACTCTATCTCATAAGTAGTGCGGTAAACGGTGCTCACTTATATTTTGTGGCCTCCAGATGACAGAACACGGAAATTAAACTTTGCTTACAACGGGTTTCTTTAGTGTCGTTCTGCTATTTTCCAGCGGAAGAAACTATGCAATTTTTGTGAATATCTCGGTTCTCATATAAAATAGGGTAGTGCGGTAATCGGTGCGCACTCACATTTTGTGGTCCGTAGTTGACAAAACAAAGAAATAAAAATTGCTAAATTCTGCAGAATTTTCAATTCGCTATCTTTACCACTTTTTCTGCAGAAAATTTTGCAGAAAAGTTTGCAGAATATCCATTTCGCTTACTTTACCACTTTTTCTGCAGAAAATTTTGCAGAATATTCATTTCGCTAACTTTACCACTTTTTCTGCAGAAAATTCTGCAGAATCTTCTGCAGAATTTTCGTTCTGCTAACTTTACCGAGCCGGTTTTTTTTGAAAAAGGCCTACATCTGTCACTGCTTTTTCCCGCATTCACTAACATTTAAAACACCATGCGCAGATAAGCAATGCCATCAACAATATTAAGATTTAATATGCATCAGATGTAAGATACCGTTCCTATTTTAAACTATTTCGCCAAAAGAAAATATCAATTCATTTGTCTCTGGAATTAGTATCGACACGTGAATGTGTTAACATAACCTGTCAGCTAGCAGAATGTACTTGCAATATTGCTCTCTGGGGAGAAGCGGAGGGGCATGCAGATTATATGCTTAGTTTTAGTAATGTTGCGCACTGTAAATACCTTAAAATTGGGACACCATGAGCAAGCAACATCTCTTAAAATTTGAACGAATTGATTGCACTGTGTGGTAATGTTCCTATTATGTCCTGGCGGAAAGGCAAATGGTGTAGACCCTGAACAGGCTGCTCCTGATACGGTTCTGTCTACACTATTTGTTCAGACATGTCCGCCCAAAAATTCAAGATAAAAACTAGTCTCCAAGATTCCGCCTCATGTTTTAGACCATGCCCTCCTAGGAGGGCTGGGTGTCAATTTATCAACAAACATGTAAATTTGTTAGCTCGATACTCGCTTTTTATCCCCCGACCGATGAGCCTGGCGTCCCTCCTTCCATCCGTAAACATTTTCTTGTCCGCTCAAAATCTTGAGCACCCTTTGGAATATTTTCATGACACTTCAAAATTATGTAGAACAGGTCATGACGATGTGTCGCGAACAAGAATGATAACTCTTGCTATTGTACTTTATGAGTTATCTCTCCTTTGGTGATTTTTTGGCAGATTCGTGTCCGCTCTGAAACTTGACAACGCTATGAAATATATACATGGTACTTCATAGTTATGTAGAACAGGTCATGATAATGTTTCGCGAACAAGAGTGACAACTCTTGCTTTCTAACTTTTTGAGTTATTTCCCCTTGATGGTTTAAGGTGTGATTTCGTGTCCCCTCTATAACTTTAATACTTTTAAAAATATTTTCATGATACTTCACAGATATGTAGAACAAGTCATGCCGATGTGTAGCGAACAAGAATGACAACTCTTGCTTTTTACCTTTATGAGTTATTTGCCCTTGATGGTTTCAGGTGTGATCTCGCGTCCGCTCTATAACATTAATACATAATGAAATATTTTCATGATACTTCATAGATATGTAGCACAGGTCATGACGATGTGTTGCAAACAAGAATGGCAGCTCTTGCTTTTTCACTTTTAAAGTTACTTCACCTCTATGCTTGAAGTGTGATTCCGTGTCCGCTCTATAACTTGAATACCCTTTAAAATATTTTCATGATACTTCTCAGATATGTAGAACTAAGCATGACGATATGTCGCGAATAAGAATGACAACGCTTGCTCTCTTACTTTTTGTTATTCCCCTTGATGGTTTAAGGTGTCCACTCTATAAGTTGAATACCCTTTGAAATAGTTTCATGATACTTCACAGATATGCAGAACAGGTCATAACGATCTTTCTCGTACATGAATGATAACTCTTGCATTCACACTTTCCAAGTTATTTCCCTTTAGAAGTTTGAGCTGCAGTTGGTGCCTCTGCTCCGTATCTGTATTACCCTGGCCCGATCCATAATTTTAGTACCCGTACACCAGTTGTGTGCGATAACAGAAGACTCATATTAGCCTGTGCCGCTGCGTAAGTCAGTTTGCGTTAAAAATATAAAGGACGTAAGATCACGGTAAACATATACATTTTCACATTGAGAAAGAAATTCAGAATGCCAAAACATATGAATGATCAATGTGACGAAAGAAAGTGCGTTTCAGCGTTGCACAACCTCTGTTTAGGCCAGCAGTTTATTGATCCTTATGAATATGGATCCTTATTAACATAGTAAAGACCAGCGAACATCAATGTCTCTGATGTTCGCTTATGCAATAAGCGGAAGGTAATCAATGGCAGTTTGATATTTCGATGAAAGATATTTTTCCCCTGATGCGTATTGCAGCACACGGCCATTTGCACTCTACGGGGCCACTTATGCGCTGATAGCATTTCTCCAGATCTTGCGGTTACATCAAAGATGAAATTAAGAACCTGTGAAATTGGTAGCCCATTGAATGAAATGAGCCGCGACGTGACAAAACCAACAATGTGGTTGTGCGCCCAGCGCAGACTCAGATCAGCCTGGGCATCCGCCCAGTCTGATCAGAGTCTTCGCTGTCAACATGGAGGTAGCTAAGACCCTTAGCTATCCTTTGAGCATTTAACGAAGAGTCTGGTCAAAATGGGCGGGTGTCCAGACTGATCTGAGTCTGCTCTGGGCGCACAACCACATTGTTGGTTTTGTCACGTCGAGGCTCAAATTACCTGTTCTTACAGGCATAATATAATATATGGAGGAGTCTCGTTAGAGGGTGATTAAAAGCACTTCAGAAACAATCAAATCAGCATATTTAATGTCTTATATTTCTAGCAGACCACATGTTTCAGATGATGTAAAATGTACCAGCAGTTGAACTTATGAAGTTCATTGAAAAGTCATAGTTAAAATCTATGTTTTCGTATCGGTTATAAGTTATTAAGAAATTTCTTCACAATTTAGAAATTACTTAATGACATCTAACCGGCTTAGAATGCTGTCAGTTTTCTTGAAAAATGTCCATTACTGGCTCTATTGCTTGTCTCTAGAGACTGCATCAAAGATCAATGCTCTTTTGCACAAAAGATCTTTATTGTACCTGCTCTATTTATCCATTCACATTTTAGTTTTTTTGAAGTGTAGATCATACTGCTGTTTTGACTTTCAAATTGATAATAATAATAATAATAATAATAATAATAATAATAATAATAATAAATAAATAAATACCAAGTAGACGGTTTAAAGAGAATTCGTATTCTTGTGGAGTTTCAGATGACACTTGTGTTAATTAGTTACCATTCTAGTGTGAAGAAGATTATTCTAGTAAAGGTGATTAAAAGATAATACTAGAAATGTGAAAAGAGAATGAAAGAATGCACTAGCAAACATAATTTTACTGGATAGGAACATGTGACCTAAAAGACATAGATCAGACTGCATGCGTTTAGTAATTGCTTGCAGGCTGCTTAAAACTCTCTGCTTTTTTACACAGATAAAACTTTTTTTCGTGCTGTTAGATATTATATATATGAAAAAAAGTTCAAATGTTGTTAATTTATTGTATTTAAGGTATTGTTGTAACTGAATGCTTTTATGCTTTGTATTGGTTCCCCATTTCTATTGATCTGTCAGGGGTCTTTTTCTGCTAATTACCTTGTGATTTAATAGAAAAAGAAATAACAGACCATATATAATTCAATGGACATTAAGATTACAAGGGCCATTTTCTCAGACAGGTTGAAGGGAAAGTTTTATTACTTTCATTCAGTCAGAAGTTTCATTGCTGATTTATGTCTTAAAGTCTCCATAGTCCTACCAATGATAAAAATCGTCAAATACAAATCATTATGAAACCTGTACAGCCATCAGAATTAATGAAAATATTTCGGTTGATCTGCTTTTTTGTATCATATAACTGACAAAAGAAAAGAAACAAGGTATTTTGAAAAAATGATATTTCTCTCCATAAAAATACGGTTTTCGTCTCTGGTTCCCCGTTAAGCAATGAAATAATGCAACCGCGGCACAATCAATGGGATCCTTGCTTAACAGTTTTGTACGTTGTATTTTTATCTTTTTATCAGTTGTAAAAACGCCTGTACCTTGTATTTTTATCTCGTGTACCTTGTGTTTTTACCATGAAATATAGCTAGGGAAATCGAAAGTAGGTCATTTTAGTTGGCAACTAAAATGCCCTAGTTATTTTTTCAAATCTATTCTATGGTAAATTCAAGGACGTTTTGATTTTTCAAAGCCGGCCAATCACGATAATAATCAATCATGAAACTGTAGTGAAAAGTTTGCAGCGATACTTCACGACAAAATATTCCATGCTGATAGAGCTATAGGGCCTTTAAGAACTTTTCTTAATGGCTAAGAGTTTTTGTCTAAGTCATTGAGAGGACCTCTTCACAACATAGTCAGCTCTCAAAATTGCTTCTGATTGGCTGAAAGGATGGACAATTTAAAACCTGCAGTCTAAAATATACTCTAATTCCCCTAAATTCTGGCACAGACTAGCCAATTGAATAATTGTCTCAATATCTGAACACGATTAATATGCAGTAACTATCAAATAATTTGTCAAAAGTCACTGTCGGACTAGCAAGAAGTGCAAACTATAGTCAAACTTCTCTTCCTTGATACGTATCATCTGGTCTACACTGTTTGCTCCCATTATTCTTTTGATATGATCAATTCAAACAAACAGAGTATCAGCATGTAAGAAGAGACTCATTCCAGCAGGCACAACGTTGAATCAACACTGAGTCAACATTGACTCAATGTCATGGTGTAGTCCAGCTCCGGACCGAAATTATTTCAGAAACAAAGTTTCTAATTTAGGTCCAGCACCTGTAAGTCTTCCTCAGTGTGGGTATTTCAGATGCCGATAAAATCATTCTGGCACATTGTAAACTGTGCATTAATCAATATATTATGTTTTCTTTTTGATAAATAACAGCCTTTTCTTCTTCTGACCTTCCCAAAGTGTCTTATTTAATATTTACTGGCGATTTTTCCTTCGTAGCTGTGAGAATGTTTACGAAGACCGCCATGTTTGCTTGGGATTTTCCCAGTTACCGGATGACGTCATTGGGTGATAAAAATGGCAAGGATATAAAACACAGTACCTTAGGAGATATTAGTTTCGCAATTACATACATCTGTGAATATTGTTTGCAATACCTATATATGCATTTATTTTATGCCTGGTGTCCAAATTGCATTTAAGCACGCGCCAGTGTGCTTCTGTGAAAAGGCTGAGCACTTTTTAGATTTAACTAAGTACCGCAATAAAATTAACCATTATCAATGTTCAATTACCATGCGGACACCGAATGTCCGAACACAATTTCACTTTTAATAAAAGAAACAAAGGGAATGCTGTTTAATTCAGCTATCACTTTTATAATAGATCTAGTCCATGTCAAAACGTAATATTGGTAAAAAAAAAGTAAACCTAAACACTTCACAACATATGAAACAACTTTTGTGTGTTTGAAGTCGCGTACAGGCCTGAATACTTTCAACTATCATAAGAGAGGACGCGATTAAAAGAAAATACGTGCTGTTATGCTTAAACACATTGCAAAAAGTCTTCAGACAAATGCTGTAATCAGACTGCAAAAGAACGATCACAATATTTTATATCCGCGCAACTTACGTAATAAGAATCTTTTAAGATCTCAAGCGTTAACGCCGGGCCGGGTAGCGCAATCGGTAGGGCACCTGACTCGTAAGTCAGAGGTCCTGGGTTCGAATCCCGGTCTGGCCACATACTTTCGTTTCTCCTTCCGCTGATTCAAGAAGGGCAGTTGTCAGTTACTGGCGAAAGTATGTGCACTTAGTACTGGTTAACCGCTTAGGAGGTCTAAGCCTGCCCAGGAATAGTGTGGTTAGGTTAACTGACCGTCCCGACATGACCTTAGTTGTTTACCGTTAACCGTTAAGCGTTAACAGAGATATAGTCAAACCGCAAGGACGTTTTCTTAAGATGTTGCGATCGGAACCGTGATTATGTACAAATGCGGTACTTCTTTGAAATTCTTAAAGTCTCCATAGTCCTATCAGCGGTAAAAACGCCTAAAATCAAATCATTGTAAAAAGCTGTTCAACCTTCACGTTTAGTAATAAAATGTGGGTTGGTGTGCATATATTGAGTCATATAACTGGCAAAAAGTAGAGAAAACAAGTTTTTGAAAAATAACATTTCGCTACACAAAATACAGTTTCCTGTTCTGGTTTCCCGTCTAGCAATGCTATATAAACATAGGCGGTATATTGATTGGGAATCCACATTGTACATTGTATTTTTACCATTTTTTGAAATCGAAAGTAGGTCATTTTAGTTGCCAACTAAAATGACCCAAAACAGTTGTCGAATCCCTTTTTTGAGAAACTGAATGATGTTTTATTATTTTAAAGCTGGCTAATCCCGGTCATTTACAATGACGAAACTATAGTGAGACGCTTGCAGCGATACCTCATGATGAAAATTTTCATGCTGATAGAGCAATGGGGCCTTTAAAACTATCTGTATGATTTTAAAATGAGCTGCGTATAAAAAATATAATATTTCTTGGGAAAATACGCATTTTCTTTGCAAAGGACAGGACCTACTATAGAACCAATATTCAACTGGTCTGGGCCTGCAGTTAGACGTGTTTTGCTATGGCGCGATTTGTTCTCGTCTGCGTATATTTCACTTAATTTCAACAATAGAAACTATGGAAAATAAAACTTCGCCGAAGCCACTGACTTTCTTCGAATCCGTTTCAAATACCGATGACGGACGAGGCAATACTACTGTTAGCGAGCTGGTAATAAAAATCTTTTAAGTTCTTGGTTCATTGAAATTAATATAAAAACATTTAATGCGTCGGAACAGCTGTGAAAGTTTGGGTAAGTAGGTATATGTGGCAGGAAATAACCTCGACATCATCACATTCTTTTGGCAACGTAAATGTCCTTGCTAGTTTTCTCTTTGATCGATACATCGAACATACTATTGATCGGTAAATTTCCTATGTACTGTTATTCTACGCAAAAAAAACAACAAACAAACAAAACAAAAAACAACAACAACAAACAAACTAGAAATATAGTCAGGCAGACGTAAGGCGTAACTGGGAGCAGATATCAAACAACCGACTCCCCCCCACCCGCCACACACACACAAAGAAAGAAAAAAAGAAAGTAGAAATTAAACAAACAAAACAAAAATCACAGTCAGGGAGGCGTAAGGCGATCGTGGTGGTGGTCGGGGGGGGGGGGGGGGGGGGGGGGGGGGGGGGGGGGGGGGGGGGGGGGGGGGGGGGGGGTGAAAGACAGAAAATATCAAAGAACCGCCGACTATTAGGATATGACACTTCCTAGGATATATGACACTTCCTTACTTTCTTCCCCCCTCCCCTACCCCCCTCCCCTCCGATGCAATTTGTAATTAAAAAGCGTTTCTGCAGTGGAGCTATAAGATAAAGTTTTCCGACCACTCGGATAGGGGATGCTCGTTTTGATACAAACAACACTGGATACCGGAATAACAACACACGTTTCATGTTTAACAAGATTCAAATATGTCTGTAAGGCGCAAACAGCCGTCGTATAAATATTCTGTTATCGTTTAAGCCCAGAAGTTAGTCGCTTAGCTTGGGTTATCTGGAGTGCGCCTGTCTTTGCAATTCTGGTACTGGATTTTATCATTTGACATATGGCGTCATCACGTGACCTCCACGAACTCATTTACATATCCTGTCACATGTCCGTTGAAACGCAATTTCTTTTCACCCCTCTTGAGGAAAATGTTTCAAGGCCAGCCCAATGTCTCTTAGAAAAGGTAAAACTGGTGGCAGTTCTGATCCAAAATGGCCAAAGAACACAACCGCTAATGTTTTTTCCTAAGTGATTAAAAATGATTTCATCTGTGTATAGAAATTCCCCGGTAGCATTTACCGGCAAAAACCCAGCAGTAGCGGAATAGGTGAGGCCTGGGCCGTGGAAATTGAAACTTGTTTCTGGGCATTTTCCGGCCCAGAGCTGGGCTATGTCATGGTGTTGAATTCAGTGGTGATTCAACGTTGTGTGCCCAGTGGGATAATTGCTGCATTTCAGTATTCTGTTATCTCACTGTGTTGTGTGTAAATATGTAACAGCTTCAAATAATTGTCAGCCGAATTGCTTACTATCAGTAATGATAATGATAAAAATAAAAATAAATAAAAATAAATAATACTTCTTTGAAATATTTACACCATGCTTTCAAAATTATACAATTTAGCATCTGAAAATTGTTACGAAGGAAATACTCTTTAGGCCAAGATAGATGTGGTTGGTTGGTTGGTTGTTTTGGGTTCAACGGTCCTTTGAGACAGTATTTGAGTCTAATAGCGCCGTCTCCCAAAGAGAGGGAGAAAGAAGGGAGAAATGATAGACGAGGAAAAATGTACAAACAACCCCCACCCGCACCTACTGCAAGCACAGTAGGCCCTTGTCCCACTAGTATCCAAATCAGTAGAACGCCCCGGCACTGGAAGTTATACCCAGCATGATCGCACCACCCAACCACCCCTAAAATATTTGAACTCGCGGCGATTGTAAATTTTACTCAAATTTAAAAGAATTAATTTGCACTAGCGTCGGGATACTGTTCACAAATCAGAAAAAAATGCTTTTTTTCCTGCCTAATTTTCATAACGATGTTTCCCAGGAGGCTCTGAGGGTTCATCTCTTGGCACCGAGTCTGTTCATGTCCTTTATATGACCACATCATATACAAAAGCCAAAACCAATATTTTATCGTAACGATATAAACAATTTGCATTTCGGGTTGACGGTATTTTGTTTTATTAAAACAGAAATGGGGGGTATCAATAAGGTGGGTTTTCTGCATCCTACCAAAGTTTTATTTTTTTGACTGATGTTATACTCTAGTGTATCTAGTTTATTGAACCATATGTGACTTTGCGCGGAAAGCCCTAGCTACTAAGCTATGGGTCCAAAGAAGTGGGTGGGGTAATCCAACATGGTTTTAGCCTGTCTTGTAAAAACATTCTCATTTGGTAGAAGAGTACAGCAGACAGACAGGATTTGATAAAATGATTGACAGAACATCTAAACTATATTTCCATATCATTTTATTTGGTCTAATTTGAACATATGTGGTCAAAAAAGACTTCCTTTGACATTTTGCATTTTTTGATATTTTTGACCTCAATTTTCAATATTTCTTGGCCTTATTGTTAAATGAACAGACATGTTATCATCAAACTCATGTCAAGGAAGTACCTTGAGAAGGACATTCAGATGATGTGACCAGAATATCACAATAGCATAGTTTTCATGGTCGACTGAACACATAAACTTGCTTGGAAGATGGTTTTCTTTCTATTTTGACCTAGAATTACGAACCTTTGGTCAAATTACTATTTTAACTGCTATATTATGCCCCACGCCCCTGCCACTAAAGATGAGGGAATACATATTGGCTTCAGTGCGGATCTCGCTGGCATCTGCAATTGTGTATGTGTCACATATTAAGTCCTTCTGTGACCTTGGAAACAAGGTCAAGGTCATCAAAATCTGACCTTGACCTTGTTTCCAAGGTCAAAGTATGTGACCCAGACACAGATGCAATCGCCAAGGAGATCCGATCTGAAGCCAATATGTATTCTTTCACCTTTAGTGACGGGGGTGTAGGGCATAATATAGCAGTTAAAATAGTAATTTGGCCAAAGGTTCGTAATTCTAGGTCAAAATTAAATGAAAAAACATCTTCTGAGCAAGTTTATGTGTTCAGTCGACCATGAAAACTAGGCCATTGTGAAATTCTGGTCACATCATCCGAATGTCCTGGTCATGGTGCTTCCTTGACATTAGTTTGATGACAACTGGTCTGTTTATTTAACCATAAGGCCAAGAAATATTGAAAATTGAGGACAAAAATATCAAAAAATGTTGAATGTCAAAGGAAGTCTTTTTTGACAACATATGTTCAAATTAAACCAAATAAAATGATATGGAAATATAGTTTAGATGTTCTGTTAATCATTTTATCAAATCCTGTCTGTCTGCTGTACTCTTCTACCAAATGAGAATGTTTTTACAAGACAGGCTAAAACCATGTTGGATTACCCCACCCACTTATGTGGACCCATAGCTCAGTAAGTAGGGCTTTCCGCGCAAAGTCACATATGGTTCAATAAACTAGACACACTGGAGTATATCATCAGTCAAAAAAATAAAACTTTGGTAGGATGCAGAAAACCCACCTTATTGATACCCCCCCCCCCTTTTTCAAAACTTTGACAGTTGATTTCGAACAATAACTTATCGTTAAATGAATAATCGATAATCCGGGGTTGCACTGTTTGCCTTTGTCCCATTTATGGATGGATACAACTTGTGCTATCAATTTTCAAAAATTTACAAACTGACCTGTTCTCTTCTTTCACTCAGTAGCTCGAAAAGGGTCAACAGATACAAAAGAGTGATCCGATAGACTGATCTGGGTATTTACTGTTTCACTGGCACAATATGTTTCGGCCAGGCTATGGCATTTTCTCCAAATTTCAGAAAGGCTTTTACTGCTCCATGTTTTCATAATTGATGAGCCTTCAAATTCTGTCGCTATTAACAGTGGCTAAAAACCAATTTTAATTATTACTGACATGTTTATGGCTTTATTCTTGAAGGAATCTATGACTAAGATTAACGACCGAGGCCATTTTAGACCTTTCATATTTATTTTCATCTGATTGGCCACAGAGATCAAAGTATACTGACGGCCAATTGAATTCTCGAGGGCCATAAAGCATTATTTGTCTGTAACAAATTTCGACTTCCCTGAGTGGTTTTAGCATCTAAAGCATTGACCAATTGGCCCACAGTATTTGTGAGAAGCTAAGAACTGTGAATTTATATTATCATTTCTATTTTTTTATACATACATATATACGGAAGAACAAAAAAAAGAAAGAAAGAGAAACGTTATATACATTAACGCTAAAATTTCATGGGATGCGAAAAAATCTAAAATAAACTTAAAACTGTTTGTCTGTTTTGTTATCTGAATCTGTTGGTATTTGTAAAGAACTCCTGGCAAGGTTTTAGCCGTGATTATTTTTTTATTTTATTTTTTTTTCGATCGAAATGTTAGAAGATTTACATATATTAGAAACCATTATTCTATTTTTTTGTAAACCTAAAAATGCTAGTTACATTTATTGAAAGTATAGATATAATATCAACACGTTTGCAGTATGACTTGTAGTGATAAACTCTATGACTTGTAGTGATAAACGCTATAACAATATGTAAATAAATTCATGCATATCCATTTCTTCGTTCATTGCTTCGTACATAATATGCATTGTGATTACATTGATACTTTCAATCGAATGCTGCGTTGCACAAAAAGCTGTGTATCTTAATTAATACGTGAAACATTTCTTACAATTGAAAAACATAAACATTTCTACAACTGTATATGTACATTATTTCTTTGCGGATGTATACTTTATAGGCGGTAAAGCCACATTTCGGCATTTGATACCTTCGCCCGATGTCTCCGTAATTGGCAGTTACATTTTCATGTATACTTTTCGGCCAGATTATTGTATTCCCACCTCGCTACTATCTGGTTTGTTTTGTACTGGTAGTTTACCCTTTGCATCCTAACAGAAAACGGATTAACGTTGACGTCATTTGAATCAGTAACGCTTCACAGAAACTCCCTTATTCTAATCTGAAGGAAGCACAGAAAAACATTCCATTTAAACCAGCGAAAATAATCAACCGTCAGTGAGTAAGCAAATATGCAATGCTACTCATGTCTAACAAAGCGTATGCGACATCGTCTTTCATCTTATCTAAGTAACGTCATAAAATACGTCATTTCTAATTGTTACATGATGGCTCTAAAATGATTGTTATTCCAAATTCTAAAATCTATTCTATAAATATTTCAAGCTTTTGAAGCAGACATATTGAGGTTTATGTTAATGAGTTTTTCCCGAATTCTGGCATGGTTACAAATATCGCCACTTTTAGCGGCGTGGAGTCGGGCGTGTCAGGGCTGGTCTTGAAAGGGTCTGTTTGTATTCGAGTGTTATGGGTATGATAGGTATTACGTAATAAAAAATACTTTGTAAACTAAATTCCTAAGGCATATTGCTTATGTTCGGCCTTTCTCTCGCCTGCAACTAGCAGAAACGAACCATAGTTATCACTTTGCTGGTGTCGTCGACGGCGCCATAAACTTTGCGTCGCGTTTTCTGGTTTGGCTGCAATTTGTGACAAATTGATTGCGCTCCAGGCGAGACACAGTGTTCCCCAGACATCGTCTTCCTTTTAATGTCCCCAGCTTCGTTTTGGCTCAGCTGCCTATACATCCGTAAATAATATTACTCTCTTGCAAAAATCGTAACTGCTGGGGCATTGATATTTCATTAAAAAACTAGTGGTCACGTAAATTTTCATGTCTATCGGCCTTGCACTTACAGTGTTAACCTCATTTTCTTGAAAATAATATTTGATTGTTTGTTCCCAAATATCCTAGGAAAACCACTGATGCTAGTATGAATATATTGTAGATAGACCTTGAAAAAAATGGACCCATGTTTTATTTTTCTTTTCTGTCGGCCTTATACGTCTCCCCGTGCATCATCATAGTGCAGATTATTTTTTTCTGGTCCTTTGGGAATATTGGGTTCATATTAAGTCATTTTGAAACTAGAGTTCTGCTTCAGTCAGGGCCAGGCCAGTGTTGCATATTGCATTCCTGGTCTTGAAAGATTCAGTTAAACCGAGTCTGCTATTTTCATTTCTTTGGTGTATTCCTTACTCCCAAAGGATCTAACAATTCAGAACTTAAATATTTACTTTTAAATATGTATCTTATATGAAAAATCTTTGATTGCTGCTTCCCGCAGCCCGAATAATAGTTAGTTTGCAAAGGCCATAGAAACCGTGAAAATTTCTTTATTGTAAGTTTGGCCAGATAACTATGGTACACGGTAAAATATCCGTCGATTTTAACGGAAGAATACCTGGCAACCAGCTGCCAGACCTTTACCCGTTATTTTACGGGCGCCTGTAAACAGGCGCAGGAATCATCGCGCAGAGCAGAGTATAATAAGACAGGTATTGTTTTGGTCATATAGCTCTTCGACACTATCAAAGTATTCTCGAGTACAATCAGTTTACGTAACTCTACTATATCGTGATTTCAAAAAAATGTTCTACAGACAGGTGCCCGTTAGAATAACGGGAATGGACTGACAGCTGGTTGCTAGGTATTCAACTGTAAAATCTACGGAAATTATTTAACATGTACAGTTTTCCAAAAAGACGATCTGACATGATTCTGTGTCCAAAATAAGTCAATAAAATTCTGTACTTTCTTGGACCCTGAAATTAACGCCCAAATTTTGTTTTTAACATGTCAGGTTTTCGATTACTGGGTGTTTATCTGAAGAAAACCCGTGAGTTAAAAAAAATCAAACTAAAGGATCATTTCGGATATTGGGCCTTTATGGCCGTTCTTTCTATTGCATATCTTTACAGTTGATTCACTAAGTGCGAAAAATTCAATCCTTTGTTGCAGTTAATTGTAGTATGCAAAGCTCTGTCACAAACACGCAAGGCATGCAGACTCTAAGTTTTATTGCTTGCCTGTTTTTTAAATGCATTAATGAGGAAATACAGTGAAACACGCAGCCACATAGCATGCCTGCATAATGAGTGCTTGGTTGGTTGGTTGTCTTGGATTTAACGACCCTTTGAGACAGTATTTCAGTCTATATCAGGCTGTCTCCTAAAGAGAGGGAGATAGGCGAGAGAAAAATGTCCAAACATTCCACATCCGCACCTACAGCAAACACAGTAAGACCATGCACTACTTTTATCCAAATAAGTAGGACGCCCCGGCACTGGAAGTTATACCCAGCACCATCGCCCGACCCGACCATCCTCTAATGCATCACTTGTGATAGTTAAACTATTTAGATAATGCTATGATGCAATAAGCAATTATATAAAGTATATATTAAGGTAATACCATATGTCTATACTTTTATTTTATACTTCCTACACAAAACATATATTAAAGAAAGAGTAAGATACTGCAAGAGCTATCCTTCCTATGCATGTGGAATTCCAGACATCTTACAATCTTTCATAATGTAAACGCTTAACTTTTAGAATCTTTTTTCTATTGTCGTTAAAATCTATTATGCTATGTCTATTTCAGTGACTGGTAATAATATTTATTTTCATTAGTTCTTCACTGATATAAACTGCTTCGAAAGGAAAATTTATTTGTCCTATAGTATGTCACGATTGTTACATTTTCTGTCATCTCGTAAATACTGACAACAAATTATATTTTAGTCCGCCCATTGTCCGTCTAAAGTCTTCGAGAAGCTTAAACATTTGCGAAATTAACCGAACAGCAGTTTGTCTAAATAATTTTGATAATGAACACAATGACTACTGAATTTCAGCTCATGAAGGTTATGCTAACTGGCATGCCATCCTTGTAAAACTTAAATATGTTTATTAAGGTGGTGATTATCACTGATTTGGGGCAAAGACATAAATCTGCATAAAATGCTGAAAATACAACAGATCTTCCCAAACCTTAGCCCTCTTTATGTTAATTCTCACAATTCAGAATATGTTTATTAAGGTGGTGATTATCACTGATTTGGGGCAAAGACATAAATCTGCATAAAATGCTGAAACTACAACAGATCTTCCCAAACCTTAGCCCTCTTTATGTTAATTCTCACAATTCAGAAAACCCAAAATGCGGGACTTGTTGAAGTTAAAAAGAATTTATATAAGAAAAGACCAAAGGGTAATTTTGTGCGCAAAAATCTAAAAAATGACTATCATTATTCAAAATGAAAGTAGGTCTGAACATAAATTAATGCATTATGAAGAGCATCCTAGCAATTATTTTTTCCAATTTTTTTGCACATTATCAGGCTGTGCAGATAAATAAAGATGTAGCCTGTGTCCAAATATTTGTCTAAAATACACAGTAGAGTCTATTTTCAAGGTTGAATAATTTCAATAACACACCTGTCTTGGTCATTGTAATGTATATTTATACTGTGAGTATGACACAGGTATTGGTTTGGTTGGTTTGGGTTTAACGGCCCCTTGAGACAGTATTTCAGTCTATATCGGACCGTCTGCCGAAGAGAGGGAGAAAGACAGAAATGGTAGATGAGAGAAAAAAAATGTCCAAACAACCCCACCCGCACCTACTGTAAGCACAGTTGGCCTTTGCCCTTCTGTCATCCAAATCAGTAGGAATGATACAGGTATAACTGCCCTACCTGTATTTAATGATTGCAACCATTATACATGTACTATATACATGGTCAGACATTTGAGAAAAAGTTACTGTTTTATTATTTGAGACAGAGCTGGAACAAATAATTGCTAGGACGTTCTTTTTAATGCACTAAAGTACCTTCAGAGCTAAGTACAATTTCAACAATGAATTTAAGTTTTTAGATTTCTGCGCAGAAAATTACCCTTTGATCTTTTTATGTAAAACACTTTTTTAAACAGCTTGTCCCTCTGTTTTGTATTCTACACTGTAGAGAACAACAAAAGTAAGAAACCTGCTAATTTTCGAGGAGATATGTTAAATTTTTTATGGTTTTATTCAGATTTTTGTATATACCAAAAATCACCACCTTAAAAAGAAACAGTCCCGCCATTGGCATTGCAACTTGAGACAAGTAAGTAGAATCAAAAGAAATGTAGTTAATACTGTAAGACACTGAAAATTACAAAGCGCTGCCGGCTATTACTTTAGGATTAAATATTATGCACAGCTGAAAGGTCTAAAAAATATAAAACACCAAGTATCGTTTTTTACAAAATTGTATATTTTGTTATTTCAGATTGCACGACAGAACGACGAAAGGAAACAACAGTGCCAGGATTCTGAATTAATGCACCCGAACTCCACAAATATGCTATGGAATCTAGGATGCAGCTATGAATTTTAAGGACACATTCTAACAATTTCTGTAGAGAAATCTAGGCACAAATACTAAGGATGAGATTTTAAAAAAAAGAGAGTTTTCTTTAAGCACTGTCAAAAGAGAATGGTTTAAATCGAGCTACCGTTATGACTACCAAAGTATGTCTTATGCAGAAGAAATCATTTTGTTATTACTGCATTTACTGATAATCCTAAGTTATTTACAATGCACTCATTGTATATTCCTATTATAAGTCACTATATTCATGCCAAACAACTCCTGACAAAGAACTCATACAGAAAAGAAACTGTAGTGTGAGAATAATTTTTATTAGAGTATCCATTCAGTTTGTAATTGACTATCAAAACTATAACAAGAATAATTTATCGTACAACAGTCATGTCGGTGTTGTGCGTCTGTGCTTTGATACAGTCATGTTGATGACAGTTGTTGGCAAAAAGCATTGAGGTAGCTAAATGTTGATAAAACTGCTATGATAACCGATGCGAATTTTCAACAAATGATTTGTAAGGTGATTTATCCAAATTTTGGATAAGACTTACGGCTGTTCATTGGTACAGAGTATTTCAAGGCAGGAATATCATTTCTCCTAGCCAGTTTGATTTTATCCAAATTTTGGATAAAATGAATACATTACTGAATAATTGGTGTATTGCTTTCCTTGCACAATAATTAATCCAAATTTTGGATAAAATTTTAGGTTCTGCATTTGGGTGAAGTGTAGGTCAAGACAGGGTGTTTCTTTGTCCCGGCTGGTTTGATTTTTATCCAAAATTTGGATAACGGCAAGCTATAGCAATAGTCTAGTGAGAAATCAATATAATCAATGAAAGTGTAGGTGGTGTCTCTTCTGCAAAGTTTTATCCAAATTTTGGATAAAGCTTTCCCGGCTTTCACACTTGATTTTCGAACAAGGATTTCATTCACGTAAAGTGTCAGTGTTTGGACACAATTAACTTTATGCCATATAGCATGTAGTTTTATCCAAATTTTGGATAAAAATTCTATGTTAATGATCGCCCATTTTATCAGAAGTTTTGTTTATCCGAATTTTGGATAACACTTCTATGATAAAATCTGTGTTCGAACATTTTTATTCTTATCCAAAAGCATAGAGCCAGTTTGAGCAAATGGATTTGCTCAAACGTAAATGGACACAGTGGCTGTTGACCGAGAACACGGTAGCAAAAACTACCAGTAACGATGAACGATACTATTGTTAGTGGCTGTCGACCGAGCTGAAAGTGCTGTTGATTATCTATGTCAACAGCCACTTTTGCATGTATGGCTAATGAATGTTTATGTTGACAGCGCAGGTAGGAAAATTAGTATTACCCACTTTTAAATGTGGAATATTCAACCTGAATATCAAAGATATCTTTCAGGGTTATTCCACAACATATGTCTAAACAAACACACAGCCAAATCCACATACCCACCCACACACCAAATTTTTGACAGAGACATGATGCATACTGACATATGAGGTCAGAAGAGTGAGTGAGTGAGTGAACTCGGGTTTAACGTCTCACCAACAACGAGGTCATATGGAGACGGGACCTCGGTTTAAAGTCTCATCCGAAAGACCGGAGAAGCGGGGGTTCGAACTTGCGATCCCTGGATTGGTAGTCCGGAGTGTTATCCACTACACTACAGCCGCTCCTAAGGTCAGAAGAAACAATGCTGTTTGCTATAGGACTTTATAAGATTGTAAATATGGCAACACTTTCACAGGTAACTTCCACAGGTGAAATGGGTATTAAATATAAGGACAATAAAATGATACATGTGTGTTTTCAGTAACATTTGATTTCCAATATAGATGGTATATCAGACTCGTTTTAAATAAAAAAAACTATATTGAGACAATAGGGAGCCAATATGGATGACTAAGGGAATACCCAAGAAATCTTTCCAAACATGTCGGTGTTGCAGTGGAAAAAATGTAGACATCACTGACTTGCCTGAAACCTGCAACTTTTTAATGTAAGCCTAAGCAGGGTATATGTCAACACTTTCTTGTATAAAATGGACTTAGACAAATTCTGACCATGTGAGAGAAAAACGAAAAAATGAGAACTCTTCAAAGGTACCTTTTACAATAGCATTCTGTACATTTAGAGATACAGTTTCATTATATCTAGGGGAAAGAACCACTTTTATTTCAAAAACTTGCTTTATTTGGGCTGTGATTAGATGTGATTTTATGCAAAAATATGGTCCAAAATGGCCGAAGTGTACTGCAGAACCTTAAGTATACCATGCATTTGTAGCAGGTGTTGGGATTATCATCTGTAATTTATAATTTGACTTAAGGTAAATGAGAACACCTTCATGCTTTTCCGCCATTTATGATGGAATACAGTTTATATAACATCATGTTTGCTTTCCTGGAGGGCAATACCCAACTAAAATGGGTCTACTCTTAGATGAAAATAGTGCTCCGTAGGAAGCAATGTTTTCCATAGAAAATTTACTTCAAATAAACAGAAAGGCAAACATGGTAATAGCAGAGTTGTTTAACCTGAGAATGAAGTCATTCACCTTAATAGACATGTAATGATTAGAATCTTCAAATGTCAAAAAACACTGCAATTTGCACTGAACAAGATACATGGATAAGATAAAATTAATTCCAATATAAAAAAATCACCTAAGCCCGGCGTACTATGTAATGTTGATTTTGCGAAGAATACGTGTATTCTGAACACCTCGGCTTTCTTCCAGATTATGAGATTACCAGTGGGATAAACAATATTATATTTTATGTGGAAACAACATCTGGTAACAAAAACGAGATAATTGCAATATTTACACCTAATTTTGTTGAGTTATCTCTACAAATTAAAACACTTTTCCGGGCTGCGAATGGTTCCGTCACTTCTCGTTTGTTTCTGTCGGATAGATTTCCCACTTCAGAGCCCGGCATAAACAAGGGAGGTAACAAATTCTATATGGTTTATAACAAAATTAAGGTTATATGTTTTACTAACATTATAGTAAAAAAATTTTATATAAAATGTTTTAATATTTTAATTTAAATAACAAATATTTAAATGTTATAATAATAGGCAGCAGAATATTTTTTGCTGAAGGTGTGCTTTTGAAAGGAGCAGTCTCTATAAGGCCATTTTCATGGCTAAAACCGATTTTCTTTAAACTTTATATACTTTAACTGATATGTATTGACTGTCTTATGGTGCACTACCAGATTGTTTGGTTCACTGGTTTTCACTGTATGCACGATTTAAGTGGGTAGGGTAATTCCACCCCATTAAAAGTATAGATACAAAAATGCTATTTTTTCTATTCCAAGTCCATGCTTCAAAATGGTGGTTGCAATAGGAAAAGTACACTTCTGGACTTAAAAGATGATGATAATATTGTTCTGAAATTCATACCAGAATAGAGTTTATATTCGCTTGTAAGATGTACACCAATTTCAGTATTTTTTGTTCTCCGATTTTACGAAAAACCACAACACGCTCACAGTTTTCAAGATTTTTTATAAATCTTTTGCTATTATTATGTTGATATAATAGTCATTGCAGGCATATGTCAGAATTTATTTTATGATCATTAATATGAGAGTTATCTCCCCACGAAATTTGATTTTGTCCGTTTTTTTTCAATATCAGCATGCATTTGTCATTCCATAGTACTCCAAACTCCATTTGGAAGTTAATAACACCTTTTGATGCAAATATTTGTTGATTTTTGTAGGCATTGGAGTTACTTTTGCATGCGACGATGTCATATTTTATGTAATTTTGAAAAAAGGATACCTCGCAATTGCCAATGACTTACAAGCAGGGTTTGCTAAGTTTTTGCAACCTCATCAAACTCATGCTAAATGCTTAAAGGTAGGTTCCTGTACTAGCGATAACAATTATGTCCACAAAATAATTTCGTCTTTTTCAAAGCAGTATTTAATTCTCTTTTTTTCTGAATTTGTTGCTACTGAGAAACTCGTCAGATTTTGAAGAAAATAGTCGTTTTCCCTTTTGGTTTATTTTCTTTCGTTGGAATTCCAGTTCTAAAAATAACTGTGTTTATTATGTCTATAAATGCGCGATTTCTGATGCCATTCTCCAAAGGTCAATTTTCCCTTGTCGTGAGCTCTCCTAGAGGTCCTGGCATGGTGGATGGGTTAAAACTATCCCAAAATGCAATGCAGCATGACCTCAGCTGCGTTATCTATTTTTGGCGTGAACTAAAAATAGCGCTAACTGGTGTGCGAAGCAGAGTTAGGAAATCCCTTGCAAAATAACTGTTCTAATATTTTTTTGATTTACACTTTTTAGTGAAACTTATTCATTCCCTTTTATAAGTGCTTTCCAACAACTTGGATGAAAGATCATCAAAATTATGATGCATTCCAAAGTACAGGAACCTACCTTTAAAGGCCCCACAGCTCTATAAACATGAAAATTTTCAACACGAGACATCGCTGCAAGCTTCTTGCCATGGTTTCTTCATTGTAAATGACCGCGATCGGCCGACTTAAAACAAATAAAACATCCATGAGTTTCACATAAAAAGGGTTTGGAAAATTATTTCGGTCATTTTAGTTGGCAACTAAAATGACCTACTTTCGGTTTCATGTCCTTGAATAAAATGGTAAAAATACAATGTACAAGGGTGGGGCCCCATTCACTGTGGCGCTTTTGTTGATATTGCATCACTCAACCGGAAGCCAGAAAGGGAAAATCACATTTTGTTGAGCGATTTGTAGTTTTTCAAAAGCCTGTTTTCCATAGTTTTGCCAGCTATTTGGATCAATTTATGCACATCAACCTACATTTTATTATCAAACGTGAAGGTTGAAAGGCTTTTCATAATGATTTGTATTTGGACGTTTTTTACACTGATAGGACTATGGAGACTTTAAATAAAAGTCCTTATGGCCCATTCGTGTTTTTACGCTGGTTATTATTCATCTTCTTCAGAATTGCCAGACATAACCCATGTGTCATCAGCAGCATCTGTTACATAATCAATGTGCACCTTGCTCGGTTTGGCTTCACTGTTTTCTGTTTCGTTGCGGTAATATCCTGAATAACACAGCACTGAAGCCACATGTGCACAACACCCAACTGTGCGAGCACCACTTCTGCACCCACAATATCATCCAGCGATTGGGTTCAGCCCTTGAGTGTATTCAACCCACAAGTTATATGTTTTATTTGATGTGTGACGAGAACGTGTCTGTGCTTTGAGAACACCGTCATTTTCATTGTGTGCCATTATCTCATATGATCCCTTTTCGCCAAAGTGTTCATCCGTGTAGGATTTGGCCTGTTTAAGTTGGTATATTCCCATTGTCAGGTCCCTGAGTTCATCCTCAGTCAACTCTGGGAAATTGTCAAGCTTTGTGTCATCAATCTTTTTTCAAATTACCCATTTTTTATCCAAACCACTTTTCATAACCTTATCCTGCAGCTTATTTGGAGATTTTGCTAGAGCCATCATACGTCTGGCAATGACTTTGTCCGAATCTGTGCTCGTTACCAATGGAGAAATGAATTACACAAAGAGCATACAATTCTACTATTAGAAGAGGATATGGTTCTTGATATATACAGCTTGATTTTCTTTTCAAATTACTCGTCGCCAGTAGTTTCTGATGGAGGTACTTGGCATTATATTTGGTTTCATTTCTTTAAAGATGGAGTCAGGCCAGGGTCACTTTTATCCCCATTGGTATTTAGGATATTACCGCAACGAAACAGAAAACAGTGAAGCCAAACAGAGCAAGAGCACATTGATTATGTAAAAGTTGCTGCTGTTGACACATGGAGTACGTCTAGCGATTCTGAAGAAAATGAATAATAACCAGCGTAAAAACACGAATGGGCCATAAGGACTTTAATTTAAGCATTTAGCATGAGTTTAATGAGGTTGCTAAAACTAAGCAAACCCTGCTTGTAACTCATTGGCAGTTTGTTAATTTTCCAGATGAGAGGCATCCTTTTTTTCAAAATTACATAAAATATGATATCGTCGCATGCAAAAGTAACTCCAATGCCTACAAAAATTAACAAATATTTGCATCAAAAGGTGTTATTAACTTCCAAATGGAGTTTGGAGTACTCATGAAATGACAAATGCATGCTGATATTGAAAAATGGACAAATTCAAATTTCGTGGGGCGATTACTCTCATATTAATGATCATAAAATAAATTCTGACATATGCCTGCAATGACTATTATATCAACATAATAATAGCAAAAGATTTATAAAAATCTTGAATTTAAAAATCTTGAAAACTGTGAACGTGTTGTGGTTTTTCGTCAAGTCGGAGAACAAAAAATACTGAAATTGGGGTACATCTTACAAGCGAATATAAACTCTATTCTGGTACGAATTTCAGAACAATATTACCATCATCTTTTAAGACCAGAAGTGTACATTTCCTATTGCAACCACTATTTTGAAGCAAGAACTTGGATTAGAAAAAAATAGCATTTTTGTATCTATACTTTAAATGGGATGGAATTACCCTACCCACTTAAATCGTGCATACAGTGAAAACCAGTGAATCAAACAATCTGGTATTGCACCATAAGACAGTCAATACATATCAGTTAAAGTATATAAAGTTTAAAGAAAATCGGTTTTAGCCATGGAAATGGCCTTATAGAGACTGCTCCTTTATTTGACCTCTCAGTATGAAACAAAACTGATGTAAAGTTATATCAGCACTAACGAAACAGACGAACTATGCCCGTTAGACTTTTACAGGTCGGGCATACAATTAATATAATCCCCGTAGCCGGTCTGCGAGGATAGTCACCAGGCAGATTACCCCCGCTTTAGAATCGCTGTCCACCCTCCAAATTTGATAATAAATGTATTAAAAATAACAATGCGATTGAACTTTGATACTAATAAATATACAGAAACTAATATACATTAATTATTGACACAAGAAATCCAAAGGCAAATTTGAGTAAATCTAGACTATTTTTCTCACGAGTTGCAAGATCTCAACGTTATAAACCCCTTTCACGTACTGGCAGACCCTCTTCATCATTTTTTCTTATCATCATCATCTTCTCCTTCTTCTTCTCTCTTCCTCTTCTATTTTTTTCATTCCTTCCATAGAATATTTTGGACGCATCTACTCAGTATATGTGTTTAGCTTATGATTGATGTTAAACAAGTACATATTTTGCAAATTCTTTCTACTCTTATAAGTATTTAAATATGTATCGTATGTACTTGTACAGTGCCGTCTAGGAGAGGATAAATATAGGCCTAGCCTACATCCAATCCTTAGACATTTATATATATGTTTGTTTTCACAAATGTATGTATTTTGTCGGAAATTTGTAATAAATAAATAAAATTAAAATGCATGATAAACAGTTAAATCGAAACAGCATTATTCCGCCTTTATTTGCATAATTTAACAAACATTCGTTTGACCGTTTTCGACGCATCTTTAATTTATGGACGTCATTTAAATAAGTTTCCGTTCCCTCAACAATTGGAGGCTCTATTCGGAATTGGTTAGAATTGGACCAAAGCTTTTGAGAGGATGTTTGAATTGTCATCATATGAGAGACCTGTGTCATACCAATGTCAGGCAAAAATCTTCATTAATTTCCATGAAATCTTATGTACTAGATTTTTTCCATAAAAAAGCACAAGAAAGGAAAGTTGACCTTGCCGTAAAAAGTCAAGGCAAACCTAAAATCATCTTTAAACAATCTTGGTAGTAATTGTGTTCCCGATGCTACATACAAAGTTTCAAGGTTATCGGTCTATTTGTTCCGGAGAAGATTATTAAACCTTTTTTTTCCATAAAGGCGTGGTCATGTTAGTCATGTGACCAGCACCATTCGAATAACAGCCCTTTAGGCTCTATATGAAATATGGAAACAATCGGCCTGGTGATTCAGGGGAAAAGTTGTTTAAATTCGGACTACGACGGACGATGGATGTAGGCTATCTTGAAATGAGAGCCAAAAGCACCTAATCAAGTGGAGAGCACCACAGAACTCTACCTTTGCTAGTGTCAACTTTCAATTACATGCCCACAGTCTCAAGTCGCAAAAATGACTAGTTCCCCGGCGTTTTGATGCTTTGCATCAATGTTTTCTTGTTTGGAGTTTTAATTGTTCCACTCCAAGACTATCGGAAAACCTATATAAGAAAAACAGTAAACACGATTTTGGAAATAAATAACCAAACTGTTAATTAGCGCTTATACTTATTGCGTTTTCTTCATTTCCTGGAACATGATTCACTCATTTTGTCATGTATTGCCTATTGTTTTAGGTATGTCATGATTAAAATGATTGATTAAAGCTCATGGGCACGCGTTCCGATATCACACGACAAAATCACTCTTGTTTGGTATTGCTTACATATTCGGATAGCTTCGCATAAAACGCTTTTGATAGCGTCCTATTGTGCCTTTGTATCTGCTGTACAAAGATGAGTACAAAATTTACTTTACCCAATACTGGTGATAGATCTTATCTGAGCATTGACTAAATAGGACTTTTCAGTCTTGTGATCAATCTTTATGATTTTGTTATACTGTGTATCATACATGCAACTACATTAAAGGAGTATTCTGGCATAATCGCAAATTCAGCTTCCATGTACTCCTAAAATCAAATCACATTAACATGTCTATGTAATTTAGACCCCAGAGGGGTGGGGGCGGGAAGCGGGTACATTATTTCTTCGTGTTATGCATAGCTGGTGTCCTTTAATGAAGTCTTGTGTTGAATGTGAATTCATGTAGTCTTTTGACAACAGCAAATCTAGTTTTATGAAAAAATATACAATTTAATTATCATTTATACCATTAACTATAGTGGAAATACCAAGAAAGAAGTACATATTTTTGCATTTGCATTTTTGCAATGTGACTAAGCTACTGACGTGGGACGCAACCGCAGTTTTTCCACCATTTGTGAGCCAATACTGTTAAGGTAAATGGGTACACCTGTCTCGTAAAAGACCAAACTATTCCTCTCTATAGAATTTGTTTAAACTTGTCATATACAATATTTAGGTATAGTACAATACAAATTCAAGAAGAAAACGGGAGGTACATGGATTCGTTTCGAGCCATGGGGCCATGACTATTAGGGTATGCAGGCACTTCTGACTGACACAAAGTTGTAACTGTACATATGCAGTAGATTTTATGAATGGCGTATTTCATTTATATCTCTGTCTGAATTTAGCTGTTATCAGGGAACTATAACTATCTAAAAAAATTGCCTGTTATCAGAGAACTATAGCGTTTTCAATGATTTCTTATCAGAAAATTATAATTCATTAAACTTACCTTTCATCAGAGAGCTATGACTCTTTCAAAAATATACCTATTATCAGAGAACTAATAACTCTTCCAAAAATTTACCTTGCATCAGAGACCCAACACTCTCTCAAAACTTTACCTTTTATCAGTGGTACTGCAGCTGGTAACGTGCCGTGTGGCGGCCGTAACAACATCTCCCCGTACATCATCTATAGTGCAGATTATAGTTTATGTTTGTCCTTTGAGATCAGGGGGATATATTCTGAGAAATCAAAAAAATTTAATTGATTTAGACTCATATGCTAGATCATCGCTTTTATTCATTTTGGACCCTTTTTGATAATAGCAAGTCCTTGAACCGACTGCCTTGTTAGAATTGAGAAACTACAGAGTGTTTTCTCTGGCTTTCATAGCCTGATCATGTCAGAGTCACTGATGAGGCTTGAATAGCCGAAACTTTAAAGTATGACCCATGTTTCTTTTTTCGAATGTCTTCTCTGCTCTTGAGGGAACTTTTTTAGATTTTAATCTAACTCTCCCAAAGAATTTTCCTGTTATTTGGGGACTATTATTCTCTAAAGGAATGTAACTGTTATAACAGAACTATACCTCTCTCAAAGAATTACCTGTTATCAGAAAGCTATAATTATAAGCTGCATTTCTCGCCTTCATGTGTGTATAGTCCTGTAGAATTCTTTGAGCTGCAGAATTGTAAAACGTTGTCAAATACTGAGTCAGTGTCATTTTCTCGCCTGGAATTCGAAAGAAAAACGCTGGTTAGCATTCGGACAGAAAACTCTTAACGATGTGTGCTGACCCAAATCAGAGTGCTTCTTCAGGAGCAATCTGATTAGGGTCTACACACTTTCCAATTTCATCTGCATTTTTTTTGGTGCACCACTTAGACCTTGAGCTGACCATAGACCCCCTCCCCCCAGGGGGAGTTATGTACCCTATAATTTTCTGAAATTTATATAAGAAACAAAATGACACATGTTAGCCTTCTGTACGTTGGGGCGTTAACGTGTAACGTCAACGTCAATTACACTACCAAAATTTACATATTCACGTTATAATAGAAAATACACATTGGTATACATATGTTAGTATTCGCCCTAAATGATGTTTGGTTTTGTCTGCTAGTACATAAATCGCTGTTTCAAAGTAATTGATATGGTCAAGGATAAGTTGACTAACCCGTATAACGTAGTTTACATTGTATTTGACGTTTTTCCCCTTCAGTGTCTAAATACATGTAATATAAGGAGCAAATTGTAAGCATTGAAGTGAAGAGAAAAGTTATTGTCATATATATGACTGTTTCAATATTCTAGTATAAAAAACAAACAAACTGAAGTCTTACAAAACTCCTAAGCAGTCACGATAAATATGTAACGTATATAACCACAACAAAAATTCGGGGAAAAGACAACCAGACTAAATCGCTGAATTGGTGGACTGAAGTTTATACGTGTTCCATCAATCTTCTTTGATTTATGCCCAGCTAAGATAAGTTAGGCAGCAGTGAGCAGTGGATATATTAAATGTAGACAGAAACTATCTTATTTTCGAAGAATTTAACCTACCAAATGACGAGAAAAGCTAAGAAAGCCAACATCAGCTGCATTTTATTTTCAATGTTATCTGCATTATGTCTTAAGAAGACACTGTTGTATATGAAAATATAAAGAAACGCCAATGTTATGACTCCTCAAACTATAAAAAAAATCAGATAGTGTATATTTGAAAAGCAATCAAACAGTAACGCTACGTTACGTAATTGTAATATGTCGGGGGGATAAGATTTGTGAGTCATCTGTTATCAATAAATTTAGTTCCCGGGCGATATGAATTATTCATTGCTGTAGTATTAGCTTACCACTGGTAGTCAGATGACAAATTTAGCAGTTTGAAATACATAAGAGCTCAGCAAGACGCACATAGATTGTTATAGCTGAAGCAGTTCGACTTTGCCTTCAATTCAGTTTTACTTAAAAGTGACTTAATAAAAATGATTTTTTTTACTTTTATGCATAGAATGAAATAAGTATAAGTTGATATATGCTGCAACTGATTAATATTTAAGTTCTCATCATGATGGGCATAAAACCAATTTCGCTACCTGTGTTGCTGACTGAGCCATTCAATTACCCTACATATAAATATGCAAATGTTACTGCCAGCCGAGGCAATCAATACCAGTACCAACTCTGCCAACAGGGATTAACATCATTTTTGCTATGTTGTCAGTCGAATGAATCGTCAGCCACGAGCCTCTTTGCACAGTAACTGCTGTATATAGGTTAGCAGATATGTGTGGCTCCCGTGATTATAACTTATATGTTAATTTGTGATCTACGTGATCTGTTTATGCAGCTCCCGGCCATCAAATACATTACAAACTATTAGCAATGTGAAAATTTAAGGTTGATAGAAAGTGACATACTTTATAATGCATACAACATTCTGTCATCAGCCTGTTCAGAGTTTTATTTTTCATTATGTTGTTAAAAATATTTAACTGGTCAGGTAATTTTGCAAACCCGATTGTTTTATCCCCACTTGTTGAACTATCAAGGACTAAAGGTGTTACGAAATACAAATTTCAGTCAGACAACTTTTTAATATGTAAGCAACTAAAATTGTTGTTGGGATATTGCCAAAATGCTGTATTCTCTAACAGTATTTACCATATATGGACAAAGATGATAAGATAAGCAGTAAGGTATCATAAATAAGCAGTTTTCAACCATATATTTATTGCTAAAAAGTAAACAATATGGTAATACAAGGTCACAGAGATCAAATGCAGTATGTTATTTAGGCTAGCCCTTCCTTGACATGTATAGGTATGCACTATTTCTATTGTTTGATTATTTGCTCTTTAGAAATACTGTATTACTAGCCGAGGATATCGGAAATGAAGAATCTATAAACTCGCAATTAATACGTTGTATACGTTACTTGTTCGGGCTTTCTTTTTTTTCTTTCTTAATATTATGCTGCAAAGCATAACTACAGTGAAGGCGAATACATTCTGAAGGAGAACAACTAAGATTTGCTCATAAATATCTGAACAGCGATGACAAACATTGATACATTCTGTCATTTTAATTTGCCATTTCATTATGTGTGCAGAGCTACTGAAACACTGTCCCTGGAAAAAAAAACATTTTTGTCCAACTTAACCTATCTTTATGTTCGTTGGTGAATAGATGCTTTAATAGATGGTTGAAAGTGGTAAAAAATTTAAGAGATGATTGAATGTAGTTAGACTTTAAAGAGAAAGAAACAAAAGCATAGAAATATAAAAGGTAAAGGTTTCCCATAGCCTAATAGCCGTAGGGGCAGTGGGGGTTAGAGACCCACTGTATCTTGGGCACAGCTGATGAAAGGCGGAGCCCATCCCTCTCCTTTCGCTGCCTTATCCTTCCCTGATTCGAAAAAGGTACCCATTTACTGCTGGGTTGACAGAGAGAGTTTTCCAGCCATCGTATGGTGATAGTGAGCCGAAATATAGATTATCTTAAACATAGCATTTATAGATTGCTACAGTATACTAGTAAACTGCCAGTGTCTCTTTTCTATATTGAATGTTTCTGGTACTATTCTCCCAAACTCCTGGTTGACACATTATTGATAGTCACATAAATGGACTAAATAAAGCAATGTATTGACACTACCATTAATTGTTTTCAAAAATTTGTTTCTTAATTGTAACTCAGCAACGTTGTTTCCCGTGGTAACGTAAAATATACAATAGTCTTACAAAAATAAGTATACCCTGCCAGCAAAAAGCTAGATTAGCTTTGATACAGAACTGTATTTGGCTTAAGTTTTCAACTTAGGGTTTACTGTTCTGCTTTATAGTTTTTTTTTCGGTGTGCACGTAAAAACTATACCAAATCCTGTCAATAATCAAGGTTTAACAAAAATAGCCCTCGATAACGTATACAATTTGAAGTACACTGTGTTTAATCACGTATAAAACACACCTCATGAATCCCTAAAAGTAATAACTGAGAGAAGTGTTGCTAGGTCCAAGTACACAATATATCATAAAAACACCCAGACTTATATGTGTTATTATTTTTTTATGTGACAGTGGGAAAACCAGATTAAAGGTATTATAATAAAATATTTTAAATGTTAATGTTATTTACGTTACTACTAGTATAAGCTTATCATAGAAAATAAACCAGAATGCGTTTTTTCTTTAATATTAAAAGATTCTTTTATAAAGAAACTGCTACTAACGAAAAAAAATGATTTTATCTTCGAATTGTATGAGTTTAACAAAAATAGCCCTCGATAACGTATATAATCGATCATTATGGCCGACTAAAATGCGTTCAAAATATTGTGGAACTGTTCCTTGCTGTTTAGATAGCCTGACATATTCAATATTTCCTTTCGCTGTTGTTTTTTAATTCATACAGTGTAGTTCAAGCACTTGAATTATACAGAAAGTGATAATTGTAATATGGAACATTTATAAGGGGGTACTGTGTTCTACATCCTATTTCTCCCAAAGCATATAAGATAGGATAATAATTTTTGCAGTCCTGAAAAGACCAATAAATTGTTTCTAATACAGTAACAAACATATGGTCTAATATTAAAGGAATAACTTTCAAAAGGAAAGTATTTTGGATGGAAATAGCAATTCTAATGGAGGGTAAAGACAAATGTCACGTATATTACACCATGTAGGCTAAAGTGACCTTTCAAACATCCTAACGTTTAGCTACTGGATTGTTCTATTAGACTCTACTATAGTTTTAAACATAGGAAAGTGACTTCTATTTTTTTTATAATTTTTAATAATTTTTATTTTAAGATTATTATTTAATGGGTAATGTTTTCGACAGGCTGTTACAGCTTAACGCCCCACTCGCCAGAGGGCTAACATGCTGCAAAATACTTCTAAGATGCTGAGCTGTAAGGAAAGTATGGTCTACAAAACTCCCCCTTGGGGGGGGGGGGGGGGGGGGGGGTGAACCATATTTGGCTCATGGCCTAACTGTATTGTAAACCCGAACGATCCGATTTTAGGACAGTAACGGTAATTGTCATTCAGGCATTTTCTGAATTTTTACGGTGGTGCCTTTTTCAAAAGAAAACATAAGATACATGTTTAACACGTTTTGAATAGTTTTAACATTTTGTCAAATCTTATGAAGTTTAAATGATAAACTCCCTTATTCATTGATATGTAACATTTAAACTAAAAACTACCCTGTTTTACTCTGCTCTGTAGCTAAGGAGCAGTATACGTATGCGAGTTATAAACACAGAGTAAAGCAGGATAGGTGTTAGTTTAAAAGTCCGACATCTTGACGAAAGGGGTTTACCACCGCAAATCTAAATAAGATTATAGGTGTTCAAAACGAAAACATCTTATATATATTTGAAATATATATAAGTGTGCAGTGACATCACTGACATTCTTTCCTTTAGTCAAGAGAAAGCCTAATATACGGCGGGAGGCAATTAAGGGAAGTATGAAAAATCCTTACATATATATTTAATTGTTTCAGGTAATTTATATAAAAGTACTCGCTTTCCACACATAGGTAAATCAGCCCAGTTATATTTTTCTTTTGGCAAAATTTTATACTTTTTGAAAATAAAAGATAACCCCGTTGTAATGCCAGCGTTTTTAGTTTAGCTGGTTGAGGCTAACAATTAGAAACTGAAAGTGTTTATATATTGTCAGTACTTACTGAATAATCTTTGAGAAAACCAGTTAGGCTCTTTTTCTTTGGACTTAACGTAATGTGGATGCTGTAGGAGTCTGTTGTAAAGGTCGGACGTTCCTGTCTTGGAGGCTCCCACGAAGAAAAAGTAAGGGAAGCATCGAAATATATTGTCCTCATACCAGCAAGGATTTTTGAATTGCGGCAACCCTTTAACAGGCTCCTGCAAGAGATATCATTATGGGGTATATCATGGTTCGTACCCTATAAGCAAAAACATTCTGAAGGATGGAACTAATTCATGAAAAGCGAGTAAATTGTCTACTGCATAGGACGAAAATCATGGTATTACTATGTCATTACACCTTCAAATACTTTGCACGGTGCGCAATTATAAGTATCTTTCCAGGATGTGAGTTGTAGATAAACATACCCGTTCCGAGGATCACCGTTCGAAATCACCATGTTTGCCCCATAATGCCGAAGAGTGACCCAGCGGGACGTATTTTTTCTATATGCACCACAAACCCATGACAGAAACTTCTTTCTGCAGACAGTTTGATTAACAGCGTTTTATTGTAAACGTTAAACTTATTAAAATACATATTTCAGGCATTTGAGAGGGTTCTTTTTCATAATGAAAGAAGACTACGCTTTCAATGACAGATGTTTCGTTTTTACGTTATCGTCAGCGTCATATAAATTTGCTGTCTTCATGATGTTATCGTTTTATCGCGTCTATGAATTCAGCGCAAAGATTAATGGACACATAAAAATATGTGTCAACACCGTGTAAGGAATTTCTTCCGTTGCATTTTCCTGGTCCAAAATGATATATACTCGATGACTTTAAAAACGCCTTACCCGAAAGAAATTGAAATACTGCATTTGTTATATTGCCAGTTAAAACAAAACTGGTGATAAATAAAACTGCATACATATATCAAATGCTTAGGATAATTATCAGTACAATATTAGAATTTTAAATGTTTAAATGCACGCGACAAAGATAAAAGGGTATTTTAAAACGTACGATTTTCACCGAAACGGTTGTTATGCACCGTCCGAATGATTGTCGAAATACAGAGTGGTTCCCGTCTTTCGCTCTATTTCAACAATTACTGAATTGAAGCGAGGTAAACAAACGCTCGTGGAATGTAATAATGGCATTTTAAACATGGCATCAAACTTCGATACCGACTACAATAAATTCACTTAAACAGTATTTTTCGGCTCATAGTGGTCTGCTCTAAAACCGCGTGTAGTTAAAATGTGAATTTTAGAGTCCGTGAAGAACGGAGTCATTGACCTTGACGTCATTTACTGCGTGGATAACCAAACGTTTGGTGCTGATTACAAAGTATCCGCTGATGTTGACGGATGCTCAGAAGGTAAATCTGTAAGGTGTTTGTATTAGATACTGTTCATGTGAAGTGCTAAATCTTAAATTACGTTATTTTCCAAAACAATTACTTTTTTGAGATTCCAACTTGTGTGTCCCAGTTTTCGATTTCAGCTTTCCGACAGCACATAGAGTCATGGCCACTATACTTTTGCGTTTTTGCTGTATGATATCTTTTACGGCAAAGCTGGGATCGCCTTCAAGGGCTGTAACATGAAGAGGTTTTAAATAATATAAAAGCGAAGTGACGTTCATCTGTTAGGTGCAAAGGTCGTCACGCATGACATAAGTTCCTATAATTTCTTTGTTTTGATTAGTTTTACACTTCTAATAAACCTAGAATATTTAATAGCTTGAGATGTGGAATTACTAAAATACATCACATTTTGGGGTGAGGCGTTTTAATCGTTCTCGAGTATATATACTCGAAAATCACAATATTCAACCGAAGAAACCGATGCGATGCTTTCATTAAATTTCAAAATACTTTCGCTACTTGTGAGGAACCAAAAAAAAAAACTAATGATATAAGGCAAAGGTTTAGCAACACACAAACTTATGTCCACCCTTATAATTACCTGAGATAACAAATCCATCTCTTTGGAATACGTGACGCCACAATATGTGGACTCTACGTGGTTAGAAGTATTAATTATAGGCTTGATATATCTGCTAACAAAAGGCCTGTGCATGTTCAGGTCATTTTCATGTTGTCCTGTATCTAACGCTGTATAATCTATGGTTGTCCGATGCGAAACAACTGCACGGTATGGGCCAGTTTCCTGCAGTTTACCCCTAAATCCAGTTACTTTAATGGAAGCAATTTCGAAGGCGATAAGAAACGCTGTTAATATCACAGAAGCGAGAAAAAGTCTTCTTACACATAGTGATCTGGAATAAATAAATAAATAAATAGATAAATAAATATATTCAGACTGCTCTGATAAGGAAATAATGAATCGATCAAATAATTATTAAGTAACTTACGCGGAACAGGTGTATGCAATTGAACAATGATCTAAAATATACCCTTCTCGGGCTCACAGCGCTAAACATAAGACCATTTCCATGATGATAAGTGACCACAGCAAAACGTGTACTGATTGTATCTAAGTGTTCCGATGGCCAGATGTTTCAGAGAGAGTGTTCTGTTTATAATTTGTCTGGGGTGAACGGCCCTTTGAGATAATGTCTTCGTCCCTGTCTAGTGGTCTATTTGGGAGGAAGAGAAATGATAGGCGAGAAATATAAACCATACCTACTACGATCACTGTTTGGGTTAAATTAGAACTTTAATAGGTAAACTTAAAATCTACAAGAATTCCTTCAAGAGCCGAGAAAACAATCAGAAAAGGACCAAAGTTCATTCTTCATAGCTCTGGCTATTCAAGGCGCATCAGTGTCCCTGACATGATCTGGCGACGAAAGCCAGAGAAAAACATACTGTGAATTCTAAAGGGCGAGTTGTATTAAGGTGCATTGACGGCCAATTTTTTTCGGGAAAATTCAAAACGCTGTAATCTCAAAATAAAAGTTTTAAACAGACCAATCCTTATATTTTGAAGATCTGTTTTTGTATTTTTAACAATCTTTCTAGAAATGCGCCATTTTTACCACAACTACCCTAAAAATGGCAAAAAAAATCACTTATTTGCGACCCTCAGCATCAATTAAATGTTTCAGCGCAGGCATGACCCGACTTAAAAAAAAATTTGACAAAATATGTCTCATAGTATCGTACGTCTGCAGTGAAAATATCTACTTGGGTCACACCTGCGCTAGGTTTCAAAACATAACCTTTACGAAACAACAGGGAGAAGTTCTATTTCCATTTCTGTAAATAATGGCATTTAATAGGTCTCTGACTTAAGACCGGGGCACCAAATGGGGTAGCCAGTGCATGACTAAAGTTTGCATCAGAAGCTAGACTACTGTCAGTTGTTCCCTTTGGCAATATGGAGCCGACTTGTATGCCACTATCTGGACACTTTGTGGACATTGAGGGTCGGGTCCTAGTGCACCAGACGGAGAAATACTAACTCAGTCAAACTTATAATGCCTCATGGTGACAAAGGGTGGTTCCTATTACTGATTTTCACAACATCTTTACCCAGTACTAAGTCGGTCTGCCGACACCTACATACCCTTTGCAGGCTTCTCATGTTAAACTAGTCATAGTTATTTTGGTTTTGAAGTAAGCATATAAAAGCATTTTTGAAGAAGAGAACATGTGCACTATATAAATAGAATGATTAAATGTATCTAAAATAGCAAATGTGACCTTTACCTTGACCGTACCACCCAGAAATACCAACTCGTTCGCCGCATTGTCTTACCCATATAGTTGGTTGAAGTTATTTAATAGATAATCTAAACCTTTATGATCAAATGTATCAGACTTGAATTTGTTTTAGTCCCATCTTGTAGCCTCACTTCAGCTGACTCAGAGGACTGACTACTGTATACAAAAGACAGTCTATTATGATTATGATTCATTTATTTAATATATAATCCATAAATATTTTAAAATTTCCAGCATCAACGCTTACCAGACTTATGATCAACAAAACATTAAAACATATTTCCTTTGGCCCCACCCTGTTGCCACACCCCTAGCCTAATGCAGTTGCCAAACCCTGGTCTCCGTATAATCATTTTCATCTGTGATCATTATGCCCAATATCTAAATCTCCAGAGTACGAAATGCAGTGGGAACGCGTATCCATGGCGGAGTGATATTTTTATACAGATAGCAACGAAAAAACGTTCGAAATTCCTCAGATTCAGATTCAATCGACGAACGGGTCGCAATTTCAGTGCCGCTTTGTCGGCGAATCAAACTACACACAGCCGAAAATAATACAAGGTTTTATTCCTTACATCTTAGTTTAATTTCCTAGTTCTCTGAGATCCGAACTGAACACCGAGATACTCGGCATTCGAGCAGTTGACACGATCGTCGAAAGACGACTTTTTCAGTCAACTTCAAAAGCAATTTTCAAAACAATTCGACTTTCTCCCGCCGGCGGACATATGCCATGAGAAACCATGGTATTCGCCCTTTCCCTGTGACAAAAATCAAGTAATTCGGTGTTTGGGACAATTTTCTTTGCAAAATAATCTTCGGGTACTCTACGCAATTTGTTGTTGTTGTTTTCAACAAAATGGCGGACAACAGTGTTTACATCACTGGCCCGGCTATGCATTTCAACGTTTGCGACAAAATCGAGAGAATCATTATTCCATGTATTGCTAGAATACCAAGCGCGATTAAATTAGATATGTTTATGAAAAATACAATGCATGACAGAAGTCTATCTTTATATTTTATTCACAAATAACCACAATTCCATACCCAACGGCAGAGTTTGTAAACAAGGAAGCTAGCTCAGTAGTGCTGGGTACGTCATGAAATTATGACGTAAACAGTAAATTGATTGTATTACTGATATTAACTTGTGAGTCGGCTGACAGCCAGTGTGTCAGTATTTCAAATGCTCTATCGCGACCCTGTTTGAAAAATTAAAGCAAGACAAATATCGCTACACAATTAAACAACTATTCAATTAAGACAGCACGAGAAATTTCACTTTGGGAGAGAAAACTTAATGGGTCCTACATCTGAAGGATCAAAAGGAATGGTTGTTCAGGCCCGTACACATACTTTTGCCAAGGGGTAGGGGCGGAGGGTAAGAAGGTGTGGCTGGAACGAATTTCAGTGTGAGTTGGGAGGTGGCGGGAGTGGAGGGGTGCCCTAGGGTGGTGGGGGGTTGGGGTGGGTTGAAGGGGGTAAGAAAGTTAAGAAAATCCAGATTTTAAGGACACTTTTAGAGCTTTAGTTTAGGGGTGTAAACTCGCTTTCTGGCAGAAAACTGCATGTTTTTTATGTAATTTGCTCGGTTATGGGACGTGCACCCTCCGCTCTCCGTCGTACAGGCCCGGTGTGCTGGTTGGTGAGAGGGCCGGGAGGAGCGGGGAGGCGGAGGGGGGGGGGTAGGGGGAATCGACTCTGTCGCCTGGCAGCTTTGACAAGTCTGCACCTTTTCTCAGGTCAAATATAATACAAATATCGAAAAGGATGTGTATGTGTGTTTTTGGTGTAATGTCATCAGCGACAACACGCGGAACAGACACGATTACAAAGATCTACAAATTTGTAATTTCCTCATTCTAGAAATCGTATGAAAACTCAACCCATTCTCTAGTCTGAATCTACAAACCAAACATTGTTTGCAACTCTTGTTCGGCTCATACCGACTCCCACAGTCAAAAGAGTCTCGGTAGCGCAGCTGCCAAGTGGAGTCTCGCCCGTAAAATTTACTTGATCAGTCGACTTTCTCTTTAATAAATGTCGACTCAAAATAGGTTAGGCCCTATAGCATTCATGGGGTGATAGCCAATGGACTGACATGGAATACAGAAATATTAAAGGCCCAGCAGACATTCAATGCTGAATCAATGTTGGGAGTCAGTGTTGAATCAATGTTGAATTATACATTGAATTGAACTGAAGCCTCAATACTCCATTAACAAATTCGCAAAAGTTTTAGCCTATTTCTAGCGTTTTCGTGAGTACATTTTGGCAGTTCGATACAAAGTAATATAATATATAGACAAACACTTCAGATCTTCGTCGGACTGATCCCAAAGCAGGATCTACGCTGTTTGTCATTCCATCTGCATCTTTAGACGCATTACTGCAGTGAAAAACCAAACATCAGTTTTAAGACAGTTATGCTTAATTCCAATCTACCCATCCAGGGGTCGCAAGATCGATCCCCCGCTTCTCCGGTCTTTCGTATACTTTAAACCGAGGTCCCGTCTCCATATGACCTCGTTGTTGCCACAGTTGGTGGGACGTTCAACCCGAGTTCACTCACTCCAATCTTTAGAGACTTTATGGTACGTCAGCCAGTTCAATATAAGGGAAGTTACTTCTCAAATCACTATTATAATTCTTTCTGCACGAGTTTCTTCCCATGTGTTGCCAAACAAGGTCTCCTTTTTTCCCTTACTGAAGAGATTGAAAGTGGGGGCTGAAGAGATATACAGCATACTGTATAAGTGAAATTTTCACATATGTAGACTAAATCCTCCTAAGACCTTGAAAATAAGGTCAACGTGATCAAAATCTATTATGCTCTTATGTTTGTCCTAATGATATATCCATGCAAGTTTGGTGAAATTGGTTCAAGAAATATTGTGGGTACAAGAAATTGTCATGCTGACGCAGACCACAGAAGGTCAAGTCTAAGGCCTCTTGTGACCTTGAAAATGGGGTCAAAGTCACCAGAACCTAATCAACTTTTCAGACATCTTTACAAATCAAGGGTACTAAGACCACTATGCCATCCAAGGGTACTAAAACCACTTTGTTCCTTACATACATAAGAAACAAAGTGGCCTTAGTACCCTTGACTTGCAAAGATGCTATTTGGCTTGTCCAAACGATATATCTATGGGAGTTTGGTAATATTTGACCCACTTATACAAAAATATGGCAGATAGTTACTGCCTTGTGCACAGAAACTGACTTCCCTTGGGTAAACCTGTTAGAGCAAAATTTTAGCTTTATGCATCAATGAACGACAATTGATCATGTGACGCTTTCATCAAGGTACATCTAAGATAAACAAACTCCTTGATGGTTCCATGTAACGTTCAACTGATGCCGCTTCACGACCACGGCTTTTTAACAATATGTCCTAACACGTCGTTACTAACTTGACGTCCTATGTCCCCATCTCAAACACTTTTTGCGGTATCTTGCTGACCCATGTTTTGCAAATCCTACTGTGCTTAAATATAAATAAAAAAAAGGGCAAAGGTTTTCCATAATAGCCGTAGGGGCAGTGGGGTTAGAGGCCTACTGTATCTTGGGCACAGCAGATGAAAGAACGAGCCCATCACTCTTTTTTCGCTGCCTTATCTTTCCCTTGTTTGAAAAAAGTACCCATTTACTGTTGGGTTGAAAGAGTTTTCCAGTCGTCGGATGGCAAAACCCGGGTGTGATCTCATGGCCTTCAGGCGACTTTCTGCACCATAACTGAGTCACTCTAACCACTCGACTACGGCGCCTCTCTTGTAACTACTCGACTATGGCACCTCTAATATCCTAAATATTGGGACACCTAAAAACATTAATTTTCCTTTCTGGACTAACTGAAAGTTAATGGTTTTAAGTGTCCCAATACTTAAGCACATTATAGTAGTCTATGCTAAATTAGCACGAAAATGGCACAGACAGGGTTTAAAATAAAGTGTAAATTATACAATAACTAAAATTTGTGTAAAAAAAACCCAAAACAGAAGACGTCACTAGAATTCTAGAAGCACTTTGGGCTTTATAAAAGTTTAGGTACGACCACTGGTTCGTCATGCACGGAATGCTGAAAAATCAAATTTCAATTCTTAAAATTAAGCATCATCAGATAATTGGCAGAAAAAAAATAATCACAATTCATCTACATTCTTTGGAATTTTTAGTGTGGAACTCGTGTAATTTTTTAAATGTTAATACCGCTGTAGACAAGTTATCAAACTTTACTACAATTATTAAGCATCATCAGATGATGTGCTGAGAACAAGAACCATAAAAAATCACCAACGATTTTGGGACAAAAATCCTTAATGTTTAAACTGGAAAGTGTGTGTGTGTGTGGGGGGGGGGGGGGGGGGGGGGGGATAGACAGGAAGGGGCTACCTCTCATTCACTCATTCAACTGAACCCCTTTACAGTCATGACTCATCATTTAATGTCTGTCACCAAGCTCTTCTCTCTAGTACCTTAATAACTGATTAGTAATTACAAGTTTCTTTGCTTTGGTCAGAAGCTGCAAACATTTAAGTTGGATTTAATTAATCAGGAAATATAAAAATGTTTTTTATTTTTCAGTTTATGGTTTCATTTCTATTGATATAACTTCAATATGAGCCTTTTAATTTTCTTTATGAGATTTAAGCTAAAACATAACTTTTTTGCATTCAATTCTATAGAATATATATTTCTTCATGCCCCTTCCATCTCAGCCACAGGCCAAGCATAAAAAGTATTTTGTTTGCCTATTAACTAGGATTGTTTGGAGAGCAGGTAGGTAGGCTTTCTTTTTAATCCCTGCAAACTATGAAAACAACAAATAATAGTTCCACATAAAATGTCACACACAGTTACAGTAATTACCCATAATACTAAGATAACAGCATCCTACATTTTGAACATATCTATGTCACCCACAAATGGTGTACCCAAAATGTGCAGGTATTAAGGAAAATTTGCTGACCCAGATCAGACTGCTCCTGGGTCTACACTCCTTGCTCAGACCTGTTTGTCTTACTATGCAGGTTGATCACGGTAAATGTGCCGTTAAATAAAAAAAAATAGATCTAGGGTGTCCCAAGTGGCCATCTTTTTTTTTTTTTTTTTTTTGGGGGGGGGGGGAGGGGGAGGGCAGGGGGAGGGAGGGGTAAGGTGAATTTTGGTGTGTAGGTAAGCAGTTGCTATCTACCCACCAAAAGTGCAGGGTCCAGACTCAGGGGTAAGGTGAATTTTGGTGGGTAGGTAGGCAGTTGCTATCATCCCACCAAAAGTGCAGGGCCCAGACTCTTTTTTTGGAAATTTTGGGTGGAGCCAGGTTATTTTTTTTTCACTGATTTTTGAGGCCAGATTATTTTTTGAAATCCCCTTATGAGCTGATTTATTTGCATATTTTTTCTTCCAAAGACAGGGATTTTTTTCGAAAAATATACCACCCCCCCCCAACCCCCAATCCCCACTCTCTTCCCCCCCCCCCCCCCCCCCCCCCGTCGTTCGGGACAGAATTCTTTAGAAAAGCGAGAGTGGTCTCAGAATGTGGGGCGCGTTATCTTGGGGGAAGTTGTCTGGGGGAGTTTTCTTAGAATCTGGGGCGAGTCGTCACCTGAAGATGGGGCGACATGTCTTGTGGCTTTTTCGTTTGTCAAACTTTATGGTTGACCAGTGTGTTTGTTTTGCTTTCTCTCGTTCTCGGCGTGTAGCCTAAATTCAGAAGCCCAAAAAATCGCAGGCAGACAGACTAACGCAAAATCTTAATAAATCCACAGTATGCTAAATGATTAAAAGCTTTACTATACCATAACTGAAGAAACAGTTGGTCTCCTCAAGTCGATCCAGCTGAAAAAATGTCTGTGTGTTGACGAACGCACGTGCCATGTATACGTAAAAATGACCAACTTCATTATCGATTTTCAAACTAAATAGACTTTCTCCCGAAGATATACCATGCTAAAAGACGGTCGAATGTATGAACTACGGTTCAGTTATAATGGCATCTAATTTGGTTTTTGGGACAATTTTCTTTGCAAAATAACTTTGGGGTACTGTCGTAGGGTTTTACTTTTCTGAAAAACGGTTGTCAAACTGTGCTCGTTGTTTTGGGTGGGCAAACTGCATTGAGGTACCGATGTGCGTCTGATTTCAATAACAAAACATCAAATTTCATTCTGATCTGGTCCGTTGGAAAATTATGACTGCATATCTTATCAAACGAGCATTATTTTGGGACTGTTTCTGTTCAAAATTTCCCGCCATTTTTTTCCGGCGAAAAAAGGGATTATTTCTTTGTGCGTAGACGACCGCTCAGAAAATGAATTACTCAAATGTGATGAGTCTGCGTTCCCACTGATGGTACCAAACATTTGACTTTATTCCCATTTTGCATGTGTTCAATATGACCTGATATACATTGTGATCCCTTGCCCCGATCAAGGGTAAGCCCTAGGGGCAACTCTAGCAGTAAGTCAAAGGTGTTCGTCTGGGTAAGCATCATACCAAATTTAGACTTTGCAGCATAAAAGTTATGGAAGTTATGAGCTCCAGGATAAACACATAATCAATTATGTGTTCAATATGACCTGTTATACATTTTGCCTCCTGCCCCCCCTCCCCCCCGCCCCCCTCCATCTTGTAGACTGTGACATCTGATCCCACCTAGGAGCAACTCTATTATAAATTCAAAGGTGTTGCTCTTGGTAAGTATTGTACCAAATTTAAACTTTGTAGCATAGAAGGTACGTATCAAAGTTATGAGCTACAAGAGAAATGCGGACGTAAAAGTGGATGTTAACTTGAATCTTAATGTGGATATCATTTTTGTTTTGTTTATCATACCAAATTTAAACTTTGTAGCATAGAAGGTATCAAAGTTATGAGCAACAAGAGCAATGCGGACGTAAAGGTGGATGTTAACTTGAATCTTAATGTAAATGTAAATTTAAAATATACCTGTTCTTACAAAATCCCATCAGCCCGTTCATATAACCTGAAAAATGCAAAAAAATCAAATATCAATAAACGCAATAAAAGGTACATTAATACACGTGTAAACTATAAACTTCGTGAAAATATACATATAGGAAGGGTGGTAGTGTGGTTGTTTACACGACACACTGCCGATTTAGGATCGCAGGTTCGTCTCCCTCTCCTTCGGTCTTTCGGATGAGACTAAACGGAAGTCACCCTTTAAAACAGAGTTTTTGCTTAAACATCGTACTGTGGGACTATATTATATGCTTGCTAAAATGTGAAATAACAAATGGGGTCGCCGAATCACAATTTGAACTAATACAGGGCCAGCTATGTGCCTGTGTGAATCATGTCTTTTTCTTTTAAAAATCATTGTTCGAGAACATAGCTGACCGATCAATATTTCCCCATATCAGAAATTGCAATCAAAGTATGCGTTATTATTTTCATGAACGGAAAAAACGTGGAATTTACTCAATATAGAAAGGTCACTCCATTGTTGTTCTTTATATACTCGTGGTTCCGTGATTCCGTCATTGACAGAAGCAACTTGTGGACGCAACTCCTCCAAGAATTGTAAAACTTTACAGGCTACATTTTGATGGTGTATCTATGTGTATGTGCGGTTAGTATAATGATCGGATAATATTTAACGACTTTATAGCTTTACAACCTCAGTCATTTTTGTCCTTTTTATGCATAATAACTCTGCACGCTTCTTTTAAATTTTGATAATACGTCTTTGCAGGAGCGACGCTATATTGTCTCCGAAATTAGCTATTCATGTAGTTACAAATGTAAACAGTGGAGGAAAACAATGACGCTGCGACAAAACGTATGCGCACGAACATTGAAGTGGGGGTGGTTGGGTGGTGCGATGGTGCTGGGTATAACGTCCAGTGCCGGGGCGTCCTACTGATTTAAATAATAGTAAGGCATGGGCCTACTGTGCTTGCAGTAGGTGCGGATGCGGGTTGTTTAGACATTTTTCTCTCGTCTGTCAGTTCTCTCTTCTTTCTCCCTCTCTTTGAGAGGTGGTCCTATATAGACTGAAATACTGTCTCAAAGGGCCGTTAAACCCGAAACAACCAACCAACCAAGTGGTCCCTTTCAACCGATGTCTCTCTTCTTATGGCCTATGTGTTGGTGAGACTTTAATCCCGAGTTCGCTCACTCACTCGGGACAGCATGTATAAGTTAGACAGATTAATGCCTGTGGTCAGTTCGTTCATTTTCCAATTTCTCCTCTCGAAGTTCTCCATTCGGCTCCTGAGAATCTTCGAAGGAAAAAAATAGTTACGTTACTGCAGTCGCATCATAATATATACAAATAATTAATGCTTTAAATATTTTCGAATTGAATACCGTTAGGGCAAGGTTTTACAGTTGAGAATATTCTATCATTTTATTTCTGCGGTTGGTAAGAAAGTCATCTTATAATACAGGTAACGTTTTCATTTGAGATCTCATTGAAAGTTGAGAAATTGGAGAACATAATCCCGGCTTTAACTTACGTGGAAATATATTACTCCATAAAAGCCTTTCTCTTGTTTGTTCTTGTCTCCAAACTAGTAACAGTTAACAGCAGTTTAGAACAAGAGATAAATGAGTGGTGACATAAGGATATGTATGCCGTCCATATTCTAAATATTGGGACACCTCATTTAATTACCGCAATAGTGTAAGAAATGTTTTATTCAAATAAATCAATACAAATGTAATAACACAAAAACAAAAATATCAAAAGGGATAAGATAGCAAGCTTTACAACTTATGGGCATCTTCTTCCGAGTACAAACAATTACAAAAAGAGAACGATTGCATAGAAAACAGAATTTGAAAAATACTGTTTAAGATACAAGTAGCTGTTAAACTAAGGTAATAAACATGACATTCCTTGTGTTGCTATGGCAACTACGGAAGTTATGAACATTTATTTATTTTGATATACAAGAGTATCCATTTGCCTATTGAACAAACTTACTCGTTTCGGTTTCTTAAGACTACACACATGCGACAAGAGTCGTTTGATTATGCATGGGGTAATTTTTCATGTTCGCAGAGTAACATCATGAAAGTTTAAAGTCATATACAGCTGGTTTGCGAATAATGATTTTCCAGATTCTGTGCCCCACACACTAATGCAAGCCTTCGGCAAGGCTGCATGCCAAAGAAATTGAAATTTGACTCCTTCTGAATCATGAATCTGAGCAACGACTCAGGGTACCGTGCTTTCGTAAAACTTGTTTAAAATGTCACTTTAAATAGGATTTCCAAAGAAAAACGAAATCGTAACGGCTATCGGCCGCGTAACAATTCTTCCAATTTTGCCATTATGCAGTGGAAACAATGACATATCAAAAATGTTCATGAAAAAAGTTTGAAAAAAAGACGGTAAGTACAGTAATAATGATGCCTTAAAAATCGCTATATGTTTAATTCAAAGGGAGATAATCTGAGAATCTGAAAAATTCAAACTGCGCTTGAAAGTACAAGATACTTGACATCTAAAGTGTTTTTTCAGAAATTCCTGCAATATGGACATTTTTGCGCAATACAAAATTTATCCCTGCGCATGCGCGACAATAGGGTGCACTCCAATTCATTCTAATCAAGGTAACTCTAAATTGGAAAACTATAGGTTGACGATTTTCTAGGCATTTTGTTCCTTGGCGTCTCCCCATTTATACGTGTGCCTCAGTTAACTCCAATATGCACTGGGTTCCTTGAAAATATGGCTGATAGTTGGTATCAGTACTTTGTTTGACCGAGTATGCATAGCCATCGTTGAGATGAAGCCTTTATTGACAATTTCTTCTTCGTTAGTGCAAATTCAATTGTATAAGGTACACCATAAAGCGTTTCATTTTGTTGTTGTTGATGTTGTTGTTTTACGGGTTTTGTGTGGTCTGTACATAGGTGTTGCTTAATTAGACACTTTCAGTGGTGCTTTGAACTGCCTGGATATTGATGCTTTCGAAAACAAAATAACAACAGCAAAAAAAGAAAATGTTTCGTTTTTTTTTTTTTTTTTTTTTTTCAAATAAAGCTTTTTCTTGACATACAGTCTACCACTCTGTACAGATTTAATTCCAAAATGTAGAAGTAATTATTTACACCGGACAGGACGTATCTATTTAGCGTTGACTTTGCGAAGTGTAGATGCATTCGGAAAACTTTTCTCTGACTGAATTTCCCTACGCATTAATGCTTTACATCAATGTTTTCTTGTGTGTGTTTGATATGTGTATTAATCAGGTTTTAACAGCTGTTCGTTAAGGAAAGTGAAGTACTGCATATAAGTTGTGTTATCTGTTTTAACTAGCTACAAGCATCATCTCTATCTATTGTCAGCTATCAATTTAATGATTTTATAGCAACGATTGTTGATAAAACATGAACAGTTTGTACGGCGAATAGTTGCTTGTGGGTAATTGTTCTAATCGCCGTACAACATAAAATTTATTGTTCAGGAAATATGTGGTTTAACCTCTTAACATCTAGATTTCGATTAAAATTCTGGTTACTACTATTTATTTTCAAATCATTGTCGTTAACCTGAATGGCAAATTCTGCAAAATGAAAATACAACTGTCCGGGGAGAAAGTAGTGAAACAGTCACAATATGTTTAATCTTCGGTATCAGCCATAAGGTTATCTTTCATTCTATTCATTAAAGTTGTATTTCTCAAAAATGATTACTTAAAATATAAGATGACTGTATCACTAGAGATATGCTGTTATTTAATTATGAAACAGTGATATATTACCAATCAAATATGTCATTTTGGACAGGCACCCGATTGCGCATGTCTTCCACTTTCGATTCGTTGGTGAGCTATTTCCGATGATTATTGTAGACGGTGGTACAGGACACTTTAGTGTCAAAGCAGCTGTGTCTATTGGTGAAGAATCGTCTGTTTGAGCCAAATAATTTATGGAGTATTTGAAAGTTATACCAGCAGACATGCAATGCTGAACCAACGCCTCGTTACAGCAGGTTTTACATTGTGATGTTGTCTCAACGCTGACGAAGCAACACCGTCTCAAGTCTCACGCCTACCAGCATATAAATAAGAAAAATGTATAAAAAATAATAATTGAAATATATACATATCCACAAAAATCGTCTGTCCCGAACTGCCGCCCTATCACGCACTACCCAGATCCCACATACAAGAGACACATATACACTCAGACAAACATGGCCTTTGGAATATGACAATACTTATCCTAACAAGGATGGTGAGTGAGTCAAATTGTCAGTTAAACGTCTCATCAACACATAGATGATACAGAGACGGGACCTCGGTTTTAAGTATCATCCGAAAGACCGAAGAAACGGGGTCTTAAACCTGCGACCCCTGGATTAGAAGTTGAGCGCTTTATCCATTACTCTACCACCGCTCCTCACAATTGATGGAAAGAGGGACCATATGCACGAAGCGTTTGTTTTACGATGAAGTAATGTCTAAAAGATGCATTTGAAGTTACAAAACGTGTAGAATTGTTCCGACAGCTCTTTTTTAGGAGCAATCTAATACGGATCTTTGCTATCTGCTCAGACATATCAGGCCCAATACTTCGAATTTCTATTGTATCCTATAGAATGTGGTAAAAACAGGAAATGTGGTGAAAGCCTTTCCTGTTGCATTCTTTAGTAAACAATAAAGACAAAAATGAAGATGCTGAACAGTAAATGCAAATACAATGATTTATTGCATCAGCTTTGTAATTTGTGCATTGGCTAAGATCCGTTTGTACGCTATCCTGCATTTTAAGGTTTAAAATAGTTTGCATTTCACAATTATGGTAATTGTGTAACAGCTTGAGCATTACAGTTATTGTTGCTATAAGTAGCTGTAACACCTTACCGTATAGCGTTGACGGATGTCCGACGGAGAAAATAATTTCTCAGTCCTTCAACCACCCACCATGCCGACGGTCCATCTTCCAATGTTCCCCGGGGATACTGATGTCCGATGTCTAAGTGATTCATGTTATGAGGTCCCACTTGGCCGTCCATGGCCTCCCATTGCTCCCCGTACCGACATTGAAGAGCCAATTCACGGATGGTTAATCAGCCGCTAGGGTCTTGACGATCCCGTTTAATCCATAGCTAGCACATGAGTCGTCGATGCTATAGCGGATCTGAAGGTAACTGTATCGTGGCAGGGGTACCTACCACCTTCGCAGTTGTTGGTAAGTTACTTCCTCGTTAGTTACTTAGTCAGTTACTTTCGGTTCGTCTGATGGTAAGTTTAACCGTCGCGGGCTAGAGACATCATTCCGACTAGGAAGTATAGGTAGTCCCACGTAGGAGGGTGTTGGTCAGCACTTAACTTTCGCCCAGATAACACGATGTGATCCTTTTTTTCCGCTTTCCGTCTGAGTCTTGTCTTCAAATTTTAAAAGCGACTTTCCAGTAATTAATCAATTTCATAGACAGTAGACTAACTAAGTTTGCATATTAAACGAAGTGATTAAGAGAAAATTGTTTAGAAACCTTACGGTTGCGGATCATTTTCTTACAATAGCTCATACGTCATTTCAGATAATAGAAAAAAAATGATTCGTTTCCTCGTTCATTACAGGACTTACATTTTATTTATGCAACAGAAGTAATAATAATTAAGGTGCCCTCTTCCAAGAACTAGCTTTAACATAAACCGTTTTGATATACAATTTCGGCCATATGGCGTCGTACTGAATGCGACGTCATGTGCCTGCTAAAAGCATATCAGGAAATGTCTGTATAACATTATCGGCGCTTTGGAAAAACTTGGATGGCGCCCTTTTTACCGCCCTTTCAACAGTATTTGAGTTACATTGAGCCTATGGAAGGGAGATAATGAAAGACTTTGTAAGTAAAAATGGCGTTTACGATTGTAAAGGGCTTCGCCAGCAGTGGGATTCGAACCTAAACAGATGGTTGAACAGGTCAAAGCCTACCTTAGTGAGCTACCCAAACTCCTCCCACGGCGTGAGACTAAGGGACATGGCAAGAGCTAACGACTCTGATTATTAAGCCATGATACATCTATGCAACCCCAGATTGTGGTCACGGAGTTGTCGTACTTGTCAAGATCTATATAATGTCAATGTGGTCTGGAAAGACTCTTAACTGGCCTGAATTCTTGTTGCTGCTGCTTGCACTAAGGCGTGCATGTTCAGTCCTGCAGGCTAGCACAAGGCGGTGTGCAATAATAATTTAGCTCCTTTATTTAAACGTTGGGTCAACGTCATGGCGATGAAGAAACGTTGTTTCAAACGGCAATGTGCCCACTTGGATAAGGTGTCTGACATAGATATAACCCGACTGAGGCAGCTAACAGTAAATACTGGGTGGATGCCTGGGATCAAGGGAATAATTTTATATATACTATTCTGCATATCATTCTACTCTGACAATTCCTGTTTAAAATACACCATCATAAATCTGTAGAACACAGAGCTTAAAGGCCCCATTGCTCTACCGTGGTAAACATTCCAAAAAACATTTTATCGTGAGGTATCACTGTAAGATTCTCACTACAGTTTCGCCATTGTAAATGACCGGTATTAGCCAACTGAAAACAAGTGAAATATGCTTGAGTTTCAAATAGAACAGTTTTGACAATTGATTCGGGTCATTTTAGTTGGCAACTAAACTGACCTACTTTCGATATCATAAACCTGACTAAATTGATAAAATGCAATGTACAAGCCTCACTAAATGCCTGCTTTTATTTGTCGCTCGCCGGGGAACCAGAATTTGAAAACTGTATATCCTGGAACAATTAGACATTTTTTTAAAAAAATCTGTTCTGCATATTTTTGCCAATTATATGAGTCAATTAATGCACACAAACCCACAATGTATGACCAAACGTGAGTGTTGATCCGCTTTTCATAATGATTCATGTTACTTGAGACGTTTTAATCGCTGGAAGGACAATGTAGACTTTAAACCTGGAGGAAAAACACTAAAGAGCAGAGCTAACTAGAGTGTGTAACAAAATAAAGAAATGTAAATCATGTCTCATCTCATATAACTGTTAAATTCAAGAATTACGATACCAAAATGACGAAAGCCTTATAAAACAATTTGACGAGAAGGAAGGTTATTCATGTCAACTTCACCTGTAAATTTAAAAATGACACCGCAGATGGTAACCTTTCATATAACATTACCTTTACTGTGAAGTTCCTTCACCAAACTTCAAAGGGTAAATTTTAAGCTCATAGATCTATTCCAGAAAAAAAAAAAAGAAATAAACAAAACATAACTAATCAACAAGCAGACAAGGGGCTATCTCATCCGATCTTCATCTCATCAGCGTTCATAAAGACTTGAAAAAGATGACGACCACGTGCGCCACGATCGCTGAAATTCAAAAGTGAATCTACCATATCCCAGGAAATTTTCAGTTTGTGAAGCGTAAAGGCTACTAACATGAAATTCTCAAAGAAGTTTCCTTTTTACTGAAGAACGATTTAGGCCGAAATACTTAGATCGATTGAAAACAGTCTTACTTCTTTCCCTGTTGGAATATAACTAGAAGATAAAGGCCTCATTGCTCTACATGATAAAATCCATGCAATATTTTATCGTGAAGTATCGCTGCAAGCTTCGACATTGTAACTTGACGGTTTTAGGCAAGTTTACACAAATAAAACAAACTTGAGTTTCACATAAAACGGTTTTGAAAACTGATTTGGGTCATTCGAGTCAGCACTGAAATGGCCGATTTTTGATATCATAAACCTGACAGAAAGATAAAAATACAATGTACAGGCATGGTACCCCATTCGTTGTCCCGCTTTTGTTTATACTGTATTGCTCGACAAGGACTCAGGAACTGAAATTTTTTTTATGTAGAGCAATTTGTCATACTCTCCCTGTTTCTTGCCAATTATTTGACCAAGTTTATACAAATATACACATAAGCCCACATTTTATCACCAAACGCGAAGTTTGAACCGCTTTTCGTAAGGATTTGTGTGTTCGAAGGTCTACGTCATCTAACAAAACAAACAGGAAATCACAAACAATGTCTCCTTTTGTAAGAAAATTATGAGAGCATACCGTTTTACCCTAGGTCCACATCTCTTGTTATTTATCTGAGCAAAATTCTAATACGCATACTGGTCTGAGCATGCGCATTTTCTGAATGTTTTAGAGACGTTCTCATTTAAGCTGGGCCATTCGCGGACAAAATGGCCATATATACAACCATGCCAGAATTCAAGAAAAAATCACGAAAATAATGCTCATTATATCTGCTTCAAAGCTTTAAAATGTTTTCAGATAATAGTTTTAGATTAGGGATTACCAACCATGTTTAGAGACATACCCTAATAATTAGAAATGGCGTATTTTATGACGTTATTTAGATACGTTGAAGGACGATGCCGCATACGATATCTTTGAAATGCGTACCATTGCACATTGACTAATCTACTGACATTTGATTATTTAGGCTGGTCTCAATTTAAAATGTTTTTCTTTGCTTATTTGGAAGCAAGGGGTTTTCTATGGAGCGTTGCTGAATCATATGACGTCAACGCTTTCAAAACGTGGCCTTAGCAACGTTGTGACGAAGGTTACGTGTGACGTAGGTTACAGTACACGCTTTTTAACGTTTTTATACCATTTAATGTTTCAGTGCATGAAATCTAAGCACACCATCTTGTAGCTGTTACTAGGCAGGATTTTGCACATGAGTTTCAGAGCGATTGCTTTGCTCAGTTGTAAAGAAACCCTGTGACGTAAGGTTACATTCTTACAGAAAAATGTTGGGGTAATGTATTTTGAAGTCGAGTAAAATATACATAATGGAGCAAATTTGCACAAATGATATAAAACATTGAGGAACACATATTTCTTTGTGTGATCTTGTTAGTTTTATGATGCTGGGCCATTTTAGCTAATATATGTATCACGAATTCACCGCTGTGACGTAGGTTACATGAAATTTGCGACATTAGTTCTCAGTCTCATTTCGTAGCAAAAGCTACCCTTTAGATATTGTTTAAGCGGAGAAATATGTAAGAAATCATCTGAATTTAATAATGGAACTCGATTTAAAGCAGTGTTTTCTTTTTTTTAGTGCGGCGTTCATATCTATCCAACGGCAATATTGCGACATTTAAAAACGTCGCCTTTTAAACCATCATTAAACCATCATTATTCGAACCAGTGTTAAAAATGTCTAACAAAACGCATGCATGTCTTGGTACTTTTATCTACTTCTTGAGACAGTAGGCAACTTGTCAGAGGCTAAACAGGACCGTTATTTTGTAATTTAAAGACAGGTGAATTAAATACAAAGGACAAAATTAATAGCTAATGGCCAAGCTTAACTGAGAACGTCTCTGTAACACAAGCTTTTGCACCATCTTTTTTTTTTTTCGAGACGCAGCCTCGTATAATTTCGATATTGTTCCACATTTCACAAGATTCCATTGGTCAAATAACGCGTATGCCAAAATTAAGCCAATAATATCAAAGGTCAATGAATATTTAATATTCGTTTTTTCCCATCGTATTGCACTGCTATTTTTTTTTTACTTTTCAATGAATTATAGAGATTTCTCGCGAAATCGAAACTGATTATCTCACTGTTTCAAACAGTGAAATTATCATTTTTGATTTCACTGTTTCAGAAATAGGATTTTTGTGAAATAGCCTCAAGTTTTTTGTTGTTTAATTGACTAAATCTTATCTGGCTTGACAAAAATTACGTCACGCATGTTTGCACGTCATTACGACGTTAATGACGTCACTTAAAGCGCCAAAGTAACATTGTTACTGACGCGACGTCAGGCCGCCTAAGTCTCTTGTAGGCATTCTATCTTGGCAATTTTTTAGATCTGTTTATCAAAATGTTTTTTGAAGCTATTGTAAAGTTGCAAACTTCGTTTAGTACCAATATCATACCCAATACACACACACTGGAAGCAAAACGGCAAGTAAAAAAGTTGTGTTTCTGTCGTGATGGCTGACACTCTTGATTAAACAGAATTATTGCGAATTTCAAGGATAAAAGAAATACAAAATTTGACTTTTTAAGTGTAAGATGATTTTTTATTTCACTCATGAACACCAAAAATACCTCGTGAAAATACTGCATTTGGTGTTCATTCGGTGAAATATAAAATCGATATTACACTGAAAAAGTCAAATATCCTCTATATTATCTCAAAATGTTTCTCTTGTTTGTAATTTTACAATTAGAAATGTTATCGAAAACAGACGCAGATATTCAAAACTTTCTTTTTTTTCTTGTCCTAGATCTACTTTTGATTTCTACTTTCGGTTTAATACACACAAACAAACAAGCAACATGTTGATAACTATTTTGAAATCAGGTCCATTTCAAGATTGACCGCGGTCCATTTTGGAATTGCAAATTGGTTAGGACCATTTCGAGATAGGTCAGTGTCGCTACCCAGTGTCAAAATTACGGTTGTGGGTGCCTACCGACATAGCTTATTTACTCTTGAAAGTTATTGTCAAATCTTCAATTACAAACATGTAACAATACACTCTTCCATTTAATCTGCGCCGATTATCTTTTTTATAAAGATTTTTGTTGTTAATATTTGGCATTGTTTCGTTTACTCGCAAGTCTTTGAAGTCGCCGGTTGATGAAGACGACATAAACAAAAAAATCAGGGTTTGCCAACGATGCATCAATGTGAGCAGCTGATGTTTCCGTAAAATCTAATTCTGATTGTACTGTACTTACATGTACTTTGAAAGTTGTGGTAAAACTGATATGTGTCGCTATGCCCACTTGTACAAATACTCAAGATTTTTACTTACAAAGACAATCTTCCTTTGAGATAGTTTCATGTGAATATATAGATTATACATGTATGTACAAGTCAAACGCCATTTTGCCCTGCCACAATGTATTTATATATGTTATACCTTTGCTACGAAATAAGAAAATCAAGTTGTGAGAGGCGCTATGCTATGGTGAAGAAGTTTGCTGGTGCAAATTTGCACTGGGCTAGACGGCTAGTGCAAAGGACTTCTATGCTTAAGGCGAGGATTTTCCCAATTAGACCGGCACGACAGGTTCGAATTTTTAAAAGTATAAAGTCTACATGTTTTTCTTAGTGAAACTTCCACAAATTTGTAAACCGTATGAAAACAGATCATTTGTGATTCATACCCGAAGACATGGGGTGATAATCCAGGTTGACCTTACCTACCCTAAATTCACGGTTTCCTCATACCTCATTTTCTGATGGAATAAAACTATTGAAATCAGTCATTCATGCCACAAATTTTGTCATAAATGCATGCTTAAATACATGCATATCACAATACAAAGCAATGATTTTCTTCTTGTTACGACTGATTAGCATTTAAACTCGCAAAACCATAGTTATACTTCCGGTTAAAACGGCCAAAAGGGAACGCTCCACTATAATTAAAGTACAAGTACTTTACCCCACGTGACCCAGTATTTCCTTTATGCAGCAGACTTATGCATGGCAAGTACGCAATATATATGAGTGGGAAGCTGGGTCACATGGGGGGCGATACTCAGTAAGCCAAAGAAGAAGAATGGTCAAGAGTAGCACTGTGAACTTGAAGAATTACATTGTGTACAATGACCTTGAAATGTGGTCAACGCCACCTACATATAGCAAAACCTATCCAGTGTTGTCTGTTATGTAAGTAATGTAAGTAAAAAAAGTGTGACATGTTTACAATAAATCATTATTACGAGGGGTTACATTAAATAATGAAAACACCTGTCTAGATAAGTCAGTTTTATTCCCAAATGAGTATCCTTCATCTAACACCAAAGACTGCCTTTTGAGGTTTCAAATTCATGTTCGAAATTGAAATTCTCACGTGTTACTATAGCAAGATAATACGTCACGTTCATGCTGGGTACGTAGTGTGAATTTTTTCGACGACATTTTGGTAAGGAGGTCTTTGTATTATATTTATAATGCAGGAAACCTCAAGATAAATCGAATATGTAGGAACATCTTCCATTTAAGTTAGGTTTTGGCTTTACAAATACACATATAATGATTGATTATGAAAATCTTCTGAAATCTGGTATGAATCAAAGCAAGAACAGGGGATAAATAATTGATTTTTAGGGCTTTTGACATTTTATTCCGTAATGTTTAGTATTTTACTAATGTTAATTGATCGGTTGTTAAGTACATGATAATTTTGGTTCTTTCTGCTGTACAATTGTCCCTGGACTCTGCTTATTTAAGTGCACTGACGTCAAAAAGATTGGTCCCTCAGGCTTAAAATCAGTGAAAAATGTCATATTTTGCTCGTTCGAAAGCTTTTTTACGATCTGTATTTCTACTAGGTTTGAGAGCTAGTCATGAATAGCTGTATATTTCTTATGGTGTCTGAGACTTACATCAAGCCATCACACTACTACAACCTTCTATCCATTCTTTGGTGTTTATCAGCAGATTATATATATATATATATATATATATATATATATATATATATATATATATATATATATATATATATATATATATATATATATAAATAAAGTAAGGTTTGACTTTACATGTTTAGATTTATTAAAATAAAACTATGCTAAAAAGTGTCAACGCGTTTCGCTCAGCTCGTCAGGATTGTTGCATAGCAATAGTAACGTCGTCACGTACGTTAACTGCCACGTGACGTTATTTAGCGTTATTTGCCGTTATTTTCATATACATACATGTTACGCATTTAATTTAGGCTTGAAACAGTTAATAAAATATTTTTCCTTTGCTAACCTGGCAGAAATACTTTCAGTACGCATTTTGAAAAAGGGAAACATTCAGAACTTTGGATTAATTGTGCTGCAATTGTCTATATGTTCACTTAAAGGTATCTGTCTTGTTTAAGGGTCTCGTATTTGTTGCGCGTGTACGGTTCTTCTCGTGCGAAGTTTATCACCCGTTTGTCCTATGTAATATTCTTTACATCCATTACAGGTTATGGCGTAAATAACATTTCTTACGTCACAAGACATAGTTTCATTAATATAAAATATTTTACCATTAAAGTTAAAGGAGTTACCTTCGTCTAAACATTCACAAAGTCCGCAATTGGGGCGATTGCATTTTGATACAAAATGTGTAGTGCTTGTACGATTATCTGTAAATTTTGCTTTAGTGATTAGTTGCTTGAGGTTTGGAGGTTGTCGTTTACTTTTTATTATTTTTGTACCTGAAAGTGCCTTATACATTGTTTGATCAGCCGTTAGAAGATGAAAATTATTCTTCAAAATGCCATACATTTCTGTACTATTTGGATTATACGTCGAGACGTAAGGAATAACTTCCTCGTCGCTCTTGGTGGGTAGGATAAGTAGTTCATTACGTGGTATTGATAAAGCCTTTTTGATGCCCTGTGATATAAGTGTTTCTGGATAGTTACGTTTCTGTAAAGCAGTTTGTAATTCTGATAGTCTTCTTTGCCGTACATTGCTATTTGAAACGATAGTACAAATTCTTCTGGCCAAATTATATGGAATACTTGTCTTGGTATGTTTGGGGTGGCATGAGTGAAAATTAAAGTATTGCTTGGAATCGGTTTCCTTGAAATGTATATCAGTATTTAAGTGTGTGTTTGTTTTTATTAATAATATATCCAGAAAAGGAAGTTTTTCGTCGCTATATTCTATGGTAAATTTGAGATCTGGGTGTAATTCATTCAAAATCAAATGGAATTTTGTCAAATCGGCTTTGCCTCTGGTCCAAAAAATGAAGCAATCATCTAGGAACCGTTTCCAGTTTTTTTTTTGATATAAATAGAAAACTCTGTACCATAGTTTATTTCTATTTGCGAGTATAATGTTTCCTCTAAATAAGCTAGTACAAGCGTGGCATATGCTGGCGCAAATTTTGTTCCCATCGCCGTTCCCCTAATTTGATTATACATTACGTCATTGAATGAGAAGTTATTATTTTCGAGAAATGTCTTTATTGATTCAATTATGAATTCTTTTGAAAATCGTTTGTGTATTAGTTCTGGATGTCTTGACAACCAAAAGTCAATGGCTCTAAGACCTAATTCATGAGAAATATTCGTATAAAGGTTTACGACATCAAATGAAACTAATTTATATATATATAAAGCTAAAATCGATAAAGACTTCATGTCACAGGGTATAGATTAGGTATAAAATACACTTGTACTGCCTTGCGGTACAAGCCGGCTTTTATAGCAACGTGGTAGAGTGCGAGACTTTAGATCGAAAGGTCCCGGGTTCGATCCTCGGCCCAGGCGTGAGATTTTTTAAGAGTCCGTGACAAATGGCGCCCAACGTAAATGACCCACATGTGCATTAGAACTCCTTAAGTCTCATTTCCAGTGATTCTTGTAACTCCTGAGAATTCGAGGACGAATTCAATATGGAGGGGAGAATGTCACAGGGTATAGATTAGGTATAAAATACACTTGTACTGCCTTGCGGTACAAGCCGGCTTTTATGGCGACGTGGTAGAGTGCGAGACTTTAGATCGAAAGGTCCCGGGTTCGATCCTCGGCCCAGGCGTGAGATTTTTTAAGAGTCCGTGACAAATTGGTCCGTGACAACGTTGGGCGCCAATTTGTCACGGACTCTTAAAAAAATCTCACGCCCGGGCCGAGGATCGAACCCGGGACCTTTCGATCTAAAGTCTCGCACTCTACCACGTCGCTATAAAAGCCGGCTTGTACCGCAAGGCAGTACAAGTGTATTTTATACCTAATCTATACCCTGTGACATTCACATGCTATTTTTTTTGTTTAATCGTCACAAAAACAAATGCATTTCGTACCAACTCATGAGTGTATCGTGACAATAAACGTTACGTTATTACTAAGCAACTAATTAAGACGTTACGTCTATGACGTTACGCCCGTGACGTAATACTTTCAAGGTATACTATTAGCATAGCTATGTTACGATTAACTTGGGTTTAAAACATTGTATAAAGTAACTTTCTTTGGTTAACCTGGCGGAAGTACTTTCTGAATTCAATTTAAATGATAGTGGTCACGGTACCCAAATCAGAAGTCCGAACTCGTAGGTCATTTAAACATGGACAATTCCGGAATATTTTAGATACACAGACATGGACCCCAAGACAGAGGTGTGATCAGGTGCCCGCGGGATAGTAAGCATCACCTGCCTATTATAATACACCCGCCATATCTATGTATCTGTGGAAAAAGTCAGTGAAAATGAAAGTCCGGTATTTGAAAGCTTAACTAAAGAAACTAAAGCTTTTAAAGAAAGGAAACATTTGAAATTTAGGTTCTTTTTTACAACTGGTAGCCAAATGGGCACTAAATGGTATCATTCTTGTCGAAGGGTCCCTAATTTGTTGGGCATGGATAATACGTCTTGTTCTTAGTTTTCCACCCGTTTGGCCGATGTAATACTCTCCACATCCATTGCAAGTTATGACATATATAACATTTTGTACGTCGCAAGACATGTTTTGATTGGCATAAAAAATATTTTCTTTAAAATTATATGAAGTTGCTTCTACTATATATATGCTATGCAACAGTCCTGACGAGCTGAGCGAAACGCGTTGACACATTTTTTGCATAGTTTTATTCGAATAAATCTAAACATGTAACGTCAAACCTTATTTTATATATATATATATATATATATATATATATATAAAATAAGGTTATATATATATATATATATGGAAATTTGCAAACATTTAGAGACTAAACCCTAATAAGTTTAAGGCATTGTTGCCATGGCAACGACATTTCCATGAGTACTGTAAGTGTTAATTATATGTCAGCGGCATGCCTCTTAGCTATTATGTACTAGAATACTGTTCTTACACATAGCCTATGAGATAAAGGTTAGTTTCCATTATTTAATGAACACCCCTCGTATAACCATCAGTTTGCGGATAATTTAGAATTAAGCCCAACAATGACGTCAACGTCAACGTTTGTTTAACTTACTAATAGAGACACAAACACTTGAAAATTCATATGTCATGCAAGTTACATGTCATAGTCATTAATGCAAAGCAAATGTCAGTGATCCGTCTAAATTTTTAATTATTGGGAAAATCCACATCTTAAGGATAGAAGTCCTTTAGTTTTAAATCCGGGATGGTTAAAGGCAGCCAAAGGACAGGGATTGCCTCCATTCTCATATGTTGTGCCCAAGTTACGGTGGGTACTACCATCCACTGTCCCTACGGCCACTAGGCGTCGGAAAAACCTTTCCCTTTTTATGAAATAAATAAGAAATTAAATGATTATACTATATTTGTTTTACAAGACAGGTGTTACAAAGATTAACCGTATATAGTTTATCATATTATACCTAGTTGCATATACACCACACAAGTACATGATCTTCATGAAACTAAACATTTCTAATATTCAACGTTTTCCTATACTACTACTACTACAGAATCCGACATAACTCTTACCATTTAAAAAAAACGGAAAAAATAGCTGTTCAAAGCGGGCTTTACTCAGCTGAGTATCACACGCGCCACTCCATTTCCACCCCAACCCCTTCATATATATACAAAATCAACTGATGGTAATGTGCCCAACCCGTGGTGAATGTAGAATAATCAGTTTCTGGTGCCTGCGGGTTGTGCAATAAGAAGTTTTGCATACCATTGGCTGGGCAATGTTAAATTACATAAGTATACAAAATTTGAAGCAAATATACAAGGCGGTCCAAGAGTTATGAGCATTTTCAATAAAAGAGCTTGACCGGCCAAATTGATTCTCGGTGAAGCCTCGTCACTGTTTTGCATGCCGGTGGCTGGACAATGTTAAAATACATAAGTATACACAATTTAAACCATATATACCACGGGGTTCAAGAGTTATGAGCATTTTCACTACTTGACCGAAAATTTTCAACTTGTGCTCAGCAAAGCCTCGTCCATAAAAAAGACGGTTATGCATGCGAGTCGTTAGATAATGTTGAATGTATAAGTATGCAAAATTTTATCAAAATATAGAATGCGGTTCAAGAGTTATAAGCGTTTTCGCTAACTGATAACGGACGGACGGACGAACTCACACAGTGATTATAGTGCAAATCTGCGGGTTGGGCAATCACACACGTAATTCGTCTAATCTTTAATATTTCAAACGCTACAGCTGTAGTTTTCAGCTTGCAACATTGCTGATTCTAAGTGATTAATAAGGTTTTATTGATAATCTAATATCAGTGAAAGATAGACAAAAATCCCATGACAAATTAGTGCAAGTATTCTTCTTCGAAACGCCAAAAAAAAAAATACGAATGCTATAACGCCACTTCCAGTAAGGGCTCATAGTTTTTTTCTGTAAGTATTGATGTTATCTTAAAGTTTATGTTACTGTTTTAATTGTCCTTTCGTTTATGTTTATTGTCCACGGTAAACAGCTATGGTACAGGTAATGTCGGGACGTCAGTTAACCTTACCACACTATTCCTGGGCATGCTTACACCTCCTAAGCGGTTAACCAGTACTAAGTGCACTTACTGTCACCAGTAACTGATAACTGTCCATTCTTGAATCAGCGGATGGAGAATTGAAATACGGTATTACTTTCTCAAGAACTAATTTTACAATGCTTGTAATATGACGTCCAAATAGTTATAACCATGGATAAACATAGCAGAAAACCATAAAAAGTTTCGGACGGTGGCAAAAGTGAAAATTTCTGACTTCAGCGCAAGGTTATAACAAAACTACCGGCGTAGGAACTGCACACACTCTTTGTCAGGTTAAAATAGTCTCGATATGATTAAAATATTGTTACAAGTGCCATAAAACTCAGTCCATTCTTCATCCATGACAGAACCCAGACTGTCAGAACCCACAAAGGCATGCGCATGCTTAATAAATTAAAGTATGGTTAGTGCGAATTTCGTTTGCCTTAAACCGTACCTAGGACGGATGCGCAGCTAGTATAATGTTGTTGGTCGAGTGGTTGAGTCGGGTTCCGGATGTAACTCTTGTCTTGGATTATTTACTTATAATCTGTCACTGTTCTCAAAACTTCATCATAATTAATTTGTTATTCTAATTATATAGGGAATGAATTTCATTTTCTGAGGTTTATCGAAGTGTAAACTACATTGGGTCACGTGCAAAGTGAATGAACCCCGAAGGGGTTCATGTATACTTTGCTAGTGACCCAATGTAGTTTACATTTCGATAAACATCAGAAAAATTAAGTTCATTGCTTATATTTACATTCGTTCCAATCAAATCTTTCATGAAAAATTTTATATAAGCGCTAAAATTGAAGCAGTGAAACATGTACACGCAGTTTTTCTGCTAACAGCAGAACGGAATGCATGACGTCATGACGTTGCTGACGTCCAAACAAATTGTAGAGAGCCATTGTTTATTCTGACGCCACTGACGTCGCGTGTCTCAATGTAGTTATTGGAATGTAAACTACATCACGTTCCAATGGTTTACTATAGATCTTTTCAGTAAATACACCAAGAATGTAAATATTTGCAATTATGATTGCGATCCGGTCGGTTATTTTTATTTATTTTCTAAAATTATTTCAATCAGATTTATTCTAAAAGTACAATTGGAAGACTGGGCGAGGCAGTTAGAGGCTTGCCATTAAATGTAAAAACCGAGCGGTCCATATGAGAAACCGGTAATGTAGCATGCGCGCGAGTTGTTATGCATAATTGTGAGATTTAAAATACCAAGTAAACGCTATCGGTCATCACAAATGATTAGATAGTTTATGCGGGCACACTACGTCCAAACAACGTCGGAAGAACGTCGATGCGACGTTATGACGTTTTATTGACGTCTATGCAATGTTGTTCTGACATCATTTTATTGCATTGACGTCGTCACAACGTTGTCTAGACGATGTATGTATGCTGGGTTAAAAGAAGAAAAGAAGATTGTTGTACGATCTCCGATCATTCCGTGCGTTTTGTAAAGGTGAGCTTTGTTCTGCGCGAGTCACCAGCCATGCAACATTAAGACGTTACGTCAAAAACTATGCGACACGAAGTAATGTCAAACGCACGTTATCAGCCTCTGAACCAACGAAATGAGTTTTATTTATAGACTATGTAATAAGGCATATTGATTGCTCAGGCGTAGGCAATTTTAATGATCGCAATGGATCACGTGGTATGCACCATGGGATATCTTAGATTCTACATTTATGATTGTCGTGTTGACTCGATTTGAAGGAATAGCGATGCACTAACTTTCCATAAGAATAATCAAACATGCGAAAAAGTGTGAAGTAAAAATATTTGCGTGTCACTTTCTTTATGTCTCCATCGATGAAATTTTTATCTTCTTGCGATGACAGAAAAAGTTGCATTTGGGAAATTGCTGCGTATACTGTAGCGAGCAGAAAGTATATTCCATACATTAAAATTGTCAAAGCGCTGTTTAGAAAGACAGTTGCCGTGGCACAAGTGATTCGTAAACGGAAAAAAAAACTGGTGGCGTTCCGACAAAATTCAGGGATTTTCATAATAATTCCGCCAGTTCTTACACCTCAACTCAAAATAATGCGCACATACATGCGATGTACTCATTCAAGTCGAATAGCATATTTATATTTTGGTTGACTATTTATTTTTAGAACGTTGAACTTTTATTATTTTTTTGGCGGGAAAGGGAGTGTGCGTATACCAGGCGTAGTTTTCTTTAACAAAGCTGGTTAAAGGTGAATATAGACATCTGTTTTGCCTAGTTGTCCGCCATATTTGAAAGGGAAACAGTTTTGAGGTTAAGAAATGAGTAATGCCTCCGCCAGAATGGCGCAATGGCATTAAGTGTTACCCTCGTCCATCCATCTGTGCGTTCGTCCGCTCTCATGAGAGGGTATTTGTGGGCTGAACTGTGAGAACGAACCCCATTTGTGGGGTGAATTCGACTTTTGTGGTGCACCTCATTAGTCGAAGTTTTCTGACACCTTCTGTGTGATGATGAGGGGTAGATGGGTCATTTAAAATCATTTGTTTTCACAAGTTTTGTCCAAACTGGACAAAATTTGTGGGTTCTTGTGTACACAGGGCACGTGTGAGCTGTGATCAACCCGCAAGTGCACTTTGTACGATTCTGTCCATAAAAGATAACCCCCAAGTCTGGGGTGCAACCTACAACAACACCCTCATGTGTCCGTCCGTGCCAGACTGCGTCTGTCCATCAGACGTGCCCGGGTCATAATTCCTAAACCGAGGGTCCGTGTGGAATGTATTCATGGCGCTTCACAGATGTGTTTAGCATAAAAGGATGATATGATCCGCGACACGACAAAACCAACAAGTGGCTGTGCGCCCAGCGCAGACTCAGATAAGGTTAGGCATCCGCCCAGTTTGATCAGAGTCTTATCTGTCCGCATGGATGTGGCTGAGACCTTAAACTACCCTTTAAGCGCTTGGCAAAGCGTCTGGTCAGACCTGGTGGATGTCTATATGATCTGAGTCTGTGTTGGGCGCAGAACCACTTTGTTTGTCCGGCTCAAATGTCGCAAAATAGGAAGACAAATCTTGTTAATTTACTTTTTGTGTATCCGTGTCTGGCCTATAACTCCTTAATTCGTTAAAACTTAGCCATGGAATTTCACCTGTCAGATGGATATATCTTATCAAGATAGTATGTCCCGAGCAAGAAATTCAACACTTGCTGGTTTAGTTTTTTTAGTTATACATGTATGACCTTGACAAATCTGTGTCCAGGCTATAACTCCCTATTAACCGTATGTCATTTAACCATGGTACTTCGCAGAAGGGTTGATCTTATTCAGATTATATGCCGCAAACAACGACGACAACTTTCGCGTATTTATTTCTAGAAGTTTGTGTCTAGATCATTAATCCTAAACCATACAAAATGCAATCATGAAATTTCAAATACGGGTATATCTTATTGAGGTGATCTGTCATATACAAAGGAAGACAACTCGCATTGCTTTAGATTTTGAGTCTTGCCAAAATATGTTTCCATGTTATAACTCCTGAAACATTTAGAATTTAATCATGAAAGTCACATATGAGTTATGATTCTAATCAGGACAATTAGTCCAAAGGAAGGAACACAACTTTCACATTTTCGGTTTGTGAGATATTATCTCTTGACAAAATTCCATGTCCCTGCCATAACTCCCAAACCATCTGGGGCCGTATTTATAAACACAACTTTCACATTTTTGGTTTGTGAGATATTATCTCTTGACAAAATTCCACGTCCATGCCATAACCCTTAAACCATCTGGAACTATATGAGCCTCGACGTGAGAAAATCAACAAAGTGGTTGTGCGCCCAGCGAAGACTCAGATCAGCCTGCGCATCCGCTAAGTCTGATCAGAGTCGTCGCTGTCTGCATGGAGGTAGCTTAGACCCTTAGCTACATTTACGCGCATAGCGAAGAGTCTGAGCGGACTGGGCGGATGCCCAGGCTGATCAGAGTCTGCGCTGGGCTCACAACCACATTGTTGATTTTCTCGCGTCGCGGCTCAATTATAGGTTTTTGAGACAGTATGTTACAAACAGGAAAACCAATTCTTGCTGTTAGCTCCAAGCAGGGGATACGTGTCACATAGCTAATTCGTTCATTTCATAAATAATTACCGTTCCAGCTCTTTCTCTCCCTGGCGGGATCTACATTATACAATTTGTGGCCTTTGTTGAGGTGAATATGCAGTTTTATTGACCTGCACACATTACATATTTACCTCCGCGAAAACTGCATATTCACCTCAAGAAAGGTCAATAATCGTTTTATAATATGGCGATTCTAAATACAGTTTCCTTTAGTATTAATGATGGTACTACGTGGTATTATCTCGCGACGTTACTCTTATAACATTAAGGTTCATCAGACGTTACGTCACGAGAATGCAATGACGTCAGCGTAAGAATAATATTAAATTAAATTTTACTGACTGACTGGTGAATATCGCAAATTATTGACCGGCACGTGACGTTAAATTAGCCTTGAAATATGTGTTATATCTAGGTCATATGATTAATACAATAAAGCAAAATACTGCTACGGAAACAATTTGTTTTCTTAGAAAATGCTTCTCCGTTGAGAAATGTAGCAAAAATGTAATCACAGAGCTGCTACCCCTAACATGTAGTTTTTAACATAATATCATCCTTGCATTCCATAGTTTAATTTCTCCTCTCCAAATAATGCCGCCAGTTCTTTATTGAATGGTTTGTAGAACTCGTACAATATACGCCGAGTTTCGTTTTTCATATCACCATATCTTGAGTGTCCTTTAGCATTTACATTTACTTTAGACAACCCCACAATCTCTTTCATTTTGGTACTTGATAACTGATCTGAAAGAAAAAGTGGAATATTTCAAGGATTGTGATTGAACTCAGTTGAAATTTTGTGCATTTTGAACATTAATTTATGAAAATGATTAAATAACATCAATCCACGAGACTATCAGAATCCTATTTAGAATAGTTAGACTATTCCCTTAGTATGGTTTATATCATTTCGACCACGAAGTACGTATATATCAGGAAACGCTTAAAACATTTGTATGGGCTTCTTATTCGAGATTCAACTGTCGATTATGCTGTCCTGACGAAGTTAAAGCTTCAAAGCAACAGTAAATTGAGCCGCGACACGACAAAACCAACAACGTGGTTGTGCGCCCAGCGCAGACTCTGATCAGCCTGGGCATCCGCCCATTCTTAGATCAGCTTAGATCCTTAGCTACCCTTTGAGCCATTAATAAAGAGTCTGATCAAACTGGACAGATGCCCAGGCTGATCTGAGTCTGCACTGGGCGCACAACCATATTGTTGGATTTCTCGAGTCGCGGCTCATATGCAGTAAAATGCATGAACTGGACATAAAAGTAAATAAACAAGGAAACACTGACAGATCGTTCATGTCCAATAGTGATCGAGTAACAAGTCATTTGCTGTAAATAAGTAATTAAATGGTCGAGGAACACGCTTAGTCGGCAAAATACTAGCATTTCACAGTTGTAAATCAACTACCAGTGTCGTCAACTGCTTGATATTCGACAATGTTTTTTTTATTATTCAAAAGTGAGTCTTCGATGGCTTTAGAAAGAAAATATTAACCCGAATCTTCCCTGGCTTTTATTTATTGCTATATTTGCCACTAACGACAGCGCAACATATTTTTTCTTCCGCAGTCGTAGACGGGCGACTTCAAGAGAACATTACGTTACCGAATGACAAATCAGAGGCATTAAAAGGTAGAAAGGATCTATATCTCCTTAAATAATAAATATAAATCAACTTTTTCATATCCAGAGCTTATTCGGGATAATTGTCGCACCTGCTTTAGCAAGGTGCGATATAGGCGTCCGGTTTTCCGTCCGTCCGTCTGACCGTCCGTCCGTCTGTACATCCCTTCGTTCACAATTTACGTCGACCCTAGCGTTTAAGTCCATTCAAAAGACTTATTCTCTGAAACCACTGCATCCATGGTTCTCGAATTTCTCATGCAGCATAATCAGACCGCAGGGCTTTAGAATGGTAAAATTCAGCCGGGTCGGGAATCCAAGATGGCCGCCGTTACCAAAAGAAGCAGAACCAACAATATCAATTTTTCTCCGGAACCGCTTGGTATATTTGGCTAAAAATTTGTATGAAGCATGAGGGAAACCTTAGTATTCAGAATTATCAAAATGAAAAAATCTGTAGCGGAATTAGGTCACAGTGACGTTACATCGACCCTAGCATGATTTACGTCGGACCTAGCATTTAAGTCCATTCAAACGGCTAATTCTCTGAAACCACTGCATCCATGGTTCTTAAATTTCACATGCAGCATGCTCAGACTGCGGGGCTTTAGAATGGTAAAATTCAGCCGGGTCGAGAATCCAAGATGGCCGTCGTTACTAAAAATAGCAAAACCAATAAAATCAACTTTTTTTCCAGAACCGCTTGGTATATTTGGCTGAAATTTTGTGTGAAACATTAATTGGACCTTGGTATTTAGAATTATTAAAACGAAAAAAAAAATGTAGCGGAATACGGTCACAGTGACTTTACGTTGACCCTAGCATAATTAATGATGACCCTAGCATTTAGTTTTTCATGTGAAGGCACAAAGCAGGTGCGACATAGCATTCCGCGGAATTCTTGTTTTAATTCATTTAGCATAAAAAAACTCATATATGGTGGCCCCGCATGTAAACGGTCTCCATGAAACGGTTCAGATGAGGGGTCACAACATATGGTTTCAATGAAGAAATAAGAAAAAACTATCCCTCAATTATCATCAAATACCCTACATTAGAGGGTTTCTTTGATGGCAATTAAGAGATCATAATTGTTCTTATTACTTTTATGTAAAACAAGATTTTTCCTCGGAAAATGTACTATAGATCAATAGTGATTTGAAACATAATATATGTTACGCATGCGGGTACATATATACTGAGCAAAAGTGAGAATGCTACATAATAGAAGATAGTTTGTAACTAACACAATGATACTTTTTTGCCTGGATATACACGTTTTAGTCGTGCAGGACATTTAGCAAGAAAATGTCTATAAAATTCTGAATCTGATTCACCTCCTAACAGAGTTATCTTACTTTATTCAATTTTAGCATATTTTGTAATACACCAAATATGCGTATGCGCAGATGCACATTTCTTTGCTGATCTGAAGCGTTACATCCAAAGTGATAGAAAAAAGCAACAAATGACTCGCCATTGTATTATGAAAAACTAGGAAATTGAAGCTTTATTTTTCAAAATTATAAATTAACTCCCTTTGCATTAAAACTATAGCAAATTTCAATTTTCGATTGTTCTTTGGTTTACTAAATTTCTGAGCAACTTTTTTCTTGTTCTTGTAGTTTTATATATTATATACTTTAGCCATTGTTAATTTCAAGCAAAATTGTGACAATGTTAGAGGAAACCAGACATTAACTTCTTATGGGAATTTCCATTGTTCGCGCATTCTTAAATTGTTTTAGAAGAAATAGCGATATTTCAGCACTTATTTTCAAAGACATGAAAACACATACTGATGTGTACTTTCTCTTGTGATATGTTTAGTACACTGGTTGTTTACTAAGGCAAAATGGGGAAAATTGTATGATGCATTCTTCTTTTAATTGAAGTTAAAAGTGCCTGTTCGACTGTTCCGTATGTGCCGAGCAGAAAATCGGACCCTTGTTCACTTCGAAATGTGTCCATTTTATCTGAAAAGGCTTTTACAGCTTTCCACTGGAATCACTGGCCTCACACATGCATTTAACTTTAAAATGCGTTCTTATTCATGAATCGTTCCTGGTTCCACAAAACAGAAAATTTGAAAATAAATCACTTGTAGCGTTTTCAGTTTTGTTCAGTATAGTTGTACGCAACAAACAGTAGCAAACAGTGCATTTACGCTATTGGTTACCAACAATACCTTGTCTGTTCTGAAAAGCGTACTGCACCCTTCAGTGGAATTTTTATTTTAAGTATTTTGATTACAAAAGCATCCGAGAAACGGAAGTTTCATATTCTGTTATTTATTGAAATAAAGTTCATAAGAACATTTCATGACAATTTCGTCGTTTTCCAAACAATAAGCACAATCACCTGTTTGTATTTGAAAGCAAATGTACGACGCTTGACATTGTATTCTAAACAGCTCTAGAGCTGTAATCTTTAGGTGTACGGATACACAGAAGAAGGAAGATTACACTGGGCTGAGAAAGGGGGGGGGGGGGGTCTCATATGCGCCCACACTTGGATTTTGTTGTTACTATGCATGCTAAGTGCCACTGTCCTATTAACTATAAATATGTATTTATTATCTTCAAAAAGGTATTTTAGGTCTCAGGAGAGCACCTTGAGGTACTCCATTTTTTTTCCTGATACCTGCCATTCATTTTTTAGTCTTAAAGTATATGCTTTCCTTAATTTCATAAACTTTGAACTAGAATTGTAAAAGGACTGTTTATAGATACCTTCAATGCCATTTGTGATTGAATAGATATATACACATGTTTTTTCTCGAAACATAAAGTCTGAAACTATAAAATAATTAAGGCTGAAATTACCAAAACATGATTTTCAACTTAAAATTTAAAAGGGTTGCAGTCTTTGTCAACCTTTGAAATTGCTAGCAAAGTAGGCCCTGTGTATTCTCTCAATATCTTTAGAATTTTATGACATTTGAAAACCGGTAACATTGTCAAATATTACGTAATATTTATAAAGATAGATTTTAAGAGAAAAACACATGTCAGAATTAAGTGTGAATAATTTCTCAGAACCACTTTCTTTTGTTATAATATAACAATTAGTATACATAACAATCATAACAGATTGTTCTACATGCTAATACACTGATTTAAAACGTTACAAATGAAAGCCATCTGGCTGGGAGAGTTAAGGCTAATTCTAACCTAAGCAAGAGGTGTAAAGCTGAATGGAAAAAACTTGATGCCTCTGACATTGCCTTTCCACAGCTAGATATGGAATATCTGGAAACAGTTGCCTGTGGTACTTACCAACTTAATCAAGCTCCTGGTTACATTGAGGAGCATACCTCAGAAGACGGTGATTATCAGGTCTGGGTTTACCAGCACTCGGATGATCTGATAAGGGGTCAGATTCAGTCCAGACACAAATCCCAGACCAAATATAATGTCTGGATTCAGTATGACCAAAATGATGATACTGACCCAGTTAAAGATTATTACTGCATCTGCCCCACTGGGAAGAGGACCATTGGCATATGTGCTCATATCGCCAGTATCCTATATTATCTTGGACACATGGCTTATCATCCATCAATAGAGGCACTGCCAGATGCAAAACGGTTCAAGTCAGCTGTGGTATCTTACGGAAATGATGGATAGATTCTGATTGGTTAGGGCTTATGAATAGAAGCAAAACACTGCAAAATTAGGTACTAGCTAGAAAATGTTATGGGATTTAGTACCGGTTAACCGTATAGTAAAAGCGACAAGTAAGCAATTACCATGAAGCCTTCTACAAGAATTTTGATCTGGCAGTACCACACAAATATGGAAAGTATACTTCTCATGAAATTAGAAGAATAAACGATAAACATTTGTTTAATTAAGACTTATCATGAATATATTTAAAGTTCCACTGTGTGGTACAACAAAGTGCCATTATCTCGGAAAAATACCTTTTATCATAGAAACAGAAACGTCTTATGTGGCTTGGCAATGCAAAGCATGATAGAAACATAAAATTGGCCTAACAATGAAACACAAAGATACCAAAAACAAAATTCAGTGAATAATGTGGATTTTACTCGTTTCAAAAAAATTGACTGTTAACATAAAAACTCTGAAAAAATAATGTTACCGGTTTTAATTTTTCTTGATTTTTTAATATCATTACCTACACATGTGTGGTCAATTTTGATGTGAATTTTATAGGTTGACAAGAACTGTAACAAACTAAAATCAACATTTTAATTTATTGAAAATAATTTATGGATCTGAAATATGGGGATATTTCAGTTGAAATTTTATGTGGATATTTTCATTTGAGACATTGATCTACAATTATGCTTTATACATAGTCACAAATTACTAGGCATCGTTTTGAGACAAAATTAGGTACAAAAATCTAAAATTTCATAGCTCTGGGGCGATTAAAACAAGGGCACCAATTTTTTCCTCGAAAACTACAAAAATTGCTATTATTTAAATACTGAAATAGATCAATGGATAAATATATCACAAATGCAAGACTCATGTGCTTGACAATCTAGATTAAATTCCGAGCATGGGCAGAAGCTGTTGTAAAGTTACTATAGGGTGAGACCCCCCCCCCCCCGCCTTTGTCTCCCTTCTTCTAAAAGACATCACTAAGAAGAGATTTATCTACTAGGGAAGCAACTACACTCATGCTTAAACTTTTTTTTGCCTGTTGAACCCTCTGTTCTAATAAATTGGACGAGAATTTTCACCAAGTTATGAGTCTCTGGTTTAGTTTATATTTATCAGTTTATTTTGCTTAAAGGAGAAATACTCATTTCTCATACGCAAAAAGTGTAGACCATGGGACGCGGCGTCCGATCGTTGTCTGCACTGTTTGCCAGTGTACACTTTATGGGACATTAGGCATAAATCACATGTAAAAATGCTGGTAAACCATGGAGTATAACATATATACCTGACTAATATTATTATAACCGTTATCATTATCGTTATTACATGTATTATTATTTTACCCATTTCTAGAAACTTAAATATTTCCCTCATCGATTTGTCCATGTCTTCTGAGCGATCTTCTAAGCGTTGAATCAAAATCTGGTTTCTAGGAAACACTTGTAGAAAGTCTTTGATAAGGACTGAATATAGGCCAATCCGCAAATGTATCTGAAAAAAAAACACACAAAAAACATTGATTGAGGTCATGTAACCGATTTGCATTATTCAAGATCTTGAGCCAAATGCGAACTTTGAATACTTACGTTAGCCTGTACGTTTTAGCTATAAGGCAGGGGCTTGGTTCAAATTCCAACTGCTTAGGTTGGCACGGGTAAAAAAATGCTAATAAAAAAAGAAGACTATGATCAGATTGCATGGATTCTGAAGCTGACCCGAAGTTTTCATGCAACTCCAATCAATAACAAGTAAAGCTTTCACATAAAGTTTGGTCTATGCTCAGCAACTATCAACAGTTGATGCTTATGAAATGAGCCATTGCAACCACAAAAGTCTAAAATAAACATTTTGTTTATATGTCAAAAGCCGACCTAAATTCTTCATTGGTTGATTTCAATCACGGGTGCGAGAGATAGGTATCATACCATTTCAAGGTCGAAAGACAGTTTGAAAGGCCGTTAAAACACGTCATTTATCTGAACCTTGTGATATATTCTGCTACCTTGTGATACCATATGTGCGATATTTCATATGATAGCTCATGATATTTATGTGAACAGTGCTCCCGACATATATGCAAACACTTTATGGCCGCCCGCGACATCTATGCGATTAGCGCTCACACCACATATGCGAACAGTTGCATAACGGTCAAGCTGCATTTTGGGTAAATAATGGTAGTACTTCCCATGTCAAAAGCAATTAAAAGATAGAATACACCCATGAGCGTAAACAATAAAAGTCCATCAGATCTCCAGACAAAAAAGGAATCATGAAAGAGTAATATTGAACACGCCTTTTTTTCCTAAATGAATAAGAAAATTTCATCAAATACTCTCCTACCTCGAGCCCTGTCTATTCGCCAAATTTGGCCATTTTGGAAGAAATTTTGTAACCATATCCTTTTATTATTTTAATTTCTTTTATACTTTTCAATGAATTATAGAGATTTTTCGGTAAAATCGAAACTGATAATCTTACTGTTTCAAAATTGAAATTATCCCCTTTCGATTACACTGTTTCAAAAATTGGATTTTTGTGAAATAGCGTCAAGTTTTTTGTTGATTAATTGGCTAAATCTTATCTGGCTTGACAAAAATTACGTCACACTTGTTTGCACGTCATTACGACGTTAATGATGTCACTTAAAGCGCCAATGTAACATTCTAACTGCACGCGACGTCAGGCCGCCTGAGTCTCCTGTAGGCATTCTTTCTTGGCAAATTTTTTGAGATCTGCTTATCAAAATGATATTTCAAGCTACTTTTTAGTTGCAAATTTTACAACCAAAATCGTACCAAATAAACACGCTGGAAGCATCAAATCAAATTTGACGCAAAACGGCTAGAAAAAAAATTGTGTTTCTGTCGTAATGGCTGACGCTCTTGGTTGTGCAGAAGTATTGCGATTTTCAAGCACAAAAGAAATAGAAAATTTGACTTTTTTCAGTGTAAGATGAATTTTTATTTCACTCATGAACACCAAAAGTGGTAATTTCTCTCGTGGCTTCGCCACTCGTGAAAATACTGCTTTTGGTGTTCATTCGGTGAAATAAAAATCGATCTTACACTGAAAAAGTCAAATATCCTCAAAATGTTTCAATTGTCACCATTTGGTCCTTGTCTCATTCGAACATATAAAAAATATTCAACAGTACCCGTATGAAAGGAAGGGAAAAATATGATACCTATTTCATAATATTATACATAGAGTGTATTAATCGTTCCATTTAAGATATGGGATTTATAAACCGAGGGAGGTTTTTAAATCCCATATCTTAAATGGGACAATTCAATAAATTGTATATTACATTCTGACGTCTTACATAATTCAAAGATAACTTCCATCCCTTTTTGTTTTTTCAATAGTCCTTCCGAGAGTCTCTAGATTTCAACAGAGCGAAAGTATACATGAAAACTGAATTGTTTTGACCGCCATTTTGTTTTTGAACGGCGAAAATGTTTGTTTTAAAAAGAAGAATGTACCGGCCTATAGAACCTGCATCATGTCTTTACAATTATTGTCTATACGGCTACTGGTCCCGGCTATCCAAGGTTCAAAGAAAGGTTTTTATTAGCTGAAAACAAAGTTTAATATTGCAAATTGCAGAGCTTGTGTGATAAAAGATAATGTTATCCCACATAAAGTGGATAAATTCGTAAAATCATTCATGTCCACACGCAAGTAATACACACCCAAGTTTGTTATTGGTTCGACATCTTGTAATTCTGCGTCTGTTGTTTTATCAAGCTCATAAAATGCAATTCCTATGGTGTTTTACAGCTTCAACTGCAGTAGAAAGATAGAGCTCAGGAAAGTAGATATAAAAGCCGATACCCGGCCTGACATAAATAACCATTCTCCGAATATTACGGTGAAGGTAACCAATTTACTGGGATTCATTTACCTGTCCCAGAGGAAATAAATTGTCACAGAGAACTGGGAAATAGCATGGTTTTGTTGACAAAACATCCTTTTATTTCTTCGCTGTGAAAAAAATATTATATACTGTTACTACAATGAGGTTGAAATATTTTAAGTTATAGTCTTACCTCCATATTTTGTGCTACTTTTACGAAGAGAAATCATTGTTGTGCCTTTCTGTTTGCTTTCTTGAATTACGTAGCCCGTCGAAAATTGAGTTCTCTCTTAAAGGCCAGAATTTGTTCCTAAAAGGGCTAGAATTTGTTACCACTGGAAAAGGACGCAATGTGCAAATGAGATGAAAGTTGTTTTCCCTGAAATAGCACACCTTATTTGTAAGTTCCCCGTTGTATTAGTATGCATGTTGCATGCATAACCTATTTCTAAGTGTCGCATTCCATAGTTCAGTGCAATTATATTTCAGCAGTTGTGATGAAAGGAAATGACCTAGTATGATTTGGTCCGTTTTTAAGCCTCCATTCACATTTACTTATAATTACTTCGTGCCAATTGCTAATCATCTGAGTAACCGGATTCATACAGAAATAATGTGTTTTGTCTTCCTGAATCCCCAGAATAATATAATTTCAGATATGCCTGTTTTGCGTCTGAGTGATTTTAAATAAAACGACAAGAAAACTGTGTTTAGAATTTCTTCTTTAACGAAATAAGACATTTAGTACAGCCTTACAGGGCACTTGATGATAGGGTTTTAGTGATAGACTAAAAAGCGATTGAGTACTGCTAAGCACCTATGTATTGTTTAAGGCATGTCCAAGAACCACAACCGCTCAACTTTGCAAGTCGAGAGACGCTAACCCCCTAAAACAGTCAACGGATCAAAATTTAATGAGTACCAATTGGTTACCTACTAACAGAGCACAGATATGGACATTTTTATGTTATGATCAGTGGAAAAATGTACGAGAAACTGCAGTTTTTGTTAAAAAGAAAAAAGGAAGTAAGAATTAAGTGTCAGCGCATGAATTGGCGCATCTGAATTTTCACATACTGTACTGCTGATATTATCAAAATCCATTATAATTGTGCTAAAATCTGCGTCATCACTGACATATGTTGTGGCCTAAATTCAGTCTGGTTGTATAGGGCGAATGCCCATGCTGAGTAGAGTCTGCGCTCGGCCCACAGCCATTTTAATGGTTTTCTCGCGTCGTTGCTCATTTGATTTTTTTTTATTCTATTTTTTTTTTTTTACTTTTTCTTTTCCCATTTGGTGTTTACGGCAGGATATGAAAGACGGTTGTGTCGACTCATGTAATCGTATGAGGTTTCGCGCTGTACTAATGTTCGCAGTTAACATAGATGCACAAAAAATGATATCCGAGCACATGATTTTGTTAAAAAGAAATAATAGGAAATTTTGACGAATTCACGAACTTAAATACCGTGAATATGTCTCAAAGAGCGAATACGCGAATTTTTGTGACAACAAATATAAATACTGTTACAGTATTGTCATTGTCTTTCATCCACTTTTCAGCTTCTTCATACTCACATTTGTTTTGAAATCCAATGAATCCAATGGACATTTCCAACTAGGATTATCTGGGGCCTTTTCAAACTGAAATAAAAGAAAAAAAAAGAAAGAAACGAAACAGCGATGCGTAGACACATCAGTATTTTTACTATTTTATATTTCAAATTACAAAATTAAACAGAAAGCAAAGTGGACAGCTGTACAGTTGACCATATTGCTAGAAGACCACGAACAAGCTGATATAAGAACACGTAACATTGAAGAACAAAAACAAACGTACCGCCTCCGAACGGCCATTTAAAGATTTCAAAGGTGGGGGCTTAACACATTTAAATGGATCTTACAACTCACCCTCTGCTTCTGCTCTTCGTCCGCATGAAAGTTTTTTAACCAATCAACGAATCACCACGGTAAACAAAAACATCACGGGTAAAACCTGTGGTGACTCAAATATGAGGATAGAAACAATATATTGTAACACCTGGAGATACCTCGGGTGTCAAACAATTCCAATGAAATACTGAAGCAAACACAGACAACCGACTGACCCGCCCAAATTGTCAGGTTACAGAAATGACATGATCCGGCCTCAAAAACTTAAAATAAATAGCTAAATATCAGGTCCATCATTGAAGCTGATGTCTGACCACCTAGTTTGCAATAAAAGAGGGAAGCAAATTTATTAACTGTGACTGTGTTAACCACTTAGCATGGATACATGGTTTAACTTTTGGAAAGCTTGTTACTAGGCTTTATGACAAGAGAGACGACTTCAATTTTTCCATAGTAAACTTTCCATATTTGAGTTGTGATACCCCTTCGGAACCTGCCTACAGAGTTTATGTCTCTCAGATAGTCCGCTATGCTAGAGCCTGTTTCAAATATCAAGACTTTGTTGAAAAAGGGAGGCTGCTCACCCGTAAACTGTTGACTCAGGGTTATCATAAAGTAAAGCTTGTGTGGACAGTTAAAAAGTTTTACGGGAGACACCAAGACCTCCTTGATCCCTACAATGCGGCCGTTTCTAAACTAATTTCCGATTTGATGGCCTCAGCCGAAGCTTACTTAGGCTGTCAAATACCGGACTTTCATATTCACTGACTTTCTCCACTGATTCATAGATTTGGCGGGTGAATTGTAATAGGCAGGTGATAACTTAACATGAGGACTCACAGAAATAGCAACACTGAAGTTCCGGAACAGAAGCATTATGATCTTAAAGAATTCCTCCAAGAGCAGAAAACACATTAAAACGAAGGAAAATAGGCCATACTTAACCCACCAGTTAAACCAGGGTGGGTCCGATATGAAACGTCCTGGAAAGGTTATCATGCGCCAGTCGTCTATGTAAATATTATGTTAGGTTTAGGTTTGTGTTCTGTTTACATAGAGGAAAATAATATATACATACTGTTGACCGCAAATAGACTTTTTTGTCGTAGACACAACTTCTTATGGTTCTATTTTTAAAGCAATCACGATACACTCTAGTACCTTCAACAACAACCTTGTGAAATGTATCAGCCGATTTATCTCCCCTTGATGTGTAGAGAAACCCTGACCATAGTCTAGAAAATACACGCAGAAATGTAAAGAAAGATAACAAAACATAATATTTGCAATGTTAATTCATAGACAAAGCAATCATTTAAAGCAATGCATGTTTAGCACTTATCCATTGCGTCAGTATTGACTTAACCGATTTTTATTCAGTATAATTTTAGAGGAGCCCCGGTAGCTCAGTAGGTTAAGCGCTGGCGTGCTTATCAAGCGGTCCCTGGTTCCCAGCCCGGCTGTAGACGGGAATCTTTTCAGTCATAAAAGGGTTTCATTGTACACTCCCTTTCATTATCATCCACCAATTTTCTTGATATGACTGAAATACTGCTAAAATGACATAAAATCGTAAGTGTTCTATCCTTTCATCTTCGATATTGAAACCCAATTTTAACACATAACAGTCTTTAAATGAGTCGTCCCTTAAAAGTAATTTCCTAAATCCAAATTCAAGTTGTTTTTATGCCCCCAACTCTGAAAAAGTTGGCAGGGCATATTGCTTTCGGCTTGTCCGTCCGTCCGTCTGTCCGTTCGTTCGTGCATTCACGCTTTATAATGCCGCCAATAACTTAAGAAACTTGCTTGCTAGGGTCTTGAAATATTATTGTGTGAATTCCTCACGAAAGAATAACTGACGCGTATTTTGTTCTATTCCGACTTATGCCCCCTTTTTAGTAATGCCCCATTTCAAAAACTGAGGAGCTCAGGTAGCTCAGTGGGTTAAGCGCGGCCTACTAATCTAGCGGACCGGGTTCGAGACCCATTTCAGGCGAGAATCTTTCCTACCTTGAAGGGGTTTCCTTGCTCACAGCCTTTCATTATTATCGCTCCATTGTCCTGATATAACTAAAATACTGTTAAAAAGGACGTTAAATCGCAAGACATCCATCCATCCATCAAAAGAATTAGATGAATGTTTTGTTAGCAAGATATCTCAAAACGTATTTGAGCTATGACCTTGATATTTGTGGCACAGATCCGGTATGAAGAGTACATTATCTGATTATTATCTTTTGTAGAGAATTCCGTAAAATTTTGATGGTCTATGGCACTTTTTTGAATTGGCATATTTTCAACTTTTAAACCGCTTGGTCTAGGAAGCTGATTTTTTGTATCCTGGAAGTCCTTGGAGAGTAAAGTATATTAACTCCTTTAAAATTCGGTAATACTGCATTTGTGAATTTCGAAGCTATTTCCCCTGATATTTAATACTTGTACAGCTGCTTGGCTCAAGGACCGTGCATGCTAGGGTCTTCAAATTTATATGTGAATTTCTCATGAAAAAATAACTGACCCGTATTTTTTTTCCGAGTTATGCTTTTTTTTTTAGTTGTGCCCTTTTTCAAAAAGTGAGACTCTTGTTAGCAAGTTATTTCAAATCGTATGTGAGCTACGGCCTTGACATTAAAAACACTATTCGATATGAGAAGTAGATTACCTGATTGGCTTTTGGGAGAATTTAGTAAAATTTTTATGGAGCTTTGGCCCTTGTTTGAATTTGACATTTTCCCAACTTCTGAACATATGGCCTCCGAAGCTGATATTCGGTTTACAGTAGTCCTTGATGAGTGAAGTATATTAGTTAAGGTTAGGTAACTCTGCCCTTATTACTGACGAAGTAGTTTCCACTGATACATGTAATACTTATGCAGCTGCCGGGCCCAATAACAACTGGGCATAGCGTCTTGAAACTTTAAATGTGAATTTTTCGTGAAAAAAATAAATAAAAACAAAATAAAAAAAAACGGTAGCCGCCCATATAATTTTCTTTTCCGAGTGTTGCTCCTTTTGTTTTAGTTATGCCCCTCTTTTAAAAAGTGAGAGGAATATCTTGTTAGCATGATATTTCAAAGATGTTTCAGCTATGGTCTTGATATTCAAACACTGATGGGATATGAGGAGTGTATTACCTGATTAATGTTTTGGCGAATTCCGTAATTTTTGTTGGAGTAATGGCCCTTGTTTGAATTTGGCATTTTCCAATTTCTGAATTGCTTGATGTAGGAGGCTGATTTTCGGTATAATAGTAGTTCTTGATGACTTAAATATGTTAGTAAAGATTAGGTAACTCCTTTTTAGGCTTAGGCATCCTAAGGTTTGACACCTTTAGTGGCAAGAATATGGTTGGGGGCAGAGTGATTCACCAACACAATTTCTAGAATGGCTAACTCTTAAAGGAGTTACCTAATCTTTACTAAAATATTTAGTCTATTAAGGACTACTATTATACCAACAATCAGCTTCCTTGGGTAGGGGGCTAAATTGAAAAATCAAAATATAAAAACAAAATGTTCGGAATTTCCCCAGAATAGGTAATCTCTAATTCATACATTTTTCTAGTGTACTAAATATAAGGTTATACCTCAGAAACTTTTTTGAAATACTTTGTTAGAGATATTTACATTGCATAACTCCTAAATGGGGCACAGCTCGGAAAAGAAATACGTATTACATATATATTTCATATTACAGAAGACGTATTTTCCCATGAAGATTTCATTTACGAAATTTCAATATCATATGCCCAGCGAATCTTGAGCCCAGTAGCTGCATTATTTTGAAAATCAAGGATAATAACTCCAGGATAAATGAATGCAGAGTTACCTGACTTTTACTAAAATATTCAACTCATCAATGACTACTGTTGTGCCATAAATCAGCTTTGTAGGCCAGTCGGTTCTAAAGTCGGATAAACGCCAAATTCATAGAAGGGCCATAACTCCATCAAAGTTCTATGAATTGTTCCCAAACGTTAATCAGTGCTCTACTTCTCATTCCTGGTCAGTATATTCAATATCAAGGCCAGACCTCAAATACTTTTTGAAATACCTTACTTACAAGATTGTAGCTCATTTTTCAAAGGGGCATAACTCTAAAAAATAAGATAACTCGGAAAAGAAAAAAATATGTGTCAGCTATTTTTCCATCATGAATCCATTTACGAAATTTCAAAAGCTTCCTCCCAGTGGTTTTTCTTTTTCGCTGAACTTATGATGTCATATAGAATTTTCCGGGCAAATCGAATTGTTTACTATGATAGAATGTAAAGCCACTCACCTGTCGATGGGATTTCGCACTGAATAGATTATCTTTGCTCTTGGATTGAAATGACTTATATAATCAGCGTTTGTAAAAACTGGTTCCGTCTTATTGTAGTTACCAGGCATTATGGGCCAAAAGTCGTGAAAATAATGGTACGTTGTACTTGAGTCGCCTGTAAATACGAGCGTATATATACTGTTTCACGTAGTTTGTACAAGAACTGCTTTCAATTATGTAATATGATCGATAATTAAGCATACATCACATGATAAAAATTCATGCCGTGCATAACTCGCCCAAAGAATTTATCATTTATCACAGACCTAGTACTCCCTCAAAGAATTTACCTTTTATCAGTGAACTATATTATCCCAAAGAATGTTCTTGTTATCAGAGGCCTATAACTATCTAAAAGAATTTACCTTTTATCCGAGAACTATGACTCTAGCATTAAATTCAACTTTTATCAGAGACTAACTCTCTCAATGAATTTACCTGTTATCAGAGAACTATAAGTCTCTCACTGAATTTACCTTTTATCAGTGAACTATATCTATCCCCAAAAATGTTCTTGTTATCAGAAGCCTATAACTATCTAGAAGAATTTACCTTTTATCCGAGAACTATGACTCTCTCATTAAATTCAACTTTTATCAGAGAACTAACTATCTCAATGAATTTACCTGTTATCAGAGAACTATACGTCTCTCACTGAATTTGACTTTTATCAGAGAACTATGACTCCCTCAAAGAATCTCCCTGTTAACAGAGAACTATAACTCCTTCGAGGAATTTACCTTTTATCAGTGAACTACGACTCTCTGAAAGAATTTACTTTTTATCAGTGAACACTTACTATCTCAAAGAATGTTCCTGTTATCAGAGGACTATTATTCTCTAAAGGAATGTAACTGTAATAAGAGAACTACAACTCTCAAAAAGAATTACCTGTTATCATAAAGCTATAATTATAAGATTCATTTCTCGCCTTCACGTGTGTATAGTCCTGTAAAATTCTTTGAGCCGCAGAATGGTAAAATCTAGTCAAATACTGAGCTAGTGTCATTTTCTCAGCTGAAATGTGACAACAAAATAAGCTGCGACACCAGAAAACCAACAAAGTGGTTTTGCACCCAGCGCAAACTCAGATCGGCCTGGGCATCCGCCCAGTCTAATCAGAGTATTCGCTGCCCGCATGAAGGTAGCCTAGTCCCCTAGTTACCCTTTAAGCGCTGAGTGAAGAGTCTGATCAAACTGGGCGGACGCCCAGGCTTATCTGAGTCTGCACTGGGCGCACAACCACATTGTTGGTTTTCTCGGGTCTCGGCTCAAATACTGGTACCGTAAACTTATAAACATTCGGAGAGACATGTCTGAGCAAAGAGTGCAGACCCAAACCAGACTGCTTCTTCAGGAGCAGGCTGATTAGGGTCTATGTTATTTCCGATTTCATTTGCATCTTTTTTGGATACAGTACGGTCCAATTTTAGGACAGTAACGGTAATTATCTTTTAGGCATTTTCAGATTTTTTTACCGTCATGCCTTTTTTCAAAAGAAACGATCAGATACATGTATAACATGTTTTGAATATAGTCGACACTCGATCTCTGATATCTCAGAGTAACCGTTTATATGAAAACGAATATTGTTGAGGCATACATCCCTTTTTAGTTACATTTAACTCCTGTTATCTCAAACAACTGACATCTCATTTTAAAATTTCCTTGGACCAGAAAATTAATTTGAGATATCAGTAGTTTGGGATGAATTTCAATTCTGAGTTATCGAGAGTTGACGGTTTTTTTAAATTTTGTCAAAATTTAGGGAACAAGCTCTCTTTTTCTTACACTTACACTTAAACTTACAACTACACTGATTTGCTCTGTTCTGTAGCTTAGAAGCAGTATACGTATACAAGTTATAAACTCAAAGCAAACCAGGATAGTTGTTTGTATAAAAGCCCCACATCCTGAAGAAAGGGATTTACCCATTCAAATCTGAATAAGACTTAACGGTAGTAAAAAACAATTGTATATTTGAAATATACATTAGTGTGCAGCGACATCACTGACATTTTGACCTTTATCAATTTCAGCAAGAGGGAGGCAATTCAGGGAAGCCAAAAATCCCTACATAGATATTCAATACTTTCACGTTGTTAAGTACTCGCTTCCCACACACAGGTAAATCAGCCAATTCACACTTTTCAATTGGTCCATTTTTTTTACTTCCAGAAAATTTAGATACCCCATTGTAATGCCACCGTTCGGTTGAGACTAACCAATAAAAACTGTAAGCGCTTCTCCTCTATTGCAAGTACTTACTGAACAATCTTTGAGAAAACCAGTTAGGTTCTTTCTCTTTTGACTCAACGTAATCTGGGTGCTGTAGGAGTCTAATGTAAAGGTCGGATGTTCCTGTTTTGGAAGCCCCTATGATGAAAAAGTAAGGGAAACATCGGAATATCTTGTCCTCATACCAGCAAGGATTTTTGAATTGCGGCAACCCTTTAACAGGCTCCTGCAAAAGATATCATTATCTGGTATATCATGGTTCGTCTCCTTCAGGAAAATACATTTTGAGGGATAGAACTAATTCATGAACTTTAGCGAGTAAATCGTGGATTGCATAGGCGGAAAATCATGCATAACTATGTCATTACACCTTCAAATACTTTGCACGGTACGCTATTATGAGTACCTTTCATGGGTGTGAGTTGTAGATAAAAAACATATTAGTACCGAGGATCGCCGTTCGGCATCACGATGTTTGCCCCGATATGCCTAATAGCGACCCCGAGGGACGATTTTTCTATCTGTACCACAAACTTATGACAGATACTTGTTGCACACTTTTGATTAACAACGTTTGATTGTAAACGTTAAACTTGTTATAATCCAAATTTTAAGCGTGTGAGATTTTTCTGTCGAATGTTGACAGAAGCCTACGCTTTCAACGACAGACGTTTCATTTTTTACATTAGCGTGAGCGTCACATAAAGTTAAGTCAAGTTGCCGTCTTTGTGACGTCATCGTTTTGCGTCTCTATGACTTCGGCTCAAAGATTAATCGACAAACAAAAATATGTGTCAACACCATACAAGGCATTTATTCCGTTGCATTTCCCTAGTCCGAAATGATATTTACTAAACGTCAATAGAATCGCGTACAAATAACAAATTTGCAAAAGTAGACTACTGCTACCAGTTTTTATTTCATCATTTTGGCGTGTCCATGTGTTTTGGAGAAAACTAATGGCTGAAACACTTAATGTCTTTTACAATCTAACTGGGAGAACCAAGCTTTTGGTATGGTTTAAAATTTAAAGTTACAAAAGACAGGCGGTGTTTGAAAGGTCACATTTTCAAAAGCAGTATCGTTGGGACTCGGGAATTACCTGTAGTTTTATATCACTGGATCTGAAGATAATATACCATAATTAAATTTGGTCCTAGGTTGTCTTTTGTTCTTGAAAAAAAATACAACCAATGTCAGATATCCAGAAAGTGTAAACAGGCATTTCATTTTAACATAGGATTTTCTATTTAACGTAGGGTTTTCTATTGAAAGTTCTAACTCGGTTTTATTCAAACAGAAAAAAAATCTTTGTACCATTTGGTATACTGTAATGAAACACGGCACGGTGAATCATTCATACAAAACTGCAACGTCTAGCCATAAACTATGGCGATATCGGCTTTTCAAATTTACTCTTAGTTTAATGCAAAGGGAGGTAATTTGAAAATTGACCAATTTCCAAACGGTGCCGTTTAGTAAATAGCCAAACCATTCAAACAAATATCGTTTTCTAACAGTTGCATATCAGAGAGCATATCTGAATATAATTTGCATTATTGAAAATGGAAAGATAACTCTTGCAATGGAATTCAATGTTTGTCGAGAAAGTGAGATAACTGTTTAACTAAAGACTAACATTATAAAAGTTTCGTCGTGTATTGTGGTTGGATAAAAATCATAGTCTGCGCAGTGTTCGTTTTGAAATTGCCTAGTAGCAGTGTCGTAGAGTTAGAACATAAACTTGAAGGCGTTTCGTTTGGCGTTCAGTTATTATACTCGCAAACACAACTTTCAACCAAAGAAACAAAATGCGGATGCATTTATTAAATTCTAAAATATTTTCGTCATTTGTGGGGGGGGGGGGGGGGGGGGACAAAAAAAACTTTTGATGTACACTGGCGCTCACGTATTTGTACACCAAAAACGCATTCGTACCGCGTTGCATGCGCGTGCTGCGTGCGTATCACGTAGAACCGCGCATCAGACGCGTCTAGACGCGCCCTGACGCGTCTCGACGCGGGAGACGCAAACAATGATAAAAAGAATATTCATGACTTGTTCAATACGCGTACAACCGCAGATTGTACGTTGGCCTATTTAAAATAGTTTTAAGATAGCTTAAAACAATAAAACTTTTCACTGATATTAAGTTACTAAAAGTAAAAAGTATGCAAAGACCAGGAACTGAAACAATCAAAATCCAAATCCAGCCCTCAAACCATAGTTGGAAACAACTAAGATTACAAATAATCAAGATACAGACAACATATGGCCAACCGAGTGAGCAGCTTGTTCCCAAAAGGTGGCCACTCAGCAACCCAAACCGAACCAAAAATAATAAGAACATACATAAGGTAAAACATCACAGAAACTCTGACACCAAAAACAGACAACAAAGAACCACAACAGAACTACCGCCTTGGAACGGTCAGTAATGAATTACTGGGGGGCTTAAATCGATTTTACAGGCCCAACCTCATCCTCAGTTTCTGAAGTGGTACAAAACATTTAGTTGGTTGTTCGGTTCGCATGATAACCCTCTAACTCGTCAATGAATCATCACGGTAAACACATAAAACAAATTTCAACACCACGAAGAAGCAAAGACGAGGACTCAACAGATACAACGGGCCGTCTGACAGGTGGAGATCCCTGTCCTGCCAAACAACCCCACTGGAAATCTGAAGCAAAAGAAGGTCACCAAAGTTCATAAGTTCATATTGTCTCGATCCCTCTACCGGGAACCTGACCGAAGCAATGCGCAGAAGACGGGAACCATAAAGTAGTCTCACATTATCTGGGTCAATTTTTACATAACAACTCGTAACGTCTCGATTTCTTAATTCAGGGACTCATTAACTACTATTTAGTCTAACTCTATAATAGAACTTCTAGGCTCAGAAACTATACATGACTTCTATTTTTTTTAACTTCTAAGCCCAGAAAAAAATAATCACAACTTATCTAGGCCAGAACGGATTTACATAACTTATCTGGGCCAGTACGGACAAATCCGGGCACAGGTAACCCTCGCTAAGAATTAAACTGACCAGTGAAATTTGGACCCAGACTATTATATTGAGTTGAATGTTCTAACAGAACAATACCACAGGGTATAATCGATTCCGCTAATTTTCGCTTCCTGAAGAGACTGAACATCATATTTGGCTTCCGCCGAGACTTTCCGCGAGTTCTTGCTTCCTGCCGAGACTTCTGAAAATGATAAATGGCTTCCTGCAGAGACTGTCCGCGTGATTCTGCTTCCTGCCGAGGCTCTCGGCAGGAAGCAGAGTCACGCGGACAGTCTCGGCAGGAAGCTAATTTTCGAGGACAGAAGTCTCTGCAGGAAGCAAGAACTCGCAGACAGTCTCGGCGGAAGCCAAATATGATGTACAGTCTCTGCAGGAAGCAAGAGATCGCGGACAATCTCGGCGGAAGCCAAATATGATGTACAGTCTCTGCAGGTAGCGAAAATTAGCGGAATCGATTATACCCTGTGGTATTGTTCTGTTTGAACATTAGATGAACATACCTACCGTAAGAGCTTTCTAGGATTACATATCAAATATTGAATGTTCGCGTATTGTTGCATATCTGGGCCGGTAAATTTGTAAAATGGCAAATTACTGCAGGGTGACAGCTGTTGAGATGCTAAAGATCGCGGATTTCCCAAGGTACTATTAATAAATTGACTGGTTCTTGTTCCACAGATAGTACGCCTGAATCGGCGGGAACTAGATAGAATTAAAATCTGAAATAGTTCCTTCAAGAGCTGAGAACACATTTAGAAGAAGGAACATGGGCCAGACTACGTAGTTTCGGCTAATAAGGCCTCATCAGTGACCCTGACAATATCTGGTGACGAAACCAGAGAAATCATACTGTAATTTCTTAATTTTAATTGGGCAGTCGATTCAAAGACTGATTAGAATTAAAAAGGACCCAATAATATAAACGACGATGACCTAGAATAATAGTCTAAATCGATCTAAAATTTTAGATTTCTCAGAATATATCCTCTGATCTCAAAGGGCGAAAAATAAAATATAATCTGCACTATGGATGAAAAACGCGGGAAACTGATCTTAAAGTGAACGAACCGACTTTCACAAACAGAAATCACCGGCACCTGTGACGATTTCATGAAAACATGTATGATCTGATCAGCCTGCGCAAATTTAGCATGATCCGTATCTGTGATGACCGTTCATTACGTATCTGACATGTTTACCGAGAAAATAGATATTGAATCATTGCATTGTCGTACGCGTCCTAGGCCTCAACTTCTTTAGTAGCGCAACATGCAAACGTTTATCAGTATTGATACGGCAAGCGGCACCATTATGGCGAATGAATGCCCACCTGCCACACCCTCAACTAGGCCCGTGTCATTATCGAAGCGAGGCAAGCGAGTTTAACTGAGCTACCTGTTAATTTCACAGTCGGAACAGGCTGGTCACTTTAACGAGAGTTTCTTTATTGCCATGGTTACTATCGTCATGTCGAAAGCATTTGACACCTTTAAAGCCGGTAGCCAGCATGTGTTTTCACTTAGCGAAATAATCTTTTCGGCTCCAATTAACACGTGGCAGTCGGGGTACAGCGAGGTGATAATTGGCACAGATTATTAATCACCGTGATTGGTGTTTATTGATGAGCATGTGTACAGATTATCGATCGACTTGAGTTTTCATTTTTCACAGGTATAGGACACAGTTGAACCGAATTGAAATAGCAGCGCGGGAAAAGGGACTGTTTTTTTTATATTTTTCGGGAAGGAGGGCTCTTATGACAGGTTTTTGTTGCAGAAGGGCGGGACCAAAAAGGGCGCCTCGCCATTCCGTTTTAGGGGAAACACTGCAGTTGTCTCATGTTTTTGTGGCCCTTGTGTAATTGAGACTGCCTGGGTTACATCATGAATTGCACCTGTTAGTCTCAGAGAGGACCGTAGCTTTATTCTGTTGGGAGAGAGGTAGGTGGGATAAAAATTCCTATTGGGGCCTAGGACTGTAGCGTTTGTTCTAAACCTTATCTTGGTTTAGTCGGTTTCAAAATATATAGCATATTTAAATTTTAGGGGCCTGTATTTTCATGGGAGTTTTTTTAGTGTTCTAATATTTTGGGAAATGGAGAATATTATTAGTCAACAACAGGACTGTAGCTAATTTCTTATTGTGGATTGTTGGGAGGGGAGGGTAGTTTCTTTTTGCTGTTTCTGGGGAGCAAATGTGATGAACCTTATAATGGTTCAGTTGGTTTCCAGGTAACTAAGCCTGGGTGTGAGATTAAGGAGGTTGGATACACATTATTTTTTGGAGGGAAAATGGAGAATATCATTAATAGACACGGGGACAGTAGCTTATTTCTTATTGCGGGTTGTTCGAAAAGGACGACGGTTTCTTTTGGCTGTTTCTAGGGAGCAAATGAGTTGAACCTTATAATGGTTAATTGAGTTTCCAGGTAACTAAGCCTGGGCGTGAGATTAAGGAGGTTGGATACACATTAATTTGGGGGTGGGGTAGAAATGGAGAGTATTATTAATAGACCAGAGGACTGTAGCTTATTTCTTATTGCGGATTGTTGGGAAAAGAGGGCAGTTTCTTTTGGCTGTTTCTAGGGAGAACAAGTGTTGAACCTTATAATGGTTCATTTAGTTTCCAGGTAACTAAGCCTAGGTGTGAGGTGAAGGAGGTTGGATACACATTAATTTTAGCCTTTATTGTCAATAGACAAAAGTTATTTATACATGTACGACCGTAGGGAAAGTCAGATTGTAGTCGTACAGATGGGTTCTGGGGCTTTTACTGGGTAATGGGAGTTTTTGTCACGAGCATTGCACTTAGTAGGGGATTTATGTGGATCCAGGGATTTTGGGAAATGGGTTTGGTAGGTGGTTAGCAACAGGGGCTCGAATTAGAGAAAAGTTTGGGGATTTTTTTCCTTATTCTATTGGAATCTATCTATATCCTGGCAATGATATTGGTTTTGTCCAGGTATTCAAAGACTGCCTTCTGTATTGCATTTGCATGTTTCTTATGGGGAGACAGGAGCAGTCTCAGGTCTATTGTGTGATAGACTAACTTGAATATGATGGATTCTATGGTCTCGCCTTTGATTGTTATGGGGCCACACAGTCAAAGAAGATATGGTTGAGATCTTCTGCATCATTGCAGTGGGGGCATAGGGCGGACTGGCTACCGTAGTGAAGGCAGCCCTGCCCGCAGTGTCCTAGCCTTAGTCGGGAATAGACTATGTCGAAACGTCTATTGAGACTATATACGTCACATTGAAGTTTAACCTTTGGTTTGACGAAATGGAAGGTGTGGCCCTTGTTGCTATTGGTCTATTGGGATAGCCATTTTTCGGTTACTGCTTCATTTATTAGGGGATAAACGTCCAGTTTTGAGGGTTTGGTATGGTTGTAAGTGTCGGTGGTCAATAACAGTATTGACAACTGCGTTTCTAAACTTTTATCATTATTTACTATCACTGCAGCTGGATGTTGTGCCGTGTGGCGGCCGTAAAAAGTCTCCCCGCACTCATCTATAGTGCAGATTATATTTTCCTTTTGGTCCTATGAGATCATGGAATATATTCTGAGAAGTCAGAAATGATCATACGTTTAGATTCATTTTCTAAACAAATTTGAAATATTTTGGTATTTTTCGACTTATATCAGTCTTTGAGACGACTGCCATGTTAAACCTGCAAATTTACTGTTTTTTTCCTCTGGCTCCTTGTGCCAGATTTAAAGGGTCACTGATGAGGCTTGAATAGCCGAAACCGCGGTATGGCCCAACTTCTTACTTATGAATGTTTTCTTTGCTCTTAAAGGATCTAAACTTTTATCATTATCTTGAATCAGCGGAAGGAGAAACGAAGTATGTTGCCAGACCGGGTTTCGAACCCAAGACCTCTGGCATGAGTCAGGTGCCCTATTGATTGCGCTACGCGACCCGTGGCCTTCAGCTGTAGGAGTTTAATTCCACATTCAACTTCTAAAGCATTAATAGGGGTGGAGTGGTATGACCTCCGTAGCAATACGGAGTGTGAAGTTGTTTTGGATGAGGTCTTGAGCTTTGAGAGTAGGTGTTTGGGTGCCTAGTTATAAGCCATTTCCTAGTCATGTTGATCAGAGGTTTGTATCACCCACCCTGACTTGAATTATTTTGCCGTTTAAGAAGTTATGAATGCAGCGGAACATATTTCCATTGATGCCGAATTCGTTTAGCTTGATGAGGGTCCCTGAAGTCCATATAAGGTCAAATGCCTTTCTAAGATTCAAAGTGACTGCCGCCTGGCACTTATTTTCCATAAAGGCCATATTAATTTCAGATTCGACGATTTTAATTTCCGATACGAAAGGAATTTATGGCTGAAGAGTGCGATTTATTTCCACTTCAATGGCGAAATAACATGGGACTGTCCCATTCGCATTTAGTTTTGAGTTGCTGGTCGAGTTTCTAGGCTTCTTCTTTTTTTTCTTTCTTTCCCGTTATGGTTCAAGTAAGACAAAATGAGCATTCGACATCAAGCTTGATGTAGACTAATGGCTCTTTCCTTCACATGATTTACTTATAGTTGACCTCACTAAAATGCGCATTTAATACGCGATTTTGATTGGTTCCCGTACGCGCGCGTTGAGACGCAAAGGACTACGCCACTACCCGTATCATGTGCGCAATTTGATTGGGTCCATGAAATTTGCATAAAATGCGCGTTGCACGCGTCGCTTCGCGGTATACGCAAAATTGAGAACGAATTTTCATTGGCTACTAAAATATTCGCGTCCATAATTACCGCGTATCCCACGCGCATCAACTGCGTCCCCGACGCGTTTTGAATGTGTACAAATACGTGAGCGCCAGTGTAAGGTAAATTTTAGCAGCACACAAAGCAAAACTTATATCCATCTTAAAGTTTATAATTACCTGAGTTAACAAATCCATCTCTTTGGAATATGTTATGCCACAATATGTGGACACTACGTGGCTAGAAGTATTTATTATAGGTCTGGTATATCTTCTAACCAAAGATTTGTCTTTGTTCAGATAGCTGTAATTTTCATCTTGACTTGTATGTAACGCTTTATAATCCTCAGCTGTCCGTTGCGAAACAATTGCAAGGTATGGGGCAGTTTCCTGCACGGAAGCGATTTTCAAGGCAACTAGAAACGTTGTCAATATCACAGAAAGGATAAACAAACTTCTTACACATGTTGATCTGGATAAAGAAATAAAAAAGTAAATATGCTGCAGACTGCTCTTATAAGGAACAGGTAAATCCATCAAATACTTCATAAGCACTACTTATTTCAGGGAAATAATATTAAACCGTAACGGCATGCAAATGGCGTTACGTCAACTATTATTTACCTTAGCGGTAAAATTTTACTAGCTGTACTTTTTAATACAGCTTCATTAAAGGCTTAAAAAATGGTTACATACATACACAATATACAGAAAAAAAGAAGAAAAAAAAAACGAAAATAGTAAAGAGTGGAAAAAAGGCATAGGCTTTATTATAACAAGAAATAAAAAGCACTTATGGCGAACAGGTTTGTGCAACTGAACAATGATTTGAAATATACATTTCTCGAGTTCATATGAAAACCCACAATGGCATAGCCGTCATAAACACAGAGTTAAGTGACGACAGCAATACATGTACTCGATGTACCTAAGTGCTCCGTTGGCCAGATGTTTCAGGAAGATTGGTTTGTTTATTAGTTGTCTGGTGCTACCGGCGCTTTGAGATAATATCTTGGTATCTTTTAAGCTGTCTACTGGGAAGAGACAGAGCTGGTAGGTGAGAAAGAGAAACCATACCTACCACGATCACTGTTTGGGTTTCGTAGGCCTTTAATTTATAACAGGGTTATCCCTGATTGCAGACATTAGAAATACCATGCCGTCAGTTGGCGTCACATTTTTTGCACTGGCTGTTGCATGACTCCGTAATTTATGAGACACACTTTTCTTACCTACGAGACAGAGTTTATTCTATTTTTAACGGTGCTGGGAAATTCTGTCTTGCCCATGGGCTGGGACAGCTCACAAGAGCTTGAATTCTGCGTATCGCTACTCGCTCAATGAAATGCATGCGATAAGCCCGGCCCGACAATTCTTTACTTTATGAGTTATTTTTAAAGCAATGGATTTCTTCAAAGAAATTCTTTTTTATAAGTCCATCATTATCTGTTTCTATGTCTTAAAAAATGAAAAAAGAACTACTAGTAGATAATATGCATGACACAAACACTGTCATAGTCAGTCATATACTTGTTCAGGAACGTCGCAAAAAAACAACAAAAAACATTGGTCACCAGAGGTTTTACCGATCTCTGTGATAAAAAGAGGGATGTGAAGAAGAGGCGGTATTAAGCGGCAGGAGCAAAATAATACAGGAATGCTAATAAGAGGGACAAAAAGTCCCTGAAGAAAGCAAAAGTGACTTTCACGAATCGTTCTGAAACTCTGCTAAAATGGACCAGATGGGTACTGAGTGCGAGGAGATTGAAACTTGACTGAACAAAAGCAACAGCAAGAGAGCATATCAGCTGGTGAAAGATCCAGCTTCAGAAAGACAGGGTAAACCAACAACTATCCATGACAGCTCTGGGAAATGTCTTGCAAAGATCAAATGGACATAATGCTGGTCAGAGCTATACCATTATAGTAGTTATTGTGAGAATGCACTTATGGGTTTCAATGACCCTCTGTGCTTGCAGTAGGTGCGGGTGGGGGTTGATTGGATTTTTTTTTCATTCGCTTGTCGCTTGTCGTTGTAGCTTTTTTGCTTTCTCCCTCTCTCGATACAAACTGAAATACTGTCTCGAAGAGTTGTTACACCCCTGAAGCAACCAACCAGCCAAAGATACTCTTGTAGAGGAAGAGCAGGTATTTGACGCCCTCAAGTTTGTTCAATGTATAAAATGGAGATAAGTTTTGAGTCGACCACGCTGATGACAAATCTCGCCTTTGGCATCCACAGGGAGGGGACTATGACAGAAGTTGGGAACGATTATAAGGTAGATGGATAAATTGCGATTTTACGTACTTTTTAACAGTTTTTCAGTAATATCAAAACGATGGAAAGGTGATAATGAAAGTCTGTGTGCAAAGGAACTCCATTTATTGTTGAAAAGATTGAAAGATTTCCAATTTTGGCGGAAATCGAGCCCGGGACTACCAGATCAGCATACCATGGCTTGACACACTGAGGACAAGGTTTCTACATAGGGTAAGCCTATGCTGATTTACTTTGTACCGTGGAATGGCACAAAATGTAAAAACTGATCAGACTGCATCTTTAAGAGCAGTCTGATCTGAAAGTAAAAAGTATGCAAAGACCAGGAACTGAAACAATCAAAATCAAAATCCAGCCCTCAAACCATAGTTGGAAACAACTAAGATTACAAATAATCAAGATACAGAGAACATATGGCCAACCGAGTGAGCAGCTTGTTCCCAAAAGGTGGCCACTCAGCAACCCAAACCGAACCAAAAATAATAAGAACATACATAAGGTAAAACATCACAGAAGTGAGTCTGTATTTTTTCGTTTAGACATATTTGTCCCAATGCTTAATTTCTTACGGTTTGCCATAAAATATACCTCTTCTTACAAAGTCCCATCCGGCCTTTCATATAACCTGGAAAGAAAACAGACAAATTAAACATCACCAAATGCAATAAAAGGTACATTAATCCATGTGTATTAAGCCCCACTAGTGATGATTATAAACATCGGGATTAGCATAGGAGCGGCGCTAGTGTTGTGGTGTACGCCCTATGATGCCAATTTAAGGGTCGCAGGTTCGACACACCGCTGCCTCCGTTTTTCAAGTGGACTTTAAACGGAAGTCACCCGTTCAAAAATGTCATTGCTGTTTTGCTGAAACTTCTTACAATGATACCATATTATACGCCAATTTAAAGAAGAAAAAAAAAACGAATGGTGTCACCGAATTACTTTTTGACCTAATGCAGGGACATCTTTATGCCTGGGTAAATCATGGCTATTTCTTTAACAAATACATTATTATTGTTATTAAGATGCGCCAGAAAATACAAACATATCAAACAAATTTAAAACTGAAACAAAACTATGGAGTAAATTGGAATAGCAGTTGATTTACATCGTTAATTATGACATTCTGAAACAAATGGTAAAAAAATATATCTTTTATAAAGTTTATTGTAAATATCAGTGTGTATATATGTGTGTTTCATTTACTCGTTTCGAAGTCATTTTCCTTTCCTTGTGTGTATTTATGTGTATGTTTACTGACACATTTAGAAATTATTTCATCCTGTATGTATCAATGTATGTTCATTAACTCGTTTCAAAGACCTTTCTCCTTGCTCATCTTCCCTCTTGCTTGTCATGAATGAATATACCCAAGCATAAAGGACATGTATGACAGTCTTCAGACCTTCTCCTGCATTCATGGTCTATGGGCGGGTATTTCATCACGTCTTCTCTTCCTTCCTGTGCTTATATCAATTGCTAGAATTGTTAAATACATGTAGTTAATGGTAAAAAGAAAAATCTATCAAACAGTCTGAACTTGTAAAATAAGCAGTCTCGACGTGAAACTAGGGTGGCTTGAAAAGAGTGGAACATTTGTAGGTAGGGACAGACCCGATCACAATTTTCGACTCTTGGCAACCCACTCTTAGTACTCTAAAATACAGTATTATCAATAAGACAAAAAATCAAAGTAAGCCGGATATTTAGTATATATGTGCAAATGTATGTGTGTATAACTTATGTAAAATGCTTATATGTATATGTGATTTGTTGCGTAAGTATGTGTATAAAATTGATGTGTTGACGTATATATATTTGTAAAGGCAAATTTATACTGGTGATTGGTGTCAAGATTGAATATCAATATTCATAATAAAATTGATAATGGGAAAAAAAAAAAAAAAAGATGTGCCAGAGCATGGAACATGTGTACAGCTGTGCAGTATCTGCCAAATTGTGTCCAAATCTTATGGCTTCCAAGCCCTATAATGTAGGTATTACGGGAAAGTCTGAGTTAAGTGGAGACCGATTGTACTTTATGTAAACCTTATAGACCTTGAGCTGACAATAGACCCCCTCCCCCCAAGGGGGAATTTTCGACACTATAATTTTCTGAAACTACATTATATACGAAACAAAATGACACTTGTTAGCTCTCTGTACTTTGGGGCATTAAGGTGTAACGTCTACGTTAATTACACTACCCAAATTTACATATTCACGTTATAATAGAAAATACACATTGGTATACACATGTTAGTACTCGCCCTAAATAATGTTGGGTTTTGTCTGCTAGTACATAAATCGCTGTTTCAAGGTAATTGACATTGTCAAAGATAAGTTGACTAACCCGTATAACGTAGTTTACATTGTATTTGACGTTTTTCCCTTCAGTGTCTAAATACATGTAATATAAGGAGCAAATTGTAAGAACTGAAGTGAAGAGAAAAGTAATCGTCATATATATGACTGTTTCAATAGTTTAGTATAAAAAACAAACAAACTAAAGTCTTACAAAACTCGTCAGCTGTCACGATAAATATGTAACGTATATAACCACAACAAAAAAAAATTGAAAAAAAAACAACAACAAAAAAAAAAACAGCCTAAATCGCTGAATTGGTGGACTGAAGTGTATACGTGCTCCGTCAATCTTCTTTGATTCATGCCCAGTTTAGATAGGTTAGGCAGCAGTTAGCAGTTGATATATTAAATGTGGACAGAAACTTTTTTGTGAAGAATTTAACCTACAAAATGACGAGAAAAGCTAAGAAAGCCAACATCAGCTGCATTTCATTTTTAATATTATCTGTATATCATATCTTAAGTAGACACTGTTGTATATGTAAATATGAAGAAACGCCAATGTTATGTGTCCTCAAAGTATAAAAAACATCGGATAGTGTATATCTAAAAAGCAATCTAACTGCAACGTCACGTTACATAATTGTAATATGTCGGGGATTAGATTTTTGAGTCATCTGTTATCAAAAATGTAGTTCCCGGGCAATATGAATTATTCAGTGCTATAGTATTAGCTTACCACTGGTAGTCAGATGACAATTTAGCTCTTTGAAATACACCAGAACTCAGCAAGATGCACATAGATAGTTATAGCTGAAGCAGTTCGACCTTGCCTTCAATTCAGTTCACTTAAAAGTGACTTCATAAAAATGTTTTTTTTTAATTTTATGCATAGAATGAAATAAGTAAGAGTTGATATATGCTGCAACTGATTAATATTTAGGTTCTCGTCATGATGGGGATAAAACCAATTTCGCTACCTGTGCTGTTGGCAAAGCAATCAAAAGCAGTACCAACTCTCACAACAGGGGTAAACGCCATTTTTGCTATGCTGTCAGTCGAATCGTCAGCCACTAGCCTCTTTGCACAGTAACTGCTTTACATAGGTTAGCAAATATGTGTGGCTCCCGTGATCATAACTTACATGTTAATTTGTGATCTACGTGATCTGTTTATGAAGCTTCCGGCCATCAAATACATTACAAACTATTAACAATATGAACATTTTAGGCTGATAGAAAGTGACATACTTTATAACGCATACACCATACTGTCATCAGCTTGTTCAGGAGTTCTATTTTTCATTATGTTGTTACAAATATTTGACTGGTCAGGTAATTTTGCAAACCCCATGGTTTTATTCCCACTTGTTGTTACTATCAAGGACTAAAGGTGTTAGAAATATAAATTTCAGTCAGATAATTTTTCAATATGTAAGCAACTAAAATTGCTGTTTGGATATTGCCAAAATGCTGTATTCCCTAACAGTATTTAACATATTTGGACAAAGATGATAAGATTAGTAGTAAGATATCATAAATAAGCAGTTTTCAACAATATTTATTGCTAAACAGTAAACAATATGGTAATACAAGGTCACAGAGATCAAATGCAGTAAGTAATTTAGGTTAACCCTTATTGGCATGTATAGGTATGTACTATTTCTATTGTTTGATTATTTGCTCTTTAGAAATACTGTATTTCTAGTCAAGGATATCGGAAATGAAGAATCCATAAACTCGCAATGAATATGTATATGTTACTTGTTCGGTTTTCTTTTCTTTTCTTATTTTTCCATATTGTTATGCTGTAAAGCATAACTACAGTGTAGGTGTATACATTCTGAAGGAGAACAACTAAGATTTGTCTCATAGATATCTGAACAGCGAGGACCAACATTAATACATTCTGGCATTTTCATTTGCCATTTCATTATGTGTGCAGAGCTACTGGAACACTGTCCCTGAAAAAAAGAACGTTTTTGTCCAACTAAACGTATCTATATGTTCTTTAGTGAATCGATGCTTTAATAGATGGCTAAATGTAGTTAATTCTTTAAGAGATGATCGAAAGTAGTTAGACTTTAAAGAGAAAGAAACAAAAACATAGAAATATAGATCATCTTAAACATAGCATTTATAGATTGCTACAGTATGCTAGTAAACTGCCAGTGTCTCTTTTCTGTATTAAATGTATCTGATACTATTCTCCCAAACTCCTGGTTGACACATTATTGTTAGTTACATAAATGAACTAGATAAAGCAATGTATTGACACTACCATTAATTATTTTCAAAAGTGTGTTTCTATAATGTAACTCAGCAATGTTGTTTCCCTTGGTAACGTAAAATATACAATAGTCTTTCACAAGTAAGTATAAACTGCCAGCAAATATGTACATTAGCTCTGATGCAGAACTGTATTTGGCTTAAGTCTTCAAACTTCAGGCTTACTGTTCTGCTTTATAGTTTTTTTTTCAGTGTGCACGTAAAACTATACCAAGTCCTGTCAATACACAAGCTGGTACAGCATTTGCATTGTTAATTACTGATTATTTTATAATTTTATACTAAACACGTCAAAAGCGCTTAGCTTTTAATGTTATCAAACTGATTGTATATCATTTTGTTCGAGCCCTATATGCAAAATATATGCTGGCTTAGCTGCGGCTTTATCTTTTTTATCTTTTCTGATGTGGTATCGTGTTTATTTTTTTTAAGTTGTATATAAGAAAATTTCATGTATGTTACTGTCTTTAGAACGCAAATGTACAAATTGTAAAAGAAACAAACTGGGCAATGCCATTATGAAATACTTTTACTTTTGATATAATAACAAAGTTGCCAGCAAAAATTAAAACGTTATACATGTGCAGAATATGCCAAAGCCCTTAACATTACAATTTGTAGTATACTGTGTTTAATCACGTATAAAACACACCTCATGAATCCCTAAAAGTAATAACTGAGAGGAGTGTTGCTAGGTCCAAGTACACAATATATAATAAGAACACCCATACTTATATATGTTATTGTTTTTTTTTATGTGACAGTGGGAAAAAACCTGATTAAAGGTATTATAATGAAATGTTTCAAATGTTAATGTTATTTACGTTACTACTAGTAATGACTTATCATAGAAAATAAACCAGAATGCATTTATTTTTATATTAAAAGATCCTTTAATGAAGAAACTGCTACCAACAAAAATAAAATGATTCTATCGTCAAATTATATGAGTTTAACAAAAATAGCCCTCGGTAACGTATATAATCGATCATTATGGCCAACTAAAATGCGTTCAAGAGATTTTGGAACCGTTTCTTGCTGTTAAGATTGGCTGGCATATTCAATATTACCTTTTATTGTTTTTTTTTAATTCATACAATGTAGTTCAAGCACTTGAATTATACAGAAAGTGATAATTGTAATATGGAACATTTATAAGGGGGTACTGTGTTAAACATCCTATTTCTCCCAAAGTATACAATATAGGATAATAATTTTTGCAGATATGAAAAGATCAATAAAGTGTCTTTTATACAGTAACATACATATGGTCTAATAATAAAAGAGTAACTTACAAAAAGAAAGTAATTTGGATGGAAATAGCAATTTTAATGGAGTGTAAAGACAAATGTCACGTATATGACACCATGTAGGCTGAAGTGACCTGTCAAACATCATAACTTTCAGCTACTGGATTGTTCTATTAGACTCTACTATAACTTTAAACATAGGAAAGTGACTTCTATTTTTTTTAAATTTTTGATAATTTTTATTTTATGTTTATTTTTTAATGGGTAACGTTTGTAACAGGCTGTTACAGCTTAACTCCCCACTCGCCAGAGGTCTAACATGCTTCGAAATACTTCTAAGATGCTGGGCTTTAAGAAAAATATGGTCTACAAAATTCCCCCTGGGAGGGGGGAGGTAAACCATATTTGGCTCATGGCCTATTACTTTAACATTTAAGTTTTTCATTATTAGTAATTAATAAAATATCAAAAATGAAGAATTCAAACAAGGTTTTTTACACGATACAATCATTTTCCATCTAAATAAAGTTACGGTACTCCGTAATTTCACTGTAGGTGGCTTTTAACCGTAAAATCTGAGAGATTTCTTTACAGTGTATCTGCTTTGTATGTAAATTGTACCTCTTGCTTACTGTGTATTGTACTTCTGTGATCTAGTTTCAAAAGCACACTGGCATTCACTCATACATTTAGCTGCTGCTTATGCTCTTGCATATGCGCAAAGCAGAGCCACATAAGACACTACATATGACACAGTAGAAGGATGTAGCGGTCAGTAAACGGTGAAGCTGCGCAGCAGAACTTAGTTTCAACAACTGCACATGCACACATCGTCTGAATAAGCGCAATTTCAAATAGTAGCAACATAATTTTTGTTTTTCTATTTCGTTGCAAATGTTAAATAAAACTTTTCGTGCGGTCTCTTTTTTCACTAAAACAGACACTATTGCCATCATCATATGTGAAAAGATTACATGATTTTAACAAGTCGTGCCCAGCTTGTGCACATGAACATCCATAGTAGTCGGTTTTAAAATCTGAGTAAGCTTTGAATACCATGACCATCCGGCTCATATTTGCAGGCTTGTCTGCCACGTGCATTTCGAATAAGCCTGATTCTAAACTTATAATTACATTAAAAGTCACCAAGGATATCTGAAATTGGGGAAACTAACATTTTTAATGATGTTATGCCAACATAGCTCCAGAAATTTAGGGTTGATTTAGACACTTATTCAAGACCATCACTTTTGATCCTTTGGACCCGTTTTGACATTATCAGTCTTTAGTTCGACTGCATTACTAAAATGAAGAAATTGAAGCATGTTTCGTCACCAGATATTGTTGCGGTCTTATAAGCCGAAACTTAGAAGTATGGCCCATGTTCCTTCTTTTGGGTGTGTTATCTGCTCTTGTAGGAGCTCTTTAAGATTTTAATTCCACTGCAGCAGGCGTTGTGCCGAGTGAAGCCCGTAGAACGTCTCCGCGTTTATCATCCATAGTGCAGATATTACTAGATTGTAACGTTTGAGATCGGAGACTATTTTCTGAGAAATCAGAATTTTGGATTGATTTGGTCATTACTTTAAATCATTTGGACCCTTTTTAAAAATACTCAGTCTTTGAATCGACTGCGTCTATTAAATTAAGAAATTATAGCAGGCCTTTCTCTGGCTTTTGTCACCAAATGCACACAAGCTTTTGTATGGTCCGAATTTTCATTTTTTCTTCAAATTGTTTAATCTGCCTTACAGTGAAATAATGCCTTTTTCGATATCGTTTTCTATAACATATACGCATATGTCTTATCCCGGATTACTTTAGCGTGGTTATAATTATGATCTCATGAAGTTTTAAGACTTTTTTCGCTTTGAGAGGCGCCGTGGTCGAGTGGTAAGAATATATGGTGCAGAAAGTCACCGGAAGGTCGTGCATTTGCGGCTCACCGTCGCCCTCCGACGACAGAAAAACTTTCTCTGACAACCCATCAGTATATGGGTACATTTGTCGAATAAGGGAAGGATAAGGCAGCGAAAGGAGAGGGGTGGGCTCCACCTTTCATCTTCTGTGCCCAAGAAACAGTTGGTCTGTAACCCCACTGCCCCTACGGCTATTAGGCTATGGGAAGCCTTTACCTTTAACTGAGTAAGTCCGTTGAAAACGTAATTCCTCATCAGGGCTTGCATGAATCGTTTCAAACTTTGTAGGTTTCTTTTAAATCTTGACAAAACACCCATTCAGGCGCGACGCTTTGTTGTCTCCGAAGATAGCTATTGGCGTAGCTACAATCGGTGTCAGGGTAACCGTGGAGGAAAACAAATGAGGCTGTGTCAAAACGTATGCGCACGAACATTAAAGTGTTTTCCCGAGGATTCGTCTTCTTATGACCTATTTGCTGGTGGGATGTTAAACCCGAGTCACTTTTGCAACAAGGTCAATCGGAACCTGAATTTTATGGTGACTTAGTATATAAATTACGCAAAATCGTAGGGAAAACAGAATTTCCTGATCAATTTAAGAAAATTATCATACGATTTAAACGCAGTGGCTATAACATAGATGTAAAGCGACAGTCTGCATGCTAAGTGGTTAACCCAATCACGGTTGACAACTTTGCTGTCCTCTTTAATTGCACACCGGAGGGTCGGGGTTCAGACTCTATGATAGCCCCTACATAAAGCTATATATTAGTTGGTTGGGGGCCGGATGTTTGTCTGTTTCTTGGCCCACCGGGGTTCAACTGGTGGTCTTCTTTTGCTCCAGTGCTCCAGTGGAGTTGCTAACGCCCCAGGGATCTCCAGGTGTCTCAACACGTTCCGGCTGTCGAGTCCTCATCCTTGCTTCATCACGGTCTTTTCTTGATTTTAATTGTTGACCGTGATGACTCTCTGATGTGTTAGGGGATTTCCATATGAACCGAACTATCAACTAATTGTGTGCACCGCGGCGGAGGGTGAGGGTGAAGGTTTGGGCCGAGTAATACCGGTTTAAACCCCCCAGTAGTTATTACTGACCGTCTCAAGGCGGTACTTTCGTTGCGGTTGCATTTGTTTTATGTTCGGTGCTGTTTGATTTTTTGTGTTCTCATTTTAACCCGTCTATAATAAAAATAGAAAATAGGTAAAAATAATTGTTAAATGTTTTTCGTATAATTTGCTTAGTCTGTTGTAACCCTTCTGTTGGTCTAAATTATCTACTTCAATAAAGATAGCTGAGTTGCCGTCTATATGGGAAAGAGCTGCTGACTCGGCTTATCACTTGTAATTTATTGTTTGTTGGGATGTCTTTGTCAATCTTTCCCTTCGATGTTGGGGATAGGGTTTGGGAGTTGATTCAGTCAGTTCCTGAAGTGTAGTTACTCTTTAAATTTGCAGAAAATCTTACAACTCGGCGATCATCAATAACACAGCTCAGTCATGTTAAAAATAACTAAGCATACAATGCCATCGACATTGAAAGACGTTAATACGTCCTTTCCTACTTATTTAAAGAAACTTAGCAAAAGCTGTCTTTTTGAAACTTAAGTATACGTTATGTCACCATTACCAAACTCAAAACTTACACTGAATCTGTCACAATAAACTGACAAGGCTTATCAATGATGACTCGTCTCGAAAGCGTAACGATTAATTGTATTCTTAAATTCTCATAAGTTGGGAAAAATAAAACTTTTCCCAACAAGAATTTGAAACAACTGCTGATGCAGATATGATTAACCATCACATTGTTTAAAGATAGAAAACATCACTACTAACAGCATTTAAAATTCACTTACTTACTCGGGACAGCATGTTTACTTTAGAAAGCTTAATGACTGTGTACAGATCATTTGAGCCGCGACACGACAAAACCAACAATGTGCTTGCACGCCCAGCGCAGACTCAGATCAGCCTGGGCATCCGCCCAGTCTTATCAGAGTCTTCGCTGTCCTCATGGAGGTAGCTCAGACCCTTAGCTACCCTTTGGTCACTTCATGAATAGTCTGATCAAACTGGGCGGATGCCCAGGCTGATTTGAGTCTGCGCTGGGCGCATCACCACATTGTTGGTTTTGTCGTATAGCGGCTCATTTATGTTCGAATTTCTCCTCTGGAAGTTCTCCATGAGGCTCCTGAGTAAATTCGAAAGAAAAATTGTTAAGTTATTGCTGTCGCATCATAACATATTACAAATAATAAAAATAATTTCAAAATTGAAACCCCTTAAGGCACGGTTTTACAGTTGAGGATAGTTAGTCATTTGATTTCTAGGGTGTGTTTTGTCGCCGGATCATGTCACGGTCACTGACGAGGCTTGATAAGCCGAAACTCCGAAGTATGGCCCATGTTCCTTCTTTCGAATATGTTCTCTGCGCTTGAAGAAACTCTTTTAGATATTTTTTTTACTTCACTGCAGTTGGTGTTGTGCCGTGTGGCGGCCGCAAAACGTCACCTCGTACATCACACATAGTGCAGATTCCATTCTATTTTTGTCCTTTGGGATCAGAGGATATATTCTGAGAAATCACAAACTTGGATTGGTTAGGTCTTATATTCTAGATCATCGTTTCATTCGGAACCCTTTTGATTATTATCAGTCTTTGAATTGACTGCCTTATCAAAATTAAGAAATCGCAGTATTTTTCCTCTGGCTTTCGTCGCCGGATCTTGTCAGGGTCACTGATCAGGCTTGTAATTTATTGTTTGTTGGGATGTCTTTGTCAATCTTTCCTTTTGATGTCGGGGGTAGGGTTTGGAGCTGATTCAGTCAGTTCCTGAAGTGTAGTTACTCTTTAAATTTGATTAGCCGGAACTTCGAAGTATGGCCCATGTTTTTTCTTTCGAATATGTTCTCTGCGCTTGAAGGATCTCTTTTAGATATCAATTATAAGACAGTCACGTTGTAATACGCAGGTAATGTTCACAATTCAGACCAATAAAAGTTGAGAAATAGAGAGCATAATCCCGGCGTTTACTTATGTGGACATATATTACTCCATAGAAGCATTTCTCCTCTTTTTTTCTATTCTCCAAACTATTAAACAGCAGTTTCAAACAAGATTTAAATGAGTGGTGTCATACGAAAATGGGGCGTGCATATTCTAATTATTGGGACACCTCAAATAATTACCGTAAATGTCATAAAAATATAACAGTTTGGGTTTGCAAAGCAGAATTCAGATGAAATGGGAAACAGATTAGGCCCTGACCAGACTGCTCCCGTGCTCTGATCTGGTCTGTTCTGTTTGTTCGGATCTATCTGCCCCAATACTTAGAACTGTAAAGCTACAAACAAATCCTCTGTATTAGAGTTGACCTTCTTAGAGTTGAGCCTCCTGGAGGTGGCGGGTCGCGTAGCGCAGTCGGTAGCGAGTATGGCTCAAGAGCCAGAGGTAACTTTTGTTTCCCCTTCCGCTGATTTAAGAAGGTCAGTTGTCAGTTACTGGAGAAAGTTAGTGCACTTAGTACTGGTTAACCGCTTAGCAGGTCTAAGGCTGCCCAGGAATAGCGTGGTTAGCCTAACTGACCGTCTCGTCATGACCATAGCTATTTACCGCTGACGTTAAACAATAACACAACAATAAAATCCTGGAGGCGGAAATCGGACACCGAAGACCACTACGCTGTGCTGGAGAGACAACCCAGTCACGTATCGGCTTGTTCAAGTTTAATATACAACGTGATAGCAAGCTTTACAACCTACAGGCATTTTCACCGAATACAAAACAATTACACAAAGAGAACGATTGATTTGAAAAAAGACGTTTTAGGGTCAAACAGTTACAATACCGTCTGTCATCACCACCGAAAATAAATTACAGTTTCTTTTTAGTAAGTGCTTTATCAATTATATAAGGAACATCATAAATACTTGTTTAGCTCTGCATTTAAGTTGTTTGACTTGTTTTAAGTAGTTACTAGCATCACCTCTGTCTATTCTAATGTGTCATTTTCATGATTTTACAGCACAGCTACAATTGTTGTTAAAGCATGAAGAATTGTGTACGGTGAATAATTGTTGGCGTGTTATTTTTCTATTCGCCGTACGACATGTAATTTATTATTCAGGTAATAAGAGGTTTAACCTGTAGATTTCGGTTGAAATTCAAGCAAAAACTATTGCTTTCTAAAGCCTTTTCGTTCACAATGGTAAAATCTACAAAAGAAAAAATACAACTGTCCGGCGAGAAAGCAATGAAATAGTCAAAATGTATTTTGTCTTCGGCACCAGACATAGTTTTTTCCTTATATATCATTCATGAACGATATATTTAGCTAAATAGCCGGATTTGCCATGACTTTGATTGCATGCAGACTCGAAACACAAGTAGAAACATGTATTCATACCTGATTCCTATAAACCTCACTCTAGCTCTGTCTATTTTATAGTGATCTTTTGTGAATTTTGCTTATTAATTTGACCCGCAAACTTAACATTTACACGTTTACAAAATCGACCGTATAAATACACATTGATAGCTTTTCAAAGGAAGTCGATTGAGAAGTGTATATCTTTTGTGCTATTTGGAAATCTGATAGCAGTATTTTTGAATAAGCAGTGCAAAACCCAGTTCGACTGCATTGTTTTCAATATAATTTGCTGTCAAGTTAATTTGGCTTAAACTTGTCCAAAACGTTGTGTAGTTACAAGTTGTTACAATATGTAGGATTGTGCCGGTTGTGTAACTGAAGTTGGAAATATCCGCCATCTCACTATATAAATGCCGACGGGCTTTACCTAGAATGAGAAACACCGATTGGTCAATGCATGGCGCAGACACGGTTGATTCGACATTACAGATTCTTCTTCTTTTTCCATTTATTAAATTTCTGTTCTAAATCTTGAGACAGACAGGCCTGAGCAAACAGGGCAGACCCAGATCAGACTGCCGACACCCCCACCCTGTTCCCATTGTTCAATTGCCTCCATGTTGAAATAGTGCAATGTTGAATTCACCTTTCAATAAGCCGTTGTTTCGGCGTTGTACGCAGCCTGCTGAGTTAGTTTGATTTGCAAATAAGAAAATTACACACTAAAGTTCCCAACAGAGGTGGACAATACGAAAACGACGTCGCATCTAAGTTGACTTGATTAAACTGAGCGATTCAGCTAGTTACACGTTCCAAGGAATAACAACATTGGAATGTCGTATGGACGTTTGATGGAACCAGTCTAATCAGGGTCTAGACGGTTGCCAATCAATCTACGCATTTTTGTAGGCGTTACTATATGGTAGAATCGACAAAAACAGGAAAATAAATAGTAAGGCATGGGCCGACTGTGCTTGCAGCAGGTGCAGAATGGGTCTTGTCTGTGTTTTGGATATGGTTACACTTAAACATTGTTTTGCTAGAAAACGAAAAGGTAAAAAGTTTTATTTTTTATTTCATTTTTTGTCTTATTCTATAACATACAATGTTAGTTTTACTGAAATAATATGCATAAGTATGGCCCATCGATTACATAATATTTTCATAATTTTGTTCAAGAAATTCAATGCTCTTGCAATTTTTTTAAAAAGGTGAAAAATACTTAATATAAAGATAACTGCATTTTGTCAGGTCGTTTCAAGTATCCTATCATATGATTTGCAAATATGAAAGCGATTCATGTGCTACTGACATGAATTTAAATGGAAAATGTCTAAGAAATGTATGCAGAAATACATTTTATATCCCGCCACACGTTAGTGGTGGGGTATTATGTTTTCGGTTTGGCCGTCCGTCCGTCCGTTCGTAGTACGTACGTCCGTCCACACTTTGTTTCCGTTCGATAACTAAGTATTTATGAACGGACTTTTTTTTTTCAAATTTTCCATATGCATTTGTACCAAGGATGTTTCGCTTGGGATTGTTAATGGGCAAATTTCGATCGTTTCTGACAGACTTAAGGTCACTTGTCAATGTACAAAAAAAGAAAAGGTTTTGATCTCTTCGTCCATTACTGTTGGGAATATCATGGTGAAACTTCACAAAAATGATCAAAACAACAACAGTGTTGTGTTACATGTACCATAGCAATGAGTCCTCAGGGGTTACCTTTTTCTGCCCCTGGGATTATATACATGTGTAAAATCATGAAAAATCAATATAAAATCAGAATTTGAAGTGTTTTTTTTTTCAGTTTCAGCAAATGATCACAGGAAGAAAAGCATCCTGTGGCGCTCTAAATTTATCCCATGAGGAATATCTGCCCTTGTCCCTAGGCTATAAACCTGCATAAATGATGATATAATCTGTGAAATATCATGATTTAGATAGATTTTTCTGAAACTTGTAGCTTATGATAGGAGAAGTGAAAGAGTCTTGTGATGATCAAAATTTGACCATAAGGGGTTTATATGCCCCTGCCGTGTGGCCACATACATGTACATAAATTAAACCACTAAATGCATGTGTTCAGAGCAGACAGGGTTTTTCGAAAGCTTAAAGCAAGTGATCACAGAAATGAAAGTGCCTTCTTATAACAAAAATTTTATTCCATGGAGTTGGATGCTCCTGCCAATTATAAAATAAATCAGCAAAACGTCCAGGAGTAAACTAGGTTTGCAGTGGCGGGGTATCAAGCAGTCGTTTGCGATGCTTTCTTATGCTCCCCGAAAGGTAAGCATATAGTTGCCACTTTGTCCGTCCGTTCGTCCGTCCTTCCGTCCGTTCGTCCGTCCGTCCGCCACTTTTGTCCGCAGCATATCTCTGAAAGCATAAAGGGAAACTAAATGAAACTTCACACATTGATAGAGGCCAACGAGGGGGAGTGCATTGCATAAGAACCGTAACCCTATCATAAGTATTTACAAAGTAAGCTCCCTTTCTATTTTTTTTTTTTCAATATTTTGCTTGTCGGAGCATATCTCTGAAACTGTAAGGAGGAACTAAATGAAACTTCACACATTGATAGAGGACAATAAGAGGAAGTGCAGTGCGCAAGAACCATAACCCTGTCACAAGTTTTTAGAAGTAAGGGCCCTTTCCTGTTTTTTATGCCCCCGTCACGAAGTGGGGAGGGGCATATAGTCTTGCCCTTGTCCGTACGTCCGTACAAACGTCCATCACTCTTTGTAGCACTGTTTTTGTCTCCGCAACTCCTCCTACAATATTTGATGCAGGGACTTGAAACTTGCAACACAGTTATGACATGCATATAACATGTGCATAAAGGAAACAGAACTTTGATTTACTTCTTTATTGCAGAATTATGTCCCCTTGAATGACATACATATTTTGACAATATTTCACACTTGTAGTACTGTTTGTCTCTGCAACTCCTTCTACAGTATTTAATGCAGGGAGTTAAAACATACAACACAGTTCAGACATGCATTGAACATGTACATTGATCCAGGTCGTTGTCGCAGAAGTATATCCTCATTGAATGGCATACATACTTTGACCGTATTAACACAGTAGTACTGTTCTTGTCCCTGCAACTCCTCCAATAGTGTTTAATGTAGGGATTTGAAACTTGCAACACAGTTAGGACATGCATTGAACATGTGCATAAGGGAAACAGAACCTTGATTTAGGTCTTTATAGTAGAGTTATGTACCCTTGAACGACATAGATATTTGACCATATTTCCATGGCTTACATACAAGCCCACATTTTGTCATGGCCCTAGCCGCCTCATTTATTAACTTATTTTCATATTACATCTTAGCCATATTCGGTATGACAATACCTCGAACACGTTTAAGTTTCAGTTTGGTAGGATTAAGGTCAAGGTCACGGTTGCTATTTTCAGAAAAACATGGGCATCATTCTAGCGCTTTTGTTTGAGGTTTTATTTTAATATAACTTTACACAAATGTTAAGTATGACAATATCTTGAATAAATTACCGTTTCAGCAGCGAAGGTCTAAGGTCATAGTTGCTATTTTTAGAAAAATTTTATCATTCCTCTAGCCTGGTATTAATTGTCAGATTTTGATGTAACTTCACCCAAATGTTTAGTGTGACAATATCTTTGACAAGTTCACAGTCCAGAATTTTATGGTCAAGGTCAAGGTCACATTTTCTATTTGTTTTTAGAAAATACGTTGCCATCCCTCTGGAATGATTTTTGACATAACTTAACAAAAAATATTTAGCATGACAATATCTGGGACAAATTCACGTTTCAGCAATGTAGGTCCAAGGTCAATGTCACAGATGCCATTATAGGTACTTGTAAAACTTTGTCATGGTTCTAATGCCTTTATTTGTTAACTGATTTTAATATAACTTCACACAAATATTAAGTATTACATTATCTTGGGCTAGTTCACCTTCCAGGGTTGTAAATCCAAGGTCAAGGTCACAGTTGCTATTTTTAAAAAACAAACTGTGTCTTCCCTGTAGCACCTTTATTCATTGACATATTTTGATATAACTTCACACAAATATGTCTTAACACATTACTCATCTAGTGAGGCATATGGCGGAGGCATGCATCACCTTAAGTGATTGTCTAGTTTTTTTCAATATTGTGCTTGTCCGGAGCATATCTCTGAAAGAATAACGGGGGGGGGACAAATAGAACTTCGCATATTGATAGAGGACAATGAGAGAAAGTGAAGTGCACAAGAACCTTGACCCTGTCACAAGTATTTACAAAGTAGACTCGCTTTCCATTTTTTTCAATATTTTGCTTGTCCGGAGCATATTTATGAAACTATAAAGAGGAACTAAATGAAACTTCACACGTTGGTAGAAGACATTTTATGGAAAGTTCAGTGAACCAAAATCGTAACACTATCATAAGTATTTACGAAGTTAGCTCCCTTTTCAGTTTTTTTTTCAATATTAAGCTTTTCTGGTGCATACCTCCAAAAGTATGACAGGGAACTTATTGAAACTTCGCACATTGAAAGAGGGAAATAAGAAAAAGTGCAAAGCACAAGACCCATAAACCTGTCTTAAGAATTTACAAAGTTAGCTCCCTTCCTATTTTTTTCAGTATTTTGAATGTCTAGAGCATAACTCTGAAAGTATAAAAAGGACATTAATGAAACTTTACACACTAATAATGGGCAATGAATGAAAGTGCAGAACACAAGATCCATAACCCTGTCATGAAGTAATTACAGAGTTAGCTCCCTTCTTAACGTTTGCTTTATTTTGCTTGTATGGAGCAAGCAGAAGTATTGAAGGAAAATAAATAAAATTTCACACATTGAGTAATGGTAAGGAAAGGAAGTGCAGAATTATAAACCTACCCTTAATAATTACGGAGTTAGCTCTCTTCCTATTTTTTCAGTTATTTTGCTTAGTCCGGAGTATATTTCTATACTTGCTAAGAGAACATGAATAAAGCTTCACATATTGATAATAGAAGGCAATGACTAGAAGTGCAGAGAGAACAACCATAACTCAAACTGTATCCCAGGAGTCTTCAATACAAATAGCCATATCTCTACAAGAACGAGTAACAGTAAGAAACAACAACTGAAGTAATGCCTTGGAAATGTATATGGTGTAAAATCTGGTAAGGGCGGAAAAATAGAATCTATCATTGGTCTCCGGTGCGGACAGGGAAATCCCAACCCGAGGGCATACGGGGTGTGTCGGAAACGAGGCTTGCCGAGTTTCCGATACACCCATATGTCCGAGGGTTGGGATTTCCTATCCGCTTCGGAGATCAATGATTGATTATTTTTCTTACCTACGATAATAATTATTTCAAACTGAACGGGGAACTATTATTTCATGCAAACGTGTACAAGCGTAAGTAGTCCAACATGGCTTCTGTGGTAAAAACCAAGTAGAAGCTAGGTCCTAGGCAAATCTGCATGTTTGGATTTTCGAATTGAAATTCATATTTTAGAACAAATTTGTATTATGACGACTACCGCGAGCGCATGTATGACGTTAACTGTGACGTATGTCAACGTCATTTCAATCGTCACTTGGTAACGTCTTCAAAAATGGCGGCAACCTCGACAGCGTTTGTCATGGTGAAACGTTGACTATTTCGGATTTTTTTCCGACTTTAAGACAAAGAAACAGAATAACATGGGATTATAAATAATGAAGAACCTTTCTTGGGATTTTATTGATGTGGAAATTCATTCCAATGAAAAAATAATGCATAAAGTATAGAATCTCTAAGCCGGGCGCACCGATTTTAAGGAGCGCGTAGCGATACACAAAATTTAAGCTCATGTGAGCTGTCCCAGTCCATGGGCAAGACAGAATTTTCCAGCACCGCTAAAAAAAGAACAAACTCTGTCTCGTAGGTAAGAAATATCATGATGGCTAAGCTATGCCAGTATTTTTATTAGTCTTTATCATTTTTGGCAAATTACACACAGAGATGGTAAAATTGGCGACAGAATTATCATTAAAAGAAGCAATGATTTTAATGGAAAAACAACACCAATATATGATGAGACTATGCTGATCTGCAAAGGATTAATTTTGTTAAACAATTCAAATGCTGAAATATTTTATTTTATTTGAAAAGCTGCAGATTTTTTTTCAAATGCCATCAGCGCCTTTACGATAAAACAAGTAATAGTGTTTTTATTGCCTACTCCATATTGGTTCCCCATCAGCGTTGATGCAAAATGAATTATCAGTTATTCGGATAGTCTGATCTGCATCCGTACATCAGTCGTGTCAAAGTCATAATTCCTAAACCGATGGTGCGTGTGGAATAAGATGTCACAGATAATTGAGCCGCGACACGACAAAACCACCAAAGTGGTGGTGCGTCCAGCGCAGACTCAGATCAGCCTGGGCATCCGCCCAGTCTGATCAGAGTCTTTGCTGTCCGCATGGAGGTAGCTTAGACCCTCCGGTACCCTTTAAGTGCTTAGAAACGAGTCAGGTCAGACTGGGCGGATGTCTAGGCTGATTTGAGCCTGCGCTTGGCGCACAACCACTTTGTTGGTTTTCTCGTGTCGCGGCTCATTTATTATGTTTATCATATCAAGACGAGATGTCATGATCAAGGAAGCCAAATCTTGCTATTTTACTTTTTGAGTTATTTGATCTTGTCAAAAATCAATGTACGGGATATTACTTCAAAATTCTGTAGAACTTACATTGTACGAGGGATGATCCAGAAATTCGTGGACACAGTCCATAATATCCAACTGCAATATGTTATTTCTTTCAAATCTTAACCAATGCTTCTCTATATATGACTGAATAATTTCTCACAGTATCAGTTAAATTCAATGAATATTGGGTTTGCCATCTACGTTTGAATATACCAGGGGCTGTCTGTGCGGCGCACTCCAGATTTTTTGCAGGAAAATACGAAATGTTCCTTTTAAAATAATCAGATATATTTGTATCCTTAAAATTTCGATATAAAATTGCAGTCAAGAACTAGCGTAGCATTTCCCAATTTCAAACGATATGAATATTCATTACTGGCATTTTACATGACATTCTGCACCAACAAAACAGACCACCACCCTCTGACATGAAAGAAGAAAATGACGTTTTTTTCAACGTCTGAACGCAAGCAGTTTATCTAAAGGTCGACATAAAAAGACATAAAACCAATGGAAACAAATCATATTTTACACGCAGCATCATGAGACATACACGTTTGAAAATACTGTGTAAAAGAGTGCTGAAAATAAATGTCCAGTCATATTTTCTGACCTCAGGATGGCAATGATGCACTTATTCGATGAAATAATAGATTTTACACCTCAAAACTGAGCCCAAGAAATGTTTACGTGATATCAGAAGTTGTGCTTTATAAAACCTGATGGAAAACTTGTGATTGTCTTATTGCTCTATTCCACGTATTATATAAATGCTGAAACTGTGATTTCAATGTCATGATTTCTTTGGTACATCTTATCAACTTCGCATTTTGAGCACTATCATATACCAGACGTCAACGTGACGTTGTGGCGTGCGCTGCGCAACCTGGGGTAACTGAACAAAATGTGTTGTTATATATGAACCGTTTGAGATATCGGGTTCAAAATTTACACGTATGTTTACCATTGGTGTGGCAATGGGCATGTAATATTTCATCGATGGGCCTTTTTCAGATTCCTTAGTTATTTAAGGTGTCCACGAACTTCTGGATCAACCCTCGTAGCTATGAAATTTCACTTGTGAATTTATTTCACCAAGGCGATGTGTTGCTAAAAATGGTCACAACTCGTGCGTTGTATTAGTATTTTTTTTTAATTATTTGTCATTTCCATTTTTTTTTTTTTCAAAATATTATTCCTCGGCTGAATAGAATTTGCCATAAAACTTATGATATATGTGTATCGTATTGCGACAATGTGTCGCAAGGAAGTTAAAAAAGCTCTTCGCTAATTTAAATAGTTGGTTCTGAAAATTGGAAATATGGTTATGAAATTGCACGGACTTGTTCATCTTATCGAGCAGCTTTCTCGCAAGTAAGAAAGATTATTATAATAATCTTCTTTTTTTGTTTTGTTTTGTTTCTGAATTATCTGTCCTTACCAAAAATATGTCTTGGTGATAGCTCCTAAGCTGTATTGAATTCAGCTATGACACGTGAAAAAATTGCATCGTCTAATTTAGACAATATTTTACGCTTCGTATAAAGCAGACAGTTTAAGTTGATTTATTGGATTATTTATCTGCCCTTGCGACAAAATGGATATTCGGTCCATAACTCCTTAACCGTTTGAAATTTATTCATGAAACTTCACAGATGGATATAGCTTACAAAGATCATGTTTGATGAGTAAAGAAGACAGTTCTTAGTATTTAGTTTTGAGAGAGATACCCTTTCTAGAAATTCACAAGGAATGCAAATTTCGCTGTTCTGGTTTTTGAGTTATTACCCTTGCCAGAGTTTAATGTCAAGTCCATGACACCTTAACTGCTCGGAATGTACGCATGCAAGTTCACAGATAGGTACAGCTTATTGTTGCAATCTGTTACAATGAAGAACGACAATTATTGCTGTTAGCTCCAGGCGGATACCATCCGTTTTCCACTTTCTTTATTCATTAGAAAGAGCCGTTCCATATTTTACTCTCTCAAGTGGGGTCTATATATGAACGGAAACAAATACTCCTACGGAAACCGGTTATTTCGTTAAGGAATGCTTCTCCATTGCAATAGCAAAAACGGAATGGCAGAGTTGCAGTCTCTAAAAGTTATCTAGTCAGCTTAATATCATCCTCGCATTCCATAGTTTAATTTTTCGTCTCCAAATAGCGCCGCCAGTTCTTCGTTGAATGGTTTGTAGAACTCGTACAATATACGCCGGGTTTCGTTTTTCATATCACCATATCTTGAGTGCCCTTTAGCATTCACATTCACTTTAGACAACCCTGCAATCTCTTTCATTTTGGTACTTGATAACTGATCTGAAACAAAAGGTTGACCATGTCAAGATGCATTTCATTACCAATAATTCTTGAAAACATATGTGTCATTTTACTGCTTAATATTCGACCGAGGTTTTACATATCATTTTATAAGGTGTCATCAATAGGCGTTTGACGAAAGGATTAATTGGAGTCTTCGCTGACGAATTAGTGGCTTTTCTTTATTGTTATTGAGCCGCGACACGAGAAAACCAACAGAGTGGTTGTTCGCCCAGCGCAGACTCAGATCAGCCTGGGCGTCCGCCCAGTCTGATCAGAGTCTTCGCTGTCCGCATGAAGGTAGCATAGACCCTAAACGATCCTTTAAACGCTTAGCAAAGAATCTGAATAGACTGGGCGGATGTCAAGGCTGATCTGAGTCTGCGCTGGGCGCACAACCACATTGTTGGTTTTGTCGTGTAGCGGCTCATATTTGCCACTAACGTCAGCTCAACGTTGTCATTCTCCTAGCCAGTCGCGTCTGGGTGCTTTCAAGAGAACAATTGACTACCAAGTGATTGACTTGAGGTACTCAATGCTGAAATGATGTAGAAGAAATCCTTCTCCCCAGCAAAACTTCAAAGAAATCTTACAAACAGGTCATTCGCCTTCCCGCCCTAAAATGTTGCAACAGACAACCGTCCGTACCGTTAGATGATACCTATATATCAACTGCCCGTTTCCTTTCATAAGATAAAAGAGTATGTTTTGTCATTTTTATCAGATCATCCTCCATTCACATATATTTAAGTTGTTATCAATGTTATTTTCAAAGCTTGAGATTAAATTTTTATTGGCAAAACTTTCTATCCATGAAGGTGTCATGAAATGCTTGATTTTCACAAGGAGTTGCTTTGACGTTCGTGGCATATATCTAAATAAAAAAGTAAAAAAAAATTCAAGACAGCACATGACAGTACGTTGTAAGGGACCAAACCCTGAAAAGTCTACATTTTGATTAAACGTCTCTTTTGTCCGAGTCCTCGTGCGGAAGAATTGTTTTGTTATATATGATTCCTTCTCCAAAACGTATGAAATCGCTGTATAAACCATCACAAAATTGTAACCCATGCATATCTTCTGACGATGCTTTATATTTGCACAAACTTTCATAAAGAAATTTTATACGGTTTTTGAGATATGGAGCAGACACTCCTTGATAGTATTAAATTTGACCTGTAAATGTGACCTTGAAATTTGTCAGACATTGTTGAAATGTACGTTCTGCACATCGCCCCGATAAGGCGAACATTTGACTAAAGTTTCAAAGTTTTCAAGGGTTAAGGAATTATGGAGTGGACACGAAGCTAATACAAAAGTACAATACGAAAAATACAAAGGGGCATAATTTTGTCAAAACTGAAAGTAGGGTTAGGGTTAGAGGGTTATCATGCGAACCGAACAACCAACTAAATGTTTTGTACCACTTCAGAAACTGAGGGTGAGGTTGGGCCTGCAAAATCGATTTAAGCCCCCCAGTAATTCATTACTGACCGTTCCAAGGCGGTAGTTCTGTTGTGGTTCTCTGTTGCCTGTTTTTGGTGTCAGAGTTTCTGTGATGTTTTACCTTATGTATGTTCTTATTATTTTTGGTTCGGTTTGGGTTGCTGAGTGGCCACCTTTTGGGAACAAGCTGCTCACTCGGTTGGCCATATGTTCTCTGTATCTTGATTATTTGTAATCTTAGTTGTTTCCAACTATGGTTTGAGGGCTGGATTTGGATTTTGATTGTTTCAGTTCCTGGTCTTTGCATACTTTTTACCTTTATGGTTCTTTTTCTTCACACAACGTCTGATAGTGCATTATATTTGTACAAACTTTCATGAAGAAATCTGCAATGAGTTTCGAGATATGGAGTGGACACGAAACTAATACAAAATAACAATACGAAATATACAAAGGGACATTACTCCGTTAAAACTAAAAGAAGGGTTATGCTTCTATTTCTCTGCACATTGTCTGATGGTTCTTTATATTTGCTCAAATTTTAATGAAGCAATCATAAATGGTTTTTAAGATATGGAGCGGACACGACTGTAACCTTTTAAACTTTGACCTCTAAGTATTACCTTGACCTTTGTCGGACATTGTTGAAATATTACTTCTGCACATCGTCTCGATAAGGCAATCATTTGTCCCAAGATCCAAAACAAAATCTTTCAAGGGTTGAGCGGATACGGAGTGGACACGAAAGGTCAACAGAGTGACTGGCGGACGGACAGACACACAGAAGGAAGAACGGACGTGCGAAGGCAACGACATAATACGGCCCGTCTTTGACGGGGGTATAATAATAATAATAATAATAATAATAATAATAATGATACTACCGGCATATTCAGTATGGCTGGAAATTATTGAGAATTGCATTTTTCATAATATGTTAGCCCTAGTTATTTCGTATAAATATATTACGAAAAGAATGTAATAAATAATTCGTAGCTATAACATTTTGTTTTACTAGCATTTTCAACGGTATATATCTATTTCTTGGACACAGGGGTCTAAACTCGCAAAATTAGATGGACTTTCGAGAGGTTCAGAGGTGTGTGTCTGAAACTATGCAGCAACACTGCAAACTATATAACTCATTCTGGGCTGTGTTAAGTATTATCAAATAGTATCATGTAGATCATAGTTGTTCTATGTCATCAAATATATGTTTTTATGTTGGAAATAAGAAAGGGGGAGTTTCAGCTTATGTTAATTTTACATAGGAATCTGCCCACGCTTAGATTTTTCTTATTCTATGTATATGTGTTGCCTAAGGTCTAACAGTGTTGTTTATGGATTATTTACCTCAGTTCACATGCTCAGAAAAGCACAGGGTTGACTTAAGGAACATCTACCCTGAAACTGAGGGTCCCCTTAAAATATTGTTCCTAGAAATATCAAATTTTGAGATTTTGCAATTTCATTTATAAACTTAAATCAGTGAATTAATGTGAAACATTTTAGAAATATGTATATTCATGTTTCATGAAACGGGTTATGTATAAAATGTATTTTGTTTGGTATAACCCCTCAAAATCAGCTAAAAAGCACATCTATATCAAAATTCATTTATCAGTTAAAGTATGATCCAGGTGTTATCAAGATTTTATACTAACCAAAAATCATGCTGGTTACCTCTAATATGTGTAAAAGAAAATTAAAGAAATTCTGAGCCCGATAAACTTTACTTCAGGGCTGCAGAATGTGGGCTGATAGGCACCACAATACATTAGAAAAGCATTATCTTGTTGAAATGTATTTTGTTGATTCCCCATGTTACGTTAAAGTGAACTTTACCATCTCTGTATCATCCCAGTTCAGATTACAAAGTATATCGATGAAACTGTCACCTTGTCCAAGCCCATTAATACAAGAAAATTTTCAGATCAAATCTTTTGGTGGGCTTTTTTTCTGTTTTTCTTTTTTTTTTATTTTTATTTTTCAAAATAATAACCTGAAAATTATTTTACCTAGACTGACAACATATCTTATCTGGAGCCCAGGAAAACTATTTTGGAGCCCTAGCAGTTTAAACTGATGCTTTTTAGGCACAGGTTTCCTCATGGATTAGGCTCAGCTTTAGATTTATTTGATCAAATTCAGATTCATTTCATCATCCATTGTCTTACACCTGTACAACGTACGGATACATATGGATTAACATACATGTAGCCCCGATGCCGTGAGGTCGATTTCCGGTTTTCTGAATACTTACAGTCGGGTTGCAGGCCCAGGATTAACAATACAGAAATAGACACTTGCAATAATACTGATGATAGTCAAGAAGTGAGTAAATTATCAGTCGCAAATAAGTTGCATCTTTTCACAACTAACAACTTATTTTACGTTGCTGTTTCTAAACATAAGTAATCTGTTTGCTGTCAATATGTTGATGATGGGTTGAGAAGTCTTCCCAAGCTTGCTATTAAGTGTCAGCTTATCTTCCATCATAAACTGTTGTGCCCAGATAATTTGCCCCTTTCCTTGTTTTTTGCTTGATTCTTTGGTGCACGGACACAAGATGCAGTCAGGTGTTGGAGTCTTGCCTCACGCCTGTTCAATGTACAGGTAAAAAGCCAAAGATGTAAACAAATTAAATTCAAGGCGCTAACACTTGATGCAGTCAATAGGTGAAATAAAAATACTGGATTACCCTTCCTATGATACAGGCAATGTAAAGATACAAGCCAATACACTAGCACTTGATGCAGGCAGCAGTTAGAAACAAAAGGTGAAACGTCCTGCCTTACATCTAGGGACAGCTACAGATACTGACCTAAAGTTATCTTCAAAACAAAAAACCCAAGGCACTGATGCATGAAAAAATAGGGTAAACATTGAATTTAATTTTACATGGTCACCTTTTATTTATTGTTCCGTACAGATGATAGAAAACATGTTGACTGTTTTGGGTTATAACACTTGTTTGCAGAAGTGTGAGGAGGGAGAGGGGGCGGGGGCACATTTGGGGATTATCCTTGGCTTCCAAGTCTTAGTCAGTGAAGAAAATAATTGCATACAGAATGGGTATTAATGTAGGATTTCATTAATAATTTATGTCACAGATAAACAAGTGCTGCAGTGAAAGATCCTACCTTTCTTATGAAACTGACATTCTCCAAAAACCTGACCTATCCCCAAATTTCAGTTTCAAAAACTATTTTACCGGTTTCAAAATCTTTTAAAACTTTTTATGAAAAGAGGGGATATATTTACCATAATTCTGAATAAAAATTATCGCTTGACAAATACAGTAGCAGATCTAAACATTAAAATTACTTTTCATGTTTGATTATTTATAGTTGTTTTTTTTGACAGACCTTTCAAATTCGGTTGACCATAAAAAATACCTGTTTTAGTCAACATATAAGTTTATGGAATCAGAATGATTCTCAGGGTACCTGCAATTAATTTCAGTAGGCAACGAATGCATTTAAATATACTGTTAATTTGACAGGCTCTAACTTAGCCCTACCCATCATGTGTGATAAGGGGTTCTGCAAGGTGCGACCCTAAGCCCAGCAGTTCTTGAATTAAATTGAGTAACCCATTTTATTAATTGGTTTACCCCAGGTAATCAAAATATTAAGTATGAAGGAAATCTAAGCGTGGGCCATTTTGAAACACCCCCTTTATGCAACTGAAAATTTGTTTTGGCGCACTGACGATAAAATCTCATACATTTTGGGCTCTGCCATATTCAAGACATGATGATATAAATATTCAAGAAAAGTGGTCTTATTTTCTGTTACCATATTGCATATAAATAATAATAATATTATTTTTTTTTTATTACTATTAGTGTTTGCAATTGTAAAGTCATACTTGTCAGTCATTATTACTTTTCTTTCAGCGACTACATCAAGCAATCCCCCTGCTGAAAATTTACCATTTTTTCAAACTTTGGTGAAAGTCTAAACATCTCGCTGTTGCTCAGAGCCAAAAAGTCTCATTTAAGCTATTTAAAGGTTGTATCACATAATACAGCTGCTCATTATACAGCAGTGTTGATGTTGCATCTGTAAAAGTAATTTTAAAGATTTTATCATTCTTTAGTGTTTTTGTAGACATTTCATTTCGAATGTCATCTTACTTTGTAACTTCGAACAACTTTTGTGCTTGATTGATTAAAAAGAAGATAATTCAAGTCATATAGATGACCCACAAATACCAAAGTCATCACACTGTAGTATCGTGGTGAATAAACCAACACCATACCAAACCTGACCCATTTATTTTGTATGAAGCTAGAAAAATAATGAATGAAATCTGGTAAAAATTCTCAATAATTTTCGGTCATACTATAATTAAAATGATGATGATAATCGTAATTATAATAGTCATAATAATTACCCATTTCTAGAAATTTATATATCTCACTCATCGATTTGTCCATGTCCCTCGAGCGATCTTCTAAACGTTGAATAAAAATCTGCTCTCTGGGAAACACCTGTAGATAGTCTTTGATAAGGACTGAGTAAAGGCCAATCCTCAGATGAATCTAGAAACCAAAATGGTTTGAATATTCAAAGTAAGCACGTATTTCAATGTTACTTTTCACGCATGAAAAGGGACACTGAACCACGTGGGTACCTACAATACTCAAATCAGTCTATAATTTGTGAAAAGATAGAAGGCTCATTTTTGCAATTGTTAGGTTCGCCAGGATTCAGTTATTGTTAATGTAAAAAAGAAGGTTCTCATCAGATTGCTGATCTTGGGATTCCTTGATCATCTTTAATCATTTAAGGAACCTATTTCTGAGACGACAATCATTTTAAAGCACATCTCCAGATAAGAGTTATTAAAGAGAACTCTCGAATATGCCTATTTTTTTCGAACTAATCAAGACAATTATATTTATGATTTGTGATCGAACTCTTTCCTATCTCGAGCGCTGTCAATTCGCAAAATTGAGCCATATAATGCGATATTTTGCCAAGTATAGTTTCTTATTATTGCTACTATTTTTAATAAACATGTACACTATTATGATGTTATAATTTTCTGGGCATAGAAAGGACAAATACTGCAGTATTCAGCGACATGAACCCACATTAGCAAATGGGACACAATATTTCTTTTTCATGTTAATATACTACTCTAAAAATGTTTTGCATCACCATATATCTTCCCATAGATATAATGCTAAATCAATCTATTTCCAAGGGGTTTTCAAGAAAGGCATGCCTCTGCTTTGCTTTATGGTTTCTGTAGCTCACACACTTATGTCTTTGTATCGAGGACACACCTGAACCCCGTCCAGGTAGAAAAAAGTTTCTGACTGACTAGTGGTATTGACTCTTAACAGAATATAGGAACTCGTCTTAAATTCGTTTTTTACTCTTTAAAAGCTTATATCAGCCGTGACGGACGAAACTGTTTACATCTATAATACCTAACATAAAACTGTTACGCATACAAATAACCATGTGCTTCATTACTACCCATTTTTTTCACATTTGAAATATGACTATTTTGTTTTAGCTGTATGGAAAAAAGTACGGTGATGCAAATTTCTTTTGAGTCATATAGATATGAAGTATAAGTTGTATGTCAAAATCACACCTCGATTTTTCATACCATTTCTGCAAAGGAGCATTGCTTTTGTGACTTTCGGTTTGCTTTCGTGAATAATGTAGCCTTTCCAAAATGTAATCTCCTACTCAAAGGAAGAAATATCTCCCAGAAGAGCTAGCATTTTTTATTTCTTAAAAGAGAGAGCCCTATTAGTACAAAAAAGGCAATATGAAAATGGCAGAATCATATTGAAAATGTAACCATTCAATTCAGGTACCTAAATGCATTAGTATGCACGTTCGTTTTCGCACCACGCTTTGTAACGATTTCAGCTATATCATATTCTTGCGCTCGTAAAGCAGCTAAAGCTAAACAATATGTAGGAATGAAATTAAATTTCATAAATTCATCTATCAGACAATCTAGTGTGAACGACTTGACCGCCTTGCTTCTTGCTTGTTTTGCTTTGCTTTGCGTGTCTTTTTTTTCGTTTCTCAGTTGGTGTTTAAAAAGGTAAAGGTAAAGGTTTCCCATAGCTTAATATCCGTAGGGGCAGTGGGGGTTAGAGACCTACATGTACTGTATCTTGGGCACAGCTGTTGAAAGGCGGAATCCATCTCTCTCCTTTCGCTGCCTTATCCTTCCCTAATTCGAAAAAGGTTCCCATTTACTGCTGGGTTGACAGAGAGAGTTTTCCAGTCGTCGGATGGCGATAGTGAGCCGCGAACTCACGACCTTCCGGTGATTTTCTGCACAATAACCGAGCCACTCTAACCACTCGGCTACCGCGCCTCTCATTTGGTGTTTATGTAGGGTATAATACATGAATTTGTCGGTACCTAATGAGCCGCGACATGACAAAACAAACCAATGTAGCACGTGGAGACACAAATCAACCTGGACATCCGTCCAGTCCGAGCAAACTCTCAGCTATGCGCTTAAAGAGTAGCAATGTGTCTAATCTAGCTCCATGCAGACAGCGAAAACTCTGGTCAGAGTGGGCGGCTGTCCATGCTGAACTGCGTGTTCGCTGGGCGCACATGCTGCTTTGTACGATTTGTCGTGTCGCGGATCTGATCATTTTCGTTTCATTAACTTTTCATCTTCTTTTCAATTCTTGAATACTTACGTTTGTTTTAAAACTCATTGAATTCAATGGACATTTCCAACTAGGACTAGCCTGAGTCTTTTCAAACTGAAAAAGAAAAGAGTATTAAGGGATGAGGGTGGTTTGAATTCTAGTCCGTTTGCCCCTACATAAAAGGGAGAATACGCTTATTTTTCTCCGGGAGAAAGCGACAAAACCCCTATGGTAGGTTCAATTATCTTAAAGCAGTATTCCTGCCCAAATTTTATATTTTCTCAAAGGCGGAGTTTCAGTCTATGTTGATTGTAAATTGGAATCTGCCCAATGCTTAGATTTTTTATACTAATATATGTGTTGCCTAAGGACTAACAGTGTTTCTTATGGATTATGTACCTCAGTTTGCATGCCCAGCATAGCACAGGAGTGACTCAAGTAAATTTTACCCTGAAAATGAAGTTTCTCTTAAAATATTGTCCCTAAAACTTCCAAATTGTCAGATTTTGCAATTTTATTTAGAAAATTATTATTATAATATCAGTTGATTAATGTGGAACATTTTAAAAATGTGTAATGATCAACGTTTTAAGAAGCAGGTTATGTGTAAAATAATTTTGTTTGATATCGCAAAAAAAACCCTTTATCAAAAATGAATTATCAGCTGAAGTATGGTCCAGTTGTTCTCTAGATTTTATACTATCAATAAACATGTTGTGTAGCTCTATTATTGTATAAGAAAATTAAAGAAATGCTGAGCCCGGTAAACTATACATCAGGGCTGCAGAAGTTGGGCTGTCAGGGACCTTTTCTGATTGATTGATTTGTTGTTTACGTCCATGGTAAACAGCTATGGTCATGTCGGGATGGTCAGTTAACCTAACCACGCTATTCCTGGGCAGGCTTAGACCTCCTAAGCGGTTAACCAGTACTAGGTGCACATACTTTCGCCAGTAACCGACAACTGCCCTTATTGAATCAGCGGAGGTAGAAACGAAAGTATGTTGTCAGACCGGGTATCGAATCCAGGACCTCTGACTTATGAGTCAGGGGCCCTACCGATTGCGCTACGCGGCCTGGCGGCTGTCAGGGGATCCAAATGCATTAGAAAAACATTATTTTGATGAACTATGTATTTGTATCCTGATTCTCGTAGAAAATCAGATTATTAAAAGTGAACTATATAATCTCTGTAGTATCACAATTTAGAGTAAAAAAGCAAATCAATGAAAATGTTGCCTTGTCCAAACCCATTAAACACCAAAAACTCTAAGCTCAAATCTTTTGGTGGGCTTTTTATTCTTTCTTTCTCAAAATGTGACACTGTAACTATTTTACCTAGACTGACAACCTATCTTACTTGGAGCCCATGAAAACTATTTTAAAGCCTAGCGGTTTTAACTGGCACGTTTGTATGCTTTGGTTTTCTCATGGACTGTTATATATGGTTATGCTTTATTTCTATTTGATGAAATTCATATTCTTTTCAGACACATCATGAGCTTCGCTCCCTGTTATGTTGCTATTTGTTTTCCATCCTGTTCTATGTCATTTGTGCTTCAGTGTAATAAAAATGATAAAAGTTCCAACACGTCATACAATGATATAGAGAAATAAATACTGAAACAAATCATTTTGTACAAAATCCATTAAATTTCGTAAGCTTCAAACATTTCAGGTGCTAGAACTGTTTATGGTCACATCTAAGAACCTGTCAAAAGAATTTAAAATGAAAATGCAGAACTAGATATAAAGCAAATAAGTTATTCAATTCAAAACATTTTTCATCAATACTAGCACTTTTTAGCTGAAGACCAATAACAATTTAAGCAATCAAGAAAGCATTATGCAGCTACTGAGCTATTTAGATTTTGATTTCTCGATCTCTTTCTCTCTCTTTCTCTCTCTGTCTCTCCCTCTCTCCCTCTAATATGGAAAGTATTCTGTAGTTACATAGCTACTTATTATTGTTCACCTGACATTGGTTTCTGTCATTATATGATGTGTTAACTTGGACAACTGAATTATACACAAAAGGTCTACATTCATTTAATAAGTTAAAAACACTTGCTGTTAGGAAATGGTCTATACAAGCAATGAGCTTTCGACCAAATCCGCTTTATGAAAATTGTACTCTGAATGGATAGCATGTCATAGTTGAATAAACAATTGTTTCAACCAATTTAAGCAATCAGTAAAGACAAGTTCATTTAATGTGCAAAAAGTTAAAACACAACCTAAGGGAAAAGTGCATGCCTTCTTGGAGCAGTCAACAACAGGAATGTCAACAATAAAACACCCTGCCTACACCTGTACACGTACGGATGAGTATAGATAGGCAGTACTGAAATGGACACTTCCAACGATACTGATTATAGTCTAGAAGCGAGTTTATTGTCAGCCCTAAATAAGTCGCATCTTTTAACAATTGAAAACTTATTTTATGGTGCTGTTCCTCAACATAAGTGATCTGTTTACCGCCAATATATTGATGTTGGGTTGAGTAGGCTTCCAAAAAGTAAGGAGGAAAATTCTCAGGAACTGGCACAATTCAATTTTAGGCCCAACCCAAGACACCATGTGGTAAAGAGACAACAACAAACTAGTCATTGCCAAAGACAACACCATCGGAAGCCATATGAACAGCCATTTCCAATGCATGTGTTAGACAGGCTAGCATGAACATCTCAAACAATATACATGTATCAATAACAGACATAGCAACAAGCAACACATAAAACAACCAAGAAGAACCAAAACGGAAATGCCGTCTTGGGACGGCCAGCAATGAAATTACTGGGGTGGGGGCGGGCTTATCCGGTCTGTGGTCGATCAGCCCTCGCCCTTTATTCAATACATATATTTACTCAATATACAGATACAAACCTAAATTTATTTAAAACGATAAAAACTCAGGGCCCTGATGCATGAAAAAATAGGTTAACACTAAAATTAATTTACCTGGTCAGCTTTTATTAATCGTTCTGTACAAAGGATGCAGAAATATGCATGGAGAGGGGATGGCGGGGAGCAGGGGCATTAGAGGGATTGTCCTTGGCTTCCAAATCTTAGACAGAGAAGAAAATATTTACATATTTGCAGGCATATAGAATAGGTATAAATGTAGTGACCTCATAAATAAATAACGAGTGCTGTAGTAAAAGATCCTACATTTACTATGAAACTGACATTCTCCAAAAACCTGACTTATCCCCATATTTCAGTTTCAAAAACATTTTATCGGTTTCAAATTTTTTTGAAATTTTTCACAAAAAGAGTGGATATACTTATCCTTATTCTGAATAAAATTATAGCTTGACAAATTCAGTACAGATTCAAACATAAAAATTACTTTTCATGTTTGGTTGTTTATAGTCTGTTTTTGACACATTGTTTTTTTTTTTCAAATTTGGTCGACCATAAAAATATTTCTATATGTCAACATATAAATTTATGTTGCTGGCCGGGTTTGAACCCTCACGGATGCGGCGACAGCGCCTAGCACTGCAATGTGCGTCAGCTTTAACCATTACGCTACAGAGACGTCCCCAAAAAAGGACGCTCAAATAACGTATATAAAGCTAACTGACGTTGCAGTACACTCCGTATATAGGGGTTTCTACTTATTCTTAACTTCTGTTTTTCTACCGAATTATGATATTTCTCTCATCAATGGAGGCGACACTTGTCTTTTCAACTACAATGGAGACATAATTCGTTGTAAATATTTTATATGTTGCTGGCCGGGTTTGAACCCTCACGGATGCGGCGACAGCGCCTAGCACTGCGATGTGCGTCAGCTTTAACCATTACGCTACAGAGACGTCCCCAAAAAAGGACGCTCAAATAACGTATATAAAGCTAACTGACGTTGCAGTACACTCCGTATATAGGGGTTTCTACTTATTCTTAACTTCTGTTTTTCTACAAAAGATTATCTTTGCTTTTGGATTGAAATGAAAAATATAATCAGCGTTGGTAAACACTGGTTCCGTCTTATTGTAGTTACCAGGCATTATGGGCCAAAAGTCGTGGTAAAAAAGGTATGTTGTACTGAAATCACCTGTAAATGCGTATTATAAAATGTGTACTAGTCCCCATCAGTTAAGATGCCTACTATTTGCTTCTGCTTATATAATATGATCACCGCGTGTAACTCATAAGTGCAGTGCATTTGTTTTAAAGTTCAGGTTTAATATTTGTGTTATGTTATAAGACTGTTAAGGTGTCTCAAAATAAAAAAATGAGACAGAGTTTGTGAGTTCATGTTTGGTTCCCTGAAGAAAAAAAAGAACAACTTGAAATGGGACTACTCTTAAAAAGATTTAATTCCTAGGACAGCATATTTTTCCTTAAAAATTAAACCCCACTTTTGAGGAAGAGGAAAATGATAACAGCAGAGTTGTTTCTCCTCAAATAGCTTTAATTCACCAAAATTTACGTGAAACAAATTAGAATCTCTAAGTGTGAGAAAAAAATCTCTGCAATCTGTATTTAACAAGATACATGGCTAAGATTTTTTACTGCATGGCAATGAAACACTTTTTAGATTAACGAACTGTTCTTCTGTATCAGATTCATTATACAGGTCAAACAGAAAAACACGACGTTGAGAATTCAATAAATAGGCAGCTCTGAAGAGCTGAAACTGTTTTCACATTTGAGCCGCGACACGAGTAAATAAGCAAAAGAGCTGTGCGCCCAGCGCAGACTCAGATCAGCCTGGGCATCCACCCAGTCCACTCAGACTCTTGGCTAAGCGCTTAATGGGGTGTAGCTAAGGGTCTAAGCTACCTCCATGCGGACAGCGAAGACTCTGATCAGACTGGGCGGATGCTCAGACTGATCTGAGTCTGCGCTGGGCGCACAACCACTTTGCTGGTTTTCTCGTGTCGCGGCTCACTTCATTTCCTGGATCGTGCTTTACTCTGTCTCGTGCATATTATCCCGACGCCATCGATGATTTTATTTGGTTTATATATTTTGAATGATTAAAATGATCGTCACTCAATTTGGTATTGCTCACGTATTCGGATCTTTTCGCGTATAGTCCGTTTGCTCCTAAATGCAAACGGCATCCCCAATATTTTCTCAAAATTGGTGAGAGGTATACCCTGATCCAAAAGAAATGTCAGGGCGGAGTTATCTTTGTACCTTCACCTAGACTTTTCTATTGTACAAAAAGGGGTACAGAACATACACGCTGCTCACTCACCGGTAAAAAAAAAATATTTAGCTGTAACAAAACTTGCAAGTACAACGTAAAGTGGATATGCGGTATAGCAAACAATAGACGCACATTGCTAGCAATATTATCTGTCCTTGTACAACGTCGATAAAAAAGGGATAATTTGATAACTTGCGATTTTACATCTTTTTCAGCTTTATTTCAGTCATATCAAAACGATGGGAGGGTGATAATGACATGCTCTGTGCAATGGAACCCGATTTACGATTGAGAACGCCTTAGAGAATCGAGCTCCGGACCGCTAGATCAGCAGACCGGCGCTTCACCCACGACTGATCAGATACACAGGCTCATCTTATTATTTACTTTTCGCACATCCAATAAGGTATCTATTCATGCGACGCCAATCATTTACTCTTTAGGTTTACCAGGTAGGCTGCGAGGATGCACAGATTGACCTGAGTCGTGTTTGTTCACACTTTCAATAAGTTTCGCTTTTCTAGTAACGAAATAAAGAACGTAAGTTGTGGTTTGCCATATACATAGGAATAAAATGAAACCACTGGCTTATCTGAGTCTTCGCTATTCGCACAGGCTATCTTAGAACATGTACAGTCCAACTCCTGATCTTCATGTATGATCATAGGGCCTGCCATCTTCGCAAACAAAGTGTACTAAGTCCAGTTTGTTCTTTACGTTATAAACAAAATAAGAAGCAAAGTGGACTTAGCAGCCTTTGCTTGCGAAGTTTACAGCCTGTGTGACCAAATACACTTTATATTCCTTATGATCGAAATATCGTCTATGTGAACGGAGACGACAGCATGTCCTCATGATCCAAATGTTTTCTTTTCAAACGTACAGAATGTACAGGCTTGTGTTTTTCTTCCCATTTCAAGTGTTAAAAAATGCCCAACACTGTGTTATGTCTGAATCCATCATGTACAAAATAGGAAAGAAGCTGATTATTATACAGGGAGGATGCACAGGCTGATATGATGCTTCGCTTTTACACCGATAATCTGCACATTGTATAAAAGCATTATTTTGGCATGTCGCAATTATTGCAGTTGCGGCAAAACCTCCAATAGGCACAAATCCGCTGAAAGGTCGTCGTATTAATGTCAATGTTGGCACAATGTTGTTTGTAGATTTAGAGTGCACCACCGTTGATACGACGTTTTTCAACATTGCTTTGGCAGTGTAGATCCTATGAATGAAGCGTTCCAATATTCGTGAAATGTTTCATTTTGCGAGCCAAGAGAGAGTCGCGAATATAAGCGTAAATAAATTGTCGCGAGTATTTATATGCAGGGTGTGCCCGACTAAGGCACTATGATGACTCTTATTTTAAGGTTTTGCATACAGGGATGATGTTATATAAACGTCAGAAGCGCAGACTGCTAAGACCTGGTGGCGAACCTAGTTCGAATCTCGCGGCGGCGGAATTCGTCACACCGTAAATGGCGCTTCCTTGCGCGCAAAATATAATTATCATCTTAATAAAATGCATCTTCCTTCTTACTTTTTTGTATCAACATAACTACGTCTTTCAAACACGACAGTAAATGTGGTGACAAGAGGTACAATAACAATGCGTTATGCTTAGTGAACTTGAACAAGCGTGCAAAATTTATTCTACCGAATCTTCTAGTTGACTGATCGAATTTGACAGTGAAAGCCAGCGTGTATTTGTTACCGCCCTGACATTTCGTTTGGATTAAGGTATAAAAGGTTTTCGAATTGCTCATTCTTAATCATTCTTAATTTTTATCCTTAACATAATAAAATCATAATTTTGTAGAAACGTGAGCTTTTGTATAAAAGAGTTTCTTTACAAAAAGGGACATGAAATATGTCATTTTCTCCTCTTATTTGCCAGGGAGTAAAACTTGGCTGTTGGGATTCCTGTTTAGCCTTACGTATTACAACATGTAACCAATGTATGCTATCCTTGAAACAAAATTTGCATAATTAATTGCTGCTTTTTGTTTCACCCACATATTATCAATACACATTATTATAATAGTAACTTGATCTGGTGTACTGTATCACGTCTAGTGGATGAGCTCATACCATCGGATCTTCCGAGACGCTTGCGTCGAGGGTGATCCGATGGTATGAACTCATCCACGAGACGTGATACACTACTCCAGATCAAGTTACTATAATAATAATTTGTTTATTATATACCTTATGGAACAGCCAACCATTCACACTTGGCAGCGCTAATGCATCGACCCGGATTCGAACCTGTGCGGCAAAGGTATGTAGCTAGGACACCGACTGAGCTGTCAAGGCGCGCTTTTTTGACGTGTTTGTTGACGTTACGTCACTTGTTTCGTTTCTCTGGTCCTCGTTTCTACGACGCACGCTAAAGTATGACGCGCTTGAAGCTGGAACGCAGACATAGCCTGGTTTTAAAGGATAGTGATATGGATTCAGAAAACGTCAGTTTGATACGGCTGTCTGTATCAGATGGCCAGAAAACATGCAGTTCAAAGGGTGTATCATTGATAGGTATATAATAAAATTATGAAACAAGAGTGTTGACTCGCAAAACTATATAATAGTTAAATGTTTATTTACAACATAGTATCACCTGACCAATGACACCATTCGTTACGCGTGCAGACACGTGAATACATTTTACTGTTTTTCATTCATATACTCCCACAACTGTAGTCGACAACGAGTTTACGCTATATAATTGTCTATCAACAGCATTCTGGCTGTTGTAACGCATGCTAAGATTACAAATCCCTTTCTACTGAAAATGACACAAACTATCTGTTACAGGATAGTTGCATGGGTATCGGTTGGTATTGTTCCTCTTTTGGATATCTACCCATGCGCGAAGTATCCCAACCAGTAGTACCAGTGCAATTGATGTAGAATTCGGTCGCATGGTAAACAAAACTCAAAACGTAGCGACTTGAGAAAAACTTTATAAATCAAATCAAAACATCGTTTCAAAATTCCAAATCAAATGAACACTATTTAAATGTATCTTTATAAATAGGAAATTGATTCAAGACAACAGCCAGACCCTCAGTTTTCTGTGTCTACTAGACCTTAGAAATATTCTCTCCGTTTGTCTGTCTGTCTGTCTGTCTGTCTCTCTCTCTCTCTCTCTCTCTCTCTCAAACATACACACACACACACACACACACACACACACACACACACACACACACAGAGTCTATTTAATTCTTTCATTAAAGAATTTACCTGTTATCAGGGAACTATAATAAGATTCATTTCTTTTCCGTGAACTTGTATAGTCATGTAAAATTGTCTGTGCCGCAGAATGGTAAAACTTACTCAAATACTGAGTCAGTGTCATTTTGTCACCTGAAATTCGAGAAAACATTTGATTGGTACCGTGCGACTCTAAGAACTAAGACAAATAAGTCCGAGCAACAAATGCATACCCAGATCAGACTGCTTCTAAAGTTTTATCAGGGTCAACCCTGTTTGCAATTACATATCCATCTCTTGGACGCCTTATTGCATTTTAAAATCAAACTGTTCAACTTTGAGACAATGACGTTAATTGTCCAGGTGTCCCATTTTTTAACATGTTTACAGTAAATCCCTTTTCAAAAGAAAAGGAAAATTATAAAACTCCTCTTTAAATATTTTAATTCCTATCCAAATATTCCGGGATGAATCGCTTTTTTCAGACTAACGTAGCTTTTAAGCTAACAAGTATCCTGTTTGCTCTGTCCTGTAGCTTTGAACCAGCATACTTATGCAAGTTAGGAAAACCGAGTAAAACAGAATTGTTGTTAGTTTTAAAGTCCCAAATCCCTGAAGAAGGGGAGTATCCCCGAAACTTTGAATGTTTTATATTATTCCAAAAGAAAACATTTATACATTTTATTAATTTGAGATATCTATAAGCCTGTGGCGATGTTACTGAAATTATGTCACTTTATCAATATATTAAGCAAAAGGAAACACGTTTTACAAATTGAGACGATTCGAGGATGTTGAAAAAATATTTCCCCTACAGAAGTTTTAACATCTTGCTTTTAAGTATTTGCTCCTGCTCTCCAGGTAAATAATGCAAATAATTTTGCCCGAGCAATTGAAATTTTTATTTATCCTTTTTTTTTCTTTTTTCCATTTTTTCCGTTAGCTATCGGAGGCTCATCAGTTGAAATTTAGTTTCACCGATGAAAACGATAAGCGTTTCTTTATCGTCAAAACTTACCGAACAAATTTTGAGAAAACCAATTAGGTTCTTTTGCTTTGTTGTCAACGTAATGTGGGTGCTTTAAGACTCTGTTGTAAAGATCGGATGTCCCGGTTTTGGGAGCCCCCACGACGAAAAAGTAAGGAAAACATCGAAATATCTTGTCCTTGTACCAGCAGGGATTTTTAAAGTTAGGTAATCCTTTCACAGGAACCTGCAAGAGATAGAATTAACAATTCCATTTCAATTTTTTTCTTTATTCAGATTGCCAAATACATTTTACCGCATCTACAACTTATCAAAGAAACAAGATTATGGCTTAACCATATCAACCTCCCCAGCAAACACGTGACGTCGCAGCGACGTCTACATGACATCCCACTGACGTCATATCAGTTATGTCATGGTTTACTACACCTCTCGATAAACGCTGGTCTACTGATCTAGCGGTCCCGAGTTCAAGCCCCGCTGTAGGCGGAAATCTTTTCGATCGTAAACGGGGTTCCATTGCACACAGTCTTTCATTATCATCCAACCATCGTCCTGATATGACTGAAAAACTGTTAAAAAGGACGTAAAATCGCAAGTCATCCATCTATCTACTACCTCTCTCCCACACACAGTATGGAAATAAATTCTAAAGGAAGGAAATAAGTTGTAGCGAGTTAACCATCGACAAAATGGGCAAAAAACATGGAATAACTGTGTCATGCGACCTTAGTATACTTTGCACAGTACGAGATTATAAATATCTTTTATGGGCGAGAGAAGTTGATAAAATCTGTACCCAGCGTCACTGTTTGGCATCACAAGGTTTGTCCCGTCATGACGAACAGTGACCCAGAGGGACGGATCTTTCTATCCACACCGCCCTCATATGACTACCTTTTCTTGCATACCTTTTGATTGACAACGATATCAGAACGTGTTATATTGCATATATTTTGCGTTTGGAAGGTTTCCATTTTATTTCGAATAAATCTTAAAATAGTCTCTTTACCTTAAAAAAAGGATGATGTCAAGTATGTTCAATTTTCCAGTTTTATAATTACCTGACTTAACAAATCCATATCTTTATTGTATGTTACACCACAATATGTGGACACTACATGGTTGGAAGTTCTGTTTATATGTTTGATATATCTGTTAATAAAAGGCGGGATTTTGTCCAGGTAACTGTTATTTTCTCGCTGTCCTGTATCTAACGCTGTATACGCCATAGATGACCGTTGGAAAACTCTACGGTATGGGGAAAAATGCTGTAATTTAGTCTTAAATTCTGTAACTTTCAGGGGAGCAACTTCTAAGGCGATGAAAATCGCTGTCAGCACCACAAAGAAGAGAAACAGCCTTCTTACATGTGTCGATCTAGAAGGTAAAACAAATTATATACAAATTTAAAAAGTCTACTCAAACGCAAAAGAAACTATGCAAAGGGTTTTAGCTTTTTTTTGAATAGATCCATAAATGGATGGATTGATGAAGTGCGATTTTGCATCCTTTTTCAACAGTATTTCAGTCATATCAGGACGATGGTAGGGTGATAATGAAAGGCTGTGTGGAATGGAACCCCGTTCACGGTTGGAAAGATTCTCACTTTAAGCGGGGCTCGAAACCGGATCCGCTAGATCAGAAGGCTAGCGCTTAACTCACTGAGCGATCCATAAATGAAAGTATATCATATCATGTTTGATAACAAGTTTTAGCTTATTTAATTGCCTACAAGATGGTATAGCTTTTTTTTTTAAATTGGTGTTAGCATGGTAGGGGTCAGAAAAAAATCACAAATTGTGATATTGTTTTTATTGTGCATAAAATTCAGGTTTAAGACTCTCCTGACGGTTCATTCGTGATAATTTTATTGATATTGGATATGACCTCCATTTCGACGTATTACCTGTACAATACGACGTCTCATGGAAATGACGTAGCGTTGTACGTCGCGCGAAGGCATGTTATTTCATTCGACCTGCAGAGGATGCTCTAGCTACTGCAAATTGTTGACATCATGCCTTGATCTTACTCTACGACCAAGAAGATCCCAGATATGCTCGATAAGATTTAGGTCTGGGGACACGACAGGCCAAGGCAAGACGTTAAAGCTATTTGCATTCCGATATTGCCGCGTAATGCGAGCCGTATGCGGACGCGCATTGTCATGCAACAGTGTGGCCGGAGCATGCTGGTGGATGAATGCCCCCCGCCAAACCTGTTTCTTTCAACAACGCAGGCGTTAGCAAATCGCTCGCCTCTCCTTCTAAACACCCGCACTCTACCATCATGGTGACTAAGGTTGAACCTGGATTCGTTAGAGAAAACAGTTTCATTCCACTGACACCTTCGCCAACGGAGACGTTGTCGTGCACAGTTCAGGCAAGCAACGCGATGGCGTTGCGTGAGTATACTTCCAACGTAACGCCGTCTCGGTCTTATGGGCCGAACACAGTGACGAAGACGCCTCAGAGCGGTGTCCCTGCTAATATCGTACTGTCTCGCTGTAGCGGTAGCCGTTTGGAACTTACGTCTTCTGTGCGTCAGTTCCAAGTGGCGGACTAATCTGGCGTTAGTGACGCGAGGCCTGTCTCTTCGAAGCCGATCTGCAACTGCGCCTGTTTGCTGGAACCTTGCACGCAGATTGCTGATAATGTGCCTGTGGCATCATCAACGCCTCAATTTGCTGACGTTGAGATAGTCTTGGCATAGCGAGTTTTGATTTTTCTCTAATTGCTGTGTGTTTTTCTTACTCCTAGGAGTTGCATGAAAAGAATGACAGGTTTTTCCATCGGTTTCGAATTTGACAGGCCTTTGTACGGGCAAATCTTGCGAAACACCTGTTCGGGGCGTTACGTAACATTTAACCCGATACTGACCGGATGTGTCCATTGTTCGACAAAGTGACATGCGTGCTTCACATGGTACAAATATGAAATGCCTACGACCGATATAACTATAGTTATCCTAACTTGAAACGTGCACAGTTTTTTTTTTTGTTTTTTTTTTGCATTCGAGTATGTTCTGATAAGGACACGAAACATTGCATTAGTCCGTTCTACAAAAGTATCAAACTTGTCGCGAAGATCGCGATTCTATTAACGGTTCCCTAAATAACACCGTTTATCTGACGGTTCCGTCCTTACCGTCAGGTCAACGGAGTTATACACTATATTTTCATGAAACTTGTAAAACACGGTTTTCATGAATATTTTGAATATTATGCCACCGTTCTTTGTATGTTCTTGTCAACGGTGAATTATCAGGTATAAATATCTGGAACATTCAGTTGCATTTATGAAGGTTTTTCGATTTGGAGTATATGTTATAAAAAGTTATTGGGAATTAAAAAGTGTCAAAAGTTGGAATTGTTTTCTTTCTGGGCAATATTATAAATTATAAAAGGAATTATTATTGTCGGTGTGACAGAGAAAAAAAAATCTACGGTCCAAATAAACATAAAGTTAACTCTGCCACATTGAATGGTCCCGCGAACCGGATACGGTACAAGCAAAAAGTGAAAATTGTCTGTGTGTTCTGATATTTCTGAGTGTCTGAAAAAAGAAAATGGAAAGTAAAGAAAAGGCGCGGAGATACAAGAACACTAAACAGAAGTTGTAAAACTACGCTGGATTACCTGAAAAATAGTAAAAGTGGTTTGTAAACTCTGTTTCTATAATCATGGCAGGATTAATATACATAAAGGGCGTGCGAACAAGGTTCCGGAATACGTTGGAATCGGAAATGCGCATAGCAAACGATTTACTAACTAGTGAATTCGATGAAACGAATTTAAATGAAATAAAAGTAAATGTGACAAAATGTCTTGAAAAATTAAAGGCTTACAGTGCAAAAGTTGAGTTTCAAAGTGAAAAGTTAACAGCAGCGATGAGAGCAGAAGATGTTGAAGAAATAGAACAAGTAGTAGATGAAGATTGCTTGTTCTGCTCGAATGCTATGGATATTTACTTGGAGTTAAAGCAGTTCAAAGAAAGTTCTGTGTTGGTTAAAGAGAAAGCAGAAGTTAAAGCACCACCGTTGGAGGTATCAAACACTACCCAGCTTATTGAACTACAAAAGAATATGCAACACTTATTAGATTCACAAATGAAACAACAGGAAGTCAGTAACAAAAAAGAATCGGAACTATCGTCATTTGTGAAATTACCAAAAATTGAGTTGGTTCCTTTTAGTGGAGACAAAACCAAGTGGGTTGAATTTTGGGATTCTTTTCAGTGTGCTGTTCATAACAATATCAAACTATCGAATGTCGAAAAATTCAACTATTTAAAGAGTAAAATGGTAGGTGAAGCCAGAAGTGCGATAGCAGGTTTGGCTCTGTCAAGTGAAAACTACCCTGTAGCTGTTGACATATTGAGAAGACGATTTGGAAATCCGCAAGAAATAGTGGATATGCATTACAACCAGATGATTAATATGCAATCTGCAACAAACAAAGTCAACAGTCTTAGATATCTGTTAGATAAAATTGAGAGACACCTTCGAGAATTAGAAGTACTACATCAAGATATCAATCAAGATGTTTTCGTGCCAATTATTCGATCAAAATTGCCGGAAGAGGTATTAATACAACTTGAGATTCAAAAAGGAGTAAGCGAAAAATGGAAAATTTCTACTCTTTGTGAAAAATTACGAAATTATGTTGTTGCCCGTGAAAGAGCAGCAAAAGTAAACAAAAACTTAAGTGACAAAACTGGAAGTTCCGGGCATACTTACGCTATGGATAGATCTGTCACTCACAGAAAACCTGTACCCGAAAACATGCCTGTATCACAATACAAGTCATCAGCACAGGCACTTGTTACTACAAGTTCAAATCCTCAACTGAACGAAAGAAATAGTAGGTCAAGTGTCAATAAGTGTTGTTACTGTCAACAAAATCACTGGAGCGATGAATGCAACAAGTATACGACGATCACTGAACGAAAAGATAGAATCAAAGGGAGCTGTTTAAAGTGTTTGAAAGGAGGACATTCTTTCAAAGAATGTAAAACCAATAAAGCCTGTGTCTACTGTGGTGAGATGAACGTACACCACAGAAGTTTATGCCCTAAAAAGTTTAGATTGAAAAAGTCTGTGACACATTTGGTGACTGAAATCGAAGACGCAGATGAAGTTAAATAAGTTAAAGATGAAAGTGGTCTTATGTCAATGAATGAAATGGTACTGATGCAAACAGCTCTTACAGAGGTAAAGAACCCAGAAACAATGGAAACTGCTCCAGTGAGACTCTTACTTGATTCAGGGTCTCATAGAAGCTATATAAGTGAACACCTAGCACGAGAGTTGAGTCTGAAGAGCGACGGTGAACAAGATATTCATGTAGTTACATTTGGAAGTAATGAATCAAAAAGAGTCACCACTAAATTTACCAAACTAGACGTGAAACTTAAAAATGGAAAACAAATTCAAATCACAGTCAATATAGTACCTTTGATAAGTGGGGAACTTCAAAGGAGACCATTAAAGGATTTGTCTTCTGACAGTGTCAAGGATATTGTTTCCAGTGTCGAACTAGCGGATATTATCCCAAAAGAAAATGAAACTTCACCAATTGAACTTCTTATCGGGAACGACTATTATTTGGATTTTATTCATGGCGAGAAAATTGAAGTACAACCAGGTTTATACTTACTTGCATCAAAGTTGGGTTGGATACTTAGTGGAAGAACGACAGATACCAAAGACGACATAAGTGAATCAAGTATGCTTGTTATTACATATGGTAGTAGCATCAATAACTCGAACGCATTTGCTGGTATGGATGAATCTCTTCCTCCCAAGACAGAATTAGAGGACTTTTGGAACATAGAGTCGATTGGTATTGTAGATAAACCAACAAGCACAGATGATGCTATTGCTATGCAAAAGTTTCCAGATACACTAGGATACAAAGATAACCGATACCAAGTCACGTGGCCTTGGAAGGAAGACGTACCAGATTTACCAACAAACAAAGAGTTAGCTTTAGGAAGATTAAACACATTGGTGAATCGCATGAAGCACAGACCAGAACTATTACAGAAATATGATAAAGTCATGAGAGATCAGCTGCAAAAAGGGATAATTGAAAAGGTAGATGTCATTAAGTCTGACGATATAGTGCATTATATCCCACATCATCCTGTAATTACACCAGAAAAAACGACGACTAAGTTGCGAGTAGTATATGATGCATCGGCAAAAACGAACAAAGAAAAGAAAAGTTTAAACGAATGCTTATATCGAGGGCCTATAATGCTACATGATTTGTGCGGTATGCTTATTAGGTTCCGTATACATCCTATTGCTATCGTCGCGGATATTGAAAAAGCCTTCCTTCAAATCAGTCTACAAAAGAACCAACGTTATGTAACAAGATTCTTTTGGTTAAAGGATATCAGAAATCCCACAACGTCCAGAGATAACATACAAGAGTACAGATTTTGCAGAGTACCATTTGGAGTCATATCTAGCCCTTTCTTGCTAGGCGCAACAATAGAACATCATCTGGATTCATACAACAGTGGTGTTGCAAACAAAATCAAGAACGACATCTATGTTGACAATTTGATTACAGGAGTTAATAGTGTACCAGAAGCTAAAGCATTATACACTGAAGCAAAAATTGTGTTCAACGAAGGTTCGTTGAATCTTCGAGAGTGGATATCTAACAACGATGAAGTCAATGCAACATTTACATCAGCCGATAAAGCAGAAGTCAAATCTTTGAAAGTGTTGGGTCATACATGGGATATTGTTAATGACACGATATCTTTAAAAACAACAACTACAATCAGTGATAATCAACACATGACCAAACGCTTAATTTTGAAGCGGATAGCGTCCATATTTGACCCAATGGGCTTGATATGTCCTGTTTTGCTGCCAGTCAAAGTATTTCTCCAAAGTTTGTGGAGTAAAAACCTAGATTGGGACGAGCGTCTGTGTGACAAAGATCAAGAAATGTGGTCCACGGTTACAACGGAACTGGAAAATCTATCACAGTGTTGTGTGTCAAGATGTGTTACTGAACAAAACCATAGTGAAGTGGAATATAGACTTTTGTGTTTTTCTGATGCATCTGAGAAGGCTTACGCTGCAGTCATATACTTGAATGAAACGGTAGAACAAAGATCAACTACAAATCTAGTATTTGCAAAGTCACGTTTGGCTCCTATAAAAAGAATGTCTATTCCCAGATTGGAACTGCTAGCCGTTCTTATTGGTCTGAGATGCTTAAAGTTTGTGAGAGAACAAATTAAACTGCCAGTTTGTCAATCATATCTGTGGACAGACTCCCAGTGCGTGCTCCATTGGATCAACTCGAGAAAACCTCTATCAGTGTTTGTGAAAAACAGGGTACAGGAAATTAATGATTCCACGGGTATATCAGTCTCGTATGTTCCATCGAAAGAGAATCCAGCTGATATCGCTTCCCGCGGAACAACTACAGTAAAACTGTTGAACAGCGAATTATGGTGGAACGGACCAAAATGGCTGCAACAGGATCATCAAGAATGGCCGACATTTGAATGTAATTTAGATGACAAAGCGCAAAGAGAATACGAATTAGAATTATGCAAAAAAAAAGAGTAAAGAGACAAGCTTGGTGCAACCATCTCAAGCTATAAGCGAAACTGAAGTTCAGCAAGTTACATACGATAACCCATTGGGTATTGACAGCAGAAAATTTTCGTCGGTAACTAAACTTCTGAGAATTACTGTTCTAGCTGTCAGATTTGTAAGAAAATTACAAAGGCGAAGTTACATAAAAGGTCACATAACAAGTGACGAAATTCAAGAATCCGAACGACTCTGGATAAGACACATACAAGCAAACCATTTTAAGAATGTGTTCGAGGCTAAAAGTGCAAACAAAGAAACCAACCTCCAGAGACAGTTAAATCTATACATAGACCAATTTGGTTTGTTACGCTGCAAAGGTCGTTTGGAAAATGCTTGTTTTACTGAAAGCGCAAGGTGCCCGATTTTGCTGCCGAAAAAGGATTGGTTTACTAAGCTCGTCATTGAAAGGACCCATAAAGAGACAGCGGCGTTTCACAGACTTTGTCAAGGATTCGTCTTCGATTCTGGATCCCACAGGGACGTGCAGTAGTGAAAACGATACTGAAATCATGCACAGTATGTCGCCGTTATGAGGGTGGTTCGTATAAGACTCCTCCTCTGTGTTCATATCCGAAATCTCGCGTTACTGAATCTACTCCATTCCCCCTTGTTGGCTTAGATTACATGGGACCACTGTACGTGAAGACAAATGAGAGCAAAAAGAAAGTGTGGATTTGTCTATTCACATGTATTGTAACACGTGCAATTCACCTTGAGGTGGTATATGATATGTCGTCCGAAGAATTTCTTCTCCGTTTTAGACGTTTTATAGCTCAAAGAGGCACACCATGTGAAATTATCAGTGACAATGCAATGCAATTTCGAGCATCCAGTACCGTGTTAGATCGTATTTGGAATAAAATACATCAGAGTGATGAAATCATGAGCTATGTGTCAAATGCTGGTATCAAATGGAGATTCAATATAGAACTCGCTCCTTGGATGGGAGGGTTCTACGAAAGACTTGTCGGTTTAGTAAAGAGATCCTTGAGAAAAACGATCGGGAGACAATTATTAACAACTGTTCAGCTTCAAACTCTCCTGAAAGAAATTGAGGCGGTACTAAATTCTAGACCGCTGGTGTATGTAGGAGATGATATTAATTCTAATATCCCTATTACTCCGGCTCACTTCCTCTCGCTGAACTCCAAAATGGGAATTCCAGAAACAGAAATCAGTGAAGATAAAGATTTTCAGCCAGTTGAAAGCACTACCGAAAAACTTCTTCAGATGTGGAAAAAAGGTCAACGACTACTCGATATGTTTTGGAAAATCTGGAAACATGAGTATCTGACTAGTTTAAGGGAGCGAACTCAAACATGTTTAAAAACTGGAAGGGTGCATTCAGAGTTCATGCCAAGAATAAATGATGTAGTGATTGTAAAGGACGATATAACAAGAGGAAACTGGAAATTTGGCAAAATCGCTAAATTACAGAAAAGTATAGACGGTAACACGCGGTCAGTGAAAGTTCTGATACCATCTGGAAAGGAAATTGGGAGACCACTCAACCTACTCTATCCATTGGAGGTAACTGACCAGAGTTGTAATGAAAATGAAAAACCAATACAAAAACCAAAAGAAGAAAGTGATACGCAAATCTTTAGACCCAAGAGATATGCTTCTGAAGTCGCTAGAAAAAGTATTAAAGAAATAATGAGAATTGAGAATCAAACACAGTAAGTTAAATGTTACAAAGCAAAACATTATGCATAAAACGAGCAGATAGTGTTACTTTTTTGTACAGTATATTTTTAATGACCAACACGACGGTTCTTCGTGCAACGGTTCCCTTAAACCTGTTCTCAAGCGAGAAATGTTAAATGCAGTAGATACACAGAAAGTCCGTGCAACGGATCTATGTATAGTATACATAGTATATATAGGTATCAGTCACGTTCATTTGTAGATTTATTGTGATTGAAAAAATGTATGTATGTGATTATTGTCGTCGGGAGTATTCAGTGAAAAAGAGCCTGACTAGACATGTCAAAGAAAAACACATTGAACAAAAGTTTTATCCGTGTGCCATTACTACCTGTAAGGCAAAGTTTATCAGGAGAAATTATTTATTGGTTCACCTGGGGAAAATTCATAAACTGGACAGAAACACTTCTAAATTAATGGCATACGACGTCAAGGCTGTGTCTTCAAGTGCACCCGCACCCGCACTGAATAAAGACTTGGAAGATATAAGTGAAAATGAAGATTTTTTCGACCAGCTGCAGGCAAACAGATCACCATACAAACCAGTTTTGGACGATATTAGCGATGACGAGGGTGATTTGTTTGATTTCTTGGATGAATTTGACTTTCCTGCTCCTGTGGATATTAACAATAATCCTTTACAGAAATTAGTTGATGAATATGACGTTCATAGTGACGTTAACGTGTGTTCCGAAGGTGACGTTAACGTATGTTCTGAAGGTGACGTTGGTGATAACATAAACGTTGGCACTGATATTTTCACCGGCTATGAAGGACAAGGTAATGACTTTGATGACATTGATGACGTCGATGAGTACGTTGTTCTTGACGCTGTTGTTTCTGACGACGTGGATGTTAATGCTGACTACAATGTTGATGGAAATAATGTTCATTGTGACGTTAACGTTAGTCCTGAACGTGGTGTTGGTGCTGAAAACGATTGTTACGGCGATATTGACGTTGGTGGCGACGTTAACGGCGATATTGACGTTGGTGGCGACGTGAACGGCGATACCGACGCTGGTGGAGACGTAAATGTGGATTATGATGATAACCTTAACGTTGACAACAGTGGTAGTAATGAAATTAACGTTGGCAATGACGTTGAAAATGACGTTAGTTCAGATAGTGACGTTAACAACGTAGACGATGTAATTGTTATCAGTAGTGAGGAAGAATTTGATGGTATGCAGATAACTTCCATTAACCTGACACTATCAAAAACTGAGAAATTTAAAGATAATAAAGTTCAATCCGTGTCTCGAACAGCTTCGATCGGATATTCAGAAAACCTGTCTGAGATGGACATTAAAGAAAATGTGAAAAATATCTTTGATTATGTGCAGAATGAGTTTACTGAATATGCAAAATATTATCATGATTTTAATAACATGTGAACGATGGTATAATGTAATAGGATAGTTAAAATTGTCTGTGTGGGGAATGTCGCGAAGATCGCGATTCTATTAATGGTTCCCTAAATAACACCGTTTATCTGACGGTTCCGTCCTTACCGTCAGGTCAACGGTGTTATACACTATATTTTCATGAAACTTGTAAAACACGGTTTTCATGAATATTTTGAATATTATGCCACCGTTCTTTGTATGTTCTTGTCAACGGTGAATTATCAGGCATAAATATCTGGAACATTCAGTTGCATTTATGAAGGTTTTTCGATTTGGAGTATATGTTATAAAAAGTTATTGGGAATTAAAAAGTGTCAAAAGTTGGAATTGTTTTCTTTCTGGGCAATATTATAAATTATAAAATAGCTGGGCAGATATGTGAAATAATTGTGCACTTTTTGATAAAAGCATGAAATTTGGCACAATGCCAGACAAAGCTATTCTAAGCATTTTCAGGGTGGATGCCAAGCCGGAAAATTCCATTTATGGCGGCCATCTTGAATTTCAAAATGGCCGCCATTGAAACTGCATTTTATGGCTAACAGAACCGGAAATCATTAGAAAGGCCAGTTTTGTGTTTCCAAACATGTTTAGCTGAACTTTTACCATGTTTTTTCTCAAACTTGTCTGTTATGCGGCAATTCTAATCTATGCTACTGGGCGTAGACGTGACACTAATCGATAATTACATGTTTGTAAATATAGAAATGGAATACAGTGCATAATTCCTCGCCACCTGGAGAAAAAAAAACCTTTCAAAATATCATTGTTTTGCAAATCGAATTATTTTTCTTGTGAATAAAACTTGTTAATAGGGTGGCGATAGCGATTCTTTTACTTGTTATTTTTTCTTGTTGCTTTAGTCTACATAATGAACCATTTTGCCTAACTTACAATTTATAAAAGAAGCAGAAAGCATAATTTAATCCATAAATGTATTTTAGTTAATATTAATGCACAATGCTATACTAGTTTTTAAAAGATAAAAAATAATCATATTTGATGTGTAACGTACATTTCAGTAACAAAGGTACAAACAAACAACAATAATCTAAATAAAACGAATTGATGATTGATAGATGTGGTCCTTACTGAGTAACACTATTATTCATTTTCAAATTATGCACATACAAGAGAGAACTGATTGGCTCCTTTTAAATTAGTCAGTGCAGAACTGAAAAAATTACTTGAACCTAGAACAAAACTTTTTTGTAAAAGTCCATTCAATTTTGAAGAATGACTTCGAGAAATAGATACACATGTAAATGGTAAATAGTGTATCCTAAGTTTGATCTTTATTTCATCTTAAGTAGCCAGAAGCATATGCCACTATAATGGAAAACCATCGTTGTATGTTTTTTACTATAATTATATGATTTAAACATATATCTGATGGTAGGTTTAGTGGTAACGTTGAGTAACACAATTATAATTTGTATATAATTGTTAGTGGTGTCTGATGATAGATTTCCAAACTGTTGTAAAGAGTCAGTGTCAGACTGCAGCTAGGCTTTCAATGCTTTCAGTGCCAACCTGTCAATTATATTCAGATATTCAGATGCATGTAGTATACGTAGATTTTAAATATTTTCTATAGTACAACAGGAAAAACGAAGATCTTTACGAATGACATACTCTCGCTCTGACTCTTGGAAAACAGTTTTAAAGCAACTTTTTAATGACACATTCGACAGGTAAATACTTTGATCAGGGTTTAGGTTTAATATCACGTTAAATGTGTACTTGCTGAGTGGTAATAAACGTTATCTGTTTGTATAGCTCTCGTCAATTATACTGCCGCATATTACTGTAAGGAAAACGAAACAAGTGCAAATATGTGTGCAGAGACATGAAATTAAAGCTTCCCATCATCTGTCTGTTCGCGAAGTGTAACTGTCACTATACAAAAAGACTTATTCTTTCCTGATCAGTTAATTTTGCACCATCTTTGTCACATCTTTGCATATTACAGTTTACTATTTTTAATACCAGAAATATTACAACATCATAATTACTTGCAAACAAGGTTTGATATATCAGTTATTGTATTAGTATATTATTGGATATTGTCAAGTTGTGATACTGTTCATTAGCTGCAGGCTTCATCAATAAATTATTTGACTCCCCACCCCCATCCCCACTTCCTCCTACCCCTTTCCCGAACTGATTAAAAAAAATAGGCTCTTTAAGGCAAAAAAGATAACTTAGAATAGCATTTAATTTGGTTACTCCTTGATATGTATAGGTATAACTTATTTTATTTGTTTCTGCCCTATACATAATGTTTTACTACATATAAGATGTGACTAATTAGTAAATTGCCAATTAAGATGGTTGTATACATTACTTGTTATTTTGTTTTCGTTTAATTTCTAGTCATACTGCAAGGTACATTTAGGAGATGAGGAACTGAGTTTCGCCTCTAAATCCCTAAGTAGAGACACTGATGTAGTCTTTTTTTTCATTTGCCATTGCATTTTGTGCAGTTGGAACATTATAGATTATTATTACTTGTAAAAATAAAATATATGTCAATAACAACCATTAAAGGTCCCATATTTAGGCACCCCTTAAGAGACTGTTGAATATATATAAGCACTGACAAGGTTAGAAAAACTAATAAAACAAAACTGCGGCATAGAATGAAGATTGTCTTCAAGGGAAGAATTTACCGAAACCAACTTCAAATATCCACATAGCCTATTACTCACTCCTCGTACCATTAACTCTCAGTTCATGTTTTTGATATTTTATTCCCAAACTCCTGCTTACGGCATCAGAGGTAGTTGGAGCATTACAAAATAGACAACGTGCAGTTGTGTTGTAAAACTTATATATAGTATTTTGACATTATGCAGTAATTTTTCGATTTGACATGACGATTTTAGTTGAGAAATGGCATTGGTTGTGTAACGTATACTACATGTAGAGCCTTAACTAAATTAAATGTGCTCTGCAACCCAAGTCTACATGTAACATTCTGTTCCCAAACTTTTCAAATATCTGTCTATATTTCTGTTATCAATAGTCTTCAATTTGTATGCACATAATATGCTATATCTTTTCAATAAACACTGTAAGACAATGTTCTTGTATGTTATGTAGATTACAAGTCATACTAGATTCTCTTATACAATTAAATCAGTGCTTTTGAGGCGCTATTTTTTAAGACTTACTGTTGACTGTTTATGCCTTGACTTTACTTCTAGGTGAAAATTGCTAGACTACAACGGCAGGACATTATTTTGTCTCTAGTAGTGTCTCTTTTTTATTTATTTAATTTAACTCTTTTAATTATTTTTTATACTAAATATCATGTATGCTAGTGTCGTTAGAAGGATGGCAAAAACAGTTGAGTAGTTAGGCAAGCACGTGATTAAAAATGTTGATTTTGGTAAAAAAATAAATGCCAGAAAAGCGTGATTGTCTTCAGAACTTCTCATGTCTAGACAATACTATTAGTTTGCAGTATCCCTTTTTTCGTAACGTATAAAACACACATCATGACACCCTTAACCTAACTGTTAAAGTGCCAGAGGCCTCAAGAAGCAAAGTTTCTTAAGAATGCAAGAATTTATAATATTTTAAGACACAGTGAAGAAAGTTTAAAAGTGGTATTATAATGGACTATTATGACCCAATGTTATTTACGTTACCTCCAGTAGTGGAAAAGGATAAAAATCAAACAGTTTGTAATTAGTCCAATATTTGAAATGGGAAAAGTGGAGAAAGGTAGACAGAAACTAAACAAAATGTTTCTGCATTCAAATTATATGGTTCTATGGAAATACTCTTAGTTAAAATGTAATTTACACGTACAGGCTTAACCCATAGTCAGAGGGTTTACAGGTTTGAATCAACACAATTTCAATAGAAACGTCTGCAAACACTACTCTCTGGAGTTCCTCCATATGACAGGGGGACTTTTGTCAGCTCAAAATCTATATAAAATGTAATGGGCTCTGATCAGTATAAAACCTACCTATAAGGCAGACGCCATTTTGAAAAAATCAAGATGGCCGCCGAAATAGGCAATATATAGCTTGGCATCCACCCTGAAAATTCATATATTGGTCCAATCTAACTATGTACCAAGTTTCATGCTTTTATCAAAAAGTGCACAATTCGGCCAAAATTTGTTACATATCTGCCCTGCTAAAAGGAATTATTATTGTCGGTGTGACAGAGAAAAAAAATCTACAGTCCAAATAAACATAAAGTTAACTCTGCCACAAAACTCATTTTTATTAGAACGATTTTGTCAACACTGAATTCTCTTCTTTAGCTGCTAATAAAGCAAAACTCTACATTTGTACTTGAATTGAAACAGCATTCAAATGTAAAGTTATATAATGACGTTGTGTCAGCCATTAATTCTGACAGAATATCATTAGTTGTGTATTGATACAACTTCCTGGGGCTTTAACAATTGGTTAACATGAAACCGGTTAGCCATATCAGTGAGATAAAAAGGCATTTATGTGCATCCGTTGGGAAATTCGTTCTTACTCACTAACAGCGCAACCCTGTTTCACTAATGTATGTTATAAAATTTACCTGTTCTCACAAAGTCCCATCAGTCCTCTGGTATAACCTGTGGAGATAAGAGAAACATCAACATCATAGAACGCAAAAGAAGGAACATATATGTACATGTATAAAACATCATTTAGGATGACGCCCAGCAGGCACATGACATGTTATGACGTAGTACTCGCATCGACGTCAGTGGGACGACATGTGCCCGCTTGGCTCATACACTTCAGGATAACATGTTCCTGTTAGCCAGCCGTTTGATTGAAATTTGCTGTTTTCAGTTTATCCCAAATTCTAACACAGTGCACCTATATAAGCATTGGGAGTTTTCTGTGTTTTATTCTGCAACAGTTCACTGTTGCTGAGCGCGTGAGTCTAATTGCTGATGTCACTGTAATTACTGACGTAATTTTGTGACGTTTTGAGACGTTTTGAGACGTTAGACGGTGTAACGTCTCTATTTCGATGAACTTCTAAAATCACCATAAACCGTTCATTTATTTAGATACAGTTTAGCATATTAGAGGCAGCATAAACGCGCTGGCAGGTAGGTTGGGAGAAATGAAATGAAAATAATACTTTTCGGTGTTTTGAGTCTTACAATCGAAATAGGTCAGCTCTAGCACTAAATTATTGAGTAATAATTCACTTTTTGTCGGTCAGTTGTAAGTTGATATATCACTCGCGCTCCGCGCTCGTTATATAATCTACTTTACAACTGACCTCCAAACAGTGAATTGTATCTCAATAATTCACTGCTATTGTTCTATTTCTTAAAGACAGCAGTGGCACTATAATGAGGATTATTTTCCATAGTGTCATTTATGGACTGACGATCGGCGCCCCGTTACAGCGGCTATGGATCAGTTCCGCTGAAGTGCCGGGGGGGGATGGGGGGAGGGGGGGGGGACGTCGATATGAGAATTGAAATACAACTACAACTATAGTGTCATTGTTTCTCTTGATCACATAGTGTCAACAGCGCCAGTCAGCCAATGAAATTATCATGTTTGGTAATTCTTGGTTCACTGATTGGTTGAATAGATTTCCACACCTTTACCTGTATAGGTAGGATAGGTTTGTGCCGGGAACCAGACCCCGCCGCTGAGAAGTCCTGTCTTAAATAATGAAAAAACAAAACAATTCTGCATGAGTTACCTGGTAACGAATCCATATCTGGCACCCCTTTGGCTCCAAAATGTCTCAGATGGAGCTTAGGGTGTCAGCACTGCACTGCATTCCACTAAAGCAAACGTTGTCTTCCGTTTGAGGTTTTGACCAAGGCCAAATAAGAATAACATTACTAAAATACTTCTCCAGAACAACTGGGGTGATATGGATGATAAATTTATTGGCGTCGCTTGAAAGTGTACATTTATTCGTGTGCGACCAGGTAAAACCTTAACACTAAGCCTTCCTTTTTCGCGTATATCAGCTATCAATCCTCAGGCTGGCAAATGTTAAATGTGAACAGTGACTAATCTAGTCAGTTTGCGCGTATTTATTTGAGTAAGATCGGTACGAACATCCATTGAGCTTTTGTTTAAGGTGGTGATAATCACTGATTTGAGGCGAAGTCAAAAAATCTGCATACAATGCTATAACTATAACAGATCTTTCCCAAAATTAGCAGATGCCTTCTTTATGTTTTTCTCGTGATTCAGAATCCAAAAATGCAGGACTTGTTGAAGTTAAAAAGGGTTTATATAAGAAAATTTCTAAGGGTAATTTTGTGCGCAAATATCTGAAAAATAATAATTATTTTAATGTAATACGGTCTGAAGGTTCTTTAATACATTGTGGAGAGCGTCCTAGCAATTATGTTTCCTTTTTTTCGAAAATGTTCATGCTGGGCAGATAAAAATGGTCTTCTCTGCCTCCAAATATTTGCCAAAATACACAGAAGAGTCCATTTTCAAGGTTGAACAATTTCATATAAAAACCTGTGTCATGGTAGTAAAAATTCTAAATATTGGGATACTAAATAAAATTACCATAACTGTCCTAAAATTGGAACAGTTTGGTTTAACAGTGCAGTAATGTGCCCAAAAATGCAAATGGGATGGCAAATAGTGTAGACCCTGATCAGACTGCTCCTGTCTGATCTGGGTTTGCACTATTTGCTCAGACCTAACTGGCCCAGTATGTAGAATTGTTATGTTATACTGTGAGTATGATAAAGGTATAACTGCTCTACCTGTATTCAATTAATGCATGCAGTGTACATGCACCATACATGGCCAGACAATTGAAAATAAGTGTCTGTTTTCATCTGGTCTACCTTACAAATTTGAGAAAGAGGTGGAAAAAATAATTGTTAGGACGCTCTTTCTAAGCCATTAAAGAAACTTAAGAGGTAAGTATATTTTCAAGAATGAAGTTAATTTGCTAGAGATTTCTGCGCACAAAATTATCCTTTGATGTTTCCATATAAAACATTTTTTTAGCAGCACGTCCCTTCATTCTGTATTCTAAACTGTAAAAAACAACAAAAATAAGAAGTCAGGAAACTTTCAGGGAGGTACGTTAATCTTTTATGGTTTGATGCAGATTTTTTGTATTTACCACAAATCATCACCTTAACGCGACGCAAGTCATTTACCAAAGGTATATGGGACAACTCCCTATGTGAATAAACAGATTCATAGTACTTGAACGGTAGTTTTTATTTATGCATTTGCTTATTTATAATCCTAAACAGATATACCTAGATAGGTATTATATTCATACTTATTTATTTATTTATCATGCGTATGTTTAGCTTATCGCATTTATGAATATATATATTGTTTATTTATTTATTTATGATTAAGTTGTTTGGCTTAAAAATATTCTTATTTATTTATACATTAAACTTATTTGTTTGGCTAATTGCGTTAAAAATATTCACTTATCTATTTATTATGTACCGGTATACTTTTTATATTGCTTGATACTGTGTCACTGTGTCATTCCCATACACACACACCTAAGGGCTGCAGAGACCGACAGCATGGTTCTTTGGACATTTATCACCTCCTTGGGTCCGTATGCGGATCATGTGCTGTTTGTTTCAATATGTTGCAAGCAAAAACAAAAATGGACTGAATCTACTTACAAAAAACAAACAAACGGAAACTAATGCCCCAGTCACACACACACACATTACGGATTGGGCGGATAGTTGCGGACTTTAAATCCACACAATTTGCGGGCGTGGTCTCTATCCATATCGAATCCGTATCGTATCCGTACGGTATCCGCAAGGTCCGCAGGTTATGCCACCAAATTTTGAAAAGTTTAGATATTCAAGCGCGGACGAGTTCGACATAATGATCCATAACTGAAGGCATTTATCCGCATTTATCCGTATGTAATCCGTATCTCGACCTATCGTTCCGCGATCCGCCCATAATATGTGGACAGATACGGTTTCATGCGAATTGTTACGGTTAGTTACGGGTCTCGTTCTGCGTTTTATTACGGGCTAATGCCACAGGCAGATTAGCTTTCTGCAATTATCCTCACCAATACGTATCTGTCAGTATTGGAGTGTAAGGTATCCGTATAGAAACGTATCTGAAGGTAAAAGTCCTTAAAAACACTCCGAACGAGACCCGTAACTTACCGTAATTGAAAGTAACGATCTGCGTTAAACCGTATCAGTCCACAACTTGGGGTGGGCTGCGGAATGATAGGTTAATATACGGATTAGATACGGTTAAGATACGGATTTGATACGGGTCATATATGAATAAATGCGGATGAATGCCTTTTGTTACGGATCAATACGGTTTACTCGTCCGCGCCTGAATTTTGAAAATTTTCAAAATTTGGAATCGGATCCTGCGGACCCTATGAAAACAATACGGACAGTTACAGACTCTGCGGATACGACCTTTACAAATAACACCAGACAGATACGGATGGGTCATCCGTAGATGCGATACGGACCATTGCGAATAAAACCGGACATTTACGAACGGGCCATCCGTAGCATCTACAACATCTTTCCGCATCTAGAAGTAACAGAAGGTAATGGAAGGTAAGTAGTACGTATACATTTGTAGCATCCCTTATCGTATTGATTCAAAGGGAAAATATCTGACCGCCGACATCCGCATTTATCCTTAACCATACGCATCTATAGGTAACTGTTTCCGTAAATTAATCAAGAAATAGGCCACGCCCACAAATTCTGCGGATTACTGTGGATTTTAATCTACAACTATCCGCCCAATCTGTAATGTGTGTGTGTGACTGGTGCATAAGGTGGTTTGGTCACGTCTCAAAGTCTTCTGGCATAGCAATGACGATTCTACAGGGCAAAATGAAAGGAAAAAGAAGAGCTAGACATTTTAGATGTATTATTTGTTAATGAGCCGCTACACGACAAATCCAACAAAGTGGCATATGCGCCCAGCGAAGACCCATATCAGCCTGTGCATCCGCCAAGTTTGATCTGAGTGTTTGCTATGCTCTTAAAACGAAGCTTAGCGTGTAAACTGCCGCCATGCGGACAGCAAAGACTCTGACCAGACTGGACGGATCCCCAGGCTGATCTGAGTTTTCACTATGCGCACATGCCACCTTGTTTGTTTGGTCTTGTCGCGTCTCAATGTTTTAGTTTTGTTTATTTGTTATTATTTATTGTTCTGCCTTATTCATGTATTATTCCTTGGCTAGACCTCAAAAGTTTGCACAGTGTAAACTAAAGAAATAATTAACGGCTGTGTGAAAAAAGGCATGCAAACAAATTGAAAAGTGTATGTTCGATAAGTTTGTGCAAGTTCACAGGCTTAACTGGTGGTTTGTTTTACCCTGTATATAAGTAGATATTCAATATATATAATCATCAACAAAGTGCCGGTATGTGATTTTATCTGAGCAATTTCTCCTTTCGGCCTCTTCAATCCATTATAATAAATGGCAATACAAATTATAAACGAACATATTTACTGTCGATTTTTTTTTCTTTTCTAAACTATTGGTTTATATTTATTCGACTACCTGTGAAGAAGCCGACAAGCTAAAGCCCTAGGGAACATGTAGACAGTCAATGATTATATCTCCATTTACAAGTAATTTTAAATCATTTGAAATATAACGTGTAGTACCCAATGAATACACTTTGTGGGGATATAATTTGTTTTTTGTCTAATTTTTCAACGGGGTTTAAATCTTTACGCAAATTATTTGCTCCTAGATGAACAAATTCTTTCTTTCTTTAAGAAATTTCACATTAGAAGTGTTTCATCACTCAGGGAAGTTATTAGGAAGCAACAAAATACGTCAACCTTTGCGTAAAGGAGCTACCTATCCACTACTTATTCCGGTCAGCAAACCTATGTGGCCCTGCAACTGAAACCGTTCCAGTTATAAATAATATCATGTCACTGTTACCTTAGCAACTGGTGGGGCGATGTCAGGCTTGGCACCTTTCTAGTCACATTGAAGGGGATTTCAAAATAGCACTTAAGGTAATTGAGTTAACATGATCAGTGCCAGTCTAAAAGGACATACGATGATTGCCTTTGTTGTTCCCTTTCATATTGAAGGCAAATTCAAATGTGAAGTTTTCTCGAATAACTTTCTTATTAAATTTCATGTGTATGATAGACTGGCTCCCAGTCCCTTTGTTTTATTTTTTTGGTTTTGACCAGAGGGTTGGCCATCACAATAAAACGAGCAACGTTAAGACATACCATTCGAATACATATAACCATTTAGCCTGGAAGCCAGGCTATGTGTATGAGTACACCTCTATGCCTTGCAGCATTTTGTATTATCATTATTATTATCATATATTTACACTTGCCACTGACTTTCCGTAAACCTATAAGAGCAACTGACTTCTTACACCAATGAACGACAATTGATCATGCCACGTTGTCCGGAAGCAACGTCTGAGGTAAACAAAAGTCTTGATTGGTCCGCGTAACGTTCGACTGACGCCACGTTACGGCGACGGCTGTTCAACGAAATGCCGAAAACGTCGTTACTATATTTTCTTCGACGCATACCTTGCATCTTCTACACTAAAATTACAACGAAAATATCACAGGAAGTGTATAAAAGCAAAGTGTAAAGATAAGAATAGAAATTTGATTTTTCAGCGTTGATCGTGTGAAGAAGCCAGTGATCGTCGCTAAAATTCTACAAGAAGCGCTTCGCGCTTCATGGAATTTTAGTTCCGCTCACTGGCTTCATCACACGATGAACGCTGAAAAATCAAATTTCAATTCGTTATTATCTAATTTTCATTTAAATAAAGAGAAACTACATTTTTGACTTCCTGCTTACATCCCTGGAGAATTGAGCCTTTTCAAAATGGGTCTGCTCTTATGGCTCTGATGTCTTCCTTTCAACAGGTTTCTTATCCTCTTTCTCACCATGAGATTCTGACCTGGAATCAGTTCTACAAGAACGTGATTCTTCTGGCTCATGGATACTCGAAGCTGCTGCTAACATAGCGGATGCTTCCTGATCTGACAACTTTGATGCCAACATGGAGACACTCTCTGGAACTGGTAACATTGACTCTTTCCTTGGCTTGAATGCTGAAGGCAATGTCAGTGGATGCCAACTTCTGACTCTGGTTCTTGTGGTGACATTGACCTTCTTGCTGTTGTCTGGAGGGCAAAGCTCACCAAGGGTTCCCATGAATCATTCTTCGGTACTGATGGGAGACAGCTTAGATCAATATCGAATGGATCGTCTAGCTTTGACACTGAGAAGTCTATCCTCTCAAGGACTTCGTCTGACAGGAAGAGCCAAATTCAGAGTCTCCTTCTTGATAACTCCATGCACGTCTCTGAACTGAATAAGAAGCTGAGCAACTTTTTCACCCACTCCTGGAATCTGTTTCAGTTCCTCTGTAGTTGCCGTGTTGACGTTTATTGACATGGTGACAGACGTACAGGGAAAATACTGACTTTATTGCTATTAAGATTGTGGTGGGGTAATGACAATGAATCACCTATGTGTCTTATTTGAACAATCCGTTGTGTCTACAAGACTCCACAAGCAATAAACTTTTAATCAAATAAATCACCTGTGTGTCTACAAGATTCCACAAGAAATCTTATTTGAATAATGTTGTGTGTCTACAAGACTCCACAAGCAGTAAGATTCCCTGTAAAACTGACCCTCTATTAACCTTACGCCTGCTTTCTAATTTCGACCAAAACTGGATTAATTTAGAATTTATAGGTCGAGACTTTCAAAGGCAATGTTTGTATAGCGTAGAAGTATGCAATGCTGTTAATTTGTTATTCTAGAACTGGCCGACCTATTCCCTTTTTCGTGTTTGAAAAAGCACAGGACGAATGTCACTAGGGAAAAATGCGGAAAATAACAAATAACTTGCTTCTGCCAAGTTTACCTCGTCGCCATTATTGTGTTTTTACCCCTTATCAACTATACAATTCCCTTGTAGATAAGAAGCAAGGCAAGAGGGATGGAAATTGAGAACGCTTTCTGTCACCGCTTTGCTGTTGTACAAGGCGCTCAGCTGTAATTCACCTAACTGCGCATGTCTGGCGGAAGTAGATAAATATCGCCCCTTGATTTGCTTCTAGTGCTACTAATCCCCGGTACTTACATCCGGACCCGGTAGTCAGGTCAAGACGATGCGTCACTACACCGTAAAGATACTAAGTTTTCGGGCGGATATATATCTGTGTAAACCGCGGAAACCGAGATCTTCAGGAACCAGTCTGATCACGGCCTGGACAGCTGCCATTCCATCTGCGCAGTTTTTAGGCATTACTCTGTGGTAGAACCGAAAAACAGGAAAATGACTAGTACGGCATGGACCGGCTGTGCTTGCAGCAGAGGGTTGTCTGTGTTCGGGATATTTTTGCACGTAAGCATTGTTTTGCTAGGAAACGAAACAGTGAAATATTTTATTTCTTTATTTATGTTTTTTGTCTTATTCTGTAGCATGTAATGTTAGTTTCACTGAAATAATATGCATGAGCATGCCTCATCGATTACATACTATTTTCATGATTTTGTTCATGAAATTCACTATTCTTACATTTTTATTAAAAGTTGAAAAAAAAAAAGACTTATTATCAAGACAAATACATTTTTCAGTTTGTTACAAGAACGCTATACTATACATTATATGATTTGCAGATATGAAAGTGATTCATGTGCTACTGATGTGATTTTAAATGGAAAATATCTAAAACATGTATGCAGAAATGCCTTTTTTATTTTTGGACAATGAAACGTTGATCTTTTTTTCTTATTCACCGTTTTAAAACTCTTTGCGTTATTCAATATGGTATAATGATTTGCCTGCCCCGCCAATATTTCTATTCAGTATTTTACCACCGGAAACCAGGTAACGTTGCCTATAGGTCAGTCGCGCAATAGTGACAGTGTTTCGTTTACATTTTTAATGTCAACAGTACCTGTACTGTCCTTACAGTGCAGTTCATATAGCGTCTTGATCCATGGTCATGGGGAAACATTACGGCTAACTGGCAGCTAAATAATACCACCTGAAACCTTAAACTCAGGAAATGCTTCTAGTTCAAGAAATATCAGCGAGAACAAAAGAGAAAGTAACAAAATTAATCAAATTTATTCCTTCTGTTTCCTTGGGTTGCATAAGCTGAACTCTTCTATATAGCTAATCAGTCACCAAATCAAAATAAACACAAAATAATAGCGTTGCCAAGTTATCGCCTCCACATTATTAGTAAAGCCATTTACACGAACACAGAACTTAGGTCTGTGTGTACAATTCCAGGTGTTTTCGCCTTTTTGCAAACGAGAATCTCTTGTGTGACACCTTTTCGTTTTCTGGACAAAGAAATCTGTCCAAAATGTGCTTACTCTTAAAAAGAAAAAGTGGAGAAAATTATATTCTGTAAGAGTTGACACCCCTCCCCTAAACAATGAGAGGAGAGGCAAAACTAATACTGATAGAGTTGCTACCAATTCATTGTTTGATTGGTTGTTTTGGGTTTAACGGCTCTTTTAGACAGTATATCAGTCTATATCAAGCCGTCTCCCAGAGAGAGGAGAAAAGAAAAGAGAAAAAATATGCAAGAGAAAATGTGCAAACAACCCTCACTCACATCTACTGCAAGCATAGTAGGCCCTTGTCCTACTATTATCTAACTTATTAGTACGCCCTGGCACTGAAAGTTTCCAAGTACCATTGCCTGACCGCAACAAATAAAGACCACATAATCACTAGACAAAGCACATCCGAAACGCCGAAGGAAAAACAGAGATGATAAACGATAACGATAAAACTAGCAAGCACGTATACACTGACAGACACGGCTATGTGTTTTGATACATCTTCATTGTTTTTCGCCATTTGTGCAACTAAGATCATTAAATTTTGTTTCTTTCTCTTTGCTTTCCTTTAGCACAAAACCCTTCAAAAGAGAGTTCTTATCTTAAAGGAAACAAGTTGCTTCTAGGGGAGAAAATTGTTTCTAAGGAATGAATGTGCATTGAGAAGGCAGCCAAATATGAGCATGGCAGACTTGGTGTCCCTAGATACGTCACCGTTTACCCTTAGCATTCAGGCTAGCCCACCCAAGACATAGAAGTACACTGACAGCTGCAGTAAAGCAACAAACCAGTACAATAATTTTATAATAGAAAAGTTTACAAAGGAGCTGTTGTTGGATCGGCTAGTAGTGTCACAACTTTTAGGGACCATTTGTAAAGCAACTTCAACTAAGTATCTGAAGAACCAAAGCAGAACAAAGGGCAATGGTTGGTCGACCACAAACCGGTTACTGACCGTCCCAAGGCGGCAGTTCTGTTTCGATTCTTCTTGGTTGTTTTATGTGGTGTTAGTTGCTATGTCTGTTATTGTTGTTTATAATGTTCAGGCTAGCCCATTTACTACCTACATGAGAAATGGCCGTTCACATGGCTGCCGCTGGTGCATTCTTTGGTGGTGACTAATTTTGTGTTGTCTCTTTCCTACATGGAGTATTGGGTTGAATCTGTAATTGAATTGTGTCATTTCCTGAGAATTTTCCTCTTTAATTTTTCAAGCTCACACCCCAAACCTCCATATCTGTAGGTGAACGAAAGCACCGACCTGACAAAAAAGCAAGGACAAGTAGCAGTAAGAAACCACAGCTGAATGTCTGCCTTGGAAATGTATATGGCTGTAAGATCTGGTAATAACGGACAAACCATGGCTAAGCTATACCAATATTTTTATTAGTCTTTATTATTTCTGCAGATTACACGAAGAATTGGTAAAATTGGCGACAAAATTATCGCTACCAAAGTCAGGAGCATAACCTTTAAAGTTAAAACAATATAACTTGAAGCAGTTATAAAGAATCCTATTTACCACAAATTTTAAATTGAGGCTGTAAAAAATAACTTGTTTAGGTTATGTCTGAAATTATTAAAGCCAAGTTCAGCTTTGCAATCTCCAAAAAAACTAAGTTAAAAAGTTGTAAATTTCCTAATCTTTAAGCGCCTTGGGTACCAATTTCTAGACGGTGCGTACAGAGGTTTATCGCTTATTCATAAAAGTTATGTAAGAGATATTTCAGAAAATATACCCACTTGTCCATAAAAATTACGAAAACTCCAGAATATAAAGGTAAAAAAAACACTTTTAATTGAACAGGATACTTTTGCTTTAGCTGCAAAAAATCATAACTGCTTCGAGTTATATTTTTTAACTTGTAGAGGTTATGCTCCCGGCAGTACAAGAAGCAATTACTTTAATGGCAAAATAAACATTAATATATGAAAAGACTATGGTAGTACCCTTCATGTCTGAAAAGGACGAATTTATTAAAAAGAATGTTGAAATATTTCTCTTTAAAAAGCTGCAGAATTTTGCGTTTAATCGCCATCATCGCCTAAACGATAAAACAAGTTGTGTTTTTATTGCCTACTCTATACTGGTTTCCCGTCAGCGTTAATGCAAAAAATCATCGGTTATTCGGATAGTCAAATTTGCATTGTTGCATATGCGTGCGTCCGTCCATCAGTCGAGTCCAGGTCATAACTACTAAACCGAAGGTCCGTGTGGAATAAGACATCACAAATAATTTTATCATATCCAGACAATATGTCATTAACAAGAAAGCCAAATCTTGCTATTTTACTTTTTGAGTTATTTTATCTTGTCAAAAATCCGTGTACGGGCTATTACTTCAAAATGCTGTAGAACTTATCTATGAAATTTTACTGGTAAATTTTTCTCACCAAGGCGATGTGTTGCTAACAATGATAACAGCTTGTGCGTTTTTTTTTTAGTTTTTGAATTATTTGCACTTTTCAAAAATGTTTCTCAAACTATTATTCCTCAGCCGAATAGAATTTGGCCATGAAACGTAAGATATGGGTGTAATGTATTCTGACAATGTGTCGCAAGGAAGTTAAAAAGCTCTTCGCTGATTTAAGAGTGGCTGACTGTAAGTATCGAGCATTGGGAACCGGGAAAGTCGAAAATTACGGATTTGGCTCAAATTTTGGGAGATTGATATATATCATGCTTGTTTGTATTTCACAAGTTTTTAGAGGTCAACGTTCGGCCGTTTCCATGGTAACCAGGAATCCATTTTGAAAATATCAATATTGAGACATGTATGTAATATTTCCTCGATAAAAATCAAACAACAAATATTATCCCATTCCTATTTGCTTGTATAGTTTAAAAATACATACGTATGTAATAAGATAACATGATATGAATATTTTCATTCCCTTATTATCAACGGGAGAGCTTTTACTGGAAAAAATCGACCCGATTTTGAGTGAAAAATTGGTGTTTTATTCGCCTAATAACTAAAAATGGCAGTCACGTTTGACAATAAGGCAATAAATGCATGATAGAGTGAGGTTTGAAGTTTACGACAGTCAAAAAATTAGGTGTAAACTCGCAAAACTTTAAAAGTTATCCATCTTTGAAATGTGTCAATACTGTAAAATAGTATTAAGGGAGATAAGTCAAACTGACATTATCTACCTCCCTTGACGATTACAAATCCGCGAACACTACAGGTAGTATCCATGATCTTTAATAATAAAAGATAGTATCTTTGAAAGAATAAGATTACTGTCAACAATGCTCACCATGACCTTTTTTATCTATGAAATAGGTCCATTTACCAAGACTGCAGTTGCAGTTGTATTCGGTACATTTGATGACAAGAGTTGTCCCGAGCAAAACGTCTGCAGAAATCACGGAATAGAAGAACGGAGTAAAACCGTTTTATTTGCACCAAAATTTTTGCCTTATCTTCATTTTATGTTGAAATAAATAGATTTACTAATGTTTTTTTAAATAAATTGCTTCTGAGAAGGAGGTAATACGCAAGAAGAGGCATTTTTCAGGACAGAAAGTGGTGTAGACTAAGGTCTACGGCGCACATGCACTCGTTTCATGCAATGTGAGCGTCTATTCACCGAGGGATACTGAATTTTTAAGCAATGTTCTGTTGCCTATGATCGTCATACTACATAGAAGAGCTAAAATGGATGTATGAATGACTTTGAATTTATGTCCTTAGTCATATCAGGACGATTTGGGAATGTGGTTGGGGGGATGGTGGGGGAGAGGGGGGATGAGTATGAAAAGCTGTGCAGTGGAGCCAAATTTGCGGTTGGAAAGATATATGCATCCAGCAGATCTCGAACTCTGGACCACTTGATCAGCAGGCCAGGCCTTAACCTACTGTGCTACCCGGGACTTCTAGAATAGCAAAGAAAGTCGTGTAATTTAGGTAATCCTGATAGGGGTGCCATCTTAAGTATACGAGTACTCAGGAGTGATTTATTTATCCCGTCTAATTTCATTCACTTTTCTGTAGCTTAGCGAGGGAAGCGCCTGCGTGCTAAGCTAGCAGTCCTTGTTCGAATCTCTTTTTTTCAATCACGGGGTGCCATTGCACACAGTCTTTAAAAATCACCCATGCCTTGTTGCATGATCTAAGTACTGTTGAAAGGGCCATAAAACTACAAACCTGTCAGGCTGTCATTAACTCTCTTCGTTTGCCAGTCTGCCATTTAAATGTTTATTTGTGGCGCGTAAAAATGTTTGAAATGTCCATTTTGTTATGAAATATTATTGGTTGAGCGCGTGATTGTTCGGCTTGTTTCTTACAGTTAGCTTTTCTTAACTCACTCCGGCTTCGCCGTCGAGATATAAACTACGATTCGCGCTTCAACACCATGTATACATCAGCGACAATTCACTGGTAAGAAATTTTTTTTATGTTAATCGTGTAGTTCTATATTACGTATTTTCACTTTTGTACACACTTTCTCTTCACGAAACGGTGATATTGCTATTGCATATACAGTGGGTGGGGTATCTAAGCAGCAACTATAAATCTGTTTATTAGGGGAAAAAACGAAAATCATTAGAGATACAGAAACCAAGTACTGAACTATATTAAAACCATATCGATTGTACTGCAAATAAAGGGTTGTATATTAGTTACATGGGTTTAGGGTCGTTTTGAACTGATGTAACACATTTTTATGCATCGTAACCATAGAAACAATATCAAACACTACATTTCTACGCCGTTAATTGCAAAGATGGTATAAAAATGCGACTCTTTATTTGTTTAATAAGCAAATTCAAACTGAAAGTGTGGAAATTAGGGTAAAAAGATCTAAAAAACTGTTGTTTCTGTAAAATTGTAATTGCGACAGGGACACCCTTTGCACGTGCAATTATTTTGTAGTCAGTGAAAGTTTACAACTAATTGTTTTTGCTATGTACCGTACTTATGTCGATGTTTGAAAACACGTTAATGGTATATTCAGGTCAGGCTGCCATTTTCAATGATCTCGATTTGAAAAAGAGCTATTTTCACAAATTTTATTTTTTCTCCGACTATATGTACTTCCAGTTGCCATGGTTTCAACAACGTGCACTAGCCAATGCTCTGAAGGTGCAGAGGCTGACAATTACATTTAGTCCTAAGCACCATACCAGTTAACTATTTGATACTTGCTTCAGGACAGACACGTTTCCCCTTTGAAATTCATCAAAAATATATAAAATTTGAGCGGCCTAAAATGGTTGCCATGGCAACAGTAAATGCTTAGATATCTTGAGAACCGTTTGACATATTTTACTTATTTTTTCACTAATTTTCATCTTTCGTCGAGAGCTTTAAACCATGACATTTTTAGCAAAATACAAAAGTATGAGTTTCCATCCAATGCTCGATGCTTACAGTCAGCTTCTCTTAAATAGTTGGTTATCTTTCCTTATTGGATGGGTTCATCTTATCGAGCAGCTTTCTCGCAAGAAAGAAAGATTCTTCCTTTTTTGTTTCTGTCTGGACGATAGCCCCTAAGCTGTATTGAATTCAGCCATAAAACGTGATGGATTGTTTTGTCTATTTAAGACAATACTTTACGTTCCATACAAAGCACACAATCCTGGCTGATTTATTGTACGATTCATCTGCCCTTCCCAAAATCCCTGTTCGGTCCATAACTCCATAACCGTTTGAAATTTATTCATGAAAATTTAAAGATGGGTATAAGTTACCAAGATCATGTTTCATTAGCAAAGAAGACATTTCTTAGTATTTAGTTTCGAGTGAGATGCATTTTCTAGAAATTCATACGCAAACAAGGAATGCCAATTTCGCTGTTCTGGTTTTTGACTGATTACCCATGCCAGAATTCAATGTCATGTCCATGACACTTTAATTACTTGGAATTTATGCATGCAAGCTCACAGATAGTTACCAAGATCATGTTTCATGAGCGAAGAAGACAATTCTTAATATTTAGTTTTGAGTGAGATGCCTTTTCTAGAAATTCATACGCAAACAAGGAATGCAAATTTCGCTGTTCATGGTTTTTGACTTATTACACTTTCTCTATTCATTGGGAAGAGCCGATCCATATATTATTCTGTCAAGTGAGATCTATATACGAACAGAAACAAATACTCCTATGGAAACAGGTTCTTTCGTTAGAAAATGCTTTTCCATTGCAGCTAGAGGTAGCAAAGAAAGGAATCGCAGAACTGCAACCCCAAAACCTGTATCTTTTTAGCATAATATCATCCTTTCATTCCATAGTTCAATTTCTCCTCTCCAAATAGTGCCGCCAGTTCTTCGTTGAATGGTTTGTAGAACTCGTACAATATATGCCGAGTTTCGTTTTTCATATCACCATATCTTGAGTGTCCTTTAGCATTCACATTCACTTTAGACAACCCCACAATCTCTTTCATGTTGTTACTTGATAATTGATCTGAAACAAAAGATGGACTATGTCTAGATGTATTTCATAACCAATTTCTCTTGTTAAACTTATGTGTCATTATACTGCTTAATATTCGACCGTGGTTTTACATATCATTTTAAAAGGTGTCATCAATAGGCTTTAGACGAACGGATCAATTGGAGTCTTCTCTGACGAATTAGTGGCTTTTCTTTATTGTCATTGAGCCGCGACACAAGAAAACCAACAAAGTGGTTGTGAGCCCAGCGCAGTGTCAGATCATCCGCCCAGTCTGATCAGAGTCTTCGCTGTCCGCATGAAGGTAGCTTAGACCCTAAGCTACCCTTTAAACGCTGAGCAAAGAGTCTGATCAGACTGGGCGGATGTCCAGGCTGATCTGAGTGTGCGCTGGGCGCACAACCATATTGTTGGTTTTGTTGTGTCGCGGCTCATATTTGCCACTAACGTCAGCTCAACGTTGTTATTCTCCTAGCCAGTCGTGGCTGGGTGCTCTCAAGAGAACATTTGACTACCAAGTGATAGATTTGAGGTACTAAATGCTGAAATGATGTAGAAGAGATCCTTCTCCCCAGCACAACTTCCAAAAAATCTTACAAACAGGTCATTCGCCGACCCGCCCTAAAATGTTGCAACAGACAACCGTCCGTACCGTTAAATGATAAAAAGATACCTATATATCAACTGCCCGTTCCCATTAATAAGATAAAAGAGTATGTTTTGTCAGTTTTATCAGAAAAGCATCCATTTCACGTATAAATAAAGTGTTATCAATGTTATTTTCAAAGCTTGAGATTGAATTTTTGCTGGCAAATTTTCTATCCATGAAGGGGTCGTGAAATGCTTTATTTTCACAAGGAGTTGCTTTAACGTACCTGGCATATATCTAAATAATAAAAGTCAATAAAATAATACAAGACGGCATATGACAGTACGTTGTAAGGGACCAAACCCTGAAAAGTCCACATTTTGATTAAACGTCTCTTTTGTCCGAGTCCTCTTGTGGAAGTGAACTTTGGCTATATATGATTCCTTCTCCAAAATGAATGAAATTGCTGTATACACCATCACAAAAATTGTAACCTAGCTATGCTGAAAGGTCCTCCAAAATGCACGTGCATGACAGTATGTACTGAAAAGCTTTAGAACTGTAAGCTTAAGGTGTACTGATATATAGAAAAGGGAGATTACATTGACCTGAAAAATGTCTCCCTTCTTCTCAAAGGCTTCACTATAGACAAGAATTATCTTCTAGGGACTCAATAATATAAACATTGAACCCTTGCAGAAATAGCAGCAATATAACTACAAGAGCTCCGCTGAGTGTGGGGAATAAACGCCCGTTGGGGCTTAAAGTTGAAAAGGAAGCAGGAGATGAGAGAATTTTGTCAGTAGCTAAAAATCTTCAACAATGCGGCTGATAAGAAATCACAAAACAAACGAAGCTAATAAGAAATTCTCAGACAAAAATTACAAAGGGGCACAATTCCATCAAAACTAAAAGTAGGGTCATGGCTCTTTTTCTGCATATCGTCTGATGATGCTTTATATTTGTACAAACTTTCATGAAGAAAGCTTAACGGTTTTTGAGATATGGGGCAGACACCTAATGTTCACGTTTGAAATTTGACCTCTAAATGTGACCTTGACCTGTGTCGGACATTGTTAAAATGTCCGTTCGGCACTTTGCCTTAATAAGGCCAACATTTGACTCAAGTTTTAAAACATTCAAGGGGTTAAGGAGATATGGAGTGGACACGAAGCTAATACGAAATTACAATAAGAAAAATTCAAAGGGGCATAATTTTGTCAAAACTGAAAGTAGGGTTATGGTTCGTTTCCTTCGCACATCGTTAGAAAGTGCGTTATATTTGTACAAGCTTTCATGAAGAAATCTTAAATGGGTTTCGAGATATGGAGCAAACACGAAACTTACATGAAATTTCTATACGAGAGATACAAAGGGACATTATTCCGTCACAGCTTAAAGTAGGGTTACGGTTCTTTTTTCTCTGCACATCGTCTGATGATTCTTTATATTTGTACCTACTTTCATGAAGAAATCGTAAACGGTTTTTGAGATATGGCGCGAACACGAAGGTAACTTTTGAACTTTGACCTCTAAGTGTTACCTTGACCTTTGTCGGACATTGTTGAAATATGAGTTCTGCACATCATCTCGATAAGGCAAACATTTGTCCAAAGGTTCAAAACAAATCTTTCAAGAGGTTGAGGAAATATGGAGTGGACACGAAAAGTTTACGGACGGACGGACAGACAGAAGCAAGGGCGGGCGGACGGACGGACGGACGGAGGACAAGACAAAATATGACCCGTCTTCGACGGGCGTATAAAGATAATAATAATAATTATTATAATAATAATAATGCCGGTATATTCAGTATGACCGGAAATCATTGAAAATTGCACTTTTCATAATATGTTAGCCCTAGTTGTTTTAGAAAATTTGTCGCATATTAGTTTATTAAGAAAGGAATGTAATAAATAATTCGTAGCTATATTATTTCATTTTACTGGCATTTTTAACGATTTATATCTATATCTTGGACACAGGGGTCTAAAATCGCAAAAGTAGTTGGATTTTCGAGAGGTTCAGAAGTATGTGTCTTAAACTAGAATGTAATGCTGCAAACTAACTCATTCTGGGCTGTGTTAAATATTATCAAACAATATCATGTAGATCATAGTTGTTCTATGTCATATAGTATTTAAGGCTTAATATTGGTGATAAGAAATAGGCAACTGAAAAATTGGTTTTGGCGCACTGATGGTAAAATCTCCTACATTTTTGGCTCTGCTATATTCAAGACATCATGAAATGAATATTCAACGAAAGTGGTTTTGTTTTCTGTTACCACATTGCATGAAATTATTATTGTATTATTATTATTGTTATTAGTGTTTGCAAATGTGATGTCATACTTATCTGTTATTATTTTCTTTCAGCGACTACATCCTACCCTGCGTAAGATTTACCATTTTCTTAAACTTTGGTGAAATTAACTTCTTAAAGAGTTCCTTCAAGAGCAGAGAACGCATTCAGAAGCAGGAATATGGGCCGGACTACATGGTTTCGGCTAATAAAGCCTCCTCAGTAACCTTGACATAATCTGTTGACAAAACCAGGGAAACCATATGTAATTTCTTAATTTTAATTCGGCAGTCGATTCAAAGACTGCTTAGTATCAAAATGGATCCAAATAATGTAAAAGACGATGATCTAGAATAAGAGTCTGAACCAACATTAAATTTCAAATTCGTCAGTAAATTTCAGATTTCTCAGTAAGTCTGAAAATCTTCCTTGTTGCCCAGAGACAAATAGTTTCAAGTCAGATATTTAAAGGTTATATCACATATAGTTGCTGATTCTACAGTGTTATGTTTTCATCTGTAAAAGTAATTTTAAATATTTTGTAATTCTTTATTATTTCCTTGTAGTTATTTCATTCTAAATGTCATCTTACTTTGTAACTTTGAATAATTTTTGTGCTTGGTTGATTAAAAGGAAGATAATTCAGGTCATATAGCTGACCGACAAATACCTAAGTCATCACACTGTAGTATCGCGATAAATATACCAACAACATACCAAATCAGTCCCATTTATTTCGTATGAAGCTAGAAAATTACTGGATGAAATCCAATAAAAAATTCTCAGTTATTTCCGGTTATACTATGATAATAATGATGATGATAATCGTAGTTATAATATTCATAATTACCCATTTCTAGAAATTTATATATCTCACTCATCGATTTGTCCATGTCCCTGGACCGATCTTCTAAACGTTGAATAAAAATCTGGTCTCTGGGAAACACCTGTAGATAGTCTTTGATAAAGACCGAGTAAAGGCCAATCCTCAGATGAATCTAAAAAACAAAATGGTTTGAGTATTCAAAGTAGCAATCCCACTTGATTCAATTTTCATTTTCACGAATGAAAAGAGAAATTGAACCACGTGGGTAGCTATATTACTCAAATCAGCCTACAAGTTGCGAATGAAACTGGTCAAAGAACCCAAATCATAAGTACGAAACCGTAAGTCATTTTAACATTAAAAATACTGGAATATTCAAGATACACAGACATGGACCCAAAAATAAAGGTGGGATCAGGTGTTCGCGAGTAGTAAGCATCACCTGCCTATTTTAGTACACCCGCCATACCAGTGTATCAGTGGAAACAGTCAGTGAAAAGTAAAAGTCCGGTATTTTGGTTTCGGTTGAAGCCATCAAATCGGAAATTAGTTTAGAAACGGCAACATTGTAGGAATCAACGAGGCATGATGTCTCCGAAAACACTTTTCAAGTTAACTGTCGTCACAAGCTTTACTTTTTGATAACCCTGTGTCAACAGTTTACGTATGAGTAGAACTTATACGGATGCTTAACTTTGCAAATGTTAGGTTCGCGAGGATTCAGTAATTGTTCATGACAAATAGAAGGTTCTCATCAGATTGCTGATCTGAGGATTCCTTGATCATCTTTCAGTGATTTTAGGAACCTATTTCTGCGACGCCAACTCTTTTTAATCAGATCTCCATATAAGAGTTATAAAAGAGAACTCTCAAAAAAGCCTATTTTTTTCTAAATAATCAAGGCAATGTTATTCAGGATTTGTGATCGAATTCTTTCCTTTCTCATTCGCTGTCGTTTCTCAAAATTGAGCCATATAATAATATTGTTTGCAATGTAGAGTTTCTTATTATAGCAAATATTTTCAATATTAGTATGATTTTATTATTTTCTAGGCATAGAAAAGAAAAAAACGCAAACATGCATCAGCGAATGAAAAACAATATACCTTTCTCATGCAAATATACTAGTCTAAAGAAGTTTTCATCACCATATATTTTCCATAAACATAATACTAAATCAACCTATTTCCAAGAGGTACACATGTACAAGAAAGTCATGTCTCTGTTTTGCTCAGCGGTTTCTGTAGCTCACACGCTTATGTCTCTGTAAACAGTCCTGTAAAAACTTAGGACACAACTGAGCCCCGTCCAGGTTGAAAAAATTCTGACTGAATATTTGTATTGGCTCCTAACAAATATAGGAACTCATCCTAAATTCGGCTTTTTCTCTTTAAAAGCTTATATGTACTCATTCAACTGACGTTTACACATGTGAAATATGACTGTTTCGCAATAGCTCTATGGAAAAAGTACGGCGATGCAAAATTTCTTTTGAGTCATATATATATATATGATGTTTAAGTTGTATGTCAAAATAACGCCTCGATTTTTCATGCCATTTCTGCGAAGGGGCATTGCTTTTGTGACTTTCGGTTTGCTTTCGTGAACAATGTAGCCGTCCAAAATGTAGACACTTCCTTAAAGGAAGAAATATCTTCCAGAAGAGCTAACATTTTTCATTTTCTTAAAGAGTGAATCCAATTACTAAAAACGGCAATATGAATCTGGCAGAGTTATTTTGAAAATGTAACCATTCTTTTAGGTACCTGAATGTATTAGTATGCACGTTTTTTTTTCGCACCACGCTTTGGATATCATATTCTTGCGCTCGTAAAGCAGCTAAACACTATGAAGGAATGAGATTAAATTTCATAAATTTATCTATCTGGTGGGAACGAAATTACTCCCTTGCTTTTCCCTTGTTTTTTTGCTTTGCATGCTTTTTTTTCGTTTCCCCTTTGGTGTCTAGGTATGGCATACTATATGAACCTGTCGGTACCTAAGAGCCGCGACATGACAAAACCAATGAAGTAGCATGTGAAGACACAGATCAACCTGGGCATCCGTCCAGTCCGAGCAAACTCTCAGCTATTCGCATAAAGAGTAGCTATGTGTCTTATCTAGATCCATGCGGACAGCGAAAACTCTGGTCAGAGTGGGTGGCTGCCCAGGCTGAACTGCGTGTTCGCTGGGCGCACATGCTGCTTTGTACGTTTTGTCGTGTCGCGGATCTGATCATTTTCTTTTCATCTACGTTTCATCTTTTCAATTCTTAAATACTCACGTTTGTTTTAAAATTCATTGAATTCAATGGACATTTCCAACTAGGACTAGCCTGAGTTTTTTCAAACTGAAAAAGAAAAACAGTATTAAGAGATTAGGGTGGTTTGAATTCTAGTCCGTTCGCTCCTACATACAAACGAGAATACGTTTATTTTCTCCGGGAGAAAGCGACAAAACCCCTATTAAAGGTTCAAATGTCTTAAAGCAGTATTCCTGCCCGACGTTCATATTTTCTCAACATTTCTGTTATAACTCTGACTTCCATTTACTTCAGGACTCATTTACAAGCAGGAATGACACTTTTGGCTTTAGTGTTAGTCTGTTTTATTTTTAGTGACCCGATAAAAATCATTACAAACAGGAGTATGTACACTGTCTATGATACTAAAGTCGGTTTAAGCACTAAATGAGCAGTTTTCCATCTTGTTAAAATTGCTTAAGCTTTTTAAAGGCCAAAGAAAAGTAAACATTCATTTTAAATGCGGCCTTACTGATTGAGTTCAAAACTAGTCGGTGCATCCCTGAAAGACCTCTCGACATATGAGCCGGGAAATGATTACTTTAGTTGGAACCTTACGATTTCATGACTTTTGCAATACTCATGAACAACTTTTTAAGCAGTTAAAGTTAACTTTAAATGCCAGGGACGTCAGTTTAAACGTATCATTACTAGTCTTGCGTTATTATATTTCATGGTTTTGGGGTAAAGTCTATTTTCTTTTATTGACCCGATAAAAATCATTATACACAGGAGTATGCACACTGTCTATGATACTGAAGTCGGTTTCAGCACTAAATGAGCAGTTTTCCATCTTACTAAAAGTGCTTAAGCTTTCTAAAGGCCAAACAAAAGTAAACATTCGTTTTAAATGCGGTCTTACTGATTGAGGTCCAAATTAGCCGGTGCATCCCTGAAAGACCTCCCGATATATGAGCCGCGACATGATTACTCAAGTTGAAACCTTACGATTACTAGACTTTTGCAATACTCATGAACAGCTTTTTAAGCAGTTAAAGTTAACTTTAAATTCCAAACACGTCAGTTTAGACGTATCATTACTCGTCTTGCGTTATTATATTTCATGGGTGTGGGGTAAAGTTCACGCCAATATCTAAAAAAAAAAACACAAGAAAAAACAAGAAATCCGCGGAAAGCGGTGTCGCACCTGCGATGATTAAGTCACATAAGTTCCAATTGGTATTGAAAACTATATCGCCCATGCTAACGCAGGTGTGACAAAAGCAGGTGTGACAAAAATGACAAAATTAAACATGTAAAAAAGGCAGCAAAATTTCATCTGGGAAATCTGTGCAAATAATATGCACATCTTCAGACCATGACCAAAACATCTGTGAAATCTCAAAGGGATTGTCCAACAAATGTAGGAGGAGTTGTGCTCAAAAGACACCCACTATGAAAGGTATTGTGTGAAAAATTGACCAAGTAAACACATGACAAAAGTGGCAAAAATTAATTTGGAAATGATATGCAAATAATATGCACATCTACAGGCCATGGCCAAAGCATCTGCAAAGATTCAAAGGGTTTGTTCAACAAATGTAGGAGAAGTTGTGCTCACAAAACTCCCACTATGAAAGGTATTGTGCAAAAAAATGACTAAGTTAAACATGTGAAAAAATGGCAAAAATTAATTTGGGAATTATGTGCAAACAATATGCACATCTACAGACCATGCCAAAAACATCTGTACAGTTTCAAAATGATAGGCCAAAAAGTGCAGGTGTAGGTTGCGCTCACATAACACCCATTATGGCAGGTATATTGTCTGAAGAATGACTAAGTTGTACATGTGAAAAAAAGTGGCGATAATTCATCTGGGAATTATGTGCAAACAATATGCATATCTACAGACCATGGATAAACATCTGTGAATTTTCAAAATGATTGACTAAAACGTGGAGGAGGAGTTGCGCTCACAAGACACCCACTGTGAATTGTTGACGAACGGACGGATGGGAAAAAACGGACTCAGTTAAGCATGTTAAAAAGTAGCAAAAATTCATCTGGGAATTATGTGCAAAAAGTATGCATATTGACAGACCATGGCTAGAACATCTGTGAAGTTTCAATATGATTGACCAAAAAGTGAAGGAGGAGTTGCGCTCACAAGACACCCACTGTGAATAGTTTACAAACGGACGGACGGGAAAATGGCTAAGTTAAACATGTAAAAAAGTGGCAAACATTCATCTGGGAATTATGAACAAATAATATGCACATTTACAAACCATGGCTAAAACATCTGTGAAATTTCAAAATGATTGACCAAAAAGTGTAGGAGGAGTTGTGCTCACAAGACACCCACTGTGAGACTAAGTTTAACATGTAAAAAAGCGGCAAATATTCATCTGGGAATTATGTGCAAACAATATGCACATCTACAGATGATGTCTAAAACATCTGTGAAGTTTCAAAATGTTGATCAAAACGTGTAGGAGGAGTTGCGCTCACAAGACACCCACTGTGAATTGTTGACGAACGGACGGACGGAAAAAAAGACTAAGTTTTACATGTGAAACAAGTAGCCCAAAGGGCAACAATTGCTCACCTGAGAGACATTGTAAACCTGTAGGGATATTTAAGATGCTCAAGGGCAGCTTACTCCACAGGCAGTGGTCCAATCAGGCTGAAAATTAAACTCATCCAAAACATTATGTATGCCCTCATTTAATATATGCAAGTTTAAAAAGTATCCAATCAAGAGCACAATAGACAGAGCTGTCAAGGGCAGCTAACTTCGTAGTGGTTGGCCTGATCTGGCCAAAATTTGAACTTGTTTAAGATATTATGCATTTCCACATTACCTGCAAGTTTGAAAAGGATCAGATCAGTAGAAACCAAGAAAAAGTGGCGACATTGATTTTTTGGATGCTCAGGGCAGGTACTCCATAGTCAGTGGTGGGATCTAGCCAAAATGCTAATTAATCCAAGCTTTTATGCATATCCTAATGACCTGCAAGTATGAAGAGGATCCGATGAAAAATGAAAATGTGATGACGTTGTTTTCTCTATTATAAGACTATGGGATTTTTTTCAAACGCTCAAGGGCAGCTAACTCCGTAGTCTGTGCTCAAATCCGGCCAAATTTCGAACTCATCCAAGCTTTTATGTATGTCATCATTACCTGCAAGTATGATAAGGATCTAATCAAAAACCTTGATTGCAGCACCCTAAAAGTCAAACTTGCTCCAGATATTGTCATCCCTACATTTGTGTGAATTTATTTTAAAATCCGTTGAGAAATGTAGGTGCTAGAGCCATGACAAAGTTTTTCTAAAAATAGCCACAGTGACCTTGACCTTGGGCACAGCATCCTGAAAGTCGAACTTGCTTGAGATTTTGTCATACCCTACATTTGTGTCAAGTTATTTCAAAATCCATGGAGAAATGAAGGTGCTAGGGCGATGACAAAGTTTTTCTAAAAATAGCCACAGTGACCTTGACCTTGGGCACAGGCCCTGAAAGTCGAAGTTGCTCGAGATATTGTCATGCCCTACATTTGTGTGAATTTATTTTAAAGTCCATTGAGAAATGTAGGTGCTAGAGCGCTGACAATGTTTTTCTAAAAATAGCCACAGTGACCTTGACCTTAGGCGCAGCACCCTGGAAGTCAAACTTAATTGAGATATTGTTCTGCCCTACATTTGTGTGAAGTTGATTTAAAATCCGTTGAGAAATGTAGGCGCTAGAGCGATGACCAAGTTAAAATAGCCACAGTGACCTTGACCTAGGGTGCAGCACCCTGAAAGTCAAACTTGCTCGAGATATTGTCATGCCCTACATTTGTGTGAATTTATTTTAAAATCTGCTGAATAGTGTAGGTGCTAGAGCGTTGACAAAGTTTTTCTGAAAAACAGCCACAGTGACCTTGACCTTGGGCGCAGCATCCTGAAAGTCGAACTTGCTCCAGATATTGTCATGCCCTACATTTCTGTGAAGTTATTTTAAAATCTGCTGAATAAAGTAGGTGCTAGAGCGCTTACAAAGTTTTTCTAAAAATAGCCACAGTGACCTTGACCTTGGGCGCAGCATCCTGAAAGTCAAACTTGCTCCAGATATTGTCATGCCCTACATTCCTGTGAAGTTATTTTAAAATCTGCTGAGAAATGTAGGTGCTAGAGCGCTTACAAAGTTTTTTTTAAAATAGCCACAGTGACCTTGACCTTGGGCGCAGCATCCTGAAAGTCGAACTTGCTCCAGATATTGTCATACCCTACATTTGTGTGAAGCTATTTTAAAATCTGCAGAGGAATGTAGGTGCTAGAGCGCTGACAAAGTTTTTCTAAAAATAGCAACAGTGACCTTGACCTTAGGCACAGCATCCTGAAAGTGGAACTTGCTCGAGATATCGTCATGCCCTACATTTGTGTGAAGTTATTTTAAAATCCGTTGAGAAATGTAGGCAATAGAGCGATGACAATTTTTTTCTAAAAATATGTGATGACGTTGTTTTCTCCATTATAACACTATGGGATTTTTTCAAACGCTCAAGGGCAGCTAACTCCAAAGTCTGGGCTCGAATCCGGCCAAATTTCGAACTCATCCAAGCTCTTATGTATGTCATCATTACCTGCAAGTATGATAAGGATTTAAGCAAAAACAAATGAGAAAACGTGATGACGCCATTTTCCCCAATAAAACCCTATGGGATTTTTTTCAAACGTGCAAGGGCAGCTAACTCCGTAGTCTGTGCTCGAATCCGGCCAAATTTCGAACTCATCCAAGCTCTTGTGTATGTCATCATTACCTGCAAGTATGATAAGGATCTAAGCAAAAACAGTTGAGAAAACGTGATGACGCCATTTTCCCCATTATAATCCTATGGGATTTTTTTCAAACGCTCAAGGGCAGCTAACTCCGTAGTCTGTGCTCGAATCCGGCCAAATTTCGAACTCATCCAAACTCTTGTGTATGTCACCATTACCTGCAAGTATGATAAGGATCTAATCAAAAACAGTCGAGAAAAGGTGATGACGCCGTTTTCCCCATTATAACCCTATGGGGGCTATCTGTTGCCATGGAAACCAGAGTTCTGAGCTGATCAACACCAAAACCTAATGCAGCCTTTCCGCCACCCCAATGATGCTTCAGATAAAATTTGATTGCAATCGGCCCACTGGTCTCTGAGATATTTATGTTTGAAAGTGTTGACGCACGCACGCACGCACCCACCCTACGCACGGACGGACGACGGCTCGACTCCCATCCTATAAGCTCACCTCTGAGCCTTCGGCTCAGGTGAGCTAAAAAGTGGCAAAAATTCATCTGGGAATTATGTGCAACCAATATGCACATCTACAGACCATGGCTAAACATCTGTGAAGTTTCAAAATGAATGACTGAAAAGTGTAGGAGGAGTTGCGCTCACAAGACACCCACTGTGAATTTTTGACGGACGGACGGACGGAAACTTGCACGCCAATATCGCCCCAGCTAACGCAGGTGCGACAAAAACGAAACGTTAACCCCAATGGTCATTGTATTGTTCAGTAAAATGGTTTTTGCAGAACACATAATTGCAACTTTGTAATTCTTTAAAGAGCTGACTTTCGTAAATCGAATCCAAACCAAGAATTTTAGTACTCTCAGAAATTTTCAAAACAAGTGTTTTGCAGCAATAAAATTGTAACATTGAACAAAGTTAGACTTCTTTCATACAGCTTTGAAGAGCTCAGACTGCTTGTACGTTTTAAATAAAAATGATTTTCTCCGTAAATTATTAACGCCTGAATCGGTAAAATAAACGCATTCATACCAAATTTAGTGCGACAGACGCGCGCTTCTTTATTTTGCAGTGTCGCTAGACCCCCAAAAATGATGCCTTTTTCTAACCCTTCTAATTGCTTTAAAACTGCAAAACCGTCATGTTTTTAGACGTCACCACGGACTACGCATTACAACATTTCCAGAATTTAATTTCAGTTTCGCATGCAAATAGATTTAAAAAAAAATGTATAAAATGCTTTGTTCATGATCAAAAGCTGAGTATTTCAAATATCGAGTTATTGTATGATTCCACCTAAGCCAACAAAGTGACATGTGCACCAGCGACGGCGGACATAATTGAGATGGAGTCTCAGTAGCGTAACTACTCTAGTTTAAGTGCTGGCCAGCTGATCTAGCGGGCCCGGGCTCGAGACCCCTGGAAACGGGATCTTTTCAATCGTAAACGGAGTTTCATTGCACACAGCCTTTCATTATCACGCACTCATCGCAAGTCGCAAGTCATCCATCCATCTATACATAATCAAACCGCGACACGAGTAAACATACAAAGGGGCATGTGGGCCCAGCGAAGACTCAGATTAGCCTTGGCATCCACCCAGTCTGATCAAAGTCTTCGCTGTGTACTATAGGAATAGCTAAGGGCCTATGCTATCCTATGCCAATAGCGTAGACTCTGATCAGACTTGGCGTCGGCACCAGCTGATCTGAGTATTCGCTGAGCGCACATTCCACTTTGTTCATTTTCTCGTGTCGCGGCTCAGTTATGTCATGGTTAACGTGTATCAGCTCTGTTTACATTCGAATATACACTTACTGTAGACCGAAGATAGATTTTTCTGTCGTAGACGCAGCTTCGTATGGTTCTGTTTTTAAAGCAATCACGATACACTCTGGTTCCTTCAACGACAACCTTATGAAATGCATCAGCAGATTTATCTGCTCTTGATGTGTAGAGAAATCCTGACCATAGTCTAGAAAATACATACGGAGATGTAAATATTAGTTCAAAAACATAATATACTTAGTCAAAAAAGTAACGATAACAACTTTTTGGCTACATTTTCAAACAAACCAGTGAATATTGGGGTTACTTGAGGCTCATGTGTGTTTCGGAAGACGCCCAGGAACAAAAAATCTTTGAAAATCGCCATAGAAGACTTATCTGGTAATTTTCGATACATGTGAGTGCTAATTTGAATGCATCTCATCAGTGCGCACGCGCAGAATTAAATTTTGTATCGGGTAGAAAAGTCCATTAAGCAGGAGTCTCGAAAAACACTTAAAATGTCCAATATCTTCCACTCCGGCTTTCTAGACGAAGTTTGAATTCTTCAAATCTTCAGATAATCTCCCTTTAAATTAAAACTATAGCGATTTTCAAAACCTCATCATTGCTGTACCTGTTCGTCTTTTTTTCAATGTTTCTTCATAAACATTTATGTTATGTCTTGTTTTCATTAGTTAATGACAAAATTGGAAGGATAGTCAAGCGCCCGCTAGCCGTAACATTTCCGATTTCCTATGGAAATCCCTTTAATTGTCTCATTTAAAACAGTTTTTGAAGGAATCATGGTACCTTGAGTTATGGTTCAAATTCTCGAATCAGAAATAGTAAATGTCAATTTCTTTGGCATGCAGCCTTAAATAGGGTCTGGTCTAGTGTATGAAGCACAGATTCAGAGAAATCATTATCCACAAACTTAATTCAAACGGGTTTGAACTGGAGCAATTTCAACAATGTTTCTCTGCGAAAATGAAAAATTAAACCTTACATATTTTAAAGACGCTTGTAGCATGTGTAGTCGTAAGAAACCAAAACGAATAACTCGTGTCAGTAGGCAAATGCATACTCTTTTGAAATGAGTAAAAACTAAACTTTCATAACTTCCGCAGTTGCCATGGCCACACGGGGTAGGAATAGGAATCCGATGTATAGGAACTTTTTTGACTCAGTATGTATTTAAAATGCTAATTTATACAAACATAAATAAATAATAGTAATGATTATAATAATAATGAGTGAAAAATAAAAAAAAATAATGATATAAATTATAAAATGATTTTAGTTGAGCATTCAACCACTACATCAGTTTATAAAAAGACTGCGATCCAAATCTTGGGCTTTCATCGAACAATGATATATACTGTAGCGTATTGAAAGATCCGTGAAGACTGAAGGTTTCCCATTGACATAATACTTTGGTCGTCAGACGGATACTCAAAAAAGCTATTTCAAGCATTACCATACCTTACAAAAGTACTGACTAAAATATGTAGGTAATGCTGAAGCCTATAAACCTGATGGTTAACTTGAGCACGGTTTTAACTTCTTATAATTAGGTTTGAACAGGTGCCGTCCGCCAATGAGTCGGGCGTCAGCCTCAAAGACGATCCCAACACTACTCATTACAACATAAATCCAATTTTTATTTCTTTTGCCCCAGTGTTCCTGTGATATTATTCGATACACCAAGAATCTCCAGTTGTTTCTGTAGAGTCCCTCTCCGACTGAAAAAAGACGTCAGAAGAACAATTCTTTTTCGATGGATTCAGTAATTCGTATATTGTAATAGTATATATGCAAAAACGTGTTAACTCACCTGTCGATCGGATTCCGCACTGAAAAGATTATCTTTGCTTTTGGATTAAAATGAAAAATATAATCAGCGTTGGTAAAAACTGGTTCCGTCTTATTGTAGTTACCAGGCATTATGGGCCAAAAGTCGTGGTAAAAAAGGTATGTTGTACTGGAATCACCTGTAAATGCATATTGTTAAATGTGTACTAGTCAAAATCAGTTAAGCTACCTACTCTCTGTTTTTAATATATCATATGATCCCCACATGTTACTCATAAGTGCAGTGCATCAGTTGTAAATTTTAAGTTTAAATTACCATTTGCGTTTTGTTATAAGATCTTGTTAAGGCGAATGAAAACACATTCATATTTTTTCAACAGTTTTTAAAAGGAGACAATGTTTGTGACTTCCTGTTTGCTTTCCTGAAGTAAAAAAAGAACATCGTAAACTGAGACTTCTCTTAAAAGAAATAATATGTTCCAACAGGAGATTTTTTTTATTTTTGTTTTCGGTTGTTTTTCCCCCTTTAAGATTTGACCCCAATTAAGAGGGGCTAAAAATTAATACAGCAGAGTTTGTTCCCCTGAAAATGCACCAATTCACCAAAATTTACTTGAAACAAATCAGAATCTCTACATGTGGGAAAAAAACCCAGAAAATTGGGTCTGTAAGACACTTATGATGCCCTCGTGCAGCGCCTGTCGTAGGATGTGTACATCCATGGTAAACATGACACAAACTCCATACCTTACCTTACAATGCAATATTTTGCCGAAAATGACTAAGTTCAAAAGAGAATAAATCTGTCAAACATAATTCTAGGTATATCAAAATGCTACTTGCATATTTTCAGAATGTCCACAATATGTCAACAGAGATTGAACAAGATTCAATGAAAACTGTGGGACACGTTGATAACACAAACTCCATATCCTACAATGCAAAAAATTGCCTAGAATGACTAAGTTTCAAGACCACATTCTGTCAAAATTGATTCTACCTCCAATAGAAACCCACATGCACATTTTCAATACATTAACAGTTTGTATGCATCTTTTGCAAAAGATCTATTGAAAACTGTGGAAGGAGTTGATAATACAAACTCCATACCCTATAATGCAAAAAATTGTCAAAAATGACAAAGTTCAAACGGCCATAATTCTGTCAAAAATAAATCTAGCTCCAACAAAAACCCACATGCACATTTTCAATACTTTTATAATCTGTATGCAAAGTGTAAAAGAGATCCATTGAAAACTGTGGGAGTAGTTGATTACGCAATTTCTATACCCTACAATGCGAAAATTTGCCTAAAATGACTAAGTTCAAAAAGGTCATAATTCTGTCAAAATTAATTCTAGTTCCATAAAACATCTTCAATATGTCTGAAACATGTATGCAAAGTTTAAGAAAGATCCACTGAGAACTGTGGGAACAGTTGATTAAACAAACTCTATACCATAAAGTGTGACGAACCGACAGACGGACAGACAGACAGACAGACGGACAGACAGGGGCAAATCTTAATGCCTCCTGACTATCGTCACGGGGGTATAACAAATATGAAAAAAATCTCTGCATTCTGACTTAACAGGATATAGGGATAAGACAAATTTTACTGGAATACAAAATAATTCTTTTTTGATTTATTATCTAAGCCGCGACACGAGAAAACCAACAATGAGGTTGTGCGCCCAGCCCAGACTCAGATCAGCCTGGGCATCTGCCCAGTTTGATCAGGCTCTCCGTTAGGAGCTCAAAGGGTAGCTTAGGGTCTCAGCTACCTCCATGCGGACAGCGAAGACTCTGATCAGACTGGGCGGATACCCAGACTGATCTGAGTCTGCGCTGGGCGCACAACCACATTGTTGGTTTTCTCGTGTCGCGGCTCATCTGTTCTACTGCATCGGATTAATTATATAGGTCACACAGAAAAACACGATGTTGAGAATTCAATAAATAGACAGCTCAGAAGAGCTAATACTGTTTGCTCATTTCATTACCTGGATCGTGCTCTACTCTGTCTCGCGCACATTATCCGGACGCCATCGAATATTTTATTTGGTTTATATATTTTGAATGATTAAAATGGTCGTCACGCAACTGTAATCACTCATGTATTCCGATATACTGTCATTTGATATAGCTTTAGACTGCGTCCTATGCCAATGACATGGTGTGAAAATTTGTCAGGCACAGGGCGATATTTACAAAATCACTTTCTACTGAAAATGACACAAGCTACCGGTTGCAGGATAATTGCACGGATATTGTTCCTCTGTAGCATATCTACCCATGCTCGCAATATCCCAACCAGGAAACAATTCACAAGTACCAGTTCAAACGATCTGGGTCCGTATTCATAAAGCCACTTAAGGCGTTACTATGCGGTTACTAAGGCTAAATATCTATAAAGGAGATTCCCTACAACTATGAAATTGGGTCTGGAGGAACAGTCTTTGTAAGACTGTTCCTCCAGAGCAAATTGCATAGTTGTAGGGAATTTTCTTCAAAGAAATTTAGCCTTAGCAACATCATAGCAACCACTTAAGTCATTTTATGAATACGGCCCCTGGAATTCGGTCGCATGGTAAACAAAAACTTAAAACCGTAGTCAGTTGACAGAAACATTATATACTACGTCGAAATAGGGATTGAAATATCATATCAAATGGACACTATTTAATGTATGTATATAAATAGGAAACTGATTTCCAGACCGCCACATCCAGACCCTCAAACGTCTGTGTTTACTTTACTTCAGGCTCTCTCTCTCTCTCTCTCTCTCTCTCTCTCTCTCTCTCTCTCTCTCTCTCTCTCTCTCATTCAAAGAAATTACCTGTTATCAGGGAACTATAATAAGATTCGTTTCTTTCCCGTGTACTTGTATAGTCATGTAAAATTGTCTGTGCCGCAGAATGGTAAAACTTAGTCAAATACTGAGTCAGTGTCATCTTGTCACCTGAAATGTATGAAAACAATTGAGCCGCGACACGACAAAACCAACAATGTGGTTGTGCGCCCAGCGCACACTCAGATCAGCCTGGGCATCCGCCCAGTCTGATCAGAGTCTTCGCTGTCCGCATGGAAGGAGCTTAGTCCCTTGGTTACCCTTTAAGCGGTTAGCAAAGAGTCTGATCAGACTGGGCGGATGTCCGGGCTGATCTGAGGCTGCGTTGGGCGCACGACCACATTGTTGGTTTTCTCATGTCGCGGCTCAATTTTTTTTTACTGGTACCGTAAAATTCCAAGAATTGGGACAGATAAGTTCGACAACCAGTGCATACCCAGATCAGAGTGTTCTTAAAATCTGATCAGAGGGTCTACACTGTTTGCCATTAATGTTCATCTTTTGGACGCATTACTGCATTTTCAAATCAAACTGTTCAACTTTGAGACAATTATGTTGATCATCCGGGCGTACAGTAAATCCCTTTTTAAAAGAAAAGGCAAATTATATAACCCATTATTAAACATTTTAATTCCTATCCGAATATTCGGGGATAAATCACTTTTTTCAGACTAACATAGCTTTTAATCTAAAAAGTATCCTGTTTGCTCTGCCCAGTAGCCCAGAACCAGCATACTTATGCAAGTTAGGAAAACCGAGCAAAACAGAATACGTGAAGTTGTAAGCTTTAAAGTCCCCAATTCCTGAAGAAGGGGGTTATCCCCGAAATTTTGTTTTCTATTATTCCAAAAGAAAACATTTATACATTTTATTAATTTGAGATGTATATACGCCTGTGGCGATGTTACTGAAATTCTGTCACTTTATCAATATATTAAGCAAACAAAACATGTTTTACAAATGGAGACGATTCGAGGGTGTTGGAAAAAACATTTCCCGTACAGAAGTTTTAACATCGTCACCTAAAGTATTTGCTCGTCATCTCCAGGTATATAATACACATAATTCTGCCCAATCAATTCATTTTTTTTTTCTTTCGTTCTCCTCCTATATCTTAAAGGACTAATACAAAAATAATATCCCATTGTAATACTCTATTTATTTTTTTATTTTTTATTTTTTTTCTTTTGCTTTAGCTAACTGAGGCTCACCAGTTGAAACTAGGTTTCACTGATAAAAAACGATAAACGTGTCTGTATCTTCGAAACTTACTGAATAGTTTTTGAGAAAACCAATTAGGTTCTTTTTCTTTGTTGGCAACGTAATGTGGGTGCTTTAAGAGTCTGTTGTAAAGATCGGATGTCCCGGTTTTGGGAGCCCCCACGATGAAAAAGTAAGGGAAACATCGAAATATATTGTCCTTGTACCAGCAGGGATTTTTAAAATTAGGTAATCCTTTCACAGGGTCCTGCAAGAGATATGAATATCAACTCAATTTCAATTCAATTCTTTATTCAGATAGCCAAATACATTTTAGCGCATCTACAACATATAAGAGACAATGGCCTAATCATATTTACCTTCCCAGCAGGCACATGACATCGCAGTGACGTCTACATGACTTCCTTTTGACGTCATATCAGTTTTGTCATGGTTTCCCATCCCTCTCCTACATACAGTATGGAAATAAATTCTAAAGCAAGGTAATAAGTTGAAGTGAGAAAACCATCGACAAAATGGGCGGAAAAAAAAGCCGGGAATAACAGTTTTATACCACTGGAATAACTATATCATACTACTAGAATAACTTTTTCATACTACTGGAATTACTATTTCATACTACTGGAATAACTATTTCATACTACTGGAATAATTATTTTATACCACTGGAATAACTATTTCATACTACTGGAATAACTATTTCATACTACTTGAATAACTATTTCATACTACTGGAATAACTATTTCATACTACTTGAATAACTACTTCATACTACTGGAATAACTATTTCATACTACTGGAATAACTATTTCATACTACTGGAATAACTATTTCATACAACTGGAATAACTATTTCGTACTACTGGAATGACTATTTCGTACTACTGCAATAACTATTCCATACTACTGGAATAACTATTTCATACTACTGGAATAACTATTTCGAACTATTGGAATAACTATTTCGTACTACTGGAATGACTATTTCGTACTACTAGAATAACTATTTCATACTACTGGAATAACTATTTTGTACTACTGGAATAACTATTTCGAACTACTGGAATAACTATTTCGTACTACTAGAATAACTATTTCATACTACTGAAATAACTATTCAATAACTATTTCATACTACTGGAATAACTATTTCATGCTACCGGAATAACTATTCATACCACTGGAATAACTATTTCATACTACTGGAATAACTAGTTCATACTACTGGAATAACTATTTCATACTACTGGAATAACTATTACGTACTACTGGAATAACTATTTCGTACTACTGGAATAACTATTTCATATTACTGGAATAACTATTTCATACTACTGGAAATATATTTCGTACTACCTTTATATACTTTGCACGGTGCAAGATTACAAATATCTTTTATGGGTAATAGAAGAGGATAAATTGAGTTTATTAATCGTCCCATTTAAAATAGGGGATTTATCAATCGAGGGAAGTTTATAAATCCCATATAAATTATGGGATTTATAAACCGAGGGAGGTTTATAAATCCCATATTTTAAATGCGACGATTCAATACACTGTATATGATATTCGTATGTATTACAACTAAAGAATATTTCCATCGGCTTTTATGTTTTCAAGAGTCCTTCTGACAGCCTGTACACAATAGTGCGAAAGAATACACGAAAATTGAAATAATATGACCGCCATTTTGTTTTCTGAAAGGGCCAAGGTTTGTCAAAATGAGAATAATTTACTTGCTTATGCAACCTACATCATACCTTTACAATCATTGTCTGTACGGCTACTGATCCCGACGATCCAAGGCTCGAAGAAAGTCTCATGTCTATGAACTGAATGATATGTTTCTTAAAGCACAATGCGGAGCGCGTGTGATAAACGGTAATGCAGTCCTACATCAAACTGACGATTCGTAGAATTATTCAGTTGAGCACGCCAGTAATACATACCAAAATTTGTTACAGGATTGACATTTCGTAATTTATCGTCTGTTGTTTTCTCAATATCATAAAAGGCAACCCTGGCGTGTTTTTACAGTTCATCTGCAGCCGAAAGATACACTTTGAAAAGTAGCTCTAAAAGCCGGTATCCGGCCTTACATCATAAACAAACTCTGAATATGATGCAGAGGGTAACCAATATACAGGGATATATTTCCCTAGAGGAAATAAATCCTGTCAGAGACCTGGGAGATAGCATATTTATATATGACAACCTTTCCTGGCATTCCTTTTGATTGACAACCATCGTTCAGAAAGTTTTACAATGTATATGTTTAGCATGAACTTTCTTTTTTATTCTAACATAAACACCAAAGCTTTCAAAGACCGACGTTATATTTTTTACATTAACGTCAAAGCGGCATAAAGTGAGGTTAATTTGCCGTCTTTGTTTTGTCATGCAAGTTGATAATAGACTTGCAAAAAACATTTTTAGAAGGTGTGAGTCCAATCCACATGCAGTATAGTCTCATTACTTTAAAAAAAGCGTTTGATGTCTGGTATTGTGCAACAGTACATAATTACCTGTCTTAATAAATCCATATCTTTGGTGTACGTTACACCACAATATGTGGACACTACATGGTTGGAAGATCTGTTTATATGTTTGATATATCTGTTAATAAAAGGCTGGTCTTTGTCTAAGTAGCTGCTATTTTTACGCTGTCCTGTATCTAACACTGTATAATCCATAGATGTCCGCTGGAAAACTCCACGGTATGGGGAAAATTGTTGTATTTTAGTAGTAAATTCTGTAATGTTCAGGGGAGCAATTGCCAAGGCGATAAAAACCGCTGTCAACACCACAAAGAAGAGAAACAGTCTTCTTACATATGTCGATCTGGAACGAAAAACAAATATTGATCAAATAAATATACATTGTACATATAAATAATATGCTGCAGACTGTTCTGATAAAGACACGAAATATTGCATTTGTCCGTGTTACAAGAAGAACAGAAAGTATCAGCAATTTTATCAGAACGTTTGATGCCAACACTTAACTGAGCCGCGACACGAGAAAACCAACAATGTGGTTGTGCGCCCAGCGAAGACTCAGATCAGCCTGGGCATCCACCCAGGCTGATCAGACTCTTCGCTAAGCGCTTAAAGGGTAGCTAAGGGTCCAAGCTACCTTCATGCGGACAGCGAAGACTCTGATCAGACTGGGCGGATGCTCAGGCTGATCTGAGTCTGCGCTGGGCGCATAACCACATTGTTGGTTTTGTCGTGTCGTGGCTCAATTCTCTTAAGCTGCTAAGCATGCAAAAACTAAGTTGGTGCTACTAAGTAAACGGAAATGACGTTAAGACTTGAGTATATAAGATGTCATTACGCCAGACATAAATTTTCTTGGCATTTTATTACTGGCTGTATTAGAAATGCAACTTTAAGAATTTTTGAAACTATTTCAATTATTTCATTAAGAAACAGATTATCCACATTAGTGAATAAAAGTATTTTGTGCATCAATTGTGAAACAGTTTAGTACTCACGTGCAAACCTGTTTTACCGTATAAAATAAGATATACCTGTTCTTACAAAGTTCCATAGACCCTCTCATATGTCCTGAAAATAAAGAAAAGAAACTCAAACATCATGAAAAGCAAACGAAGGCACATATTTGTGCATGTCAAAATCATCAAATAGGGTCACGCCCAGCAGGCACATGACGTTGTACTGACATCGTACTGGAATAACTACGTCACATCAACCTCAGTGCGACGCCATGTGCCCGCTGGGCTAATATACCTCAATCAAAAGCTCTGTCTCTCTACTTTTAATACACACGTATTCATAAAACTGATACCAAAACATTGATTGACTAAAATAATTTAATCGTCTCAATTCCGGTTTTATATTCATCACTCCATACCAATGGCCTAATTTCTTGTCGAAAGAACATGTTCGCGTTTTTGCTTGTGAATGATAAACGGTATATTTTTATTCGTAAACATTGCATCTTTCTGAAATTTTCAGTACTACTAGTGATACGTAACATCAATACAAAAAGCCGTATGGAAAACACCGATATCAGTTCAATATTTACATGGAATAAAGGTAATACGTATGACGTCATTGAAATACATTGTAACGTCTAATTCATGATATTTCTGCAGTTTAACCGGAGCACTTTCTTAAAACTTGCTTTCCAGAATACATTAAGAATATTCTAAACAGTACAAAAGGGACTCCCGGAAAGGTTTATATACTCGTATAATGATAAAGCTGAACCTGCCAGTCTTTTGTGAGTTTCAGCAAAGCTGCAGAGTCTCCTTTGGATGTAGCCGTTCTCTCTCGTTTCTGACAAAATACGGTTTCAAACTGCACAATTATTATTTCTGTATAGTCCATGGTTATAAAAAGAGCTTATACGTGTTATGTTGGGCATCCTTAAATTCATACACTCAGCAACATTAGGTATGGTAATGAATTTTTGTGTCTAGATCTTGAAACTCATTGGTCAATATATCAGCAGTGTGAATAAAAAATGTTCTGGCGAACCAGAATAAACGTCTGAGCATCTTCATGTCAGTGAAAGCGTTTTCCAGTGTCGTTGCATGCATTAATACAGCAATATGTGCCGCTTCACTTGGAACTGATAGATTTACTTAAGCATTCATTTGTATTACAGGCAAACTAGTTGCTGCAGTAAACTATCTGGATTTGTTTAATGGCAAAACTTTTTTCAGGGCATGTCTATCCATACCTGAAGAACATTTAGCAACATAAAACTATAATTTGACAATTGTCATTTGAGCCAAGACGTGACAAAACCAACAATGTGGTAGTGCGTCCAGCGCAGACTCAGATCAGCCTGGGCATCCGCCCAGTCTGATCAGAGTCTTCACTTTCCGCATGAAGGTAGCTTAGTCCCTCAGCTACCCTTTAAGCGCTTAGCAAAGAGTCTGATCAGACTGGGTGAATGCCCAGGCTGATCTGAGTCTGCGCTGGGCGGACGACCACATTGTTGGTTTTCTCGTGTCGTGGCTCATTTGTCATTATGAACAATATCGTGTGTTGGATGCACTTTCTACATGCCATGTCACTATTGTGGGGGTATACCTTGTTCGAAGGAAATTGTTTCTTTTTTTCTTCATGTCTCATAAATCATTTTATGACAATATTTAGGCAAAACACACCATTTAACATGGCGTGATTTTCAAAATTATTTCAATGCTAGTTCCTGTTATATAAGGCTAGTGGCAGAACGTTTTTGGACTACCCTCGTACATTTATTGGCTTGCTTGGAAATGTACATCAAGGCATATGCAAATAATGGGTAAAGCAGCAGGAAATGACATATACATTACCATCGATCAGACACCAGGATTATAACTGATCCACATTTCAAACCAACTATCACTAGTGACAAAAAAAAGCTTTGATAAGACTGCACATGAGCGCAGTCGGATCAGAGCCTTTATTGTCACATCAGCCGTATTATGGAACTAGCCAAACCCATACACTCAACAGTGAGACATCTATAGACTCGGAGCTCCTGTAGCTCAGTGGGTTAAGCGCTGGCCTACTTATCTAGCAGACCCGGGGCCAGTTTCACAAACGATCTAAGCAAGAACTTTTGACTTAAGTTATATCATAAGTCAAAAGTGTATACTTATGTGGTTTCACAAAAAATCTTAGTTGAAACTCTTTGCTTAGATTTTGCTATAAACTTAAGTCAACCAGCGAGGTGACTTAAGTTCCAATATAGGGATCAAACATGGTTTTTCATGCATTAACGTTTGCTAAGTCCCGAGGGAGATGTTGACAACCGAGGCCGAAGGCCGAGGTTTTCAACATCTCCTAAGGGACCTGGCAAACGTTAATGCATTGGAAAAAATGTTTGATCGCTGTTATTGCATAAATTCAACGAAATATTCGTTAAGATTTGCGAAAATGCGGCACTATATTTTGTCACCGTTTCACAGCCGACGCGCCGGTGCATCTTTTTTTTTTATTAATATCCGTCTTCCTGGCCCGAGAGAATCAAGCTGTTCAAAACTGCTGCCATCATTCTATTCAACCTCAGTAGATCTATTTATGGAAAGAGTCCAAGATGGTCGTTGCAAATTCATCAACAAAAAGCAGATACCTTGATCAAAGCAAAATTCCATACAGAACATGCCTGGCCCATTCATGCACCATCCTGCAGTTCTTGATTGCTGAAAGCTTAGGATGCATGTTTTCTTTAACACTCTCCATTTGGCATCGTGAGTCTGAAGACAACATGGCTTTGAAATCCGTGTCAGTACTTTATGACGTAATAAGAGTACAAAGTACGATGATGTCACAAGAATACATAGGCAGCACGCGACCAATTATATTGTTAATTAACCGAAAGAGGAGAGGCGCACCACCATTTTTTGTAATTCGACCGAAACGGGAGAGACAAAGGTGCATGGCGGTTTTTAGTGGCCCGGCACAAGCATAACGAAAGTTCTGTCATCGTGTTTCAACAGCGCGTGAAAAACATTGTTGAAACACGGCTTTTCGCCTGTTGATGCACGGCTGTTATTACCTCTCGGCACTGCTTTTTATGCAATAACTTAAAATCTGTAAGGTAGATATGATGATGATAGGCTGTCATAATTCAGGATATACCACAAAATGCGTTTATAAATGAAGACTGTTTTGCTCATTCATTATGCGCCTCGAAATCTAACTTGTATTTTATGTTGTATTTAACCTAAAAGCGGTTCGGAACACAAGCAATGTCCAATATGTGGTTTCTGTACCGATTCCTCTTTGTTCATTTAGTAGACACTGTACATGATAGGGTTTGATTTCGTCCTCCTTCAGTATTCTACCGTGTTCGTGCGCTGAAAACCCTATTTTCTGTGATTGTGGCCATTTCTGGGTAAATTCACAGTTCTGCCACAGCTGAACTAAAGCTACTTAAACTGTTTACATGAGTCATATAGACGAGTTCTTCTTAAGGTGGTGAAGGCAGGGTTCGGACAGGATCCATTCCCTGTGGCATTGAGTGCTTACCAGGTAAAACGGTATGTACATGGCAGCCCAGGCCTGTACATTCAGGACGTATTCTCACGACACGGCCGATAAGTTTATGAAAGCCTTATACGAATGCATTCGAATATACACACTGATGTGTGTCATCAATTGAAATACATCATCATCATCATCATCATCATCATCATCATCATCATCTCTCTCTCTCTCTCTCTCTCTCTCTCTCTCTCTCTCTCTCTCTCTCTCTGGAGGGCGTGTGGTTGGGGATGTTGGTACCTAGCGTAAAAGCGTCAGCGAATGAAAACGACTGTATCATGTGATCGTACTCCATCATATAGTCCACTTTTCTATATTCATTACACCTGGAGACAATCGGGAAACACTTGACTCTCAAGTTACATAGATAAATAATAGCAGAATCAAACATTAGAGAGAAAAAATGGAGAGCTGAAAGAAAGTGTGTGTCCGTATGTTTTATTTTTGCTCATGGAAAAACAACTATCGAAATACTGTGTTCGTCTTTCTGCGCCTGTCAGTCATGCAATGTGTGTGTGTGTGTGTGTGTGTGTGTGTGTGTGTGTGTGTGTGTGTGTGTGTGTAAAATTTGTATAACGACAAGCGTGCATTTGCGTGAATGTGCACGTTTAGTGCACGCCTGCACGCAATGTATGTACATGCTAATTTTTATGTAAATGTGTGTGTGCGTTTAAAAATGCATAAATACTAGCTATGGCAAAAGGTAGAATTTCCACCGAAAAGTTCATGTTTTATATTCATATTTCCATTCAAAAGTAAGGCTAGTTCAAATGTGTGTGTGTCTCTTCTGTATGCTTGTCCCTCTTGAAATTATAAACTAAACCTGCTCGCAGGTTCCATGTAGAGTGACGCCTAAGCGTAGCAGGTCCTTGCTCTAGCTTGGGACGTCCAAATGTCGAAAGTTTCGTGATATCTTTGTCATACTTATGTGCGAGTTTGTGGATGGTCTGCAAAATCATTCGTGCGTAAATGTATTTGTACGTGCGTGCCTACTTAAAGGTGCATATTTTAGATCGAGGAATCAAGCTATGATGAGAGTGGGAAATGCAAAAGTCCCACAAAATTCTCCTGTAGCCATGTTTCGGTGGAATACAAGAGTTAGGTGAAGTGAGGAAGTGCCTATCCGATGTAGGTATATTCACTAAATAGTAGACCAAGAGCTAAGCTCCAGATAAGAAGGGGTAACAGGGATGATTCTGAGATAATTTTCATTATTTATGAAGGAAAACATGCTGTGACCCTTATTAGAACCGTCTCGATAACAAGGTTCTAATGAGGGGTCAAAACGTATCAGGTTGTTTTTTATGGAGCAATATTAAAAATTATCCCTAAATTATCCGTGCTTCCCCTTTTTTCTGATGAACTGAAAGAGGGACCCTCCTTTTTGGCAATGACCATTGTACACACGACTGATAACGGCTAAAGCTCTCAGCAGTTCTAAACATTTCTTTTCTATTGATCAAGTTTTCGACCAGACAACTCTATCACTTGCGCACTTACTGTGTATGCCGCAACTGAACGAGGCATGAACGGTTGGAGATTTAGTTGGTTGGTCGTTTTTGGCTTAACGGCTCTTAGAGACAGTATTTAAGTCTATATCGAACCGTCTCTCAAAGAGAGGGAGAAGGAAAAGAGATAGGAGAGAGAAAAAATGTCCAAACAATGCCCGCCCGCACCTACTGCAAACACAGTTGGTCCTTGTCACACTATTATCCATATCAGTAGGACGCCCCAGCACTGAACGTTACCCAGCATCTTCTTCCGACCCAGCCATACCCAAATGGTAGGAGAAGCTTGAAACATAGTTTTCGATAACGACATGCGCGTGTCAAGAAACTTTTATACTCCCTTTAACTTTAGAATGCATAATAATTAGGGAACACATTCAAAGCAGTACCATATTAAATTAAAGTACCGTAAATAAATTTAAAAAAAAATAGAACAAACTGACAAAAAAATGAAAGGGAAAAGTGAAGACTCGAACCCGTAATTGTCTGTGCTAGAGCGCAAAACGCTATCCACCACACCACCGCCTCAGTTACGTCATCATGTTGTTTGGTACATAAAAGTATACTGCAGACTTTTAACACAGCTAAAAATAGACTCCTAAAAATAGACAAGACTTAAGTAAAAACAGATTAAGTTTTTGCTTAGATGAATTTGTGAAACGGCTTTAGTACGAACTTAAGTCGTTCTTACTTTTTTACTTAAGTTATAACTTAAGTTGTAACTTAAGCACAAATCTAAGATATGTTCATGAAACTGGCCCCCGGGGTCGAGCCCCGCTTGAGGCGAGAAACTTTTCTACTGTAAACGGGGTTCGATTGCTTACAGCCTTTTATTATCACCTTACCATCGTCCTGATATGACTGAAATACTGTTGAAAAGGACTTAAAGTCGCAAGTCATCCATCCATCCATCCGTCTATAGACTGGTGATAGGATGATCTGAATATTACACGATAAAACTGCCACCTTTTTGGAAATCACATGATGTGACTGTTATTTGACTTCGTTACTAGAGCATGTTATGTGAGAGCAAATGCAAAAGCACCAACACCCAGAATACTATTTTGGTTAGTCCCTGGGAGCCCTGGTAGGTCAGTAGGTTAAGCGCTGACCTCCTAATCTAGCAGTCCCGGGTTCGAAGTAAAAAGCGTGATGCAAAGCAATAGCTTTAGTTTCTTCTGGTGTTATGGCTGTTACATGAAAAAAGCATTGTGGACATTCTTTATCGTAACAGATTATAGAAAATAGAAACTAAACATGTATTTTTCTTGGAAATAAAGCAAGCCAAGTCCACAGCAATACTAGTATTAACCTAATTTTGACGATAACTGACTACAACGTACTCATTTAGTATATTATTAATGATCCGCCATATGTCATTTTTTTCTGTATTCTGCATGTCACTATGCAGTGTAAAAATTAACCAAAATGCTGACTGCTGATACGGATAATACATTGTAGCTACGGACTGGGCCAAATACCAATTTTAAACGTAAACAGGTCATACTGAACATTTTAGACTGGAGTCAGTCCAAAAGAAATATGAGCCGCGACACGAGAAACCCAACAATGTGGTTGTGCGCCCAGTGAGGACTCAGATCAGCTTGGGCATCCGCCCAGTCCGATTAGACCCTTCATTTAGTGCTCAAAGGGTAGCTAATGGTCTAAGCTACCTCCATGCGGACAGCGAAGACTCTGATCAGACTGGGCGGATGCCCAGGCTGATCTTAGTCTGCGCTGGGCGCACAGCCACTTTGTTGGTTTTCTCGCGTCGCGGCTCATATATTCATTCACTTATAAATTCCAGCCCTCTCAAATACTTTATCTGCAGATTCATTTATAGCTATCAGAAGAAAATTCTTTTATACTGGGAAAGAAAAATGTTATGGTGTATGTTATGAATAAACAAGAACAAATGAATGTGACTATTTCTAGTCTAAACAAACGCCAATAGGTTTAATTGGCATTTCATAAGATATGCAAATAGAATAGCGAAGATCGTAGAGCCTTATTAGATCGCTCCTGTAGAGGCAGTCTGACCTGGCTCTGCATTGTTTGCTCAAAACAAAACAATTTGAGCCGCGACACGACAAAACCAACAAAGTGGTTGTGCGCCAATCTCAGACTCACATCAGCCTGGGCTGATCAGAGTCTTCTCTGTCCGCATGGAGGTAGCTTAGACCCCCCGTAGCTACCCTTTAAGCACTTAGCGAAGAGTCTGATCAGACTAGGCGGATGCCCAAGCCGATCTGAGTCTGCGCAGGGCACACAACCACTTTGTTGGTTTTCTCGTGTTGCGGCTCAATTTTGTCTCAATATTACGGTGTCTGATATTTTCCAACGCTTTTCTTACTTTTTCATGTATTATTATTATTTTGGGTGTTCTTTATTCATTTATTTTCTTCTTTTTTTATTTCTTTTTATTACTTTTTTAGGCCGCAAAATTTTGCACAGTGTAAAATAAAGAAATAATCAACGGCATCGTGAAAAAGGCATGCAAACAATATAAAACCTTTATGTACGATCAGTTTGTGCAAATTCACAGGGTTGCATGTAATTGGTGATTTGTTTTACCCTGTATATAAATAGATAATAATCATTATGGGCAATGGGCAATTTCGCCCTTCGGCCTCTTCAAGTTATTATAATAAATGGCAATACAAACTATAAACGAACATATTCACTGTCGATTTTTTTTTCTAAAGATGAATTATGTTCTTTCATTGGTTTATATTGATTCGACTACCTCTGAAGAAACCGATAAGCTAAAGCCTTCTGAAACATGTAAACGGTCAATGACCTTATTTCCATTTACATTTATTTTTAATGAATTTGGTGATCCGACCTTTAGAGTGAATGAATATACTTTCTGGGGAGATCCTTCTTACTATAACTTGCATTTTGTCTCTCTTTCAAACTGGGCCCCGAGGTTATAAAACTTTTTTCAGCTCATGAATTTTTTTCTGCTAATAAATTTTAAACTGCCAACAATTGTTGGCATTTTAATATTTATGAGTAGAAAAAATAGCCTTCTTGGCTTATCTGAGCTGAAAAATGCTGAATTTCTTGGTATTTTTATATTAATGGGCATTTTAAATTTCATGCTCAGCTGAGTTGAGCATGAAAAAAGTTTTATAACCTCGGGGCTGGGTTTAAATCTTTACGGACAGAATTTGCTCCTATATGATATTGTTGTTTTCTCTTTCAAGAAGATTGTTTTTCTTTCAAGAAGAATTTTTTCTTTGGAAGTGTTTCATCACTTAGGGGAACAAACAGGAAGTTACTAAAAAAGAATTGTGTCAATCTGTGCGAAAAGGTGCTACCTATTCACTACTTGTTTTGGCCTGCAAAACTATATGACACTGGTTTCAATTCTCGAAACGATGTTCCTCCCGCACCCCAGCCGGGAACGTAACTGTGGCTGTAGTACGGAGCACCGTTCGTCCGACCGTGAATGGCACTTCACCGTCCGTGAATGGCACTTCACCGTCCGTGAATGGCACTTCACAATCCCTGGAGAATTGAGCCTTTTTCAAAATGGGTCTCCTCTTAAAGAAAAGAATTTGCAATAATTCCGATATAGTCAAGACAGGTAAACGTCGTGTCTGCTTACATTCGATTTTGCCGAATAAGCTTGCGTTTCCGCTGGTTCAATGAGATCTATATTTAGTTCACGGCAATCGTCTTGTCGCTTTGCATGCTGGTCCTTAACCCTCATAAGTGGAGGCCGTATAATATCAAAAGAGCCCGGGTAGCTCAGTAGGTTAAGCAATGGCCTGTTGATTAAAGCGGTTTCGGATTGGAGACGGTCCGATGAATTCGAAAGTGGAAACCTTTCCAACCTTGAACAGGGTTCCATTGTACACCGTTCATTATAACCCTCCCATCAGCCTATGCTGATGTAACTTACATATAGTTATAAAGAACGTAAAATCGGAAGTCATACATCCATCATCGTATTTTCATATTTCCTAGAACGTAGTTTTGTCACTTCCCTCCAAGGTATTACAGTGATTTTGGTACATATCAGAGAGTAAGCTACCGCCATCACATAGGTCATACGGAGACAGGATTATAAATATTTATGGATGACCATAATTATTTTTGGATACCTATAATTCAAATTATGGATATCAAAAATTCGAATCATGCATATCCATAATTCGAATTATGGAAATCCAGTAACCTAAATGAGTAATTAATATTACTAATTCGAATTGTGGATATCACTAATTCGATTTATGGATATCCATAATTCATTTTATGGATACTCATAATGCTATTCATTTATGGATATCACTTAAACGAATTATGGATATCAATACATCAATTTTGTGATATCATGTAAGTCGTTCATACTCATTTAGATTATTGGATATCCATAAATCGAATAAGTGACATCCATAATTCAAATTAGTTATATCCATTAATAATTTAGAGTATAGGATTCAGTGATATCCATTACTCGAATTATAGACATCAACAATGTGGCCTATTTATGGATAACACTAAATAAAATTATTGATATCAATAATTTTGGTTTTGCAAATGATAATTTTAATTAATGGCTGCTCTGGGGTGATATACATATATCAATAATTCGAATTAAGGATCTCAATAACTCAGCCCATTCTTTTTTTCTTTTATTCATTTATTTTTTGAAATTCATTATTCGAACTATGGATATCCATAATTCGATTTATGGATATTCATAACCCAGTCCGTTTATTATTATCCATAATTCGAGTTATGGCTATCCATAATTCAAAGTGGTGATATCAATAATTCGAATAAGGGATATCCATAATTCGGACTGAATTATAGATATTCCTTAATCGATTTGTGATATCGCTTATTCGAATTATGGATATTCATTATTCGAATAAGTGATCTCAATAAATAGACTGAATTATGGATATCCATAATTCGAATTATGGATATCACAAATTCGATTTGTGGTTATTGAAAAATCAAATAATGGAGACCTTTTAAAAGAACATGAATAATAAAACGGCGCCCCATGGATATGGATTTTACGGCACATCAGAACAAAGCGGTTATTTCGCTACGTAAAAGCTGCAGGAAAATGGAATACGTTTAATATGTGAGTATTAAGTAATGTAGGAAGTCGGGTATGTGGTAAAATAATGATACTGTTGCGCGGCTATCATAAAATTTGTAATATAAAACGAAATCTCGACCAGTTAAAACCAGGTGTTGTAAAACTACATTGAATCAATTAAACCAAACTAAGTATTGTTATATATTCTAATCTCCAAAAGAACAAGGTGGATGATCATGTGGTTTTCACGTCACAGGAAAGACTGGAATTCCCGTGAATACAACGATTGTTTCGTGGTTAGGTTTCTCAAAATGACTTCTTTGTTGCAGAATGGAGTCTTATAGAATATAGCGCAGTGAATGCGTGCTCGTGAGTACTTTAAACCGGTATTCTTGTATACTGCAAGTTTACTTGTTTTCACGTTTAAATCTCCCCCAGTTTTGGAGCTACAACATCGTTCATGTGCCACAGCCTACTTTCGGTTTCGGATGTTAAGGGGGACGATTAAGTTTCAGGAACTATAAAACCCGCAATAAAATCGCGAATATAGCCTTTAAAGTCCTCATGAATACACATTCACTGCGCTGCATTTTGAGAGAATGCATACAGAAACAAAGAAATTATAAACTAAAACGTGAAGAATTCCCGGGGTATCCTCGATCAGAAGACGTAAGAAAATGGCGCAAGAAAACGCGTGATCATCCACCCTGAAAGAAATGATGGCTTTTCTTGTTCAATCGTGTCTTGTTTTCGAAATGAGGAGGATCATGGTATCTTATGGATTCGTTCCCTTAACCCTCCCGGGAAATATCGTTATGAAAACTGGACAAAAACAAAGAAAGAATATGCAGTTCTTTTGCAATTCATTGATTATTATTATTATTATTATTATTAAGAGTAGCAGTAGTAGCAGTGCTTATTTCTTTAAAACTATTTCACATAAATATAAATGAATAATAATAATAATAATAATAATAATAATAATAATACAAAAAAAAAATATTAAACAAATAAAATAAACAGCGGACAAACCCATTTTTATGAGCAAAGACGTCTCGATTTAAGAAAAAAAAAATGTTTATACAACTAAATCTGTTCTATTTCCAAACACCCTAGGCATCAAAAGAAACAAATAAAGAGAAACATTGAGAATAATTAAATTAAACTGACCTGTGTTCATTTTTACATTCCAGTTCTGTGTATAACTTAACATCAATTTACATGATATTGATTGTCGTAAAACGTTTAAGTATTGTTAAAGACAGGTCAGAGCAAAGAGCGCAGAAGAGACTGCTCCTGAAAAAGTCTTCACTGTTTGTTATTCCATCTGCATCTTTTCGAGGCATTGTACTGCATTGTAAAACCGAAATATGTCACTTTAAGGTTACCTATATTTTTAGTATTTTTACAGAAAAGTCACTTAAAATAGGGCAATAAGACATATTCTGTCAGCAAAAACTTAAGCTATCTTCGCTTTCTTTACTCAGTTCTAGTCTGTACTTTACACGTGACAGATTCTGCAGAATCTGCGAACTTCGGCAACTCTTAACAGGCAGCCCGGCAGCGAAGGCTAATCTGAGTATTTCATGTTTTCAATGCCGTAAGGTATCTTTTCACGTTACGCGAGCCTAACCTGGTCATCGTAGGTTGACAAATACCGTAAAATTAAAAAAAAATGGGACACCTAAATGAATTACCTTAATTGTTCTAAAAGTTGAACAGTTTGAGTTTTCAATGCAGATATGCGTCTGAAATATTCTGATGAAATGGCGAACAGTGTGGCCCCTTATCAGACTGTTCCTCGAGGAGCAGTCTGATCTGGGTCTGCACTTTTTGCTTAGATCTATCCGTCCAAATATTTAGAATTTTGTTACAATAATAATTGCGGCTATGAAAACAATTTGTTTCAACTGGACAAAATCAATACTACGACAAAACTTGCCTTAAAGGTGTGTACTTTTCCTCAAACACAAACAGTACTATACCCGTACAAACTGTCAATACAAAAGTACCCGTGAGAATATACAATGTTATAATGCGGTAAAGCGTACCGTGATTATTTAATTATTCAAAACTCTAATCCCATCATAAGAAAATGTACTAATACCGTAGATATGGTAGGTATTTTGAGAATAAAGTTTAGCAAGACAATAGATTTGTTACAAATGCTAGTGGTAATTTATCATTGTATTATTATTATTTTTTTATTATTTATTTTATTTTATTTTTTTACTATTTCTAGTGTTATTTTTATTATTATTAATATCGTTGTTATTATAATTATTATTATTGTTATTATTATTATTATTATTATTATTATCAATTTTAAAGACAAATATTCTTGTATATTGGCTGCCATAATCCTATTATGCAACAGTCCAGTGACACTGCCATTTCATCAAAGGATATATCCACTCTCACATAGGTAATGACATAACAGGGTCATAAAACCAATAAATACCGAGGGTGTGTTCTATATAGTAGACTTGCGGTATAGGTAATTGTGGACGGACGCTCGGCGCCCCGTTACTGCGTCTATGGATTCGTTCCGCTGAGGTACGGGGGCAACGTCGATATGAGAATTGAAATACTGTATTAGGTAATTCAGTGATAGACACTGACTGATCACTACTGTTTTGTGTCTTTCAATTAGATTGATACTTATAATGTTAGAAACGTACACTCTAGTCTTGTTCTACTGATAATTCTATAATCTTCTTAGCTTTATTTATCGCCTAGTGGACGTTTCCAGGTCCGGATCCAGATCACCACGTACTGGTGGGGCTCTTGATAACTGGTGGGGCTGGAGTGCCGAAATTATGTGTATGTGGGGGGTAAGGATGGAGAGGGTTGAAAGTATGTATAAGACGTAATTAGGGATCGATTTGTTGAGAATGTTTAATAATATCTCTTTTGCATTGAAATATATATTGTGACATCTCATTAGAATCGCCTCGCCGAGGCGATTCAAATGAGATGTCACAACATATATTTTAATCAAACAGGCACATGAATAAATTATCAAAAACTGTCATCAGATACTCTTTATTATATGGAGGCCTAAATATTTTACATATTATAGAGGCCCAGATGGCGGGACTGAAGCCCCAAAGCCCACCCCCTGGATCCGGGGCTGCGTTTCTATCCTTATAAATTTGGCGAGTCAATTCATCATTTTAGGGATGCATGGAATATTTATTTAAAACGTTTTTTTAAAATTGCTGTAAATTTCATGGAAACAGTGTAGATCCTGATCAGCCGCCGCATCATGCGGCGTCTGATCGGGGTCTGCACTATTTGTCTCGGTCCTCTAGGTATAAATGGGTAAATCCTCTACTCAAGGAGATGTAAAAAAGTGGTATTCAGAGCCGGGCGATTTACATGCATTTTTCGGCTTTGGCCGTATAACCTTAGTATTGGCCTACATTTTAAGTATTTCATTTGCCAACATAAATACACACGGGATTTAGATGTAAGTAGGATACTTTCGCTTTCTCTTTCTACTTTCAGTTTCATTTGGTCATTGGCCTACAAACCGTGACCTGATGAATCTAGATATTTCGGTCCAAATCGCGTTTTGCCAAAGAACACACTTCGCCTGATATGTCGCTCATATAAAATATAAAACCAACATGATAACTTGACACAAAAATCGAAGACGAAATTAAGTAATTGTTGCTGGCAATGTTGTTGATGTTGTGTTGGAACTGCGACACTTTTAAGAGCATTATGACGGGCGGTCAGCCAACCAATCCTCATTGTTATGTGCAAAACAGACAGACCCCAATCAAAATGCAACAGCATTTCCGAAATCGAACCCCCAATTATGCATATCAACATGCGCATCCGTACAACCTGATCAGCACATTCGATATCTGACATGTACCTGACTCATACATATTATACAATACACACTTCTACTAAATCTAAGCCGATTATGTTTTTCAAAGATATGTTTTGTTTGTACTGTTATGTGGTTTAGAGCACTGTGGAAAGGTACATGTAACTGCATCAGACAGTCAGCTCATTAAAGCGGTGGACACAAAGGCAGGTCTGGAGTAGTACCATTGAAATCAAACTGCAAAATAAGTACTAGATAAATAAATAAATAATGAAAACAAAAATCGGTAGTGTAGGACAGGTGTTTCTTAGTACAGGCTCACTATCATTGATTGTTGGGTCAATTGGCTGCTATATACAAGCGATCCCTTTATAGAGGTGATCAGATATAAATGCAAATCCTGTGAGTAAAAACGGTTACAAGGTATTTTACTGTAAACGAAACGTAGTGTTGACGCAGATCAATTGGTTGGTCGGTTGTTTTGGGTTTAACTGCTCATTTAGACAGATTTCAGTCTATATCGAGCCGTCTCCCAGAGAGCGAAAGAAAAAAAAAGAGATATGATAGGCGAGACAACCCCCACCCGATCCTACGGCGCTGATCAAACCGCCGTAGTATATGTATAAATAGTACAGAAGGTCTATTAGTAATATCGAATAACCAATATTGAGCGTTAATAATGAGCGTCCCGGGAAAACGCATCTTACGGCATGTTCAGACCAGAATCAGCTAGCTCAACCGCACACTGTCCTGCTAACATGACTGGATTAGAAATTATCATCCTTGGTTAACAATGTAAATACAAGGGCTGTTACGAAAGGAAAAAATAAACTGTTGCGAAACGAAAAAAAAAGTCATAGTTACCAAACGACCATATGACCAGGTCGTTCGGTAACTATGACACTTTTTCGTTTCGTGACAGCTCTTTTTCGTCTCGTATCATCCGTCAAAATATAGTCAACCAGGTGTAATTATGGCGTATGAGTACATGTCTGTGTTTTTTCGCTACTTTAACAAGGGTTGCTTCTTCCCAGCAGGCAAATGACGTCGAAACGACGTTGTTCTGACGTCGATGCGACGATGTCACCACGACGTCATTTCTACGTCACGTGCCCGCTGGGTTTTTTAACTTCACATTTGCTCCTCTTGTCGACAAACACCCTCCATTGGGGGTCTACTCTTAACGGAAATAATTTACACATACGGGAGCAAATTCTTTCCTTTGAGAGTTGACCACATTGAGAAGAGAGATAAATGCAAAAGTGACAGAGCTGTCACCCTGAACGTGTGTCAATTATCCTTAATCAAAGCAAGACTGACCAGCTTTGATGGTTATGTAGGCTATTCCTTAGGGCCATATGCACTATCACTTTTTTTCTGTACAATGAATAAAGCTTTTAAAACAGCTTGGTCTACGCTTATCATTAATAGTCGATGCTTATCGAATATACAACTCTAGAATAAAACTTATGTGAGCCGCGATGCGACAAAACCAACAATGTGGTTGTGCGCCCAGCGCAGACTCAGATCAGCCTGGGCATCCGCCCAGTCTGATCAGAGTCTTCGCTGTCCGCATGGATGTAGTTTAGGCCCTAAGCTACCCTTTGAGCACTTAACGAAGAGCCTGATCAAATTTGGCGGATGCCCAGGTTGATCTGAGTCTGCGCTGGGAGCACGACCACATTGTTGGTTTTGTCTCGTCGCGGCTCATGCCTGTACCTCAAAAGCCTACACTTTTGGATTTCAAGCATGGTTGCGGGTCATAGGTTACATGCCATTGCCACTTTGATTTCAATAGCAGCCTTCCATGGCTGAAGGGCCGTAATCCACGAATCGTTTATTCATGTGTACCTTGCTGTAGCATTTTAAATTCTCCTATCGACATTCTCCCCGCACCACAGCGGAACGAATCCATAGCCGCTGTAACGGGTCGCCGAGCGTCCGTCCAAGTACCTTGCTGTTCATTATGCTACCTTGTTATACCATATGCGGTTCTGCTCTATTTCATATGACCGCTCACGTCATCTACGCAAACAGCGCCCATGGCATATATGTCAGTGAAGCTCTACTAGATAAGAGGGTCACGCCAGGTCACCTAAAGCCAAGCTGTGGGTAACTAATGTGTATACTTCCATGTCGGAGTCATGGGCATAGGCAATAATACATGACCGAGAAGAGTATATAGTTAAGAGCTGTATACATGTTACAAAAACTTACTCAGCTGTCAACTTTTTTCTGGGACATTACAAAGGAATACCAATGGAGACAGAAGAATGTATTGCATATGTTTCGAGCCTTTTACGTATTGTGAGTTTGAGGAGGAGATGAAGAACCAGATACAGACATGTGTGGTCGCAAGGGTTGCCACCTGGCGTTGTCTCTCCAGCAAAGCGTAGTGGTCTTCGTCGTCGGATTTCCGCCTCCAGGATTTTATCGTTGTGTTATTGTTTTAAGTCCACGATAAATAGCTATGGTCATGACGGTACGGTCAGTTAAGCTAACCACGCTATTCCTGGGCATGGCTAGACCCCATAAGCGGCCGGTACTAAGTGAACTTACTTTCGCCAATAACTGACAACTGTCCTTCTTAAATCCGCGGAAGGGGAAACGAAGGTAAAGGAGCGGACCGGGTATCAAAGTCGTTACATCTTGCTCTTGAGTCAGACGCGCTACCGACTGCGCTACGCGGCCCGCCGCCTCCAGGAGGAGGCTCAACACTTATAAAGAGGATTTCATTGTAGCTTAACAGTTCTAATACTTAGTATTGAGGCAGATAGTTAAGATATCGCCGCTTCTGATCGATCTATCGATTTCCAAGTATGGATTTCCTTTTTTTTCTTTTTTTTTCATTTCTTTCTTTAAATTCTTTAAAAATGAATTGGTTGTTTTTAACCTTGGACGTTTTTATCTTATTTTGTATTGCTTTTAAGTTAATTTCGAACAATAGTTAATCCTTTCAGTCTTTGAACATATTTGATATTTTAATAGAACATTATTTTTAATGAAAGTACATATATAGTTCATTTATTTTTAATTTTATTTTCAACAAAAGAGTGTTTCAGCTATAAGGCATTACACTCAGCTTGAAAAAATTTAACAAACAAGTGAGCCGCGACACGACAAAACAAACAAAGTGGCATGTGCGCCAAGCGACGACTCAGACCAGCCTGGGCATTCGCCCAGTCTGGTCAGAGTCTTCGCTGTCCGCATGGAGATAACTTATACGTTTTGCTACCCTTTAAACGCAAAGCGAAGACTCTGGTCAAACTGAGCAGATGCCCGGGCTGATCTGAGTCTGCGCTGAGCGCACATCCACTTTGTTTGTCTTCTCGCGTCGCGGCTCATTAGTGAGGTTTAAGTTTAGACCTCAATCACTACTTACAATGTGTTGTTGCGGTATCCTGCATGCGTATGTTAACGTTATGGTTTTTGCCGGTTTTACAAGGAATTGTGGGAAAGCGTCATTAGAAACCGTGTAAACAAATTGTAAAACTGGAGTAAAATGTGATAATTAAGGTATATATGCCTTTATTTATATGAAAATTTGCCTGTAATAAGTTTTACCAGAAGAATGCATATATTCCAGGCCGATGAATGCTTCATTCTTCCATATATCAGCTTTTATAGACAAGAACGTGAAAGTAGACTTTTCATCATATATTTGTAGAATATAATCCATAGTCGGGTGCTTAAAAATAATAATGTTGTCCGCCAACCTTAAATCTTTTTCCGGAAAGTCACTTTTGTGCCGCAATTTGCCTTTTTCATCATTTTTTGTTATAGTATTCGTCGGTAGCTGTTACGGTTTCTTTCGGCTAAGATATGTCATTCTACGGTTACATTGTTATCTATGATACAGTATTCTACGGTTTTGGGCGGTGGTATTCATTCTCACCTTCTTGGAAACATTATGAATTTTGTGAGTCAGATTTCAAGAAATATCAATATAAATGAAAAAAAAGTATACAAACTTCTTTATTGGCCTAAGATGGGGGATTAAATGGGTATGGCTCTCTCCTTCCTATCTTAATTGTAATAATCATGACTAAATACATTTAATTCATTCCTTTAAGTATAAAAATATGCTTCTCCATATTTTCAGAAGCATATTTCATTACTGCCACTGTTTCAAAGACAAATTAACCTTTGAAGATGTCATAAATCATAAAGCTGTAATCATTATGCACAACAATAAACCACTCAGGCCCACATTCGCAAAACAACTCAAACTCATACTCGACTTATACTCCAGTAAGATCGGTTGAAGTGACGCTCGAGCAAGCCTTGAGTGCGTGAAGCTCAAGTATGCAGTTTTGGTATTCACTTTGACTACGTGGAGGACACTCTAGCTACACTCCAGTAGGACTCACGTCATGTAAAGGACATTGTGGACACAGATCGGACATCCTAAAACATATAAACTGTTATGACTCTAAATTTTGGTTCAACATATTTATTGTTTCTCAATTACAAGTAACATACAATCAAATATAAACAGTACAGGCTTAGGGATTGGAACGAAAGCAAAATGCTTATCGAGTTCCTCTCCCTGACATGAAAAAATTGTACACAATGTGGCGGAAACTGTACATAATAAAAGGTATATAACATTTTAAACCCAAATTTTGTACTGCGTGAGATAATTAAGCAGAACTGCAACAAATCATTACACAAAACTAATCAATGGAAGAATAGCACTTATAACCTTACAGAACGATTTCGCAGAAGAGCAGAGAAATTTTTTTTTGATCTGTATGTGTGTCTAAATATTTTAATCACAAAATGGTAAGGGGAGGAGAGATAAAAAAAAAAAGGAACATGTTAAGGACACAAGAAACCAAAATAAGTCATCAAAGGAGGAACAAAGTACCAAACGATATGACGCACAGGATTGAGAGAGAGGAGGCGGGTACCAGAATATCAGAAGATGTCTATTAATCTTCATATACATAAGGTGCATGCGTAGTATTAGTACTTAATACTTAAAAGCGTTTTGTTTCGATTATAAATTTGTAAACTTGTCAGACCTGTCAGACGGCCCGTTGTATCTGTTGAGTCCTCGTCTTTGCTTCTTCATGGTGTTGAAATTTGATTTATGTGTTTACCGTGATGATTCATTGACGAGTTAGAGGGTTATCATGCGAACCGAACAACCAACTAAATGTTTTGTACCACTTCAGAAACTGAGGGTGAGGTTGGGCCTGTAAAATCGATTTAAGCCCCCCAGTAATTCATTACTGACCGTTCCAAGGCGGTAGTTCTGTTGTGGTTCTCTGTTGCCTGTTTTTGGTGTCAGAGTTTCTGTGATGTTTTACCTTATGTATGTTCTTATTATTTTTGGTTCGGTTTGGGTTGCTGAGTGGCCACCTTTTGGGAACAAGCTGCTCACTCGGTTGGCCATATGTTCTCTGTATCTTGATTATTTGTAATCTTAGTTGTTTCCAACTATGGTTTGAGGGCTGGATTTGAATGTTGATTGTTTCAGTTCCTGGTCTTTGCATACTTTTTACTTTTCTCAAATATTAATTTGTGGATTTCTTGCGACAGAGACAGATCACCATACAAAAATAATGTTAAGGAAGGATGTTTATATGGCGTAATTGCAGTTATTAATTCATTACGTTGAACTTGATAGAATGAACAATGAAAGAAAAAGTGTTGAGCGTTCTCTATACTACCACAATGACATGAAGGAGAGTCTGGTATATTTTTTACAAAAAGGTCGAAATTAAGCGAGCTGCAATTTGTCCGCAGGCGAGCTAACAGTATTCGACCTTTTCTACACCCTGTGTAATAGTGCTTTGGAACTGTTGTTTTATCTTTCTGTAAGAAGCATTTGAAAGAGTTTACAGATTCATACTGCCTTTCTTCGGGAGATAAATTATTCCATGCTCTAACACTAGATGGTAAGAATGAACTGAAATACTGGTTAGATCTAGTATTAATGGTTTGTAGGTCATTTGAGTTTCGAAGATTGTAGCGAGATATATTACTGATGGATTGTGGGACAAGAGAAGATAGATATAATGGTGTAATATTATTCAACTTTTTGTAGAATAAAGTTATTTTGTGGTTGTACCGTCTTTGCTCGAGTGTTTCCCAACATATTTCTTTGTAGAGTGTGGTTAATGAGACTAGTTTTGTTGTTCCTGTAGCGATTCTAGCTGCTTCGGTTTGGATTTTATCTAACTCTTGTTTTTCGTATTGGGTACAATTATCCCATATGACATCTCCATATTCAAGAATAGGCCTAATAAAAGTTGTGTAAATTATCTCAAGAGATTTCCTATCCAATTTAAACTTCAGTTTCCTCATGATGTTTATTCTAAACCAAGCCTTATCTTTAATATACTTTATATGTTCATGCCAGGTACAATCATTAGAGAAATATAGTCCGAGATGCTTGTGAGATTCTACTTCCGATATATGATGACTTTGCATAAGAAGAGGAGGGTGTTGCGGTTTATTTAGTTTACGAGAAAATAATAAAGCTTCAGTTTAAGAGGGGTTAAATGTAACTAGCCAGGTTGCAGCCCATCGTGAAAGTTTGTTAAGATCTGCATTTAGACAGTCAGCTGCTGTAACAGGATTATCAACAATAATGAAAAGACTAGTGTCATCTGCAAATAGTCGAATATTTGAACCAATATCAGTAACAATGTCATTAATGTATAACAGAAAAAGTAAAGGTCCTAAAAAAGAGCCCTGTGGGACACCAGCTCTTATGAAGGTCCAGTCGGAGGTAGCACTTGGAAGAATAACACGTTGTTTTTTATCTGAAAGATAATTCTTGAACCAGTTAAGGACATCCCCTGTAACACCAGCTGCCTTGAGTTTATGTAGAAGTCCAGAGTGCCAGACACGGTCGAAGGCTTTGCTGATGTCACAGAAGACAGCCCGAACCTCTTTGCCAGAATCAAGTGCCTGACAGAAAGTGTTGTAGAGGTATGTAAGTTGGTTAACAGTAGAGTCGCCTGGCATAAAACCAGACTGTAAGGAGGAGAGTAAGTTGTTGTCTTGTAAGTGATTAAATAAATATTTAAAGACGATTCTCTCGAAAACTTTGCTTTCTGCGTTGAGTAAGGATATAGGTCTATAATTAGAGGCAGTTGACAAGTCACCCGTTTTGGGTACAGGACATACGTTAGCTTCTTTGTACGGTGCTGGAAAAGTACCTGTTCGTAGGGACTGATTAAACAAGGAGCAAAAAGGAATAGAGCGTTGAGTTGATAATTCGCGTAGTATACGATTGCTAAGGCCATTCGGATCAGACGCTTTACCGAGAGTTAATGTATTTAAAACGGACTCCACTTCAAGTCGAGTGCAGACAATAGTATTCGACTGTGAATTAAACAATGCAGGAACAGGCAAGTCAGGAAGAACGGCATTTTGTTCATTCAAAATTGTCTTACTTTGGAAAAAAATGTTCAGAATATTGGCCTTGTCGCACTCGTCTGTAAATATTTCGTTATTTACTTCAAGAGGGGGGAATAGATGATTTTACGCTTGGCAGTATAAAGTTTTTCAGTGTCTTCCACCAGTCTTTAGCTGAGAGTGTATTGGACTTAAGTTTTTCAGCAATTTTATCATAGTGGGACTGCTTGAATTCGCGGATCATATTAGTAACTCTGTTGCGTATCGTTTTGAATAATTTCCAGTGGGGCTCTAAGTTAGTTCGTTTTGCTTTCTTATAAGCGCGTTTACGTTTGCGTATATTTCGTTTAAGATTAGGTGATATCCAAGGAGGTTCCAAAGGTTTTATATGCACATATTTATTAGGTATACAGTCAATCGCAATCGAATTTATAGCGTTATTTATATTGTTAGAATAGACATTTATATCGTCATCCTGTAGCGATCCCCAGTCAATAGATGAAGCTTTATCTCTTAACATATCATAATTTCCTTTATCGTTACTCCAAATATGCCGCTTAAAATGTTTTAATTTTTGGTTTCGAGAATTTAAAAATACCGTATATTGGGCAATGGTACCTAATTTCTTGATTTAGAAATGGATCCCCAACTCCACTAAGTATTAGATGGTTCTTGTTACTAACAAGCAAAATGTCTATTAAAGATGAAGAATGTTCTGTAAAGTGCGTGGGTTCAGTAATTGACTGATATAGAGAAAACTGAGTACAAAATGATTCTATCTTCCTAAGAGTCGGCGGACTTAACATATTTGAATTAAAATCACCAGTTACTATTATATCAGGGATATCCGTATCAACGGCTAGGTGTAAAGAATTTTCTATGTCTAAATAATAGTTGATATCAGAGTTAGGGGGTCGATAGAACAGCCCAAACAGAATACGTTTATGCTTGTTGGCTAATTCTATCCAAATGCTTTCTATACCTCTTATTTCCAGGTCGTTCCGACGCTTATAGTGTAATCCTTCTTTGACATAAAGGATGACACCACCGTGGCTGTCACCAGCTCTGTCTTTGCTTTCAGGTCTGTTGTACGATTGGAATAACAGATCGGCAGTATCGTCTGTGGGACTTAACCAAGTTTCAGTGAATGCTAAAATGTCGAAGTCGATTAGCTCAGCATGTAAAACCTCAAGTTTAGAGAGGATGCTTTGTACATTATAATGAACAAACGACAGATTATGGCTAGTATTAAGAGAGCTAAATATAGTTGTAGACATAGTTGAAGATAAACTCAAATTACTGTCCGAGGCTGAGTTTGATAATGGACCCGGGTTTGGATGGACATCTCCAGAGCAAAGTAATATAGTGTTTAACCATAAAGCAAATTCTATCATAGAAAAACAGGTTACTATCACTGATACAAATCTAAAATTTGCTACTGTGGATTTTCCGGGCAAGACAGTTTTACGAGTACATGCATGCAGGCGAACCTAATGACCTAAGTGCTCGCTTTCTTGCAAGATTGTGAGTAATGAGTATGAAGCTAAATGGTATTTGTAAATAGTCAGCAGAGTTAACAAATGCAGAAGGACATTAAACCTACACATGCGACGGTATGTTGGCATGACGGTTAACCTATTCTTTCCAGTTAACAATATCATGTTACGGCTGTGAGAAATAACAGAAACAAAATAAGAACCATCAAGCCAGCAAATAAATTGTAAGTAACGATCATATTAACAACCTGATGCGCCCGTACCCCCTCTCTTAATCCCGGACAACAAGAAGAAGAAAAATAAAGAAACAAAGAAATCATCAAAAATATCATGCTATAAGCACGAGGCTTTGACTAACAGGCAACATTATTTCTGATAAAATACGTTAGAACCAGAGATATATGTTCTCTGAAATATGGACTATCTTACCAGTATGCAGCAGTCAGTAATCTATATTTTGCCAGCAAAAGGATCCAGAATAGAAATATTATAAATATCTCGTGAAAAATCCCATTTTTCACGTCAATCCATGCCTTAGCACCCCATAGCCTTGTCAAGACGGTTCTTATGAGAAGCCGCCTTACCTGATTTGGATAAAAGAAAAAAAACATAATAGTTGTACGACAGTCAGTAAACTTGAGACAGTCGCTAGTATTGGTTACATGTAACTTTGGTAGCCCGCAGACACACCCAACAATCAGAAAGATGTCGCATGCAAATAACGAAAGCGTAACAACAAGCTGAAATTACGAGTATACTACTATAAAAAGCACCACTGGTTCCAAAAACAGACATAACCCAGACCAGTCAACGCAGTCTCGCTCGCCGATTTGGATCTTCACTTTTTCCGCCCATAATCCATAAATCGTTCGCGGCGATCAGACAGCGTGGCCGCGTGACTGGTTCGCCAGACTGAATCCGCTTCGAAACATCACGATGATACTGAACCGAGCTGTTACGAGCCGAGACACACCGCAAATCAAATACCGGGATACCAAATCACATGATCAGCATTAAAATCTGTCCTATAATAAGACAATTTTGTTTTACAATCCACAATGCACTCAGAATTTTGAGACAAGGTTGACTTAACAGTGTAGAACTAAATCATACTAACTGTAAAATTCGTAAAATTATAAATATACCGCGGTATATATGCTTTTCACTGATGAGCTAGACCTCCATATGAGCCGAACTACCAACTTATTGTTTGCACCTCGGCGGAGGGTAAGAATGAAGGTTTGGGCCCAGTAAAACCCGTTTAAATCCCCCAGTAGTTATTACTGACCGTCTCAGGGCGGTACTTTCGTTGCGGTTGCATTTAGTTTTTGTTCGGTGCTGTTTAACTTATTGTGTTTTCATTTTAACCCTTCTGTTGGTCTAAATTATTTAGTTCAGCAAAGATAGCTGGGTTGCCACCTATTTGGGAAAGAGCTGCTGACTCGGCTTATCACTTGTGATTTATTGTTTGTTGGGATATCTTTGTCAATATTTCCCTTTGATGTTGGGGATAGGGTTTGGGATCTGATTCAGTCAGTTCCTAAAGTGTATTTACTCGTTAAATTTCTACTTGACGTCTGAGCGGTCCGTCCCGTTTATCTTGCTGTGTCTGCAGAAGCGTTCATGGTGTAGCCTGTTAATCATCGGTCATGGATTCGATACCGTCCTTCTCCAGTATTTGGCTGAAACTTTAATCGATTTTCCGATTCTCGTACATGTACACTGACTTTTTCACTATTTTGAGAATGGTGCCAGTGCCAACAGAATTGGGAAAAATCTCTTTGTATTCTCCTTAAATTTGAAATTTCAGAACACCTATATTGGCTCATGTGGTGGGATAGGGGACATGAAACTGAATATATAATATTTAAATTCAATTATTGCTATATATCTGCCAGTTCTCTAAGCAAGCAAGTAAAGTTGTGTTTGTAGAATGGTCCCTAGAAAAATTCTTCCTGCAATTGATAATTTTTCAACTTGCAGTTAGGAAAAAAAGATACTATTTTGAATTGGGACTGGTGCCTTTTATGGGCACCACGTATATAGAGAAAAAAATCACTGTCGTACCACTACATGTATATTTATTGTTGTTTAACCCTACCCCCTAGTTGTTTCTGCGAGCCCCCCACCCCCTCCCCCTTCAAAAAAAAATAAAGCTTTCATACCACGGATTTTATCCAAACTAGGCACATACTAGTATAGTGACACGGGGACGACGTTGTTGCAGGCAATGAACAGCTTCGATGATACTAAAATTAATTGTTATGGGCGTATTTCTATATCATTGTAGCCCCTCCAACCCCACCCCCAATAGACGATGTATGCTATTTGGGTCCGTCCGTCCGTTCGTTCATCCGTCAGTCTGTCCGACTGTCCACAAGTCTATGGTTCCGTCCGGTTTAATTGCTTACATTTCAGTAACCACAAATGAATTTTTCTAATGTTAGGTATACCAAACTTGCATACAATTGACTTTGATACTGAGAGGACTGGAGATTAAAATAGCCATTTTAAGACAGTAATAGTTTGTATTAAAATGTTTATTATTATTATTATTATTATTATTTATCTATTTATTATTTTCTTGCGTGTGTTTGAAACTAATGATATGTAGCAGTACTTGATTCAAGTTATGTAGCTAAGGTCAATGTAGAACATTTATGTTGAGCACCCTCTTTTAATATTGTATAAAAATAAAAATTAAAATAAAATAATAAAAAAAACAATATGTATGTTGAATTTTAGTACTTTCAAAGAGTTAAGTCGTTTGAATATACATATCCAACCCCTCCATCTAATCACACCACTACCACCTATATCGCAAAATGTGTTAGTGGTTGGGGTATATTGTTTTCAATCTGTCCGCCAGTCTGCTGTCCGCATTTTAGGTTTTTACTTATACCGCATTTGTCGAATCTCAATGACATTTTGAACATACATTTAATATGACTGGAGACAAGTCAGCCTAAAAAAGGGGGACCCGAAGAGGTTTTTGAAGGCATTACGCTTCTTTGTAGATCTAGTTTTCACTGAAAATATGTAAATAATGTTAGAGTTTCCTTTTTTAAAAGTTATATTGTAGCTCAACATTGTTAAGATATCAGTCAAGTTAGAAATTCGACTGGTTTTTGACAGGATTGGGGTTGTTTGTTTGTTTGGTTGGTTGGTTGGGGTTTAACGGCTGTTTGAGACAGTGTTTTAGTCTATCGAGCGGTCTCTCAGAGAAAAAGAAAGAACGATAGGACAGACGAGAGTAAAATGAAATCCGAACCCCATTCCGCACCTGCCGCCATTACAGCTATTATTCCCCAGATTTATAGTACGATCCTCAGATACCCAAATCTTTAGCATGAAATACCCCATAGCGTGCAAGGCCTACAATGAGTATCATGCTATAAGTGAGAAAGAACACAGTTTGCCCGCCTATACGGTCGATACTGCACTCCCTAAAGCTCGTGGATTATGTATCCGTACACTAGTAAAACTCGCCTACACCAAACGTAGCCCTACCCGACCAGGTGCGAATGAGTATGTGTTGGGAGGGCTCTCTCTCCCTCTCTTTCTCTCTATCTCTCTCTTTCTCTGTCTCTCTCTCTTGGTGGAGCCCCGGTGGCTCAGTGGGCTAAGTGCTGGCCTACTGATCTAGCGGACCCGATTACGAATCCCGCTCGAGGCGAGAATCTTTCCTACCGTTAATGAGGTTCCATTGCACACAGCCTTTCATTATCATCGCCCCATCGTCCTGATATCGGACTGAAATACTGTTGAAAAGGGGCGTAAAATCGCAAGTCATCCATCCCCTCTCTCTCTCTCTCTCTCTCTCTCTCTCTCTCTCTCTCTCTCTCTTGGAGACGTCTGAATATAGACTTAGGCTTTATTAATCGAAACTACGTAGTCTGGTCCATGTTCCTTCTTTTTAATATAATCTTTGCTCTCGAAGGAAATCCAAGATTTTATTCATACTTTATAGCTGGAAGGAAATACAAATCACATGACGTAACTTAAAGCCAAAAGTCTCTCTGTGGAACGCAGCACCCTTAGAATATGAATTTGTCACACACACAAAGAAAAAGTGTATAGAATAGAAGCCATCTGGCCTATAACAACAGCTTTTGGTAGTCGTGCTTCTTCACATTGTCATATCATAGCCATGAAATCGCCGAAATATTGATCAAACTTAACTTAGCCGCCGTCGAGGGAGCTTCACCGTTTCTCGATCAAACCTTACTTAATGGAGTTTACTCTAGCTGCACTTATGTCTGTGAATAAGACTCGACCTTACCTTGAGAAAATCGTTGAGTTTAAGTTTAGTTTGCGAATAAGGGCCTCAGTATTAAAAAAAGTTAATAATTTATACACATGCAGCGAAAAAGTCTAAGATCAGCAAGTCTTTCTATAATGTTTTACAGTCATCAAACTTATACTGAAGTTGTGATCACTAAGGGTCTTATGATATTTTCGGAGATCTTGGGTTCTTATTTCGATCAGGACAGGTGGTTCTTAAAACATTTGCTTAAATCGCCTTGCAAACATGGGTTTACCATTTCTATTTTACTATTTTGCTTTTCATGTCACACTATCACCGTAGAAAACATAAACGTCCACCGTAGAATACGTTAGAATATCATTCGAAATCCAATACATAAGGTTTGGATTAGCCGTAGAAAACTATAAAAGCTTTTTGCTCAAAATTCACATTGTTCATACATTCGTGCATGCTGCAGTAAATATCGGTGCACATTTACAATTTAGTGCAATACTCCTCTGCATGGACAAAAACAGGAGTAAAAAGAGTCAGTAAAAACCTACTTATGATGACTGGGATTCTCGCTAAGCCTATTTCGATAAAACTGCCAAAAAACGAAAATTTTTGTGTGCAAAGGGATAACAGTATGAGTTGGAATTCTTCGGCACAGCATAAAAGGCTAGATTTGCATTAAAATATGAAGATAAATATTTATTTTGTTAAAATCGTCTGCTAAACGGCCGTTAACAGTCGAAATCTTCATCAAAAGCCGTAGGAAATCATAATGTTAACCGTAGCATGCAGACTTCTGAAATAACACATTGTATGTAGTGTCAATGTTTCCCGCCGTTCATACTATTTGGAACAACTTTTGTGGCTTCCTGTGGTCGTATTTATAAAACCACTTAATTCGTTGTTATCCTGTTGCTAAGGCTAAATTTCTGTGACAGAGATTCCCTACAACTATGAAGTTTGCTCTGGAGGAACAGTCTGAAAAAGACTGTTCCTCCAGAGCAAATTTCATAGTTGTTGGGAATCTCTTTTATAGAAATTCAGCCTTAGCAACAGCATAGCAACCACTTAAGTCATTTTATGAATTCGGCCCCAGTTTGCTTCCATAGATGAGGAAGCCCTCCAAAATAGGGTCTACTCTTAAAGGAAACATATTGCTCCTAAGGGGTCAAATAATGAAAATGGCAGAGTCGTTTTCCCTGCTAGTGTACCTTCTTACCTTAACCGCTTTCTTGTTTTGTTTATTTTTCAACAAAAGGAATTTGAGGAAAGTGCTCATTATACTCATGGACATGAGCCTGTCGAAAATCATAAACTATCAAGGGAGACAATTTTGCGACTTTTAGTATATTTTGTATTTGTCTGTTGACAGTTTACAGGCTCTAAGGCCATTATTGCATCTGATGTTGTGCCGCGTGGCGACCGTAAACGTCTTCCAGTATATCATCCGTAGTGCAGATTAAAATTTCATCTTTTTGGTCTTTGAGGTTAGAGGATATATTTTTGAGAAATCAGAAAAGACCTTTATTCTAGATCAACGCTTTTTTGGTCATTTGAACCCTTTTCGATACTTATTAGTCTTTGAATCGACTGCCTCATTAAGAAATTACGGTATGCTTTTTTTTTCCTTTCGTTGCCAGTTATTGTAAGGGTCACTGATGAGGCTTGAGTAGGCGAAACTTCGAAGTATGGCCCATGTTCCTTCTTTCTTATGTGTTCTATGCTCTTGAAGGAACTCTTTAAGATTTTAAGGTAGACGAATACTGAAAAAAAAATTATGGCGGGGCATTCAAACCATTATACCAGCTGAATAACCCAAAGGGCTATAAAACATATGGATAAGAAAAAAAATTATTTCACCGTTTTGTTTTCCTAAAAAAAACAATATTTTGTATTTCTACATACATTTTTACACATTCTCCATTCAAATTCATATCTCTAGCACACGAATGCACTTTGATTTCTGCAAATCATAAAAATCAATAATATAGGATATCTGAAACAAACCGGTAAAAAAATGAAGTTATCTTCATAATCAGTATATTTTAGCATTGTTTTAAAAAAATGCAAGAAAACTGAATTTCATGAAATACGTCATGAAAATATATCTAACCGATGGGGCAAGTTCATGCATATTATTTGAGTAAAACTTACATTGTATGTTATAGAATAAAACAAAAAAAACAATACACTTCACCGTTTCGTTTCCTAGAAAAACAATGTTTAATTTAAAAAATATTCCCAAAATAGAGTGCCCAAGCTCTGTACGTGCTGCAAGCACAGCCGGTCCTTGCCGTATTATTTGTTTTCCTGTTATTCCGGTTCTACCATAGATACTGCCTACAAAAATACGCAGATGGAATGGAAACTGTGAAGACCTTGATCATTCTGGTTCTTAAAGAATAGTCTGATCTTGGTTTCCACAATTTGTACAGACCTATCTGCCCGAAAACTTAGGATCTTTACGGTAGACATTATTAGTGTATGTTATAACTGTATATACTCTACAGTTGCCCGATTTCAGCATGAAACATAACTCTGTTTTGTTGAAACAACACAGTTATTCACTATCTGTCCACCTTAATTTGATACAAAACTTATTTCTTGACTTGTGGATACGGTGTACCGAAAGGGTTTAAAGCACCGATACGGGTCGGCCCGTAATTTTGAAATATCGGGTCGACCCGTAAATTTATGGGTCGACCCATATTTCAGATACGGGTCAACCCGTAAATTTGCGGGTCGACCCGTATAGTAACAGGCCGACCCGCAAATATACGGGTCGCCCCGTAAAAATACGGATCTACTTGCATTTTCGGATCGACCCGTAAAATACGGATCGATCCGTATTTCGTATCTTAAATACGGGTCCACCCCTAAATATACGGGTCAACCGGCACGGGTGGATGTGCCTTCATCCAACTACATGTACTCTAATTGCACAAACTACGTAAAAAACTCTAAGTATTGAGGCAGATACGTCTGAGCAAACAGTTTAAACCCAGTTCAGCCTGCTCCCCAAGTAGTCTGGTCAGGGTTTTTATTGTTTGCTATTCCATCTGCATCTTTTGGACGCATTACTGCATTGTAAATCCACACTGTTCCATTTTTAAGGACAATTTCGATGATTTTGAAGTGTCCCAATTTTTTAAAATTTTACGGAAAAATACTTACGAATTTCAGCCATATCAGGACAAAACGAGGATGACAAAGAACGGCTGTGTGCAATGGAAACCCGGGAATGCAGGATCAGCAGGCAAGCGCTTAACCTACGGAGTACCATCTAGTAATATACCATAATCTTATTAAGCTTAAACATGCACATCGGCATTTAACATATGTACAATGCATGAAATATATATAATACCATGATAGTTTCTTTTGATATCAAGTTTATCAGGCGAACCAGAAACAGCGTAGGAATAGCGAGGCTTGCCGAGCCAGTCCAACGTGTTTCTGGTCGAGCCTGATAAACTTTGATATCAAATGACACTTACATGGTTTTCTATTTATCATGCACCATTAGAACATTTTCAGGTGTAAAGAGTGTCAAAGAAAAGAAAATTAAACGCAGTTTTGTTTTAACTTGTTGACGTAGCCAATCGTCTTCAGAGATCGCTTCTGTGGGCATTACCTGATAACAATCGCGCAAGTGCAGTTCTAAAGTGACTGTAACCATGCCCTGGCTAACTTATACCACAATCACAATTGTCGACGTTGCACGTAATGAGGTTGTGTATGTAATAATAAAAGCAAACTTGGGTATCTAGGAAGTGTGCTATCACTCTTACTGCTACCACTAATACTTCTACTTCTTTTATCATTAATATTAATGTTATTGAACATAACTTGAACATAAAAAAAAACTCAAGGTTGTATTTTGCACAAATCGTACAGCGTGCTTCCCACTTTCTCACTCTGCCCGCACGTATACATTGAAGACACTTTTTCTGTCCTTATTTATGTCAGGCTGAAAAAACTTAAATTTACTCGCGACACTGAATTGCGATGGTATTTAGTTATCCACACACAACATTCTTTTTTTTTTGTCATATGAGTCTTTCATCAAACCATGATACATACTGAACCACGATAGGGCAGACTGAAATCGGATATAGTATATACACTGAAATTTTGCATTACATGCATATCATATATTATATTGTCTCTTTCTACACAGCTGCGTACATGTATGCTCATAGTGGTAAACAATTTATCTGTTATTTATTAGCATATTTCACTTTATATAGTTTAATTGAGGAATGAATGTTATTTTTTAAACGTTTACTGAAGTATAAACTACATCGGGTCACGAGCAAAGTTTGCTCGTGACCCGATGTAGTTTATACTTCAGTAAACGTTTAAAAAATAACATTCATTCCTTATATTTATATTATTAAACGATGCTTTTGATCAATAAAAAAATAAACAAAATTAAGAAATACATATATAAAGATTGTTTAAAAAACATTACCGGCCGAATTTAGCAATAGTTTGGAACAGCCGCATTGTCACTGCCTACCAGTAAATTCTACCTCCTGCTGTAGATTTCGCGTGCAAGTAGGCGTAGCAAGCTGTCACTCAATGTTTACTAGCCATTCAAGTACATGGAATGTTGTAGATTTCACGTGCTAGTTAGTGAGATGAGCTGTCACTCTGAAGCGCGTGATACAATGTAATTATTGACTTTTAAACAACATTGACGCCCGCATCACTTAATTGGGTTAACAGAGAGCTCTACACTGATAATGTAAATATTTATAAATGATATTCCTAAATACCTCGTGTGTGTAAGGTTAGACTGGCTCCAGTCCCTGGGTTCTGATGACCATCGATTGGTCAGCAGAAAAACAAGAGCCACATTAGGACCGACACAGGTTTGAATACATATGAGCCGCAACACGATAAAAACAGCAAACTGGCATGTGCGCCGAGCGAAAACTCAGATCAGCCTGGGCATCAACCCAGTCTGCTCAGGGTATTTGCTTTGCGCTTAAAGTAAAGCTACCTCCGTGCGGACAGCGAAGACTCTGATCAGTCTGGGCAAATGACCAGGCTAATATTTGTTTTCGCTAGACGTACACGCCTCTTTGTTGTTTTTGTCGTGTCGCGGCTCTAATATTACAATTTAGCCTGGAAGCCAGGCTAGTGTAAGGTCTTCACTGATGATTGTGGGGTAAGACAAGGCACGGCTTGTCCGCCTGTTCGGTCGATAAAACGCTCTCTATAGCTCGAAGTTTTTCTCTCCATGCACGTGAATGAATCCTTGAAGGTTTGAATAGGAACCGGCATTTCCAAACTCGTCAAGACTTATCTTATTCAGAAAATGAAGCATCATTATGTGATGTAATCAGCCTGATGTTCTCAGATCTTTTATAAGGCCATTTCGAACTTATGCAAACCATAAAAAGTCGTAAGAAAAAGAGGGGGAAAAAAGGAAAAAAAAAAAAAAAAAAGAACAGAAAACTGTTGCATACAAGGTAGTAAAACGTAGGTATATTCTAAAGAAATCTGAAGTACCTCTACAGGGGAAGCAACTCTGCTATCTTTAGTTTTCTCACTACTCAGTGGGAGCCAAAACTTAAAAGAAAGCTTCGCTCCTCCAGGAGGAAATGCTATCATTTGAGACTAGGTTTCAGTTTGGACAGCTTGTAGACCAATGAAGCAAACAAGAGTTCACAAATAGGGTTCCCAATTGCACAAATGGTAGAAAACATGAAGGTCTACTTATACACATCCCAGCGGGCACATGACGTTGAAATGACGTCGTATTGACGTCGATGCGACATCGACGTCAGAATGACGTCATTTTGACGTCATGTGCCTGCTGGGATAAGATTTGCTTGTGAAAGAGTAGCTAAATGATATTTCGACAGAATCTTGATTGTTTACCCATAACTGATGATACTACTACTACTACTACTACTACTGATATCCGACATTTTAGCATGATTATAATTGGCTATAATATTCCAGAAAGTGCTATCATGATTGTTTCTGCCTTTGCATGTTTCCTTTGTGTGACTGTGGGTACCATCAATAACACCAAGGCTTCATCTATCCCTCTAGTGTGGTCTGACGTCACTGTCGAAAGGCGCCAAGCCTCAGGTTAGTAAAATTGCTAAAACGCAACAGCATCATCGAGGGTGGGTGCGGGGGAAGGGGTGGTAGTGGTGGGGGGGGGGGCTCCACCATCAAAATAAAAATACACGATACATCATTTGGTGTAAACTCTAAACAAATTGCTCCACAACAGACACGATTTTCCAACTAGTTCTACATGTAACTAGCATTGGCTATCTAAAGAAAAAGCAAACGCACATCGTATTTGCAGTGCTTTGGCTCTTTACGTTGATATTCGCCATAACATAAAATGACGTAATTTTGCCGTTTTCCTGACGTCATTGTCCGTTCTACCAATGCCTTGCAGACGCAGATACATGGCCTGCCACACGACTGTTTGCATTAAACACAGAAATTTCTGAAAGTGAGAAGCTCAATTAAAAGCAAATCAGGTGCTCTTTATAGTGGAACTATGCCTGTCCAATCTATGACATAGAAAGGTCCACTAGCCATTCTTGGGGTTTAAATATAGTATCCGGATGCAACATCCTAGTCACATAATAAATGACACTGTGTTTTTGTGTGAAGGTTAATCACGTGATAGCTATTTACTGGAGCTGCTCTATGTCACTTTACAGCAGATGGCATCGGGAAAGAACGAAGAAAACGAGGAGTAATTATAGGTAAGTCTCGATTTAGTCCGACGTTCGTAGATTATAAAATCTACTCAAGCAATAGGGTTATGTTAGCTTGAATCTCTCATCAGAACCCAAGCTCAAAAACTGCTGTCAGCTGACTCTTGACTTTTTTAACGTATCGTAGATGTATTCCAGATATTAAAAGAGAATGTGCCTGATCTTGAAGTTTTACATCACTATTTATCCATTTCCTTTTGTAAATCACAAAATGGGACCGGCTATCATAGCAACAAGTAAAATGGTTAATGATACCTCACAAATTCAAAGTTTAATAGAGTAGTATCGAAACTCAGCATCACAGCGATATGATAGATGAAGATGGACCTGTAATTTAACCTTCTTTTCAACAGTGGTTCAGTCATATCAAGACGACGAGGGGGTGATGATGAAAGGTCGCGTGCAAGAAAACCTCGTTAGCGGTTGAAAATATTTTCGCCTTCAGCGTGAACCTGTGATCTCAAGATAAGCAGGCCAGCGCCTTACCCCACTCAACGTCCGGGGTCCTAGCATCACAGCACAGTGGTGTTTAAGTTACAAATTTGCTATTTTTTCCCTGAATGAGAATGGGTACATATAAAGGGGCAGCAACTCAGATAATTTCATTTTTGCTTCCTTTGTCACTGATGATCAACTCTTAAAGGAAAAGTATTGCTACTCTAGAAGGAGATTATTTGAGCCGCGACACGAGAAAACCAACAAAGTGGTTGTGCGCCCAGCGCAGACTCAGATCAGCCTGAGCATCCGCCCAGTTTGATCAGTCTCTTCGCTGAGCGCTTAAATGGTAGCTAAGGGTCTAAGCTACCTTCATGCGGTCAGCGAAGACTCTGATCAGACTGGGCGGATGCCCAGGCTGATCTGAGTCTGCGCCGGGCGCACAACCACTTTGTTGGTTTTCTCGTGTCGCGGCTCATTTCGTTTTAACAGAGTAGACCCCCTTCAGGAAGGGTTTCGTCATGTAGGGAAGTAAAACAAAAGAACACAAAAGCTTTTCCCCTCTGTAAACATAGCGAGACTACACGGAGGTGTACTGGTACATCTTTACTAAGATATTAAAGCAGATATTTAATTTGAGGAGACTCCAGCATATAATTCCGGAAACTCATCAGCCAGAGAGAAGAATTCTGAAGCAGTTTGATTGGTTTAGACCTTGTATGTGAATATCTACCATCTTGACTTTTGAACCATGTTCTATGCTGTTCCCAAGATACGCCGGGCCTCAAACCGCCACTGCCCCTGATACCGCTAGGCTACGGGAAGCATTTACCTTCAACCATTTTATCTATGCATCTGCTGTCGATATGCTCCAAGATTCTTCATATGATATAAAATCAGTACAAAACTTTCCGAGAGTTGCTTCAAGAAGCCGTAGATAAACGCACAGATGAACTGATGGATTTCGCGTAAAAGCGGGAGTCATTCTAGTTTTATGTAAGAAAAATGACTATATCTATACAAATTGTACCAAAACATTTCAAAAGGTTTCAGAGCAGAGACCAAATAACCATTTTACCCGTAAGTCCACAGAAAACTAAAGTGACGAACGGATACAACAACTATAACATAAAAGTCAGTGATTCGCTGTTCATAATATCTATTTAAACATTACTATTTAACAAAATAAATATATTTTCGTGGTACTTACATTTCCGTGGTTTTCCGAAAATAGCTGTTCCTGACGCAGTGCGCCATCTCTATGACGTCATACTTACTGTTTTGAAAGATGGTGAACCCCAGAATAATTCTGTCAACAATGGACCACATTGCTACTGAACATGTCTGAATTATATATTTTTCATGTTGTCATACCAATTTACACCTGTTTTCACTAATGCATGTTTGCACTCATCTTTAAATGCCCCCAAAATGAAATACAAAACCATCCGATGCAACCAGGTTAACCTGTCTGCTGTTGTCTATTCATAGTAACAAAATCTGATGATGCGTGATGCAAATCTCCCGCCAAATTTTTTTTCTACCTTGGCAAAAAAATATGGAATTTGTATTGTCTTGCAGTGTTAAGGTGTAAAGTGGCAATTAGCAAATGTGATATATTTTTATTCTTTAAAAATAACAGTTTTAAAGTTTGTTTGGTTTAATAATTAAACAAATATTTGAAATACATAATATCCTAAAATCAGACACGACTGCACTTTCGGGACATCGTATGAGCAGTTTTTTGGGATACCACGAATATATATGACGTCATCAGAAAGTGTGGAACTGAGGGTATAAACAAATATGGCAGGTTAACATGTGCTCATTGAAAGAAAAAATATAAATACACAAGCAGATATCTAAGGTATGTTCCCTTCTTTATTTAGGGCGCCTTTACACGAGCAAAGTTTCTATGTCACAGAAACTATAACAAAGAAAGTATGACAAACATTTTGCGTTTACACGGAGCAAATTATTTGTTACAGAAAATGTGCCATAGAATCTTTGTCACATAAACTTTGGCAATGAAATATTTGCTGCAGTGTTGACACGACCAAATATTATTCGTCAAAGTTACCTGCAGCAATGAAACAAAATCTTTGTCACATTTTCCACGCTTATAGCAAAGTTCATTGTTATATAATCTTTAGCAAAGTTCTCCGTTTACACGGACAAATTTAATTCATCGAAGTAACTTTAACATATATATCTGTCAAAGAAACATTGTCATATTTTGGTATTTACACGAGCAAATTTTTCTGTGACAAACCTACTTTGTCATAGAAACTTTGCTCGTGTAAACGCGCCCTATTTTGGCATTTACACGAGCAAATTTTTCTGTGACAAACCTACTTTGTCATAGAAACTTTGCTCGTGTAAACGCGCCCTTATATGGAATAAAATAATTTTTATTCCCCAGATTTCATTGCAGTGTTCCAAAGTTATACTAATACCACGAATATATATAACGCAAGGGTATAACAAATAGAATAAAATAAACATTAAAGTAATAAAATCCGAGCTTTAAGTGTTCGAGAGTTTGAAATTTTCCATCACTTTTCTTCTTCTTTTACAAAACCAGTGAAAGTTTTTTTTGCTGTTGTTTTTTTGTTGCCATACCATTAGGAAATACCCCCCAGATTGTCATTAAAAAGATTATAGGCTAAGTGTAAATAAAAGCTTGCTTTCTAATATAATATTTATCAGAGCTGAAACGATTCTTGAGTTCGAGGAGCACTAAGCAGTTAATCAATGACCGGCAGAGCTGCCGGGCTGGGTTCAAATCCCTATGCGGGTAACACTTTTTCAGTCGTGAACAGCGTTCTATTGTACACATCTTTTCATTAGTCCCTAAAATATTTTATGACTGGACGTCAAGAGAAGTAAACATTCCATTATAACATTTGTTCCGGTATCCGTTTTTCTAAAATAGCTTATAGGTATACAGGCGAGTATTTTGATGAACCGGATGGTCGAGGTGTCATCGACATGTCAACGTACGGTGACGGCCTGGGAAAATCGATAAAGTTTCCAAAAGAGGCGTAGCAAGGGGCTATTTAAGATAAGCACAATCATGTTTTATACTGCTTGAAGTGAAGTGTAGGAATTTAGCCCCTAAAATAAGTTTATATAGTTATGTCTTTTGATATTTTTATTGAACCATTGTCTAATTGATACAATTTAGGCAGGCAAATACACATGTGCGTATTAACATTTGGTCATTTTGATTCATTTTGACAAAATTTCAATCCGCACCTGCGTATTTACCTATAAAGTAGTATACCCGTGTCCAATGACGGTCATACCTTAATTTTAGGCAGGGCTGCGATAAAAGGATTGTGGGCTTTGAGAAATCTCCTAAAGGACACCAATCCATTGCCCTACGCCGAACAACTCTTTGGAAATACAAAACATATACAGTATCACGGGAAGCGAGGAGACTACAGCCAAGCACTAGAGGACTTTTTCTCAATAAATCCAGCAAAAGTGAGCCATTATGAACTACCGGGAGAGGTAGGTTGATGCATTGGCATTATAGTAAGAAAAGTTGTCCTTTAGTATATTGGTACACACCTATGACTAAACGCATTTTTTTTTTCGAAAAATAAAACAATAAAAAAACAACATATTTTGACCTTGACAACATTGTCTTGCCTAAGTGGGGTCTGGCCAATGCAATGACAACTTAGCATGTGATAAACATGTAGTTCTCACCAAAAATGCTAATGTTGAATGCCCCATAAATAGTCCATGCTTATATCTTACAGTTACTGAAGAAATGCATACTGGTTTAAAATTGCGTGGCTTCGGAACGGTGAATTTGATTCCTATAATATTAGACAAATCATGGCGCGGATGCGAAGGTAAACTCTCCTATGTTCTCTTCTGCCGCAATTGATCTCCGTTTACCGTGTTTATCACAGTCTACAAGAATATGTTTGCTGTTTGCTTTGTTCTCTATCTTGCATATTTTAGAGAAATCTTTTCTGCAATAATTGTGACATATGCTGTATAATTTCAGTTTAGTTTTATTTATACTCCTCGTCGAAAATTAAGGATAATTTTAAAGTAAATGTACCAAGATTATTCAAACATCATAATATTTTAGTTATATAGCCTTTAGAACACCGATAAATGCATTTTGTCATCTACACCAATTCTTTAGCATTGTAAAAACACCAACGTTTAAGCACTGCAAAATTGAGCACAAATTCACATTTTCGAAACAAAACATTTTTAAAATGCTTGTAAAAGCAGTAGCTTTGTATTCGCCAAAATTATTTAGCGTAATTAAACGTTAAATTGCTGTGACAAAAAAAATATTCACGGCGCATTGCAAAGGTTTTGTTTTATTATTTTGCCAAAATTTGCTTTTTGGGGAAATAAACGCTTTGTTCGCTTTCTGCTGTTGTTACTCAAATTCGAGTAAAACTTTCTTAAATTTATGATCATAGTTAATCATTGGTGTTGAACATGTTGAAGGTAGAACATTTTTCGCGAATAGTATATCTACCTTTCGAATCCTCCAACTGCCAGTGGACAAGACAAGATAAAATAGTTTAGGGACTAAAACCCTAAAGTTTCCCTCAAAGAAGATGACCTTGTCGTACGTATCATGTAATAATTTATTTTCCGTTTATTCCTCAGAACTTCCGAACTGTTGGACGCGTTGGTGACAGGATTATTTTGATGGAGAAGAACCTTCTTGACGGAATGCCAAGTATTGAAATAGTAAAGGGAATCGGTACAACACATCAATTTAAGTCAGACTTGATATTATACATACATTAATTTTTTTAAGAGATGAAATGGAAGCACAGCGGGCATTTGAGTCCAAAGCATGTCTTGAGAAGGAGCTAAACGACTTTCAAGCTAGTCTACATTAATTAAGTAATTCAAAATTAAGTGAGTTGAACCTAAAATTTGCTTCTGACATTATATATACTGATTATGCGAATTTGCCCTAGCTCTAATATGCATAGTTAAACAGTTACACATACTTATACATAACTCTGTATCCACAGAAACAAGTGGTTTATGTTTGATTGTATGTGAAAGTGTTGTATAAGTCACAGTTGCACTTACATGTAATACATGTAAGCAGGTACACATCGCAGGAGCAAGAACAATAATTTTATTCTCAAGTAAGCTTAATTTGGATTTAATTTGAATTTACAGACAAGTGCACAAAGCAGTGTAACAAAACTGCGCCACACACGTGCAACCGTTCATGCATCGCTACCCGAAGCCATTGCGGAGGCCACGATCTTCGTGTATAATTAAAACCAAGCGGGGATGTGGAGAGTATGATTTTGATGTCGATAATGTGGTTTATCATATGACGTCGCATCTGAGAGTGTAATAAAGCCATGCATTGAAAACGATAATCAACTAGTGGATTAAATATGCAAATTACGCCGTAACGTTATGCGTTGACGTCCATAAAAACGTCGCGTTTTCTAATGGCGAAATCGTGACGTTTTAGTGCACAATTTGCTAATAAAATGCGATTTTAGTGTCATATGATAAATAGAATCTTGCATTCGTGCTCATGCTTTAATGCATTTATTAAACTCGTTGAGGAAAACGATAAGATGCTCGGCATAGCCTCGCATCTTATCTTTTTTCCCCAACTCGTTTAATAAATTCAATAATACACGAGCACTCATGTAAGATCATCTATATTCGTAATGGTTACAGAGTGTGTAATAAGAATAAGTGCATCGTAAATCTTCAGTTATAAGACGGAGATTTTTTTTCCTTCCAAAACAGTCCCATAATACAAACACAAATCCACAAATACAAACCCATCTTATAGCAGAATTTCAAGTCATAAGTGATTTAGATATTTGCGGTAAATTTAGCGAAGGTAAACCCCGTTTTATATATCAGAATAATTACATTCCCATTGATTTTTCCTTAGATAAACCTATTTCGGAGAAACAGTGTTCATACTTCCCTGAACAAGTGTCGGTCACGCGACGTCGTTGCTACACAACGTCACATGTAAACAAACGAGGCCACTAAAGTTGTAAGTTCTGTTTGACGTCACGTCATGGCGACGGCCGTTTAACGTAAGCGGCTTATTTGTGGTTAATGGCAGCTTTTCGTCGCATATTTTACAAATGTTGCTCAAAAACTAAATGTAATTTTAACAGACAAATTTCTTTTTTCCGAAATTCATGGAAGTAGGAAAACAACGGGTCTTATGCAAAGTTAACGTGTGCAATTAAATTATCTAGATTCCGACTCTATTGGTGACTTTTTCCGCATGTGCTGAAAACAAGGGGCAAGCAGAGAAGTGTTATTATGTCCTATGCTCCTATTTCCGTAGCACTAAATAGAAGACAGTCAAATAATGTTTTACTAGTGTGTTGTAATATTTTACTAGTATGCAATAAAATGTCTGGGCCCAGTTGTTCAAAGCATCGTTAGCCTAACGAGCTCGTTAAGAGGTCAACTCGTTAAGTGTTTTACAACTTTATAACCAAATACACTGATATTTTTTGTTGAAAAAATGTGAGAAGCTTTTGCATTGCAAAAGCTTCTCACATTTTTACAACAAAAAAATGGGCATATTTGAGATAATAAAGTTTGAAATTTTAACGTCACGTTAACTAACGACGTTGTTAGTTTTGAACAACTGGGCCCTGGAAATTGATGACTTACTTGTCAAAAATGAAGTCTCAGCATTAAAGAAATATAAGTTAAATCTTCTTTAAAATCAGTGCACACTGTAAGTGACTTTCTCCTGAGGTCCTAAGGTCAAACGGAAGATTTGGCTCTTGAGGTCAGAACGTGGGAAAATTTTGTAAAATATAGTGCAGTTCAATGAAGTGGATTTGCTTAATTCACCTAAGTAAAATTTTCCTGGTTCAGTGAAAATTGTAGTTTTCTAATATAATTTTGAACTCAGCCCTACAGTTTTATTAACACATATTTCCAGTTATCTTCCCAGTGAAATTTATTGTGGAATAAAAGAGTAACATTGCAATGAAAACTGAAGATTTTAATATCTGGCGATCTGAACTTGGCTATAGATATTGTGCTAGCATTGGGAGATCACATGATTAGGTGTTGATATAGACGCCGCCAAACTATGGAAATAGCGGAATTTACGGAAGTAGGAGAATTGGGTATAAATGATAAAGTTTGGATTTTCTAAATCTATTCAATCAGGGCGTTTTCTAACGAACACATTTGAAAAAAAATCAAATCCACAAAAAGACAGACATACACACACAAAAACGTGTACAAAGAGTTTAGACAATTGATTTAGACATACAAGGACAACGTCACGTACGAATGTCGTTAACTCTGAGAAGCCTGCGCATATGCATAGTGAGTAGATTATTTGTAATGAGCTATCGCCACAAATTAGAGTTGATAGAGCCCTAATTCACGGAGGGTAGCCAAAGCGGGGCCTAGGTGATCAAATCGTCCAAAACGGGACCGATGTTATCAGGTTCAGGCAGGTTTTGTTGATACAAGAGATGATGGACTCTCCGTTTTCGAGAGATATTGGACACAAATTTGAGTTGATAGAGCCCTAATTCACGGAGGGTAGCCAAAGCGGGGCCTAGGTGATCAAATCGTCCAAAACGAACGGGACCGATGTTATCAGGTTCAGGCAGGTTTTGTTGATACAAGAGATGATGGACTCTCCGTTTTCGAGAGATATTTCTGTGAAAAAGAGAATGAGTTCACAATACGTTTTAGTGCACGGAACATAACAGATACTTAAGATGCTGGATGCATCCGGAAATTGGTGATTGGAGACATGACTACCGTTTCGTAACTCAAACTAGATACATGTGTACTATCTGGCTACTTCGCACAAAATCTGAGCAATTTCATTCGAGAATTTTAAATGAAATTGGTCAAAGTACCCAAATCATCATTCCGAACTCTAAAGTAATTCAAACATTAGACAATTCCGGAATATTTTATAAACATATACATGGACCTCACCTGCATATTATAATACAGCCATTATATCTATGTATCAGTGGAAAAAGTCAATGAAAATGAAAGTCCGGAAACTGAAAGCTTAACTAAGCTTCGGCTGAGCCCATCAAATCGGAAATTAGTTTAGAAACGGCCACATTGTAGGAATCAACGACGTCATGATGTCTCCCAAAAAACTTTTTAACTGTCGACACAAGCTTTACTTTATGATAAAGGAGCGGCGGTAGTGTAGTTGATAACACGCCGGACTACCAAACCAGGGGTCGCAAGATCGATTTCCCGCTTCTCCGGTCTTTCGGATGAGACTTTAAACCAAGGTCCCGTCTCCATATAACCTCATTGTTGGTGGGACGTTAAACCCGAGTTCACTCACTCACTTTATGATAACCCGGTTTCGACAGTTTACGAGTGAGTAGCTTCCCTCTTTCAACAAAGTCTTGATATTTGAAACAGGCTCCAGCATAGCGGACTAGCTGAGAAACATAATTTCCGTATGCAGGTGGCGCAGGGATGTTATTACTCAAAAATGGAAAGTTAACTATGGGAAAAATTGAAGTCGTCCCTCTTGTCATGAAGCCTAGTAACAAGCATCCATTGTCAATATAGAGATAACAATCTAAGTATGAGGCAGATGAACTGGACTCTGTGGTATCTTTAATTGCAAGTTCACATGGATAGATAAGGTCAATACACTCCGAAATCATCGGATTATTTAGAGACAGAACATCATCTATGTACCTGTAGGTGAAGTTGAATTTCTGGGCAAGGTGTTTATTACCTTCTTCTATGAGCCATTGAATAAACTCTTCCTCATACCCGTAAAGAAACAAGTCGGCAAGTAAGGGGGCGCAGTTAGTGCCCATCAGTAGTTGTAAAATAGGGTCGATATCCTGCTGACTGAAAAAAAATAGGGTCGATATCCTGCTGACTGAAAAAAATAGGGTCGATTTCCTGCTGACTGGAAAAAAATAGGGTCGACTTCCTGCTGACAGGAAAAAAAATAGGGTCGACTCCCTGCTGACTGGAAAAAAGTAGGGGACTGCTAGCTGAGGGAATCAACATCAGGTGATGGCATGTTGATGGGACGTTAAACCTTAAAACAAACAAACAAACATAAAATGTTGATAGGGGAGCACAATCAGTATCAAGAATTGAAAAGTAGGAAAATAAATGATTGAAAACAAACTCCTATATATTGTAAGTTTTATTTTAAATTTTATATAATAAGTTTTAATTTAAATTTTATAATGACTGAAAACATATGTAGAACCATCGGGTAAAATGTAACGTTTATCGTCAAAAGCAGTTAAACATTTTTATGAACTGTTTCTACATACAATTGATGTGAATGGCTTCGAATTAAGTCCATAGACTCAATATGCTCAGTGTTTTCGAACAGCGCCTTTTTATATAGCTCGAAATAGAGTTTTTTCTGAATCGTAGATTTCGTTATTCCTTGTGCTTTTTTGATATCTTGTCCGTCGTTGACTTGATATACGTATAGTTTTGAGTGTAAGCCACAGAACTTTTCGATAGGCCTGTCATTTGTTTCGTCGTGGAATAAGCCCACAACGCGCTTGTTCTCGTTTGAGTGAAGAAAGTGTTCTGGGGGATAATCGGACGTATCCCAGAGATGTGTATAGTCCATCATGTCCAGATACAAATCCGATTTTGTATCTACGAGTTGATATAAGAAAGAATCCGTGTCCGTCATTAAGAGTCTGCACTTTGCCCCGTACCTTTTCTTGAGGTAATTATAGAAGAAATCATACATCAATAGTTTTTTCTACGAACTGATCATGTGAGGTTTAATTTAATAGGGAAAGCCATTTGAATAAGAGTATGATAGTATACTACATACAATCACATAAAATTATACCCATATTGAATTAACATTTACTTTGCTTTGAATACCACAGCCAGCTGTTCAACAAAATAGTATATATGCTCCTCGACAAAAATTTAGCATAATTGCTTTTCAAAAATCAAACAGAAATGTCTGATGAAAACGAATCCCAGTGAGTCAAAATTTTCACGCTATCGATCCTATTTGATGTCATGGTAATAAAGGAAACAATTCAGATCTGTTCTGGTTTAAAATCGGCAGTTATTAAGATACTAAATAACGAAAGTTAAGGCTACTGCTTTGAAACAGCCATCTTCGGTACTCTTTAAAAAAGGTCGTCTAAAACAATACTTTAAGTCCGTTTTATAAAACCACCATATCAAAATCTATAGGGGACAGATATAATAAAAATGTGGTATGGTCGTTATAATCTTATCATTTAAGATAGGGACATAAGACCTCTTTAAAGACAAACTTGTTTTTCGAAATGTTTAATATTGGAATTTTCATATAAAGTCTTGTCATTTTTGATCTTTCCAGAAATGACTGTGTTTGATGTTGGCTCTTCAAACTTCATTTGTAACTCATCGTTCTAGCATTCTCTCCACTGACATGGTATGAATTTTGTAGAAAAACAGCGTATGGTATGCAGAATTTTTTTGAAAAACTGTTCATCATGAAATATTGAAATGGAAATCTATCCTCTAAACTTTTAAAATTGATTGACTGAGACGAAACTTACATCCGTTCTTTGCTACGACATGTTTTCTTTCCAAATCCATAAAATATATTGTTGTTTTATGCTTTAGGAATATTTAGCAGCATATTCAATTTAAGCACTAAAATCTAGAATATGCTAATTTTTTGGCGAGGAGTATATTATAGTTTAATCGAATCTCAAGGGTAGATGTATTAAATACGGTCAGTGTCACTTTTATTGAAGAAAGGACGGATTGAACATTGTCCAAGTAGCAAACGCCATACACATCAGCTGGGTGTTGAGAAATAATATGTGTTTGACTGCTTTTGATGATAAACACTACTATGGATCTACACAGTAACACTCTCTTTTTCACGTTAAACGGTGGTCCGGATGCTGCCAGTTGTCTCAATGTCAAACGTGTCCGTCTGAAATATCTTCTATCGACGATTAAAGATGGAATCAGCCCATTCACCAAATGCTAAACTACCTCTACAATGGCGTTCATTTGCACCATATTTTCGATCATACGTTTTCTGTCCGTTGGGCTAGCATCTCTCAACGCATTCAAATAATGTTCTCTTAGGAATGTTTGCGACCTCTCCATATTAATATTTTAATAATGAAAACAACAACAACAAAAACAACAACACGAAATCGATATGCTAGGCACGAGCAAATAGGTACAAATGAACCAGGGTAAAAATACGACTTGTTATTATATATATATATATTCTGTATTTTTGTGGTTTCCTAGCTTGTGTCAGTTCCCATCTATAAAATGTTACTAACACCGTTATCGTTCAAGCTTGACTGGTCATCTTGATTCGAATCATTGTCTGTTTCCATGTCTTCAACTTGTGGTGGTATATACTGTTTCAGTATTTCGTCAAAAAGATATTTTCGTTTCGATACGGAATATTTCAACGCTTCTTCTATTCCATAATCTTCATCTTCTTTTAAGCGCATTGCAGTGCTTTGAATAGCTCTGAATGTAGGGTCATGCTTTATAACATTGTACCAGAGTACTTTTTCAATAAAACTGTGTGTCAATGCCTTTCTATAAACAGAGCGCAATTCCTTATAGGCTTTAGACCGTGCCGTTTTATGGTCAATATCTTCTGATTCTATCAGCTCCTTGACCTTATCTTCGAACTGTGATTGACATTCTTCGAAAGTTTGGTAAACTATCTCATTCCATGGATCCTCTTCATCGTCTGATGTCTGCTCACTTTCAGATAATGAATCATGGTCACTGTATTTTGTTTCTGGCTCTTCAGTAGAGTCTGACATTTCACTCTCTTCTTCTTTACCGTCAAAATCATCCGCATGGACAGTACGTTTATGCCTTAGCATGTTGTCACGCCTTTTAAAGTTTCTATTGCAAAATTCACACGTTATCATAATGAACTCACGGTGATTAATGATTTGCCGAGGAAATTGCTGCTCTTTATATAATATTTGAGAGGAGATGAAAGCCAGATCATGAAATAATTCATACTCATTACTTCTGCAGAACAGTTCTCATCACTCTTCAAAGTCTGAACGGACAATTGTTGAGTAACTTCATTTGGCTATAAAACAACTTTTCAAACTTGGAAATATCAATTTTTAAAAGCAAAATTAACAGAATTCGAATCATTTTTATCAATGGTGTACCATTCGCCCGGTGGCCAGCAAATCTCGCAAGTTTAATGTCAATCTGGACTAAAAATGTGTAGAAATACTGATAAAATGACCAATTCAACACCTCCTCAAAGGATTTTTCATCACTCCTTACAGTTTGGACGGATAATTGAGTAACTCCTCTTGGGTTCAAAACAACTCCTCAAACTTGAAAATCTCAATTTTTCATGCAAAATGGACAGCATTCGAATCATTTTTATCAATGATGTACCATTCGCCCCAGTGGCCATCAAATCTCGCAAGTTTAATGTCAATCTGAACTCAAAGTGTAGAAATACTGATAAAATGACCAATTCAACACCTCCTCAAAGGATTTTTGATCACTCCTCACAGTCTGAACGGATAGTTGAGTAACTCCTCTTGGGTACAAAACAACTCCTCAAACTCGAAAATATCAATTTTTCAAGCAAAATGAACAGAATTCGAATCATTTTTATCAAGGATGTACCATTCGCCCCAGTGACCAGCAAATCTTGCAAGTTTAATGACAATCTGGACTCAAAGTGTAAACCTGGACTCAAAGTGTAGAAATACTGATAAAATGACTAATTCAACACCTCCTCAAAGGATTTTTCATCACTCCTCACAGTCTGAACGGGTAATTGAGTAACTCCTCTTGGGTACAAAACAACTCTTCAAGTTTGAAAATCTCAATATTTTAAGCAAAGTTAACAGAATTCGAATCATTTTTATCATGTATCGTTCACCCGATGGTTATACAAACCTCGCAAGTTTAAACACAATTCGACCATAAAGCCAAAAATTACAGGTAAAATGGGCAATTTAACACTTCGTCAAAGGATTTCTTATCATTCTTCACAGTCTGAACGCACAATTGAGTAACTCCTCTTGGATACAAAACAATTCCTCAAACTGTCTGTCTGTCTGTCTGTCTGACTGTATTGCATGTATAAACAAAGTGAACTTTCAACTTTCACCTTTTATTTTCTGCTTTGGTTCTAAAATATCAGGTCTGTTATAACCATGTTTTGAGGGCCCAAAGCAAGATTGGTAAGTTTAGAAAACTATGTATTCTAGGTGTTTAATTGACAACTACTACAGTATAGAGATATTGGCAGTGATACAGATCAGATAAGTTCTGACTAAACAAAACAGAAAGAAAAAACAATGAACAATTGATTTCAACCTTCGTTTTCCATTTGGTCACGTTTTATTACTTTTTATTATGTTATTATGTATGTAGACGAATTGCTTTCTTGCTCAATTTTTGTACATATTTTCTCAGTTAGTATATATTATACAATACAAATAAATGAACAAGAAATGCTTTGGTTTTACGGTCTTCTTGAGAATGGTCCCTCGAAGAATGAAGTTTTCTTGGTGAAACGGGCCAATTATTGCCAATGTGGGTTGTAAACATGTTGTGTAGACTCTGTGTGTCTAATCATAGATTGGGGTGAAATGAATTAGAACTACCTTTTCTAATACATTTTTCTAGGTAGGGTGTCTCTGAAAAAAAAATGTCCCTGTGCCCCAAATGATCATGAATCCGTGTAGCAATACGATGTGTCTGAAACTTAATAGACACGGTACACAAAAAAATAAAAAAAAATGTTACATTACTACATGTTGTTGGGTTAGAAATCTTTATCACTGTTACGATATACTTCATTATGTTAGTGACTTAACTCTTGACACCTGGCTGTTTCATATGAAAATGGAGTGTTTTTTACCTTTTTATACCAAAATAATTGGCTTAACTCTTGAAACCGCTGCTGTTTCCTATGAAAATAATTGGCTTAACTCTTGAAAGCCCTGCAGTTTCGTATGAAAATCGATTTTCCCCCTTTTATACCAAATAATTATCTCTGCGTTGATTGAGGCGGTTCTAACAAGTACCCACACACAATCTTCGTTTGTCGTGTCATATCTGGGGCTATTCTGTTTGAATAGGAACGAAATAATGATGATTGGGGAAAAGCGTTCATCAGATGATCAAATTCTGGTGGATGGAAAAAACGCATTCATCAGCTGATGACAACGTGGCAGATGTCATCAGGCAGATATTCAACATTTTCACTGTCAGCAGCCTACCATCCCTCAAATACTAGAGTCATGTCATCAGCCTACCATCCCTCAAATATTAGAGTCGAAAAAGAGCTTAGTCATTTTAACTTCTTAGGTATTTCATTGAGGTAACTACAAAAAAAAAATTCTTGTAAGATGCATTCTGAGTTTACCGCGCCAGCTTGAAATATTTTTTCCTTCCTTCTGATGTGAGAGTGGAAAAAGAGAGTATGATATCGTGTACATTCTCGGAACACGATGGTTGAAAATAGAATATGAATAGCGTTTAGCATTTTTTCAATTCTGTCTGGAAAATTACGCTATAGCTTCAAGTTAAACACGAATGAATTCTTACGATCGTTTAAAATTGAAAAAAAAAATGTTAACTGAAATACCTTTTCAATTATGTCTGGAAAATTATGCCATAGCTTCAAGTTAAACACGGATGAATTCTTACGATCGTTTTAAAATTGAAAAACAAAAATTAAATGTTAACTGAAATACCATTCATTTGTTTTTGTTCTTGAAACACACTATCTTGAGATAACTCATGTTAAGTCAAACGATTATAACTTTGACGTGTTGGGAAGGTTTTGCTTTCTCATTACTTTAATTTCGTTCGTTTCTAATAGTCTTTTTCATTTTCAGGGCAATGACCATGCATTCTTGAGTTAGGTCTCATCAAAGTATTTTAAATAACTTATTCATTTTAACATTTTAGGTTCATTGAGCTACATGTACCTACAATAACTTTGCCAGGTGTAAGTTTCTATGTGTTTAATGTGTCAGCTTGAAATATTTTTTCTCAGTACTACCATTTAACATCATTCAGATTGTTTAATGATCTTCGGAAAAAGATGTTGAAAGTTGAAAACTTTTCCAATTTTCAACTTAACCGTTTATTTATTTTTTGTCAGAAGATAACTCGTGTAAAATCAAATTACTCATAACCCTTAGTGTCGATCAAATTATTTTATAAAAAATGAATGTTAATTGGAATAGTTTCCATTTGTTTTTGTTCTGGAAACATACTATCTTGAGATGTTATTTTCATTGTCTGGGTAATAACTATTGGTTCTTGCGCAAGTAATAGTCATAACTTAGTCATTTTAACCTCTTAGTGTCATTGGGGTATCTACAATAACTTTAAAGTCAGACGTAAGATTGTAGCTGTTCTGAGTTTGCAGTGCCAGCTTGAAATATTGTTTTCTCAATTAAATCATTTACTGTCGTTCAGATTGATATATGATCTTTGAAACCCTTATGTTGACAGTCCTCAAGTTGACCGTTTATTTATTTTTTCTCAGAAGATAACTCGTGTAAAGTCAAAACATTCATAATCGCAGCAATAATATCACTTAGTGTCGTTCGGATTGTTTTATGGTCTTTGAAACACGATATTGAAAATTGAAAATGAAATAGAAATACCGTTCTGCAACCTTACATGCTATACGGCTGCTATACTGTCCCTATTATTTGGAGAAGCTACACATTTGAATGAAAAAAGATAGTGTTTTTGGTTTCAGGATTGAATTTGTACCCAATAAGCTTACAGTACACGGGACTGAGAGATTTCTGCTGGAAAACTTTCAACAACTTATCTAACGACGAACCTAACTCTTTAAGTTTATATTATTTTAGAGATGTCTACGCTTACTGTACGCACACACATCCGTCTGAACTATCGTGATAAATATCTTATTCAGCTTCAAAAAATAGACTATCTATTAAAGAAAAATAAATGCTGAGTATTATAATACGTTTGTTGTGCAATCAGTTATATTGCTGAATATCAATTTGGGCTTGGTGGTGCAATTGATTTTACACTTTAAAAGAGCTCAGAATCATACGTTGACCGTCACAGTTTATTTACAAGTATAAACCAAACCCCAGAAGAGATGGCGGTGTATATTAATGTACTATACAGTCTACACTAAAACTACCCGTATCTGATCTGTGGTTTAACGTCTCTCCATCCGGCTGATATTTTTTCTAGGAGCAGTCTGATCTGGGTCTACACCGTTTGTTGTCTGTTCGTCCGAAAATTTGTAAAGTCACATCAAGTGGATGATAGGTATTAACGATTTTTCCTCCCAATATTGTTGAGTGATAAAAGAGTCACATCGCGTGAAGTTCATAAAGGTGAACTGTTCAAAAGAAGACACAGTTTTGTCAAGGTAGAGTAATTTTACAGCAATTAGAGGGTGGGCTGTGATGAGTATTTAGTGCTCTTTTGTGCAGTTACAAACGATCCGTCCCACTACGTTTAAGTGAAACAAATATATCGACAAATCTTGAACTAAAATACTTTCACAAATTTGATTATGGCTGATAAAATCATTCATCTAAAAATTTAAACAGGTAAGTCAAAATACCTTTCCTATTGTGGAGCAACATCGATTCAACTTTGTTTCAATGCTGTTTACAACATTGGGTATTGCTCTCTTATACAGGAAAACCATTACAGAGATTATTTTTGTACATTAACATAATAAAGTAAAAAAAGATGTGTGGATGGTCTTCACCACAGTGGGAGAGCCTTACAGTTTTGTTATTGCACAATTTAAATGAAACCATCACTTGCAAAGGTATCAACATTTTGTTATATTTTAGAAAAAAAAGTCACTCAATAACTTTATCTGAATTAGCATTTTTTCTACCTGATGTTGCTACTATTGAGTTTGTTTTCTTGCGCCATCACATTTCTACGTTAATCCGACTCGTCATTTTTTTCTCAAAATACAATGTGGCTTAATTAAGTACATACATATATATACTGTTTTGTTATTGCACAATTTAAATGAAACCATCACATTCAATGGTAAAACTGATGTTTAAGCATTTTGGTTTATTTTGGAAAAAAGACATTAGCTAAATTAGCATTTTTTCTACCCGATTTTACTACGATTGAGTTATTTTTCTGGTGTCAGCACATTTCTGCGTCAATATTTCTAAAAATACAATATGGCATAATTAACGTCACTAACACGAGTATATAAGTCGTTCAAAAGCATCCAACTGTTTGTATCATGTTTATATTATGATCATGTACAGTTTATGATACAATAAATATGTTTAAACTAAAAGCAAGCAGCCCACAGATCAAATGAATGGAATTAATCTACGAACAGGGTGTTAAAACAAGATAATTAATTTTCAAATGGAAATGTACTTAGACTCATTAGGTAAAACGTAAAGCAGTCAACCAATTTTATGTCTTAACTGTTGTGAATAAAAAGTGCATGTGGTTCAAGAAATCGGGGTCATATGTAGTGCGTTTGAATTCATTGACAAAACTCGAATTTAGTGAAAATAAATGAACATATTCCCCACTTGACAACATTAGCTAGCAGCATATTAGTTTAGGCAAGTTTATGGAGGGGGAAGCTTGAGGTATAAGCTGCTTGACACACATCGGTGTACCTCTCTTAGGGCGGAATGCTTTACAGTCACAACTGAATAAGGCTTTAGCGTTTGTCCCCGTAATGGAGAGGGAATATTATTCAGAGTATATATGCGTGTCAAGAGAGTTCCTTTGATGAACTCGGTGCTCTATACGTTGCAACACGTGCAGAATTTCGACCGTGCTTTAACCTTGGAATGCTATTATGGGCACAATTCCTTAATCAAGCTTCAAAATTGAATCAATCGTGTCAATATGCTGCTTTTAATGTAGTCAAATAGTCGCATATAAACTCGAATTTGTTTTCCTACAAAAATACAATATGGTGTAACTAACGTCACTAACACGAGTATGTAAGTCGTAGAACTTCAAGCAAGCAGCCCACAGATTAAATGGGTGGAAAAATCTACGATACAGGTATTTAAGCTTGAATGGAAACTAAAGTACTTGTGTAGATCCATAGTAGTGTTTATCATCAAAAGCAGTCAAACACATATTATTTCTCAACACCCAGCTGATGTGTATGGCGTTTGCTACTTGGACAATGTTCAATCCGTCCTTTCTTCAATAAAAGTGACACTGACCGTATTTAATACATCTACCCTTGAGATTCGATTAAACTATAACATACTCCTCGCCAAAAAATTAGCATATTCTAGATTTTAGAGCTTAAATTGAAAATGCTGCTAAATATTCCTAAAGCATAAAACAACAATATAATTTATGGATTTGGAAAGAAAACATGTCGTAGCAAAGAACGGATGTAAGTTTCGTCTCAGCCAAATCAATTTTAAAAGTTTAGAGGATAGATTTCCATTCAATATTTCATGATGAACAGTTTTTCAAAAAAATTCTGCATACCATACGCTGTTTTTCTACAAAATTCATACCATGTCAGTGGAGAGAATGCTAGAACGATGAGTTACAAATGAAGTTTGAAGAGCCAACATCAAACACAGTCATTTCTGGAAAGATCAAAAATGACAAGACTTTATATGAAAATTCCAATATTAAACATTTCGAAAAAACAAGTTTGTCTTTAAAGAGGTCTTATGTCCCTATCTTAAATGATAAGATTATAACGACCATACCACATTTTTATCATATCTGTCCCCTATAGATTTTGATATGGTGGTTTTATAAAACGGACTTGGAGTATTGTTTTAGACGACCTTTTTTAAAGAGTACCGAAAATGGCTGTTTCAAAGCAGTAGCCTTAACTTTCGTTATTTAGTATCTTAATAACTGTCGATTTTAAACCAGAACAGATCTGAATTGTTTCCTTTATTACCATGACATCAAATAGGAACGATAGCGTGCAAATTTTGACTCACTGGGATTCGTTTTCATTAGACATTTCTGTTTGATTTTTGAAAAGCAATTATGCTAAATTTTTGGCGAGGAGCATATATACTATTTTGTTGAACAGCTGGCTGTGGTATTCAAAGCAAAGTAAATGTTAATTCAATATGGGTATAATTTTATGTGATTGTATGTAGTATACTATCATACTCTTATTCAAATGGCTTTCCCTATTAAATTAAACCTCACATGATCAGTTCGTAGAAAAAACTATTGATGTATGATTTCTTCTATAATTACCTCAAGAAAAGGTACGGGGCAAAGTGCAGACTCTTAATGACGGACACGGATTCTTTCTTATATCAACTCGTAGATACAAAATCGGATTTGTATCTGGACATGATGGACTATACACATCTCTGGGATACGTCCGATTATCCCCCAGAAGACTTTCTTCACTCAAACGAGAACAAGCGCGTTGTGGGCTTATTCCACGACGAAACAAATGGCAGGCCTATCGAAAAGTTCTGAGGCTTACGCTCAAAACTATACGTATATCAAGTCAACGACGGACAAGATATCAAAAAAGCACAAGGAATAACGAAATCTACGATTCAGAAAAAAACTCTATTTCGAGCTATATAAAAAGGCGCTGTTCGAAAACACTGAGCATATTGAGTCTATGGACTTAATTCGAAGCCATTCACATCAATTGTATGTAGAAACAGTTCATAAAAATGTTTAACTGCTTTTGACGATAAACGTTACATTTTACCCGATGGTTCTACATATGCTTTCAGTCATTATAAAATTTAAATTAAAACTTATTATATAAAATTTAAAATAAAACTTACAATATATAGGAGTTTGTTTTCAATCATTTATTTTCCTACTTTTCAATTCTTGATACTGATTGTGCTCCCCTATCAACATTTTATGTTTGTTTGTTTGTTTTAAGGTTTAACGTCCCATCAACATGCCATCACCTGATGTTGATTCCCTCAGCTAGCAGTCCCCTACTTTTTTCCAGTCAGCAGGAAGTCGACCCTATTTTTTTTCCTGTCAGCAGGAAGTCGACCCTATTTTTTTCCAGTCAGCAGGAAATCGACCCTATTTTTTTCAGTCAGCAGGATATCGACCCTATTTTTTTTTCAGTCAGCAGGATATCGACCCTATTTTACAACTACTCCCATCGGAATGCCAACTGTCTGTTGAAAAATCTGTCCGTGAAAGTCCATGTAAATATTGTCGATAAGAAATTCAAGCGTTTTAATGACATCATCTGATTTCACCATTTTAAGAGAAAGAATTGGTACTTATTTGCATCGCAATTTAATACTCTTTTGAAAAATTTGTTACTACAATTGGTCATCTGATTTTTATATTATATATAACTGAATTTATCGTTGGTATGTATTTTCCATTCAAGAAAAAGGATCCTAGGTGATCAAGTCTGAACAGGTGTTTCTGTGTCACAGGATATATTGCGATCATTTGGCACGTACATGTTAATATATGTAATATTCTCTGTTTGAACGATCATTATTTCGTGGTAAAATTGTTTAATAACAGAACATAATCCATGCAAGTTTTTTTCCGTTTATTTTTTCTTTAACATATACCCAATCATTTTCATCTTAGTAGTTAAAGTCATTTCTGCCGACCAATCCAAGCAACGGTATTAATATTTATAATAATGAATTGTCAGACTAGGTTTTCCTGTTTAAAATCGACAACCAATCTCCGCGAAACCTTTTTTTCTCACACCCATCTCCAGTAACGGACCTTTGATGTAGTATTAACTGATAGTTAAACAGTTTCACTGACTAAATATTGCTTCTTTAGTTTCGTAACCCTATTTGATCGTACGGGTCTGTGTTCCCGATAAACTCTTAAAATGGTCGTAAAACACAACTAAGTTCACAAAGATCTTTGAGTTTTAACAATGTTTGATGCAATTAAGACGGGCTCTGTATGTAGAACGAAAGCGTACTAGCCAAAATCACGTAGGTGTCGTTTTCTAAGTTGTCTAATTTTTATAACTATTTCCTGTATTTTTTTCAAATTCGGCAAATTCTTAAATGTTAGTTTATGAAAAATAACACCCCCTTGTCATTTCATATAGACCAGGGGCCATATTTATAAAACGACTTAAGTGGTTGCTATGCTGTTGCTAAGGGTAAATTTTTGTGTTGGAGATTCTCTACAACTATGAAATTTGCTCTGGAGGAACAGTCTGATACAGACTGTTCCTCCAGAGTAAATTTCATAGTTGTAGGGAATCTCCTTCATAAAAATTTAGCTTTAGCAACAGCATAGCAACCACTTAAGTCGTTTTATAAATATGGCCCCAGGACTTTCTGACTTTGCCTCAAAAACAAAATAATTATGTATTTTATCTGTCATGACTCACATCTCACCTGAAATACCAAAAAATGCCCCTTTGCTTACAAAAACATTTTGCTAGTTCTTTAAACAATTATAAAACACTAAACGATGTTATTACCACAAAGTTTCGTGCACTTCTTTCATTCGGTCTTATCTTTTCCTGTGTCCTCAAATTCTTCTTCAAAAATGTGTAGTTTGGCCAATGTTCCTTCTTCTGAATGTGTTCTCTGCTCTTGAAGCAACTCTTTACAAAATAATTTTACTTCACTGCAGCGGGTATTGTGCCGTGTGGCGGCCGTAAAACGTCTCCCCGTATATTATCCATAGTGCAGATTTTATTTATATTCGTCCTTTGAGATCAAAGGATATATTCAGAGAAATCTGAAATTTAAGATTGATTTAGACTTTTATTCTAGATCATCGTCTTTTATATTATTTGGACGCTTTTTGATACTAGTCAGTCTTTGAATCCTTGACTGCCCAATTAAAAATAAGAAATTTCAGTATGCTTTTCTCTGGTTTCGTCACCAGATATTGTCAGGGTCACTGATGAGGCTTTATTAGCCGAAACTATGTAGTCTGGCCCATGTTCCTTCTTCTGAATGTATTCTCTGCTCTTGAAGGAACTTTTTAAGATTTTAACTGTGCCTGTGTAAGAGACAAGTTACGTAGGCCCCTGAACCTGATCACGTAGGCCTTTTTTTGGACGATTTGATCACATAGGCCCCGGTTTGGCTACCCACCGTGCACTTGATCTTTAAAAAACCTAATCAGGCAGAGCAAGTGCACATTCTAAGAAGAGTCTTTTTGGGGCTGACAAGCTGATGTTTATGACTCGAATCAATTACTGATACTAGTTAATCAATGTACCCTCTAACTTGATTAAAATCTTGGTATTTTAAGGCTATTTAAGACGTACATGCAGTAATAGTTCAAGTCCCAAGTCTGCATACAAAAGGACCAGATAAACACGGTTGATATGGATGAATTTAAGGTAAAAGTTTGTTCAAAATAATATTTTTCCTAAAAAAACAACAACAAAAACATGCAAAAGTCTTCAAAGAGCGTCGCTTTGTCTATTTCGCAAAATGGAGCAAACCATGCTTTTGCGGGCTTCAAATATTTTGAAGTGATCCAGATGCTTTTGTTTATTCGTATAATGTTAAATTTGACTAATGTGAAATACTTAACAAGCTAATACGCTCCCTCCGCCGACCCCCTCCCCCTTCCCTCTCACCCACCCCTCACATCTTTAGATTCTACCTGAAGACTAAAGATGTTTTCTTTTCTGCTGATCATCAGAGTACCAAATCATCAATTACAACAACAATTTCAATATGGATAACACACACACACTTGCGAACGCACTTTTAATGGTGATAGGGAAACAAATCTGAAGGAATGGAACGACGGTAAAATGAATGACTGCGCTTAAGGTTACAATGCACTATAAATTTTTCATAGACGACAATGTTAACATTAATATAAAACAGTCTGTGCATACAAGTTTTCGAAACCTATTCTTTTACAGTTTCGCCCTAGCGCATCAATTTGGGATGAGAACGTGCACTGCCTTCCAAATTCATTAAGACACAAGGCTGGATGGAATTTCGTACCAAATCAATTAGCATATTTTACTCATGGGGGTCAGTTACCAAAATCTAGCCCATCGCCTTCTAATAAAACATTACTAATTAAATGTGCTAATTGTAACTATCATTTGTTGGTCCTTTTATACTACAAGAAATGCAACCGGCATGATTTACAGGTGACTTCATCTCTGTTACAGTGTTCACCTGATACTCTCCCTGACAAAATTAGGCAAGGCCTCATAAATATTTAGTAGACTGTACCCAGATGGGGATTTGTAACATCTTTTCGTATAACACGGTGACACTAAACGCTGAATTGCAACACTTTCTGTAAACCCTGCCTAGCTTACACCAAGCGGTTATCATGTCGATCAAATAACAACATTCACCGTTATTGTTAACCTTGTGCCTGAACAGCGGATTTATGTGCAGAGTACTTATTAACTGTCATCAAACCACAATTTCACGACTCTTCTTTGCACAGCCTTCTTTGGTGCAAATTTGTGGGGCGAAATGGTAATGGAACCCATAAGAAGATTCTCATGATTACGATTGTACTCCAAAATATGAGGTCAATCCGTCAAATATTATTGAACAAATAATTTTGTATAAAAAGGATATATAGAAGTCAGTCTGACCTTTCAGTTGCACGCTGCAAAACATAATCTCAAACTTGACAAATTTCCCAAATAGATGAGTATCCCTCAGGAGGTCTACAGGACTCATCGGGTCATAAGAAATAGGTCAAATTTGACTTACATGTTGAGGTGATCAGTTTTTGTTCTTAACGAACTATTACTTATACCTGATATGTCTATACGAAACACGGCAGTGTCTCTGGACCATGTCTCTCTCTGAAATACATGCTGCAAGTAGCCCTAAATCTCATATTTTAGTATCCAAAGTATATGATGAATATACATCAAATAGTCCGCAAAATAAACATGAAATGCCATCAGATCACTGTAGCCCATATTACGAAGTGTTACTTGACCAATCATTATCTCGCCCACTTGTAACGGATCCTACGGTTCAAATTCAAATGCTGATCTGCTGATAAAATATCAACATTTCAAGAACTGAAATCATGACTGTCTGGTCAAAGTGGCAGGGAAATCGCTAAGCGTTGGATTTTAAAGTTTATCGACCACACCGACACTTATTGTTGTTACCCGTTTACATCACTCGTAACAGTTGTGAGGCTTACTGTTCACGGGTAACAGGACAGGGATGAAATATGCATGATTTTTCATGCGTTAATATTTGCCAGGTCCTGAAGGAGCTTTCGAAAACGGAAGGGAGCTGTTGAAACAGAGACCGAAGGACGAGGTTTACCACAGCCCCCGAGGAACCTGGCAAATGATAATGCAATACAAAAAATGTCAGGTCGTTATTATTGCAACACAATGCTATAAAAATAAAGAAAATATCTGGACACTTTTTTTTCGGCCTCATTGCCATTACTTTGCTGATTTCTGCACGAAATATGCATATCTATAAAAATCGTTTCAGGCCATATTCAGCTTCCGTATATTTTTGTCCAGCTTTAAGCTGTATCTCTCAAGTCAAACTCATGTTTACTGAAAGTTTCACTCAATGTCGCCTGCTTTTCTATTTTTACAATACACGAATATGAATAATCTCTCATACAATTTTTATGGCGGATAGCTGCAATTGTAAACTTGCCCGTTTGTTTTTTTACTGACTGCCCTGCAACTTGCATACGAAATGTCGCAAAAACGGTCATTATAGCACGTGAAACGCCTTGTTAATCCATGGTTTTGTGTTTGTTAAAACGTGCCTGTTAATAGTGCTTGATATTAATCGATATTTACACAATATATTATAAGCGTTGATGATGCAGCACTTAGTGTTCAGGCGTACCACCAAGCGACTCTAATCGTGGAGGGTGGGGGTTGGGTGTTGGGGTGGGGAGGGGTACACGAAGCATCGGAGTTAAACTAAGCGACGTAAAAAAGCTTGTCGTGGGGTGAGAGTTTGCTACAGTGTTATATTTCTTTGTGTTGGACCTCATAGCCCATCTGTTTATCAAGATAGTTCTCTTCAAGTTTATTGCTGAAATAAAATTATAATAAAAAAACTTTCGATAAATGAAACTTAATATCGTGAAGACCTGTCCTAGAATAAGGTCTACACGTTTACCACTTTAAACAAGGAGTTTTTTAACTAGATTATACAATTAAAACATAGATATCTGCCCTGTTTTCGTTCGTATTAAATTCAAGCTTATTCATCGTTATGTAATCTGAAGAAAAAGAAATGGCTGCACAACTTGAAAACATCCTTCTTAAGTAGTCTAAAATTAAAATTACAGGGGGGAATTTTAAATTCTATCCAAATTATAGATAAGGTCTCGGTTACAAAGAACAAAACGCAGCAGACACCAAAAATGGGTATTTCTCTATATGGAAAGATAATTATTAACAGTGCATATTTGTCGATGTTGCCTGGGCGCTTTCGCCTTTTGGCTTCATCAGAGGTTTCAAACAATAGAAAAAAAAAACAGAAACAACAAGCAAAAATATTTACAATCCGAGAAAGAAAAGAGATGCTAAGCTGGCTGACTACCCAAATTCGCTGTGCAGTTGCTTTCTACGTACAGAAGTAAACACAAGGCTATAACAAATAATGTTTAAAGCACGGATATGTACAAGAGTCAGGTCTCGCTGTGTTGCAGCTTTTGAAACCGTGATCCTGCACCTACTGCAAGCACAGCAGGCACTTGTCAGATTGTAGTCAATATTGTTGTATGTAAAAGACAATTGCATAATTTTTAGGCGTAGTCAGCTATTTTAGTTTTATAATTTGAACTACATGTTCCCCGTTAATGGGATTGTTTTGTTCATTTTTGTTTTTAGAAGCATCTCTTTTCACGTTAGATTCCTTTTTCGACATGTAAATATTTTGCTTATTGTTTCTTTTTTTCTATTGTTTGAAACCTCTGATGAAGCCGGAAGGTGAACGCGCTTAGGTATCACACTGATAAACTAGAACTGTCAGAAAATCTGACTATACCCCCGCTGTAGCTATTCCAATGTATATGGCCTGTATAGAGAAAACAAAACATGAAAGAACATGTTTGAGAGGTCTATGCTGAAAGTTGCCGAGAACTCTGCTCTGAAAAGTGACATAAGCGATTGTCGAGTCTTTTACCAAATATGATCCTGCACAGTTGCTGAGAAATCTTGCACGAACAATAACAGTACTGAACGCATGGAGAGAAAGAAAAAAGAACAAATATACAGAAAAGCAAACAGGAGAAGGCCGGTTCTCCATCCCATGATACAATTTATCATTGCCAACCTATAAACCAAATATCAATTTTCTATCTGATACTGTTGCGGAGATATCTTTGTCTTTGATAAACAAGTTCGAAGAGAAAGAAAAAAGAACAAATACAGAGAAAAACAATGGGGGGTGGGGGGAGACCCATTCTCATACCCATGATTCAACTTGTTGTTATCAGCCTGTATACCAAATATGAACTTTCTATCTTATAATACTGTTGAGATAACTTTGACAAAAAACTGTGGACAGAGAGAAAAAGGAACAACTACAGGGTACAATAAAGAGGAGAAGGCCCATTCTCAACCCCACAATACAACAAATCATTGGCAACGTATACAACAAATATATACATTCCACCTTGAACAGTTGCTGAAAACCTTATACGAAAAATTACTGAATGCATGGAGAGAAACAAAAGTAAACGCGCAGGAAAGAACTAACAGGAGAAAACCGGTTCTCTATCCCATAATACAACTTGTAGTTGTTTATCTGTATACCAAATATCAACTTTCTATCTTATACTGTTGCGGAGAAAACCAAACTCTGCTATGATCTATTTGCTATGACAAGTAAGCCTGAGAATATTTGGTACAATTTAACCAGAGCAAGGTTATCAATACTGAAATGTACCTACTCCATGAATAAAGAACAAAAGCAGCCATGAAGCACTGATTACTAGGTTAATGGTATTCTTGGGGACAAATTGTCCACCGGCAGCGACATCGGCATTGTGGTTTTAATATAATTGACCGCGACACGACAAAACCAACAATGTGGTTGTGCGCCCAGCGCAGACTCAGATCAGCCTGGGCATCCGCCCAGTCTAAACAAAGTACTCGCTATCCGCACGGAGGTAGCTTAGACCCTTACCTACGCTTTGAGCACTTAACGTAGAGTCTGGTGAACCTAGGCGGCTGCCAAGGCTGATGTGAGTCTTGGCTGGGCGCACAACCACATTGTTGGTTTTCTTGTGTCGCGGCTCAATTGTATCATCACAGTATAGAACTTTTACACATTGTTTCTGCGCATGCGTATACCGTTCACATGACGCGTTATTTCCCGATAATAAGCGAGACTTTACACTGAGGGGGCTAAAGGATTTTAAGCCATTGATACTCACAGTATCCGAACGCACTGTACCATCTCTTCCGGTTTTCATAGCGTTGAATCGAGAGTACAGAATTCGCTTATAACCAGTAGCCGGAAATAATTCTATTTTGAGTTTTTATCCGGAAACTACTGCGTCATTTATAGTTATTCAGCTTCGAAAATGTAAAGGGGTAAGTTTAATATAATTTTCTCTTCAGTCTTTTACTTTATTGCCCTGTACAATGAAAAACTCCTTGCCGTCGCAGGTATTTTTTCAGAACAGCTTAATTTAACACGAGATTGTGTCGTGCAAAACTTGGCTATCATTCTTTATCAAAACTAATAAACTGTAGATTGATAATGCCTTCCGTTTATTCCAAAGATTTTTTATAAAACATGTCAGAAAATGCTAAAAATGGTTTAAGAATCATGCAAAGGGCGATTTGAAAACTGTACCAATTACTACCCACCCATACACGACATTGTACAGGGTAATAAAGTAAAAGACCGAAGAGCAAATTATATTAAAAGTAAAATGTATGCAAAGACCAGGAACTGAAACAATCAAAATCCAAATCCAGCCCTCAAACCATAGTTGGAAACAACTAAGATTACAAATAATCAAGATACAGAGAACATATGGCCAACCGAGTGAGCAGCTTGTTCCCAAAAGGTGGCCACTCAGCAACCCAAACCGAACCAAAAATAATAAGAACATACATAAGGTAAAACATCACAGAAACTCTGACACCAAAAACAGGCAACAGAGAACCACAACAGAACTACCGCCTTGGAACGGTCAGTAATGAATTACTGGGGGGCTTAAATCGATTTTACAGGCCCAACCTCACCCTTAGTTTCTGAAGTGGTACAAAACATTTAGTTGGTTGTTCGGTTCGCATGATAACCCTCTAACTCGTCAATGAATCATCACGGTAAACACATAAATCAAATTTCATCACCATGAAGAAGCAAAGACGAGGACTCAACAGATACAACGGGCCGTCTGACAGGTGGAGATCCCTGTCCTGCCAAACAACCCCACTGGAAATCTGAAGCAAAAGAAGGTCACCTCTTTACATTTAAACTTACCTCTTTACATTTTCGAAGCTGAATAGCTATAAAGGAAGCAGCAGATTCCGGATAAAATCTCAAAACATAATGATTTCCGACTGCTGGTTATAAGCGAACGTTTGTACTCTCGATTCAACGCTATGAAAACCGGAAGAGATTGTACATGTAGTTCGGATATTGTGATACTTCCTATGTAATGACTGACAAATAATTTTTTGAATCATCTATATTCATATTTCTTTTTGTCCCAATGGTGCCTTATTTACTGTTTTTATTTTCGACAGTGATTCAAAGCTAATATAATAAATAATTGTATTTAAATTATAAATTGCAAAGAAATCACGTCAAAAGATACGCAGAAAACTCAGAAAAGGTGTACGTCTTATACAAAAGTCAAATCGCGAAACGGATTAATTAATTCGAAATTAAGAGATCAAATACAGATCATTTATTTATTTATCCATTAATTTACTATCTATTCACACTTAAGTGAGTGATATTGATATCGCATAATTAGCAGATACTTGCTATTGGCTGATGCCGACTGTTATAAAAAACAAAACAAGTTGTTGTTGCGGTTAATTAAACGGTATAATTTTTATAATAACGATAAAATATGCAGCCATTTAATTCAAATTATTTAGCAAACAAATGTAGCTAACCCCCTGTAAAAGTAAAAAGTATGCTAAGACCAGGAACTGAAACAATAAAAATCCAAATCCAGCCCTCAAACCATAGTTGGAAACAACTAAGATTACAAATAATCAAGATACAGAGAACATATGGCCAACCGAGTGAGCAGCTTGTTCCCAAAAGGTGGCCACTCAGCAACCCAAACCGAACCAAAAATAATAAGAACATACATAAGGTAAAACATCACAGAAACTCTGACACCAAAAACAGGCAACAGAGAACCACAACAGAACTACCGCCTTGGAACGGTCAGTAATGAATTACTGGGGGGGGGGCTTAAATCGATTTTACAGGCCCAACCTCACCCTCAGTTTCTGAAGTGGTACAAAACATTTAGTTGGTTGTTCGGTTCGCATGATAACCCTCTAACTCGTCAATGAATCATCACGGTAAACACATAAATCAAATTTCAACACCATGAAGAAGCAAAGACGAGGACTCAACAGATACAACGGGCCGTCTGACAGGTGGAGATCCCTGTCCTGCCAAACAACCCCACTGGAAATCTGAAGCAAAAGAAGGTCACCAGTTGAGCCCCGGTGGACCAAGCAACAGACAAAAAGGCTCCCGTCCCAACCAACTAAAATATATAGCTTTAGGTCGGGGCCATCATAGAGTCTGACGACCGATCCCCCGGTGTGCAATTAAAGAGTGCAGCAAAGTTATCAACCGTGATTGGGTTAATCACTATGCATGCAGACTGTCGCATAACATTTAAATTATAGCCAATACGTTTGTGACGCTAATCACCATATGTGACGCTAATGTTCAGCTTTCCGTAATTCAAACCGAACGTGTTGATATTCATGCAATTCTAATTTGTAGAACAATACATTTTATATTTTGTCATTATGATTTATTTAAACACATTTCAGACACATTCACAGATTTGTGCATGTCATGTTAATTTATAATGAAGATGCGGCCAGATTCGATATCTGTCTTATGACCAGGCTGGACGGTTTACGGCTATTTATTTTTGTTCCGTTTAAAAGTCAAAATATGTTTTCAAAAAGATAAAACAAAAAAATATTAAAAACAAACCGACGATTCAATTAATTCAATCATGAGCGCGGCCGATGTCATCTCGAAAGAAACTGCCGTGGCTAGCAATTTTTCTGTCCCTGTATTAACACCATTAGATTATTCTTGATATAAATAGTTTGGCACATACTGTCCTGAAACATTATTTTGATATTCCTTTTAGCGAAAATGTGATGTTTTAATGATTTAAAATGTAATTTACCAAAGTATTTAAATTATTAAAAACTAATTTATACCAAAGTTTTGTATCGCGAAGCCGTTATATGCCTCTGCTATTTGTACTTTATTTTTAACAAAAGCTATTTTTTATCCATAAACAAATATTTATAATTGAACAAACTTTCGAAAACTCAAGGAATCACTATTCATATTCCATTTAAATGGTTATTTCGCACGAAAAATATTAAAAATTCTAAAACCAACAATCTCTTCCTGCCGGGCCAGATCATCACTGCCCCATATAACTTTCCAGATAAATATTCGTATCTCCATTGAAGAGTAGCCGGCAAGGGAGATAACAATGTGAAAAAGGTCTATTAAGGGCGACAGAATCGCATTTCCGTATTTAACTTTTTAAGGTCGCTATACCCCGAAAGAGAGACAAACAAGGATCGATCTCAACAGAAAATTGACTTCCATCTCTAAGCCACACCTACTGACGTAATCTGCTAGGCTGTGCAGCTGTAGACATCAGAAAAGAGACGCCTGCAAATTATCTCTCAAGTGCAGGCATCCCACACGAAGCCACATTAACCCCAATGGCCCGAGAAAGAAATTAATCAGGGGCATCGAGAAGGAAAGGTCCAATGCAGCACGAACCTTCAACAAGCAAAAATTGTCCAAAGGAATGAAAATTTAAAGAGTAACTACACTTCAGGAACTGACAGAATCAGATCCCAAACGCTATCCCAAACATTAATTTCATCTAAGATTCATGACAACCCAGACTTAGTTTTACAATATTTTAAGGTTTTGTTTTTTGTTGTTGATTTTTTGTCAGATGAAGTTTAAAAACCAACAATGTGGTTGTGCGCCCAGGGCAGACTCAGATCGGCCTGAACATTCACTCAGTCCGTTCAGACTCTTCACTAAGCGCTTTAAGGGTAGCTAAGGGTCTAAGCTACATCTATGCGGACAGCGAAGACTCTGATCAGACTGGGCGGATGCCCAGGCTGATCTGAGTCTGCGCTGGGCGCACAACCACATTGTTGGTTTTGTCGTGTCGCGGCTCAAATACGCCTGCACCAAATTAAGTTTGACATAATTATGCACATTTTTGTATTAAAGTTCTTCAGTGTCGCTGAACACCAAATGTTCGAGAGAAAAAAAGATGACGGATTAAGGTAAACCCGGACAGAAGGAAACTCCGGACATATACTGTTTTGTTTTCCATTGATAAAGAGTTTCACTTGTTTTCAAATAATTTCTTTTTCTTTCCAGTTTCCCACTTATATCTTGAATTAATAACATCTGTTGTTAGATCATACAAGCATATTTAGTGAATTTATATCCCCCGGCGAAGTGGCCCTGATTCGTTAATAATGGTTTATTTTAAGTTTCATATAATTTCGTTTACTGGGCTAAAGTTGTGGACTGTAAATCAAATCAAGGTCTATATAATTATATATATTTTAAGTTTCCTGAAATTCCGTCCAGGGGTTACTTAGTTATGCAGACGGACGGACGGAAGGACAGATGAACGGACGGACGGACAGAGAGACGGACGGACAGACATGGTGAAAACTATATCCCTCCTCCTTCGGCGGGTGATAATACACAATAGATCATTTTTCTGCAAACTTCGAATCTTGACGTTTTCGTATCTGTTTAAGTTTTCTGGGCAACATAGTTTAATTTGATGCGAGTGATGGGAGCCAGGCCTTGCATAATTCACCGCAAACGTTAAGGTTGCCTTAAAATTATACAGTTCATAACGATTGCAGGTATAGTAAACTTTTCATTAGCTATGATAAATGATTGAATAAAATGAATATTTAACAGCATTTCATCATGATGCAAAAAACGTGACCTGCCCGGGTTTACCTTCTGCCAAATTTCAATGTAAGATAAACACGGCCATCACTTTGTGTGTGTGTGTGTGTGTGTGTGTGTGTGTGTGTGGTGGAGGGTATATAATTTAATGAAATGTTGCTTGCTTCGAACATACAATGCTTGTTATATATAAAAAACAGCTCCCTGTCAGGGTTTGCCTTTCTCGACAAACTGGCTCTTTAGACGACTATTTTGACATGAAATGCTAGCAACAAGTCGAAAGTGGACGTAAGTATCACATTTGGAAGCAGGATAGTCCAGTTTTAGCGCAGTTTCTGCTTTGCCTACAGGGGACATGACCCTCCAATATGAATCCAACTCTACTCGTATTTCTGGTGCAGCCACAATTACAGACCAGAAGGCTTAGGACGAGGGATTTTGCTATCTAATTTTCTCCTCTATTTGACAGAAGATTCAATGGCAAGTTTTTAAATGTGCTTTCCGCCATATTGATTGTGAAGATAAAAGTGATGCAAGAAATAGCCTAATATGGGTAAGTGATCTGTGGCCGTATTTATAAAACGACTTAAGTGGTTGCTATGCTGTTGCTAAGACTGAATCTCTATAAAGGAGATTCCCTACAACTATAAAGTTTGCTCTGGAGGAACAGTCTAAAAAAGACTGTTCCTCCAGAGCAAACTTTATAGTTGTAGGGAATCTCTTTCAAAGAAATTTAGCCTTAGCAAAACCATTGCAACGACTTAAGTAGTTTTATAAATATGATCCTGTTTTATATAGGGAAAAGAGGCACAAGGCATATTGAACCCCGAATCCAAATTAACTATTACTATATCTATAGCAACACATGTAATAATTATTACTACTTCAAAGTTTGTAGAAGTGAGAGAGAAGTTCTGTTGTTGTTCCTAAATGTTACGTGTTCTCATTTCCGCTTGCCTGTGGTCGTCTAGAAATATTATCGCCCATCTTACTGCCTACTTTGCTTTTTGTTTTGTTTTCTTTTTCTAACTTAAAAATCAGAAAATATGTAAAATATAGATGATAAAGGTTGTTTTTGGTTGGGAAAGCTGACTGACAACCTGTCCGAGAAAGAACTGCACAGTTGGTTTACCGTGCGTATCTTCCGTGAACTGTTGTCAATTTATGTATATACTTATTACCCTTTTGGTTTTATGGGCGGGATATGTGATCTGACTAAAGTAGTTCCTGATCATTGCTTACTTGGCTTAGGAAAGTAATTTGAGTGGTATGCATAATAGGCCGGGACAAAAACCTAAAATGCATAAGTTTACAATCACCTAACGATGGTGTTTCGCATTTTCTTTCATGTTATCTTCTTATTCTTCCGCTTCTTCTTTTTTTTTTTCACCACTTCTGCTACGTGTTAACCTATTACAGTAATCCGATTTCTTAACTTGTGACAACGGGCTTCGTGATGCTGTGCCGTAAAAATTCTAAGTATTGGGACTGATGGGTCTGAGCAAACCGTTGCGGACTCAGATCGGACTGTTCCAAAACAATGTAGTTTGACCATGGTTCTCACTATTTGCCATTCCATCTGTATATTTGGCTGCATTACTGCTTTGTGAATTTTAAACCAAACTGTTCCATTGAAGAACAATTACGGTAATTATTTTCGGTGTCCCACTTTTTGAAGAATTTTTTTTCGGTAAACTGCTTAGTAGGATATAGACTACCTTTTGCATGTACTTTGAAACCGTTATTGTATATCAAATATCACGAATATGAGCCGCGACACGACAAAACTAACAATGTGGTGGTGCGCCCAGCGCAGACTCAGATCAGCCTGGGCATCCGCCCAGTCTGATCAGAGTCTTCGCTGTCCACATGGAGGTAGCTAAGACCCTTAGCTACCCTTTGAGCACTTAATGAAGAGTCTGACCAAACTGGGCAGATGCCCAGGCTGATCTGAGTCAGCGCTGGGCGCACAACCACATTGTTGGTTTTGTCGTGTCGCGGCTCATATGTATGACTGTCTCTTCCTATGCACAATAGAAAATGTGTTAAACAACGGAAATAGAAGCAATATAGGTATACTTACATCGGTTTATTATGAATAATAATGAAACAAATGAAATGCACGTTTGTTTGAGACAATCTAATCGGAGGTACAAAATTTTCACGTTATTATTTCACAATCAATTCAGCAATGTCATTGAATGTCGTGAAGGTCGTGCAGTGTATGTCAATGCATATGCCCTAATATAGTATGTCCAGCAAGGAGGTACATTGTATAATCCAGGGCGTTTCGTTGGCAGATTTAAGAAGATTGGGTATACCTAAATGTTTTTCGCCATTAATTCAAGGGTCACTTTTATTTGTGACTTCCTCTCTGATCTCCCGGATGAGGAACCGCTTCTTAAACAGGTTCAACTCAAAGAAAACAAATGACTTATCTTGACGGAGTTAATTTTATGTAAAGAAAATAAACGTTAAATAAGTACTTTCTATTTTTTCTTTTCCCTTTCTTCTTTTTTTATCCAATTAATTGAGTACATCCCAAACTAGTTCATAAGTTCAACATTATAAATATTTTATAATCATTATTAGTACATGTATCTAAGCATAAAACACGATCCCCAAATTTCAGACCTTAAAGTTAAGTTGGCCTTTTCTTGAAGGAACAATTGCAATTCCGGGCCCTGTTTTTAACTTATCTTAGTATTTCAGAGCAATGACCTTGTTTGTCTGTTTGTGCATTGTGTATGTGGTTACATATACTAGCAGGGAAATTAGCGCTGTGCAGTTTTCTCAGATGGCGGATGACAAAATGAACAACAAAGATGATTTCTCAGGTTAGTGGTTATCTCGTGATATATGCGTCATGCCAAGAACTAAGTTGCATTTGGCAAGTAGTACATGTAAGGCCTGTGGACATTGCTAGTTGATAAATAGAGGATCTTACATGAGTGCTCATGTATTATTGAATTTATTAAACGAGTTGGGGAAAAGATAAGATGCGAGGCTTTGCCGAGCTTCTTATCGTTTTCACCAACGAGTTTAATAAATTCGATAATACAGGAGCACGAATGCAAGATTCTATTTATCATATGACACTAAAATCGCATTTTATATGCAAATTTTGCACTAAAACGTCAGGATTTCGCCATTAGAAAACGCGACGTTTTATGGATGTCAATGCATAACGTTATGACGTAACTTGCATATTTAATCCACTAGTGGATTATCGTTTTTAATGCATGGCTTTATTACACTCTCAGATGCGACGTCATATGATAATGATCTATATCGATTCTCAGTAGGCACATGGCGTTACATAAAAGTCAGCACGATGCAATTGCGACGCTATTTGCCCGCTTGGTTATTGTTGTTTTCAGTAATGAAGTCACCAGAAATATTATTTCCCTGTCTCATAATCCGCAAGGAACCTTTATGCTTATAAGTATTTTAATCAATACAGAAGTAACACTTTCCCCGTACTTTATCTTTGTTGTTGTTGTTTCGGTGCTTTACGTCCACGGTAAACAGATATGGTCATGTCGGAAGGGGTCAGCTAACCAAACCACACTTTAACTGGGCAGGCTTACCCCTCTTTAGGGATTAACAGTACTTAATGCGCATACTTTCGCCAGCAACAGACAGCTGCCCTTCTTGAATCAGTGGAAGGAGAATTTTATCTTAGTGCAGATGAATTTTCTGCTCCTGCTTAAGGCGATGCTAAGGGTCGAGGCCGTTTTGTAGCCAAATATATACTGAAGCTCTGTTCGGTTTGGGAATTGTAGTAGATTTTATTACATAGTTCCATATAATTATGTCATGCTAGTAGAGTAAGGTGGACATTAGGATTACATGTAGTGTGCGTGCATGCGTGTTTTGATTCTTATATTAATTTTGTTACTGTCACTTTATAGAATATCCCCACAGAGACAGGAGAAAACGAGGGATACTTATAAGTAAGTCACTGACAAATACCTTGCTATCCAAATATGTGTATACGTCTATGATTTAAGCAGATCTTGCACTCCTTGAACTGTATCACGTTATCATTAAAATTGGGTGAAAATAGAGCTAATGAAGCAAGCTTCTGTTATGACTTGCAAGCAGTTTTGGAGCAAGCATATCCTAAAAGGAAGTCTGTTCTAGGTCAGATATTGTATGCATGTGTAGCGAAGGAAGAGAACGACAAAGAAGAAGAGGAGTATATGATAAACGAAACACGATCATGCCGTTTATTTCATATCACATCGAGCCAATTTCCGCCTTGGAGCGTTGGTACTCGGACAGATACTTGTCTCTGGCAGATACGGGTAGTGATATCAAAACTCATACATCAAACTCTATTTAAAGATATACGCCCTCAATGTTTCTATTATATTTTAAATTTCTCACGAAAAAACTGTATCTTAAGCATAATAATGGGCGCCAGTAAAATAACTTTTATCTGCCAGATTTATAATTTGTGATGGCCACTGGAAGAAGGAGAATTTAATAAAATAAATAAATTGGCGGGAATGGCGATCGGCCAAAAACGAAGACTGGATACGCCCAGCAATCATAGTTAATCAGGGTAAAGTTATATCACGAATATTTTTAATCACTTTCTTTAATCGGCCTCGGACAGTTATTGGCTGAAAAGAACTCACGTGCAGAGGTTAATGCTATTGTTAATTTATTTACTCCACCAATCATAAAATTCAAAACATGCTTGCAGAAACGCCTTATGTCGCCACGTGGGAGTCAATTAATTTATGACGACAAAATATTCGTGAATATTCAAGAGGGCTTTGCACTGATATATAATCTCTGCCTCCGTAACAAAGATGTTTTCGCTGACGATGTTTTGTACAAGTCTTAATTGTGTTGCATACAACTAACCAGTTTCATAATTTTTGATTATTTCGTAACGAAATACGAGGGAGTACACTTTTAAATGAAGGGTGTAAAGTGTAAAAAAGGAAAAAAAATAAAGATGCAGATCACGTTAATTTGATTTTCTTTGTCAAATCTCTACTTTATAGGCACTGCTGTGATAAATGGACTAAGGGCTGTGCGAGCTCTACTTAAAGATTCAGAACCGGTCCCACTCAACAAGAAGATATTCCAAGACCTTAGATATATGTATATACATGAATTTAAGAAGCAAGGAGATTACAGCAAAACAGTAGATGACTTTTACTCAGTAAATCCTAGAGATGTTAATACTTATAAGCTTCCAGGAGGGGTACGTTTATGCATTAGGGTCGAGTCTGATAAATTCGGACAGCAGGTAAATTCGGACAATGACATTGTTTCCTTTATATGTAGCATTGTTTCCTTTATTTGCCAGTTATTTGTAATTTAAACAAAATTAAGTGGGCAAACAGTGAAAATCTGGATAAGACGGCTCATCTGGATTTTTACTGTTAGCAATGGTATGTCCAAATTTACCCACTGTCCAAAGTTACCCGACTCGATCTTACTGGTGACGTGGAAAAAACTGATATACATGTATGTCCTATTGAAATATATTTTTCTTAAATACAACCAATTTTAAGAGCCGTGTGTTAGCCGCTGAAAATTTGTCATAGTGCATGTTATATAATCTGGTATTTTCGGATTGGTTTAAACATATTTAATGATGTGAATCCAACAGACATACATGCATGTACAATAGCAATGCGATAATGAAGGGATCCAGAAAGAAGCCTATTTACTTATATAAATCTGTCTCCCTATAAACGTAAGTGACAAATAGATGGTGAAAACATGCAGATAAATTTTAACTATTATTCGGAAACAAGTAGAAATGTCAAACCAAATTAGGAATAAAGAACAGTTGTAAAATAATAAATAAAAAGGAAAAAAGCTTGAAATCAAGTTTAAAACATCTAATACATACTATTATACTATAAGTTTTATCAACAAATGGCAGATGATACGATAGTACATCAACCTGAGAGGGATAGTAAATTAACCAGAGAGGGATTTGGATTGAAATAAAAGTTTCACTATAATTGTCAAAAAAAGAACGGTTTAGAGTTATAGTTTCTTCAATTGATCTTGCCTGTATTTCAATATGGATCTTCATACAACTGATCTGAAATGTTTAAGATTTTCTCTTTCAATGACCCACCGCGGCGGTGCCCTTCCTGCTATTATCACATTCCATTTCCATCGATCACTACCGAAGCAATACTAAAATCGCCATATCTTAAAGCTAAACTGTCGACTAAAGTCGCAAATTTATAAAGCATTTTGAAAATGCATATGAGCCAAGACACAAGAAAACCAACAAAATGGTTGTGCGCCCAGCACAGACTCAAATCAGCCTGGATATCCTCCCAGTCTGATCAGAGTCTTCTCTCGCTGTTCGCATGGAGGTGGCTTAGACCCTTAGCTACCCTTTAAGCGCATAGCGAAGAGTCTGATCAGGCTGGGCGGATGCTCCGATAATCTGAGTCTGCGCTGGGCGCACAACCACTTTTTTGGTTTTCTCGTGTCGCGGTCACACGTTGTCAGCAGATGCATCTTTTTGAAACGACGAACATAATTGAAAGACAAAATTAGCAAATGAGCCGCGACACGAGGAAAAGCAACACATTTAAAGAGTAACTACACTCCAGGAACTGACTGAATCAGATCTCAAACCCTATCTCCAACATCAAATCAAATCAACCTGGTCATTCGCGCAGTCTGATCAGATTCTTAGCTAAGGGTTTAAAGGATAGCTAAGGGTCTAAGCTACCTCCATGCGGACAGCGAAGACTCTGATCAGACTGGTCTAAGTTACCTCCATGCGAACAGCGAAGACTCTGATCAGACAGGGCGATGCTCATGCTGATCTCAGTCTGCGCTGGGCGCACAACCACTTCTCGTGTCGAAGCTCAAATATTATTTTATCTGATCATAAATAGCAAGCCTACCCTAAGGCTTCACAAAGCCGGCTTTATTGACCTTCAACATTATTTTTCAATGGATCCCTTATTTCAAATATCACTATCATTCGAACAAAATTAAAACAAAATGCTAACTTAAAGATTGAAAATATCAAAACCAGAAACGCCAACTCCTAGTTTTTCTATGCTTTTTCAGAACTTGCGAACCGTTGGATACGTCGGTGACAGGGTCATTTTGATGGAGAAGAGTGGATTTTACGGAAAACCAAGCATCGAAATAGTGCAGGGAATCGGTACACTTAAGCCGCCAAGATCGGACTTAATATTATATTCTGGCAAAACCCCATAGTCAATGAACATCTAGGCATGAGATTAATCAAGGCATTGCTTCTACATCCCATACTTCTTATATTCACAGTATCCGAACTACATGTACAATCTCTTCCGGTTTTCATAGCGTTGAATCGAGAGTACAAACGTTCGCTTATAACCAGTAGTCGGAAATCATTATGTTTTGCGATTTTATCCGGAATCTGCTGCGTCATTTATAGCTATTCAGCTTCGAAAATGTAAAGAGGTAAGTTTAATATAATTTTCTCTCCGGTCTTTTATTTATTACCCTGTACAATGTCGTGTATGGGTGGGTAGTAATTGGTACAGTATTCAAATTGCCCTTGGCATGATTCTTAAACCATTTTGAGCATTTTCTTACATGTTTTATAAAAAATCTTTAGAATAAACGGAAGGCGTTATCAATCTACAGTTTGTTAGTTTTTATAAAAGAATGATAGCTAAGTTTTGCACGACACAATCTCGTGTTAAATTAAGCTGTTCGGAAAAAAAATTCTGCGACGGCAAGGAGTATTTCATTTATACAGGGCAATAAAGTAAAAGACCGGAGAGAAAATTATATTAAACTTACCTCTTACATTTTTGAAGCTGAATAACTATAAATGACGCAGTAGATTCCAGATAAAAACTCAAAACATAATGATTTCCGGCTACTGGTTATAAGCGAATTTTGTACTCTCGATTCAACGCTATGAAAACCGGAAGAGATGGTACAGTGCGTTCGGATACTGTGATATTGATCACAGGAATAGCGATGCTCTGTGGAATGACTCATGATTATAAAACATTATTTTAAGAAAATATTGTGAGAGTTGCAATCTTCATGGAATCATTCATTCTTCTGTACCATCAAAAGTCAACAGTTCAAACTCATTATTTAAGAACTGAACAATATTATAGAAACGAAACTGTCTACCGAGGCTGCCGACTGTGGGGAATCAGATTTTGTATTTTTGCATACTGGTAAATCTTGAAGTACAAATATTTAAGAAACAATTTTTCCTTACCCGTGAATTATGGCAGATTAACACATGTTGTTGGAGGGCAGATCACGAAATATCAATTCACGACGGCCGCAGGCCGGAGTGAATTAGTATTCGTATCTGCCCGACAACACATGTGTTAATCTGCGATAATTTACCGCGCTCCTTCTTGTTTCTGTGACTGCATCGAAAGCGAGGTTGCGGTGGTCCACGATAGTTTATGCTAAGTACTGTCTGTTTCCAAGGCAGGAACTTCTGATGCGGATGCTTAGTGTGTTGTAATTAAGCACTGTGGTCAAATGGTGGCAGACTGTGTTGTGGTTGAAACTGATAGGTACATATAGGTAAAAAACAGATATTATATGTGACTCATAAATTTTGTTTCGCTTTTGATATTTGTTGTATTGATGAACGCTTGTCGAAGATGCGCTTTTCCGATTTGTAGTTTGTGTTATTCATCATCTGTTTCGGCATATGTTTGTTGATTGTACGTCGGGATTGTAATTTTTTTATTTTATTTTTTTGTTTTTATTTGCATTTTCTTTAAATAATTATGTTTTAGTAAATTTTATAGATTGGAATGTCATAAACGTCGCTACGGACTAGTGCCCGATCAGGTTTTTGACCTGTCGAGCGCACGTGCAGTGTTTATTACAATGAAGTAACTATTGCACTTTTTAGCCAATTATCACATTTCAGGATTGTGAACTGTAAAAAAAGGTAAGGTGAAGGTTTCCTGTAGCCTAGTGGCCATAGGGGCACTGGCGTAAAACGCACACTATCGTAGACACATTACAAGGTAGGACGCATTGCACTACATCTCTCGGCCTCCGACCATCGTATGATAGACAGTCCGAGCCAACTATAGTAATATTGGTTTGTAGTAGATCTAGTTGACATGAACAATATTATGGTATTTTGCAACCAGTTGTTAAAGATTTACACCCTCAATATTTCTATTAATTTTAAAATTTCTCGCAAAACATTATATCCTAGGCATGATAATGATTGCTATTAAAAGTACATTTATCTGCCAAATTAACGATTTGTGATGGTCATTGGAAATAGGAGAATTTAAGAAAATAAACAAAAAGAGCGGCAATAGCGGGTCACCATTCCCGCCAAAAATGAAGACTGGATACGCCCAGCATCATAGTTAGTCAGGTTAAAGTTATATCATGAATAATCTTAAGCCCTTTCTTTAATCGTCTTCATACAGTTATTGGCTGAAAAGAACTCACGTGCACAGATTAGAGTTAATGCTATTGTAAAGTTATTTACTCCACCAATCATAAAATTCAAAACATGCTCGCAGAAACGCCTGTGGGAGTCAATAAATTTATGACGACAAAATATTCGTGAATATTCAAGAAGGGTATGCACTGATATACCGTCTCTGCCTCCGTAACAAAGAGGTTTTCGCAGAAGATTTTTTGAACACGTCTTAATTATGTTGCATACAACTAACAAGTTTCATAATTTTGTGATTACTTCGTAATGAAATACGAGGGAGTATACCTTTAACGTTTTTTTCGTTTTCCATCAGGAACTGATCCATAACTATTCTAAAGGCATAGGCTATGAATGGTCTTATACCTCAGCATCCTCACGTTTGATGGACATAGTGAGAGAAAAAAGACAGAGTCGTACTGAAATAATGCCCTGTTTATATGACGCACGTATTCCACCGTTATTGTTTATTTTCGTTTTACAAATAGATACTCAATACTGAAAATATTTCATTGCACGGCGCATCAGTGCCGTGACTATTAAAGTTACTTTGGAAATATCGCTAGTGTTCGGAAATGGCTTTATATTCCTTTCAGTTCCAAGCCTGGAATTTTGTTCAGTATAATTTGTATTCTGAGCTAAAGAACTATACATACGTCTAACTTGCATAAGTCTAACTTGCAATAGCATTATTTTATCTACGACCTAAAAGGGATTTCTAATCGATTATTTAATATTAATTGAAATCCTTTCCTGCCGTTACACCGCACTGGGGTAAAATATAGTACCGCACTACCGAATATTTCCGTACATTACCTAACTTTACTAGCCCTTCCTTACGCAGAACGACAGCTGCCATGAATATACCGATTATATAAATTCGTTCTTTATAATACATGTTAGAGTATCTAAAGTAAATAAATATCTTTTTAGGCTGATATCTTGAATATTCTTCGGTTACATTTTACATGGTACATGGTATGTAACCACAGTACATGGATTCAGAGCTGTAGCTTTCAGATATGGTTGTGTTTGCGGATAGTATAAAACCCAAGATATTCTTTATATATGCTTTCTGTCTTATGTCTGCAATGTTCATACATGTTGTCCGAAATTTCAGCAAATCACTCATATAATAGGTAAAGTCTTTCCATAAGCTAGCGGTAATAGGGGCAGTGGTGGGTTAGAAGCCCGCTGTATCTTGGGCACAGCGTAACGAAACTTGTCGTATTATACCATTCAGTATATAATTGTGCTTTTGTTAGTCTTCAGTAGCAGTTAAACGTGTCTTCTTACTTTATCATACCGCTTAGTATATGTGTATACTATTTTTTAGTATATATACCAAGTAAAACAACTTAAGGATATCAAAATTCCATAATTTGTGAAGCCAAAGAAAATATGTACCAAATTAGGTATGCATGTATATAATAGCCCCGGGCACATGCAAATAAAAGGGAATTACATTCTTAAAGAGTACCTTCAAGAGCGGAGAGCACATTCCAAGAAAGAGCATAGACCATACTTCGAACTTTTGGCTATTCAAGCCTCCTCACTGACCTTGACAATATCTGACGACGAAAGCCAAAAATAAGCATACTGTAATTTCTAAATTTTAATAAGGCAGTCGGTTCAAAGACTTATTAGTATCAAAAAGGGTTAACATGATTAAAACGACGGTCTCGAATGAAAGTCTAAACCTATCAAACATTACTAATTTCTCAGAATATATCCTCTGATCTCAAAGGACAAAACTAAAACATATTCTGCACTATAGATGATGTACACAACACCAGCTGCAGCGAAGTCAAATCAAATTCTTAAAGAGTTCCTTCAAGAGCAGAAAACACATTCAAAGAAGGAACATGGGCCATATTTCGAAGTTTCCGCTAATCAAGCCTCTTCAGTTACCCTGACATTATCTGACGAGAAAGCCAGAAATAAGCATATTGTGATTGCACGGCCCGTCAATATTGGTCGATAGACCAATTTGATATAGTGCTCAATATTTAAGCCAAATTAATATCGGTTTTGAGGAGTCAGACATCTAGTTATTGGCTAATTGCTATACGCTGTTTTCATCGGTCATAATGCACACCACCACAAGTCTGGTACCTTGTCCAGAATACTACCGTTGTTCTATAACGGAAACCTCGATAAACGTCGGGCACCAGATACACACCAAGGTAGTAAATTTACCGGAACAATCTCTGTTTTTCATTGGACATTATGCCCCCCCAATACCAAAATGCGGCCCATAGAACAACCGAAACGCACCAAACACTGAATCGAACCAGAATTTACCGAAACGCACTAAAACTTTTACTTTTCCTTTGCCTCTAGGACAGACTGTGCGGGCCGTGCATAGCTGCAATAGCTGGTTTCTAAATTTTAATACGTTCAATTAAGGTCACACTACAGCAGTTACAGTACAGTACAACTCCTAATATAATACCCTATACCGCAAAATTTCACGGACAATTAGAATTAAGTTTAAAGCAACTTTCTGCCTGTAATCCCAAAACGCAGATTGCCTGATCATTTCAACGCCTTTTACAATGCTCTGATGCAAAGTATTATGCTGCTGATAAAGGTTAAAATAAGGAACACCAAGGCCAGTTAGCAGGGGTAATCCTGATTGTACTCCTTTGCAGATTTTATCTAAATAATTAATTGTGGTACTTACGTTTAAATGGAATGGCGGTCTTCTAATAGTAAGCCATTCAACTCTTTACATCGAGTATTTAAAACAATATAGCCATTGGTATTTGTGAATTTATGTTATGGGGTTATAACATTTGGAGCGGTACTATACTTTAGTTACTTAAGCGTGATTTTAATAAGACAAGCTCTACAACTGTAAATGCTCAGTGCAGGCATATTAAAAATTGTAAATATTTCTCTTAAAGTACGACAAAATCATAGAATGCTAATATCCTTAATTGTTTTACTTAGTATATTTGTAGTCTTTGTTTCATTTGGAGTCAGTTTTAACATAGAGTTCCGCTGAAGCTGTTGTTACGGACATGATATAAACGTATCCAAACCAATTTTAGTGCGACAGACGCACGTTTCTGTATTTATCTTCTTCCGTGTCACTAAACCTCAAAAGTTTGAAAGAAAAGAGACGATGGACAGTATTCGGCGGGCATGAACAGCGCGATGCAACAGTATATACTGAACATGAAAAAAAAATACTGATACATTTTTTTTTTGTTTCACTTATGTGTTCCTTGCTCTCAGATGATCATCCCCCACGAATTTATTTTATGAATAAATTTTATCTCCCTAACCTCGCATATGGCAGTGGCTAAATTTACTTGTCGCTTTAATATGATTGCAGTCAACCCTAAATGTTTTATTTCAAACTTTAATTATTCTATGAGTCTTGCTGATGTGCTCACTGACACATAAGGTAGACTGTGCTCCTGATACATGAGCCGCGACACGAGAAAACCAACAAAGTAGTTGTGCGCCCATCGCAGTCTCGGATCAACCTGGGCATTAGCCCAGTCTGATCAGACTCTTTGCTAAGCCCTTAAGGGGTAGCTAAGGGTCTAAGCTACCTCCATGCGGACAGCGAAGACTCTGATCAGACTGGGCGGATGCCCAGGCTGATCCGAGTCTGCGCTGGGTGCACAACCACTTTGTTGGTTTTCTCGTGTCGCGGCTCAATCATGCATTTGCCGCTACACCAGAGCCCGTGCAACTTCACGGGTAAATGTTATACATGTAGTTTGTAAATGTAACTTCAGTGGTGGCTCCCACTTCAAGCTTTATAATAAAAAATTGGAGGGCGATTCCACAAAATAGGCTACGAATGTGGATGCATGCTTATTAATGGTGCAAAAGGTGCTTGACTCCAAGTATTTACTGAAAATCCGAGAAAACTGAATGTATAATATAATAACACCGTCCACTGCTCCAACAAACAGCGTTATATCGTCTAAATTTAGCCTTTTATGCGTCACATCGAAGAAAAGTTTCGTGCGATACGGCATTGCTCTTGATCTGGTTCCCGTCATCAATTTTCTCAATGCGTGTATAAAAACCCCTCCCAGATTCCGAACTCTGCTGCGCGTATAAAACCCCCTCCCTAATTCCGAACTCTATCTTCCTTCTATGTTAAGTACGACGGACCATTCAGCGTTCTCGTTATAAAGCAGTTTTCTCATCGATATAAAACTAATGATAAGGAAGGAAAAATAATAGTAATAGGTCCATACATATGTCAAGAAGTATGTTCACTTTTCTTTCAAGAAGTCTATAATGTTAATTGGCGTTGCGTCATTGACGTAGCATCCGTTAACTTTGACGTTAGAAACAATTTACGTTGGTAATGGATTAGGATAGTGACAGTGTAGGTAGACAGAAAATACACAGAGTAATCTACTACAAGAGAAAGAATAATAAAAGGTAAGAAAATTAGAATTCAGTTTACAGTGACGATGACAACTGGAGGTATTTCTAAACGAAAGTCGCATTAATTTATAAGTTAAAAGCTAAAGTTTGAAAGAGTGAAATGATTATTTTGGTAAACTTAATGCGTTCAAACTGTAAACAACTACGATTCTTAACATATTTTATTAATTTCATTTTACTTACTCTCATATTGCATTACCTAGAATGTACGTGTTATATTTTTTGCATTTTCGTCAAAACATGGAAGTTGATAGAAAGAATTAACCATGTAAGTTAAAAGGAACTTAATATGTTTTTCTTTTTCAGGTGTCAGAATCAGATCTTTTTGTATGAATTCACGATTCTCAACTTACCAAGCTACGAGAAGAACTGATCAAATTCTTCAGAAAGTTCAAAGAGTAGAGAGCCAGGCCATCAGGTGATTTGTTTGGGAATATTCCCCCGATAACAGACGGCGTTGTTAATTCCTTATTAAGACATTTTGAATCTTCAAGTTTGAAGATCCCGATTGAAGATACTAGTCTCCAGAAGGTTGATACCGACTTGAATGCTGCACAATAGAATAAATACATTAACAGGACTTCTATGATGGGTGTAGACACCTCGAATTGCACAGTTATTACTGTTTAGACTGTTATATCTTAGATGTTATGATTTGCTCTTGTCTGTTCGTTCATAGTCCTTCACTCATTTGAGCTTTTTTGGTTTAACTGTGTCTGTCTGTCAGTGTAGCTGATCCAACTTTATTGTATAATATTTGCCCCTGTTCATCCATTACCGTTCAGTAATGTTGTCAATCATTGAACTTGGCAGAATCACAGCTGACAATGATTCTACCTTGAAGTTTCTTCGCTACAAACGGCTGCTAAGGAATGGCATGCTATGCAATCATTGTGATCTGTGGATGAGCCATATCACTGATAATTCCAAAATTGATGGCTATTTCTGGCGATGCAATTCCTGTAAATGCACCAAAGGGCTTCGACAGGGCAGTTTTTGTGAAAGTCAAAAGCTAAAACTTCATGTTCTTCTGACGATCCTGTATCTATTTACCAATGGTGTAAGCGGAAGTCAAGCTTCATTTATGCTTCAATCAGAATGTCATTCAAATTCTATTTATGACTGGTACAATTTGTACAGAGACTTCATGTCTAAGTCACTGTTAGAAAATCCTGTACGGCTGGGGGGTGTTGGAAAAGTAGTTGAAATTGATGAATCTAAATGGGGCCGCAAACAGAAATACCATGTTGGACGTGTGGCGGCGTATTCTCAGTGGATCTTTGGTCTCATTGAGCGTGGCACAGGAAGAGTTGTTTTGCTGACTGTGAGAACTAGAAAAGCTACTGAATTAATACCCAAAATAACTAGAGCAGTTCTTCCTGGTACCACTATTATCTCAGATGAGTGGGCCGCTTATAGATCATTGCCCCAGCATGGATATATTCATCAAAGTGTAAACCACAGTCAAAATTTTGTAAACCCAGATACAGGAGCGCATACACAAACGATAGAAGGGTTCTGGGGTAATGCAAAGCAAATGTTTAAGCGTATGCGTGGGTCTACAGCCACTCAGTTACCGGCACATTTGGATGAAATTGTTTTCAGATGGAATAACAAAGACAAAGATATGTTTGAATTGCTGATAAGCAAAATTTCACATTTCTACCCTGTCTATCAACAAGACGACCTAACTAAAATTGCCGGCATGCCAAGGATAAAATATAATTCCGATAAACAGAAATAAGTAAACTGTAGACCTGGGGCATTAATGTCATGAATACTGATATAATTATTGTGTTGTTTGATATTCTTCAAACTCTGAAATTGTTTGAAATATTATATAAATTAGTAAGCATTTAATTATTCATGAAAATGTGTATTCAATACATAATATATACAGGACAATACTGACAATGTTCTGTGATGTTATTAATGTCATTTAATAGTTACCTACTTATATCCACTGAAGCACTGTATATTAGTGTTAATTTCGGATGTGAAATTTTAAAATTATGGTAGTTTCAGATGCTACATGTTAAGATTTCTACATAAAATAAAGTATTTCCCCTTGTTATCAGTTTCTTTTTCTACAATATCATATATTGATGAACTTAATATTATAATTTTTCCTTCCTTGTCAGTATTTGACATTGTGTGTGTGTTTCTCTGTAAAAAACACATACTTATGGACTTATTATTATAATTTTTCCTTCCTTTTGAATATTTTACTTTGATGTTGTTTGTTTCTATTTATTTTCTTCTATATTGCTATATAGCAACGTTTCCACAATTTTCGTATTTTCCATATTTTGTTTTAGATATGTGCAGTCTTGGCCAAGGCATATTATTGTTACTTCAGGAATGTGGAAACATTCTTATATAGTGATGTTTCCACAATCTTAAGATTTCCCATATTTTGGCATTTTTTTCTTTCAACATTTTTTAGCCAAGGCACACTTTTGTTATCTTCTAGGAATGTGGAAACATCCCTATATAGCGATGTTTCCACATTTTTTAGATTTCCCATATTTTGCATTAATTTTCTTTCAACATTCTTTAGCCAAGGCAAATCTATGTTATTGTAAGAATGTGGAAACATCACTATATAGGGACGTTTCCACATTTCAAAATAACAAAAATATGCCTTGGCTAAAAAATGTGGAAACGTCTCTATATAGCGACGTTTCCACATTACTAAAATAACAAAAATATGCCTTGGCTAAAAAATGTGGAAACGTCTCTATATAGCGACGTTTCCACATTCCGAAAATAACAAAAATATGCCTTGGCTGAAAATTGTGGAAACGTCGCTATATAGGGATGTTTCCACATTCCTAAAATAACAAAAATATGCCTTGGCTGAAAATTGTGGAAACGTCGCTATATTTCTATCGTAAAGTAAGTATGCCAACTCTTGACAAGGAAGGAAAAAATACAATAATGCTTTCATAAATATGTGAAATCTTTGAGAAGTCAAAATATTGACAAGGAAGGAAAAATTGTAATAATAAGTCCATAAATATGTCTTGTCATAAAGAGACAAGTCTTGACTAGAGAAAAATTAAAGCTATAAATGACTAAACAATGTAAGAAATATAAATGTTGTAAAGCACTCTATCATATACGGTTGTTCTAGATGGGAGGTAAACCAAGAAACAACAGTAACCACTGTGGGTAAAAGCCGGTACTTAATACAGCCGGGAACCATCACCATGTAGCCAAACAGGAAAACAGTCTTTCAGGATTGAATCCGATGTAAACAATCAACATTTTACTACAGAAAAACACCTTACTAGCCATTTTAATAAATGTTTACAACTTGTGGAAACACCCTGAAGACATTCCAATTGAAGTCAAGGCATCTTATTGTAACTTATCTCTTATAAGCGACGTTTCCACATTCGTAGCCTATTTTGTGGGAATGCCAATTGGAGAACACCTGATCATTACCTATCCTTAATGGAGTCACTGGGGTTCAACTGGTGAATTTCTTTTTCTCTTTGCCAAATAAAATGTTAAAATTAAATGGCTCATTCACATGAAGAAAGTATGTAGTCCAGTTTACAAGACTGTACTCCTGGTACACGTAGTTGCCGCTACATCAGAGTTCGTGCAACGTCACGCGTAAGTGTAGTTTATACCAGTAACCTCAATCATGGTGACTCCGGCTTCAAGCTTATAATATCGGTAATACATGTATGAATTTGATGAATGCCTTATCATTTCCTATCTGGGGTGGATTCACTGGAGTTCAACTGGTGAATTTCTTTTTCTCAGGGCGAAACAATATGTTTAAATTAAATTGCTCATTAACAGGAAGATAATATGTAATCCAGTTTAGTTATATAAGCCGAAAATCTGACCCGCAAGAATAAAGGATAACTCTCCATGGTGTGTCCGCCTGTTTTACAATTGGGACATCTTTCATAAAACAGTTTTTGCTTTCTTATAAACAGAGGTTCTTATACAAGTAGTCATTTCGTATAAAATTTAAGAAAAACTTCGGCGACACATAAAATGGCAATAAGTGTAAGAGTCTGTTTATCATATGACTGCTCATGTATTATTAAATTTATTAAACGAGGTGGAGAAAAAGATAAGATGCGAGGCTAGATCAGTTTTCCCGAACGAGTTTAATGAATTCAATCCACTGTCATCCATGAGCACTCATGTAATATCCTATATATACGTGTTTTTCAATAAAGATCGAATTCTTCCCTGTAACATAAGCTCATCTAAGAAGGGATGCACATATTTTCATTTGAGAACGATCTGCCTTGAAGGTGTAGGGTAAAGTCATGTAAATTCGGACAGCGGGTAAATTCGGACAGTGACATTGTTTCGTTTATATGTCAGTTGTTTGGGATTAAACATAATTAACTAGGCAAACAGTGAAAATCCTGATGAGACGGCTCATTATGAGCTGCCTCATCCAGATTTTTACTGTTTGCAATGGTTCGTCCGAATTTACCCGCTGTCCGATGTTACCCGACTCTACCCTATCTTTGCACGTTACCCACAGTAAAATAATGTCACCGATATTAACAGGTTAGCTACAACGGCGCTGAAGAAAGTAATACAATATCTGTTGATGATATAAGCTTCAACGAAATCTTAACCAAAATAGTGTTGTACTGAACATTGAAATCAGGTTAGTAATATGAAATCGTAAACCACTAGGCCAGGGTGCAATACATGTGAATATTATTTCCTATATCTGGATGAAGGCTTTGCAAGGTAGGATATCGTGTATTTGTTACATTTGTTGCGTATGCTTGCCTTCATTTAAAGGATCTGAAGTTGATGCAATACCAACTACAACCCTCGATAATGATAAAAGGAGACTTACAATTCTAAGGCAGTTCTTTTGCAGCGATTTCTTTTTGATAAAGTGAGTGTGTTTGTTTTCAACATGTGCAGTACCGTTTTGATTTTCGCGCTTGCATATTCTAATTTTTTTCGGTGCCTTAGGTACAAATTGCTTGTTGCTTTTCCTGGATATCTTTATGCGTATTTTATTAAATCATACCACTTACGACGTCAAGACCGAACTATACTTGGGTTACATGTACCTGCATTAAGCTGCGGTCATTGTTTCAGATAAGGTTAATTTATAAAACAAGATGCATTGAATCAAGATTTTTGCTTATTGCCCATTCAATATGTACTAAAAAGTTGTGCATTACCATATTTTCCCCTCAGACTTAATGCTGAATCAACCTAATTTTTAAGAGTTGTACAAGAAAAGCATGCCTCTGTTTTGCTTTATGCGTCAGCAAAATTGATCTGAAACTCAGACGCGCTGATCGTAAAAATAAAATGATGTTCTTTGAGCCAGAATTCGCTTTAGAGCAGCTCCATTTAATATCACCATCCTACAGGTTTGTGCACGAACAGCTGGACACGATGACTATCTATACCAGCGACTCAATGAAATCATAGACCAATCACCCAAGACGGACATTCTAGTTGTACAAATGCTGAAATTGTAAGGGAAACACAGGCAGCCTCAGGAGACATATGTGGGCCCTGCTACAAGGTCGAAACAAGTGAGAATCAGTGGTCTCAAACTTCCACTATTCGCAACCTTAAGTGAAATAGTAGCCAGCCACAAACAAAAGTGTTGATTGCATGACGGTATAAAGTGTATTTCTGTACTATATTATTCTGTCCCATAGCCTGAAGGCTTCAAATTTATTTCTGTCATTGAAATTCCGGTCGGAAGTTGTTCAGATAGCGAATTTCGGACACTGGCAGAAGCATTGAATATCAAAAAAAAGCACCGAAAGGAATATATATTGGTTTATGTTTTATTCATTCGATTGAGCTTTTGATGAAACGTTGTTTAGTATTTCCTGTTTTTATTATAGTTTGATTTTCGCTATGTCAATTATTTCAACCCAACCACAATGCTACTAAAATCGCATGCTTGAAAATAGACACCGCCAATGACATTTCGAAGGAGACCAAGATAAAAGGACAGAAGCTTCAAATGCCTTAGAGCAATTGTCTCAAATGATGCTTCAAATCGGAGGTTCTCTCAAGTATTGCAAAACCCACTTCAGTTCTAACAAAACTGAAGCCAGTTTTACAATATTTTATTCAAAATACTGAACAAATACAATTAATACAATCTCACAAGAAGCCAGTTTTGAGAGAAAACAACACCTCTTGGATCAAAGGTGAAACTGATGCCCGTCCTAGTCATATTCATATTTCTAAATGCATGTGAGTCATGGCCCTTCATAGCAGACTTTGAAAAAAACGCATGCCTTTTAGAAGAGATTATACCTTGAGTTACTGAACACTTCGCACAAGGACTATTTAATAATGAGAATGTTAGCAGAAAGGTCCAAGCAGCAAGCAATTGGAGAATATGACAAATTCATTTTTGACTATGGTCAACAGTCGGAAACTGAGGTGTTTGGCCACAAGTTAAGGCTCTTCAGCTTAACAAAGACGTTTCTACAGGACACAGTGAAAGGTAAAAGAAAAACGGGTAGGCAGTAGAAGAGATGGGAAGACAATATGAAAGGGTAGCCAGGGCCGGGCATTTCCAGCAAAACTATAACAGCGGACGACAAGACTATGTGTACTTCTTCAATAACGGAAACACCTGACCAACACAGAGAAACTATATTTAATACAACAACATCAAAAGCATTACAAACTACATGAAAAAAATTAAAATAATTTATTTCTGCCCACTTTCTATTTCAAATCAGGAAGCAACACAGGACGCAAGTGGGCAGCTATAAAGGTGACCAATATATCAGAGATACATACACCAGATCCTAAATGCGGTGCCATACAAAACTGAGGGCTTTTGCAAGACCTTGTTTTATCAGGCCAAGTTTGCTGGTAGAAAGAAGTCAACAAAATGACCGTATTGCGCATCAATGAAGCTGTACAGCAATAGGCGATGCAGCTACAGTCAGAACCAGATAGCTTTAATTTAAGCAAAGAGTATATTTTATATTTATAGCGCATAAAAAGAAAATGTACTTACTTCTGATCCAGTTTATCGTACTCTACCATTTATTGGCAAATTACACCAGGTATCGATACTTTCTTAACATGCGAAAAACAAAAGAAAAAAAATGTGAGCACCGAATGTGCTAGCATTCACGCACGTGCGCATACGATTTATGTTTGTTTATTCATTAATTAGATACGTTTTTTTTCTTCTTCAGACTTCTAACATGGTTTTGCATAAGTATGTATGTTTAGTTATCCTTACAACACGCTTGGTATGGCCCATTGATATCAGGTCACAGTTTGAAGGAGAGGCCTATAGAAGCATCGGACTCACCGAAGGTACGAAGATTTAATATAATATCTTAAAGGTATCTACGTGAGCTCTCGAATGAACAATGCCAAAACGGGATAACAGCATAACAGTAAGGGACCCTTCGGGTCATGAGCACGGCTATGAACTGGAATCCGTTTGGGACCTGAGCAATCTTTTAATTGCAAATATAAAACTAGAAATGTTTTTCAGATAAAAATTGATGTCCCCCCACCAGCCCATTTCCCATCCCTCTAATGAATAAAAAGCCTGTACAAATAAAATATCTGTGCAAGTTTGGACAAAATCCATCCACTGGTGTTAAAGATATCCTACATAGAAGACTATGTCCTTCAAAAATGGGTCAACTACTAAACATGTCTTAAACCTGTCACAACGATACATTCATGCAAGTCTGATGAATATCCATCCACTTGTTCAAGATATCTCATTTTTAAGAGAAAAAAATACGCATTTGTAAGATAGCTTTTGACCTTGAAAATGGAGTCAAGGTCATCAAAACACAGCACACAGACTGTCCCATAGGTATATCTATGAAAGTAAAGTAGAAATCAAGCTAAATGCTAAATAGATACATCATTTTTAGTGAAATTTTCACAAATCTTAATCCTCCTGTGACCTTGAGAATGAGGGCAAGGTCACCAAAATTTTATTCAGCTCTTAAACTTGCCCAAATCATGTATCCACGAAAGTTTGGCGAAATTCCATCCATTGGTTCAGGAGATATTGTGCATACAAGAAATTGCCATGTTAGTCCTCCAGTGACCTTTAAAATAAGGTCAAGGTCACCAAAATCTAAACAGCTCATACACTTGTCCCAATCATGTATCCAGGAAAGTTTGGTGAAATTCCACCCATTGGTTCAGGAGATATAGTGGGTACAAGAAATTGTCATCCAAGTCCTCCAGTGACCTTGAAAATGAGGTCAAGGTCACCAAAATCTAACCAGCTCAAAAACTTATACCAATAATGTATCCACGCAAGTTTTGTGAAATTCCATCAATTGGTTCAGGAGATGTAGTGGGTACAAGAAATTGTCATCTAAGTCTTCCAGTGACCTTGAAAACGAGGCCGAGGTCACCAAAATCTATTCAGCTCTTACACTTGTCCAAATGATATATCCATGCCAGTTTGGTGAAATTCCATCCATTGGTTCAAGAGATATCACGCATACAAGACATTGGGTACAAGAAATTGTCATCTTAGTCATCCAGTGACCTTGAAAATAAGGTCGTCACCAAAATCTAATCAGCTATTACGCTTGTCCCAATGATGTATCGATGCAAGTTTGGTGAAATTCCATCCATTGGTTCACGAGATAATGCGCATACAAGAAATTGTCATCTAAGTCCTACTGTGACCTTGAAAATGAGGTCAAGGTCACCAAAATCTAATCAGCTCATAAGCTTGTGCCAATGATATATCCATGCAAGATTGGTGAAATTCCATCCATTGGTTCAAGAGATATCGCGCATACAAGAATCTGTCACGCCGACGCCGACGCAGACGCCCACGCCGACGGGATCCGCACTGAAAACAATATGTCCCCCCTTACCTTTGGTGGGGGGACATAAAATTGAATTGTAAAATTGAGACCTCCGATTGCGTCTCTATGAATTTGCCTATAATCGATATTTTGTATTATTCACTCCCGATAACTAAATTCGGTTTCGCGACAATGTTATGTTTGCTTAATATATATTAATTTTATGCTTATAGCATGTTTCCCTCTATTAAGGTTTTGAGACCTTAATGACAATCCAGCAAAAGAAACCCACTGATTTTACCACCATCAACTCCAAACGATGTTAATTCAACAATAAGCCGTCTAGTTACAGTGATCCGTATAAGCTCATAGATTACGAGCAATTGACACATCACAGGCTTTTTTTCCGAAGGGCACAGGTTTTCATCAATAGGCGCATGCTCCTTAGAGCATTTGGACATTTCAAGTGCAGTAAAATCAATATTGACTGTCACCTCTCACTGAAACGGAAAACAATTTGGGCAGTTTCCTGAAATAAGGGACATTTTCGTCATACCTTATACATGTACTGACAAATTGATATTTGTTTGGGTAACTATTGTCGATATTTAAAGTGGTTGGTCTAATATATGCTCATTTATTTAGAATGTTAATATATGTAGGTGAGTGGAAATAGTCATGAGGTTTTGGATTTGATTATCATAAAAACAAGAGCTTCGCAAGCGGCGCATAATACGCCCGTTTCAGTGTCATGGAGGTACAGAATGAACAATGAACAAGGTTGTTTATAGAAGGATTGGCAGACAGACAAACATGGGAAACAACTCTGTAATGACTGCAATGTCATTAAACATCTAACATATCAAATACTATTAGTATACCAACATTCAGCTTCCAGAGTGAAGCAGCTCAGAATCGAAAAATGCAAAAGTTAAACAAGGCAGATAATTAATAAGCTTAGTAAACTAAAGTTCTATTCTTGGTCATAATACATTCCCTTGACAATATACACATCACCATCAGTTTTTGTTAAAATATTTCCAACAGTTAGGGAGTTACAGAGTAAAACCGAAATTGATGCAAGGACAGATAATTCAGGAAGTAAGTAAGCCAGAGTTGTGGTTCATGCTCATGATATATTGCCCTATTATAATACACATTCCTACAAAGTTTCAATAAACTATTTCAAAGGGTTAAGGAATTATGGAGTAAATGGGGCTAGCCTAAAAAATAATCAAAGGGGGGGGGGGGGGTTACTCCAAAATTAAGTGACGGGGAAAAACCATTCTTATATGTAACAAACCGTCTTGTAACCATGCACATTGCTATAAAGTTCCATCAAGATATTTCAAATGGTTACTTAGTTATTGAATGCACAAGGTTAGTATACACCAAAATAGCCTGAAAAATTTAATCAAATTTAATCAAAGGGATACAACTCCAAAATGAATAAAGGAAGAGCAACTATTGTTATACGCGACATATTGTCAGGCCCTCATACACATTGCTATGAAGTTTCATCAAACGGTTATCTAGTTATGGCGCGCACAAGACTATTAGGGTAAAAAATAATCAAAGGGGCATAACATATATACTAAGAAAGGGGGAGCAACCATTACTGTATGCGACACTTTGCCCCATCCTAATATATATGCCTACAAAATTTCATGAAGATAAATGATTACTTAGATATGGTGCGCACAAGAATGTTGATGGACTGACGGACAGACGGACGGACGGACAGACGGACGGACGGACGGACAACGCCATGCCATAATACGTCCGGTTTTTTTTTTCAAAACGAGCGTATAAAAATGAAATGGCCAAGGCCATTGTTATGTTTTCCGGCATTTGTACATAGTCAAAAGATAGGCATTGACAGATATATTTGACTCCCTGTTTGCTTCCCCGTCCGACGAAGCCCTACCAGGGTTCGAGGTTATAAAACTTGAGAATAATCTCGAACTCAAAATAAAGCACACTGATTGGCTGCTTCCGAGCATGTGCTCGGAAGCAGCCAATCAGTGTGCTTTATTTTGAGTTTGAGAATGTACTCAAGTTTTATTACCTCTGGGCCAGTCTAGTATCAATGGAAGATCATTATTTCCTTTAAGATTTGAAGTCCATTGAGAAGGGTTAAGTTCCTAATCACCACCTATCTTTTTCGTGTGTCGTGTAGCGGCCGTTTAAAGTCTCCCCGTAAATTTCTTGGTCCTTTGGGATCATTGAGATTATTTAGATTAATTTTGAAAATAGTGTTCTGCTTAAGCCGTGGCTGAGCACTAAAAGCGTCTGTAAGGGTCTAAGCTATCTCCATGCCGATAGCGAAAGCTCTTACCAGTCTTTTCGTGTTTTTTGTGTTTTTGTGTTGTTTTTTTGTTCTGGTGTTTCAGTTTTGTCGTGTGCGACTCAATTATGGATTACTATCTGATTGTTTGAAGGCAGTTCTTCTTCAGTTTTCTTCAGTAAGACTGCATGTGTCTGGTATTGAAATGCGGTGCTTCTTGTTTTTCGCTGTGTTTCTCATATCTTTGATCTTTGGGGTAGGCTGTGCTTTGTGATTTTTGTCTGTCCTGAGTATCGTCTTTTATGTTTTGTTTTTTTTTTTTTTTTTTTTTTTTTTTTTGTGTGTGTGTGGAATCTGGAAGACTTAACTCTGTTTTGTTTTGTTTGAAATAGCCCATATTTCGACTGAGGTGCAGATTTCTCCATACACAGATAATGAACCAAATGAGAGAGGAGACGTCCAGAAGGCTCCTGCTAGCTCTGTTATATTGCCAAATAGTAAGATATATCAAGCATTTATCAGCTGAAGCAAAATGATTGTTCAAAATATATCGATGTCCATGCAAAGAACGCAAGTAAATTAAAATTAATTTAATGATATGAATTTCAACTTAAGCCATTGCCTTAAAATCAATATTACCAGATATTTCTAAATACAGAGAAGTAGCTCTATCATTAGCTAGAAAGTGAAAAGAAGTTTAAGTCCAATACTTATAAAGTATCAATTTAGTAATCATTCACATGAAGATAGACATAGGCGGGCACGTCAGACATATTGTCTAATGTTTTCGCTTTCAAAGTGTAACTTATGTATAAAACACATTTCTGCCTATAATATTGCAATGTTCTTTTACTACGACTAATATTAGACGTATTTATACATTACCTATTATAAAACGAAACAAATATGATAAATATTTGCATTTTTATACCAATTTAGTTTTATTTTGAAACGTATCTGAAAAATGAAAAATGAAACGTATGTCTACAAATATAGTAATATTCTACAGATATGTTTATTGATGCTTTCATGCTTTCAGGCCACATTCCAAGAGAAAGGAAGAAGCGCTCTGTAGGGGCCATATGTGAGTACATTGTATGATAGATCCTCTGATTTGTATTTGCCCATGGGCGTAGATTATCTAGTAATTGCTTTCGACACAGAAGTTCAGCCATTAGGTACCTAGAATGCAGCTTGACCTTTATGCAAGTTAGTGTCATTCGCATAGATGTCGTGAGCGGTAATAAGCTATTCTAGTTTATGTCGAGAGCGCTATTCGCATAGAGGTTGTGAGCGGTCATATTTGCATATGGTATGACAATCGCAAGGTACAGATGAATGAAAGACTTGTGATTTTACGGCTTTTTAAACTGTATTTTAACCATGGAATGATATGAAACTCCCAGTGGAGATTTAAGTGCCGGCTTTCGAGATATTAACAAAAGTTTATTTTTGTTTTTTTTTTTTGTTTTTTTTTAGACTTTTGTGAATTAAAAGGTGTAATTACTAAGCATCAAATGTTAATGCTTGCTAAGCGCAGATCAAGCTTTTTTGTGAAAGCTAGCTATACTTGTAATGCCTTCAATATCGCTTATGAGAGCACTTTTGGTATAATTACTTGTGTAAACTCGAGCAATACCCAGATATTCCTCGGGATACTCCAAAACTTACTTGGGTTCGTTGGATTAAAATTAAAAAGTATGCAAAGACCAGGAACTGAAACAATCAAAATCCAAATCCAGCCCTCAAAACCATAGTTGGAAACAACTAAGATTACAAATAATCAAGATACAGAGAACATATGGCCAACCGAGTGAGCAGCTTGTTCCCAAAAGGTGGCCACTCAGCAACCCAAACCGAACCAAAAATAATAAGAACATACATAAGGTAAAACATCACAGAAACTCTGACACCAAAAACAGGCAACAGAGAACCACAACAGAACTACCGCCTTGGAACGGTCAGTAATGAATTACATTACTAATCCAATCTTCACGCAAGGCCCTGTTCTGCTTTTATAGGGGCGCCGTCATGTTACCAGTGAAACATACAATATAAACATGCAATCTTCTAGTAGCCCTAAAATTACCTTTTATTGCACGGGTTAATCGAAGTAATTATTCCAAAGGTGCCCACGGTATGTTGTCTTTATTGTATTCATGTGAAGTGCTATGCGATGCTATCATATAGGTTATCTGACATTCAACATCTTTTCATCGTTTGTAAACTAATAAAGGTAGATATTTTCCATATCTACTTTTACATTAGGAATAGTGGGATGACAGTGACCCACTGTGTCGTGAGCACAGCAGACGAAATGCATGTCCCAGCCTGTTCCTTTCGCGGCCTTAAACTTTCCATTCACCCAATTACTGTTTTTCGAACGAGAGTTTTCAGTCATTCGACTATCGGTTTTTCACCCGCGACCTTCTTCAGAAATGCCTATAGCGCTCTGACAACTCGGCTTGACTTTTCTGTTTACACTCTCTTGTTATATGTCTCGGGCTTCTACGTAAGATACAACAAGGTTCGCATGTATAAAAAGAAGTTACTAGGACTGTGCTTCAGTTGTAGTATCCTCTCTGTTGAACTGTTTGTGTCTGCGTTTGTAGATCTGCATTATATGAGCCGCGACACGAGAAAACCAACAATGTGGTTGTGCGCCCAGCGAAGACTCAGATCAGCCTAGGCATCCACCCAGTCAGATGAGACCCTTTGCTAAGCGCTTAGCGGGTAGCTAAGGGTCTAAGCTACCTCCATGCGGACAGTGAAAACTCTGATCAGACTGGGTGGATGCCCAGGCTGATCTGAGTCTGCGCTGGGAGCACAACCACATTGTTGGTTTTGTCGTGTCGTGGCTCATATTGCTTTTATAGCGCCTCCAAAAAAGCATTTCAGATAGAAGGCTCCATTGTCTACATTTTAACAAAATTTCCATCGAAACCGCTGCCCAAGTTAAATTCGTATGCCATATAAGCTGATTAAATTTTTTTCCGTCCTGATCTAAAACGATCATCCGGAAAGCCAAAGTAAATGAAAAGACCAAGCGGATGCAATTAGGCACCATGAATGCAGCTCTTCCCCAGTAGATGAACGCCAGACTATCCTGAATATTGAACAAAAAGTCAAAGAATAATAAAAAGCCGACAGCCAATGGCGCCGTCTTTCGGCTGCAGCGTGTTGTTTCCCCTGGCCCTTGTTATTTTGACACATCAGAAAATCCGTTGCTAAACACAGCCGTCCCACAACTTTGCAGATTTGTTAAAAAAAACTGATAAATTAATTAAATACTGACCGTTCACGTTTTTGTCGAACGTGTTCACGGTAAACACGAGCTTTTTTTTTCTTTCTTCTTCTCTTTTGACAAAGGCGCCTGTTGTACGTAAATTGTTTTCTAACGAATAAATTGATTGGGTGCGATGGAGAAGTTGTAGGACGACTGTGTGACTGTTTTAGAAACGGATTTTCTGATAAGGGCATGGGGAAACACCTCGCTGCAACCGGAAGACGGCGCTGCGGAAAATCTGATAAGGGAATAGGCTGTCACCCAAGGGTACGTTTGGGAAAAAAGTGGAATTAGTATCTTTGGCTTGCAAAGATGTCGGCTTGGAGGCATAGGCATCATGTTATATGATTATTACGACTTGAATAAATTTTCAAAAGCCAACACGGAGGATACTACAACATAAGCACAGTCCTGGAGATTTCAGTTCTTTAGCATAATCTTTACCGTCAGATTCTATAGTCAACGAATCTTTGATACATATACATGTATCAGCCAGTTTCTCCGAAAATCGGACTTAATGACATATGAATACAAAAAATTAACTAGCGGCATCGCTGAAAAGTATTAGCTTTTTTTGTTGCCTGAATTGTATGAAATCTGATAAGAAGCATTTTGCACAAAGATAAAGGAAAATGAATAAATACATAGAATATAAGCATGAGATGGAAGGTAGTTAGTCCGACGATTTCAAAAGCCATGTCAATCTTTTGCTGAAGGAAACTGCTATAGAAATTTATCATATGACGTCGCATCTGAGAGTGTAATAAAGCCATGCATTAAAAACGATAATCCACTAGTGGATTAAATATGCAAATTACGTCGTAACGTTATGCGTTGACGTCCATGCAAACGTCGCATTTTCTAGTAGCGAAAATTGGACGTTTTAGTGCAAAATCTGCTAATAAAATATGATTTTAGCGTCATATGATAAATAGAATCTTGCATTCGTGCTCATGTATTATTGAATTTATTAAACTCGTTGGGAAAAACGATAAGATGCTCGGCAAAGCCTCGCATCTTATCTTTTTCCCCAACTCGTTTAATAAATTCAATAATACATGAGCACTCATGTAAGATCCTCTATTTATTGTTACGAACGGAATCGAAATCTCGGAACTATCCACATGTACGAGGGTAATTCAGCATTACCCCACTTTATAATCCCCAGCTTTATCAACGCGTAGTATACTAAACAAGGTAGCTAAAACTATTGCCAGCGTGTTAATAGCATTTACAAACATTTTTTATTTTATTTTATTTTATTTCTACCCTCTTTTGTTTCTCGGAGGTTGTGCTGAATCATATATTTGGCGTCGCATGAACAGGTACCTTATGAAATGTGCGAACACGAAATGCTCAGGTCTGCCTGCCCATCCGCGCAGTCTGATCAGAGTTTTCTGAAAATGAAGAGTTGAGACTCTGGTTAGTGTGCTTAGCTGTACAGGCTGATTTGAGTATCTGTAAAGAAAAAATCATGTAAAAGTTTTTGATACCAAATTTATCAGGCAAGACCAGAAATGGCCGACCCAATGAGCCAGTCCCAAGTGTTTCTGGTCGATCCTGATATACTTGGTATCAAAAGGCGCCTATTCCATTTAGCATGCATCATCAGAAGATTTAAAGGCGTAAAGAGCGTCACACAAAATAATGACAAACGCAGTTGTTTTCGAATTTGTGACGTTGCGAATGTGTTATGACGTGAGTAGTGATGTCATTTAACCAATCGAACGTTCTTATCACGGCAAACGTTATTCTGTAACAAAGTCTTTAGAGAGCGCTTCTAAAGGCACTGCCTGAAGCTCAGTTCTCAAGTAACCTGATATCACATAATGTTATCACACTTCTGTTATCGGGTGTAATTTTGTAGCTGATCCATGATATGTACGCACATGGTTAGGGTCTATTTTGACGTAGCGTCAATGATGTATTTTTAGTGACTGGGATCAGAGCTATTCGGCGATTACTCTTTGAGACAAGGTATAAAAAAGAAGAAAGCACCAAAGCCATTTCAGTATTTGAAAAGAGCGGAAATTACGCCAAAGCTATATTGGACTTTTTCTCTGTGGGTCCAATAAACGTAAAGAAATCGTATAGTTCAAGTGGGGTAAGTATTTATATATATCAATAACTCGTATAAACTCAGCCAAAAACAAAAGTATATACTTAATGTTCTCCTACCCAGAATGAGCAACACTGAATAGGCCTCACTGTTCAATATAGTTCTGGATTTTGGACTTTTTGTCTATACTTCAAGTGAGTAGTTTTGGAATTTAATACCTACAGTGATGTCAGTAATTGTTCAAACACTAGAGGGTTGGGTTACTTTTTTTTCATTTCAAAGATAAAACCAAGAAATGGGCTCATTTAAAAACATCAAATTCTAACTACAATAAGATAAAAATTTCATAAAAAAATGTCATTTATACTTTAGATCAGACCGTTAAGAGACAATATTTACAACACTTCATTGCAGCATTTGCATCTGCCGGGAGTACCTGGCGCACACACCGAGTGCCGAATTGTCACAGTTTCAGCTTGAAATTGGTTTACGTTCGGTGCTGTTTAATTTATTGTGTTCTCATTTTAATCCTTCTATCATAAAAATAGAAAATAGGTAAAAATAATTGTTAAATGTTTTTCATATAATTTGCTTAGTCCGTTGTAACCCGTCTGTTGGTCTAAATTATTTAGTTCAATAAAGATAGCTGAGTTGCCATCTATTTGGGAAAGAGCTGCTGACTCGGCTTATCACTTGTAATTTATTGTTTGTTGGGATGTCTTTGTCAATCTTTCCCTTTGATGTTGGGGATAGGGTTTGGGATCTGATTCAGTCAGTTCCTGAAGTGTAGTTACTCTTTAAATTTACAACAAAAAAAAAAATATAGGAATTTCAATTCATATAAACTTTTATCGCAGAATTCGTTCCGACAACAGGCATTGACTGATTCAGGCATTGAGACATGGAATATTGAAGAACTGATTACATTTTACGGGAGGGGAAAGAAATAATGCGCATTGAAAATTACTTTATTCTTTAATCAAAGGTGGGAGGTAATTTTCAAAAAAAAGCTTTTTAAAATTCTTTTTAAAGTCATACAAATTTTAAAAGTCCAATTTTGTGTGATTTTTCTGGTGACCAGGTATCACAGTTTAGGATGTCAGAAACGGATAGATTTGGTGTTTGTGAAAACATAACCAAATGCAAAATTTACCAAAAATGGTTCTGCTTATATAACTGGTACAGGTGTAAGAGGAGGCTAAAACATTGAATGCATTTTTGGTCGGATGTCTTGCAAGTTATGTAAAATTAAACTTGACCAGAAAGAAGCATGCACCGTCTTAAATCTGATTATGAAATGGAAACGTTTTATTTTGGCTTAGTATATATACCATGCAAAATAAATTTAGCAAACGATTTGTATGTGCCAGATCCACTATAGTAGGCCCTCGCTTTATTGCGTCAACATACAAGCACTTATCGCTTGAGTTGGATTGCCAGGTAAACAATTTAAGAATGATCAGTTGCAGCGTGTGTACCATTGTGACGTTAGTTTTTAAACCCATTGTATGGAAATGACATTTTTTATTATGTGCCAAAGCCAAACCTAAAATGTCGCGACTGTTATATAACACAGATCAGTTCATGTCGCTGGCCCAAGTAAAGTGTTTGTTTCAAATCTGTAATCAATTTGCGTATAATACGCAAATAGATTACCCTCTGACGTCAACACCGTACTCGGCTCAGCGCCATGAACTAACGGAAAACAAGAAGAACGAAAACGTTAATTGAGCTCAAAAAAAAAATAAGGCCTTATGCTGGTTGACATCAACTGGTCGCTCCCTGGATCCCACCATGGGCCAGTCCATATTATGAGGAACACCAACTTATATCATTCGCGCACGCTTATATACTTGTCGCTCCCTGGATCGTACCAGGGACCAGTGTATATATAATGACAACCACTTTAGTGGACGAACACTGTCTCACTTTCACCTCCGCAGAAATTACATAGCCTTCGCCTATATTCTGTGCTTCCCGCCTCGGCTAGGAAAACATGCACAAGCGGCGTTGTAACTGCCTCTACCCGGGTTGGTATTAACCTGGAGATGTATATTGAATCTCCAGGTGAGACGTGGCTCTAGCCCAAACAGCTGACTGCCGGACTTGAAGTGCCTAAAAATAACGACCTTACACTTAATACATTATAACTACATAATAACAATACGTAAGACTTGGGCCTGTCTTGGAAATACCATACAACGCCCTCGGCGAATGCCGAGCATAACGTGCACACGCCAGCCGTGTCACTAGACACAACTCGCGCTCACGATGTAAAGCCAAAATTGTGCTGACCACTTCCGCCAATAAAGAAACGTAGATCCTACCACGCATGTGCGTCGAAGGATCTGACGTCAAACATTGTCAAGAAATATACTGACGTCAACAGGTATTACCATGACATACCCCACATAAAACATGAATAATCTAAACAATGACCTATCTTCATTAAATTGATTTACCAAAAATCTAACTCGCATATCTTTAAACTAAGCGTATTACCATTTGCCATATAATAACTTAATAAGCGTTTCTAACACATTTGGGATCATAACGTTTGATCTGACCTCATGACGCCAATGATGTTATACCATATGGAGTCATCTAGTGAAGGCAAAGCAAACGCATGACGACCAAATGTTACCATTATAACATAAAAAAACCTTAATTCGGTGCATGCGATGGCGTCAACTGACGTCGCGAGTATGTAAATTAGTTCCATTACAAATCAATCTACTTCTATAGGCCACGTATATGTGAAACTAATATAAACAGTGCTGACGTCGCAATAACATGAATGCAACTGACGCCACATGAATAACGTGAATGCAACTGACGTCACTGGACGTCAAACAGACGCACACCATTGCAACCAACATCAGTGATATAAACTATTTCCGTAATTTAAAAAAAACTTCCTACTATACAAGTATTATGCGCAGCCTGATCAATACCAACAAAATCAGTCGATAATCCTAATATACAAATACCATGTGCAGCATGATCATTAGCAAAATCAGTCGACACATGCGCAGCATGATCACTGTCAACAAAATCAGTTGACACATAATCATATCATATCAATCAGAAGTCACATTTTTCATTCTTTGCCAAAACTATTCTGAATAAATATAATAAAATCTTACCCCTCAGGTCTTAACACTGAAACTAGGCACACGACAATATAACATCCTTAGTATAAGAATCAAACAGCCACGTCTAATTTTTCAATAAAGAATCGGAGTATAAATACTATGCGTCTCACTTTTAAATCATGCGACTCGAATCTAGGCGTGCAGGTATTCACCTTAAAATCATGCAACACGCCGTCCAGTGAAAACTGCCACGTGAGGTATTCACAGATAACCCGTGCATGACGTAGCCACAATTTCCGTAAATGTTTTATTACCACAGTTACCCTAAAAACTGTAGCCCTACTGATTGAAAGAATTATAATAATTTCGACGACGTAGTCGACGATTCGATTCATTTCGTAACACTGGTGAATACATTAAAAAATCGTCTCCTCCAGACACATCAAGTTGATTGCTTTGAAACTTGGTATGTAGCATCTGAGACTGTAGTACTGTTAATTTTATATAGATAATGACCCTTGGTCGACCTTGACCCATTTTATGTCTAGGTTAAGATCGCCCCCTAGGCTTTTGAATGGAAAAGCTAATAAGTGCTCTTTCCCGTTGCTACTATGCTCTGTGATATACAAATGCAGTCAGTTTTAATTTTTATGAATTGTAGAGGTCTAATTCATTCAATGACAATGGCCAAAGGTCAATGGTCCGTGGTCTGTCAAAATTTTCAAAGTGCCCCTTCTCTGAATCCACTGGGCCATTCTCAATCAAATTTCAGATGGAGCCTTCAGGTAATCGGAAATGAAAGTTTGAATATTTTGTCCAGGTCACAAGACCAACATGGCAGCCATACCGATATATGGTAAAAATTTTAAGGAATCTTCTGCTCCAGAATCGCTGGGCTTATTGCCTTGAAACTTGATATGTAGCATCTAGGACTCTTGTACTAAAACGTTTATATAACTCATTACCTTAGGCTGTTCTTGACCTATTTTATGGCAAGGTCAAATTTGGTTCCTTAGCCCTATGAATGGGAAAAGCTGAAAAATATACTATTGCTGTTGCTGTTGTGCTTGGTGAGATGGAAAAGCATTCCAATTCAACCCCTATGCATTTTAAAGGTCAAGGTCATTTAGTGACCTTGGCCAAACGTCACTTGTCCGTCGTCTATCAACATTTTCAGAGCCTTCTCTAAACTACTGGGCATGTGCAATCAAATTTAATATGCAGTCTACAGGCAAAGCGGGAAAGATAGTTTTTTATAGATAGCTGAGTTGCCATCTATTTGGGAAAGAGCTGCTGACTCGGCTTATCACTTGTAATTTATTGTTTTTATAGATAGCTGAGTTGCCATCTATTTGGGAAAGAGCTGCTGACTCGGCTTATCACTTGTAATTTATTGTTTGTTGGGATGTCTTTGTCAATCTTTCCCTTTGATGTTGGGGATAGGGTTTATGATCTGATTCAGTCAGTTCCTGAAGTGTAGTTACTCTTTAAATTTTTTTATTTGGTCCAGGTCACATGACAAAGGAGGCCGACATGCCCACATATAGTATAAAAGTGTTTAAAATCCTGTACACAAAAAAAAAAAATTGTGCCGATTGCTTTGAAATTTGATATGTAGCATCTGTAACTTCATTACTATATAGTTTATGTAAATGATGACATTTATATGACCTTGACCTATTCTATGGCACGGTCCAATCTAATCACTTGTGTTTTTGAATGGGATATGTTGAAAAAGGGCATTCTGCTGTTTCTGTTGTGCACGGTGATAAGAAAATGCAGTCGTCTTGAATCCTTTGAATTTCTTGAGGTCAAGGTTATGTAGTGACCTTTACCAAAGGTCATTCCTGTGTTTTGTCAACATTTTCAAAGAACTCCTCCTCTGAAACTATGGGCCAATGAAAAATAAAATTTCCTACTCAGCCTTCAGGCAAAGGGAGCTGTTGTTTTGAGCTGTTGAAGTCAAGGTCATTTAGTGACCTTGGCGAAAGGTCATTCGGCCATCTTCGGTCAACATAACGCGAAAAAAGGGATATGTATACGGACAGTTGTGCATTCTAATGACAGTCTCAGTAATTACTAAATCTGATTCCCCTAATAAGTAAATCTTTTACAACAAAGACAAGTTCTCAGGTGAGCACTGCAGGACCATTGGTTCCTCTGCTTTTGTTATGTTTTTCTTTTTTTTTCTTTTTTTCTTACCGAATTTAATGCAATTGATGTGTCTCTCTGTATATATTTATCAACACCACTAAACCGTACAGAAAATTAAACAGAAGGGTTTGAAGCTGAAATATCAAATATGCGGTTTCACATCAACATTATTTGGGTCAAAGAAAGTCTGATTAATAAACAAGCTACCGCTCTGGTATGCCAGCAAAAAAGAAACAGGCTAATCTGAATAATGTATAGCTATCTAAATGGCAACGGTAGCCGTAATACAGTGTTTTATGTTTTACAGACGCTCATCCGGACTGGCAATGTTGGTGACAGGACACTTATTCTACGAGCTGGAAAAGAAACTCCTTACCCTACGTTAAAAATATTCCACAAGCCGAAGGGTGGAGATGTGCATATCGACACTATAAAATACATAAAGGACTAACCAACTGAGTTTTACTATCACATTTATTTGTTTTGATTATTATTTATGAAAAAATATTTTTATTCGACTGGATTAAAATACGATATGCAGAATAACAGTTACTAGATCTCTCACGTCGAAAGGATGTGTCCAGATCACAGCAGCACACGAGACACTTGTATCACATATGATCTTGATATCTGGGCACATCTAGAAAACTGATATACAGGGCTACACCAAGTTACTGTGTACAAATATAATTATATGCCATTTTTCTGATTTAATATCCAGTTCTAAATGTATTGATTCGAAGGTAACGTTAAAGAATGACAATATTTTGCTTAGAGTCTTGTTTGTTGACTTTAAGTCATTAATCACATTTCTCGGGTTCTCACTTTGTGATGCACACTAAATTTGATGCATTTGAAACTGGAACTTCGACATAATATTTTTTGATGAATACACATATGTCCGTTTAGAAAACACCAGTGCGGTGATCCGACTCTGTGTATCAGATGGCCAGAAAATGAACAACTCGCATGCTGTATTTTTGATAGTTTTACAAAACTGTTTAACAAAAGCTGCAAATAGTTGCAATAGTTTTATCCTCACAAACCCCCTTTAAAACGTTTCAGTTTTAGGAGACATGAAGTCAATCATACGTACTTACGAAAAGCTATAACCAGAGAGTAAAGATTACCTGATCATGAACTAATACAATCAGATCACATATCGACCGACCCCAACCCCACCCCTCAAACAAATGTTAAGAAGTATTAACAGTAACTGACAGAAGTTAACGAAATGCACGCACGGTTAACCGAACAGAGAGCTCTTTCTCAGGCTGGCGGTCATTCAGTGTTCCAACTAAAATGCAATCCACTAATAGATGACATTGAGCAATCATGTTAACTTTATAAACAGTTGCCAAACATAACATACCTGACAAAAGTAGTAATCGGACAGCATAGCATAGTGTTGCTTCAAAACAATGGGGAAACAGCTTATCTAAAAACTGCACTGGACCTAATAGCCCGCTTACCTAGCGCTAGAAAAATGACCTAAATTGGCAAATAAAACAGCAGTTTAACTTTAAACTACAACAAAGATACCGGTGCTTCTACTTATAGCCTAAACATGAATTGCTAACTTTAAGCTTTGCGCGAAGGCTTTTCCTGTTTGCTAATATCTTATCCATAGCAGATTATGTAGTTCTTAGCCTTCAGATAAGAACATCAGAACAGAACAGAACAAATCTTTATGTCTGAATAATTTCTCAGGCCACCAACAGGTGGCAAATGAGAAAAGTACATACATAATACGATGCAGAATGGCGGACCATAATAAGTTAACAGTGCGATTTTATTGGACATAACTGGCCGATTTTTCCGATATCTTGCCTTAATTCAGCCTCAAGATTAGCAATATATTTGGTATGGAGGAAACCTGAGGTTATCTCTAAACAAGCCCGAAAAATCTTCCCCACAAGTTTTACTCTCGCTTAAGTAGTATGATAATATACGGAGAGAGAGAGAGAGAGAGAGAGAGAGAACTGTCTGATATTTTTCTCTCTCGAACTGCTGTCTCAGCCTAGGCTCTGAAAGATGTATTACTATGTCAGTCATTGGTTATTACAACCCAACATGCTAGTTTTAACAAATCCTCTTGCTCCCAGTCATGTAATCTGCATCCACAATATGAAATTGACAGCTTATGTTGTGCATGAAATGTCACTGTAGATTACTGCCTATAATGTAAACTGCATACAGAAAATGACGTTCTCATGACAGATATATTAATAGAAATGTAAATAGTAATTGCCTAAACAAAAATATTCAGCATTCAGTGGATCTTCTGATTTATTAAATACGGAAGATGAGCAAAACATGCAGGCATTGAGCCCTCAACAAGGAAATCTGGGGTTTGTTTCCAGATTATTTAAGCATCATGATTGGCAAGCCTCGCATGATATCAAATAATCTAGAAACTAGCTAAGGATTTTCTTGTCTCGGCCTCGAATATTTCATCATAGCATTGGTATTACCATGGATGTTTCTATCGTTCCTGTATGCACATTGTATGGGAAGATTATAGGGATCAATTGTGCTGAAGAGACTCTGCATTAGATTATTTTGCCCTCGTGTATTTACAATATCCAGTTTGTGAGAGAGTTCGAGTTCGAATTTCTATTTAATTACAAGTGTTGTTATTTATATTTAGCGTCCCTAAAAGGACATAAGCAAAAGTTAGTAGAAACTTTGTCAGGAACCGACACAATTCAATCCCAGATCCGACCGAATACACCATGTTGGGGTAAACACAATACAAAATTAGTCACCAACAAATACATCACTAGCGGCAGCCATGTGAACAGCCATTTCACATGTAGGTGGTCAACGGGCAAGCCTGAACACCGCAAACAATAAGTCAATAGCAGACATAGAAACAAACAATATATAAAACAACCATGAGGAACCAAAACAGAACTGCTGCCTTGGGATGACCAAAAATAATATTACTGTGGGTAGGTGGATGGGATCGGGTTGGGGGCGGGAGGGGGGGGGGGCGGTTGGACGAGGGAGAAACCGGTTTGAAATCGACCAACCATCGCCTTGATTCTGCCTTGATTTCAGACACTTAACTTTTCAACCCAACCAAACCAATTACCACTCACACAACATACCAACGAAAGCGTCAAGTTTGACAATAGCAATAGTGCAGGCTCAGGTCAAATGCCGAAGAATGCGGCGTCTTATCAGATCCTGCACTGTTTTGCATAAAATTTGCCGCAATGTCTGTATATAATATATAGCTGGAGATCCAAAGGAAAGGCTCCACAATACAGGTGGAAATATAAAGAGAAAAATCGGAAACACCACAACAAGTCACATTTTGTTTTATTCCTACAGCGCTTTCAGTAGTGAAACATTATCAAGAGGTTTAGAAACAATATATATATATGAGCCAGTGTCTGTGAAAACCGGGCTTAATGACATGAAAATACAAAAAATAACTAACTGCATCGCTGAAAAGTATTGGCTTTTCTAAACATTTCCTGAAAATTTGAGATGGTTACAATCATTCATTACTGAGATATAGACTTTAAAAGCACACAGGTAGTGCAGTTTCTTTATATGACGTTACTAACGTCACGTAAGTATGTTTTGATGTCAACGTCATTACGTCTGTTAGAACGAGCGTTGGGTGCTTGTTACACAAAATAACTTGGACAAAACGTGCGTTTGCTTATTTTCAAAGTGTATTTCATAGCATCCACATGGCAATTTGCATGAATTAACATTCTTTCTCAAATGATAGGTCTTTATGATGGTATACCATCTGTTTTCAAGGCTTTTGGGTTACCGTGGAATAACCGTTGTCATGGCAACATATGTCATGTTAATAACTGGATTTTGTCTGAATCCATAGGCTTTCTCTTATATCTCAACGCCTAAGGTATTTTCATGGAAATAAAGAGAGGTCCAAAAAATTATTAATTTTGGTGTTTTTCATCCGTTCACAAGGTAATTATTACGTAACGTCATTAAGCCCGGTTTTCACAGAGAATGGCTCAATTATATATATACATAAAAAGCAATACAACATAAACATTAGATAGACCTAAAATGACAAATGAACAAATCCAATTAATTTGGATAAAAATGTCCACTTGGCACAGATGTGATAATTTTCTAACACAAATTTCTGGCCACTGGAGAAGGCTGTCTTACTCTATCACTCGACGACTTTGTGTTGGTTGTGTATTTCACCAAGGAGTCAAACTGGTTTTGATCTGCATAGTTTAGCTTAAATTGAATGTTGGAGTCCTAAAATTTAACAACTCACATTTAAAGCAAATTCAAGTACCGGTTGAGTTTTTCGAACTTTAATACACCGATGAATGAAAACAGGGTATGGATACACATTTGCCACGGTCGAACTGCACAGCTTATTGACCATTTAACTGATTTATTTATGGTGGCATCTTCTACCTTTATAAATTGGATGGGTTATTCTTCATTTTACGGGCTTTTGATATAATTTTATCGTTTCTAAGGAAATTGATGTAACATGTATGCAAACGGCGTAGATTATGATTAGACGCCGCGTTCAGTAGCATCCGGGGCCGTATTCATAAAACGACTTAAGTGGTTGCTATGCTGTTGCTAAGGCTTAATTTCTTTGAAGAAGATTCCCTACAACTATGAAGTTTGCTCTGGAGGAACAGTCTTACAAAGACTGTTCCTCCAGACCAAATTTCATAGTTGTAGGGAATCTCCTTTATAGATATTTAGCCATAGCAACCGCATAGCAGCGACTTAAGTGGCTTTATGAATACGGCCCCCGTTCTGTGTCTGCACTGTTTCCCTATGTTCCTGTTTTGGAAAGCAAGGCATAAATGGGTTAAAATGCACCACTGTGTAAATTGGTTAAAAATGCACGGCTGTGTAAATGGATTAAAATGCACGGCTGTGGTCAAGATATACAGCCTGGAGAGGGGTGGGCTTCGTCAGGCTTAACTCGGCCCTAGAAACACCATGATAGACAACCTAAATAATACCTCAATACCGGATCGGTCGAAGCCCGGGTTAACAATGACCGCGCCTACTGCTGGACACCGGGACGTAGGTGACAAGTATGCAACTGGTGTAACACAGATTAAGACGTTCAGAGGTAGAGAGAACATCTCAGTTGGAACCTGGAACGTTAGGAGTTTGAGGTCAGCTGGGAAGCTTAAAGAGCTGACACAAGTAATGGATAGGTATCACTGGAACATGCTGGGGCTCTGTGAGATGCGCTGGAGAAACTTTCCTGAGATGAAAACAGATGACAAACACAAGGTTTATTTCAGTGGATAAGAGGAGAAACATGAGTATGGGGTTGGATGTATTGTGCATAAGAACATTGTGAGTATTGCCTTGGGATGCCGACCAGTCTCTAGCAGACTGATTTCAATTCGCCTGAGAGCAGCTCCTTTCAATATCACCATCATACAGGTTTATGAAACAACATCTGTACATGACGACAATAAGGTAGAACATTCTTACCAGCAACTCCAGGAAATCATAGACCAAACACCCAAGAAGGACATTCTGGTTGTACAAGGGGATTGGAATGCTAAGTTGGAAAGGATGCACAGGCAGACTGCAAAATCGTTTGTGGACGATGGACATGGAACTGTCCAGATGGGAAACACCACAGTTAGATTAATTACATCCTGGCGAGGAAGTGCTTCCAAACAGGGGTCAATATCCATAGGACAAGGAGTTTTCCTGGAGCAGACATAGGAAGTGACCATGACCTGGTGACGATGACCTTCAGAGTTAGACAGCTAACCCAGCCAAGACTAAAGTTTGATCTCGAGAAGCTAAGGGACCCAGGTGTGGCATGCACTTTTCAAGCAACAATAGGTAGAAAATTTGCACCACTCATTGGTCTTAGGGATGACGGCATGGACATAGACACCATGATTACCACCTACATTACAGTAGTGACTGAGACAGCCAGTGAGATACTTGGGAACGAAAGTCGCAGGCAAAAGCCCTGCGTCACCAGAGATGTTCTTGACCTCTGTGATGAGAGGAAATTTTTTTAAAAAAGAACAAGAGGTATGAAGCAGGAGGAGCAGAAGAATACAGGGAAGCAAACAATCTAGGATTCAGAAGGCAGTGAAGAAAGCGAAGGAGGACACTAGTCAGTGCGAGGAGATTGAAGCTTGTCTGAACAAATATAACAGCAAGAAAGCGTACCAGCTGGTGAAGGATCTAACTTCAGAGAAACAGGGTAGACTATCCAGTACAAGTCCGGGAATGCCTTACAAGGGGAATATTTCTTATAGTCAAGGATTATTTTCCCTCATCTTACGGTGAACACGGCTAACCAGGTGTGCAGGATTGTAAGCTTGTACAACATACTCTGCCACTGATGATCCAGATCTCTGCAGGGATCTTCCATTCCTCTTACTGGGATGGAGCACGTAAACTTGCATCGCTGTAAGTCCACAATAGTCCGGGGGCATATGTCGTTCCCGTGAACATTCGTGTTAATTTTTGGCAACATATATCAACTTCATCAGTGGTGGGTACACAATGGAAAAACACATGTTGCCATTTTTTTCTAATGACTCTTTGACCGTAACGACCGATAATATACGTTACATATATGTATTTGTGTTAATATCATGTAATGTCTAGGTAGCTCCGTATGTTTTATTTTTATTCTTGTTTTTTTTTCTGTCGAATCATCTGTAAGTATCAGAAAATACAGCTAAGTTTGTTTGTTCATCATTAACTACCACAAGTAGTAACGTAAATAAGTTTAATTCATAACACAGTCCATTATAATACAACTTCCAGTATTACGTCACTATGTCTCACTGAACATTTATGAAAATAATATCCCGGTAGTTCTTATGAAATACTGTTTATTTGGAGCTACCAGCCTTATTACCAAGTGGCTTAAGGACTTCATGAGGTGTGTTTTATACGTAACGAAACTAAGAATATTGCAAACCGTAATAAATAAGACTTGACAGATTCAGAACAGGCACACCAAATTTTTCTGTTAGCTTATTTGTTATAGCATAAACCAAACGTTTTTTGTTTGCTTTTTTATGCTATTGCCCAGCTACTCAAATTTACGATTCTTGATGCAGTAACATACGTTACATCTTTGTATATAAAGCAAAAACTGCTAAAACAGACTTATCACTTTAAAGAAAAAACATCTGCAATCATAAACAAGCATTTGATTTGTATAAAAGTGCCAAATAAAGCGATGTTGTCAGTTTGAGGAAGTTAAAACCTGATCGGCGAAGTTCCTGGTCATGGTAAGTCAAATATTACCAGTAATCAAAAATTCAAAATATTACTGAAAATATCTGTTACATTAAACATACAGGTTGTAAGAATCTAAAACAGAAAGTATAACCTGACCCTTAAAGTGTGAAGCCACACTGTAACCTAACAAAGCTAACGCGAACATTTGCTGACAGAGAATACTTGGGTTCGTAAGACTTTCACGTATTTTACGTGACCAAGGGGAACATTATTGTTCAGCTTAAGTCGAGAAACGAAACTAACCCCAGGTTAAAACGTTGCAGGGTAGTTAATTACATTGGTATATCTGGTCTACGGTTATAGTTCACAACGGCAATGTACTAGTTGGGACCTTAAGAGTACAATGTTACACACAATTATTATAGGTAGATGGAAAAGAATAAAAGAAAGTTATTTCACGGGCTATCACAGCAATAAAATATACATGTATACATACACTTTTTTGAAGATTATCTTTGCTTCCATGCTATTTTCCCTTTTTTGTACTAGTATGATTATATACAACAGTCTCTTAAAAAATTGATTCAGGCTGGAACCTATGCTTACTTTTGATTTAACAGTTAATTTATTTTTAAGGGACAGAGTTCAACAGAGTTCTAGGCCACCTATCGAAACGGCAAGTAAAGGTGACAAAGTATTTTGATGTAGGATATTGCTGTTCTGTTATATCTTGGCGAATCCCCGATTTTCTTAATAATTTATCGAACCATAATTTTACTTTGCAGCACGATAACAAAACAAAGAGAATGAAAACGGAACGATAACGAAAACAACCAGTTACTGAGTAGTTTATATAATTCTGATATCATATATGCTCAAACAGTAGTATGTCAGTTCTGAATAGCAAATAGGAAATAATACAAGTGATGCATACTGTAGATATCATGTAAATAACATTAATTCTTGATTTTCAAATGATTTCATTGACATTGATCATATTACCATATTGCAGCTTAGCAATAATCACGGAAATAAACTTAGTATGTATTAAATGTTACTGCCATTCTGAATGAATGACGCCGGTAACATCAATACAACAACTGAAGAAGTATAAATAATAAAAGTTGAACGATCAAAGTAAAATTAGACTTTTGTTATATTTACCTGTGTGTGATAATGTATCCGAACACAGACAGGGGTGTAGAGTATTACCTGACCAAATAAATCTTTGTAATGTTACACTGAGCGATACATGTCGGGCACAGACCGAGATTAAGACACTGTGTTTTTCATAAACAACATAGTTTTTCATTGTCACATTGTCACAGTGATAATAATATGTAGCAGTGTAACCGATGGGAGTAATACAAACGGGTAACGTTGTTTACAATTCAGCATGTAAGTTATAATAGTGGGATTAACACAATCTTCCTTTTGAGGTAGTACTGTGCAAAGGGCTGTTGAATGAGAATAAAATGGACATCATAGAAATAAGGGTATTATTAACAGTCACCTGAGCCGATACAACTGTCCGTTGCCTTAGCAGACAGGCTCTTTTGTGTGTAAGTTGTCTGATTGGTTCGGTCGACAGCACATGTAGGGAAATAGGTATCACCTCTGTGGCAGTTCTAAACCAAGATATAAATCACTTATATCTAATATCAACTTATATATACATAATTTCCTGGTCGTATGTAATTTTAAATGATGGGTTTTGTGATGCTGTTACAAGTCAGATTAAATGTTAAGAAAGCTCGACATGCTTCAGATTTAAAGATTTATATGTGTCCTGATGAGTTCTTGTTTGAATTAACGAACTTTGCCATCTTAGTAGTGGTAAGTTAAATGTTCTATGACATCTGAGAATGAAGCCTTCGAAAACAGCCTTCTCAATAATAAGAATAATAATAGTAATAATAAACAATCCCTGATAGATTACAAACATGTAACGTAATGTTACTGTTACATTGCCTTTCAAGTACAGGACAACCCCATATAATTATAGTTCAAAGACATATAACTTAGTGTTTCTTCACGGTCTGATGTACATCTGCTAACTTAAGACATAAAATACAACACTGAAGGGCTACACCATCTACAGTTAGCAATTTTTGTCAATTTAAGGGAGATTCTTAAGGGAAAAGTTGCATTTTCTCTTAATCTGTCAATGCCACTGCTAACTGCTACCTAACTAATTCAAAATATATACAAGCATTTCTTTCAAAGATTGGTATGATTCAATCAGATGAGACAGGGTGTCTTTATAAAAAAACAACACATCCTTACTTCATTCAAGCGATTCATTCAGATCATTGTTGTTTATCTTATTATTTATTTTTAGTTATAGTGATATACGTTACAGGTCTTGCGTGAGGGATAAGTCATCTTTTTAAAATAGTTCAGTTTGTTCGTTTTCTTATATATCAAGATATTTAAAAAAGTCATGTTTATAATTTTACTTGCTCTCTACACTTCATATGTAACAGCCGGCTGCTGTAAAGGCTAATGTTACCCCACCCTCTACGTCGACCAGTTTCTAGGTAAAACACAGAAATATAATGTGGCAACAACAATTTTTGAGCTTCAAAGATCCTGCCCTTGATAACTATGATAAAGGCATAAAATTAACAGATACGCCTACAGTGCCCCATTTGTATTGCACATGACCCTGGCTTATTATCCCTCGGACAATTATGTAACGTAATGTTACTGTTACGATGCTTTTTAAATGAAACACCAGTGTTATTATAGTAGAGTGAACATAAGAAGGCGTTTTTCATGCTTACTAGTACACTTTTCATCTTAAGGCATAATACAAACTTCAACAGCCGTTAGCTCTTCTTGCTAGTGTTTTTGGAATTAATATGAATTAAATAGGTGTTACCTATATACGTGCGTTCCCATCCACTTCATATGGCTACTTCGTAAGACGGATGTATATAACGATGTTTAGGCCAAAATTTATATGTCTGTGAAAAATGTAGGTGGATATAGGGTTCTTTTCTCTGCAGATCTTCTGATGATGGTTTATATTTGAACATAGTTTTGTAAAAAATATCTTCAACGGTTATAAAGTTACAGAGGGAACACCATTTCTATACTGAAAAATTACAAAGGGGCATAATTTCATTAAAAATGTAGGCAGAGCTACTGATCTTGTTTTTCTGCACATCATTTGATGATGCTTTATAATTGAACAAAATTTCATGAAAATATCTTTAAATAAAGCAAAATGTACTATTTTCAATGCTCAAAAGGGCAAAATGTACTATTTTCAATGCTCAAAAGAGATAACTCCAAAAAATCCGGAATAACTGTCTTGTTTCCTTCACATCTGTGTAAATTTCATGAAAATATCTCTTTAGGTTTTTAAGATACAGAACATATGGATCTTGTTCTCTGCACATCGTCTGATGATGCTTTATATTTGTATAAATATTGCTGAAAATATTTAGGCGACGGCTAGTGACAACCGGTTGTCAGCAGCCTCACATGCTAGAGACAACCGGTTGTCACTAGCCTGTTAGGCTGCTGACAACCGGCTAATAAATTAATGTGCATTTTAAAGGACAGGAAGCATTGGTTCATTGTAAAAACATCACAAATAATTCTCCATAGTTTTATGCTTTAAACCAAGCTTCACATGAATCACAACAACAAAATATCTGCAGATAAAAAGCAAACATATGGAGAAGAGATATCTTCTAAAAATAGAAGTAACTCAAATCATTCTTTGTAAGTGAACTAACTCAAAATACCACTTGCAATTTTCTCTGAAGTTTATGTGCTAATTCTGTTTGCACAATTGCCTCCATGATTAAATAGTAGTCATACTTGTATTCATATTATGAATTTGAAGTTTATTTTTCCTAGTGGATAGAATCAGTGAAAAAATAAATTTGCTTGACTGAACAGCAGGAATATAGCTATAGGGTAGAGCATGTAATGGTTACTGGAAAATTGATGTAAAATCTTTTCCATCAAGATAAATGTAAAATTTGTATGCATGTGATGCATAAATTCTTTTAGCTATTTCTATGAACAACTCCATGACTTCTAGATGTTACGAAATGGATCGTATCGTCCAATATTACGTGAATTATGGGTTTTACCGTCGTTTTATCCCAAATTTCTCATCCATAGCTTCTCCTCTGACTGATTTAACTAAACGGGATAGACCTAATTCTATCAAAGATTGGCAAGATCAGCATGAAAGGGCATTTCAAACCCTGAAGAGTAGGCTCACGTCTAGTCCTATTCTTCGCTTACCTGTTTTTCAAGAAGGTAACCCGTTTGTACTCCGAACAGATGCTTCAGACGTTGGCCTTGGAGCTATTTTGCTTCAGGAATTCGAAGGTGAAGGTCGTTTGCCGATTGCTTATGCTAGCAAGAAATTGTTACCTCGGGAAAAGAACTACTCTGTAATTGAGAAGGAATGTTTGGGTATTATCTGGGGTGTTGAGAAATTTCGTAAGTACCTGTATGGGGCGGAGTTCCTACTTGAAACTGACCACAAACCTTTGTCTTATATGCAGACAGCTAAGGTGCTCAATCCCCGAATCATGCGTTGGGCCATGAAATTACAGCCGTACAGATTCAGGATCGTTGCTATCCGCGGCCAAGATAATTTGGGGGCGGACTACCTTAGTAGATAGTTTGGCCACGTTAGGCATCGCACCGTTGTTGTGTATATAGCTAGTTTTCCAGTTTTGACATAGCCTACGATTCGATCGCATTTCGTACTATTTCAGAAAAGAAACATTGTTATGTTTTTTTCTCCCTAAGGGGAAACCTATGTTACGAAATGGATCGTATCGTCCACTATGTCGTCGAGATTATTTTAATTCTTTCAATCTGTAGAGCTACAGTTTTTAGGGCAACTGTGGTAATAAAACGTTTACGGAAATTGTGACTACGTTATGCATGGGTTGTTTGTGAATACCTCTCGTGGACATCGTAATACATGATTTTAAGGTGAATACTTGCACGAGTCTTTTGATTGTGGAAAGTGTGTTGCATGATTTTAATGTGAGACGCATAGTATTTATACGCCTATCTTTTAATGAAAAGTTAGACGTGGCTGTTTAATTCTTGATGGATGTTATATTGTTGTGTGCCCAGATTCTGTGTTAAGACCTAGAAGGGTAAGATTTTATTATATTTATTTAGAATAGTTTGGCTAAGAATGAAAAATGTGACTTCTGATTGATATGGTATGATTATATGTGTCGACTGATTTGATTTTGTTGGCAGTGATCAGGCTGCGCATGTGTCGACCGATTTTGTTAGTAAGCATGCTGCGCATAATATTTGTATATTAGGAAGTTTTGTAAATTTCGGAAATAGTTTATATCACTGATGTTGGTTGCAATGGTGTGCGTCTATTTGACGTCCAGTGACGTCAGTTGCATTCATGTTATTCATGTGACGTCAGTTGCATTCATGTTATTGCGACGTCAGCACTTTTTACATTAGTTTCACTGGTGCGCGTCTATTTGACGTCCAGTGACGTCAGTTGTATTCATGTTATTCATGTGACGTCAGTTGCATTCATGTTATTGCGACGTCAGCACTTTTTATATTAGTTTCACGTATACGTGGCCTATTGAAGTAGATTGATTTGTCATGGAACTAATTTATATACTCGTGACGTCAATTGACGCCATAGCATGCACCGCATTAAGGGTTTTTTCCATAAGTTGTAATGGTAACATTTGGTTATCATGCGTTTGATTTGCCTTCATTAGACGGCGTCATATGGTATAACATCATTGATGTCATGATGTCAGATCAAACGTTATGATCCCAAATGTGTGAGAAACGCTTATTCAGCTATTATATTCTATGGCAAATGGTATTACGCTTAGTTTAAAGAAATGAATTAATACATATGCGAGTTAGATTTTGGTCAATCAATTTAATGTAAATAGGTCATTGTTTAGATTATTCATGTTTTATGTGGGGTATGTCATGGTAATGCCTGTTGACGTCAGTATACTTCTTGACAATGTTTGACGTCAGATCCTTCGACGCACATGCGTGGTAGGATCTACGTTTCTTCATTGGCGGAAGTGGTAAGCACACTTTTAGCTTTACATCGTGAGCGCGAGTCGTGTCTAGTGACACGGCTGGCGTGTGCACGTTATGCTCGGCATTCGCCGAGGGCGTTGTATGGTATTTCCAAGACAGGCCCAAGTCTTACGTATTGTTATTATGTAGTTACAATGTATTAAGTGTAAGTTCGTTATTTTTAGGCACATCAAGTCCGGCAGTCAGCTGTTAGGACTTAGAGCCACGTCTCACCTGGAGATTCGATTTACGTCTCCAGGTTAATACCAACCCGGGTAGAGGCAGTTACAACGCCGTTTGTGCAAGGTTCCCAAGCAGAGGCGGGAAGCACAAAATGTAGGCGGAAGTGGTTAGCACAGTTTTGCCAGATTCTGTGATTAGATCTGAAGGTCACATCAAGTGTGGGACAGTGTTCGTCCACTAAGGTGTATTAATATATTTATAGACTGGTCCCTGGTACGATCCAGGGAGCGACCAGTATATAATCGTGCACGTGTGAATATAAGTTGGTGTTCCTCATGATATATGGACTGGCCCATGACATGATCCAGGGAACGACGAATTGAAGTCTACCAACATAAGGCCTTGTTTTTTTGTATGAGCTCAAACTAACGTTTTTTTTGTTCTTTGTGTTTTCCTTTAGTTCATGGCGCTGAGCCGAGTACGGTGTTGACGTCATACGGTAATCTATTTGCGTATTGTACGCAAATCGATTACAGATTTGAAACAAACACCTTACTTGGGCCAGCGACATGAACTAATATGTGTTGTATATTATTGTAATTGTGACAGTTGTAAATTGTATTGTTGTATATAGAATTTACATTATATATAAACATAAAAAATTCTAACATTGTTAGAGTTTCCTTGTCAGTGTATTACACTAGTAGATAACCCTTTAACCGGAAGTCACCCTCCGCCGTCCTGGCGACGCATAAGGCTCTACACCCGTGTCGACCGAGTGTAAAACCTTCTGCGTAACATGGTGTCAAGAAGTAACGGGATTTGACTTCTGGTTAATATCTGCCAGTGTAAGACATTGACAATATATACAGAATCTAGGCAAAATTTTGTCAGTCATTTTTTTTATTATTATTGACTTTCTGATTGTTCTTTTCTAAGGTGACGTAAGGCTGTGAATTTTAGGGGAGCAATTTTGCCACTAAATTCTTTGTAAATGTAACCTACACTCAATTAAGGTCAACTATCCTTATTCCCTGCGTGATGAAGTACGATAGCCCATGCATTAATTTGTGATAAAATGTAACAGGTTGCATATCTGAGTGGGGAAACTGAGGTATATAGACCTGAATTGTCTTGGCACGGATGATACGTATTTAGTTTTAAGGTCCGGTTGAGTACCTTGGCACTGCTGTTGCATGACAATCTGTAAGTTTATTAACCTAAACGTTTTGTACGTTGTGTCGTAACCGTTACTGAGGTCCATTTTATGTCCTGATTTAGTAACGTAGGTCACTCGTAACGTTATATAATATCGTTATAATGAATTAAACCTAATAGCGGAATCTTAAATTTGATTTACCGTTGGTATCCTATAAGGTTTTGTAATGTAGGACGTACAGTTGTCGTGTCAGTGTTAATACGTTGCGTTACATACGTTACGTTTGTATATCCGATACGCTAGATCAAGTTGGGCGTAATTGTAATGTGGGTTATTTACGTCATCTAATTACGTCATCTAATAGTGAAAAGTAATTCTCGGCAAAGTCAACGTCAGTTTATGACGTCATTTCCGGTCTGTTATGAACGTAACTTTAATGGCTGCGTCCAGATCGCGAGTATACTAATTAATCAACGTTTTAGTTGGATTAGTTCGTTATTATTATTGTTAACGTTTTAGTTAACGTGTGTGACTACAAGTGAACGTCGGTTTCAGTTAAGTTAACGTGAGCATTACGTTAAGCGGCATGGATCAGTTAGTTAAGACGGGAAAGGAGTTAGGTTATGAGGGGCAGGCATTGCAGGAATTTGTAAAGCAACAGCAAGAGACTGAGAGGGCAGAAAGGCACGCGGTAAGGGAACTTGATAAAGAGAGGGTCGCGGCGGAGAAAGAAAGGATCGCGCAGGCTGAAAAGGATAGGGAAGTAGAACTAGCTAAGATTGCGGCGGATAGGGAAATCGAGATTGCGCGGATTGAAAGTATAGAGCGGCAAGCCGAGAAAGATAGGGAAGCTAGGTTGTCTCAAGTCGAAAGCGATAAGGAAGCAAAGTTGTCGAGCGAGATCGAGTTAGAAAAGTTGAAGTATAGTTTTGAATTGCAGCAACGCGAGTTGAAGAATCAGATAGATTTGCAGAAGGTAACGTTTAGGGTTGAATTAGAAAAACAGAAGTCTGAAAAGTTAGCGCATGCGCGAGATCCCAAATTACCGTATTTTGATGAAAGTAAGGACAAAATGGATAGTTACTTATCAAGGTTTGAGAAATATGCGACGGCGAACAAATGGGATAAAAACGTTTGGGCTGCATATTTAAGCGCATTACTTAAAGGTCGCGCGCTTGATGTTTATGATAGATTGTCTGTAGATGATGCAGCGGATTATGACAAGTTGAAAGATGCGTTGTTAAAGAATTTTGATATGACTGAACGCGGATTTAGGAAGAAATTTCGCTATGATAGGCCTGAAAAGTCCGAAACGTTTATTCAGTTTAGCAGTAGACTAAGGTCGTATCTTAATAAATGGTTGAAAATGGCGAAGGTAGACCAGTCTTATGAATCTGTTTGCGATTTTTTCGCTAGAGATCAGTTTTTAGAATCTTGTAGTAAAGAACTGTATGTTCATTTGAAACCGAAAACATTCACGAATCTAGGTGAGATGGCTAGGGAAGCAGATTTATTTGCAGAAGCACGTGGCGGTGTCTACGCTTGTGTTAATAAGGGGCAGCGTGATAGTAAGGGCGTAACTCAGAATAGATCTGATAATAAGCCGAGTGCGAAGCCAGAGATAAAATGTAGTATTTGTGGTAAGGGACATTTAACATATAAATGTTTTAAGAATCCCGATAGGAAGCAAGCATATAGTGCGGAGGTAGGTGCAAGTGCAAGCGGGTATAGCGGAAGTAAGGGGAGTAGTTATGCACCGAAAGATGAGACACAAAGATCACAGAGTAAGAGCGATACTGTACAGACGAAGGGTAGTAATTCAGATCGTGGCCGTGGTCGGGGTTATTCCCGCGGACGTGGTCGGGGTGGCGGACATCAAATGAGCTTTTGTAAAACTACAATGAATAGGTCTCATGAAATAGAAGGTCCCTATAAGAGTAAGGAAGAAAGTCCATTAATCGATAATAACGTGGATAGGGAAGGTGTCTGTTACTTTTTAAGGTCGCGATTACCAACAGCGCAGGGTACGGTTAATGGTAAGACTGTTGTAGTTTTAAGGGACACAGGTTGTACTGGGTGTGTCGTTCGTAGAAACTTGGTTTCTAATGATCAGTTACTTGGTAGAGAATCTGATGTAACTTTGATTGATGAATCTACCCAAAGGTATCCCTTAGCAATGGTTGACATAGATTGTCCATTTTTCACAGGAAAAACAGAGGCATTGTGCATGGAAGATACATTGTATGACCTGGTTATTGGAAATATTGACGGGTCAAAACTTCCCGATATGTCCCATTTTGCAATGGCGGCAGTGACTAGGTCACAAGCTAAACAAGGTGAAGAGGTCTATAGGAAACTTAAAGTTCCTGATCAAATTATTGCTAGTGATAAGGAGGCATTGAAGCAGGCCCAAGTTGTTGACCCTAAATTGAATGGCATAAGGCAAAGAGTGGAATCTGGGAATGTGACTATTAGTCGTGGATTGAACCGAGGTGAAACTAAGTTTATCCAAAAGAAAGATTTATTGTATAGGCAGTTTACTAAGGGAAACAAGGTCACTTTGCAACTTATTATCCCTGAAGGTTTTCGTGAAAAGGTGTTAAGATTGGCGCACGAAACCTTGATGTCAGGTCATTTGGGCATAAAGAAAACTATGGATAGAGTTTTAACTGAGTTCTTTTGGCCTGGAATTTGTGGTGATGTGGCAAGGTTTTGTAAATCTTGTGACATATGTCAAAGGACTATTCAAAAAGGTCGTGTCACTAAGGTACCTTTAGGAAAGTTGCCACAGATTGACACACCATTTAAACGAGTCGCTGTTGATATAGTTGGACCGATAGAACCTCGTTCTGACAGGAAATCCCGCTATATTTTAACAATGATAGACTATGCGACGAGATATCCCGAGGCGGTAGCGTTACCCGGCATTGAAACGGAACGCGTAGCCGAAGCGTTAGTTGAGATGTTTAGTAGAGTTGGCATACCTGATGAAATGTTAACAGATTGCGGAAGTCAGTTTACTGCTGAAGTTATGAAAGAAGTAAGCAGGCTGTTATCACTCCAGCAGTTAACCACGACGCCGTATCATCCTATCTGCAACGGTCTCGTAGAGCGTTTTCACGCGACGTTGAAGCAAATGCTACGTAGGATGTGCGCAGAACGTCCAAAGGACTGGGATAAATATCTCCCAGCACTACTGTTTGCAATAAGGGAGGTTCCGCAGGAGTCATTAGGGTTTTCTCCGTTCGAACTGTTATACGGACGTAACGTTAAGGGCCCTATGGCAATATTACGTGAATTATGGTCTGAAGAGGTACCGGATGAGCAGGTTCTGTCTACGTACCAGTACGTAATTGAGTTGAGAGAACGGTTAGAGCAGACGTGTAAGTTAGCACATGATAATTTACGGAAAGTACAGGTAAAGCAAAAGGCTTATTATGACAAACGCGCTAGGTCGCGTAAATTTAACGTGGGAGATAAAGTACTGTTATTACTGCCAACTGACAGTAATAAACTGTTATTGCAGTGGAAGGGTCCATATGAAGTAGTAGAGGTGGTGAATAGAATGGACTATAAAATCGACGTCAATGGTGTCGTGAGTACATATCATGCTAATATGCTGAAACAGTATGTCGAACGTCGTACTGTGCCGTCACATTGTTTATTGTCGACTGAGACTACAGAGTCGGTTGATGACGATGGTAGTGATGAATTTTCTCTTGATGATTGTGCTTTTCCGACGGCTAAAGAGCCGGAAACTTATAACGACGTCAGTATTTCAGATACGTTAACGTCAGAACAACGTATGGAGGTTGAAGCGTTGATTAAACAGTACCCGGATGTACTATCAAGTTTACCCGGTCGAACTGATCAAATACAGCACGATATCAAACTACTCACGTCAGAACCCATACGGACGAAAGGTTATTCTATCCCGTATAAGACGCGTAACGTCATGGAGACGGAGATACAGGATATGTTAGATTTAGGGGTAATCGAGCCGTCGATTTCACCGTATTCATCTCCTGTTGTCCTAGTTCCGAAGAAAGACGGATCAGTTAGATTCTGTATCGACTTCCGGAAGCTTAACAAAGTGACGGAATTCGATGCAGAACCTATGCCAAATATGGAGGAGGTTATCAATAAAATGTCGGGACATAAATTCTTTACAAAGATGGACCTGAGTAAGGGTTATTGGCAAGTCAGTCTTACTGAAAGGTCTAAACCTTTGACGGCATTTGAAACGCCTAAGGGTTTATTCCAGTTTAAAACTATGCCCTTCGGTTTGGTCAATTCGGGAGCCTCTTTTTGTAGGTTAATGAGAATCATATTGTCCAATCTCCCAAATGTTGACAGCTTTGTTGATGACATGTGGATATTTACTGAAACATGGAAGGATCATGTGACGTCATTACGTCAAGTGTTAGATCGGCTCAGATCGGCCAAATTGACGGCAAAACCATCTAAATGCATGATCGGATATGGCAGTATCGAGTGCCTTGGTCACAATATCGTCGGACAGACGGTACGACCGCAAGAGGACAAGATACAGGCTATCAGAGATGCTCCTCGTCCATGTACGAAAAGGCAAATTAAATCTTTTCTGGGATTAGCTGGGTTTTACCGTCGTTTTATCCCAAATTTCTCATCCATAGCTTCTCCTCTGACTGATTTAACTAAACGGGATAGACCTAATTCTATCAAAGATTGGCAAGATCAGCATGAAAGGGCATTTCAAACCCTGAAGAGTAGGCTCACGTCTAGTCCTATTCTTCGCTTACCTGTTTTTCAAGAAGGTAACCCGTTTGTACTCCGAACAGATGCTTCAGACGTTGGCCTTGGAGCTATTTTGCTTCAGGAATTCGAAGGTGAAGGTCGTTTGCCGATTGCTTATGCTAGCAAGAAATTGTTACCTCGGGAAAAGAACTACTCTGTAATTGAGAAGGAATGTTTGGGTATTATCTGGGGTGTTGAGAAATTTCGTAAGTACCTGTATGGGGCGGAGTTCCTACTTGAAACTGACCACAAACCTTTGTCTTATATGCAGACAGCTAAGGTGCTCAATCCCCGAATCATGCGTTGGGCCATGAAATTACAGCCGTACAGATTCAGGATCGTTGCTATCCGCGGCCAAGATAATTTGGGGGCGGACTACCTTAGTAGATAGTTTGGCCACGTTAGGCATCGCACCGTTGTTGTGTATATAGCTAGTTTTCCAGTTTTGACATAGCCTACGATTCGATCGCATTTCGTACTATTTCAGAAAAGAAACATTGTTATGTTTTTTTCTCCCTAAGGGGAAACCTATGTTACGAAATGGATCGTATCGTCCACTATGTCGTCGAGATTATTTTAATTCTTTCAATCTGTAGAGCTACAGTTTTTAGGGCAACTGTGGTAATAAAACGTTTACGGAAATTGTGACTACGTTATGCATGGGTTGTTTGTGAATACCTCTCGTGGACATCGTAATACATGATTTTAAGGTGAATACTTGCACGAGTCTTTTGATTGTGGAAAGTGTGTTGCATGATTTTAATGTGAGACGCATAGTATTTATACGCCTATCTTTTAATGAAAAGTTAGACGTGGCTGTTTAATTCTTGATGGATGTTATATTGTTGTGTGCCCAGATTCTGTGTTAAGACCTAGAAGGGTAAGATTTTATTATATTTATTTAGAATAGTTTGGCTAAGAATGAAAAATGTGACTTCTGATTGATATGGTATGATTATATGTGTCGACTGATTTGATTTTGTTGGCAGTGATCAGGCTGCGCATGTGTCGACCGATTTTGTTAGTAAGCATGCTGCGCATAATATTTGTATATTAGGAAGTTTTGTAAATTTCGGAAATAGTTTATATCACTGATGTTGGTTGCAATGGTGTGCGTCTATTTGACGTCCAGTGACGTCAGTTGCATTCATGTTATTCATGTGACGTCAGTTGCATTCATGTTATTGCGACGTCAGCACTTTTTACATTAGTTTCACTGGTGCGCGTCTATTTGACGTCCAGTGACGTCAGTTGTATTCATGTTATTCATGTGACGTCAGTTGCATTCATGTTATTGCGACGTCAGCACTTTTTATATTAGTTTCACGTATACGTGGCCTATTGAAGTAGATTGATTTGTCATGGAACTAATTTATATACTCGTGACGTCAATTGACGCCATAGCATGCACCGCATTAAGGGTTTTTTCCATAAGTTGTAATGGTAACATTTGGTTATCATGCGTTTGATTTGCCTTCATTAGACGGCGTCATATGGTATAACATCATTGATGTCATGATGTCAGATCAAACGTTATGATCCCAAATGTGTGAGAAACGCTTATTCAGCTATTATATTCTATGGCAAATGGTATTACGCTTAGTTTAAAGAAATGAATTAATACATATGCGAGTTAGATTTTGGTCAATCAATTTAATGTAAATAGGTCATTGTTTAGATTATTCATGTTTTATGTGGGGTATGTCATGGTAATGCCTGTTGACGTCAGTATACTTCTTGACAATGTTTGACGTCAGATCCTTCGACGCACATGCGTGGTAGGATCTACGTTTCTTCATTGGCGGAAGTGGTAAGCACACTTTTAGCTTTACATCGTGAGCGCGAGTCGTGTCTAGTGACACGGCTGGCGTGTGCACGTTATGCTCGGCATTCGCCGAGGGCGTTGTATGGTATTTCCAAGACAGGCCCAAGTCTTACGTATTGTTATTATGTAGTTACAATGTATTAAGTGTAAGTTCGTTATTTTTAGGCACATCAAGTCCGGCAGTCAGCTGTTAGGACTTAGAGCCACGTCTCACCTGGAGATTCGATTTACGTCTCCAGGTTAATACCAACCCGGGTAGAGGCAGTTACAACGCCGTTTGTGCAAGGTTCCCAAGCAGAGGCGGGAAGCACAAAATGTAGGCGGAAGTGGTTAGCACAGTTTTGCCAGATTCTGTGATTAGATCTGAAGGTCACATCAAGTGTGGGACAGTGTTCGTCCACTAAGGTGTATTAATATATTTATAGACTGGTCCCTGGTACGATCCAGGGAGCGACCAGTATATAATCGTGCACGTGTGAATATAAGTTGGTGTTCCTCATGATATATGGACTGGCCCATGACATGATCCAGGGAACGACGAATTGAAGTCTACCAACATAAGGCCTTGTTTTTTTGTATGAGCTCAAACTAACGTTTTTTTTGTTCTTTGTGTTTTCCTTTAGTTCATGGCGCTGAGCCGAGTACGGTGTTGACGTCATACGGTAATCTATTTGCGTATTGTACGCAAATCGATTACAGATTTGAAACAAACACCTTACTTGGGCCAGCGACATGAACTAATATGTGTTGTATATTATTGTAATTGTGACAGTTGTAAATTGTATTGTTGTATATAGAATTTACATTATATATAAACATAAAAAATTCTAACATTGTTAGAGTTTCCTTGTCAGTGTATTACACTAGTAGATAACCCTTTAACCGGAAGTCACCCTCCGCCGTCCTGGCGACGCATAAGGCTCTACACCCGTGTCGACCGAGTGTAAAACCTTCTGCGTAACACTAGACAATAATAATGTAGATAAAAAAACAACAAAAAACAGAAATTTACATCTGATTTGTTTAATAGGTTCTTGCTTTCTACAATTTCAATCAATTTAAAACTTGATCAGAGTGAAAACAAATATCAACTCATATAATAGTCATACAATGAAACGAATATGCTTAAAATATCTTGAGTTTTATTTGAAAATAACTGGATTTATAGTAACTGGTTGTCAGCATCCTGTGTGTTACGAAATGGATCTAATCGTTCACTATGTCGTCGAGATTATTTTAATCCTTTCAATCAGTAAGGCTACAGTTTTTAGGGTAACTGTGGTAATAAAACATTTACGGAAATTGTGACTACGTTATGCATGGGTTGTTTGTGAATACCTCTCGTGGACAGCATATTGCATGATTTTAAGGTGAATACCTGCACGAGTCTTTTGATTGTGGAAAGCACTTTGCATGATTTTAATGTGAGACGCATAGTATTTATACGCCTATCTTTTAATGAAAAGTTAGACGTGGCTGTTTAATTCTTGATGGATGTTATATTGTTGTGTGCCCAGATTCTGTGTTAAGACCTAGAAGGGTAAGATTTTATTATATTTATTTAGAATAGTTTGGCTAAGAATGAAAAATGTGACTTCTGATTGATATGGTATGATTATATGTGTCGACTGATTTGATTTTGTTGGCAGTGATCAGGCTGCGCATGTGTCGACCGATTTTGTTAGTAAGCATGCTGCGCATAATATTTGTATATTAGGAAGTTTTGTAAATTTCGGAAATAGTTTATATCACTGATGTTGGTTGCAATGGTGTGCGTCTATTTGACGTCCAGTGACGTCAGTTGCATTCATGTTATTCATGTGACGTCAGTTGCATTCATGTTATTGCGACGTCAGCACTTTTTATATTAGTTTCACGTATACGTGGCCTATAGAAGTAGATTGATTTGTAATGGAACTAATTTATATACTCGTGACGTCAATTGACGCCATAGCATGCACCGCATTAAGGGTTTTTTCCATAAGTTATAATGGTAGCATTTGGTCATCATGCGTTTGATTTGCCTTCATTAGACGGCGTCATATGGTATAACATCATTGATGTCATGATGTCAGATCAAACGTTATGATCCCAAATGTGTGAGAAACGCTTATTCAGCTATTATATTCTATGGCAAATGGTATTACGCTTAGTTTAAAGAAATGAATTAAAACATATGCGAGTTAGATTTTGGTCAATCAATTTAATGTAAATAGGACATTGTTTAGATTATTCATGTTTTATGTTTAGATTATTCATGTTTTATGTGGGGTATGTCATGGTAATGCCTGTTGACGTCAGTATACTTCTTGACAATGTTTGACGTCAGATCCTTTGACGCACATGCGTGGTAGGATCTACGTTTCTTCATTGGCGGAAGTGGTAAGCACACTTTTAGCTTTACATCGTGAGCGCGAGTCGTGTCTAGTGACACGGCTGGCGTGTGCACGTTATGCTCGGCATTCGCCGAGGGCGTTGTATGGTATTTCCAAGACAGGCCCAAGTCTTACGTATTGTTATTATGTAGTTACAATGTATTAAGTGTAAGTTCGTTATTTTTAGGCACATCAAGTCCGGCAGTCAGCTGTTAGGGCTTAGAGCCACGTCTCACCTGGAGATGCGATATATGTCTCCAGGTTAATACCAACCCGGGTAGAGGCAGTTACCACGCCGTTTGTGCATGGTTCCCAAGCAGAGGCGGGAAGCACAAAATGTAGGCGGAAGTGGTTAGCACAGTTTTGTCAGATTCTGTGGAAGGTCACATCAAGTGTGGGACAGTGTTCGTCCACTAAGGTGTGTTAATATATATAGACTGGTCCCTGGTACGATCCAGGGAGCGACCAGTATATAATCGTGCACGTGTAATTATAAGTTGGTGTTCCTCAGGATATATGGACTGGCCCATGACATGATCCAGGGAACGACGAAGTGAAGTCTACCGACATAAGGCCTTGTTTTTTTGTATGAGCTCAAACTAACGTTTTTTTGTTCTTTGTGTTTTCCTTTAGTTCATGGCGCTGAGCCGAGTACGGTGTTGACGTCAGACGGTAATCTATTTGCGTATTGTACGCAAATCGATTACAGATTTGAAACAAACACCTTACTTGGGCCAGCGACATGAACTGATACGTGTTGTATATTATTGTAATTGTGACAGTTGTAAATTGTATTGTTGTATATAGAATTTACATTATATATAAACTTAAAAAATTCTAACGTTGTTAGAGTTTCCTTGTCAGTGTATTACACTAGTAGATAACCCATTAACCGGAAGTCACCCTCCGCCGTCCTGGCGACGCATAAGGCTCTACACCCGTGTCGACCGAGTGTAAAACCTTCTGCGTAACATGGTGTCAAGAAGTGGGATTTGACTTCTGGTTAATATCTGCCAGTGTAAGACATTGACAATATATACAGAATCTAGGCACAATTTTGACAGACATTTTTTTTTTATTATTATTGACTTTCTGATTGTTCTTTTCTAAGGTAACGTAAGGCTGTGAATTTTAGGGGAGCAATTTTGCCACTAAATTCTTAGTAAATGTAACCTACACTCAATTAAGGTCAACTATCCTTATTCCCTACGTGATGAAGTGCGATAGCCCATGCATTATTTTGTGATAAAATGTAACAGGTTGCATATCTGAGTGGGGAAACTGAGGTATATAGACCTGAATTGTCTTGGCACGGATGATACATATTTAGTTTTAAGGTCCGTTTGAGTACCTTGGCACTGCTGTTGCATGACAATCTGTTAGTTCATTAATTCAAACGTTTGTACGTGGTGTCGTAACCGTTACTGAGGTCCATTTTATGTCCTGATTTAGTAACGTAGGTCACTCGTAACGTTATATAATATCGTTACAATCAATTAAACCAAATAGCGGAATCTTAAGTTTGATTTACCGTTGGTATCTAATATGGTTTTGTAATGTAGGACGTACAGTTGTCGTGTCAGTGTTAATACGTTGCGTTACATACGTTACGTTTGTATATCCGATACGCTAGATCAAGTTGGGCGTAATTGTATGTGGGTTATTTACGTCATCTAATTACGTCATCTAATAGTGAAAAGTAATTTTCGGCAAAGTCAACGTCAGTTTATGACGTCATTTCCGGTCTGTTATGAACGTAACTTTAATGGCTACGTCGAGATCGCGAGTATACTAATTAATCAACGTTTTAGTTGGATTAGTTCGTTATTATTATTGTTAACGTTTTAGTTAACGTGTGTGACTATAAGTGAACATCGGTTTCAGTTAAGTTAACGTGAGCATTACGTTAAGCGTCATGGATCAGTTAGTTAAGACGGGAAAAGAGTTAGGTTATGAAGGGCAGGCATTGCAGGAATTTGTAAAGCAACAGCAAGAGACTGAAAGGGCAGAAAGGCACGCGGTAAGGGAACTTGATAAAGAGAAGATCGCGGCGGAGAAAGAAAAGCTTGCGCAGGCCGATAAAGACCGGGAAATTGAGTTAGCTAGGATCGCGCAGGCCGAAAGAGATAGGGAAATTGAGTTAGCTAAGATTGCGGCGGATAGGGCGACGGAAGAAGCTAAGATTGCGGCGGATAGGGAAATCGAGATGGCGCGAATTGAAAGCATAGAGCGGCAAGCCGAGAAAGATAGGGAAGCTAAGTTGTCTCAAGTCGAAAGCGATAAGGAAGCGAAGTTGTCGAGCGAAGTTGAGTTAGAAAAGTTGAAGTATAGTTTTGAATTGCAGCAACGCGAGTTGAAGAATCAGATAGATTTGCAGAAGGTAACGTTTAGGGTTGAATTAGAAAAACAGAAGTCTGAAAAGTTAGCGCATGCGCGAGATCCCAAGTTACCGTATTTTGATGAAAGTAAGGACAAAATGGATAGTTACTTATCAAGGTTTGAGAAATACGCGACGGCGAATAAATGGGATAAAAACGTTTGGGCTGCATATTTAAGCGCATTACTTAAAGGTCGCGCGCTTGATGTTTATGATAGATTGTCTGTAGATGATGCAGCAGATTATGACAAGTTGAAAGATGCGTTGTTAAAGAATTTTGATATGACTGAACGCGGATTTAGGAAGAAATTTCGCTATGATAGGCCTGAAAAGTCCGAAACGTTTATTCAGTTTAGTAGTAGACTTAGGTCGTATCTTAATAAATGGTTGAAAATGGCGAAGGTAGACCAGTCTTATGAATCTGTTTGCGATTTTTTCGCTAGAGATCAGTTTTTAGAATCTTGTAGTAAAGAACTGTATGTTCATTTGAAACCGAAAACATTCACGAATCTAGGTGAGCTGGCTAGGGAAGCAGATTTATTTGCAGAAGCACGTGGCGGTGTCTACGCTTGTGTTAATAAGGGGCAACGTGATAGTAAGGGCGTAACTCAGAGTAGATCTGATAATAAGCCGAGTGCGAAGCCAGAGATAAAATGTAGTATTTGTGGTAAGGGACATTTAACATATAAATGTTTTAAGAATCCCGATAGGAAGCAAGCATATAGTGCGGAGGTGGGTGCAAGTGCAAGCGGGTATAGCGGAAGTAAGGGGAGTAGTTATGCACCGAAAGATGAGACACAAAGATCACAGAGTAAGAGCGATACTGTACAGACGAAGGGTAGTAATTCAGATCGTGGCCGTGGTCGGGGTTATTCCCGCGGACGTGGTCGGGGTGGCGGACATCAAATGAGCTTTTGTAAAACTACAATGAATAGGTCTCATGAAATTGAAGGTCTCTATAAGAGTAAGGAAGAAAGTCCACTAATCAATGATAACGTGGATAGGGAAGGTGTCTGTTACTTTTTAAGGTCGCGATTACCAACAGCGCAGGGTACGGTTAATGGTAAGACTGTTGTAGTTTTAAGGGACACAGGTTGTACTGGGTGTGTCGTTCGTAGAAACTTGGTTTCTAATGATCAGTTACTTGGTAGAGAATCTGATGTAACTTTGATTGATGAATCTACCCAAAGGTATCCCTTAGCAATGGTTGACATAGATTGTCCATTTTTCACAGGAAAAACTGAGGCATTGTGCATGGAAGATACATTGTATGACCTGGTTATTGGAAATATTGACGGGTCAAAACTTCCCGATATGTCCCATTTTGCAATGGCGGCAGTGACTAGGTCACAAGCTAAGCAAGGTGAAGAGGTCTATAGGAAACTTAAAGTTCCTGATCAAATTATTGCTAGTGATAAGGAGGCATTGAAGCAGGCCCAAGTTGTTGACCCTAAATTGAATGGCATAAGGCAAAGAGTGGAATCTGGGAATGTGACGATTAGTCGTGGATTGAACCGGGGTGAAACTAAGTTTATTCGAAAGAGAGATTTATTGTATAGGCAGTTTACTAAGGGAAACAAGGTCACTTTGCAACTTATTATCCCTGAAGGTTTTCGTGAAAAGGTGTTAAGATTGGCGCACGAAACCTTGATGTCAGGTCATTTGGGCATAAAGAAAACTATGGATAGAGTGTTAACTGAGTTCTTTTGGCCTGGAATTTGTGGTGATGTGGCAAGGTTTTGTAAATCTTGTGACATATGTCAAAGGACTATTCAAAAAGGTCGTGTCACTAAGGTTCCTTTAGGAAAGTTGCCACAGATTGACACACCATTTAAACGAGTCGCTGTTGATATAGTTGGACCGATAGAACCTCGTTCTGACAGGAAATCCCGCTATATTTTAACAATGATAGACTATGCGACGAGATATCCCGAGGCGGTAGCGTTACCCGGCATTGAAACGGAACGCGTAGCCGAAGCGTTAGTTGAGATGTTTAGTAGAGTTGGCATACCTGATGAAATGTTAACAGATTGCGGAAGTCAGTTTACTGCTGAAGTTATGAAAGAAGTAAGCAGGCTGTTATCACTCCAGCAGTTAACCACGACGCCGTATCATCCTATCTGCAACGGTCTCGTAGAGCGTTTTCACGCGACGTTGAAGCAAATGCTACGTAGGATGTGCGCAGAACGTCCAAAAGACTGGGATAAATATCTCCCAGCACTACTGTTTGCAATAAGGGAGGTTCCGCAAGAGTCATTAGGGTTTTCTCCGTTCGAATTGTTATACGGACGTAACGTTAAGGGCCCTATGGCAATATTACGTGAATTATGGTCTGAAGAGGTACAGGATGAGCAGGTTCTGTCTACGTACCAGTACGTAATTGAGTTGAGAGAACGGTTAGAGCAGACGTGTAAGTTAGCACATGATAATTTACGGAAAGTACAAGTAAAGCAAAAGGCTTATTATGACAAACGCGCTAGGTCGCGTAAATTTAACGTGGGAGATAAAGTACTGTTATTACTGCCAACTGACAGTAATAAACTGTTATTGCAGTGGAAGGGTCCATATGAAGTAGTAGAGGTGGTGAATAGAATGGACTATAAAATCGACGTCAATGGTGTCGTGAGTACATATCATGCTAATATGTTGAAACAGTATGTCGAACGTCGTACTGTGCCGTCACATTGTTTATTGTCGACTGAGACTACGGAGTCGGTTGATGACGATGGTAGTGATGAATTTTCTCTTGATGATTGTGCTTTTCCGACAGCTAAAGAGCCGGAAACTTATAACGACGTCAGTATTTCAGATACGTTAACGTCAGAACAACGTATGGAGGTTGAAGCGTTGATTAAACAGTACCCGGATGTACTATCAAGTTTACCCGGTCGAACTGATCAAATACAGCACGATATCAAACTACTCACGTCAGAACCCATACGGACGAAGGGTTATTCTATCCCGTATAAGACGCGTAACGTCATGGAGACGGAGATACAGGATATGTTGGATTTAGGGGTAATCGAGCCGTCGATTTCACCGTATTTATCTCCTGTTGTCCTAGTTCCGAAGAAAGACGGATCAGTTAGATTCTGTATCGACTTCCGGAAGCTTAACAAAGTGACGGAATTCGATGCAGAACCTATGCCAAATATGGAGGAGGTTATCAATAAAATGTCGGGACATAAATTCTTTACAAAGATGGACCTGAGTAAGGGTTATTGGCAAGTCAGTCTTACTGAAAGGTCTAAACCTTTGACGGCATTTGAAACGCCTAAGGGTTTATTCCAGTTTAAAACTATGCCCTTCGGTTTGGTCAATTCGGGAGCCTCATTTTGTAGGTTAATGAGAATCATATTGTCCAATCTCCCAAATGTTGACAGCTTTGTTGATGACATGTGGATATTTACTGAAACATGGAAGGATCATGTGACGTCATTACGTCAAGTGTTAGATCGGCTCAGGTCGGCCAAATTGACGGCAAAACCATCTAAATGCATGATCGGTTATGGCAGTATCGAGTGCCTTGGTCACAATATCGTCGGACAGACGGTACGACCGCAAGAGGACAAGATACAGGCTATCAGAGATGCTCCTCGTCCATGTACGAAAAGACAAATTAAATCTTTTCTGGGATTAGCTGGGTTTTACCGTCGTTTTATCCCAAATTTCTCATCCATAGCTTCTCCTCTGACTGATTTAACTAAACGGGATAGACCTAATTCTATCAAAGATTGGCAAGATCAGCATGAAAGGGCATTTCAAACCCTGAAGAGTAGGCTCACGTCTAGTCCTATTCTTCGCTTACCTGTTTTTCAAGAAGGTAACCCGTTTGTTCTTCGAACAGACGCTTCAGACGTTGGTCTTGGAGCTATTTTGCTTCAGGAGTTCGAAGGTGAAGGTCGTTTGCCGATTGCTTATGCTAGCAAGAAATTGTTACCTCGGGAAAAGAACTACTCTGTAATTGAGAAGGAATGTTTGGGTATTATCTGGGGTGTTGAGAAATTTCGTAAGTACCTGTATGGGGCGGAGTTCCTACTTGAAACTGACCACAAACCTTTGTCTTATATGCAGACAGCTAAGGTGCTCAATCCCCGAATCATGCGTTGGGCCATGAAATTACAGCCGTACAGATTCAGGATCGTTGCTATCCGCGGCCAAGATAATTTGGGGGCGGACTACCTTAGTAGATAGTTTGGCCACGTTATGCATCGCACCGTTGTTGTGTATATAGCTAGTTTTCCAGTTTTGACATAGCCTACGATTCGATCGCATTTCGTACTATTTCAGAAAAGAAACATTGTTATGTTTTTTTCTCCCTAAGGGGAAACCTATGTTACGAAATGGATCTAATCGTTCACTATGTCGTCGAGATTATTTTAATCCTTTCAATCAGTAAGGCTACAGTTTTTAGGGTAACTGTGGTAATAAAACATTTACGGAAATTGTGACTACGTTATGCATGGGTTGTTTGTGAATACCTCTCGTGGACAGCATATTGCATGATTTTAAGGTGAATACCTGCACGAGTCTTTTGATTGTGGAAAGCACTTTGCATGATTTTAATGTGAGACGCATAGTATTTATACGCCTATCTTTTAATGAAAAGTTAGACGTGGCTGTTTAATTCTTGATGGATGTTATATTGTTGTGTGCCCAGATTCTGTGTTAAGACCTAGAAGGGTAAGATTTTATTATATTTATTTAGAATAGTTTGGCTAAGAATGAAAAATGTGACTTCTGATTGATATGGTATGATTATATGTGTCGACTGATTTGATTTTGTTGGCAGTGATCAGGCTGCGCATGTGTCGACCGATTTTGTTAGTAAGCATGCTGCGCATAATATTTGTATATTAGGAAGTTTTGTAAATTTCGGAAATAGTTTATATCACTGATGTTGGTTGCAATGGTGTGCGTCTATTTGACGTCCAGTGACGTCAGTTGCATTCATGTTATTCATGTGACGTCAGTTGCATTCATGTTATTGCGACGTCAGCACTTTTTATATTAGTTTCACGTATACGTGGCCTATAGAAGTAGATTGATTTGTAATGGAACTAATTTATATACTCGTGACGTCAATTGACGCCATAGCATGCACCGCATTAAGGGTTTTTTCCATAAGTTATAATGGTAGCATTTGGTCATCATGCGTTTGATTTGCCTTCATTAGACGGCGTCATATGGTATAACATCATTGATGTCATGATGTCAGATCAAACGTTATGATCCCAAATGTGTGAGAAACGCTTATTCAGCTATTATATTCTATGGCAAATGGTATTACGCTTAGTTTAAAGAAATGAATTAAAACATATGCGAGTTAGATTTTGGTCAATCAATTTAATGTAAATAGGACATTGTTTAGATTATTCATGTTTTATGTTTAGATTATTCATGTTTTATGTGGGGTATGTCATGGTAATGCCTGTTGACGTCAGTATACTTCTTGACAATGTTTGACGTCAGATCCTTTGACGCACATGCGTGGTAGGATCTACGTTTCTTCATTGGCGGAAGTGGTAAGCACACTTTTAGCTTTACATCGTGAGCGCGAGTCGTGTCTAGTGACACGGCTGGCGTGTGCACGTTATGCTCGGCATTCGCCGAGGGCGTTGTATGGTATTTCCAAGACAGGCCCAAGTCTTACGTATTGTTATTATGTAGTTACAATGTATTAAGTGTAAGTTCGTTATTTTTAGGCACATCAAGTCCGGCAGTCAGCTGTTAGGGCTTAGAGCCACGTCTCACCTGGAGATGCGATATATGTCTCCAGGTTAATACCAACCCGGGTAGAGGCAGTTACCACGCCGTTTGTGCATGGTTCCCAAGCAGAGGCGGGAAGCACAAAATGTAGGCGGAAGTGGTTAGCACAGTTTTGTCAGATTCTGTGGAAGGTCACATCAAGTGTGGGACAGTGTTCGTCCACTAAGGTGTGTTAATATATATAGACTGGTCCCTGGTACGATCCAGGGAGCGACCAGTATATAATCGTGCACGTGTAATTATAAGTTGGTGTTCCTCAGGATATATGGACTGGCCCATGACATGATCCAGGGAACGACGAAGTGAAGTCTACCGACATAAGGCCTTGTTTTTTTGTATGAGCTCAAACTAACGTTTTTTTGTTCTTTGTGTTTTCCTTTAGTTCATGGCGCTGAGCCGAGTACGGTGTTGACGTCAGACGGTAATCTATTTGCGTATTGTACGCAAATCGATTACAGATTTGAAACAAACACCTTACTTGGGCCAGCGACATGAACTGATACGTGTTGTATATTATTGTAATTGTGACAGTTGTAAATTGTATTGTTGTATATAGAATTTACATTATATATAAACTTAAAAAATTCTAACGTTGTTAGAGTTTCCTTGTCAGTGTATTACACTAGTAGATAACCCATTAACCGGAAGTCACCCTCCGCCGTCCTGGCGACGCATAAGGCTCTACACCCGTGTCGACCGAGTGTAAAACCTTCTGCGTAACACTGTGAGGCTAGTGACAACCTGTTGTCAGCAGCCTGTGAGGCTAGTGACAACCGGTTGTCAATAGCCACTTCCAAATATTTATTACAAAACTTTTGTAAAGTTTTTCAAGAACTAACATCGTTTACATATTTAAATTTACAAAGAGGCATAATTCCATAAAAATGTAGATGGAGTTACAGTCCTTGTTCACTGCACATTGTCTGATGTTTTATATTTGTACCAAGTTTCACAAAAATAACTCATATAGTTTCAGAGCTATGGAGCAAACATGATTTCCATACTAAAATTTTCAAAGGGGCATAATTCTGTAGTAAATGTAAGCAGGATTTTCTCTGCCCATCAAGTCATGATACTTTAAAGTTGTACTAAGTTTTGCGAAAATATCTCATATAGTTTCAGAGTTATGGAGCGGACACAATTTCCATACTAAAATTTACAAAGGGGCATAATCCATAAAAATGGAGGTGGAGTTACGATTTTCGTTCTCTGCACATCCTCTGATCATGCTCTATTATTGTACTAAGTTTCATAAAAATATCTCATAAAGTTTTAGAGATATGGAGCAGACACGATTTCCATACTAAAATTTACAAAGGGGCATAATTCCATAAAAAATGTCAGTGGAGTTATGGGTCTTGCTCTCCGCATATCGTCTGATGATGCTTTATATTTGTACCAAGTTTCGTGAAATCAGCTCAATCGGTTACAGAGTTATTGAGCAGACACAATTTCCATACTAAAATTTTCAAAGGGGCATAATTCTGTAAAAAATGTAGGTGGCGTAACAGGTCTTGCTCTCCACACATCCTCTGATGATACTCTATATTTGTATTAAGTTTCATGAAAATATCTCGTACAGTTGTAGAGTTATGGAGCGGACATGATTTCCATACCTAAATTTACAAAGGGGCATAATTCCATAAAAAATATAGGTGAGGTTACTGGTCTTGCTCTCTGCATGTCGTCTGATGATGCTTTAAATTTGTACTAAGTTTTGTTAAATTATCTCAGTCCGTTATAGAGTTATTGAGCGGACACAGTTTCTAAACTAAGATTTTCAAAGTGACATAATTCCGTAAAAAATGTAGGCGGAGTTATGGGTCTTGCTCTCTGCAGGTCGTCTGCTGATTTTTACCAAGTTTGAGAAATTATCTCAATCTGTTACAGAGTTATTGAGCGGACACGATTTCCATACTAAAGTTTTCAAAGAGGCATAATTCCGTAAAAATTGTAAGTGGAGTTACGGGTCTTGCTCTCAGCACATCGTCTGATCATGTTTTATATTTGTACCAAGTTTTGTGAAATTATCTCAATCTGTTACAGTTATTGAGCGGACAGGATTAACATACTAAAATTTTCAAAGGGGTATTATTCTGTAAAAAATGTAGGTGGAGTTACCGGTCTTGCTCTCTGCATGTCGTCTGATGATGCTTTATATTTGTACTAAGTTTCGTGAAATTATCTCAATCGGTTACAGAGTTATTGAGCGGACACGATTTGTGACAGACGGACGGACAGTCAGACAGACAGACAACCAGGGCAAAAACAATATGTCTCCGACCCCTTCGGGGGGGGGGGGGGGGGGAGACATGAAACCTAATCGTACATACCTTCCTATTAAAGCTTTATATCTAAGGCTTCCTTAACACCAGATACCTCAAACCAGTATGTAGCATTGTCAATTTTTCTTCTTGGTGACTTTGTGGAAGTTGTTGAAATCTTGTATGGCAAGCTCAAAATAATATACAGAATTGATGATTGCTGAGTTAATCACAGACAAACACCAATGCGTATGAACCAGCCAATACAAATATCTAAGTCTTTTTAGGCTGTGACTTGTCTCCCAATCAAATGTGCCGGATTAGTTAAAATCTCCTAAAATGTATAAAATGAAAAATGATTTTTCAGTTATTCATTTTTACAGTACATGCAAATGCATGTACATGTAACATGTACCGAAAACACCTGGGGCCTGTTTCACAAAAATTTACCGTACGATGAATCGTGCGATAATCGTACGTTTGGTCGTACGAGAATCGCACGATTCTCGCACGATCGTTTCATAAAAACATCGTACGACAGATAGTACGATTCTCGTAGGATTTTAGTTATACGATGGATCGCAGACGTGATGTGTATTCGCTTTAACAGATGTGTATTGGGTTTTATAAACACAAAAAGTAGCGATTTGTAATACAACGCAATCATGTCAAAGAAAAGGGTCAACAGGACCTCCAATGAGGTTAAAGCCCTTCTCACTGAAGTAAGGAAGATGGATGGATGGATGGATGCCTTGCGATTTTACGTCCGTTTCAACAGCATTTCAGTCGTATCAGGACGGTGGAAGGGTGATAATGAAAGGTTATTTGCAATGGAACCCTGTTTACGACTGAAACGATTTCCGCCTCCGGAAACGACCTCAGGACCGCTTGATCAGCAGGCCAGCGCTTAAACCACTGAGCTACCGGTGGCTTCTAAGTAAACATGGACGACTCCTAACCAAAGACACGAAGGATCGCACCTGGGAAGTTTTCAGTCCAAGGTTTAAAGTTTTTTATCCTTAGTTGCAGATCTTCAAAACCAAGATAAGTAGTAAAGGGTGTCACTACATAGTGACACCCTTTACTTCTAAGATATGAAAACAAAATTCCTATATAAATTCATTTTACAAAAGTGGGGATTGGAGATCCAAAACCTAGGACTGAACCTCTAAAAACAAGGCTGAAACTCAGGGTTTTGAAATTCATTGTGCATTGGCTTGCCATGCCCTTCCTCGATTTTCGAAATACAGTTTTGAGAAAGAAGTTCCGAGGAATTAAACTCGGGTCTTTTTATTTTGCCAAATGCTGTCTGTGATTGTATCAGCTCTTTCAGACTTGCACTGCAGAACCTTGTGGTCAGCGCAATAATTCGCTTGTATAGTATAGCAAGCCAAATTTCGCATTCTCAATTTTAGGTGTTAAGTTTTCAATCCTTTGTTTTAACTTCAAAACTAATTTTTGAAAATTGAAATTTTCTATAATCGTTTTTACAAAGCCGGGTATTGAAATCAGATTTGAAACCTATGACTGAACTGAAACCATGGTTTGAAGCTCAACTTAGGGTAAAATTTCTTAAACCTAGTTTAAAGATTTATTGTGCATTTGGCGTGCCATACCGTTGAACACAAACATGCAGTCTCCTCAGATCAGAGATCACCTAATTAGGGGTTCAAACAGTCCTAAAACCTCCCATTTTCTTGTAAGATAATTTCTCTCTATAAGAACAAATGCTGCCGTAATGATTTTGAGAATAGTCTCTAATACATTGCAGGTAAATTATCCCGCAAGAATCGCACGACAATCGTACGATAATCGTACAGGAAAAACTTCACTCAAAATCACCCTTAGGTGATTTATCATAAATTTGGAATTTTGTTAATTGGCTGATTTGCTCAAAACTTGGTATATGCTTTTCAGAAAGACAGTAGATAAATGTAATCTATTCAAAAGTTGAGTATGAGTATGTTGTGCGATGAAATAGGAGAAAAAGTGAAATTTACGACTGCCCTTTAGGTATCGTAGATTTGATCGTAAATTGAGTTCTACGAGGACAATAGTGAAACCGAGATTTTTTTCATGAAAGCGATTTTTGGTCGTAAGATTCTCGTACGATCATCTTACGACGAATTTCAATCGTACGATTCGTTGTGAACCAGGCCCCTGAATAGCTCATCTAAGTCAAAAGGTCAAAGGTCAACCTAGGGTCACCATTTGAACAAATCTGAGAGTATATTAATTTCAAATGCTGTGTACATGTACCAAGCTTCAGTGTCATGGGTCATTTGATTGTGGAAGCTTTTTAACGATAAGTGCATGACAGCCATATTGGTTACCAGGAAAAATTCGAAGTTGGTGATATATGAGTGACCTTGATCAAAAACTGATACTGACCTCTGTTGCTCAATAAACTTCAAGTAGCCATTTATTTGACTGTACATACAAACTTTTATACAATAGGTTTCAACAAATTCAAAGATATCTCATAAATTGCAGAAATTTCTCAAGCATTAGGAAGCACACGTCTGACCTATGAGTTATCTGTAAAAAGGCCAAGATCAACTCAGGGTTATCATTTGAACACGGAAGTGCCATTTAAATAGAGACAAAATCTACGGTCCAGTGAGACTCGAATGATCTGTGAGTCTATGATCCAAGGTCTGAAGCACCTAACCACTTACTTGCACTATGTAACTGGGATGCAAACTGGGTTAACTGGGATATGCTTCATTCACAGTTGGTACTTGTCAGACTAACTCTACAGTGCAGAAAATTGCCATCAGAAGAGATGGCAAATCCCCCAACTGAAGACCCCATGGGCCTTGGTAAAAAGGGTGCACTTCAAAACACATATAAGTAATATAATATTGCTGTTTTTTATGCTTCTGATTGACAAAAACTGTTTAACAGATGCATTATTATCTTATACTTAGACTTAAACATAATGCTTGACTGCTAAAAAGAGGTGAAATCTCAAACAGCCACCATGTGCACAGATGTATAGCATATGATACACTCAACATTTGATTGTGTGAAGAATAATTTCTATTTAGCACAAACCATACAAACCTAATTTTGAGCTCTCAAGTAGGTGAATTTGGACAAAGAATCCAAATCCGAAAAAAAATATATATTTTTGTTAAATGGTTTTTTTTGGGGGGGGGGGGGGGGGGGGGGTTTGACTGATTTAGTGCTTAACGTCCACGGTAAAGAGCTATGGTCATGATGTCGGGACGGTCAGATAACCTAACATCACTACTCCTGGGCAGGCTTAGACTAGAGCTTAGACCTCCTAAGCGGGTTAATCATTACTAAGTGCTCCTCTTTCACCAGTAACTGATAACTGCCCTTCTTGAATCAGCAGATGGAGAAATGAAAGTAAGTGGCCGGAATGGGTATCAAACCCAGGACCTCTGGCTTATGTCACATGCCTTACTGACTGCACTACCCGGCCCAGCTCAGCATAAACAGTGTTAGAAATAAGCAATTGTCCACTTGCCCGACACGGGTTAAATTTGCTGGGGGCAAGCTGATAGTCTTGGAAGGTTGCCCCCTGGACACAACCTATAATTCTGGTAAATTCTGGAAAATAACTTTGTTTCATGTCTTTTTGAAGTTTTGCATGAGAAGTTTGAAACCCACCAATGTAGTGATTTGAAGGAGAAAAATAAATAGAATCCCTGTCAAAGTAGCGCTGTGAAAATGATTAGGCAGCTGTGATCAAAACTGTTGGTCAGCTATCTCTGAAGTTCATGAATTGACATGCTTAGTGTCTTAGAAAGGGAGAGCATTTTTGGACTATGTTTACTTACGTGACTTCGGAAGAAAATGACATGTAAATGGTTCAATTGCAATGAAAAACAGGGGGACATGTTGAAATCTTGGTGGACAAGTTGAAATTCATTTCAGGTTGCCCCTCTTGGGCAAGTTCCTGTCTGGGCCTTATTTCTAACACTGTAAAAGAAACAAAATTTTAAGAAACTGGCCTTACCAGGAACATGTAGAGAAAACCAACAAAGTGGCTGTGCAGGGATAAAGACTAAGGGACCGACCATTTGATATTCTGGGGGGGGGGGGGGGGGGGGGGGGGGGGGGGGGCTGGCATATTTATCAAAAAAATTCCCTGCCTTTGGATATGCAAGAAAAAAATAACCTGGCTCATAAGGGGGTTCAAAAAAATAATCTGGCTTCAAAAGTAAGAGAAAAAAATAACCTGTCTCCACCCAAAATTTCAAAAAAAAAATAGTCTGCAGATAATTCCATTGGAATTGAGTCTTTATAATCTCTCTGGCTTCTGGGGGCTGTGCCCCCAGACCCCCATATTTATAGTTATATTTTAATATTATCTACAATTCGAGGGCTTAGTGCAAAACTAGTCTAACTCCATATTTTGAAACTTTTCAGGAGAAGCAAAAAACTGATTATTACAGTACATAAACAACATATTAATATGAAATTTGACACATTTACATAAAATATGGGAAGAAATGCTTACATTATTCAATTTTATTAATTTATTTTTGTTAAATTAGGTTTTTGTGACTTAGACTACTTTTGCGCTGAAAAGTTTAGTGCAAGACTAGTCTAACTTGAGATAGATTTTTTTTTCAAATGCAAAATATAAGTGCATCATAAAACAAATTTTAACATTTTTTACAGTTTTAAGGCAAAAACTCAATAAGTATGAGCTGTGAAATAGCTATTTAACAACTTTAAACATTTAAAAAGGACAATTTATTTAACTTTTTTTGTTAGTGCAAAACTAGTCTAACTTCAAATCCACTTTTTCTTAGCGCAATACTAGTCTATCTCAAGATAGACTTGTCTTGCACTAAGAAAAATGAGGAAAATATTTTGAAATGAAAAGATTCCATGTTTTACTACCGAAAAACTGTTTACTAAAGTGATAAGAAAACACTGTACCTAGACCTATAAACAGTTAAAGACCATAAAAACTTGTATCTAAATTTATAAACTGAAAACTTAGCCATTTATCCATAGTATGCTCTTTAAAATCAAATTCGTCTCATTGTAGTTAGACTGATTTGGCTCATTTGGCTCCTAGACTATTTTCAAATTAGGAATAAAAGCATTATTTGCAAAAACATGAATCTCAATATTTTCAGAGAATGTGTATTTGACCATCAAGTTTTCAAAACTGCAAAAAAGTGAATTTGTGAAAAATAGTGAGTTAGACCAGTCTTGCACTGAGCCCTTGAATTGGTTTACACCAGCGGGCCCGCATGTGCATACATTTCAAAAAGATCCTATACAACATTCACATACATGTATCATTGATCTGCCACATTACTAAGTAATTTACTAAATGTTTCCACTAAAACTGAATTGCAAAAGAGTCACTAGCTTATGGGAGACAAAACCATTATGGCAAAATAAACACTATAAAAGGCAAAAGTCCGAATATAAAAACCCTTATTTTTACCATCATTCCTAGTTTTTCTCTTGTTTCCAGTCTTAAAATGGCCATTGAAATTGGGAAATTGCTTTAGCTTCTGGGGGGCGTTGCCCCCCAGACCCCCCTTTGTTAACTTCTTAACACATAACTTTCAGCCATTTTATTAATTGCCATTCATGTATAATGTGACTCTATCAGTAAGTATTTAGCAAACTTTCTAAAGGACGAATAAAGCATGTTGGGGCATATATTGGGATAGAAAAAAAACTTAAATTCCTAAAGTTAGCCCTAAAACTTTGCCAAAATAGCCCTAAATTTTGGCCAAAATATCCCTAATTTAAGGCCTAATTTTTTGCCAAACCCATACAGGGATGTTTGTATCTGTACCTTATATGAAAAGAGTAACATGCTCCAGGCACTGGTTTGCAAAAGCAAGCTAAGCCATGCCCTTCGCCTGGTTAAAGACAGCACCATGTTCTTTTTGTGAGAAAAAAAGGTGTAAAACATACTGATGTGGGTAAAATAAAAGGATATTAAGATCAAGTAAACAAGGATCTGATAGTTCAGCTATAAAATAAAAAAAAAAATAACCTGTTTGAGTTAGTTTGTAAAAAAAATAAATTAGCTTCCACAAGGTGAAAAAAAAAGAAATTGTTTCCAGAGGCCAGTGAAATAAAATGTTGTGTCTCCATCAAGAATACCAGCCCCCCCCCCCCCCCCCCCCCCCAAGAATATCAAATGGTCGGTCCCTAACAGGGGTCCAGTTGCCCAAAGCCCCTAAACTTTGGGCTGGGCCCCTGAAATTTGGAAGAAAATGCCCATACCCCTAATGTTAAATTCTGAATTTTGGCATGATCATTAGTCTTTATCCCTGTTGTGATCGCAGCGCAGACTTACTGTCGTGTCGGCCTATTCAGCGCATAGGCTTAATCGGCCCAAGTTCAGGCCTCATACCGACAAAGCTTTTCCAAGCCTGAAATCCCTGCTTTCGCAGCCTAAAATAGCCCTTTTTATTTAAGCACAAAAACACTGAAAACTTAAAAACCAAAGCCTGAAATCAAGTACAAGAATTCCGCGGAGTGCGGTGTCTCGCCTGCTGGCGCTTTGTCACAAAACAGAGCTAAATCAGCAAAGATGTATGAATGAACCAAGTTTCATGGCTCTAGCCCTTACAGTTTCTGAGAAACAGACTAAACGCGTAAACTTGCCAAAAAATTGCAAAGTCAGCCAACCGTAAAATGTTGGTAAAGACTCAATATCGATGATGACTTTGAGTTCTTCTCTTCCAGATGAATGCATGGCCCAAGTTTCTTGGCTCTAGCCCTTATAGTTTCTGAGTAACAGACCTAAATGCGAAAACTTGACAAAAAATTGCGATGTCAGTCAACCGTAAAATGTATGTCAAGACTCAATACAGATGATGGCTTTGAGAGTTGCTCGTTCAGATGTATGCATGGCCCAAGTTTCATGTCTCTAGCCCTTATGGTCTCTGAGAAAATGACCTAAACGCAAAAACTCGACAAATAATTGCCAAGTCAGTCAACAATAAAATCTAGGTCAAGACTCAACATTGATGATGGCTTTCAGCTGTACTCTTCCAGATGTATGCATGACCCAAGTTTCACGGCTCTAGCCCTTATAGTTTCTGAGAAAATGACCAAAACGCAAAAACTCGACAAAAAAATTGCCAAGTCAGTCAACAATAAAATCTAGGTCAAGACTCAACATTGATGATGGCTTTCAGCTGTACTCTTCCATATGTATGCATGACCCAAGTTTCATGGCTCTAGAATGACCTAAATGCAAAAACTCGACAAAAAATTGCGAAGTCAGTCAACCGTAAAATCTAGGTCAAGACTCAACATTGATGATGGCTTTCAGATGTACTCTTCCAGATGTATGCATGACCCAAGTTTCATGGCCCTAGCCCTTATAGTTTCTGAGAAAATGACCTAAACGCAAAAACTCGACAAAAGTTTACGCCGCTGACGACGCCGACGACGACGACAACGACACCGGAAAAGCAATATATATGTCTCGCCTCTGCTTCGCAGGCGAGACAAAAATTCAAGAAATGAAAGCCTGAAATCCTGCGAAAGCCTGAAAAGTATGAGGCCTGAAGTTACGTAACGTAATTTACTGTTAAACATGTGTTGATAATTTTTGTCGGCTGTTATCCAAGCAGTCCTTCAAGCCGAGATCTTTATATGCGGTAAAGAAGATCATGTCTGTCCAAAGGGGTTAGTTGCACTTGGTTTTATGCAGATATTTGCAAACGTTACTTGCAGCACGGCATATGTTGAATACACACCCTATTTCGCAATCTTTGTTTACAAACACAGCGGCTCTGAGCACACATCACGAATGTAGGTCAACTCACTTCAATTATACGAAAAACATTTAACAACTATTTTGACCTATTTTCAATTTTTATAATAGAAGGGTTAAAATAAGAACACAATAAATTAAACAGCACCGAACATGAAACAAATGCAACCGCAACGAAAGTACCGCCTTGGGACGATTAAACTACTGGGGGTGGGGGTTAAACCGGTTTTACTTGGCCCAAACCTTCACCCTCACCCTCCGCGCCGGTACACACAATCAGAGAGTCATCACTGGCAAAAATTAAACTAAAAAAAAAGACTGTGATGAAGCAAGGATGAGGACTCGACAGCCAAAACGTGTTGAGACACCTGGAGATCCCTGGGGCGTCAGCAACACCACTGAAACACTGGAGCAAAAGAAGACCACCAGCTCAACCCCGGTGAAAGCCTGAAAAAAGCATACTGTAATTTCTTGATTTCATTAGGCGAGGAATTCAAACACTGATTAGTATCAAAAAGGGTCCAAATGGTTAAAAGCGACAATTTAGAATAAAAAGTCTAAACCAATCAAAACGATCAGATTCCTCAGAAGATATCCTCTGATCTTAAAGGACAAAATATGATATAATCTGCAAAATGGATGTTGTAAGGGGAGACGTTTTACAGCCGCCACACGGCACAACACCAGCTGCAGTGAAGTCAAGCTAAAATTTTTGGAGTTCCTTCAAGGGCAGAACCAACATTCACCAACAAAAAAGTATCTAAAAGGAGTCCATGTAAATAAAAAGCTATTGTCGAGAATATGAGTCTAAAGCAAAAAATAATTTTATGAATTCTCAGAATACGATATCCCCAGATCTCAAGGGGCAAACATAGCTGCATTCTGCATTATGGATGATGTACGGGGAGACGATTTACGGCCGCTACACATCACAAAAACAACTGCAGTGAAGTCGAATTAATTTTAAAAGAGTTCCTTCAAGAGCAGAAAATGCATTCGAAAGAAGGAACATGGGCCATACTTCGAAGTTTCGGCTATTCAAGCCCTATCAGTGACCCTGAAATGATCAAGTGACAAAGGCCAGGGAAAAGGTACTGTAATTTCTTACTTTTCATGTGGCAAAATTTCTGTATTGATAGCATGCCATCCTCAAACTCTACCCTGAAACAGCTATCTCACTCCACCAAAACAGTATTAACATAACCCATTCCGGCTTACCCTACCCAAACTAAAAAGCTAGCGCCGCCCTAACTAAAAAGTGAAAACCAGAGTGACTAGTATGCTGATCTTGAATGAGATGTGGCATATGACATCTCTTTCATGACACAGCTCAGAATATAAAGTTATACTTCTTACAAGTTACTCGTTATTTTTCCCATTTTCCCATTTAGCGGTAATTGTTTTTCCCACTTAAGCGGTAACCATTTATTTTCCATATTTAGTCGTAATTCCTATTCCAGTGCTTGATAGACCTTTTCCTACACAGCCTCTTATCTATCCCACTTAAGCACGTTTCCCATTTAGTCGCTTCACACACGTATTTCGCCGAGTTCCTTTGGGGACATTAAAAACAGTGCCCTGAAAGTCTTCAACCGTGTCTTAAAACGGCAAAGGACTTGTTATTTTTAAACATACATTTGATTTAAGACATTTTTTTCGAAAATACGTCTCGAAAAGTTAAACTGAGAAGAGAACTTTTGAAAAGAAAAACTAGGATGGACGATTTGAGATACATTTTTAAAGCTCTAATCTTAGTTTGAAAACTTTTTGTACATATGAACCACGACACGACAAAACAAACAAAGTGTCATGTGCGCCCAGCGCATACTACAATCAGCCTGGGCATCCGTCCAGTCTGATCAGACCCTTATAGGGTAGCTAAGTGTCTAAGTTATTACCATGCCTTCAGCAAAGACTCTGATTAACCTTGGCTGATGTAAGGCTGATCTGTCTTCACTGAGCGCACATGCCACTGTGTTGGTGTTGTTGTGTCAATGCTTATATGACCTGTCTTATATTTGCAGTGATTGGCATCAGAGGTAGTCGGCGATTACTCTTTTGGACGCAGTATAGTAAAACAGAGAGCACTAAGTTACTTTCAGTATTTGAAAAGAGCGGAACATATGCCGAGGCTATTCTGAATTTTTACTCTGTGAATCCACAGAATATTAACAAACTTCCTCTTGCGAAAGGGGTAAGTATCCAGAGTTTTAATTAATCTAATTGAGCCTCCGACTTTCATGCATGTATGTTTACTCAGTTTCCGAAGGCAACTTTTTTTTATTCTCATCGCTACATGTATTGAATGTAATATTTTATTTATTATTGTTATCATTATCATTATTTTTATGATTTTTATGTTCTGCAGCACAACGCACAAAAGGAAGTCTTTACCCGGGGCAGGCGGATATCTAAAACGTGAATCTTTGTATGAAAGTAATTATAAGGCCCGACTGTGAACTGTAACAGTTTCAACTGACAACTGTGTATGGAATGGAAAATAAATGAATCATAACTGACATAATTATGAGATCAGTGAGATGGACTTTGATGAGACTGGGGCGCTCAGATTTTCAGTGCAACATGTGGAACATTATTTTATGATTATTATTACTATGTATTATTATTATTATTTTTAATTAATTTTATGAGTATTGCCGTCATATTTATTGTCATTATTGTTTACACTGCATTTACTTATTTTTTTCAAATATCTTCTGTTTGAGCTCAAGCCTTATAGAATTCCTGGCCTCAGGTGACCATCCGGACCCTGCCCCAGTCGTGACATTCAGCACTAACAGCCAAAAAGGAGCATTTATTTTTAACACATTGGATTTTGGGTGTCTACTTGGTGGTTTTAATTCGATCAAAACCACCCTTGGTTTATTTGCCATCGTGATAAAGCGGTAATTCTGAAGTATCAATCCCTTCTATTACTTTTGGCTCCATATTTGGTTTATACCTTATTTCTTGTATGCCTTGTTGTTATGCAAGAAGCAATGAATTACCCTCATTGGAGAGGGAGACCTTATATTTCCCCTATTCATTTCTTCCATTTCTATATAAGTGCCTTATACACATCTGATGCTGACTCTCTCTCTTCTTGTCTCACGTTGAAACCACCAGGCCAATATCACTGGTGGTGAAATGATATCATCAACCAAGTTATTCACTTTTTAATATGCGCCCAACTCTGGAGAAGTTGAGGGACATAGTCACTGTGTATAACTGTCCAGTGATCAAAATTGGAAGCATAATTATATCTGTTCACCCAAAATGTCAGTTGCGACAGGTAAACATTCGGGTGGCATGGAAAATATTAACAGGTAAGTTATCAGCGAAATTTCCGTTTACAACGCGTTTTTCGGCATCAGAGAGATAAATGTATATAGTTTAACTGCTTAATTCTCACTATCCCATACAGCGATTCAGTGTTTGCTTATACAAAAAGATATGGTGCTGAATCAGTGATTTTGTTTGTTCTGTCGCCCGTCAACTTGGTGACTCCAGGTTGCTAAAGCCACAAGTACTGCATAATTTCTGCTAATACCAATTTAAAATCTTCGAACAACATTTATCCCTTGATATCATATAGCTTCTGGTGTCCAGATGTTTGGAATCATAAACCATGGAGTGTTGAATTGCACCTATTAGTTTCGAATGACTGTCCGACTAGCGACAAATTAAAAAAATGCCGTCCGCCTAGTGACTATGTTTTTGCAAATTTTCACCCCAGAGAAGGACTACAGTCAAATGAGAATATGAGGATGGGGAATGACGTTGATTTTATACAGTGGAAAGAAATGGTGAATGTTTTGTGACAGTATGCGACAGTTATGCGACAGTAAGTGTGTCTTGGAGTGAGATGCTCTTTGTATGCCAAGAACTACCCAACATCTCTTTTCTTTCAAACATGTTTGGTTTAGCGATACTGAAGAAGTTACATATAAATAAGAAAAAGTGCGTTTGTTGCACTAAGCTTAGTTTGGATACGTGTCGTGTACGTTTATATTATGTTTGGTACTTTCTGTAGTCTTCACATTGCAACGTTGAATGTAGACGAATAATTTGTTTGATTAACATTGAATAAACGCCGTTGTCGTAAGGGCTTATGTCAAGTAAAATTTCGTCGAAAAACAGATTAGATGGAGTCATGTAACAACTCCCCGCCCCGCACCCGCGAAAGAAAAAAAAAAGAAAAAACGCAAAGTAGCACCAGTTGAGCATATAAACAGCCCTTTGTTAGACACGTCTTTAAATGCCTGTATTATTTTCCTTTAATTATTCATTACTGATGTCTAAATAATCTGCATGATATATCCTTCTTCAATGTTCAATAATGTGGTAGTGTAAAATTACTGAATGGCTCGCTTCACTAGCGACATTATTCGTACTTGTCGGTTTTGCTCTTTTTGCACGTGCGTAATAATTAACGATACTATTTTGCTGCAAAATCGGTGTTTGCATTTTTTTGCTGTTCTTCTGAATAAACCACAACATATATTTGCGTTTCTTTAAAATGAAAATAATGCTTTTAGTGCATACAGAAGTCAAAACAGGCTGCCATCTCAAAGCGGTTCTTTGCTGGCTAAATAAAATACACTAGAATCACGACTGATTTGCGATGAGCCTTGTCATCGTACAACCAAACCGCATGAGACGTGAAAATGAAACGCATGGAAAATGAGTGAAATATATGCATTCAAAAAGTGTATACTTTCTCTTGGCTCTCGGTATATTTTCAGAATACCTTTATATTTCAATTACTATACATTTATATAAGGTTCAAGGTTAACAGTTACCCTAAATGTACATGTAAGTGTGTAAATAAGTTTTCACATAACAGAAAATGTACCCTTCTGGATACTGGACAAATAACCCGGTCAATCCATATTAATTTAAAGAGAAGAATACACATTTATCGTAAAAGCTTGTTCACATGCTTGGAAGAGCATTTTGTAAACGACTTTTTTTTGACTGCGCCCATAGATGCACAAAAGAATCTTTAAAAAAACGCCACACTATCTGAGATGTTTTTATCACTGCTAGCATGTGTCAGGTTGTATTTTTCGCACAGTCTCGCTAAATCACGCGATAAGCAGCCATTGTGTCATGGCCTGCATTTTCCTTTGATCTTTGGTGTGAAATATCTGAATAAACTTTAAACACCAGCATCTTATCAAGAAGGCGGAGCTTAGATTCCCATTCAATTACACTGAAATTATTCCAAAGCGTGCTCTTACTGCCGTGCTCTAACTGTGCCGCGCAGTGTATATATAAACCGCACAGTTCGTAGAGGGCAGACACCTGTTGTAGCCTTGCTATCTAAGTTGGACAAATAGTTTTAGTCGGTGCTCCTACAATGCACATAATGCATTTAATTTATTAAATCATGAAAAACAATAAAATGTGTGATCTTAAATTATGGAAAGTGTTAAAGTATAAATTTATTTTCTATTTGCTGAGAATTCATCATTTTAAATAGATTTGAAACAGAGTAGACCAATATTAATGTCATATTTGAAATTAATTTTTCCTGTATTTCTGGCAAGGCAATTATTTTATAGGCTCTGATAAGAAGCGGACAGCAGAAAAACATAAAAATGTCATTCCTGATCATGAGAACTAATTTAAACATTATCAGGTGAAGAAATAAAATTCTTTGTATCATGGCCTACAGGTTTTCCTTTGATCTTTGGTGTGAAATATCTGAATTAACTTTAAACGCCAGCATCTAATTAAGAAGGCGCAGCTTAGATTCCCATTCAATTACACTGATATTATTCCAAAGCGTGCTCTTACTGCCGTGCTCTTACTTAACCATTTATATTTACATTTCCGTCCTTTCTAATGATGCCTTATTTACTATTTTTCGTTTTTTATAATGATTTAAAGCAAAATTATAAATATATTCAAAATACAAATTATTGCAAAGAAATCACGTCAAAAGATATGCAGGAAAAGTAGTACTACAAAAGTTAAAATGCGAAACGAATTTAAGAGATCAAATACAGAATATTTATTTATTTATTTATTATTATGTTTTCTGAGTTTTTTTAACGAAGTCTGGGCTAAAAACATCATTCATATGTGTAGTTTATATACCACAGTCGAACCCAAATTAATAAGTGAAACTAAATATTCAAGAGATGATACAATCTCTAATTACATCGTCTTGTGTCAAATGTTTGCTAATTAGCTGAGGGTTTGACATCATTTATCTATTGACAAAAACCGCAATCAACGGAGCATGTAACACGTTAGGGTCAACAAAATTTTATTCAGTATACTGTACACATGAATATAATTATATCAATCTTTACATGACATAGCAATATATAGTAAAATAAAAGGGATACATAAGTAAGTCATTGACTTATATAAAATCTGTCTCCCAATGATGTCAACACGTTGACATCTCCAACAGGTTTTCACACTTTAGTGGGTGATATTGAGATCCCATAATTAGCAGGTACTTGCCATCGGTTGATGCCGACTGTCATCAATAACAAACAAACAAATCCTTGTCTTATATTAATTAAACGCTAGAACATTTTTATAACGATAAAACATAGGCCTTATCAATTCAAATTAGTGAACAAACGTAGGTCCTGTGTCCATGAGTGACGCTAATGTTCAGCTACAATAATGTTTACTTTTATTCAATATTCCGTTATTTAAACCAATTATAGAGTGCTGCATTCAATTCTAAAATTAGAGAATTTTGGTTTTATGATATAAACCAAACACATTTCAGACACATCTACACAACACTGCATGCCAGGTTAATTAGTTAATTAAACTAAACGAAGAGTCGGACTGATTCAGTAACTGTTTTGTGACCAGTTTCGACCGTATATGGCTGATTACTTTTCTGCCATTTCGTTTAGTTTATTAGTTAATGTTTTAAAAAGATGTCTAGTCACAATCTTAAAATAGAGACTGGTAGATATGGTAGAAACCGGATAGAGCGAAATCAAAGATATTGTGACTTTTATAATATTGCAGACATAGAGGATGAATATCATTTTGTCTGCGTCTGCCCGGCATATAGAGATTTACGTTTAAAATATATTGAAAGGCATTACTTTATGCTTAGAAGTATGTTTAACTTTTGTAATTTGTTGCAATAAGAGAGAAAACCCACTTATTGAACTTTGCAAAGTACTTTATAGCATTTGAAAGAAGAAAAGCCTTTTTAACATAAAGTTACTGAATTCTCTATCAAAATGCAATTTTCTATTTTTTTCATTGTATATTAATTTCTCAAATATGACAGCTACTCTTTAAATAATATATTTTTGTCATGTTGAGAAACTGTATAGTTTTAGTCAAATAAACTATTCTTTTTCTTCTAAAAAAAGATGCAACAAACAAATCAACGATTTAATTTAATCCACTCATGAGCGAGGCCGACATCATTTCAAATAATTTGCTGTATAGCTAGCACTTTCTGTCCCTGTTTTGAAAAGATCATTTTTCTTGAAATTAAATAGTTTTGTTAAAATATTGTCCTGAAAAATAATTTTGTTTTTCCTTTTGGCGAAAGGGTGACGTTTTAATAAGTAACCTATCAAGATTTTTTAAATGATTTAAAAGTAATTTTAACCAAAGAAAGTTTTGTGTTTGTGCCACACCGCGCATCCGATATATGCCTCAGCTACTGACACTTTATTTTTAACTAAAGCTATTTGTATCCATAAATAAATAATTCATAATTAAAGAATCTATCAAAAACTCAAGGTTTCACAATAAATCTTCAATTTAATTGTTATTTTACGCGAAAATATTTAAAATTCCGACACCAACACATCTCCTCATGCAAGGCTAAAACGACATTGCCACTTACAGATTTACAGATAAAAATGTGTACCATCATTGAAGAGTAGTCGGCAAGGGAGATAACCGAGTGCAAAAGGTCTATTCATTTTAACTTCATGATTGCTAATCGGACAGTATTTTTCAGCCTAATTGTCGCTAACGATGATGTACAGTTGGCGCTAATCGGACAGTAAACCAGAGCTAGCGGGTGCAATTCAGGCAGCCATAATTTGACGTATCTAAATATTTAGGAACTGGCAGCTATTGGATGCTAAAGATTAAATGTGTCTCAAAGATAAGGCGTTTATATTAGTAGAAATGATGCATTTGTTTCGACAGTATCGACAGATTCATCTTGCTGTGGGCGACAAAAAAGGCAAAATCACTGATTCAGCAGCACAAGACGATGTCTACATAAAAACGGCATCATTATATGCGCAAATGAGACTAATAAAGGGGAACTTCATCCAGTTCTCTGCACAATGCCGATAAACGCGCTGTTAACGGATATTTCTTTGTTTACGTACCTGTCAATATTTACGTACCTGTCAATGTTTTTTCACGCTACGCAAATGTGTACATGCCGCTATTGACTTTTTGGGTGTGCAGATGATGGCGCTTCCAATTTAGGTCACTGTATGGTTATACACAGTGAGACCGGACTGTTTTGGAGGCCTGCCCGTCCGTAACGTTATTTGGCAGCTGGGAAACTAAAGAACCGCTTATGCTAGGATCTTGAAATTCTATATGCGGCATCTACATGAAAAATAAGCGGACAAGTATTCTTTTCCTCCGCCTGTCTTGGCGTACTGACAGTGCCTTTTTTTCGACTTTGTCATTTTATATAGGAACATCCTTGTGAACAAGCCGGGCCGCGTAGCGCAATCGGTAGGGCACCTGACGCATTAATCAGAGGTCCTGGGTTCGAAACTCGGTCTGGCCATATACTTTCGTTTCTCTTTCCACTGATTCAAGAAGGGCAGTTGTCAGTTACTGGCGAAAGTATGTGCACTTAGTACTAGTTCACCGCTTAGGAGGCCTAAGCCTGCCCAGGAATAATGTGGTTAGGTTAACTAACCGTCCCGACATGACCTAAGCTGTTTACTGTGGACGTTAAGCATCAAATCAACCAATCAAAATCCTTGTGAACAGAATATCAAAAGAAATGCTTAAGCTAACCTGATACTATTTGGCAGTCAATTGCAAGTGTAATTGAACTGATTAACATTTTAGCAGATTTTGTAAATTTTCAGTTGAGTTATTCCCCCTTTTCGGACATAGGAATTTTATATAGGAACAAGCTTGTGAATAGAATATCTGAAGAATCGCATAATGCTAGGATCCTTATATTTAAAATGCAGGTTTCAGTTTAGACGTAGATGATTTGATTAACATTTGAGCACCTCTCGAAAAATTTTGGTTTAGTTATTGCCCTTTTTAATCAAAACCGTTTTATATACAAAATATCTGAAGAACCCATTAAGGTATGATTTTTATATTTGGAATACAGATACAGGCCAATTTTTTTCTGTTCTGTTTCAATTCTTGTAACGTTTCGGTAGTGGTTCTACGGTACAAAACAATAGTTGCACACACCTGTGCCGAGTGGCTGCCCATGATACAGGCCAAGGTGAAGCACGCAGATTAAATTTTGAGCATATTTCATAAATATTCGGTTGCATTAATCCTATTTCGGACATGTTCATTTTTGTTAGCAGAGGTATATTAAAAACAATTTGACTATTTTCCGGTAGGCTATTTGAAAACATGCTGTCATGAAATTTCGCGGTTCACAGATTCTTCTCGCAAGAAAAAGGTATACCTCTGCGGAGGTCAATTTGAAACTTTACCACCCGTGTTGTATAGATACAAGCTTGTGAATAAGATATCTGAAGAATCCCTAATTAGCTATAATCTATATTATATTGCCTACAAATACAGGCCTTGATGTAAATATTTTTTTGGGGGCATAAGCCTTTTGTATAGGAACAACCTTGTGTACAAGATATCGATATCTGTAGAACCGCATAATCTAGAATTCTTACATTTGGCGTGCAGTTTGAACGAAAGTGTAGATGACCTGATTGACCTTGGAGCCTTTTTAAATAAAAATTGTGGACATATCAAACTTGTGAACAAAATATCTGAATAACCGCTTATAAGCTAGTTCCTTATATTGGCATACAAATACAGGCCAAAATATAGATGAACCAATTAAAATACCCATTTTTGACATATTATGTGATGACATTCTTAAGAGGCATACGGTTGGGGCATAGTTTCATAAACAAAGTTTCTAGTTCAGTGTTGATTCTAGTTCTAGTCCTTTTTTATCGCTCTTCTTTATTCTTTTGAAGGTATAAGGCAGTTATATCTCAGCGACCCTTGCATCAATTAACCTATTTCTTACTATTGAATTTCAGTTATATATACGGACTGGTGATGTAGGGAACAGAAAACTTATATTGCGAGCCAACAAACAGATCTCTGAACCAACGTTAGAAATACTGCAGCTGGGGAAAGGTCGAGTCAGTCATGTCGATACTATAAAATACGTGAAGGACTAGTGTCTTTATGAACTGTCTGCTATATTTTATTTTACGACCAGAAACATACTGCCAATGGGAAAACACTGAAACCCAACTCCTGACCGACCACTTGTCTTTTGGCGTGTGCTTTGCTTACATTTAACGGTGGTATAACCAGTTTACTAATGTTTGGTGTATCGAGTCATAAGTTCCCTTTAAATATACAGAATGTTTAAACTGCCATAAGTAATGTAATATGCATCGGGGAAAAAAGAAACACATAATTAAACGACTTGAGAACAATTATTTGTTTGAGAAAATCTGTAGTTTTTTGCTGAAAGAATTTTAGTTTGTTATGTCATTGAAATATTGATAGAGCATGGCAGACACTGTTTGCTACGATTCGATATGAATGACGTCTTAATTTGGTTTTAATAGCAACTAAAAGCCTAAATGTCAAAGTGGTGTCATAGAAACATCATTTTGCCAAGGTACGAAGCACAAAAGTCGGCCATTCCATAGTTGATACAGTAACATATCTATGACGTCATTGGTATCGGAGCAAAGCAAACAGTGCTTCCATGCTCCAGCATTTTTTCAATGACATTACATACTGAAATTCTTGAAACAGAAACTTTAGATAATATCAAACAAATTATGATTCTCAAGTAATTAAATTTCCGTGTTAGAAATGGGGAAAAACAACAGAAAAGAAACAAAACAAAAAACAATGTTTGGCTTAAAAAAGTAGTCGTTCGGAAAAGGTTTGAGAACATTTGCTGAAATTAATGACTCTGTTTGGTGTATTGATTGTGCGTTCATGTCTGAAGGTCTTGTTTCAAGCGACGTTATTAAATGTTTTGCCTTAGATCACTTAAAAGTCGAGTTAATTCAAATTGTGAAAATACAGCCAGGCCTATTTGAAGAAAAGACACCAGAAGACTTACAAACAGTCGCTGCTTCAGGCAGCTGACCCTTTAATACAGGTCTATTTGCATTGTATTTTGTGATATGTGTCCCCAAAAAAGTGGCTGCAACAACAGATGAATCCTTTAAAAGACTGACTCTTTCATTCACTAACTTGCTACTTTGATAAGACGAATTGATTTATATGTGCACTGTGTTTAACCATGATATGAAAAGTAATATAAAGGATTAAATGTTTGATATGATAGTAGTTGCATTTTTTGCATGTATGATGTGACATACTTTCTGACGATACGTATAATTATGTAATAAAACAATCTACCAAATGTGCATGCCCGGGTCTGATTTCAGCCAAAGAAAAGCCATCAACAAGAACAGTTTGCACAATTCGCTTTCTGATTTGAGTATTTACTTGGACGCTTTTTCAGGTCTCGAATCACGAAACTGTGTCATATATCATGGTAGTTCTACAGGAAAAGGGACCATGTAGCATATTCTATTTAACCGATGTTTCAAGTAATGCACGTTTCATATCAGTTTTATACATGTATCCTCGGCAGGTAAAAAAGGGACTTTAGGTTTGTGTGAAAAGTAATTCTCAGCCAGCTATAAACAGCCTGTGAATCCCTGCAGTCTGACTACAGCTTTCATTAAAATATGTCTGTATATACCTTAGTGTTCAAACTTCATGTGTGCGATTGGCAAGGGTTCCGATCGGCCTGCACAAACGCGCAGGCTGGTCTGAACTTTTGCAATTCGCGTGTGTTAAGCATTTTTACACGGCCTGCCCATTTATTATAAGTTCGTATTGGCTAACACTGTACTGTAATTTGAGCGAGTCACGTTTGAGATGGAATTCAGTGATGAGACACTGTCTTGACACCAGACAACCTGACACTAAATAACGCGAAATTCCCCTTACACATTTTAAACGATTTCTGACTTGATCGCATATCGTGCTATATCAGAGCTTTAAACTTATATCGGTACTATGACGATGTTGAAAACAGTACGCACAAGAAGACTTGCTTATGTTACCGTAACAATGGTTCTGAACATGCCATGTCACAGGGTATATATTAGGTAAATGTCGAACTTCTTATGTCCCAGAGTTTATTCTTATATTAGATAAATCATACACTTTTACTGCCTTGTGGTACAACTCGGCTTTAATAGCGACGTGGTAGAGTGTTCGCCTGTCACACGGGAGACCCAGGTTCGAAATTCGGGCCGGTGTTATTGAGAAAGATTTCGTAACAAAAGGTTTCCAAAGTAAATAAATGTGTGCATTTAGACTTACCAGTGATGCTTTAATTTCTGAGAATTCGAGGACGCATTCAATATGAAGGTGGAGAATGTCATAAGCTGTACTGGTTTTCGGTACAAGCCGGCTTTTATAGCGACGTGGTTGAGTGTTGGCCTTCCATGCAGGAGACCTGGGTCGAATACGGGCCAGAGTGATTGAGATTTTTAAGAGTACGTAACAGTCACAAATATATTCACTGATGAGAACTGCAAAACAAGCCTTAACTCTTTCTCACAGTTTGAACATCTACTCTTTGGTGCTTCGTCCAGTCGTGAAGTCTGCTAAAATGGTCTTTAAGTCTTACAGCTTGACGTGTCTAGGCAGGATGACATTTAACTTTTATCATAGCTCTAGTCGAAGGGTCAAGTGCCGGTCCGGCCGACTAATCTAATCAAGATAGAGGCGGAATTCTTTTCATCCGTAAATCCGAAACTTTTGCATGAAAAGTTTCCTCATCACCTTTCTTTTGTCTCTATTTGACTAAATACAGTAGAAATGGCCTTAAGAACACCATAAATAGTTGAATGGCAAGTGACATTGATTCGTCTGTAGAGCTGACAGCGCTGACATTTGCCTCTCTTATTGAGAGAAATGAGATATTGCACACATTTGGCGCAAAACAATAATAAGTCTTTTTTGTTAGCTATAAACATATGGTTATATGGGTACAAAATAACACACGTGCCAATCAACAGACTATTCAATAGACAAATACAAGCAATATAGTTCCTACTGTTGACTGTAAAAAAAAGTAAACAAAAAATGGAAAAAGAAACGGCCACCTTTTGTTAAATTATTGTACATTGTCTACAACCGATCTACATTAAGGTTATAGGTCGGCACAATTACGCACATGATAATTATACATAAGTTTCTTCTCAAATACCTCGAAATATGTGATTACACTGTGTACACTGCTTACAAAAGGAAAATAGACTAGGACATGTAGTGAAAAGCTATATACATCTTATACAGCCTATCTACATGAGAGTACTAACTGGCAGACGCCTTAGTTGTTGTCTTCTGCTATTTTATATTGTGCATGTCTATGTCTACATTAGGGTACAAAGTGGCACAAGCCTTAGTTGATGTCTTCTGTCAATATTTTATCTTGTGCATCTCAGAAAACCTGGGTACACTGCGTACATTGCTCACAAGTGTAAAAAGAAACGGCCACCTTTTCCAAAGTCTATGTACATCGTCTACAGCCTATCTACATAAAAAATTCTGGTCGGCACAATCCTTAGTCGATGTCTTCTGCCGAAATTTTATATCGTGCATCTCAGAAAACCTGGTGTACTACGTATATTGCTTACAAGTGAACATAGAAACAGCCACCTTTTGTAAAAGTCAATGTATATTGTCTACAACCTATCTACATAAAAATTACAGGTCGGCAAAATCACATACTTGATGATTATAGATAATATTCGTATCCAATACCTCGAAATATGTGCTTACACTGCGTATAAAGTGAAAATAGAAGAAGGCATGTTTCGAAAAGGCTATACACATATTTCACAGCCTATTTACATAAGGATACAAAGTGGCACACGCCTTTTTTGATGTCTTCTGCTAATATTATATATTGTGCATCTCAGAAAACCTGGGTACACTGCGTACATTGCTTACAAGTGAAAATAGAAACGACCACTTTCTGTAAAGTCTATGTACATTGTCTACAACCTATCTACATAAAGGTGACAGGTGGGCACAATCACATACTTGAGGATTATAGATAATATTCTTATCCAATACCTTGAAATATGTGCTTACACCGCGTTCACTGCGTACAAAGTGAAAATAGAAGAGGGCTTGTTTTGCAACGGATATAAACATATTATACAGCCTATCTACATAAGGGTACAAAGTGGCACACGCCTTTTTTGATGTCTTCTGCTAATGTTTTTTATTGTGCATCTCAGAAAACCTGGGTACACTGCGTACATTGCTTACAAGTGAAAATAGAAACGGACAACTTCTGTAAAGTCAATACACATTGTCTACAACCTGTCTACATAACGATTACAGGTCACATTCTTGATGAATATAGATAATGTTCTTATCCAATACCTCGAAATATGTGCTTACATTGCGTACACTGCATACAAAGTGAAAATAGAAGAGGGCTTGTTTTGAAAAGACTATATACATTTATACAGCCTATCTACATAATGGTTCAAAGTGGCACACGTCTTACTTGATGTCTTCTGCTAATATTGTATATTGTGCATCTCAGAAAACCTCGGTACACTGCGTACATTGCTTACAAGTAAAAATAAAAACGGCCACCTTATGTAAAGTCTATGTTTATTGCATACAACCTATCTACATAAAGGTGACAGGTGTGCATAATCACATACTTGACGATTATAGATAATATCCTTTTCCAATACCTCGAAATATGTTCTTACACCGCGTACGCTGCATACAAAGTAAAAATAGAAGAGGGCATGTTTTGAAAAGGCTATAAACATATTATACAGCCTATCTACATAAGGGTACAAAGTGGCACACGCCTTTTTTAATGTTTGCTGCTAATGTTTTTATTGTGCATCTCAGAAAACCTGGGTACACTGCGTACATTGCTTACAAGTGAAAATAGAAACGGCCACCTTCAGTAAAGTCTTTGTTCATTGTCTACAACCTATCTACATAAAGATTACAGGTCGGCACAATCACATATTTGAAGATTATAGATAATATTCTTATCCAATACTTCGAAATATGTGCTTTCACCGCGTACACTGCGTACAAAGTGAGAATAGAAGAGGGCATGTTTTGAAAAGGCTATATACATATTATACAGCCTATCGAAATAAGGGTATAAAGTGGCACACACTGCGTGCAAATGGAAAAGAAGATGGCATGTTTTGAAAAGACGTGTGCCACCTTGTATCCTTATGTAGATAGGCTTTATAATATGTATATAGCCTTTTCAAAACATGCCCTCTTCTGTTTTCACTTTGTACGCATCGTACCCAGCGTAATCACATATTTCGAGGTATTTTACCCAGGTTTCTGAGATGCACAATAATAAATATTAGGCATCAAGTATTGTCTATATGTAATATTTATGTATATAGATTGTGGATATATTTATAAGTCAGCTGTAGGAACTATATTGCCTATACTAGTCTATTGAATAGTCTATTGATTTGCACGTGTGTTCTTTTCTACCCATGTAACCAAATGTTTATAGCTTACAAAAATAGTCTTGTTAATTTTTTGCGCCAAATTCGTGCAGTAAATGCTATACAGACAGGTCTGACATTCGCCTCCCTTATTGAGGCAAATGTAAGCGCTGCCACCTCTACTGACCAATCAACGAGGACTGTGCTCATAATGGTGCGGATCATAAACATGCCCGATGCCCTGTATTTAATTTTGATGCAGGTTATTCGTTGTCAGCAGAGCAACATATTCCGGATTAGTTCTGTTGGTACTAAATCCTTCTCTTCTTAAGTGCTATCTGCAGCCTGTCTCTGAGAACGCTAACGCTTGAATTTGTTGTTGATCGAGGATAAATTTGAAAGAACTGTTGAGTCATGGCAAGATGCACGTTATACGTAATAACTTGGGTAACCCAAACAATACCCGGGTATTACTCGGGTTATTCGAAAACAACAACATCAGCAAAATCTGTACCATGTCTTCATTGATTTCCAAAAAGCCTTTGACAGGGTCTGACATGCAGCCTTACGGGTCACCATGTGGAAGTACAATATCTGTACAAATCTAGTTCGCACAATTGAGCAGCTCTACGACAAGTCTAAAGTACAGTCCTGATGAATGGCAGCATGGGATAATGTTTCAGAACAACAGTTGAAGTAAGGCAAGGCTGTTTTCTGTCACCCAACCCTTTCAACATTTTTTCTTGAACAGATCATGTCTTATGCTCTGGAACAATAGGACAGGAAGGTTAGCCTAGGCGGCAGAAATATTACCAATCTGCGGTTTGCCGATGATATAGACGCTCTAGCTGAAGAAAAGTAGGACCTAGAAGCCCTTGTGGACAGTCTCGACAAAATCTGCACAAGGTATAAGATGGAGATCAGTGCTGAGAAGACCAAACGGATGAAAAATAGTGCCATTGGCATTCAGAGGGAGTTCCCGGTAGAAGGGCAGAAGCTTGGTACTGTACCAAGCTTCACATACATTGGAGCAATTGTCTCAGATGATGGCTCTAAAAAGAAGGTTCTCTCAAGGATTGCACAAGCCACTTCCGCTGTTACAAAGCTGAAGCCAATTTGGAGAGATACAGTATATTTCTTGGATCAAAGGTGAAACTTATGCGCTCTCTTGTCATTTCCATATTTCTGTATGCCTGTGACTCATAGATCTTGACAGAAGAGTTAGAAAAAAGAACGCAGGCCTTTGAGATAAGATTCTACCGAAGGTTACTGATAATTTTTTACAAGGGCCATATAACCAATGAGGAGGTTCGCAGAAAGATCCATGCAGCCATTGCAGAGTATGATGAACTCCTTACCCTGGTCAAGAAACGGAAACTAAGACGGGTTGGCCATGTCTTAAGGTCTTCTGGTTTAGCAAAGACGATTCTAAGGGCACAGTAAAAGAAAAGGGACTAGAGGTAGGCAGAAAAAGAGGTGGGAAGACAATATTTAACAGTAGGCATGAATGGATTTGCCACCTCAACTTGGGCAGCTGAAAACAGGACAAGGTTTTGCATGACAATCCAAATGTAAATTAAGTCGGGAAAATATGTAATTAATAATTTCATATATATGTACTTGCATGTAGGTACGTGTAAGTATCATATTAATCTTCTTAGGTGTCTGGTTGCACGTCAAAGATTAGATTACTTAGGATTATGTCGGGTTAAAACTAATTAAAGGACAAAGTTTATAAATTTTGGTATTTAAGGTAATTCCAAACTTAAATTTTTGGAAATAATTAACTTCATCGTAAGTAAATTAAGCCTATGAACTAGATGATTTTCGAAAGTTAATGTTACGTCCAATAACCAAGGAATCAATTGATCGTGCCTTAATCGAGTAGACCCTGAAATTGTATTATCCGATACCTACACGTTCGAAATAATTGATACTTGTAAGCCTCTTTCCTGCCCGATTATCGACAGAGATTTACTTGAACTGACTGACGAGTTTAAAGCTAACAAAAATTGGCCTTATTTGACCATTTGTCATAATCATATTTGTCCAGATTTTCTGTTAAAATGCACTAGCCAGCTCTAAATCTTGGAAATTTTGTTTGTTCTCTTTGCAATTGCACTGGATTTAGTTCAAAACTGCGACCTCAAGCTATTGTTAATCTGTGCACAGACCAGACAAGTATAGCTGAAGGGGGGGGGGGGGGGGCAAATTTCGCGGCGATTCCACAAAAATATCATTTGATACATAATTATTTCGAAATCAAATCAAAAGAATCTACTCTGGCATTTGGTACGAAACACCTGTGGAAACATCTCGTAAGAAAATTAACAGACGCCTAAATTTAACACTGCAGCCAACTCTTTGTAGGAATAATCGAATCGTATTCTAAAAAAAATACCTTGTAAAATGACATGTCCTTGTAATGTCAGACTGGACAGATGGTACCCGGCTTGAGAGAAATTATACTGTACCTCATCATAAGCTGGAAAATTCATATTCATATAATCAACAATATAATCATATATTTTATTATATACCTATCAATGATAATCCTCTGAACTGCCTGTTTTCTGGCCATCTGATACAGAACGCCGTATCAAACTAACGTTTTCTGAATCCGTATCACTATCCTTTAAAACGAGGCTATGTCTGGGTTTCAGCTTCAGGCGCGTCATTTTTAACGTACATCGCAAAAATGACAACCAGTGAAACGGGACTAGTGACGTTACGTCAATAAACACATCCAAAATGGCGCGCCTCGATAGCCAAGAGTTGTCGCACGACTAGCAACATATCTCTGCCGCTCAGGCTCGAGTCCGGGTCGATGCATTAGCACTGGCGTGTATAAATGGTCGGCTGATCCCTTAGGTATATAATAAACAAATTATTATAATAGTAACTTTTTGGCGTACTGCATCACGTGTCGTAGATGAGCTCATACCATCGAGTCACCCTCGGCGTAAGCGTCTCGGGTGATCCGATGGTATGCGCTCATCAACTCGACGTGATACAGTACGCCAGATTGAGTTACTACGTATAATCTTAATGGTATTGCTGCAACTACCTCCTGATATCAGGGGTATGGTAAAATAATATGATATCATGTCACTCTAAAACTGCGGTTGCGTTAAATAATTTCTGACGGTGCCCTTAGAAGCGAACTCTGAGGACGATTGGTTAAATACTAATGTTGGCCATTAATACAAAGTTCTCATGCTTAAATGACGTCACCCACTTACGTCATAACGCAATCGCGACGTCAGATTGTTCGAACGATACTGCTTTTTTGGTTTGCTTTTCATTTGTTTGACGCTCTTAGTGCCTCAAAATCTTTAGATGGTGCCAAGTAGTAGTAAACCATGTAAGTGTCTATTGATACCAAGTTTATCAAGCTCGACCAGAAACACTCCGACCGGCTCGGCAAGCCTCGCATTTTTACGTTGTTTCTGATCTTGCTTGATATCATAAGACACTTATTTGGTTTTCTCTGTATAGAAGACAAAAGAGATCATCAAAGTCGAAGCAACAAAAAGTGAATATCCGTTACAAAAATGGTAAACTGAAGGACTCATTTCAATGTAGCGATGATATGAGAAGAAAAGTGGCATGTGTGGCCAGCAAAGATTCAACTCAGCCTAGGCATCTACTCAGTCTGATCAGAGTCTTCGCTGTCTGCATGGTTCTAGCTTACACCCGTAGCTACCCTTTCAGCGTACAGCGAAAACTCTGACCAGACTGAGCAGATGCCACATCGTTGGTTTTCTCGTGTCGCAGCTCATATACAGGGTAATTTGTGTTCTTTGTATGCAGGGGCCGTATTCATAAAGTCACTTAAGTGGTTGCTATGCTGTTGCTAAGGCCAAATTTTTTTGAAGGAGATTCCCTACAGCTATGAAATTTGGTCTGGAGGAACAGTCTTTGTAAGACTGTTCCTCCAGACAAAATTTCATAGTTGTAGGGAATCTCCTTTATAGATATTTAGCCTTAGCAACTGCATAGCAACGACTTAAGTGGCTTTATGAATACGGCCCCAGGGGTATAGGCGAGATTAGTTTGCTGTACTTCTTTTCAGAACTCAGAATGTTCCTTGCAATCGGATTTGTGGTTTTGGTGTATTCCTTCAGTTCTATACCTCAGGTGCAAGCTCGTGGGGAAAACAGTTTGCAACATCAAGACAGAAAGATTACAGGTATGTTCATTAGGTTCAAGTCAGGTAAGTTCGGACAGCAGGTAAATTCGGACATGCCATTGCAAACAATAAAAATACAGATGAGACGGCTCACAATGAGCCGTCTCGTCAGGATTTTTAATGTTTGCCCAGTTTTTGTTTTGTTTTAATTCCAAACAACTGACATATAAAGGGAACAAAGTCACTGCCTGCCCGAATTTACCTGTTGTCCGAATTTAGCTGACTTGACCCTACCTAACATTTGCATTTTGTGGTTGACCTATCTGATATGAACTAAACTACAGTATTGCACCTCGTTAAGGAATATGGTGATATGATCGAACATGGGCACTCACATGACAACTCTGTAAATGTTTATGGTGCGTCATAGAATGTTCTCTAAGAATTCAAGATGGCCGCCCCTCAGGATTTCAGTATTTCATAACATTAAAAGCCTATTCTTTTTTCTTCTGAATCAAAAAAAGAAGAGGTGTCTGTTTGGGATTTTCATTGGTAGAGTGAAAGGAATACTTTGGTACCAAAACGATTTTTTTTTCTTTTCTTTTTTTTTTATCTAAAATTTTCCATAGAGGAAGAGGCTGGCTATAGGGATTGATGACTAACCCACCTCCCATAGACTCCCGGGGTTCTTAAGGGAAGACGACGAAGCCTGCAAATATATTATATAAATACATTTGATAGATGGAATGGCAATGTTTATGTTATATGCACAGAGATAAATATTTGCACACAGAAATGCATATAATAGACTGGACTAAAGCATGTGCATTCTTGAACAATGCATAATGCAACCAATTTGACGGCCTATCAAGATTCTACCTATTGTGCACATAAGAAAAGTATGATACACATATTATTGTGTTTAGTATTATTATTATTATTATAGATGTCGACGCAATGTTGTTCCAATATGAATCAACTTTCCTTGCACAAGAAATTTCTGCATCCCTCACTGACTCCTCAGGTAAGAACACTATAAAAGTAGAGGGTTTGAAAAGAGTATTCATAGTGCAACTGATATTACAACAACTTTTGTCTAATTAAAAGGCGAATAGGTACACTTTCAAGGACAACAACCATACAACTTTCCTCTAAATTGATGTCAACTCTTAAGAGAACAGTTGTCTTTCCTTAGAGTTCATGCATTACGAAAAGACCCATTGAAAGGTCTCCGTCGTCAACATGTGCGCCCCGCGAAAACTAAGATCGGCTTGGGCACGCGCCCAGTCTGACCAGAGTCTTTGCTGTGTGCTTAAAAGATAGCTAAGGGTCTAAACTAATTCCAACTACAACGTAAAGACTCTGATCTGACTGGGCGGTTGCTCATGCTGATATGAGTCTTTGTGACGCGCTCATGCCACCTTGTTTCATTCCTCGTGTCGCGGCTCATGTTTCTGAATGAATGATTTGCCTTTTATGGGGAGTATGTGTAAACGCCGGCGAATCCCTGACAAACTGTATAAAACCCAGTTTGGGAGGGATTCGCCGGCGTTTACTCATCGGTGCTCAAAGGCATTTTATTCCGAAAAAAACTACCAATACTATCTTTTCACTTGAACAATAACTACTCGTACTCCGCATTCGCTTTTCCGTAGGATGACATGTGCCTAATTGTTTCAGGACTCAAAACGCAGAAATCTTTCGTTTATATAAAAAAACGGCTGGATTTAAAACCGAAATAGTCAGTGGGTGTCCAAGAAACAGAATACATTAAATGAGCCGCGACACGACAAAACCAACTAAGTGGCTGACGCGCCCGCAAAGACTCAGATCAGCCTAGGCATCCGCCTGGTCTGATCAGAGTCTTTGCTATGCGTTAAAAGGGTCAAGGGTCCAAGCTAGCTCCATGCGGACAGCGAAGACTCTGATCAGACTGGGTGGATGCCCATGATGATCTGAGTCTTCGCTGGGCGCAAATGCTACTTCGTTGGTTTTGTCGTGTCGCGGCTCAAATAGTTTAATTGCTATTTCAATGTTGTCGTTTACGCTTTTATAAAAGTTTGCATTATGTTACTCTTGCTAAATTTAAAGTAGAATGGTCTCAGCTAAGAAGTTACATTTAATTTTTAGCGTTCATCGTATGATGAATCCAGTTGGCTGTGCTGAATTTCCATGAAGCGCAAAGCGCTTCTTGTGTGATTTTAACGACGACCGTTGCTTCTTCACACGATGAACGTTAAAATTCATATTTTAATTCTTATATTTACACTACTTTTAGCCCCTTTCTGTGCCGTTGTTGTGGTCATTTAGCGGAGAATATGCAAAATATGGGTCGAAGAAAAGCTGGTAACGCCGTGTTTGGCAATTACACTCAACAGCTGTCGCCATGACGTGGCGTCGGTCGAACGTCAAACATTCAAAACGTTCGTCTAACTAAGAATTCGCTTGTCGACAACGTCACATGATCCATTGTCGTTCCTCCGTGTATGAACCTTCTTGCTCTCGAAGGTTGATCTAGGGGAAGTCAGCGGCAAATGTAAATATTGTGTTTTAAAATACGATTCAAATACCATTTGCTTCTAATTAATAAACAATTAGAAATCATAATAAGAATCACAATATACCCGCGAGAAAATACCATTGAAGATCATATCAAGTTAAGAATATGTCAGAGAGGAACTGCAGCCTAAAGGCTTAGATACAGAGATACAGAGACGTGTATTTATTTTGCAGATAATGTCCAGACAGCGAGGCGAAAACGAAACATCAACATATTACGTACGTAACTTCCAGCAAATAAATACTAACGCGCATGCTCATCACTGATCTTCACCTAACTCAAACAAATGCATGTATTGTTACGTATTTGTTGAGTTTTAAGACGGGTTATTGCCCTTTCCAAACAATCCTGAAACCCTAGATTTGAGCCGCGACACGAGAAAACCAACAATGTGGTTGTGCGCCCAGTGCATACTCAGATCAGCCTGGGCATCCGCTCAGTCTGAACAGACTTTTTGCTAAGCGCTTAAAGGGTAGCTAAGGGTCTAAGCTTTCTTCATGCGCACAGCGAAGACTCTGATCAGACTGGGCGGATGCCCAGGCTGATCTGAGTCTGCGCTGGGCGCACAACCACATTGTTGGTTTTGTCGTGTCGCGGCTCATTTATTTTAAAGGTGTATCTAGATTTTTTGATTGATTTGAAAGAGAAAAAAAAACATATCACAGCAGAATCTCATAAAGCTGATGAAGATATCTGGGGCGGTATTTATAAAACAACTTAAGTGGTTGCTATGCTATTGCTAAGATTAAATTTCCATGAGGAGATTTCCTACATTTATGAAGTTTGCTCTAGAGCAGACTTTCCTTCAGAGCAAATTGTGTAGTTGTAGGAAATCTCCTTCATATAAAGTCAGCCTTAGAAACAACATTACAACCACTATATATCGTTCTATAAATACGGCCTCTAGTGTCACTCTTGAGATGGAAATCGCCATTTTATAGCAAAATAAATACGCTAATCAGCATTATTATGTACTCGCTACAAAACTAAGCTTGGTAAATTAGTGTGATATCAAGTTACTTTGGCAGTGCGCTTGCGGGCATGATAACAGTCAGTACCTTTAGAATCGATATCTGAAGACCATCGGTTACACACTGAGGCTGGTCGTGATAACAACATTTGATTGGTTAAATGACGTCACCGACTTACGTAATGACGCAATCGCGACCTCAGCAAATGTAAACAAAACTGCGTTTGCTTTACATCTGCTTGACGATTTTTACGCCTTAAAATCTTCTAATGATGCATGATTAATAAAAACTTTGTAAATGTCTATCGATATCAAGTTTATTAGGCTTGACCTGAAATATGTCGGACTGGCTCGCCAAGCCTCGCCATTCCTACGCTGTTTCTTGTTAGTATCAAAAGACACTATCATGATATTCTTTATTTATAAGTACATTCTGAACATATTATATAAATCAAAGAAACGAAAATAACAGGCTCGATTTGATAATGTTCATTGACAATAAAAATGGTGCTTCTCTAACGTCCTAAAGCAGAATAACGTCCTTGAGCAGAATATTTCGAAATGTCAAGACTACTAGTTGCTGGTATTCTGCAGAATGATTTGACCCCCCCCCCCACACACACACACACCTTCTCAAGCCCCAAATCAATGAACCTTACAGTCGTGTCAATTGTGCGGTCGCAATGAACTTCGTACTTATCCACAGTAGTTCTGAAAATAGAATTATGCTGAAGCCGGTGCTTGAAAAGTTTTTTAGTATGTTTCGTAAATCCTAATGAACTGACTATATACATATAAAACAAAAGTCGCTTTATTCGTGTTTTGCAATTTCCTTTCTTCTTAAGTATACTGATATAGAACTTATTCATTGACAGTATAGCTATTATTACGTGTCTCGTGGCGGCAGTGAAACACACATAATCATTACTTTTATAGAGACAATACCATGTCAGTAGCTGTTGATATCAAATTTATCAGGCGAGAACAAAACACAGCATAGGAACGGCAAGGATTGCTGAGCCCTTCCGCCGTGTTTCTGGTTTATATGAAAAGACACTGACATAATTTCCAATTTATCATATACCGGAAGAAAGAAGCCATTGAGGTGTAAAACACATCAGACAGAATAAACGCAAATGCAGTTTTGTACGAATTTGTTGACATCGCGTAAGTACGATGTGACGTAATTTCCTGTGACGTCATTCGCTTAATCGAACGTTATTATCACGTCCAGCATAACCCAGTAGCCAATCGCCTGTTGCTGTTAAAATACACGAAAATCACGTTAAACCAACACAAAGTCTGAAATAAAACGTATTTTTCTGATCTTTCAAAAAATTGGATGAAGGAAATACTGCGGGCTATCATGATCGAACGTTTGAAACTTTCGTGTTTGTTTTTGCATAGATCAGAGGACTGTATTCATACATAAATCTAGAAACTATTAACACGGAACTAAATGACTTGAGAACAGTTATAGTTTTGAGAAAACCACATTTCTCCATTGTAAAAATTTTAGGTAGCATCTTACTTATAATTTGGGAGGAGCATGGCATACAATGTATGTCACGCTTCTCTCGAATTTTATGTAAGATGACGCCAGATCTGTTACCAAAGCAACTAAAGAATTACCAACTATTGTGTTTAGTACCTTGATAGAATGACGTCTAGATGATGTCACTTTAGCATCAATATGAACTCTTGGTTGCTATGGAAACAGATATATGAGGTCACCGGCTCAGAAGCACGTCATTCTCCTCAAATTTTTCAATCACATTACCAATTGAAATTCTTTCAACAGAAATGTCAGATTTTCTCAAACAAATAATTACTCTCAAGCCACTTAATTCTGTGTTTAATATGTATCAAGTCTGCTGTAAAATATAAATTAAAATCTTAAAGAGTTCCTTCAAGAGCATAGAAAATATCCAAAAGAAGGAACATGGGCCATACTTCGATGTTTCGGCTATTCAAGTCTCATCAGTGACGTGACCCTGACAATATCTGGCGACGAAAGCCAGAGAAAAGTTTACTGCATTTTATTGATTTTGGTAAGTCAGTCGATTCAAAGACTGACTGGTACCGAAAACGGTCCAAATAATTAAGAAGCGATGATCTAGAAAAAGACTCTAAATCAATCAAAAGTTTCTGGTTTCTCAGCATATATCCTCTGAACTCAAAGGACAAAAAATAATTGAAGTTTATTAACGTTACCTTGCCAAATTTAGTGCTATAGACAAGTGAGTCTGAATTTAACTACTTCGATGTAGCTTAATCCAAAACGCTCAGAAGAAGTTACTTTCTTATCCCTTGCATCACTTAACTGAAGTAATCACAAACAGCTTCATTTCATAAAAACTGGTGTCAGCGGTGCATATTAAATTAAATAAAAGAAAAGAATAGATACCATCAGAGAAAAGGGAAAAGGAAAAGTAACATTGCATACTCTACACAACCGCTACTTATTTATGATGTTTCGATAGTAATGCCTTTATTGAACTTATGAAAGTTGTACTATACTACATATTAATTTCAGTATTCAAATACTTAATGTAAACACTCAGATATGTAGTCTTTTACACATTTGAGCCACGACACGACAAAACCAACAATGTGGTTGTGCGCCCAGCGCAGACTCAGATCAGCCTGGGCATCCGCCCAGTCTGATAAGAGTCTTCGCTGTCCGCATGGAGGAAGCTTAGACCCTAAGCTACCCTTTCAGCGTCTAGTGAAGAGTCTGATCTGACTGGGCGAATGCCCAGGCTGATCTGGGCTCACAACCACTTTGTTGGTTTTCTCGCGTCGCGGTTCATAAAAGCATTATGCCGAAACGTCATAAATAAAGAGTAATTGTTCAGAGTACAAATGTTTAAGTTAAGTACGCCGTAGCAAGTATCCAAAAGTAAGGAGAAAAATTCTCAGGAACTGACACAATTTGATCTCAGATCCGACCCCAGACACCATGTGGGAAAGAGACAAGATAACTTTAGTCACCACCAAAGACAACACAAGCGGCAGCCATGTGAACAGACATTTCCCATGTTGGTGGTCAAAGGGCTAACCTGGACATCATAAACAATATACCAATAACAGACATAGCAACTAACAACACATAAAACAATCGAGAAGAACCAGAAGGCCAGTAATGAAATTAGTGGTGGTGGTGGTGGTGGTGTGTGTTTGTGTGTGTGTGTGTGGGGGGGGGGGGGGGGGGAGGGCGTGCTCTTTGTTCTGTATTCGATCATCAGATACTTCGTTGTCAACCCAAGAAAAACAACCACTGCCCACACAACAGTCTTACAAAAAGCATCAACCCTGACAATAAGAACAAATTATACGTAAATCATTTCATTTATTTTACCTGTTTTCATTAAAGTGACAAACAGCACATGAAACAACTAAGAACCAAACCAGCAGTCCCGCGTTGGGAAGGCCAGCAATGAAATTACATAGGGGGAGGCTTAACTGGTTGGCGGTCAAGCCCTTGGTCCTTGTTTGGTTCATCAGACAGTTAGTTGTTCGGTTTGCGTGGAAGAATCCTAACTCATAAGTCTGAACTAGGTTATCAGGATAACGATAGAGGACCACCATTTTTTTCAGTTGCTGGCAAAAGATTTCTCGATTTTGTTCTCAAAGGGGCCAACAAAGTTCCTACAAACACAATTAAGAGGAGAAAGTTTGAAAAGCGAGGGGGCATAGACCAAATGAAAGAAGACTTCGACAGATATAGTCCTTCGGGAGTACGTAGATTTGCACTTCCCAATGGGGTAAGTTATATCTAGCTAAATGCTACACAAACCATAGACGCGACATCGTGTCCGTCTTCAAAAAGTTCTCCAAAAATGAAGATACCCTTTATATTGCCTGTAACGATAAGAAAGCGTTTTTCACTTCTACTGACCGTAAAATATATAGAGCATATGAACGTTGGTCATGTCAGAATGTATGTGACGCCTTATCATATGTCTTAGATAATATTTACATCAGATTTGGTAATAAGTTATACAGACAAATTGTTGGTATTCCGATGGGTACAAATTGTGCTCCTCTTGTGGCCGATTTGTTTTTATTTTGTTATGAAAGAGATTTCATGACTTCTCTTTCTGTTGATAATCAAGCTGATATCATTGAGGCATTTAACTCAACCTCTAGATATTTAGACGATCTTCTGAATATTGATAATCCTTATTTTGAAAGCATGGTCAACCAAATTTACCCACCTGAACTTAAATTGAATAAAGCTAATACTTCAGATACCGAGACCCCCTTTTTGGATTTACATCTATCTATTTCTAACGGTTTTGTATCTTCTAAAAGTTATGATAAACGTGATGACTTTGACTTTGATATAGTTAATTTTCCATTTTTGGATGGTGACATTCCACGTCGTCCCTCTTATGGAGTGTATATTTCGTAACTTATAAGATTTGCTAGAGTGTGTAATCATGTAGATGACTTTAATGCTCGTAATAAATGTTTAACTGCTAAATGTCTCAACAGGGCTATCTGTATCATAAGCTTAGAAAGTCTTTTTCTAAATTCTATCGCAGACACCATGAATTGGTTTCAAAATTTGATGTCGGATTAAAATTTCTTTTACACCAAGGCCTAGTATACAAATTCAAAAAGATTAAGGGTAGGACTGATTTTTCTGATCAATTCCGAAAAATAATAATACGTCACAAACGTATTGGCTATAATTTAAATGTTATGCGACAGTCTGCATGCTTAGTGATTAACCCAATCACGGTTGATAACTTTGCTGCACTCTTTAATTGCACACCGGGGGATCGGGCGTCAGACTCTATGATGACCCCGACCTAAAGCTATATATTTTAGTTGGTTGGGACCGGAACCTTTTTGGCTGTTGCTTGGTCCACCGGGGCTCAACTGGTGACCTTCTTTTGCTTCAGATTTCCAGTGGGGTTGTTTGGCAGGCCAGGGATCTCCACCTGTCAGACGGCCCGTTGTATCTGTTGAGTCCTCGTCTTTGCTTCTTCATGGTGTTGAAATTTGATTTATGTGTTTACCGTGATGATTCATTGACGAGTTAGAGGGTTATCATGCGAACTGAACAACCGACTAAATGTTCAGAAACTGAGGGTGAGGTTGGGCCTGTAAAATCGATTTAAGCCCCCCAGTAATTCATTACTGACCGTTCCAAGGCGGTAGTTCTGTTGTGGTTCTCTGTTGCCTGTTTTGGGTGTCAGAGTTTCTGTGATGTTTTACCTTATGTATGTTCTTATTATTTTTGGTTCGGTTTGGGTTGCTGAGTGGCCACCTTTTGGGAACATGCTGCTCACTTGGTTGGCCATATGTTCTCTGTATCTTGATTATTTGTAATCTTAGTTGTTTCCAACTATGGTTTGAGGGCTGAATTTGGATTTTGATTGTTTCAGTTCCTGGTCTTTGCATACTTTTTACTTCCATATTTAAAATAGACGAGACGTGAAACGAAATTCAGATGGTTAAAACAGCCTCCCTACTAGAACTTAACGATACCATTCACTATAAGGGTAATATCTTTGAAAATTTAATGCTAGATTTCGATGTTTCTGTCTTTTCTTAAAACTTACAAAAACGTTATCATGCTACTTCTCCCGGCTTAAAGAAAAAGGATAATGATAAACCCAAGGAACTTGCTGAAAAGCAATCTTATGCCTCCTGCATGGACATAAAAATATACAGAAATGACAACATTTCAATGCTTTCGTTTTTAAATCCGTAACAGTGTCAATAAAATTCCGAAGCTGATAAATTTTACGATAATACTGGTCACATTAAAAACATGTAGATGTACTTGTTTTAATTTGATATATGGTATGCATGCTTTTCGCACCTTTGCCGATACAAACGTATCCTTAGGCTATTTAAATTCCTTATATAAAATCGTAATGATTCTTTGATCGGTGACCGAACAGCTATCTGAGACTTTCGAACCATTGCAGAAGTTGGATTTGGATTCAGTAAATGAAAAAAGTCTAAGCACCCCCCCCCCACCCCCTGCAGTGATTAACTTATTTATAACTAACTTTTCCCTGCCAGAAACTCTGTTGGCCTTGTGTCTGTTTGTCTTTGCTCTGCTAACTATTTGGCTACCTGTATAGCTGCCTGCTTTGCTGTCTATAATGTTTTGCAATTAAAGATAGAAAATAGGAAATACAAGGATATTTGAAATAGAGCTTGTTCTTGTTGTCGGTGTTGCTTTCGTTGATCTGTTGGATAGATGTAAGCATTGCAAAAGCTAAGGGTGAGACCTTGCAATATACACATTTCCATACCAATTTTTGTGCGACAGACGCGCGTTTCTGTATTTAACTTCTGTTAAATACAGAAACAGAAATTAATCACCAACACAAAAAGAAGTAGGAAAATTATCAGGAGCTGACCAAATTCAATCCCAGATCCAACTAAAGGCACCATGTGGGAAAAAGACAACATTAATTAGTCACCACCAAAGACATCATCAGCGGCAGCCATGTGAACAACCATTTCCGATGTGGGTGGCCACCGGGCTAGCCTTAACATCACAGATAATATATCAATAACAAACAAAGCAAACACTAACACATTAAATAACCTAGATGAACCAAAGCAGAAGTGACGCATTGGGATGGCCAATAGAGTAAGTACAGGGTGGATGGGGGGGAGCTTAACTAGCCGAAGACAACCAGTTGTTTACTACTGAACGTTTTAAAACGGTACTTCTGTTGTGGTTCCTTGCTGTAACTTATTTTTGTTGTACACGTCGGCGCTTTCGTTTACTGGGGTACCTGAAAGACCATATATCTGGGAAAGTGCTGTTTATTCAATTTTCCTGAGTCCGTTACGTGACCTGTTACGGCTAATGAGGATCTGATGTTGCAAGGTTCCACCTGATAAAAAAGATATAGTAGCATAATGTGATATCATGAAATTTTAGAACTGCGTTTGCGCGAATTATTTCCGAAAGTGCCTTTGGAAGCGGCCTTTGAAGGAAATTGTCTACATACTGACTTTGCGCGTGATAACAGCTCTCGATTGGTCGAAGGATGTCATCGACTTACGTCATCGTGCAATCGCGACATCAACAAGTTCGAACACGGTGTTTGTTTTTCATTTGTTTAACTCCTTTAATCCCTGAAAAAGTCTTATGATGCATAATAAAGAGAAAACAATGTTAATGTCTTTGAAATCAAGTTTATCAGGTAGGTATTTCAGGTTCTGCCTGATCAACTGGATTCTAAAGACAATAACATGGTATTCGCTGTATATTTGGGCCCAGTAAAACCAGTTTAAACCCCCCAGTAGTTATTACTGACCGTCCCAAGGCGGTACTTTCGTTGCGGTTGCATTTGTTTTATGTTCGGTGCTGTATAATTTATTGTGTTCTAATTTTAACCCTTCTATAATAAAAATAGAAAATAGGTAAAAATTGTTAAATGTTTTTCATATAATTTGCTTAGTCCGTTGTAACCCGTCTGTTGGTCTAAATTATTTACTTCAATAAAGAGTTGCTTCCTATTTGGGAAAGAGCTGCTGACTCGGCTTATCACTTGTAATTTATTGTTTGTTGGGATGTCTTTGTCAATCTTTCCCTTTGATGTTGGGGATAGGGTTTGGGATCTGATTCAGTCAGTCTCTGAAGTGTAGTTACTCTTTAAATTTGTATCTGAGTTTGACAACTGCTAGCTTTTTACATATTCCATGTGTCTGGTATTGCACTGTTTATTGTGTCATCCGCTGGTTATTTCTTATTACTTTTGTTGCTGCGCCCTGTTACTATTGATTGTATCCGTTCCTTATTATTGCCCTTTTGCACGTTTATTGGTGTAGTATCCAACAATTAAAAGGGGTAATGAGGCAATGAGCTATCCAAACATATGTGTTACGATTAGTCTATTTTTGCATATCTGCCTGGTTGAATCTAAAGCACCGTAGTGGGGGTATCGTCAGATTCTCTACCATTGACATATTTCCTTTTGTTTTTCAATTATTGTATCATTATTTATACTACTACTAATTATAATGATGATAAGTTTCAGCAGTAGTAGTAATTTGGTTAACATGTGTGTTTATTTATTTGTCTGTTTTGATAGAGAACGCTAAATGGTGTTGAACAGTGTCAGTTATTCAAATAAAATGAGAAACTGTCATATCTTAACTATATCCAATTACAGTGGACGGATTGTGTATATCAAAATGAAAAGAAATCTAATCCCGAAATAACTGCTATGTCATACAGGCAATAAAATATATTTAAACTTTTCTAGGGTCAAGGAAAAGCTGGAACGATAGGAGACAGAGTTGTTATCATGAAGACCAAAGGTGAGAAAGGAAAACCGTCTCTAAAAGTATTCAAAGCAATCGACATAAGGAACTCCGAAGCAACAAGGAAAAGCCTGGCAGAGGTAGACGCCTACGAAATAACGTATATTGACTGAAAAGCTGACTTTGGACAATAAAAAAAACATTTAATTACTTGATAGTTTCCCTTACTAGATCTAGATAAAGGACAGAAATGCTTTGTAAAGGAACATTACCAATATCAGAAAGGCAACAAAAACATAATACAGGATAAACTGAATGCCTCCTTCACTTGGCATATATTAATCTTCGATGATATAAGGGAAACACATGCATTTGTAAAATAGGAAACCAATATAAAAGATACAGCTAATGTCCAGATAGCGAAAGGTAATCCTCAAAAGGGCAGCAATCAGTGAATTATCGTAGTTTAAGTCATTTCTGTGATTATCGTTGTATAGCGGGTTCTTACTGTTCAGTAAAATCATAGCTGGAATGTACATTAGAGAATCTTACGTGTACACATGTTTTATTTAGGTCATTAAATGTGTTTGGAGAAAGAATACGATGAGATGTTTTGCTAAGTATCTTATCCTTTCCCCCAGCACGTTTTATAAATGCAATGGGAACGGACGTAAAATGTTATGTTCTTGTATCAGGAGACCAAAATGCGCATTTATTTGTCCTTTTTTTTTTGCATTTCGTCCAACTCTAAGATTCTGCGCAAAATCAACCAGACATTTTATGTACGTCATTGCAGCATATCCATGTCGACATTTTACAAGGTGAATATTCTTTACGATTCAAACTCTTAAAGAGTTCCTGCAAGAGCAGAGAACACATTAAAAAGAAGGAACATGGACCATATTTCGAAGATTCAGCTACTGAAGCCTCATCAGTGACCCTGGCATGATTTTGTGACGAAAACCAGATACAAGTTTACTGTTATTTCTTCATTTTCATAAGGCAGTTGATTCAAATTTAAAGAGTAACTACACTTCAGGAATTGACTGAATCAGATCCCAAACCCTATCCCCAACATCAAAGGGAAAGATTGACAAAGACATCCCAACAAACAATAAATTACAAGTGATAAGCCGAGTCAGCAGCTCTTTCCAAAATAGATGGCAACTCGGCTATCTTTATTGAACTAACTAATTTAGACCAACAGACGGGTTACAACGGACTTAGCAAATTATATGAAAAACATTTAACAATTATTTTTACCTATTTTCTATTTTTATGATAGAAGGATTAAACTGAGAACACAATAAATTAAACAGCACCGAACATAAAACAAATGCAACCGCAACAAAAGTACCGCCTTGGGACGGTCAGTAATAACTACTGGGTGGCGGGGGGGGGGGGTTTAAGCTGGTTTTACTGGGCCCAAACCTTCACCCTCACCCTCCGCTGCGGTGCACACAATTAGTTGGTAGTTCGGTATGGAGGTCCCCTAACTCATCAGAGAGTCATCACGGTCAACAATTAAGATCAAGGAAAGACCGTGATGAAGCAAGGATGAGGACTCGATAGCCAAAACGTGTTGAGACACCCGGAGATCCCTGGGGCGTCAGCAACACTGGAGTACTGGAGCAAAAGACGACCACCAGTTGAACCCCGGTGGGCCAAGAAACAGACAAACATCCGGCCCCAACCAACTAATATATAGCTTTATGTAGGGTTATCATAGAGTCTGAACCCCGACCCACCGGCGTGCAATTAAAGAGGACAGCAAAGTTGTCAACCGTGATTGGGTTAACCACTAAGCATGCCGACTGTCGCATTACATCTATGTTATAGCCAATGCGTTTAAATTGTATGATAATTTTCTTAAATTGATCGGGAAATTCTGTTTTCCCTACGATTTTGCGTAATTTATATACTAAGTCACCATAAAATTCAGGTTCCTTGTTGCAAAAGTGACCTTAACCCTATATTACATTTAGAAACCAATTCAAAGTGTCTACGATAAAATTTAGAAAAAGCTTTCCGAAGTTTATGATACCGATACCCCTGCTGTAAAAGTTTGGCAGTCAAACTTTTATTACGAGCATTGAAGTCAGCCAGATGACTAGACACCCTAGCGAAGCGAATAAGCTGAGAAATGTAAACACCATAAGAAGTGGTGCGGGGAACATCACCATCCAAAAACGGAAAATTAACAATGTCGAAATCAAAATCATCGCGTTTGTCATAAAGTTTAGATGAAACAAATCCATCTAAAATAGATAAATGTAAATCCAAAAATGGAGCCTCGGTATCAGAAGTATTTGCTTTATTTAACTGAAATTCAGCAGGATAAATATGACTAACCATTTCTTCAAAATAAGGGTTGTCAATATTTAAAAGGTCGTCTAAGTATCTAGACGTTGAGTTGAATGCTTCAATGACATGAGCTTGAGTATCATCAGAAAGAGACATCATAAAGTCTCTTTCATAGCAAAATAGAAACAAATCTGCTACAAGAGGAGCGCAATTAGTACCCATCGGAATTCCTATAATTTGTCTGTGTAACTTAGTACCGAATCTGATGAAAATGTTATCTAGAAGATATACTAAAGCATCACAAACATTTTGGCAAGACCACATTTTAAACCTTTTTTTGGTCATCGGAAGTAAAAAAAAGCATGTTTATCATTGCAAGCAAGATAAAGAGCACCCTCTCTCTGAAAAGTAGTCGCAATTAAATTTATTAGTTTCTTTTTTATTAAATTATGGGGCAAAGTTGTATAGAGTGTAGAAAAATCGTAAGTAGACAAACTAGACGCGCGATATCCTCTAGACTTCAGTTTATCAAGAACCTCGGTAGAATTTTTCAAAACAATTTTTTTCCTGACCGTTCGTAAACTTTTTCACAGTACCTAATTACATGAATTTTGAAAGCGGTAAGGCAAGAAGTTAATAATTTGGAAAGTTCAGTAGTGCTACAAGCACTAGAGTTAGCAATAAACCTGGCTTTATATGGTCGTTTATGAAGTTTAGGTAACCAGTACATCGTAGGAAGCTTGTCCTGCCGTTCCTCTACATTTACAGAAACTTGAGGGCTATATCATTACAGTGCCTAAAGACAACAGACTTTTCGTCTTCTGAAGTCTCTTCATAGGCCTTAGTGCCGCCAAGTTCTTGTTTCAATGTGTTAATATAGTGTAACCGTCAAACAACGACAACGGTATTTGGAGCCTTGTCTGCTGGAACCAGAACGTACTTACTATGAAACTGCTGGATACCCAACTTCATGTGACGGAATGTTGATTTAGGTTTAGGCGGCAAAAGATTTGTGTTTTGGGAATAGAATTTAATACGTTTATCCATTACATTAAAAATGTTCACCTTCCATTCCTTTAAGGCTTCAGACTCAACATGTTCCCGCTTGCACCATCGATTACCAAAATCAGTTAAAGAACAGATTATGTCTTCCCTACATTTTTTTAAATCAATACGGTTAGGAAATCTATATTTTGGTCCCTTCGAAATAATGTTACGAATTCTCGAATCTGAAATAATATTAAGATTCCCTGTAATGACATGGCCAGCGGAGGATAGATAAATTTGGAGTCTATACAATCTCATATATCGGGTGTATATGTGTGAACATCAAGATCTGAGACCAGTTTATTAAAGTTAAATATAGTGTTTCTTATTGGTTTGTTATATTTATAACATATGATAGGTGGCTCCTTATTCACGAAATAATCCGGGATCGATGCAGTTACAGACCGATCCTTAAAAATACTTTGTAGGTCAATAAAATCAATTCCTTTATTTATAAAAGGAATTTTGAGAAAATGTCTTTTATGGTTGGTCTCAGATTCGATTAGTGGACGAAGAGCATGTTGAGTATAACATCTTGTCAGGAGTGCGGCCTCGTACAGTTGATGACCCTTATCGTAGAACTTATTAGCCTCATTATCTAAAATGCATTTAACAGAAACCGGAAGAGAATATAAAAATGAGAGCATAGAATACCGACCTTGGTTTTTTATTATTTCCGACAAAATTTTAAGGGAAGTATTGGTTTTCTTAACAGCAGTATTTTTTCGTTTTATGTTACCATTTTTTCTTAAACCATGACTTCTATGCTTGCGTTTTGGAATATCAAAAAGAGAAAATACATCAAAATTAGGCAATTTCGAAATGTTACCTTCTTGATAATTGTTGTCATTAAACCCTAATGGAAATGCAGTTTGTAACAATTTTATCCATTTTAATTCAACCTCGTGTCTCTTTATATTTTGGAAACGCGAGGATGATTTAGTGTCATAAATTATTTTCTCTGCTGGCTGTATAGATACGTCAGCAGGAGAACGGCCTATACGTTTAAAAACGTTGATAAAGAAAAGTATCAATTTTTTTAGGATTTTTAATTCTACGATAATGTTCACCAAATCGTTTCTTAAGGGCACGACTAGTTTGTCCAACATATTGCATGTTGCAATTTTGTGTTTTTCAGGTTAAAACGTATATCAGATCAGTCGATTAACAGTCCAGTTCAGAATTATTGACGACTGAAAATGTTCTACCATTGACAGATGATGTAATGATAGATTTGGTACATAAATGTTTACAACAATTACACCTCTTGGCATTGCACTTAGAGATATTAGGATACATTCCAGGTCTTTTGAAGGGATTGGAATACTTGTGAAGTATTGGGGACTTAATTGGAGTTAATCTAACATGGGAGTTATTGCGAAGAACGTTAAAATCTTATACCCCTTTGAGGTTGACTGAAAAGGAAGAACATAAATTTAAAGGCCTTATTTTTACTGAAGGTTGGAAAATTTTAAAATCATTTATTGAATTAGGAATCCGTACAGAAGACGCGGAATGCAGCCTAATGAGAGTTAAATTAATTCTAAGCCTGTTAGTGATACTCATAGTTGTTTGATTGGTGGTGATACCGTCAAGAGAGAAGCAACACTCATACCGGTTATCAGACAAGGCTAATGAAAATATGCTTATAACAATTTCCTTTTGAACAAGGAATGATATAACAAATACCCGCGATTCATATCTATGTCTAATTTAAGTCCACAGAACGAAAAGCAAGGAACCGCTATACAACGAGATACGAATGTTGGTCAACTCCTGACCTTCAATACGGTATTGAAAAGGATTGATGCAAAGGGACAAGAGAATGGCAACTGATTGCAAAACAATCAAAGACTGATAAGTACAAGAATTGATCTAAATGTATTAAAAGCGATGATTTAGAGTGAGTGTCTAAACCAATCTAAATGTCTGATGTTTAGGGATGTATCCTCTGATCTTAAAGAACAAAAATGAAATATGGTCTGCACTATGGATGATGTACGGGAAGACGTTTTACGGCCGCCACACGGCACAACAGGAAGCTGCAGTGAAGTCAAATTAAAATATTAAAGACTTCCTCCAAGAGCAGAGCGATAATTAGTCTCCTAGACGAGACGTCCTATGATAATATGTTTATGGTAATATGCGAATTATCTTAATGCAAGTTTTAAATGGTAAATCTCATATGCTTTGGATACAAAACATGCTTGTACATTTCACTTAAGAGAGTAGCATTTAAGATGTATAGGCACACCCCATGATCTTCTGTTATTTTTACAAAGGGGAATAATATTAATTTTTGTTACTTTCTGTTAAAATCCCTGGAGCAATCCTTAGTTTTTAAACGGAAGTTTCTTGGGAAAATTCCGAACAAAATTACAATTTTTCTGCACCTGAAAAGGCAGGGGATTAACACATTGGTGATATTTCTCGTGCCTGCTCGTGTTGCGGGAATTTCGACAAGACGAAGTGTACACAATCGCCGACACCTGTTTTTTTTTTTTTGCATAGTGTGCGAAATCAAGGATATAATAAATGTATCAAATAATGTAAGCCGTCCGCCATACATTTTTTTTCTATATCCTGAGGCTGCATCTGGCACAATCAAGATTTCAAACAACGTTATCTAAACTTTTATTTTTATTTTTTACCGTTTAGATCGAACACCAAAAGTCCGCGCTGTGTTTTAAGTTGTCAACGTTGAATGTTATTCGATATTTTATTACTAGTGTAAAAGTTCAAAAACTTAAGGGTCGAGTCAATAAATACAGACAATCGGCAAAATAGTAGAGACAAATTTGTCTTCAGCAACGAGTCTTAAATACTCAAACGACAGTACGTCGTTTCCTAACCTTGGTCTTTTCTAAGCTACCACTTGTTATGGTCTCACAGCTTCTTGTTTGGTCAAAAGAAAACATTCATTATCAAAAATATTTTAGCATATATGTTATATTAAATAAGGATGTGAAGGGCGGCATCTTACTCCCTTACCCCACCCACTTGAATATCTCCTGAGTATTTGATGGTTAGGCCTTAACTGGTCCTGTTTAAGTAGGTGCACGACAAGGCAAGCAATACAGTTGTCGAGAAATACGCCTGTAGGTACATATACTGAGGGACTTTAAAAACCATTGTATATCATGTTATTTTAACCAGAGTTTGCAATATTGGAAACGTTTGAGCACCCGTGCGAGTTAGCATGGCTGAGTTCTTTAAGGCTGCAAACGCTTACAGAGAGTGTGCAACCATGCATAGAAATTTCGAGAAAATTCGAAATTTGGTTACTTTTTCGCATAAAATTTTAACGAATTCGCATTTTGTCGAATTTTAATGTTTATGCATCTGAGTGAATACCACACAATGTAAAAACAATGAAAAATAGCAAAGATCCTTGAAAAGGTGTTTTATCGATGTTCGAAAACTGGATTTTTTTAAAAAAAGATAGGGTACAGTTCCCAATTGGGAGATACCCGACTTAAAATCCTGTCAATTGATGGTTTACCTACCCAGGTTATAAGAGTATGTCTTAATGTACCAGTTCCAAGCAAATTTGAATATTCAAATGTTGTCCGTTACCTTCACTTCCGGTTTTTGTGTAAAAAGATTGAATCTTTGGAAAATGACGTTATAAAGAAAGAAATATAACCGATAAAAAGAGAACACAAAGCATGAACAATGAATAACCTGATTTTATGTCATTGAAATCTGATCAGCAGTTACGAAATGGTAGCAAATTGAAAATCACGCTTCAATCATCATCGGATTAATGCGAATTTATCTCCCTTTAGGGATATTCTAAAGCCAAATTTTGCATTCATTTTGAAAGCTTGTGTTCCCGGTTAAAATTGGAATCAATTACAAAATTACAATAGTTGATGGCAGTATGAAACAAAAAATCATTTTTCTAGCAAATTCAAACCAACAAATTAGTGTGTTTTTAAAGTCTCTCAGTATCTATGTGGGTAGAAATGTTTCCCCTCGACATATTTCTAGTGGACACTACCGTATCGACGTCGGTGCAACATCATGTTGTTGCATCAACGTCGATTTGACGTTGATTACTTTGTCGACGTTCTTTGGTTTCTGTGTGTTTTATTTTCAGTTTATCTTAACCGTATTTGTAGTGTTTATACAACGGTTCAAACGTCATATGAGCCGCGACACGACAAAACCAACAATGTGGTTGTGCGCCCAGCGCAGACTCAGATCAGCCTGGGCATCCGCCCAGTCTGATCAGAGCCTTCGCTGTCCGCATGGAGGTAGCTTAGATCCTTAGCTACCCTTTGAGTACTTAACGAAGAGTCTAGTCAAAGCGGGCAGGTGCCCAGACTGATCTGAGTCTGCACTGGGCGCACAACCACATTGTTGGTTTTCACGTGTCGCGGCTCATATTAATGTCGACAATGCATCGACGTTGATTCGACACTTGCTCACTTGGTTCCTTTAGAATAGCTTCCATCCCATCCGCTCTTGGCACCCATGAGGAAAATCATCCAGTCTAAACGACTAATCGCATAAAGCTCTGCTCAGTATGCAGGGAACAGCGAGTATCATGATCAGACTGCATTTACGTACATGTCTAAACAAGGACAAGATACATATATATTTTTGCCGACTGTACTGACATTAGAATCCAGTTAGACTGCTTATCGTACACGTTATATAGACACACGACTGAAATCGAAAGTGAGCACCATCTTTCTTCCAATATAAATAAACTTGAGTTTCTATCCGTCTGTCATTCTGTTTAGCAAATCGTCTGTGTGTCTGTCTGTTACTTTTCATTGCATTATTCATATGACACCACTATTTTCATACAGTATGGATGGTTGGATAATATGCGTTTTTAGGTCCTTTTTAGGAGTATTTCAGTCATGTCAGAACGATGGGTGGGTGATCTCGTTTACGATTGAAAAGATACCCGCCTCCGGCGGGACTCGAACCCGAGTCCGCTAAAACAGCAGGCCAGCGTTTAACCTACTGAGCTACCGGGGCTCCATTTTCAAACAGTACGAATAGTCTGACTAAAGAAAAACAGAAGAACAAAATAGGCCTAATCGTACACAGCAACAATAACAACAAACACTTCATTTTGTGCTTGTAGATCCCTGAAAATACGAACATAGTGCGAGAACAGAAATTGCTCTAACTTGATTGGCCGGATGCACAAGTGGGTACACTTTCAAAGGAAGCAAGTCTGTCGTTTTCATTTTTGCCTCACTTCTACATTTGGTTAACAGCTATTGGTTTACGAACTTTCCCATGTAGGCTCGATTTTTTTCTCTAAGCGGCGTTTCAGTTTGAAAGTGCTATGTTGTGCAGCGAATAAAACAGGAAGGCACAAAAGTTGTTGGCGGAAAAGCATGACAGTGTACCCATTCACCTTAAGACAGGGTTGCCGACAACTGGATTCTTGAACCATAACATGAGAGCTCGTGCAAATGGCGACGATGAAAATCAGCCTGCACTTCTGCTCGGATGGATGGCTGTGTCGATCGATCGATCGATAGGTAGAAAGATAAATAGATATACTCCAGCATCCACATGACGTGGCATTGACGTCGTTGCGACGAGATAACATCGCATCGACGTCAATATGACGTTATTTTGTCTTCATGTGCCCGCAGGGACATTTAAAGGATGTAGGGAGCGTGGGAGGAAGGTATGGATAGACATAAAATGATAGTTAAATGGATGGCTGAATGGTAGGCTGCGTTTAGGTTGAATAGGTAGGTAGGTAGGTAGAGATAGAGAGAGTGGAGGGGGTGAATTTGTCGAGAAAAACAAAATAAGGAAGATTAATTAATCTCAAGAAAAATTTCAATTTCCCCACCTTGATATTGCCCTAGCCAATCAGTTTCCGCACATACGAATGTAGTTGACGATTGAGACGTTCGACACCAGTATCAGCCGGTTGACATCCATTTACTATCATTTACAGTGACTGGTATAGCGTTCGACCGAATTCTCGGTGGACAGCCACTTTGCACAGTCCCGGATCGGTCGACAGCACAGGCAAGACGTTCGGTATCATTGGTTGTCAGCTGATATTCCCACAATGACAAATTACGCTAGTCGTCCATGGTTTATAATTTATCGTGTTTTTTTAATTCCATGTGAGGGGCGGTCGGTTCGGGCGACGATGCCGTGTAACTTTCAATTCCGCGGCGTTCTTCAAATCTGAATATTTGTAGGGCAAGGGCCGGATGTGCCTGCAGCAGGTGCGAAATAGGGTTTCTTTGGATTATTCTTGTCTCATCTGCCAGTATCCTATCTATTCCTTTTCTCTCTCTCTCTCTCTCTCTCTCTCTCTCTCTCTCTCTCTCTCTCTCTTGAAACAAGCGCGATAAAGACCGAAAATCTTTCTTAAAAAAAAAAAAAAAAAAAAAAAAAAAACATTAAACCCACACCCCATAAACACCACCAGCCACTCTAAACTTATGGCGTGTGCAGAGTTGTTTGTCTAGAGCGCTTGGTTGCTGCCGAAGACGAAAGGTTGCTAACTAACTGAAAACATCCCTGTTTCGTAGTCCGTAGGTTGCTTACTGACTGAAAAACTCCCTTTGTCGTAGTCCGAAAGTTGCCATCTTATTTAAAAAAATCCTTCTGTTGTAGTCCGCAGGCTGCTAACTAACTGAAAAAACTCTTTTGTCGTAGTCCGTAGGTTGCTAACTGACTGAAAAATTCCCTCTGTCGTAGTCCGAACCTGATTCGTTTTAATCAACAATTAAAAAGGCAGGAAGGATATTGCTGGATATTCTATATGCTATGCCGACGATGACGATAGAGTGGGAATCTAAAAACCCACAAACTATACAGCTAAAAGATGTATCATTATATGAGCCGCGACACGAGAAAACCAACAATGTGGTCGTGCGCCCAGTGCAAACTCAGATCAGCCTGGGCATCCGCCCAGTCTGATCAGAGTCTTCGCCGTCCGCATGGAGGTAGCTTAGACCCTTAGCTACCCTTTGAGTACTAAGCAAAGAGTCTGGTCAAACTGGGCGGATGCCCAGGCTGATCTGAGTCTGCGCTGGACGCACAACCACATTGTTGGTTTTCTCGTGTCGCGGCTCATATCTTTGTATGATGAGCCACAGAAGCCGGATTCATGCACATAACTCTAGCCTTGCATTCTGTTGGGGTTCCCATAACATACATGTACAAGATGTTCGAAGGATTTCTTACCCATAAATGGATTAAGGTGGTGATAATCACTGATTTGGGACAAAGACAAAAATCTGCATAAAATACTCAAAATAACACTGATTTTTCCAAAACTTAGCAGATGCCTTCTTTATGTTGTTTCTCATAATTTAGAATCCCAAAATGCAGCATTTGTTAATGTTAAAAAGTGTTTTTAAAAAAGAAGATCAAAGGGCAATTTTCTGCGAATAAATCTGAAAAAACAATATCATTATTGAAAATATACGTAGTGCTTAGAGTACCTTGTTGCATAATGGAGAGCGTCCTAGCAATTATTTTTTTCAAACTCTTTCACACATTATCAGGCTGAGCAGATGAAAAAAGATGCAGTCTGTGTCCAAATTGTTTTGTCAAAACACACAGGTGAGACAGGTGAGACTATTTTAACAAGGTTGAACAATTTCATCTACACACCACTGATCATGTCAGTAATATATTATTCATATTATAGGTGTTAACATAGGTATGCTTGCCTACCCTATATTTAATGAATGCGTCCAGTGTACATTTACTTTGTACATGGTTGAACATTTGAGAAAAAGCTACCGTATTCATCTGGTCTTAATTACAATTTGAGAAAGAGTTGGAATAAATAATTGCTAGGACGCTCTTCATTATGCAATAATGCACCTTCAGCACTACGTAAATTTTCAATAACGATATTATTTTTTCAGATTTATTCGCAGAAAAGTACCCTTTGATCTTTCCTTATAAAAACACTTTTTTAAGCAGCATGTACGTCTATTTTGTATTCTAAACTGTAAAGAACAACAAAAATAAGAAGTCTGCTAACTTTCAGGGAGATACACCACTTTTTATGGTTTTATGCAGATTTTTGTATTTACCACAAATCACCACCTTAAAATAGCAAGCCTAATTGAGCTGCAACACGTCAAATCCAGCAAAGTGACATGTGCGCCCAGCGAAGACTCAGACTAGACTAGGCATCCGCCTAGTCTGATCAGAGTCTTTGCTCTGCGATTAAATGGTAGGTATGGGTCTTAGTTAGCCCCATTCGAACAGCGAAGACCTTGATCAGACTGGGCGGATCATTAGGCTGATCTGAGTGTTCGCTGGGCGCACATGCCACTTGGTTGGTTTTGTGATGTCGCGGCTCATATATAGCAGGGGTACATACTGTGATGAAATAGTATAAACACTCAGCAACAAGATCAACATAAAACATACTGAAACGACAGGCGTCCTTCAGTGGAACATATAAGAAGCATTAAAAATTACTGAAATTTCTTAATTTTAATTGGGCAGTCGATTTAAAGACTGACTAGTACCAAAACGGGTCCAAATAATATAAAAGACGATGATCTAGAAAATCTAAAATTTCAGATTTCTCAAAACATATCATCTCATCTCAAAGGATGAAAATAAAATAAAATCTGCACTATCAAAACTAGTTTTACTTATTGTTTAACTGAAAAAAGAAATACTCGTAGCTTGATATATCAGACATTGATCGTGTTAAATGAAATCTACTACATGTATATATTATAATAATTTTGCACCACAAATGTCTTATGTTACGAGCTGATGACTTTGTAATATTTCAAACTGTATGACAAACTGAATTGTAACACGATAACACACAGAGAGGGTCCAAGTCACAGGATACACATATCTTTTGCAACAGATCGTTTTATAACAAAGAACATACTTAGTTGAATAAAGAGCGAGGAAGCGAATAGAGAAACTGCTCGGTAGTTCGACATTGGTGCTTGGCGAGGTGGGGTGCTTAATAGGGAAACAACTTTACTGACTTCCCGCTTGCTTTCTTTGGCAACGAAATCTTTCCATTAACTTTTCTTAAAACAAATGATTTGCTGCTTTAAGAGTTGAACCCAACTGAGAAGGCAAACTGGCAGAGTTGTCTCCCTGAAAATATACTCGTTCACCTAAAAAACCTCATGCCAATCTAGAAAAAGAGAAAGTGGGACCACGATGGGTCCTACCACATTCAAATATTTTATTTTTGGGGGCCCCTTTGTTGTTTTCCAATCCCCATTGGTTTCAAGAGTAGTGGGATATGGAAATTGATTGTTTCGGGTTCCTGTTTATTTTCTTCCATCTCCTTGGGTCAGGTCGGGTAAATTCGGACAGCGTATAAATTCGGACGGTTACATTGTTTCCTTTATATGTCAATTGTTTGGAATTAAAACAAAAATAACTGGGCAAACAGTGGAAATCCTGATGAGACGGCTCATAATGAGCCGTCTCATCTGGATTTTCGCTGCTTACAATGGTATGTCCGAATTTTCCTGCTGTCCGAAGGACCTCTGTGTTTAAGGCGTGAATTTTCCCCATAGTTAAAAAGTTATACGGATAACTGACTTCTGCTTTGTATTTATGACTATGACGTGTAACTTGCATGACAAATGAATTTTCAAGTGTTTGTGTCTATGTAAATTACGTTAAACATACGTTGGCGTTGACGTCATTTTGAGATAAATGGTAAATTATCCTCCAACTGATCGTTGAAATAATGATTGATTGTATACATGTCACCCCTTACTTACATAACAGACAACACTGGATAGTTTTGACTATATGTATGTGACCTTGACCTCAATTCAAGGTCATGGTACACAACATAATTCTTGAAGATCACAGTGCTACTGTTGACCATTCTTCTTCTTTGGCTTACTGAGTATCGTCCCCCCCCCCCGTAACCCAGCTTCCCACTCATACTGTATATATTGCGTACTTGCGTCGCATAAGTCTGCTGCATGAAGGAAATGCTGGGTCACGGGGGAGGAGTACTTGTATTTTAGTTATAATGAAGCGTTCCTTTTTGGCCGTTTTGACCGGAAGTAGAACTACGTTTTTGCATGTTTAAATGCCAATCAGGCGTAAGAAGAAGAAAACCATTGCTTTGTATTGTGATATTCGTGTATTTAGCATGCATTTATGAGAAAAATTTATGGAATAAACGACTAATTTCAATATTTTTATTACCTCAAAAAATGAGGTATCCTAAAACCTTGAATTTAGGGTAGGTTGGGTCAGACTGGATTATCTCCCCATGTCATTGGGTCTGAATCACAAATGATCAGATTTCATACGGTTTGCATATTTGTGAACTCTGCTAAGAAAAAATTGCACACTTTGTACTTTTGAAAATTCGGATCTGTCGCGCCGGCCTAATGGGGAAAATCCTCGCCTTAATCATAGAAGTCCTTTACCTGACTTGACCCTACTTTTCTGAGAACCTACTTCTTCTGGACCATATACAGATATATGCACTGAAAAAATATTAATCGGTAAAATGTCAGTTTTCTAAATTCCCTTTGTATGATTGAAATATTTCATTTGACCAAAACAGTCGAAGAATATACAGAAAGATTTCCAAGGAGTGTAACAGTCAAAACTCCCAGTCTTCCTCTGAGCACAAAACAGTAAATCTTGAGACCAAAAGGCACTGACAAACAAAGTGGACACAGCAAATAGACAGATCATACCTGTACCACCAAGAAGAAATGTCAGTAATAAATTACTCGGTATCAGGATAAGCGTACCATAACAAGTTTAGTGTGACAGGCGTTCGTGTTTGTATGTAACGTCTGTGTTGCTCAACCCAGAATGTTTAAGAGAAAACATGACGGACAGATATCGGTAGGCAACGATTATCCCTCTCCGAGCCACGTTTACTGACGTATTCCGCGAGACACCAGGAAAGAGACGCTTACGTATTAACTCTCACGCGCAGGGATCCAATATTCAGCCACCTCAACCCCTGCGTCTTGCGAAAGGCTACAGGCAAGAGCATCAGGAAGAAGATGTCCGATGCAGTTAGCATCTGCAAAATGTAAAAATAATTCAAAAGAATGGACACTACATACATACATGGTAAAGTTTGGTGAATATACATCTAAGCACTGGATTTACTGGGATGCTAAAATGTTTCCACATTGGCTATAAATGGAAAAATAATCATTAACAGTGGCTAGTTTGTCAACATGTTACCTAAGCACTTTCGCCTTTCGGCTTCATCAGAGATTTCAAACAATTAATAAACCAACAAAAAGCAAAATTATTTACATTTCGAGAAAGAAATCTGTTTATAAAAGAGATGCTTCGTAAAACAAAAATGAACAAACCATACCCTTAGTGGGGACCATGAAACTTAAATGGCTGACTACGCCTAAATGTTATACAATTGTCTTCTACATACAGAAATAGATACGACCCTATAACAATTAAAGTATAAAACACAGGTATGTACAAGAGTCAGCCCTCGCTGTTTTGCAGCTTGTGAAACCGAGAAACTGCATTACAACTGAGGTAATGTATGGTGGGGTTTTGGTTAGGTTCAACAGTCCCCTTAGACAGCACATTTATCCCTACCAGGGAGACGGAAAATGAAGTTTTAAGATAGTATGGGAAAATAAACCAAAGGAATACCATACTTATCATACATACCACACATATCCTTGTTTTATACCTTGATTGTTATAAATTGTAATACATTACTCGGTTTCAGAATAAACAATGTGTCAGCATTCTCCATGAGGATTCAGTTCATTGGTTTTCGAAGTTAAATCCTATGCCCAGTGGTTCCTGAACCCAGTGGATGCGTAAGTACTGAACATCAGAGGAAGTAGCTCTGTTATTAATGAAAGCAATGCTATTTAACCTTAAGTATTAAACTCAATCATGACTACAACTGAAACAAGCTTCACAGGTCACGGGATTCAAAAGTTGAAAAGATGCTGAAGTCATACAAGGACCATAACTGCATAACATTTTTACGTAGTTTTCTCAAAAGTTCATACCCAACTTTCTCTTCATACCCAATCAGTATGTTAAATATCAAGACCAAAGCTCAAATACTTTTTAGATATCTTGCTAACAAGATATTCATATCATCTTTAAAAGGGGTATGACTCCGAAAAGGGGCATAACTTTGAAAGGAAAACAAGTATGTGTCAGATATTTTTCCATGAGGATTCGATTGATGTAATTTAAACACCCTACGCCCAGTGGTATTTGAATCCAGTAGCTGCATCAGTATTGAACATCAGGAAAAATAACTAAATAATTTATGAATGCACCTAAGCTGTACTTACTATACCAAAAGTTAGCTCCCAGGTCAGGCGGTTTTAAAAGTTGGAAAATGCCAAATTCAAACAAGGGCTATGACGCCATCAAAATTTCACAAAATTCTCCCAAGTGTTAATCGGGCATTTTTCTTCTCATACCCAATAAGTATACAAAATATCAAGGCCCCTTTAATACTTTTTAAGATATCTTGCTAACAAGATCTTCATCTAATTTTTAAAGAGGGACATAACTCCCCAAAGGGGCATAACTCCGAAAAGAAAAAGAAAATGTCAGCTACTTTCCAAGAGAAATCCATATATGAAATTTCAAGACGCTAGCTGGCAAATTTCAAAGTTACAGAAGGCTTGGAAAAGTGTCACGCACGCATGCATGCGCGAAAGGACGGACAAGCCAAAAGCAATGTGCCCTACCAACTTTGTCAAAGTCGAGGGCATAAAGTTACACCAGAAACTCCTTAAACGATATATAGAACCATCTAAATGATTAGGACGGACAGGTCCTCTAGGCGAAAAAGGGTAAAACCGGTTTTACGAAACCCCAACTCTAGCTCTAACTTTCATTGTACATTATATCAGGTGACATTTACTTTGGTCGGCGTGCACTGATTTGCACTTTAAAGTGTTACCGATACTGCTTTTCATAACAGGCAACGAAGCGCATGTATAGGCTTACAAAACTCTTCATTATAAACAACCGATCTTTATCTTACACTGAAAGACTTAGTTCACTTTTAGTCCCGCGGCTCAGTTTTCATTTAACATGACAGTTACTACAGGCGTCTTAATATCTAACTTTAAAATTGCATTTTTTCCTGTGATTTTGCATCCTCTAAGTTCCTGTATTTGTTAAATGTGCGTAAAGACAAATATTCTTGTTTGTTGGGTATCATAATCCTGTTATGCAACATTACAGTGACACTGCTATTCCATGAAAGTAAATATCCCATCTCCCATAGGTAATGACATAACAGGGTCATAAAACCAATAAAGACTGAGGGCGTGTTCTCTATAGTAGAGAATATTTGTCTTTAACGCTGTTTTATCATTAAGTTTTACACCAAAGTCATCGGCAGATTTTCACGTCGCTTTCACTGACGTCATGTGACGTTGATGTCATTTTGTCTTATTGTTGACAAATATGTCTCTTGAAAAAGTTTGTAATGACCGAAACTAGTCGGGAATAAAATAAAAGGAACCATATACTTGGAGTTTGATCTCTTTTTACAAAAGTATTTCACCTTAAGTAGTTTTCTGGACCAGAATTGAGCCACGACACGAGAAAACCAACAATGTGGTTGTGCGCCCAGCGCAGACTCAGATCAGCTTTGGCAGCCACCAAATTTGATCAGACTCTTCGTTAAGTGCTCAAAGGGTAGCTAAGGGTTTAAGCTACCTCCATGCGGACAGCGAAGACTCTGATCAGACTGGGCGGATGCCCAGGCTGATCCGGGTCTGCGCTGGCCGCACAACCACATTGTTGGTTTTCTCGCGTCGCGGCTCAATCATTGTTAGGCTTCGTCGAATTTCTCTTGCTGTAAATGCACATAAACGCTCTTCACGGCAATGTCTGTTAAAACGGTTGAAACGGTTTTCTCAAGTACAAGCGCGGTAAAATGTGTTCACAAATTCATCAGAAAGTGTTGAGAAGATATACTGAATGTATAACACATAATACTTGAGATTTTTTTTTATAATTCCGGCCAATTTATTTGATGTAAGTGTGGATAATTTCGGGTTGGACAAACGTCTGATCACACTTAAATCATGAAAAAAAGTATTAGTTCATGTCTCTTATGTGCTGAGTTATTCAACTTATTTCCATTTCAATAAATCAGGCCTTAATTTAAGCATATGCAGGAAAAAAATCTTGTACACAATAAAACCGTTCTAGTACGCACAGGAAAGTTTTAGATTAAACATATTCATTTAGCTTATTCAGTTAACATACATATATACATACATAAACAAGTAAGATATCAGTACAAGCTATGGGATTAGAACGGAAGCGATGTGCTTATCGAGTTCTTCTCCCTAACATGAAATATTTATACGAATTATGGCGGATACCTGTATCTCGTAGAATATATGCTGATATTATAAACCAAATTTAAAACTGAAATCAGCGTTTGAAAGAAGAAGTAAACAAAAAACCTAGTTCTTAACAGAAAGATACATATAATAGTCTTAACTCTAAACCTATAGATTATAATGAAAAATTAAAAAATGGTTACAGATCAAGATGCAACTCCAAAAATAATTATAGGGCAAAAAGGTTGTTTGCGCGTGAAATGTTTGACAGACAGGAATAAGAGTGTAACACATTTTCGAGAGAAAAGATAACTAGGTAAATGGAACAGTAATAATGATAATCCTACCCAAAGGTAAATGGTTGAGAGAGGGGGAACGGATCTCAGCAGCAATCATAGCATGTAGATTTATGCCCATTACCTTTGGTCTGCCTGCATAACAAACAAAGCTTAAACTTAGAAGCGTTTTGTTGCTATAATGTATTTATAAACGTTTTCAAATATTAAACAGTTAGTTTCATAGGACAAGGACAAATCACCATACAAAAATAGATTTAGAGAAGGATGTTGATATGGAGAGATTGCAGTTGCGCTGCGCCTGGTAAGACGTGCAATGAAAGAAAAAATGTTGAGCGAAAGACTTAAACGCTTGTGAATAAAGTTAAACGACTCAAACTTTCAAACTCCTTCCCTTTGAATTTAAACATACGGTATAGAGATTTTTGAAATGCCATAGTTATTATACAATTTCTACTATTTTTTTTTTCTTACTTTTTGTCTGCGGAAATTGATTGATTGTCTTGCAAAATTAATATCTCTATCATTAAATTAGTTTGAAGACAATTTCTGCCAAAAAGATTTAACTGTGTAATGGAAATTCCATTGAAACTGATTTTGTGATTTTATTTGACCTTAATTGCACTTTTCCGTCTGGAACTCGCGGCCTCTTTGTAAACTGTGGTTCAGCAATGTTTTAGCTTATGGGTCCATACTGACTGATTGAAAGGCATTGTGATTTGCTTTTTATCATTTAAGCAGATTTTAACAAATACAAATTCGGTAATTGGTTGGTTTTTTGGGAGTCAAAAACAGAAAAGTACCATGATTGTGATATTTTAAATAGCCTCAATACTGCTCTGGTTAAAAAAATCTTGAAATATTTGTGACTGTTTTGAAAGTAAAATGAAAATGATTTCTATGTCTGATATTTCCCTGAGTGCCTTTGGATAGTATGTAAAGTGATGTTATTTCTGCAGTTAGTTAGACTCTTGATAATGCAAGGTGGCAGTTGAGGCACTTGTGGCTAGAGGCCCACTGTATCCTGGGCACAGCATATGGAAGGTTTAGCCCATCAGTCTCCATTCTCTGTCTTTTTCTTCGCTGAATCAAAAAAGGTACGCATTTACTGCTGGGTTGACTAATTAAAAGAGGTTCCCAGTGGCAAGCGGGCCGAAGTTGAATTTGATCCTGCGAGTTTCTGCACCACACAGAACGTCCATAACCACGCGACCACGGAGCCTCTCTGTCTATCTAAAATCTATAAAAATAGTGTTCCTGTAAGTTACCTTCGTTGCCTGTTATGACAGGCAGGCCAATGTAATTTATACCCTAAGAGTTGTTGTGGTCATTTGATCTATTAATAACACATGATTTGTCCCAACATGGTATAAAACGTTTGGGAAAAAGCCTTATTGGTAGTTATATTTAGCGTGTTGGCCCAAAATTCAACCTTTGCTGAAAAAGAGATACGTGTAGACTGTTGATATGAACTGATGTACTCAAATGAGTGTACATACGTGCAGACTGGTCATATTCATCCCATTTACATATGATGTTTGCAAATTTTTCCAGTGGCACGGCTCTTGTTATACACAGACATCTGAGCCACGTCTAAAGTTGAGTCGTGACACAACAAAACCAACAAAATTGCATGTGCTGCCGACGAAGATTCGGATCAGCCTGGACATCTGCCTCGTCGGATCACAGTCTTTGTTGTGCACCTAAAGGGTCGCTAAGGGTCTAAGGTGCCTCCATGGGGGGAGAGAAGACTCTGATCAGACTGGGCGCATACCATGGCTGATCGGAGTCAGCGCTGGGCGTTCTTGCCACTTTGTTGGTTTTGTCGTGTCACGGCTCAAATGTTGATATGACCTTTACGCTTATAAATGACAGCAAGAGTTGTATGGATTACAGCACCATGTCTGTCTCGCCACTTTTACAAAAGGGAACTATTTTGACACTCTACTATTTTTTCCAGCACCTAAGAGCCCCTTAAAATGTAATCAGATCTTAATAGAAAGGAGTTTGTCCCTAGTAGCAAATTCTTTTCTTTAAGGCTTGACTTACATTGAGAAGAATGACGTAAAGGAAAACTGTAGAGCTCTATTCAATTCTATTTGTCACATGACCTCACAGAGTTGCTTCCCCTTGAATGTACCCATTCACTTGAGATTTATATCAATCATGGTTGTCAGATTGAACAATTTAAGATCTTATGGTCGATAACTTAGAAAGGGGCAGCGTTTTAATGGTCGAAATTTATGTCTTAAAAATATCGGACCTGTTAGTTCGCGGTAAGTTTTTATTGTTGTTCTAATTCTGATAACGATGTTCCCCAAGGGATCAAAGGAAAGTTCGAGGTATGTAGACCCTATTCAGTATTAGATAACTTAATGTGTTTTTATAATGATTATTATTTTGGCGTTTGATTGTGTCGAATAACATTTAAGTTTCTTGTGATTTTGTATTTTAATTGTGATGTTTCACCGGTAAGTAGGAAGACATGCTCAGACCAAACAGTTACCTGATTTTCGGTGCTTACTCATAACTAAGTAATGAAATTGCATAGTATTACATAATTTTAATTTACAACGGGGTGAATGAATGAATACAACTGGAAGGAAAGCGTATCTGGCATTTTCAGTTTTACTGTCTTTGCAATGAGGTCAACTTTTAACACGGAGAAGCATTTTCTTCCATTTTACTTTTTACTAAGCACATTTTGGAAGGGCACACGTATGGAAATGGCCACGTGCACGGTAAGTAGGGCATGATTTACACATTAGCGTTACGCTTACTGTCAGATCCTTATTGCTTCACTGGGTATTATATGTATGTACAAATTGTTTGAATAAATTTTGTTTAAACCATCACGGTAAATAAATACATATTAGCTCATGGAAAGAAATAATAAAAAAGGAAAAAAAATGAATAATACACTGGAAACAAATAAATATTACCAAATAGCTAAAATACAAACCAATAGTGTGGAAACCACATTCTAGAAGTGATCTAGTATTTCGAAATGGCTCTGTGTTTATATGTATATGCCTGTTGTTATCAAATGGTGTATATTTCTTTTGATCCATATATTGTAGAATAAATTATTTTGATCAGATGCTGAGGCTTTTTTCTATTTTTTATATCGAATTAGTGACGAATGCGTAAAAAATCAATTAAAAGAATTACTGATATGTTTCATCTTTCAGAATGAATAATGTACATGGGTTGTACAACTGGGTTCGTTGCTTTAATGGCTTCATTTAGCTTACTACCACGACCTTCTCAAGCATATGATAAAAATAGTCTTAATCCCCATTGGAAAGACGTTACAGGTGAGTCACACAAACGACGTTTCTAGCAAAGTAGTCAAACGGATATATTTCATCTAGAACAAACATATTTGGAGTTTCGTGTTATACTTCTAGCGAACATAAGCAGTACGTCTAGCGAACACTAAGCAATTCTTTATGCTATATATAGTTATTAAACAGTTTCATAAAAGCTAAACTTCCGTCGAAGAATCATAATCAAACCTAAAAATTGATCAAGGTAAACAGTCAACAGAAGCATAGACACTGTAACATTGGAGCAAATGAAAATCACCCGCTGCATTTAGACAAGCTCGACAAATCACAAGAAACGGCAGGTACCGACTATCAATATCTAACAACGATGTCAACGCCTTCATTAGTCTTAGTTCTTGGAATAACAACCAAGCATGCGACCCTTTTAATAATGCTCATGTTGCAGCCAGTTTATAACGATTAACTCTTCTTCTAAACTGATCAGCAAAAAATAATTTCACCAACAGTCTTCTTGAACGCATATGCAAAGTCACCGTGATATTAAAGTTTAGAAGTTCCTCGTAAAGTTATCAGTATAGGTGCAATGATTCCAACGAAATACAAATTAAATTTGTACTAATAGTATAATGATGTACTGAGAAACGTTTTACAGCCGCCATATGGCGTTAATCCAATTATAGTGATGTCATATAAAAAAAATACTAGGCTGTAGAGCATTACACTTGAAAGCATTACCAGCTGCAGACCATTACACGCGAAACATGGCTGGTTAATGTGTACACCGGTAAAATATTGCATAGTATAGAGCATTACCAGCTGTAAAGCATAACACGTAACACTTGAAACATGAATGTTTGTAAGATATAGCACATATTGTGGACTAAGTTTATACCTGAATGTCTGTGATAATCGGCGTTATTTCATTGCCTCTTCCCCTTCTATCTTGGATGATAAAAGAAGAAAATCGATGCGCGTGTACGAAGATAGATGGTTGGTTGTTGTGACCAGAGTTTAACTAGTGACGTTCGTTTTTCTGTTTTTACTGTAGGTTTAATAGTTGCAATCAAACTCTAATTTCAGAAGTATTTACTTAAATTAAATAAGCGGTTTTTCTGGTTGCAAACATGATCGCCATTATATATCTCAGTAGGAAAAGTTCTGTCTTATCATTGTATGTTATATGTCGTACTTATAAGTGTAATTTAAAAGCTTAGTTACTTGTTGTGATTGTTGGGCACAACGTTAAGGCGGCCTTGGGATATCGGAAGTCCCTGAGCTTTCCTGGCTGCGTCTTTGACTCGCTGGTCCATCTTGGATAATCGGTACATCTTCCTTTGGTCAACTGATTATAGAAAGAGTGTCCCTTATCTAATATTAAACGCACGTATCGAGGGTATGAGAACGTTACAAGCCTAGCTATCAGAAAAATGGATTCATTAGCCTGATTCTCTGATGGTAGATTTGATTGATCGACCATCTGCGAACACATAGCTGCTTTCAATGTTCAAAATACCATCTAATAGCTATACATACAATTGAAAGTTTCTGTACTTATAAACTTAATTTTACCTCTCGATTGGTTGTTGTTTACTATAGCTTCTTGTTGTCTGCCGTTCGTTTGAACTTAAGGTGATGATTTATGGTAAAATTAAAAATCTGCATAAAACCATAAAAAAAGTAACGTATCTCCCTGAAAGTTAGCATACTTCTTATTTTTGTTGTTCTTTACAGTTTAGAATACAAAATAGACGAACATGCTGCTTTAAAAAGCGTTTTTATAAGGAAAGATCAAAGGGTAATTTTCTGCGAATAAATCTGAAAAATAATATCATTATTGAAAATTTACGTCGTGCTGAGTGCATTATTGCATAATGAAGAGCGTGCTAGCAATTATTTATTCCAACTCTTTCTCAAATTGTAATGTAGACCAGATGAAAACGGTAGCTATTTCTCAAATGTTCAACCATGTACAAAGTAAATGTACACTGGAAGCATTATTAAATATAGTGTAGGCAAGCATACCTATGTTAACACCTACAATATAAGTAATACATTACTGACATGATCAGTGGTGTGTAGATGAAATTGTTCAACCTTGTTGGAATAGTCTCAACTGTCTCACCTGTGTGTTTTGACAAAAAAAATTGGACACAGACTGCATCTTTTTTCATCTGCTCAGCCTGATAATGTGTGAAAGAGTTTGAAAAAATAATTGCTAGGACGCTCTCCATTATGCAACAAGATACTCTAAGCACTAAGTATATTTTCAATAATGATATCATTTTTTCAGATTTATTCGCAGAAAATTACCCTTTGATCCTCTCTTATAAAAACACTTTTTAGCATTAACAAATGCTGCATTTTGGGATTCTAAATTATGAGAAACAACATACAGAAGGCATCTGCTAAGTTTTGGAAAGATCAGTTTTATTTTGAGTATTTTATGCAGATTTTTGTCTTTGTCCCAAATCAGTGATTATCACCACCTTAATAAAACAATGTCAAATCTGCAGACACAGGGAGCATGCAGGCAGGAATTCGGAGACTGATTGCATCAAACTTAGTTTAATCAAACAAAAAAACTCTCGAATGATGAAATTATTTATTTATTTTTCATAGGTGATATACGGAGGTCTAAGCGGGCCGTATTTACTATAGGTAAGTAAATAATAAGCTGTTAGATCTACTCATTAATGTTCTTTTTTTTTTCTTTCTTTTTTTCCCTTTTTTTTTCGCAGAGCTCATTTGTTATTGTCTTTCATTTAGGACACACATCTATTTAAAGGACATGAGTTTCTTATTAGCGAACAGAAATGTCTATAGATTTTTAAAGCACGAAGTCGCTTTTTCTTTATAATAAACTTCTGAAAACGTATCGAAGTAAAATGCGGACTTACTGTTTTGCAGCCAAAACGTGATTATTTTCAACAATCTGCGGAAATATCGGAGAACTGAAAGAAAAGACGAAAAACAATAAAAAAAAAATAACAAACACGAAATTGCCATATTCAGTGCTGTAACAAAGCATATTTATTGCAAATATATTCGAGATGGTTGGAACCAAACCCAAAACGGTGAACGCTCTAAGTTTAATCGTTTTTTCTTACAGTGACAACACATTTAAATTTTCATAATAAAACAGTGAAATCATAGAAATGAAGTCATTAGTTTAACATATTTGATTAGACAGCATGTAAGCAATATTAGGGTTTTGTAAAATAATATGATCTCGTAGCCTTGTAAATGTGGGGACAATCGGTGTTAAAGGCCCACCGTATCATCACCCGTGTTTCTGAAAAGCGTTTATTAGCACAGTGAATGGGGTTTATAACTTAAATGACTGTATTAAGTCTGTTGAGATATCCTTGTTAAACTAAATATGATATACTGTTCCGTTTGGTCATCTTTATTCTAGAATTATAGTTGACTTTTGTTGACGTGGATGTGGAGAGTTCATGAACAGTAAACTTCAACGAACCGAACCAGCAAAACAAAACATATTACCGAACTACCAACTAATTATGTGCACCGCGGCGGAGGGTGAGGGTGAAGGTTTGGACCCAGTAAAACCGGTTTAAACCACTCAGTAGTTATTACTGACCGTCGCAAGGCGGTACTTTCGTTACGGTTACATTTGTTTTATGTTCGGTGCTGTTTAATTTATTGTGTTCTCATTTTAACCCTCTATAATAAAATTAGAAAATAGGTAAAAATAGTTGTTAAATGTTTTCCGTATAATTTGCTTAGTCTGTTGTAAGCCTTCTGTTGGTCTAAATTTTTTAGTTCCACAAAGATAGCTGAGTTGCCACCTATTTGAGAAAGAGCTGCTGACTCGGCTTATCACTTGTAATTTATTGTTTGTTGGGATGCCTTTGTCAATCTTTCCCTTTGAAGTTGGGGATAGGGTTTGGGAACTGATTCAGTCAGTTCCAGTTTAACATATTTTATGAAGAAAAGTTACTCTTTAAATTCAAAATGACAAACTCAAGCATCGGTCAATACGAAGTTAACTGTTCAGAGACTCTTGATGTTCACCGAAACACAAGTCAACAATTATTTTAATATATACGACTTATGAGTTCAGTCAAAAGGGCTTTCATTTCAATAAACTTGATGTTAAATTTAAGTCGACTTTACCTCACCAATTCTGCGCTTTTAGACGTTACGTCACCAACAACGCAACGTTAAAACATTATGTCACATGATATGATGTAATGTCTACCTCACGTGATCAGGTTCTGAACAAGTGGGTTTATTTGTACATTATAAAAACAACTCTTCTACTCTCGTTGTCTTTGGTGGTTTATGATTTATCATCGTTGCATTTCGGGGTATCTTCATTTATACTGTTTATGGCTTTTCACAGTTTAAAAGGACGCAAGAATCTTACAACATTTGAGCCGCGACACGAGACTTCCAACAATGTGGTTGTGCGCCCAGCGCAGACTCAGATCAGCCTGGGCATCCGCCCAGTCTGATCAGAATCTTCGCTGTCCGCATGGAGGTAGCTTAGGCCCTTAGCTACCCTTTAAGCACCTAGGAAAGAGTCAGATCAGAGTTGGAGGATGCCCGGGCTGCTCTGAGACTGCGCTGGGCACACAACCACTTTCAAATTGTTGGTTTTCTCGTGAAGCGATTAATTTAATCTGCGGTTTTCAGGTCCTGCTGTAATAAAAGGTATGAGGGCAACAGCGGAGCTTCTTAGGGCAGCGAAACCAATGCCATCAGGAACAAAACACATGAGTGCTGGAGATGTTACAGTCGAATTTCGTCATTTTGTAAAACCGGGGAATTATGAGACTGCAATAAAAGATTTCTTTTCTGTGAAACCTACAGGTGTCCAAGAATTTGGGCTGCCAAAGGAGGTACAGATCCCTTTTCTGTATTCAATAATTCCAACTCAACATTCTAGTTCTAATAAAGCTCAGTTCATTCATGTCGGGAACTAACAAAAGTGCCTCTATACCCTAGTTTTATCGCAGAAACTGTGATCTTCTTGAAGCCATTATTTCTGTACTCATTTCTTTAGTATTACTAAGTAAATCCAAAACTTTAAGATACGAATATTGTGCTGGTTTCAACATTTTTTAAGATGTTGATAGTTAAAGACAGAAAGTTCATTTTGGAGTATGTTAACTCTGGAGAGTCATTGATAATTTTTTCCTCAGGCCTCTCGGGCCTATTCTCACCCAGCAGGCACATGACCTTGAATCAACATAGAATCACGACGTTGAATCATGGTTGATTCAAGGTTGTGTGCCCAATGAGTGGTTGTAAGTAATTCATCGATAGAAAAAAATTTTTTTAACTTACGGCTGCTTAGCTAAATTGATATCCTCGGAAGATACACTTACTTTACTGATATGTTGCGAAAAGTGAAAATTTATGTCACGAAATTTTTCATAAATATATCAACTTCTTAAGAAATGTATCGAGAAGAGAGTACTATACCGAGCTGAAAAGTAAATAGCAAAATTCTTAGGAACTGACACACTTTAGTCTCAGGTCCCACCCAAGACACCATGTGGGAAAAAGATAACACAAAATAAGTCATCACCAAAGACATCATCAGCGGCAGCCATGTGAACATCCATTTCCCATTTTTAGTTGGTCACCGGGCGAGCCTTAACATCATGTACAAATATATCAATAACATACATAGCAAAAACAACACACCAAACAATCAAGAACCAGAAAAAAGTGCCGCCTTGGACGGCCAGTAATGAAATTACTGTGTGTGAGGGGTGGGGGTGGGCTTAACCGGTTCGCGGTGGAGACCAACCCTCGCTCTTGGTTCTGCTTTGGTTCATCAGAGAATTAAAGTCTTCGGTATGATATCAAGACTGCATACAGCAGCAGCACCGAAGTAAAGTTAAAAGCAAAATTGCTCTGGCGACATTTTGACTCCGAGTTAATAAAACTTTTTATCATATGACGTCGCGGTTATTCAGTAGATAACGTCGCGTCATTTAAATCGTATCACTACACGTGAATTAACATTTGAACGCGTACATGTAAAGTCATTGAAAATGACCGTGGAAAAATGAGTTTTTTTGCACTAAAACGTCACAATTTCGCCATTAGAAAACGCGACGTTTTTATGAACGTCAACGTGTAACGTTACAACGTTATTTGCATATTTAATCCACTAGTGGACTATCGTTTTTAATGCATGGCTTTATTACAATCTCAGATGCGACGTCATATGATAAATGGGAATAGAAAAAAAGGAAATAAAATAGTTCCTCGTTATTTTTTTCTAGAAAAAAATACAAATATCCGAAACAACTATAGGACGAATCTGCATTTATTAACAGTTGTCTATTTCAATCCCGGGTTGGCTGTCCCCATACCTCGCTTATGCTTATGCAGCCATTGCCTTGCTGATTGACCACTTTTTATTTGACCTCGTATTTTAATAGTTTAAACCGGGTTATAAAACAAAAGCGTCTTTTTCCACCAAACGTTACATGACTTGATCATTTGATAATTTGACGAGTGTTACGAAGGTTGATCACGTCAGGAAAACTGTTGTAAACTTTATATGAAGTATTCCTATGCAGTGAATGGTCTTTTTTCCTCTGTTTTCCAGTAAATTGTATACATGTACCCACTTTTTCTGAACGTCTACATTTTCTGGTTTTCCGCTGCAATCAGCGCTCGTGTTACGCCCACACGCCTTGGGTATATCGCTTCACACATGTCTGTTTACACCCAGCAGCTTAGGACGGCCTCTTTGTTTACATCTAACCTGATTGTGGTTCATTACCAAATGATGAAGAAAATTTGACCGCATAAGCCTCTCCAACATCTTTCAAGTGTTTAACGAGTTTTGAAAATAAAAAACGCCAGGTCTCTTTTAAGTTAATTTTGCCTGCGGTCAATGAAATCGGGAAAAGGAATAACTTGAGTGCCTCGTTAACAGAGTAGTTTAAACACCCAGTTGTTGCATTGCCCTTTTTGCACTACTTCAGCTTAAAGTTGCAGACAATGTCCTCAATATAAGGCCGATTACAGATAAGCTGTCACCCGAGGCACCGGAGAGGTCTTTGTCAGATCCATTTGCTCAGAACATTGAAACAAGTTACAGTTTTCTGTTTATTTCCATTTCTTTTCGTGAAATTCTAAATGAATGAATGAAATAAGAAAATAAAAAAAAGTTTATAAAAAGAAAAAAAAACGTCCGAAAGTTTTGAGCATAAATTGTGAAAGTACAACAATGAAACTAAATTTGGTTTTCTGGGTGTTTTTTACCCTTTTTTTTATCTTTTCTTCTTTTAAATTTATAATTGAATGAATAAATAAAATCATAAAAATAATGATAACCATCATAAGTTAATTAAATAATAGATGAATGAATGAGTAAAAAGAAAGACAGAAATAAGAAAAAAATGTTTGAGTTTTGGGAAAAAGATTGTTAAAATACTTTGTACAATGGGAAATATCAGTCAGTGATTACCCTTGTGTACTCTCTAGTAAAAACTTGGTCCTGCAAAATTTGTCTCCTCTGTCATTTTCGCTGTTTTCTTTGTACTACATGCTATTTTACCAATGATTTCTCTGCTTAGTGTAATCAGATTTAAAGAAATATTTTGTAGCCTCTAGAAACAACACCCCAGTGTTGAAATTAATTATTGATAATTTGTTTAATTAACACACTAATGGTATAAATTGGCAAATAAATCAACACTTCTCAGTAAGTACCCAGGGATAAAAGCCGCGTAGGGGAGAGTCGGGTAGCTTCGTACAGGCGGGTAAATTCGGACATACAAATGCAAACAGTGAAAATCCAGATGAGACGGCTCATAATGAGCCGTCTCATCAGGATTAATTCTGTTTGGCCAGTTATTTTTTTGTTTCAGTTCTAAACAACTGACATGTAAAGGAAACAATGTCAGTGTCCGAATTTACCCGCTGTCCGAAGTTACCCGACTCTCCCCTAATGCAATGCGGAGGACCTCCTGAGGATTGGTTCTACCTCTGATTCTATCTGACAAGGGAAGTATGAAAACAACTGCTACTATCTCTCATTTCCATTATTTCATATTGTTTGAATGACTATATGTATTTGAGCACATGTTTTCATATAAGATTATTGTGGCTGGTATATTTAATCAGTTAAAGTACTATGGTCATGTGGCATACATTATTCACACCTTTAGTAATTACCAGGTTCTACACTGTAAGCCATTCCATCTTCATCTTCTATGCTGCTGGCCGTTCTACGGCAACGGTCCCGATATTATTTGTTGCTTTGTGATTTTTTTTTCTACGAGGCGGTTTATGTTATAAAGTCTTCTGCTCTTTGTCCTTGTTTCTGTGTTTGTTTAGGCATTCTGATCACCTCGCTTGGGGAAGAGGGGGCTGTTTTTTCTGCTTCTTGTGTATTTGTTTGTTTTGCACGTGAGTGTATGTTTGTCCTTTTTTAGCTCACCTAAGCCGAAGGCTCACAGGTGAGCTTATAGTATAGGCAGGCATCCGTCGTCCGTCGTCCGTCCGTCGTCCGTCCGTCAATATTTTTAAACGACATCTCCTCTGAAACTACAAGGCCCATTGTTACCAAATTTCATATATAGCATCTATAGGCAGGGGGAACCAATAATACTGTTTTTTATCCAAATCGCTTCAGAACTTTGGTTGCTATGGCAACTTAAAGTTTCCATTGACTTGTATGGGAAAAATTGAAAATTTGCATTTATTGCTATGTCACTGCAGATATTTTGACAAAACTTTTACAGAAATGTTCCTTGAGTATTCCTCTATCAACCGCATGAACTTTATGTAAATTGCACAATTTGGCTGGTTGCCATGGCAACCGAATGGTTAAAAAATAGAAAAAAATATTCAAAAATCATCTCCTCAGAAACTATGAAACCAATTAAGCTCAAACTTCACAGAAAGGATCTTAGTACTAGCCTCTATAAAAGTACTGTTTTCCTTGGCAATTGCTCTAGCAGTTTGGTTGCTATGGGAACTGAAAGTTGCCGATGACCTATAATGGCAAAATGGAAAATTTGCATTTATTGCTATGTCACTGCAGATATTTTGACAAAACTTTTACGGAAATGTTCCTTGAGTATTCCTCTATCAACCACATGAACTTTATGTAAATTGCACAATTTGGATGGTTGCCATGGCAACCGAATGGTTAAAAAATAGAAAAAATATTCAAAAATCATCTCCTCAGAAACTATACAACCAATAAAGCTCAAACTTCACAGGAAGGATCTTAGTACTAGCCTCTATAAAAGTACTGTTTTTCTTGGCTATTGCTCCAGCAGTTTGGTTGCTATGGGAACTGAAAGTTGCCATTGACTTATAATGGCAAAATGGGAAATTTGCATTTATTGCTATGCCACTGCGGATATTTTGACAAAACTTTCATAGAAATGTACCTTGAGTAGTCTTTAACCAGCCATGTTAAATTTATGCAATTTGCGCAATTTGGCTGGTTGCCATTGCAACCGAATGGTTAAAAATAGAAAAATATTAAAAAATCATCTTCGCAGAAACTGTGTGGCCCAATAAAGCTCAAACTTTACAGAAAGAACCTTAGTACTAGCCTCTGTAAAATTATTGTTTTTCATGGCAATTGCTCCAGCAGTTTGGTTGCTATGGCAACAAAGAGTTTCCATTGACATAATGAGGAAAATGGAAATTGGCAATTTTTGCTGTCTAACTAACTGTTATTTAATTTTTTTTCTACAGAAATGTTTCTTGAGTAGTCCTCAACGATTCATATGAATTTTCTCCAAATCGCTGAATTTGATTGGTTGCCATGGCAAAATATAGTGTAAATTTCGAAAAAAAAAAATCTTCTGCTCAGAAGCCATATAGGGGATGAAGCTGATATTGTGCAAACATGTTGATGACAGTAATTTCTACATAAATTTTATTCTTTTTCTTCCAATCCCATAAGAACTTTGGTTGCTATGGCGACTTATAGTTTCCATTGACTCATAATGGGAAAAGTGAAGCCATGAGGGGAATGAAGCTGATACTTAGCATACATATTAATAATGTTAACCTCTACCTAAAGTATGTTTTATATTATCATTGCCCATGTGAATTTGTTGCTATGGCAACTTAAAGTTTCCATAGACTTATAATGAGGAAAGTGGACATTTGCTATTTATTTCTGTTTTACTGCAGATATTTTGACCAAAATTCACAGAAATGTTCCTGGAGTAGTCCTCTACCAGCCATATGAATTTTTCCCAATTACCCGATTTTGATTGGTTGCCATTGCAGCTGAAAGGCCACATTTTCACTTTTTGTTTTGCCAAAGTGCCAAAGATCTTATGAGAAGCCATCAATGGGGGATAAAGCTTATTTTTTTTGCATAAATGTTTGTGATATTATCCTCTACATAAATGGTGTTTTTTTATTGCTGTTGTGCATGGTGTTTTGTTGCTGTAACCTCAGTGCTTCAGTGCTCAGGTGAGCGATATAGGGCCATTGGCCCTCTGGTCTCGTCCTCTCGGGGTCGTGGTTTAATTGTGGGTTGTGATTGGGGCATACCTTGACCCTTTCTGTTAACCTTTTTAGACGCATAACATCATTGAAAGTCCTATTTCTTCTTTTAAGTTTAGGACAATTAAGGTGATTATATTTTAGGTATCCGAATATTTGAGCCGCGACTTGACAAAATTAACAAAGTGGCATGTTCGCCCTGCGGAGACTCAGTTCAGCCTGGACATCCGCCCAGTCTGACCATTGTCTTGGCTGTGCGCATGGAGGTAGCTTAGACCCTTAGCTACCCTTTAAATACTTAGCAAAGAGTCTGATCAGACTGGGTGCATGCCCAGACTGATCGGAGTCAGCGCCGGGCGCACAACCACTTTGTTGGTTTTGTCGTATCACGGCTCATGTACTTTTTTACAGTATAAAGGACTCATGGGTATGATTGGTGACCGAGAAATTTCCATTTTGGACAAAGACATCATTCAAGGAAGCCCAATAATGATGATATTACAAACACTACCATCTGGAAAACATCGAATCGATAGGATAATCTACTCCTCGGAATAAAGACCAGAAGTTGGCGCTCCTAGCAAGGGTTGAAAGCGCACTCAGCAATAGTATTCTTTGAAACATTACCTCACCCAGTCTAATGTTTGCGATGGTTCACAAAAAGTCAATTTCACCTGAAATTTACCATATCATTTACTATACTGCTATGATTTTGTTTCGATCGCACCTACACACATACAAAAAAACAAAAACAAAAAAAACTTGACAATGAAAATAGAGATCTTCATTATTTCAGGCGAATAAAATCAGACTGCCTAACTAAATTCATTTTCAGCAGATCAGCTTTAGTGCAAAACATTTCTTTTATGGTATTTTCTTTATTGTATATCTTATGTTTTACATGCCATTAACATACAATCTCATGTGTGCATTTAACTGAAAAGGAACTTTACGGCCATGTGGCGGCCGTAATGCGTCTCCCCGTACATCATCCATAGTGCAGATTATATTTCATTTACATCCTTTGAAAACAGAGGATAGATTCTGAATAATCAAAAAATTGAGATTGATTTAGACTATTATTCTAGATCATCGTCTTTTATATTATTTGCATCCTTTTGAAATTAATCAGTCTTTAAATCGACTGCCTAATTAAAATTAAGTAATTACAGTATGCTTTTTTCTGGTTTCGTCAACGGATATTGTCAGGGTCACTGACGAGGCTTTATTAGCCGAAACTACGTAGTCTGGCCCATGTTCCTACTTCTGTATGTATTGTCTGCTCTTGAGGGAACTTTTTATAAGATTTTAATTTTAATAATCAAGAATAAGCAAAATAAAGATGCACGAAGATTCTCATTCTCTTTTCCATGACTTCATATTACGTTTTCCCTGGCCTTCTACTTGTTTGAGTGAATGACTGAACGCGGGTTTAAAGTCCCACCAACACATAGGTCATTTGGAGACGGGACCTCGGTTAAAAGTATCATCCCAAAGACCGGAGAAGCGTGGGGACGAGCCTGCGACCCCTGCATTGGTAGCTCAGCGCGTCATATTCTACTCTACTGTCACTCCATCACATTGTTAAAAGCCTAACATAGAAATTACACGTTATTACTACAATAACTTTATATGACTCTCTGTATCACATCGAATGGATGTGCCCAGCCCAGATCACAGAAATACACAAGACGCAGGCAGACGAGGGCTCATAATCAAGCAAAAGGCTCAGTTCTCAATTTTTCTTTCTATGCTTCCACTTTTATTATTTGTGTTTCGTATTTTATGTCCCTTTTAAACATATTTCGTTTTCATCATATGACGTCGATGTTATTCAGCGGATAACATCGTGTCATAAAAATCGTATAACCACATTGTGTAATAACACTTTGGCGCGTATATGAAACGTCATTGACAACGTCCATGTCAACAATGCAGTTTCTTATTGAATTAATGCTCATTTCAAAGGCGATAAATCCCATTTTTAAAGGATCATATGATAAACAGGATCTTACACTCGTAACAGAATCTTACACGAGTGTAAGATCCTCTATATATCGAAGTAGATAAGGTGACGGTCAGGAACCGACACAGTCGCAAACCACAGCCTGACTTACACAAGATATGGGAAAAAAGAAGGCACACAAAGCAGTTCAAGACAAGCGAAAGGCCAAGAGGTCATCTTTTTTAAGCAGATTGCCCAGAGGCTATTCTAAATAATGCATAAAAAGTCAAACTAATACAAAACAGACACTTTCACAGCATTGGAATCTTCATTATAAATTACTAGACCGAAGTTTATCAAACATAAGTAGGACGTATACAGAACAACTCTGTTTTTACTTGTTTAAGAAACAAAACAGAGTTATTGTTCATGATGAAATCGATTATCAATGGAGTATATACAGTTATAACACACACTAACAATGTCTACCGTAAAGATCCTAAGTTTAAGGGCACATAGGGCAGTACAAACAGTGGAAACCGAGATCAGACTGTTCCTTAGGAACCAGAACGATCAAGATCTTCACAGTTGCCATTCCATCTTCGCATATTTGTCCACATAACTCTATGGTAGAACCGAATAAAAGGAAAATAAATAGTAGAGCAAGGACCGGCTGTGCTTGCAACAGGTGCTGAATTTAGGCTGTCTGTTTTGGGAATATATTTGAACTTAAACATTGTTTTCTAGAAAACGAAACGGTGATTTTTTTTTTTTATTATTCTTAAACATACAATGTAAGTTTTACTAAAATAATATGCATAAGCATACCCCATCGACTGAATATATTTTTCATGACGTTTTTCATGAAATTCAATTTTCTTGAATTTTTTAAAGAATGTAAAAATATACTTATTACAAGATAACTGCAATTTTTAGTTACAAGTTTGTTTCTAATATCCTGTATTACAGATTATATGATTTGCAGAAATGAAAGTGCGTTCATGTGCTAGAGATATGAATTTTAATGGAAAATGTGTAAAAAAGTATGTCGAAATACAAAATATTGTTGTTTAGGAAAACAAAACGGTGATTTTTTTCCTTATCCAAATGTTTTATAGCTCTTTGGGTTATTTAGACGGTATAATGGTTTGAATGCCCCGCCAATATTTTTATTCAGTCTTCGTCTACCTTAAGTGAGCATAACCAGACAGCCCAGAGAAACACCGCGTAAACTTTTATACCAAGAAATGGTTCGGTATTAGCGGTGAGACATCACAGTTTAACACATGGTCAGGATTTTTTAGATACTAATGAGCCGCAACACGGCAAAATCAGCAAAGTGGCATGTGTGCCTAAGCCAGTATCTCACCAAGATGCAACAACTGGCGACTAGTTTGAGACAAAGATTTGCGATAAAATCCGTGACTTTGCGACATTTTTTATATTTTGGTCTCATTGAAATGGTGATTACGACATATTTGCGAGTGTCGCGCGAATTTCGCACGAATGTCCCACGATTACTGCACGAATCTTGCCAAAATTCGCCTGGAGTTCGCACACACGTCGCACGACAGTCGCGCAACGTTTGTGAGACACTCGCGCGACGTTCGCACAATGAAATTGCGAATATTTCTCTCATGCGACTGTGGCACGATACTCCCGCGAACGTCGCGCGAAGGTCGTGCAACAGTCGTACGATGATTTTGCGAGAAAATGAGAACCTATTAACATTCCAGCATTTTTTTAATAATAAGAAGTCAGAAAGATAGATCTTGTGTTTTGTCATAAAATATGAGGTGGTTCAGTCGGAACTCAGCCAGAACATTCCGGTTGGCCTCCTTCCATCCCCTCCACGCCCAGATTCTTTTTCTTCCTTGTTTCAGCCGTCTAAGAAACCGTTGAAGCTCCCGAGTTCTCATCGTTGGAGGGAACAGGGGCTTGGACTGTTTCGGCTTCCTCTGTTGTGGTTTGAGGACCAGGTGCAACGACAGCCCTACCCCTACCGCGCCCTTTTCTGACTTTTGCTAGCATGCTGCCCGTATTGGATCTGAATGAGTGCAAACTGTTTGCGAGAAACATATATGTCCGAGTCAAGTGGGACGAAAGTATACGAACCATTCACGACACTTTTGCGACATTGCGAGTAATTTAAGACACTCGCACGATACTCGTGAGACAGTTTGTCGCACGACTTTCGCGCGAAAGTTGCTCAGCTTTATTTGCTCGCAATTTAGTCGCGGAAGTGTCTTATTTATGTCGCAATTTGTTTGCAATATAGTCTTATTTATTTCGCAAATTTGTCGTGTTCACGGTCATTGCGACTCGCGGAAACTAAATGGCGAAGGGTCCGTCACGTGTTTGCGACACCCGCGATGACTTTGCGACTCTGTTGCGACTATACTGCGAGAAATCTTGTCGCACAAAAATGTTTTACATGTAAAATTTTTTGTGCGACAGTGCGAACCGTTTGCGCTAGTTTCCCAATCACGCGAGGATATTGCAAATCCCCGCGAACGTTTCAAGACAGTTTTGAGGCTCATCCGCGAATGCAGTGGGCAATCATTCGCAAAGTGTCGCATCCCAGTGAGATAGAGGCTTTAGCAAAAACTCAGGCCAGCCTGCACAGCTGCTTAGTCTGGTCAGAGTATTTTGAGACGGAAAGCAAAGTATGAAAATGCCCAAAACATTCCCTTTGGAAATATATCTCTTCACTTCACTTGAGATCTTAGAGACAAGCTAAAGCCAAGGTAAAAAATGTCCGTTAGACTACAGTAAGCTTGACCAATGACGACAATGATATAATTATGAAACAGGTTTTAAATGGAGCTGTCATTAAGCTTTAGGTCAATCGTACCCTGCAGACGGTTGCAGGTTCAAATCCCAGCCAGCGACTAAAATACTTTCTCTGTCACCAAGCAGTAAAGTGGTACCTTTTTCGAATCAGGGAATGTTACCTGCAGCGAACGGAGAAGGAAAGGTCCCATCTTTCATATGCCGAGCCCCTTATACAGACAGCCTCTGTCGCCAACTAAACTACAGAAAATTATCTGGCTTTTTTTATCAATATACCTTCGGAAACAAAGCATAAACCGTTGTCATAAGCTGATGTACACTTTAAAACTTTACCGACATTTCTTCCACTCATAAATATCGTCAAACTATGGTCGTTTTATAGCATACACACGTTTATACATGTAAATGCATTTGTCAGTACTCTGCCCCAAACGTGATGACATGGTGATCCATGCATTTGCAAACAAAGCACGTGCGATCGCGCAGTGCCAAACATGTCGCATAATGCGTAGATATGAGCGGAGACATACTTGTGAAACTGCACAGGCTTGATGGCAGATCTGATTCCTCACTGTCATCATATGCCGTAAAATAATCTTTTCTCAATTCCCTTTTTTTTTTTTTCTTTTTTTTTTTTTTTTGCTACTAATATAAACAGAAATCCGAGACATTTCTTAAATTTAATATTAGATGTGTAGATGGGTGTCAACACTGTTGTCTTACCGCCCCGTTGGAGATCAGGTTGGTCATGCAGGCCCCGTCGAAAATCCGGTTGGTCTGAGTTTCAATATGGCGGAATGAATGATATTCGTGTTCACGCTGTTAATACGTAAGCATTTTGCTGGATGATCTTATTTCAGGACAACGAAAAGCTGTGCCGTAGTTCGTCTGGACAATTCAGATAACTGCCTATCAAGTCTAATTAGGCATACATTACTACGTAAGTAGATAATGATATTCAAAGATGTGCTCACGGAAAACTTTTTTTGGTGAATCGAGAGTCACCCTTAAAAATGTAGTTGATATCTACTTGTGATTTACATCTGCATCCCTTTTCTGTGTTGAAAATTTCAAAACTCACCATTGTTAGTTATTATACTATTCTCTTTCTCTTAATTTGCATTTTCATGGAGCTAGAACTGCATCTAATATATTTTGACAACTACGTATACTGCTTCTGTTCCGGGTTGGTCACCGCTGGAGTGCGGGTTGGATTGGCTAGGAAATGGGATTGGAATGAGCTTCTTATCTGAGAGAGTACGGGTTGGTCAGATTTATCATTCCAAATTGTGTGAACAGAAGACGCTAAAATTGCATTCGTTGGTCAATGGACATTTTTTTCTGTTGCTGTTATACAGCTGTTATACTTCGCTAAGGAAGTATCCACTTTCGAGCGCTTTATAAAAAAATTCTCAATGAAATCATCTATTCTGCAATGATAGTGTTTTATTTTTATATTAGGCGAAAACTTGCTACAAGTGCATTCATGATAAATGGCAGCATAGGAGAATGATTCAGAACAACAGTTGGAGTAAGACAAGGATGTCCTCTATCGCACACCCTCTTCAACATTTTTCCCCATTGGATCATGTCCGATGCTCTGGAAGAACATGACGGAAAGGTTAGCGTAGGCGAAAGAAACATTTACCAATCTGCGGTTTGCCGATGACATAGACGCTCTAGCTGAGGAAGAGCAGGAACTAGAAGCTCTAGTTGAAAGTCTCGACCAAACCTGCACAAGGTATAAGATGGAGATCAGTGCTGAGAAGACCAAACTGAAGATGAACAACGTAGATTGCATCCAGAGGGAGATCCAGGTAAAAGGGCAGAAGCTGGGTACCGTAACAAGCTTCAAATACCTTGGGGCAGCTGTCTCAGATGATAGCTAAAACAAGAGGTTTTCTCAAGGATCGCACAAGCCACTTCAGCTCTTTCCAAGCTGAAACCAATTTTGAGAGATAACAACATATCTCTTGGATCAAAGGTAAAGCTTATGCGCTCCCTTGTCATTTCCATATTAATGTATGCCTGTGAATCGTGGACCTTGACAGCAGAGTTAGAGAAAATAACGCAGGCATTTGAGATGAGATGCTACCGAAGGTTACCGAACATTTCGGACAAGGACCATATAACTAATGAGGAGGTTCGCAGAAAGATCCAAGCAGCCATTGGAGAATATGATTAATTCCTGACGCTGGTCAAGAAACGGACACGAAGGTGGTTTGCCCACGTCTCAATGTCTTCGGGTTTAGCAAAGACGATTCTACAGTGCACAGTGGAAGGAAAATAAGAAGAGGTGGGAAGACAATATTAAAGAGTGGACAGTGATGGATTTTGCCAGCTCAACTAGGGCAGCTGAAAACAGGACAAGGTGGAAAGGAATTGTTTCGCAGTCATCTGTGGTGCCCCTACGACATAGTAAGGTTTTGGACAGAGTAGAATAAAAGGCGAAAACAGGAGTAATATTTATAACGGCACAGCCAAGACAGGAAGCATCGCAATCAGACTGACTTGGTAAAGAAGCGGTTCAATCAGGAGATAAATCCATAGGATAAGTAGCCTTCCTGGAGCAGACATAGGAAGTGGCCATGACCTGCTGATGATGACCTCTCGAGTTCGTCTGAACTGAAGAAGGCCAGAAAGCTACCCAGTCAAGACTGAGGTTTGACTTTTAGAAGTTAAAAAAAAACAGATGTGGCAGGCACATTACACAGCAACAATAGATGGGAAATTTAAACCACTCATCAGTCTGAGGGACGATGATAAAGACGTAGATAGCATGATTACCACCTACAATACAGCAGTGACTGACACAGCCTGTGAGGTACCTGGAAAGGAACGTCACAGAAAAAAGCCCTGGATCCCCAGAGATGTCCTCAGCCTCTGGGATGAGAGGAGGAATTTGAAGAAGAGGCGGTATGAAGAAGGCGCGAAAGAATACAGAAAAGCTAACAAATGGATTGAGGATTCAGAAGGCTATGAAGAAAGCGAAGAAGGACTGGATAGATATTTAGTGCAAGGAGATTGAAACTTGCACGAACAAAAACAACAGCAAGAGAGCATATCAGCTGGTAAATGATCTATCTTCAGAGAAGCAGGGTAGAACCAATGCTATCCAGCACAAGCCTGAGAAATGTCTAACAGAAGAACAAGAGATTCTCAGCAGATTGAGAGAGTATTGCTCAGAGCTATACAACTATGTATGAAGGTTATATAGACGTTACAGTTCTGGACTCTGCTCAGCACTCAGGTGAAGATTTACAGCCGATCCTTCATAAGGAAATAGAGATTGCAGTGCCTGCACTGAAACAGAGAAACTTGCTGGAGTTTATAATACCAGCAAAACTTGTTCAAACAGGTGGGGAGACCATTATTAATGTTTTGACGTAGACCGTAACAACTCTGTGGACTCAGTCGCTGATTATTACACTTCCTAAAAAGGGCTACCCACAGCTCTGCCAGAACTACAGAACCATCAGTCTCATCACTCATCAGAGTAAAATCATGCTGAAAGTCATCTTTTACAGGCTTTAACCCCAAGCTGAAGAGATTTTTACTGAAGAACAGGTTGGATTCAGAGCCGGAAAAAAGCACTAAATAACAGCTTTTCAGCCACACAATCCTTGGTGAAAAGTACCTTCAACATCAGCAGAATCTGTACCATTTCTTTATAGATTTCAAAACGTATTTTGCAGGGTACGGCATGCAGCCTTAAGAATCACAATATCTAGTCTAGTCTAGTATATAACATAACCTTGCGATGTCGTTGGGGCACCATAAATGACTTTACATCAATCCCTTTCCACCTAGTCCTGTCCTCGGCCGTCCTAGCTGAGCTAGCAAAGTCCATACCTGTCCACCCCGAAATATTGTCTTAACACCACTTTCTCTGTCTGTCTGCCTCTTCTTCTGTTTCATTTCAGTGTGCCCTGCAGAATCGTAATTGCTAAGCCAGGCGACCTTGAGACGTGGCCATACCACCTCAGTTTCCGTTTCTTGACCAATGGCAGGAGTTTGTCATATTCTCCAATAGCTGCTTGGATCTTAAATTCTGCAAACATCCTCATTAGTGACATGGTCCTTGTGTGAGGTGTTCAGTAACCTTTGATAGCATCTCATCTCAGAGGCCTGTGTTTTTACTCTAACCGTGTGTAAGTACAATATCAATGCAAATCTAGTTCGCGCCATTAAGCACCTCTATGACTAGGCTATAAGAGCAGTTGAAATGAATGGCAGCTCAGGAGAATGGTTCAGAACAACAGCTAAAGTTAGGCAAAGATGCTTTCTCTCACTCATCCTCTTCAATACGTTTTACGAAATGAATATGTCATGTTCTGGAAGAGCACAGACGGCAAACTATCACCATTTTGTGGTGTTTAGAGGTTAGTGCTATTGCAAAGTTATTTCCTCCACCAATCATAAAATTCAAAACATGCTTGCAGAAATGCCTGTGGGAGTCAATCAATTTATGATGACAAAATATTCGTGAATATTCAAGGAGGGCAAGCATTGATATACCGTCTCTGTCTCCGTAACAAAGATGTTTTCGATGAAGATTTTTTTAACAAGTCTTAATTATGTTACATACAACCAACCACTTTCATAATTTTGTGATTATTTCGTAATGAAATACGAGGGAGTATACCTTTAAGACAGTAACGCATTCACAATTTTAAGCTCCAATGATGATGAATTACATCATTTTATCAAAACGGTTGTCAAGACGCCAAAAATAGTATTTTATGAAAGAAAATACAGACACTCTATGTCTTATTATAACAGACTAAGCTAGGTAAGAAGCTGTTCCTGCTTTTGAATGTATGTCGATCTGATTGTATGACAAACATGGGCTCAGAATTGAGCGCCCGCAGAAAAATAGTCTGCTACACCTATCCCCTTATGCAGAGCTTTGCCTTTTAACTTATCGTCGCTGTAATATTAAACATTTGTATCTCTTAACACTTCGGTATTTGAAATATTTGTGTCAGCGTGAACAAGTCGACAAATGTTCAAGGTCATATAGGTTATATTGCTGTAACATATACCCTGAAAAGTATCGTAATGTTCTTTGTCTAATTTTAATCTAGTTAGAAAATAATAGTGATTGGTTATCTAATTCAGATAGCGTCAAAACAATTACCGTTTGCTGATTACAGGAAAAATTGGTCAAAGACAAATAAAGGTGAGGAACTATATAAGTATTCTTGCTTCCGTTCAGATCCTTATATTTGTAGATTACAAATGTATATGCTTGTTGTCAAGTTCTTTTCATAAAATAAAATATGTTTAAACCAAAGACAAATAAGAAGATGAATTAGGTTAAACGACAATAAAATGACTTCCTCACAGACTTTTCATAACAAAACACATTAGTTCTAGGATGTCTGTAGCTGTTAATTATAAGGATCTGGATGGAGGGTACCCAAATCACTAATCATTAAAATGTTAGCCCTTTATTCAGTAAATGATAACGTCATTTTAATCAATTTTAGTAACATGAAAATAGGCACTGCTTATAGGCGAGCACATCGCTCTTTACAACGTGTGGGTGGTATGATAAAACCCCTCTATTGCTGCTACCATCTTTGCTCTAAAGTTTCGGACAAAAAGTGTAGACCCAGATCTGACTACTTACTGCACGAGTCTGGATTCGATTTCACAACACGTTTGGTCGTATGAAATTTGTAATAATACAATTGCAACTCAATATCTGCGAATTCCGTCTGACAAACTGATGAGAAACTTTCAGAGAACAGCTTTCCCCCTTCTTATCTTTCCCCTCGGAAAACGGGCTATATATATTTTTTTTTAGTTTCATCTCTGTGGCGCTTTCTATTTCCTTTATATATCACCCAACGCTGATCCTCCTTGCATTTTGTGTACTGACCATGATCTATTGTTTTATTGTTTCACGTCCTCGGTAAACAGCTGTGGTCATGTCGGGACGGTCAGTTAAAATAGCCACACTGTTCCTGGGCAGGCTTAGACATCCTAAGCGGTTAACCAGTACTAAATACACATACTTTCGCTAGTAACTGACAACTGCCCTTCTTGAACCAGTGGAAGCAGAAACGAAAGTATATGGCCGGACCAGGTATCGAACCCGGGACATCTGGCTCTTAAGTCAGACGCCCTACCGATTGTGCTACGTGGCCCGGCGACCATGACCTACATAAAGACTGTACGACCTCTATTTCTTATCGTTTTCTTAATTTCGATTCAAACCAGACCAATTTAGTGTCGTAACGAAAGAAATTCCGTAGAAAGTTATGTGTTTTAAAGGTGAAAAGATGAATTACCGATACTCTATCATAGAACTCCCACTCTTTCAAAGTTCCTACGTAGCTTTGAATTGCAGGCGATATGCGCCTGCAAGCGAATGCTCGCTATAACCCAGAATTTTTTGGCTTCCACATTGAATTTTAAACCCCGAAAAGCACTTACATGTATCACTAAGCATTAAGGCCTTAAATTCCCAATCCCTAACAGAAAAAGGTTATTGATAGCTTATTGTAAAACCCATCTAGATCCTCTATTATTTGTTTGTCATAATGTCCGGAATTTTGACGCTTATAAAAACAAAAGAAGTTTAGCTGTACACACGGCCACAGACGGAAGAAAAGTGCGCTTAAAATCCCAAGAGAATTTCATAAAGTTCTAGTTTTTTGCTTAGGAAAACATTAAAATTTTAATATGACTTTGACAGGCAACAAAATAATCACACTTGTATTCGGACATGCTACATATGCGACAGTTTAGGCGTAAAAAAATAAAGGTCACAAATATAAGGTTTGTCCACACATGCAACCTGGCGGAAATATTAGACTGCAAATGGCGTTATGGTATTAATTTGCATGCTTTACTCATTTATGCCATGTGGACTCTTTTATCCTCAGAAAATGGATGAGTTTATTCATTATATTAGGAGTGTTTGGTTAATTTATTTCTTGTCGTATTAATGGAATTTGTTGAAAATGTGTCTGCAAACAGTGTAAATCCTGAGCAGACACCGCGTCCGCTGGCGTCGGATCTGTGTTTTTACTGTTAATTTGTGTCCTATTTTTTAATGGGAAGCTAGCCATAAATGGGTTAAATTTCTGTTCTATGTTTTTCCTTTTTTTTCCTTTATATTAATTTTGAGACTCTGTTCTATGATTTTCTTTAAATCACAGATTTTGTAGACCGTATCTAAGTCTAATTCTTCATTAGCATTAAAATCACATGGCTGTTGAAGCTCTAAAAAAGACAGTTTCTTAATGGTATTCCAATTCGAATAGTTTTACTTTCAGGAGCAGTAAGGACAATGTTTTTCCCTCCTTTCGGAATTTGGGTCAACTCACATCTTAAAGGAATGGATTTCTTACCATTGGCAATCCACTTTAAACATAGAATTTACTCTCTCAGGAGCAAGGTCTTTCTCTCAAGAGAAGACGCCTGTTAGAAGGTTTCGTCATACAGAGAAAACAAATGTCACGTAAGTCGCCTCCTGCCCCCCCCCCCCCCCCCCCCACCCCCGCCCCCCGTCCTCCTTTAAAGAAATCGCAAATAAACGTAGATGTTTACCTTTCATCTTAAGGCACGCCTTTTAAGACCTCTGCAAACATCGAATAAGCCGGCGTATGCGCGCAGCATAACCTTGTTTTTTTTCTGTTGTCATTGTTAAAAGGGTCACTGTTTTCTCTCTTTCAGTATGAATAATGGATTGCGCAGCTGGTTTTCTAATTTTGGCCGCTTCATGCAGCATTTTACAACTCATTACACAAGCGAATGATAAAAATGAATTTTATCTTCAAAGGAAACACGCTACAGGTCAGTAACCTCACAACGTTTCATTCGAACAACATGGTAAAAAATGCTTAATGAGCAGAATTACATCTAAACCATAAGTATTGCCTATTGCCAGTTATACAAGTACATCGTGCAGTCAGCAAATTCTTCATCGAGGATAAGCAGTCGCATACCTAATAAATTATTCATTCAAGATACTTTGTTGTTTTTTTTATAGTTGCTGGAGTACCATGGTTGAGATTTTTTTTTCATAAAATACTAGACATTTCTGCGGTACTGATTGAGGCGCTATCATATTTCCCGCGAGGACCGCTTTCAATATTACAAGTAACATTCATTTGTTGACCTCACAGTGACTAAGAGTTAACGATTGGTTTTAAAACGTTTAATTTCGCTAGTTCAACCTACATACATGCGTGCGTTGCATACATACATACTCGAACATACATACATACATAGCAGTTATGTTTTTTCCTCATTTTCTCAAACCGTTTAAGCAACTCTGCCATTTCCATTTTTGCCTATATATTCAGTTGGTTCAACATCTAACGTCGTATACACAGCTCATAATGATACACGGCTACGAGAAACCTTTTCAACACATAAAGGAAGAAATTTCCTTGCTTAGGAGAGCATTGTTTCTTTAAAAGTAGACGCCTTTTCAGAAAAGCTTCGGCGCCCAGGCAAGCAATGAAAACTGCAAAAGTTTCCCACTTTGTAAAAATGGCGTTAAACATGGATATGTACCACGTTTTTAGATGAAGCTTTGAAAGACATATTTTTGATTACATAATATTACTTAATGACCGCTCATTGGAATATTGAGCTTTGAGATAAGGTATCAGCAGGGTGTGTTTCTAAAGAGACTCTCTTCTTTCATACAGGTACAGGCTATAGTGAAGGAATTTTATGGCACTCATTATCACTTAAATAAGAACATTATTTAATGTTAAGTATTGGGAAAAGGTATGTTATAATGGGCGCCATTGTCAATTCGGCTGAAAATGTGACTTTAAAGTAGCAGTGCAAACCATTACCTGGTTACTTGAAACTTTATTTCCAATCCAAAAATTAAATGTTTATTCATTATCTACTAATTATTTTCTTCTGTTATATTCATTCAGGTCTTATAGATGCAAAGAGATCAAAGCGGGCCATTTATACTATAGGTAAGAAACAATTTGCTTTAACCCATTTATGCATAGTGGACACGCCTATTCTTATACATTAGGTAAGTCCAATCATCGCTTAAGGGATGTCTGTTGAATTATTTTGTTTTATTATTTCATCTGCTGTAATTTTTATGCAAATAGTGCAGACCCTGATAAGACGCCGAGTTTGTAGCGTCGGATCTGGGGCTGCACTCTTTGCTAATGGCATTTTAGGGGACGCTGTGGGTTAATGGGTTAAATATCCGGCGCATTTGGTTGTTTCAAGTAGTTGTTTTTTATTGATCGCCCTTTGTTCCACAAGCGTTGATCCAGTTGAGTATCTTTAACAGGGTGCTGTGGTTCCTAAATGTAACATGCTCTTATGCCCACTTGTCTGTGGCCTTCTATAAATATGGTCACCTTTAAAGCTGTCAACACTGCTTTATGATTTGTCATATTAAATATAAAATTCGTAAAGATAAAATTTTATTGTTACTGTTGTTTTCAATTGGGGTAGCTGAAAGACCACCTGTTCGCTTATAATCTGCTTTCAGTCTATGAATAAACGTCTTGAGGGAGGGTTATCGGATCTGATTGTATTAGTTCCTAAGCATTGCCTGTCTTTTCACTTCATTGCTCTCTTTTCATTCCACATAATTATATAGCTGCAGTGACTTAACCTCTGGACCAACCTTCGTATTAGAGAAAAGTTAGGAGAGGCATATTTAAGGTAAATGGGTACACTTACAGGGTATGAAACTCTGACATTCTCACATTTTCACAACAAAACATCAGAAACACAAAATTAATATAATTATCAGTTTCATGTTGGAACCTTAATTCAGTCTGAAGTCTGACCCAACAGCACGTAGTTTTAAAGAGCATCAAATTATCAATCGTGATTACACCAAAAAACGAACACGCCTTCTCCTAAATAACATTGATATTGTATCCTGTTTCAAAGCTAGGTTCAAAGTCTTTACAAACGAGGATTGAAGACCCACTGTGCATGTATCTTGCCAGAGTGGTCTCCCTTACTCAGATTTATAGCGGGCTCCTAAACTTTATTTTTTCCAACTTGTTTTCATGTTTTATGCTTTTTACTTTGAGATTTCCCTGATGAGGTAGGAAGCTTTGTACAGGCTAATCCTTTGCTTTTTATTGGCGATAAACACAAAGAAAGGCCGGCTTGAAACTGATAGTCCGGAGGTTTATGAGTGAAATTTTGGATTTGTGGGCACTTTCGCGGCATGACGGGCAACCGGGCTCATTGAAGTCAGTAAACCTACCTAAAACCATTTTGCCCGGTTGCCATCTCAACAGACGTCATATAAGGTCAAAATCGGGTCAAAGGTCATTTGGTGCAATTCTATATACCAGTTTGTAAGTGAATTATTGAATTAATGGCCACTTTCGCGAAATGAGAGGCAGCTTTGGTAAAGGAAGTTAGTAAACATACCACAAAAGCTTTTGCCAAATTGCCGACGTCATATCCAATCATAACTGGATCATAGGTCATTAAGTACACTTTTGTATAGTGGCTTATTATATCATTTATTCTAAAAGCAGTCTTGTGAGTTGCCAATAGCCCATAGACCTGCCCCACCAATCTGAATGAGAGGCCGGCTACACTTTTTTTACCAAAAATATATTACAACATAACATGATGCCGTTATCTGTTATCTGACTTGGTGCGTTTGACAGCTTTCGCCAATGTAAATACGTTACCATATCAATCTGCTGAATTAGTATGTTACTATACCTCTTATTCAAATGAATATTGAAACGTATATTAATCTTGCTATTGACGAAAAGCATCGTGTTGCTTTTCTATACAATCATATAAGCTATCTCCTATAGAGCATAACTGTTGCCTACGTTACCGAGTTGTTTTTTTCCTCCAATTTAATGGACAAACATGTTTCGGATGGATTTACCATTTTACTGAAACCAGCTAATATTTACATTTTACATTAACACAAATAAAAAGAAAAATGTGAGTGTATCAAACTATGCAGAAAATTACACCGTTACATACGTTACCGTACATATCTAATAAAGAATCATAAACCAGAAACATGGCCATTGATATTGTAAACAGCATTTTACGAGCTGGCACTATAAAGATCTACTTTTATCTTTAATAGATGAGGCTATGCAGTGTTCTAAATATAGATGTTTGGTTATTAGAGCCTGAACAATGGTCTGCTAAGCAATTTTGTAGACGCCTGGGGCAGTATATTTGCCACTTCTGAAGTATTTTACTCAGTCAGCTGGCACTCATAGTTGAAAGTGACAATTTATCGACAGGATTTGAACTTGTTCTACAGTGTTGACAGAGAGCAAACTTAGCTGAAGAACAGATACAACTGTCTCTATAGTTGTGGTTTTAGGCAGTCGAATAAGATGCAGATGCAGACAGAATATAGTATGGAATGACATAACAGAGAGCAATGTCTCTCAAGGGGCATTGTAGTAGCCTGAATTTCTAAAACCATGTCAATATATCCTATTTGCTTTCCCTGTGCTGGTACCACAGACTTTGTAGATGTCTTGCAATACACTGTCTGGCACTTAATTCTGCCCATATTAATATGAAAGAAACAACTACCATGACCATATCTCTAGGGGTATTTCGGTAAATTCAGCAGGTGCCACAGTCGATGCACAGGTTTGGCAGAGGCATAGGTTGGTACCATGATATATATGTCTATGTCTTTCAATAGCCTGACCTGACACCACAATGTTTTCAGACGTGTCTAGTAGATTAAAATGATACTCTTTTATCTATAGACGTCTTTGTAAAACCTTATCTGCAGTGTTATGTACGTTACGAAATATGTATTACCACACATGGATATAGCATTATAGGATGTGCGTTTATAGCTGCCACTACAGTGGTATTTCAGCATACTGGCAGAGGACATTTGGTGGCCAGAACTGGCATGCTAATCACACAAGATGACTAGTAGAAGCCTGAGATGGAAAACATGGATTTCTTGTAATGTGCTTAGCCAGCATAGCAGTGGCAAACGTGATCTGTACTCTCGCACTACAGTCGCCTATGCTGTTTTCACTAAATGCTTTGACTGTTATCCCAACCTATTCAGACGAGTTACCTGAGCTGGTGTAACAGTAGGCCATTTGATGTCTGAAGCTTGCACTACAGTAAAGGTCTTGTTGTTACGAGAGCTTGAACAACTGTTTCAGAAATATTCATAGCAGACTGTGTCGATGATTAAGTCCCCTTAGTGATTCGTAGTGAGGCCATAATATTTTCACTCCTTCCCTTCCATATATACATAAAGTCTACATATATTAACACCTTAAATTATAACTGGTTTCATTAATTTATGATACCATAACCGTTGACAACTGTAGTATTAAGATAACTGGAGTAATAGGGTATACATCTTGCCATTGGAGATGGCTGGTGCCATTTTTACAATTTTCACCCCTCCCTCCCCCACCTCCTTAATTCATCTGGTTCCATTTGCATTTATATAGTAAGCAACATATTGTTTAATATTTTACATGCACCGTATGCATATTCATATGCAGACACAGTTTCAAGTCAGTGTTATGCCCTTTTGTAAAGTTCAATAGATTTCAGGTATGAAATTTAAACACTTCCAATAACGTAAACTACACAGGCTAAGGAAGTCAGTTTTAGTCCATTACATGGCTATGCAAAACAAAACATATGAGGACTTAGTTGTGAGGAGCAAATATACCAGCTTCGAATGCATTAATCAGAATAATATGAAACTTCTCAAGTAATAATGACGAACAAGGTTTGAATACAGCAGACTAGGTTTGATTTATTGTTTTCCTGAGAAATCCTGTAAAGTGCAAAACACGCCTCATGCAACTTGGAGCATCTGAGTCATTATTTCAGATAGCCTCTATAAGCTCTGTAGTCACTGGATTAAAACTAACTAAAACAATACTCTGGTGAAGTTATGGGAGCCATCTTAGCAGCTTCTACAAAGCCACTTTACGATAGGGTATTTATAAATGAAAGCATTTGATTTTTAAGATAGGTAGTTTTCTCATATTTTTTCCATGCAGGTTATATGGTCATCAATCCCACGAAAAATGTATAGAAGAGGTGATTCAGACGAGGACCAACATAATGCTATATGGGCAATAGCAATACTTAAATTCGAATTACTTTATTTGTTTCCCACAGACCTGTCTGAGTTAACGTAAATTACATGCGATGCTGTAACACTTATACAAAAACGTATATGTTACAGTAGTTGAACAAGTTTGCTTGTATGTCAGCAATGCCCTTTAGAATCAAAACCATGAGGCAATGAGTTTCTAAATGTTGGTCGACAAGTTTCGATATTCTGGATTGTACATTTAAAATACTCCTGTATATCTGAAAACTTATTCTCGACATCATGCTGATGTGTATTGTATGTCTAAAAGTAGTTTGCAAAATGAATTACTGTCAACTTTACAAACACGAAAACATCTATAAACACAGAACATATATGATACTATGTCTTTCTATTTAATTGAATCGCTTAATAGTAATTTAAATGAATAATTTACCAATTTGGTAACGTAAACTACATGAGATTGATTTATCTACATTGAATTTTATCTGCTTCAAAGCTCACACTTTTAAAGTTCTTGCATGTATATGTGAAAACACTGTTACAAATAATTTTATGGCTATTTTTACTGCATTAGATTTCAGATGGCAACTGTAAACAATTTATGTATTGTAAACAACACATGCTAATGAAACCAACTGTTTTTAATGTAAATGTTGAGCTAGAAATATAAGATATCTTGCTTAAAAAGGTCTGATTTACTGAATTGAAACGTGTTGTTCATATATATATATATGCAGTGCAGTCCTCGATTTATAAAATATCAAAGTTAGCTCTATAATTGCATGTACATTCAGAAAAATAGGTGTACGGACGGACACATACACAGTTTGATTGAACAGAAACTGTTCAAGTATGCTTTACTATTGCCGCATGAGGTTTTCAATACGTTCAGCATTTAACTGCAGTAATATTTATACCTCAAATGTACAAGAATCATTTTCTAAGCAGTTTTTCGTGATTTTGCACTTAATGACCTTTGACCTCATTTATTTGGTACACATTGGGCAGTCAGGCTTGGCAACCGCCAAAAAATAAACGAGGACGTATCGGTAAGTATATTTAGCATGGTTGCCCATCGTGCCGCGAAAGTGCCCACAAACTCATTTTCTAGAGCACTTTTCTCGAATCCGCCACCTGACTAATTTGAGGATATCCTATATTAGGCTAATTTTTGGATAACGATAAATCGATTTTAGGATAATGCTTAAATCATTTGTTAAAATATTTCTTTTTCTATAATGATTTCCCCCTATGTTCTTTTTATTTATCTATTTATTTATGGATACCCTAAAATCTAATTCAGGATATTATAAAATCCGGTGTAGGATATCCATAAATCATTTTATGGATATCCATAAATCAAATTATGGATATCCAATATTCACCATAGTTTAGGATATCCTTAGATCAAATTAAGGATATCCTCAATTCGGATTGTATTTTAGGATATCCATAATTCGATTTTAGGATATCCTAAAATACATTTTTGGGTATCTAATATATAGCAGATTTTAGAAAGCCATAATTCGAATTTAGTATATCGTAAAATCCATTTCTGGATATCCTAAGATGTATATTAGGGTATTCGTAAATTAATTATGGATATAGGATATCGATAGGAAGGGAATAAATAGTAAAACGGCACCACATCACAGGCACTCAGTTCATGCAAATGAGCCACTCATACCCTATACACTTGGTGTCGTCGGCAAAAAGGTACGGGATACTTCCGTGCTTAATAACATCTGGTAGGTCGTTGATATACAACACAAAAAGGATCGGTCCGAGAACCGAACCCTGAGGTATTCCACTATCCACGTCCTTCCAGTCTGATGATAATCCGTTTACTAATACTCGTTGCTTACGATTTGCCATAAATGATTCTATTCATCTTGTGTACACGGGTCCTATGTTATATAACTGAAGTTTATGAGCCAAGCGTCCATGAGGGACCTTGTCAAAGGCCTTCATGAAATCACAGTAGGCAACATCGACGGAACCACCATTATCTAGTATATCAGTCCAATTATCTAACACTTGTGTAAGCTGTAGTACTGTAGATCTTCCAGCTATAAATCCAAACTGTTTATTACTAAATAATTTATTCTCCTTCATATGATTTACTATCTTTTCACGTACTATAGATTCAAGAATCTTACATACCACGCTAGTTAAACTTACAGGTCTGTAATTTCCTGCAAATTTCCTGTCACCCTTTTTAAATAAGGCTGTGATGTTTGCACATTTCCATTCATCCGGCAGTTTTCCTGAACTAATAGACTTATTGAAGATAATGGCCAGAGGATTCGATAATACTGTTTTCAGCTCCTTGAGTATACGAGGGTGAATAGCATCCGGTCCTGGAGATTTACTTATTTTCAAGTTTTTAAGCTGGTTATACACTATCTCAGGGTTTATTAATAAATCATTCAGTTCCGGCACTTTTTTCTTGTCAAATTCAGGCATCTCTCCTTCAGGCTCCTTCGTAAACACTGATGAGAAGAAATCTGCCAAAACACTAGCCTTTTCTGTATCTGATTCGGTGGACTTTGTTTTGGATTCATCAGCATATAAATCTGGAATAGAACTTTTTGTTTTTGTTTTGGATTGGGCATATGACCAAAACCTCTTTGGATTTTCCTTCACATTTTCTGCGATCTTTTTCTCCTGGTTCTTGATTACTTTTCTCGTCTGCTTTCTCACTTGATTTCTAAGCCTGTTGTACTGAACTTTATACTGCTCATCTCCTGTACTTAAATATTTATTCCATAGTCTTTGCTTTCTCTTCACCTTGGACTTAGTTTTCATGCTTATAGGGAGATTATGTCTTTTTGATTTGGGCTTGCTAGGATCAATAGTTCTCTTTGGTACACACTTATCTATACACTTTTGAAGCTCTGTCTTAAATAAAGTCCACTGGTCATTTACATCAGCTCCTTCAAGTAAGCTTTCCCAGTTTATGTCAAGTAGTTCTTCCATTTTATTATAATCACCTTTATCATATAAATATCTCTCCTTCGGCTTTGTATTACTAGACAAGTAAGCATTAAACTGAAAGGATATCACTGAGTGATCACTTTTACCTAGAGGGGAATCTATGATAATATCACTAACCATGCCCTCTTCGTTAGTGAAGACTAAATCTAGACACGACGGCACATTAGTCCCTCTGCCTCTTGTAGGTTCGATGATGTGTTGGCATAAAAAACAATCTCTTACTGTTTCAATGAATTCATACTGGCTATCACCTGGACCACTGTCTACAGCACAATTCACCCAGTCAATACTTGGAAAGTTAAAATCTCCAACAAATAAAACATGTGAATATTTTTTCTGATTAATATCTCGAAATAATATATATTCAGTTTATCACATTCTTCTGCTGTCATACTCGGGCTCCTGTACCCAGATGTAAATAATAGAGTATCTGTACTGTTTATGGTAATTTCCACTGACATGAATTCACTAAAGTCACTAACTATACACCTTTCCTATAAATCGATAAAGTCGCGCACGAGTTATCTACCCAAGTAGACTGTCACGTCATCTATAGGATATCCCATATAATTCAGTGCAACTGCAAGCAGACATAACATGCATAAAGCAGACGTTTTGTAAATGTAAACTGCAAAAAATACATTGAAAGACCAAATTAAAGTATAATTGTCCTGTTGTCGCGTGACACTTTTTATTCATACCTATTTTTTTTTATTTATTTTAATATCATATTGAGAATCCCGACACGTCGCTCATGATTTTCATGACCCTTTCATCGACGCCGTGTTTTAACACCCCGGCTCACTTTTGTTCAATATAAAAGAGTTACATTTCGTATAAATGAGTTTCGTAAATCTGAAAAGTTCTTTCCATTTTTCCGATAGGTAAAACGACGGCATTCAGATAGTAACTAGACCTACGCATTATTACCGGACAGATTATAGCGCTGATATTTATGGTTTCTTGTGCGATACACCGATCTAAAAGCATCAGCATCCAGATAGTTTTCCGTAAGTTTGAACCCGAGGTTGAATTTATATTATTTTTTCCATCTCTTACTTATCTTCAGTATTATTTATTTGATCGTTTCCATTTCACTGTAGAGTGTTCTTAAAGCTGCCTTCGGAACACGTGTCTAGGTAATACACAATCATAGGTGTTTGTTTATTGCGGCAATGCGCGTGATTCGGTGATTACACAAACGAATTCCATGTCAGCACACTTTGTTGTCATTTTAGCGTGTGTCTGCTGTTAATCAGGTAATCGTTCGTTTTGTATCTTTTGTAATAACAGTCTGAACATCTTCCGCGATTTTCTTTCTTTTCCTTATGTTTTTGAAGCTGTACTGGTGATACATAGGCTACTCTTTCGATTACGGTAATTTTTGCCCGTAATTTTAGTCGGAAATTTTTTACTCTTGTGTCAAAGTCCCATATGCTATAAGTTATAAAGCTTATTTTCCGACAAAGAAGAAATAGTTGTCTTAATCTTAACCGTTGAATGCTAGTTTTGAATATACGGAAACCCGGTATTTATTTGGTTACACAATGAAAAACAATAGCCTATCCTATAGATGACGTCATAGGCGTTGCAAGGGACAAAACTCGAACAGACTCTGAATTATAGGAAAGGTGTATATTCACCGGAGAATACCGGATATCTCTTTTGATATATATGATCATTCCTCTACCACAATCATTCTTGTTGATATTTAATGGTAAAATGTCATACCCTTCTAGATTGTACTCTGCTTATGTTCTTTCATGTTTGAAATTATTTGGCTTAATTTCTAACAATAATATAATGCTTGGTTTCTGTTCCATTAATTGAAGGGTCAAAGACTTTTCATACACAGCAAGGCATGAAAGCTTACTGAAACTACCCCTGGAAAAGTTGTGAGATTTCAAGGGGAGTTTGAAAAGATATTTGCATTCTGATAATGAGATATAAGTAAGGTAGTGTGCCCTAATTGGGCTTCTTATGGTACAACACAATACAAGGAAATAACACAAGGCATTCAAAATATGTAACTCATTTCCAAAGAATTGCTTAAGTTCAGTAAGATAATTCCTGGTATCAATAGGAAATTTCACAGAATCTGCCATTTCTAAAATAAACGGGTTGTTTTGAATTCCCCCCCCCCCGAAAAAAAACAACTTTTTTCGGTAATTAGAGGTGCTACTGAACACCCATGACACACCACACAAAATCACCGGCACTGTAGACAAAAGGATGACACCCATTTGTGATAGCATGCTTTCGTGGGTAAAGTATAGTTGAATAGGGTAGGATACAGGAGGGTGTGTGAGGGTTGGGCAGGGGAGGGTATGACCACAGGCCTAGGACATATCACTTATTACGATCATCTCACCCCTGACTGCTTTAAACCCACCCCGAAACACCTCATGATGGTAGGACTGGTTACCTAGGAGAGGGTAGGTGAAGAATTGGCAGAGTAGGATGTGGTACGGGCGCGGTATTGGGGGTAAGGGAGGGTAAAATTTGTCGCTGGCAGACAAAGGCATCCTACCTCGTTTCCTGTCCTAATCCATGATGATGGTTTGGGTGGTTTTAAAGCGGTTGGAGGTGAAATGACATGATGCATGCAGTAATAAGTGACATGTCCGAGGATTGTGGTCATACCGTCTTCTCCCAAACCCTCAGAAGACCTCCTGTATCATAACCTATTCAACTCTACCCTACCCTCCCCCATCTTACCATAAGAGTATGGTTTGTGGTGTTCCAATGGACCCAGCCTGCCCAGAAAAAGTGTTGCTAGGTAAACTGACCGGCTCGATATGACTTACATAGGGTTGACTAGGTCGGTACACTAAAAAACAAACAAACAAGCCGCCCATGTATGACATCCATGTAATTAAGGTAGTGTGCCTTAATTGGGCTGCTTATGGTACAACACAATACAAGTAAATTACACAATGCTTTCAAAGTATGTAACTCATTTCCAAAGAATTGCTTAAGTTCAGTTAGATAATTCCAGGTAGCAATAGGAAATTTCACAGAAACTGCCATTTCAAAAAGAAACGGGTTGTTTGGAATTTCCCTCCAAAACATTTTTTTCGGTGATTAGAGGTACTACTGAACACCAATGGCACACCACGGCACCCGAAGGCATCAAATCGACGGAAATTAGCACGAAGGAGCGCTAAAAAGCCGTGGTTTGGGTAATTTATTTAACCTCCTGCAGTCATTTATCTATTTCTTGCCCTTCTGACCGTTTGCTTTTGCTGAAACCCTTTTTGTCGGCGAAATCTTCTTCGAGAAAGAACAACAGTGACGAGGTACGAACATATGACGGCGCGAATAAAATCCTAGAAGACAGAATACAAAAATCAGAAATCAGCTTTGAAAATAATTATTCTTTAATCTATTAATAAAAAGGTTTAATAATGAGTCATCCAGGATAGTTATATAATTTTCATATAAAATTTATGATATATTTCGAAAATAAACATTACATTATTTAGGCGAATCTATCAACGCTAGAACATTCGCTGCGGAGTACGCGAAGAAAGCCGGAAACTATGTCAGGAAAAGTGTTACAAACAAGCGGTATGAAAGAAAACATCGCTTTTATTCCCGACGATAATTGGTTTGAAACAGTGTTTCTTGTTGTCTGTGAAAGATAAATCTTTGGTCTAACGATCTCAAACAGACAGACTTGTGAGAACTAATGGTAAATACGAAATTTAATGTGGGGTATCGGTCAAGTACAGGTTTCGAAAAAAATTCCTTCCAGCCTTGTGATAGTGTACAGGGTATGAGTGGCTCACATTGCATGAGACGAATGATAGTGTATAGGGTATGAGTGCCTCACATTGCATGAAACGAGTAATAGTGTATAGGGTATGAGTGGCTCATTTGCATGAAACGAGTGATAGTGTATAGGGTATGAGTGGCTCATTTGCATGAAACGAGTGATAGTGTATAGGGTATGAGTGGCTCATTTGCATGAAACGAGTGATAGTGTATAGGGTATGAGTGGCTCATTTGCATGAAACGAGTGATAGTGTATAGGGTATGAGTGGCTCATTTGCATGAAACGAGTGATAGTGTATAGGGTATGAGTGGCTCACATTGCATGAGACGAGTGGTAGTGTATAGGGTATGAGTGGCTCATTTGCATGAACTGAGTGCCTGTGATGTGGTGCCGTTTTACTATTTATTCCCTTCCTATCGATATCCTATATCCATAATTAATTTACGAATACCCTAATATACATCTTAGGATATCCAGAAATGGATTTTACGATATACTAAATTCGAATTATGGCTTTCTAAAATCTGCTATATATTAGATACCCAAAAATGTATTTTAGGATATCCTAAAATCGAATTATGGATATCCTAAAATACAATCCGAATTGAGGATATCCTTAATTTGATCTAAGGATATCCTAAACTATGGTGAATATTGGATATCCATAATTTGATTTATGGATATCCATAAAATGATTTATGGATATCCTACACCGGATTTTATAATATCCTGAATTAGATTTTAGGGTATCCATAAATAAATAGATAAATAAAAAGAACATAGGGGGAAATCATTATAGAAAAAGAAATATTTTAACAAATGATTTAAGCATTATCCTAAAATCGATTTATCGTTATCCAAAAATTAGCCTAATATAGGATATCCTCAAATTAGTCAGGTGGCGGATTCGAGAAAAGTGCTCTAGAAAATGAGTTTGTGGGCACTTTCGCGGCACGATGGGCAACCATGCTAAATATACTTACCGATACGTCCTCGTTTATTTTTTGGCGGTTGCCAAGCCTGACTGCCCAATGTGTACCAAATAAATGAGGTCAAAGGTCATTAAGTGCAAAATCACGAAAAACTGCTTAGAAAATGATTCTTGTACATTTGAGGTATAAATATTACTGCAGTTAAATGCTGAACGTATTGAAAACCTCATGCGGCAATAGTAAAGCATACTTGAACAGTTTCTGTTCAATCAAACTGTGTATGTGTCCGTCCGTACACCTATTTTTCTGAATGTACATGCAATTATAGAGCTAACTTTGATATTTTATAAATCGAGGACTGCACTGCATATATATATATATATGAACAACACGTTTCAATTCAGTAAATCAGACCTTTTTAAGCAAGATATCTTATATTTCTAGCTCAACATTTACATTAAAAACAGTTGGTTTCATTAGCATGTGTTGTTTACAATACATAAATTGTTTACAGTTGCCATCTGAAATCTAATGCAGTAAAAATAGCCATAAAATTATTTGTAACAGTGTTTTCACATATACATGCAAGAACTTTAAAAGTGTGAGCTTTGAAGCAGATAAAATTCAATGTAGATAAATCAATCTCATGTAGTTTACGTTACCAAATTGGTAAATTATTCATTTAAATTACTATTAAGCGATTCAATTAAATAGAAAGACATAGTATCATATATGTTCTGTGTTTATAGATGTTTTCGTGTTTGTAAAGTTGACAGTAATTCATTTTGCAAACTACTTTTAGACATACAATACACATCAGCATGATGTCGAGAATAAGTTTTCAGATATACAGGAGTATTTTAAATGTACAATCCAGAATATCGAAACTTGTCGACCAACATTTAGAAACTCATTGCCTCATGCTTTTGATTCTAAAGGGCATTGCTGACATACAAGCAAACTTGTTCAACTACTGTAACATATACGTTTTTGTATAAGTGTTACAGCATCGCATGTAATTTACGTTAACTCAGACAGGTCTGTGGGAAACAAATAAAGTAATTCGAATTTAAGTATTGCTATTGCCCATATAGCATTATGTTGGTCCTCGTCTGAATCACCTCTTCTATACATTTTTCGTGGGATTGATGACCATATAACCTGCATGGAAAAAATATGAGAAAACTACCTATCTTAAAAATCAAATGCTTTCATTTATAAATACCCTATCGTAAAGTGGCTTTGTAGAAGCTGCTAAGATGGCTCCCATAACTTCACCAGAGTATTGTTTTAGTTAGTTTTAATCCAGTGACTACAGAGCTTATAGAGGCTATCTGAAATAATGACTCAGATGCTCCAAGTTGCATGAGGCGTGTTTTGCACTTTACAGGATTTCTCAGGAAAACAATAAATCAAACCTAGTCTGCTGTATTCAAACCTTGTTCGTCATTATTACTTGAGAAGTTTCATATTATTCTGATTAATGCATTCGAAGCTGGTATATTTGCTCCTCACAACTAAGTCCTCATATGTTTTGTTTTGCATAGCCATGTAATGGACTAAAACTGACTTCCTTAGCCTGTGTAGTTTACGTTATTGGAAGTGTTTAAATTTCATACCTGAAATCTATTGAACTTTACAAAAGGGCATAACACTGACTTGAAACTGTGTCTGCATATGAATATGCATACGGTGCATGTAAAATATTAAACAATATGTTGCTTACTATATAAATGCAAATGGAACCAGATGAATTAAGGAGGTGGGGGAGGGAGGGGTGAAAATTGTAAAAATGGCACCAGCCATCTCCAATGGCAAGATGTATACCCTTTTACTCCAGTTATCTTAATACTACAGTTGTCAACGGTTATGGTATCATAAATTAATGAAACCAGTTATAATTTAAGGTGTTAATATATGTAGACTTTATGTATATATGGAAGGGAAGGAGTGAAAATATTATGGCCTCACTACGAATCACTAAGGGGACTTAATCATCGACACAGTCTGCTATGAATATTTCTGAAACAGTTGTTCAAGCTCTCGTAACAACAAGACCTTTACTGTAGTGCAAGCTTCAGACATCAAATGGCCTACTGTTACACCAGCTCAGGTAACTCGTCTGAATAGGTTGGGATAACAGTCAAAGCATTTAGTGAAAACAGCATAGGCGACTGTAGTGCGAGAGTACAGATCACGTTTGCCACTGCTATGCTGGCTAAGCACATTACAAGAAATCCATGTTTTCCATCTCAGGCTTCTACTAGTCATCTTGTGTGATTAGCATGCCAGTTCTGGCCACCAAATGTCCTCTGCCAGTATGCTGAAATACCACTGTAGTGGCAGCTATAAACGCACATCCTATAATGCTATATCCATGTGTGGTAATACATATTTCGTAACGTACATAACACTGCAGATAAGGTTTTACAAAGACGTCTATAGATAAAAGAGTATCATTTTAATCTACTAGACACGTCTGAAAACATTGTGGTGTCAGGTCAGGCTATTGAAAGACATAGACATATATATCATGGTACCAACCTATGCCTCTGCCAAACCTGTGCATCGACTGTGGCACCTGCTGAATTTACCGAAATACCCCTAGAGATATGGTCATGGTAGTTGTTTCTTTCATATTAATATGGGCAGAATTAAGTGCCAGACAGTGTATTGCAAGACATCTACAAAGTCTGTGGTACCAGCACAGGGAAAGCAAATAGGATATATTGACATGGTTTTAGAAATTCAGGCTACTACAATGCCCCTTGAGAGACATTGCTCTCTGTTATGTCATTCCATACTATATTCTGTCTGCATCTGCATCTTATTCGACTGCCTAAAACCACAACTATAGAGACAGTTGTATCTGTTCTTCAGCTAAGTTTGCTCTCTGTCAACACTGTAGAACAAGTTCAAATCCTGTCGATAAATTGTCACTTTCAACTATGAGTGCCAGCTGACTGAGTAAAATACTTCAGAAGTGGCAAATATACTGCCCCAGGCGTCTACAAAATTGCTTAGCAGACCATTGTTCAGGCTCTAATAACCAAACATCTATATTTAGAACACTGCATAGCCTCATCTATTAAAGATAAAAGTAGATCTTTATAGTGCCAGCTCGTAAAATGCTGTTTACAATATCAATGGCCATGTTTCTGGTTTATGATTCTTTATTAGATATGTACGGTAACGTATGTAACGGTGTAATTTTCTGCATAGTTTGATACACTCACATTTTTCTTTTTATTTGTGTTAATGTAAAATGTAAATATTAGCTGGTTTCAGTAAAATGGTAAATCCATCCGAAACATGTTTGTCCATTAAATTGGAGGAAAAAAACAACTCGGTAACGTAGGCAACAGTTATGCTCTATAGGAGATAGCTTATATGATTGTATAGAAAAGCAACACGATGCTTTTCGTCAATAGCAAGATTAATATACGTTTCAATATTCATTTGAATAAGAGGTATAGTAACATACTAATTCAGCAGATTGATATGGTAACGTATTTACATTGGCGAAAGCTGTCAAACGCACCAAGTCAGATAACAGATAACGGCATCATGTTATGTTGTAATATATTTTTGGTAAAAAAAGTGTAGCCGGCCTCTCATTCAGATTGGTGGGGCAGGTCTATGGGCTATTGGCAACTCACAAGACTGCTTTTAGAATAAATGATATAATAAGCCACTATACAAAAGTGTACTTAATGACCTATGATCCAGTTATGATTGGATATGACGTCGGCAATTTGGCAAAAGCTTTTGTGGTATGTTTACTAACTTCCTTTACCAAAGCTGCCTCTCATTTCGCGAAAGTGGCCATTAATTCAATAATTCACTTACAAACTGGTATATAGAATTGCACCAAATGACCTTTGACCCGATTTTGACCTTATATGACGTCTGTTGAGATGGCAACCGGGCAAAATGGTTTTAGGTAGGTTTACTGACTTCAATGAGCCCGGTTGCCCGTCATGCCGCGAAAGTGCCCACAAATCCAAAATTTCACTCATAAACCTCCGGACTAAATGGAATGATGGATATTCCAAAATCGATTTAAGGATATCCGAAAATCAGCATTATATTAGGGCATCCTAAATTGGACTTTAGGATATCCTAAACCAGGCTGATTTAAGAATATCCTTAAATCGTTTTAAGGATAACCTAAAATCGAATCATGGATATTCCAAATTCAGCATGATCTTTTGATATCCAAAATGTATTTTAGAATATCAAAAAATGTATTTAAAGATATCCAAAATTGAATGTAGGATATCCAAAAATCAATTCATAGATGTCCTAAAATGAATATATGATATCCTTAAATAATTATCGATATCCTCAATTATTTTAGGATATCCTAAATTCAGTTTAGTATATCCATAACTGAATTATGGATATCCTAAAATGAATATGGATATCGTCAATTATTTTAGAATATCCTATATTCATTTTAAGATATCCATAAATAATTATGGATATCCTAAAATGAATTAAGGATATCCATTTATAGAGAATAAAAAGTAAAACGGCATCGCAAAAGTTGGAAATGAATAGGAGTTTGTATAAACGGACTTAATCAGCAATTAAAGTTCAATTATGTACAGCTCACGCTATCGTTCAGGGATAACCTTTTCCTTTATAATTTGACGGTCGTTTCTCATGGATGTGATTTTTTCTTTACATAGCCTGTGTAAATTCGGAGAAACTTGTCAGGAATCTTTGTGTTGGGGACAACATTTACAAATCTGCAGGTACACTGGTAGATCTATATAGGAAATTTACTGATAATTCAGATATATGTTTTCTTATTTCTCCATCAAAATGACTGTTGTTGCTCCACATTAGAGTAGTCTTGGCGAGACGATCATCCACAACACGTTTTCATGGAAAACTAGAACAAATTATCGTAGAATTATAATCAACAAATATCCTTGTATTGAGTACTGTTGTGCGATTTCCCATTCCATCAGGACGATCTTACTTATATCTTAATACTTCATGGGACGGAAACACGCAGATAAAGAAATCACAACAATGGAAAATATTTGCCAGATTTTGGACCTGCAAGTTTACGCCTCCATGGACATGGAGAAACACCGCGTAACCTTTCATTCCAAGAAATGGTTCGGTGTTAGCGACAGTTCACAGTTTAACACATAGTCATGATTAGTTAGAAACTAATGAGCCGCAACACGACAAAACAGCAAAGTGGCATGTGTGCCTAGCGAAAACTCAGGTCAGCCTGGACAGCTGCTCAGTCTGATCAGAGTCTTTCGAGACGGGTAGCAAAGTATGAAAATGCCTGAAATGTTTCCTTTGGAAATATACCTCTTAACCTCACTTGAGATCTTAAAGACAAGCTAAAGCCAGAGTAACAAATGCCCGTTAGACTACGGTAGGCTTGACCAATGACGACAATGATATGAAACAGGTTTTAAATGGAGCTGTCATTAAGTTTTAGGTCAATCGTACCTGCAGAAGGTTGCAGGTTCGAATTCCAGCCGGCGACTGAAATACTCTCTCTGTCACCCAGCAGTAAATGGGTACCATTTACGAATCAGAGAATGTTACCTGCATTGAACGGATAAGGAAGGGTCCCAAATTTCATATGCCAAGCCCATTATACGGACAGCCTCTGTCGCTCACTAGACTACAGGAAATTGTCATGCTTTTTTTTATGGCCCCCAACTTCGAAGAAGTTGAGGGAGCATATTGCTTCTGGGTTGTCGGTCCATGCATTCGTGCGTCCTTCCGTCTGTCCGTCCGTTCGTCACACATACAATATCTTAGAAACCGTGCATGCTAGAGTTTTGAATTTTCACATATAGATTAGTCATCAAAAAATAGCTAGCACGTATATTTTTCTTGTCTGAGTTGTCTCCCTTTCTGGAGTTATTTCCCTTGAGAAAAAAATCAACCTGAAACCTTGTGAGCAAGATATTTCAAAAAGTATTTTAGCTATATCCTTGAAACTTTGCCAGCTTATTAAGATCGATAAGTAAATGAAGTGATTGACGTTTGAAAAAAAATCGTGAATTTTTGACTGAGTAATGTTCCTTTTTCGACTTAGTGCAATGTTAATTTAAAGAATTACTACACTTCAGGAGCTGACTGAATCAGATCCCAAACCCTATCACCAACATCAAAGGGAAAGATTGACAAAGACATCCCAACAAACAATAAATTACAAGTGATAAGCCGAGTCAGCAGCTCTTTCCCAAATAGGTGGCAACTCAGCTATCTTTACTGAACTAAATAATTTAGAACATCAGAGGGGTTACAACAGACTAAGCAAATTATACGAAAAACATTTAACAACTATTTTTACCTATTTTCTATTTTCATTCTAGAAGGGTTAAAATGAGAACAGCACCAACATAAAACAAATGCAACCGCAACGAAAGTACCGCCTTGGGACGGTCAGTAATAACTACTAGGGGGGGGGGGGGGTTAAACCGGTTTTACTGGGCCAAAACCTTCACCCTCACCCTCCGCCGCCTATGGAACCTGTCAGCATACCATATCTTAGGAACCGTGCATGCTAGAGTTTTTAAATTTCACATATGGATTAGTCATCAAATAATAGCTGACATGTATATTTCTTCTTTTCTGAGTTGTCTCTCTTTTTAGAGGTATGCCACTTGAGAGAGAATCAAACCGAAAGTTTGTGAGCAAGATATCTCAAAAAGTATTTTAACTAGAGCCTGGAAACTTTGCCAGCTTATTAGGACTGATAAGTAAATGAATTTATTAACTTCTGTAAAAATCGTGAATATTGGACCGAGTTATGCCCCTTTTATCAACTTAGTCCATTGTAAGCCTATGGAACCTAGTGAACAAAATATTTCAAGAACCCCTAATGCTAGGATCATGTTTTTCCGCAAAAAGATTTTGCCTAAGATGAAGATGACCTGATTAACTTTTGAAAAAACTTCGTAAATTTTTGGCTGAGTTAAGCCCCTTTTTAGACTTAGTTCATTGAAGCTTATACATGTAATACAAAGGTAACCTAACATACGGTCAAGAACGGTAAGACCTAAGAACTTGAAACTTTATACTTATGATCAGTATGGGAAATAAGCAAACATGTGTTGTTGTTTTTTTCTTTTTCCCGCCTGTCATGTTTTTCTAGGGTTATACCCCTTTTTTGACTTAGCCTGTGGGACCTTGTGAACAAAATATATCAAGAACCTCTGATGCTAGGATCATGGATTTTGCAGGATGACATTGTCCAAGGTATACATGACCTGATTAACTTTTGAAAAAAAATCGTGAATCTTTGATCGAGTTATGCCCCTTTTTCAACTTTGTGCATTGTAAGCCTACGGAACCTTGTGAACAAAATATCTCGAGAACCCCTGACACTAGGACCATGATTGTTGCAGGAAGATATGCCCAAACTGTAGATGACCTGATTAACTTTTGAAACAAAAATTTAAAATTTTGACCAAGTTAATAATGATAAAAGTTTAGATCCTTTAAGAGCAAAGAAAACATTCATAAGTAAGAAGTTGGGCCATACCGCGGTTTCGGCTATTCAAGCCTCATCAGTGACCCTTTAAATCTGGCACAAGGAGCCAGAGGAAAAAAACAGTAAATTTGCAGGTTTAACATGGCAGTCGTCTCAAAGACTGATATAAGTCGAAAAATACCAAAATATTTCAAATTTGTTTAGAAAATGAATCTAAACGTATTAAGCCCTTTTTTCGACTTAATGCATTGAAGCCTTTGGTACAGACAGACAGACAAAAACTTTTATTTCACTCAAGTCATATAAAACATGACATATGGGGATTAACATATAACTCTTGAAATTATAAGTAGGCAACAGTAGTGAAGGTACGAATCTAACGGATAACTAAGACTGCCTCGCAAGCATCATCTTTCTACTAGCCTGCAACATTTATAGGCACAAATAAATGTTGCATACCAGCCGGAAAGAGGATATTTGCAGGTGGAGGGAGAACATGTACATGAACATTTCACCAAAATAAGTTCGAACTAATCATGCATTATAGAATCTTAGCCTGTATAGATATGACAGATCTCGCTAAATCATTATAGAAGTACTCCCAGTTGACACACAAAGGTACAACATTTAAGAATTTAAATTTTATTTCTCAGCGTTCATTGTGTGATGAAGCCAGTGGGCGGAGCTAAAATTCTTGTAGAACTTTAGCGACGACCACTGGCTTCTTCACACAATGAACGCTGAAAAATCAAATTTTTATTCTTATATTTACACTTTATTTTTAGACCCTTCCTGTGCTGTTTTCGTGGCAATGTAATGTGGAATATGCAAAATATGCGTCGAAGAAAAGACAGAAACGACGTATTCAGCCATTACGTTAAACAGCCGTCGCCATAACGTGGCGTCAATCGAACGTTACGTGGACCAATCAATACGTTTGTTTACCTTAGACGTCGCTTGACGACAACGTCACATGGTCAACTGTCATTCATCGGTGTATGAAGCAGGTTGCTCAATACGGTTTACCTAGTATGGGAAGTCAGTGGCAAGTGTAAACATTATTGGATGAACCTTCTTTTGAGGCAAGCATATGGTTGGGGCGTAGTGTTTCATAAACACATGTTCTAGTTTTTACCAATATACCTTAGGTAACAAGGCATAAACCGTCGTCATAAGCTGATGTACACTTTAAAACTTTACCGACATTTTTTCCACTCATTAATATCGTGAAACTATGGTCATTTGATAGCATACACGCGTTTATAAATGCATTTGTCATTACTCTGCCCAAAACGTGATAACATGGTGATTCAAGCATTTGCAAACAAAGCATGTGCGATCGCGCAGTGCCCAAAATGTCGCATAATGCGTAAATGTGAGCAGAGACATGCTAATGAAACTGCACAGGCTTCACGGCACATCTGATTTCTCACTCTCCTCATATGCCGTAAGACAATTTTTTCTCTCTCTCTCTTTTGTTCTTTTTGCTACTGATATAAACAGAAATCCGAGACATTTCTTAAATTTAATATTACATGTGTAAATTGGTGTAAATGGGGACGTTAGTATCGTTTGTGCCTCTGTGGTAAGACTGAGCTGCTCAGGGACTATTTTTCGACGGAACTGTGAACACGATTGACCAAGTATAGCTGTGATGCAATTAAATGTTGGAAATATTTCTAAAGGTAGGTTTGAGGAAATCGTCATTCCGATCGCCCATGCCGATGTAACGAAATAAAGTGACCCCCATAGAATAACGACCCCTGGTTAATGCCATAAGTCAAAGCAAACACATTTCCAGTTATCTTAATTTGTAACATTGACTTTTGAGGTGGGAATCTAGATCTGGTGCACGATAATTATCTTGATATAGCTAACGTTTGTTTCAAGTCATTTATATAATCTGCAAACAAAAATTCAATTGCAAAAATACAGGTTAGACTAGGCATATCGTTTGCCAGAATCAGAATGCAGGAGACCATTATCTTTGATCGCTTTGAGCTTGACCTTTGAGTTGGGTACATAGGTCTTGCGCGCGACTGTGCCAAGTTATTTTAAAATCCGTTGACAAATAAGAGAGTTTTAACAGATTTGACACAATAGTTTGCATGGTTATGTTGTCGACGATGCTGTCCGCCTTATCCAAGTGGCAAAATTGTACGAGTACGCACCAAAGTATGTGTCCGTAATTGTTCCGTATCAAAGGATTTTGGTTTGCTAAACAAGAACAGCTGGACAAACAACAATGCAATGTGGTCAAAGAATAAATATACTGAATCGCACGTAAGTTCGTAACGCATTCACAATTTTAGGCTTCCATGATGATGGGTTACATCATTTTATCAAAACGGTTGTCAAGACTCCAATAATGGTATATTATGAAAGAGAATACAGACACTCTAGGTCTTATTTTAAATAGCTGTTCATGCTTTTGAATGTATGTCGATCTGATTGTATGACAAACCTGGGCTCAGAATTGAGCGCCCGCAGAAAAATAGCCTGTTCCCCTATCCCCTTATGCAGACCTTTGCTTTTTACCTTATTTATCATCGCTGTAATATTATACAGTAGTATCTCTAACATTTCGATATTTGAAATATTTGTGTCGACGTTAGTTCAAGGTCATATAGGTTATATTGCTGAAACATTTACTCTGAAAGTATCGCACTACTCTAATCTTAATCTAGAAAAAATCCGATATCTCGAACACTGCTATCTCAAGATATCTTCTTATATCAAAGAATATATTTCCTATTTTTATTTACAATTCAACTCCTGTTATCTCAAAATGCTGATATCTCAAAGTAAATTTTCTGGTACCAGAAAATTTACTTTGAGATATCAGTAGTTTGGGCTTAAGTTCGACTTCGAGATATTTAGAGCTGACTGTAATAATAGTAGTGATCGGGTAACGTGAACAACAGTTACTGTTAACCAGTTACAGGAAAACTTGTCAAAGACAAATAGCATGATGAATTAACTTAAGCCTCTATAAAGTGGCTGCATCACAAAATATTTTTATAACAAAATAGAGCTGTTTTAATAGTTCTAGGGTGTATGTAATTGTTTATTATGCGGGTTAGGATGGTGGGTACGCAAAATAGCTAGTCATTAACATTTCAGCCCTCCATTTAGTAATCCAATGTTTTTTTTCACAAAAATTATAGTATATATGTCAGAATGTTTTGGCTTAATCATTTAATTTTTTGCCCCGAAAATCGTTCTTCACTAAACAATAAGGCCTTAAACTGCTAATCACTGAAAAGAAAATGTTGTTGACCACTCATCGTTAAACCCAATTCAGATTCTCTATTATTTATATGTCAAACTGTCAGCAAAAAGGACGCTTTTAAAAACATAAGTTTTTAAGCTTCTGTTACACACAGTAACAGACAGAAAAAAAATGTTGCACTTATAATTCCTTCAGAATTGAAACATGCTGACAATTATTTGTTGTGTTCTTAGCCACCTGACATAGAAGAACAGAACGGCACTAGTTCGGACATGCTACACACGCGACGGTTTAGGCGAGAAAAAAACGAACACACACATACACACACACGCACACAAATAAAATGTTTATCCCTACACGCAAACACATGGAAATATTAGATTGCAAACAGCATTATGGTTTTATTATTTTGCATGCTTAACGCATTTATATAGAGTTGGCGTTTTATTTTTAGAAATTGGATGAGTCCATTCACCGTTTTGGGAGTTCTGGTTTATCTATTGTTGGCGTTTTGATGGAAATTGTTTTAAATTTTTTCTGCAAACAGTGTAAAACCTAAGCAAACAGCGAGTCCTTCGGCGTCGGATCTGTGTTTGCAATGTTTGCCAATGTCTTTTCTGTGTGTTTGTGTGTGGCGGAGGGGGGAGGTGGGGGCTAGGCATTAATGGGTTAAATTTCTGTGTTGTTTTTCTTTTAATGTTGAATTCTAAGTTTTAGACTAAGTTCTCTGATTTTCTTTCGTTCATAGAGTTTGTAGACTTAATTAAAAAAATCTTCATAAGTTTTAAATCGGTGACTGTTTAAGCTCTTAAAAAAAGACTATACCTGATGAGGAGGTTTCACTTTCAGTAAAAGTAAGAATGAGGCTATCATTTTTCCTCCATTTCTAAGAAATCCACTTTTTTAAGAAAGAATTTGCTCCGTAAGGGCGAGATCTATCCCTCAAGACTGGTAGATCCCTTTTAGAAGGATTCGTCATACAGAAAATAAAACGTTAATGTTTACCTTTCATCTTAAGCTAGACCATCTTAAGACTTCTGCAAACATCGAACTAGCCTGCACATGCGTGCAGCCTAACAATTGTTTTCTATTTTGTCATCGTGGGTAATTGTTTTCTGTCTTTCAGAATGAATAATGCATTATGCAACTGGTTTTATTGTTTTGGTGGCTTCATGCAGCAGTTTACAATGCCTTACAGAAGCAAATGATAATCCTAACTTATATCTTCAAGGGAAAGACGTTGCAGGTCAGTAACTCGACAACCTTAAAGTCTTAAAGACAAATATTCTTGTTTATTGGCTGTCGTTATCCTATTATGCAATAGTCCAGGGACACTGCTATTTCATCAAAGGATATATCCCATCTCACATAGGTAATAACATAACGGGTCATAAATCCAATAAATACTGAGTGTGTATTCTATATAGGAGAGAATATTTGTCTTTAAACACAGTAATGTTTAATGAGCTGCCTCCATCTATGTATTGTCAATTTTACATGTACATGTACATTTGCAATTAGCAGTTCTCCTTCGAAGATAAACGGTCGCACATCCAGTAAATTCTTCATACAAGATACTTTATTGCCGTTTTTTTCCCATAGAAGTCAAAGTACCAGGGGGTGGGGTGGGGTGGGATGGGGATGGGAGGGGGGAGGGCGGAGGAAATCTTTGTGTGAAATATTAAAATTTTGTGGTACTTATTGAGGATCTAGCAATAATGCAAACGGTGACCGCTTTAATATTACTAGTAATGTTCTCTAGTTGACATCTCAGTGACTTTGAGTCAACAACTGAATTAAATATGTTGTTAGGTCTTTCAAGTACATGTAACATACATGCATATATACATACATACACAAATACGAACCTATCTATGTGCGTGCATTGCATACATACATACGTGGCACTTATGCATCTTTCTCATTTCCCAATCAGTTTAAGCAGATCTGCCATTTTTAATTTGCCTACTTACCAATGGGCTCAACACCTGACATCGCATACACAGACCCTAATACTACACGGCTACGAGAAACCTTTACAATGGCCTTTTTACCATTACGTAAAGTACGGAATTCGCTTGCTTAGAAGAGCATTGTTTTTTTAAAATGTAGTTTTCAGAAACACTTTGACGCTCTTGGAAGCAATCAAAACCTCAAAAAAAGTTTTTTCATCTTCGTAAAAATGGCGTTAAACATGGAGATGTACCACATGTTTTAATTCAGATGAAGTAGCTTTAATTCAAAGACATAACTTTGATTACATAACATCCTTATGACAGATTATTAGAATAACGAGCTTTGAGGTAATGTATCAGCAAAGACTCTGTAATACAGGTACAGGCTATAAAGCAGGGATTTTATGGCACCCATGATCATTTAGATAAGAGAATCGTTTGATGTAAGGTTGTTTATTTGAGGTCATAATGAAGGGTCACACTTCTCATATAGGCTGAAAATGGATCTTTAAAGTAGCAGGTCAATCAAACTCCCGGGTACTTGAAAAATTATTTCAAATCGAATAGGTTAATGTGTTTGTTTATTTGTTTATTCATTTATCTACCTATTAATTGTTTCTGTGATTTTCATATAGGTCGTACAGATGCAAAGCGATCAAAACGGGCCATTTATACTATAGGTAAGAAACAGTTTGCTTTAGCCTATTTATAAGATGAGTCTAATCGGTGCCAGTTGAATTATAATTATTATAATGTTTTCATTTTTATAGAAAATGCTGCATTTTTATATACAAATAGTGTATACCCCGCGCTATAACAGTCAAGTGTGACGGACAGCGCGTACAGCATAGATGTAGATACCATGATAAGTCACCGCGTTTTGCGGCATCCGATCGGGGTCCGCACTGCTTGCTTATACCATTTTATTGGACGTTAGGCGTTAATGGGTTCACTATTCGCATTTGGCTGTTTCAACGTTCATTACATTATTTGCTGGCGTTTCTTCCACGAGCATTGATCCATTGTAGCAGATTGGACAAGGTGTCGTGTTTCCTTAATAGTGCTTGCTCTGGTGTCCACTCATGAGTTGTCTACTAGCAATATGGTCACCTGTAAAGCTGCCAACTTTGGTTTCTGATTTGTTTTGTCACATAAAATAGAAAATTTGTGAAAATGCATTTTAATGCTACTATTGTGTTCAGTTGGGGTAGCTATATGACCACTTGTTCGTTCGGTATACCGTGCGATTTTTTTCGCGAACTGCTTTCAATTTAAGTAAAGGTGTCTTTCCCTTTCGGTTTTGAGGGCGGGATTTCGGATCTGATTGTATAAATTCCTGATCATTGTCCGTCTTTAAACTTTATTGCCTTCTTTTGATTCTGTAAGAGTTTTGCAGCTGCAGTGACTTAACTTCTCTGGATACACCTTGTATAAGAGACACCACTGTAGCTGGCAGTTTGGAAGCACATATGAGCCGCGACACGAGAATACCAACAAAGTGGTTGTGCGCCAAGCGCAAACTCAGTTCAGCCTGGGCATCCGCCCAGTCTGATCAGAGTCTTCGCTGTCCGCATGGAGGTAGCTTAGACTGTTAGCTACCCTTTAAGCATACAGCAAAGACTCTGCTTCGATTGGGCGGATGCCCAGGCTGATCTAAATCTGCACTGAGCGCACAACCACTTTGGTTTTCTCAGTCCTGCGCGGCTCATATTTAAGGTGATGCGGTTCACTTTCAGGGTATGCAGCTCTACCAGACTCATACTTACACAAGAAAACATCAGGAACCCCACCATAAAATAATAAGTTGGAGCTTTGATTCACTCTGAAGTCTTACGCACCAGTGCACAGCATCAAAAGTACAATCTTAATTGCATTAAAAAACAAAAATGCAGTTTCTCGAATGTCCTGTTTCAAACCTAGGTTCGAAGTATTTACAAAATAGGCTTGGTGACCAACTGTGCATGTATCCCTGTTACGCTTAATGATTTGTTCCTAAATTTTATATTTGCCGGCTTGTTTTCATGTTTTATGATGAGGTAGGAAACTTTTGTCAAGGCTAAAACCTTGTTATATGCAACACTCAAAAACGCCGGCTTAATACTAATGCAAAAACTAAAAGCTCAGATCATCCGGCATCCACTGAGTCTGATCAAATATTTAATATTTGCACGCGCCATATGTAGTCCCTGAGGATATACAGCCACAAATTGTATCCGATAAAGAATACTCATAACACAATCTCGATGAAAAGTGTTATAAAATAAAACTGAATTAATAAATACTTATTAAACTAAAGCCATATCGTACCATATCAATTTAAAACATTAACTGATAGGCCCTAGTTTCAACGTCTGTATATTATCTTACGCAGAGGTGGTTGCAGTCTGGTAACGATGCTGGTAATTTCAGTGCCGGGGGTTCCTATTAATTTGAATAACTGTAGGACAAGGGCCTACGGTGCTTTCAGTAGGTGCGAATGGAGGTTGTTTGGATATTTTTCT